>OY726517.1:16300088-17656186 GCA_963383655.1 Bathymodiolus septemdierum
CGTCATTATACATCACACTGCATTATGTATGTCTAAGTCTTCGTCATTATACATCACACTGCATTATGTATGTCTAAGTCTTTGTCATTATACATCACACTGCATTATGTATGTCTAAGTCTTCGTCATTATACATCACACTGCATTATGTATGTCTAAGTCCTTGTCATTATACATCACACTACATTATGTATGTCTAAGTCTTCGTCATTATACATCACACTGCATTATGTATGTCTAGGTCTTCGTCATTATACATCACACTGCATTATGTATGTCTAAGTCTTCGTCATTATACATCACACTGCATTATGTATGTCTAAGTCTTCGTCATTATACATCACACTGCATTATGTATGTCTAAGTCTTCGTCATTATACATCACACTGCATTATGTATGTCTAAGTCTTGTCATTATACATCACACTGCATTATGTATGTCTAAGTCTTCGTCATTATACATCACACTGCATTATGTATGTCTAAGTCTTCGTCATTATACATCACACTGCATTATGTATGTCTAAGTCTTCGTCATTATACATCACACTGCATTATGTATGTCTAGGTCTTCGTCATTATACATCACACTGCATTATGTATGTCTAAGTCTTCGTCATTATACATCACACTGCATTATGTATGTCTAAGTCTTCGTCATTATACATCACACTGCATTATGTATGTCTAAGTCTTCGTCATTATACATCACACTGCATTATGTATGTCTAAGTCCTTGTCATTATACATCACACTGCATTATGTATGTCTAAGTCTTCGTCATTATACATCACACTGCATTATGTATGTCTAAGTCTTCGTCATTATACATCACACTGCATTATGTATGTCTAAGTCTTCGTCATTATACCATCACACTGCATTATGTATGTCTAAGTCCTTGTCATTATACATCACACTGCATTATGTATGTCTAAGTCTTCGTCATTATACATCACACTGCATTATGTATGTCTAAGTCCTTCGTCATTATACATCACACTGCATTATGTATGTCTAAGTCCTTGTCATTATACATCACACTGCATTATGTATGTCTAAGTCTTCGTCATTATACATCACACTGCATTATGTATGTCTAAGTCCTTGTCATTATACATCACACTGCATTATGTATGTCTAAGTCCTTGTCATTATACATCACACTGCATTATGTATGTCTAAGTCTTGTCATTATACATCACACTGCATTATGTATGTCTAAGTCTTCGTCATTATACATCACACTGCATTATGTATGTCTAAGTCTTTGTCATTATACATCACACTGCATTATGTATGTCTAAGTCCTTGTCATTATACATCACACTACATTATGTATGTCTAAGTCTTCGTCATTATACATCACACTGCATTATGTATGTCTAAGTCTTCGTCATTATACATCACACTGCATTATGTATGTCTAAGTCCTTGTCATTATACATCACACTACATTATGTATGTCTAAGTCTTCGTCATTATACATCACACTGCATTATGTATGTCTAAGTCTTCGTCATTATACATCACACTGCATTATGTATGTCTAAGTCTTCGTCATTATACATCACACTGCATTATGTATGTCTAAGTCTTTGTCATTATACATCACACTGCATTATGTATGTCTAAGTCCTTGTCATTATACATCACACTGCATTATGTATGTCTAAGTCCTTGTCATTATACATCACACTGCATTATGTATGTCTAAGTCCTTGTCATTATACATCACACTACATTATGTATGTCTAAGTCTTCGTCATTATACATCACACTGCATTATGTATGTCTAAGTCCTTGTCATTATACATCACACTACATTATGTATGTCTAAGTCTTCGTCATTATACATCACACTGCATTATGTATGTCTAAGTCTTCGTCATTATACATCACACTGCATTATGTATGTCTAAGTCTTCGTCATTATACATCACACTGCATTATGTATGTCTAAGTCTTCGTCATTATACATCACACTGCATTATGTATGTCTAAGTCCTTGTCATTATTCATCACACTGCATTATGTATGTCTAAGTCTTCGTCATTATACATCACACTGCATTATGTATGTCTAAGTCCTTGTCATTATACATCACACTGCATTATGTATGTCTAAGTCCTTGTCATTATACATCACACTGCATTATGTAGGTCTAAGTCCTTGTCATTATACATCACACTGCATTATGTATGTCTAAGTCTTCGTCATTATACATCACACTGCATTATGTATGTCTAAGTCCTTGTCATTATACATCACACTACATTATGTATGTCTAAGTCTTCGTCATTATACATCACACTGCATTATGTATGTCTAAGTCCTTGTCATTATACATCACACTGCATTATGTATGTCTAAGTCTTCGTCATTATACATCACACTGCATTATGTATGTCTAAGTCTTCGTCATTATACACCACACTGCATTATGTATGTCTAGGTCTTCGTCATTATACATCACACTGCATTATGTATGTCTAAGTCTTCGTCATTATACATCACACTGCATTATGTATGTCTAAGTCCTTGTCATTATACATCACACTGCATTATGTATGTCTAAGTCTTCGTCATTATACATCACACTGCATTATGTATGTCTAAGTCTTCGTCATTATACATCACACTGCATTATGTATGTCTAAGTCCTTGTCATTATACATCACACTGCATTATGTATGTCTAAGTCCTTGTCATTATACACCACACTGCATTATGTATGTCTAAGTCTTCGTCATTATACATCACACTGCATTATGTATGTCTAAGTCCTTGTCATTATACATCACACTGCATTATGTATGTCTAAGTCTTCGTCATTATACATCACACTGCATTATGTATGTCTAAGTCCTTGTCATTATACATCACACTGCATTATGTAGGTCTAAGTCCTTGTCATTATACATCACACTGCATTATGTATGTCTAAGTCTTCGTCATTATACATCACACTGCATTATGTATGTCTAAGTCCTTGTCATTATACATCACACTACATTATGTATGTCTAAGTCTTTGTCATTATACATCACACTACATTATGTATGTCTAAGTCTTCGTCATTATACATCACACTGCATTATGTATGTCTAAATCTTCGTCATTATACATCACACTGCATTATGTATGTCTAAGTCTTCGTCATTATACATCACACTGCATTATGTATGTCTAAGTCTTCGTCATTATACATCACACTGCATTATGTATGTCTAAGTCCTTGTCATTATACATCACACTACATTATGTATGTCTAAGTCCTTGTCATTATACATCACACTGCATTATGTATGTCTAAGTCTTCGTCATTATACATCACACTGCATTATGTATGTCTAAGTCTTCGTCATTATACATCACACTGCATTATGTATGTCTAAGTCTTCGTCATTATACATCACACTGCATTATGTATGTCTAAGTCTTCGTCATTATACATCACACTGCATTATGTATGTCTAAGTCCTTGTCATTATACATCACACTGCATTATGTATGTCTAAGTCCTTGTCATTATACATCACACTGCATTATGTAGGTCTAAGTCCTTGTCATTATACATCACACTGCATTATGTATGTCTAAGTCTTCGTCATTATACATCACACTGCATTATGTATGTCTAAGTCCTTGTCATTATACATCACACTACATTATGTATGTCTAAGTCTTCGTCATTATACATCACACTGCATTATGTATGTCTAAGTCCTTGTCATTATACATCACACTGCATTATGTATGTCTAAGTCTTCGTCATTATACATCACACTGCATTATGTATGTCTAAGTCTTCGTCATTATACACCACACTGCATTATGTATGTCTAGGTCTTCGTCATTATACATCACACTGCATTATGTATGTCTAAGTCTTCGTCATTATACATCACACTGCATTATGTATGTCTAAGTCCTTGTCATTATACATCACACTGCATTATGTATGTCTAAGTCTTCGTCATTATACATCACACTGCATTATGTATGTCTAAGTCTTCGTCATTATACATCACACTGCATTATGTATGTCTAAGTCCTTGTCATTATACATCACACTGCATTATGTATGTCTAAGTCCTTGTCATTATACACCACACTGCATTATGTATGTCTAAGTCTTCGTCATTATACATCACACTGCATTATGTATGTCTAAGTCCTTGTCATTATACATCACACTGCATCATGTATGTCTAAGTCTTCGTCATTATACATCACACTGCATTATGTATGTCTAAGTCCTTGTCATTATACATCACACTGCATTATGTAGGTCTAAGTCCTTGTCATTATACATCACACTGCATTATGTATGTCTAAGTCTTCGTCATTATACATCACACTGCATTATGTATGTCTAAGTCCTTGTCATTATACATCACACTACATTATGTATGTCTAAGTCTTTGTCATTATACATCACACTACATTATGTATGTCTAAGTCTTCGTCATTATACATCACACTGCATTATGTATGTCTAAATCTTCGTCATTATACATCACACTGCATTATGTATGTCTAAGTCTTCGTCATTATACATCACACTGCATTATGTATGTCTAAGTCTTCGTCATTATACATCACACTGCATTATGTATGTCTAAGTCCTTGTCATTATACATCACACTACATTATGTATGTCTAAGTCCTTGTCATTATACATCACACTGCATTATGTATGTCTAAGTCTTCGTCATTATACATCACACTGCATTATGTATGTCTAAGTCTTCGTCATTATACATCACACTGCATTATGTATGTCTAAGTCTTCGTCATTATACATCACACTGCATTATGTATGTCTAAGTCTTCGTCATTATACATCACACTGCATTATGTATGTCTAAGTCCTTGTCATTATACATCACACTGCATTATGTATGTCTAAGTCCTTGTCATTATACATCACACTGCATTATGTTTGTCTAGGTCTTCGTCATTATACATCACACTGCATTATGTATGTCTAAGTCCTTGTCATTATACATCACACTGCATTATGTATGTCCAAGTCTTTGTCATTATACATCACACTGCATTATGTATGTCCAAGTCTTTGTCATTATACATCGCACTGCATTATGTATGTCTAGGTCCTTGTCATTTTTTGGTTTTGCTTTGTTTTTGTAAAATTCTGGTTTTTAGTTAACTTGTGTATTGTTTATGATGTTAATTGTTGTATATGCTTGATGATGGAATATCAATCTCTGGTAAATAGGACAAACGGCGCAGAATTCCACAAAAATATTGATATCCAAAATATGACTAAATCTTCTAATATCAGAATAGTGGTCAAAATATTTTATATCCAAAACAAGGTCATTGGTTTTCTAACCATTACACGTATTACCGGAAAATCACAGTGTGACATATAGGTGAACTGTCTAGCTTACAATGCACATAGGTCAACTGTTTCTCATGGGTGACCACCAACGGAAAACTCTTAATCATCTTCTAGACAATGCTACAAAAGTGATGACTATCAACAATACGTATTGACTGTGTGGTGTTTTTCTGTTTTTCATTTAATTGGTTAGTGACAACAGATAATGTTCTACGACACCAATGTGTGTTTTTGTTTTATATGTAGAAAGCGTAAATCTCTTCAATAAAACATGATGATTATTTTGTCACTAAATAATTCAGATAAATCGGAAATGTATCGACTGAATAATGATCAATCATATCCCGTGTCTACATTATAAAACACAAATGTATGTCACATCCTTTAGAAACTCGTTCAGTACGCATAAAACTAATTAGTCGTAATGTACTGGATATGAGGAGAACTCGCATTGCGATACATAAAAAATTATCGTTTATATGAAGATTTACATGGTAGGCTTTTCCCGTGTAGTTCGTTCTAAGAAAGGTTGGTAGATACTAATGTGGTAATTAGAAGCTGTAAGTCGATGGTCAGACAATGCAATGCCCAACAATAGAAAGAACAGAAAGTAGGTTAAGTTTGTCGTTTTTTGTGTATGTTTTGTGTGGATCGTTGTTTGTCCTTTTGTACTTTTTCTTGTTGCCATTGTGTTGTCTGTTCTTCTTTGAAATACGGATTCTGATTACCCCTTTGGTATCTTCAAACTCTTCTTTTTTCCTAACTGAATGCATGTTTTTGCTCTTTATAACTTAATAATATTGGTAATATTATAGACCATGTTCAACAATAGTTTGAACTCTTCAACTGTCTGAATAGACTTCTGAAATTAGTATCACTACAAATCGTTTTTTTCTTAATTGTTTGTGATTAATATCACTTAATTGTAAATACTGTTAAAACATTGATCAGGAATCTTTTGATTACATTATTATAGTGATTACCTATAGTGGGGGTTATGTAGATCAGGTTTCACTTTCAGAATTTTGTGGTGGCCATCGTGGTCGTATGGTAGTTGGATTTATAATTACCTATGCAATCAGTGTCTATCACCACAAAAGTTGTGAGTTCGAATCCCACACGTGACGAGGTCTACTTGATACAACATTATGTGATCAACTTTGTCAGTGACTTGCGGCAGTTTCTCACTTATTATTGTTCAAATTACTACTGTGACTGAAATGTAGCCAAACAACTACCAAAAAATATAAAGCCCTCAAACACAAACATTTTCTACTCAACACATTAGATTGATTAATCAATTGCAAGTTGCTGAACAACTAGTGACAAATATTGTATTATATGCACATTCAGGACGGGGGAACAATATCAACAGATGATAACAATTATACGTTAATGAGAAGGGAACAGGACAACCGGAAAATTGACCTTTGACCTGCTATCGGAAAAGTATGGCGAGTTATTTTGAAGTTTTGAAGATATCGAAGGAGTAATCATAATCCGTAAATGGAAGGACAGACAACACAATGACCAAAAGAAAAAGGACATAATGAAACACAACGATCTACAAAACATTACACATAAAACTAAGTATGGAGTAACACGAACCCCACTAAATAAGGGTAATAACAAAATTACCGAACTCCGAACAATCTTACAAAGGGAAAGTCAAAACTCATAATTATATAAACAGACAAAATCAGTCAACAACCGGAAAACTGTGAAAACCGTAATGACCTTGACTTGGTACAGGCATTTCTAAAGAAATGGTGGGTTGAATCAGATTTTAAAGCGCCAAACCTCCCGCTCTCATTACGGTTCAAAGGTTCCGGCTGTCACTATAACAGTATTTAAATACAGGAACAAAATAGGTAAAATAGTTGTCAAATCAGTACCATATTCAGTGAAGTAAATGTCAAAAACATTCTTACGTCACACATTGACAAAAAAAAATATTGTTGACATTTTTCTTGACCTCTTTATCTTTATACATTTTCACTATATGAAAATGCATCGCTTATAATCGTTTCTGCAGAGACGGAATATATTTCGACAAGATCTGTGGTCTTTTCCATGCAAAAGCGAGGCACTCTCCATACTTTACTCTCAACATGATCGACGGTCAAACTCATATAGCATCACAACTCCCAACGAACACTTACTGTCAATGTCATTACGGTAACATAAACATGGATAGTATATTAGTAGAGCTGATTGATTGATGTATTGTTTAGTCAGGTGAGAACCATTTAAATGGCGAGATAATATATATATTGTTAGATGATTTTCCCCTTGCAACCACCTCTAGCAATTCGTGATTGACCGAAGGCACGATCTGTATATTTAGCAAAATAAAAACGTGTCTTATAAACAATTATTGCAGGCAAAATATTAGTATTCCCAATAAAAATATATGCAACCTGCTTTATTTCAGTATTTTGGGGCAATATGTATTATCAATTAAATCAGAATGTCCTGTATCTAGAACTAAGTCATCTTATTTTTAACTGTGTAACAGGAACAAAGGAAAACTAACTTGTTTCCGCTCTCTTCAAAGTGGATTGTAAATTCACACATATAAAACAATTGTGCATATGTTACTAGTAGTTAGAGAATATTATATGACAAAGATGGTAGGACTTTCGTCTTTTTTTATAGTTTTTATGCGATTTAATTATTTTACGTTAATGTATATTTTCACACCATTCGAATTGTGAAACAAGCTTTTGGGAAACCGTCACTTAGGAACAATGTGACCACGTGTTCCTGAAAAAAATAACACGCTATTTAAACATGCCATATATATCTAGAAGGAAACATGTTAAAAGAAGTTCAATCTATATTTATCTATTAGACAGGAAAATAAGAAAGATATCTAGTTTCCGATCTGAAAGATCTACGTTCACAGAAACTTGTACATGTACTTGTAAATAAAACATATATAATACAAATATAATACCTTATACAGACTGTTTGATTATTTTCTAATAGTGTTTTGGATGTTAATTTCGATATGAGGGTATATATAAACTATTTTATTTTCTAGAAACAAACGAAACTGTAACTCTTAAGTTTTACCAATCTCATCGCTTGCTAATTTAAGGGACCTATCATTTAATTGTTAGAGACCAGAAAATCTGTATTGCAAGACATACAAACCTGATTTACTTATTTGCATCTTACATGTCACTTTTTCTTCCTATGAAATTTGGCGACAGAATTATTTTTCAGAAAAATGATAGCCCCCAGCCCCCACCCTAAAAGTTAAATGGTCGTTCCATAAGTTAACACGCCAAGGGGGAAGTCAATTTATAAAATTATCTAATTTAATGTACACAAATTTTCTGAGTAAGACATTGATTGTATGATGTTTGTATGATGAGCTTTATACATAGATAAACATGGGGCAGCATCTTCTTAATGATGAATTCACACGAACTAAAATATTCTGTTTCGTTGCTATAGTTTGTATTATCATGGCAATCGTACACGACATGCTATTATTTTTGTCATGAAATAGTAGAAATGCTTCTCACGTGGCGTTAAACATTAATCAGTCAATTGCATTATATGATAAAGTTTATCCGTGACTTGCGGCAGGTCTGTGTTTTTGGGGTTTTTTTTCTTTGTTTTTGGGCTTTTTTCCCCCACCATCAATAAAATTGAGCGCCACGATATAACTGAAATATTGTTCAAAGTGGTGTTAAATACCATAACTCCCCTCAATTGCACATTATACAAGAGTTGAATTTCATGTTGATCGATTAATATTTAACGACAATTTTTACAGAACTTCAGTTTGATTTGTAAATATTTACAACATAAAAAAAAAGCATTTCGTCTCTATGGGTTTAAGCCTCAGTATCGACGTACAAATACAGTACTACTAAAGGTGAACTGTATATATATATAGAACCCCGACTCTCCCGTGCAAAGTGCAATCCCACCCCTAAAGGGATCTGCTATTTATGAGTGAAAACTCGCCTTTTGGACAGAACGTAGCGAAAATGAGTGCATCGTGTATTCAGAATTATATGCTCCTTGCACGTCAAGAACAACATGCAGCAGTTCTTTATAAGCAATAATTTGTTTTGTTAGGAGTGGTATTTTGCGACCCGTTTATGTTTGAAGGGACAATTATCAGACCCTATTCATTATTCCATTTTATTTATGTGGGATTCTAAATTTCAGTCCATTGACCCATTCCAGTACCACCTTCTATATGTAACTTACAAGATTTATTGCTTGTAAATTTGTTCTCGCCATAAGTACAGCTGATGTACTGTTCATAGTACGTAAGTAATAATCAATCGATCAATCAAATACGTTGACATAACGGCGCATCTGGTGCAAAAACAAATAGTATGGGTATCTTAAACTTTTTAAATATGATAATGTTATATTTCCGAGTTGGGATGGTCTAGGTCGAAAAAAAAGACATCGCCAAAATACATTTCCAATAAGATAAAGGGTGACCGAGTGGTCAAGATGGTCATCTTCTAACACAGCTGACGTGAATACGTACGCCCCACGATACTCACCCAAAGTGTTGTGGTTTCAAGACAACTAACCATAGCCAGGGTTTCATTGGTCCCCCCCCCCCCCCAAAAAAAAATGCCGAACGAGTCTGATATTTATTTCAACAGTTTTTTATGAGTAACTACTATTCCTTTATTCATTAGACTTTTTTACGCTTCATCATTAAACAAAACAAGACAAAAAAAAGTATTTAGTAATCAATTGTTTAAATTATTAATGATTATCGCGGGTTTGTACATTTGTGTATATAGCTTCTTGTATGTTTAACTATTTAAAATATTTAGAATGTCTACAAATTTCACTTCACTCGTAAATTTATTATATATGAAATATTAATGGTGTTCACAATTACATGTCTTGAAGGAACATAATTATCTTATATTATTGATATAATTGTTATATATACTGAATATATGCCTTGTACATTTAAAAGGAGAGAGCTTGTATAGGCATAGCCTGTTGTTCAATCCTATTCATTTAGTTGTCAATAAAATATGTTTAAAACAATCATACACATAATTCGGGGCAAGGCATATCATTGGATTAATATAAATTTATTCTAAACTGCTGGAAGCATTAATTGATTTGAAGGAGAGTAAAAGTTAAAATGTAAATTACTTACGAACCATCCCAGTATATGGTTGGTTGAGTGGTTTATCGTGTTTAACGCCACTTTCAACAAAATTTCAGTTATATCGTTGCCGTCAGTTTTATTGGTGGAGGAAACCGGAGTACCTTGAGAAAACCATCGACCTGTCGCAAGTCATTGTCAAACAAAGTTGCATCGAGTACACCTCGACGAGAACGTGATTCGAACTCACAACGTTAATGGTGATAGGCACATGTAGTTGTAAATCCAACTGCCATACGATCACGATCACGACGGCTCCTCACAATATATGGAAGCTTCGAAAAGTAAGAAAGGAGGTATTTGTGGAATATTTGAAATAGAAAATAATAGTCAGTTGTATCAAGGGACAATTTAACCCTCTCCTTCCACAATTTGCCTTTTTCTAAAGATTCATTCATTCCTGTAATGGACAATAGAAGTAGTATTCGCTCATCTGGTACAACACACAAGATTAATAAAAAACAAACTATCATACGTCCTGTAATATGTATGACATTTATTAAAGATTTGTAAAGAATTAGCTTTGATTTGATCTTGATTATTCCATCATTTGTAACTGAAATTGCAGTCAAGTATTTAACGCTGTGTTCGCAATAGAAAGGGTCATTATCAGTGACACGTGTTACGAAGTAAGTGATTTGATGATGAGCGATTAATTCTGTATTATTATTTTGTAATTAACATTAAATGTAGTATATATAATTTCACGTGTGCCTATGGAGAAAAAAACGTTTACGTTTGTACGTTGTTCGTTTATTAATACTATTTAAATTCTTTGCCTATCGAGATTCTTTGGTAGTGTTAGAAAAATTATCTGAAAAGGAATGTGGAAATAATATATTTGATAAAACAGCTAATTCTCCTATGTTTATCAAAGGTAGGATTTACATTATATTTGAATCATCCGTTAATTCACGCTTTTTGATAAAAAAAAAAAAAAATCACATTAAATTTTCCAATAGAGTTGGGTTTTGTTAATTTCCCATTTTTTTTTTTTTATTTTCTAATTTTTTTTTAAATTCTTTGAAATTATTTATTAAAGTTTTTAGAAACATAAATTGTGTCGACAAAATTACAAAATATGCGTTTTATAATATGATATAAAACGAACTAAAATATATTAATTAAGTATACTAGCATTTGAGACTATTAACAATCTTCATAATAGTACAAATACTGATTTTTTTTTTTTATCTATTTTATTTTCAAAATGAGCGAAAGTAAATTAAAAATAAAATTATGACCCATTACATAAACAAAAATACATAAAATTTGTTATTTCAATAACAAAAATCGTTTCACTTCGTCGATAGTGTAACAGGGCATTTCATTTTTTTCTCAGTATTGTAAGAATTGTGATGCTATAGCTATTTGAAGAATACAGAAGATACTGATTATATGTCTTGCTACGATTTGCTATATTGTTAATTTCAAGTGTGACTGAACCACTGCTTGACAAATAGCTATGAAATTATAAGAAATCAATGAATATCTCTTTAAAATTCATTTATTGGAAAAACTTACTGCGCTTTGTTATCAAACGATTTGTTATTTCGTCATTTATGAAATTCTTGTTTGTACTAACTTCTGTTTTCAGGATATCGTTGTCCTGTGTGCGTTTCATCATTGTCATCGTATCTGGTCTTTCGGATGTTTATCAGTGGCAGACGATAACAAGAAATAGTGAAAGTGATTAATGAAGTTTTTAGCCAATCAGGATCATTTACACCGTTACGAGAGTCCATAAATTTTATTACACTTGAAAAAGCGTAAAATTTCTCAATGGATATAAGCACATTTATTTTCACGATACATTTACAATTGGAACAATACCTGCTGTAGTGTGAGTTAATTACGTCATGAAGTTTTAAAACTTTTAAAAGTTTTTGAAAGATTTACTAGTAAAAAAATGGTTGGGTTTTGTCGGTCGAGGTTCCATTCTCTTCCTCAAGGTATTTTTAATTTATTAGCCTGTACGTCATGCTTTACTTATTTGTTTCCAAAGAATACAGAACTTCAACAAAAAGGACCAATTTTACAGGCAACAAATAATTCGAGGTACAGAGCTGGTATTTTAATATATACGGACGTAACCAATTCTACTTTCGTCAACAAAATATGCAACACATTGAAAAAAGATGGTGATTGTGGGAGGTGGACAGATTGTTGTCACGCCGCAATTAAATGTTGCAAGGAGCAGTTGCAAACTCCTGTTCTCTATAATGAAACTAAATATTGTCCAAGGATTTGGGACGGATTTGGATGTTTCGGAGATACACTTCCTGGAATACGTGAAACCATTCAGTGTCCATCATACATAGAGCATGGAGTAATTCACGGTAAGTTGCATTATTTTTTTTTTTTTTTTCACATAACTGACTTCATTTACAGTGAAGCCTGTCTAAACGAGACACCTTTGGGAGACCTGGTGTAGATGGGTGTTCAGATTAGACTGGTTAATTTTACAAAAATATAAAATATTAGGAATGAATTGGGTGTTCGATTTAGAAATTATTATACAAAAAAAAATTGTTATGTCCTATTCAATGATAAAAGCAGGCGTGGGAAATATTAACATGACCTTGCCGTTGTATGTTAAATCATAAGATACAAAGTGGTAATATATTATTATCTTCCGTGTCTACGATAGCAAACATATTTTCGAGGTCATAATATAATTCAATGTTTGTTACTTATATATCCTCTTCATCCCCAGTAGGAAACTATTGTAAATAACTTGCCTCTGTTTTACTAATGTTAGTCTTAAAAAAATAACTCTGTCTTACTCTGTTCATCGCCGTGTACTGAGTTACTTTGTTAATTTTTAACCATCTTTAACCACAGTGGGATATAAAACTTAAATACTTTGTCTCAATCATACTCTGTCCTTTGCCATGTGCTGAGTTAGACCACAGCTGTAGCCCATCTCTTCCTATTTGACTTTTCACCGTGTAATTTGAGGTTTCGCTGGCGTCCCTTTTCAATGTGGTGTGTATTGTTTTATGGTATTTTTAGTACTTGACCTAATCATCTCATGCGTCTTTATTTGATCTTTGGGTTAGGTTATGCAACACATCTTAGTATAGTCGAACGATGTTTACATGACCTAATCATCTCATGCGTCGGGTTAAGTTATATATCATATCTAAATATATTCAAACGATGTTCTTGTATATTATTATTATTATTATTGGCAATTTGATTTTCTTCATTTTCCAAGAAACATCTATATTCTTGTATTTTTATGAAACCAGTAATCCACCTAAGTAAAGAACCTCGATTGTAAAGAGGTTATGATCATGACGATCGGTTACAACTGATCGCTAGTCCCATGGCAATGACGTGGGTCTATACCACCAATACGCAGCTCTAGATTTGAGGTTTCCAGACATCTTACTCGGAGTCGGGATATGGTGGGTGTCCCCGTTCAGTTCGATATAACTGTCTTGGTTTTCATCCCTCATTAAGTTTGGTTGTCACGCTATAGTTGAACAATTGCAGAAAAAGGTGGTAAATACCAATAATTGAACTCAACCCGCCACCAGAATAGCTTTGGTATGTTACGAATCATGTCACAATGAATTGACGATATCTGTTTAGCAAGCCAAAATATTTATGTATATGAACATGAAAGAAAATCCAGCTGTTACCCTTGTACAAATCAAGCAATTTCTAACGGTTACGTTTTTTGCGGTTCCTAATATCGGACTTATGATATTTTATACATGTATATTGCATTGCTCTAGCACCCGTGCTTGTTATTTCTTTGATAACCCTTCATATGACAGAAAATAAAGTCCATGGGTCAGATTAAAGAGTTGTGAAAAACCACCGTCGGGTAAGATTTCCAATAATTCGTCATTCAGTCATCATAAACATGTGTGACTGAAAAATCTCAATCAAAAGCATTTGAGTTCATCCCCGGTTTTTAGTGGTGTTCGTTAGTTTTCTGTGTAATGTTTCGTAGATCGTTGTTTGTCCTTTTTCTTTTGGTCATTGTGTTGTCTGCTCTTCTTCGAGTTACGGCTTCTGATTACCGCTTTGGTATCTTCAAACTTTTCGCCATTGTATTGTCCGTCTTTCTATTTACGTTTTCTGATTACCCCTTTAGTATCTTCAACTTTTGACCATTGCATTTTCTATCCTTCGATTTACAGCTGCTGATTACCCCTTTGGTAGCTTAGATTTACAGCTGCTGATTACTCCTTTGGTATCTTAGATTTACAGCTGCTGATTACCTCTTTAGTATCTTAGATTTACAGCTTCTGATTACCCCTTTGGTATCTTAGATTTACAGCTTCTGATTACCCCTTTAGTATCTTAGATTTACAGCTTCTGATTACCTCTTTGGTATCTTAGATTTACGGTTTCTGATTACCCCTTTGGTATCTTAGATTGACAGCTTCTGATTACCCCTTTGGTATCTTAGATTGACAGCTTCTGATTACCCCTTTGGTATCGTAGATTTACAGCTTCTGATTACCCCTTTGGTATCTTAGATTTACAGCTTCTGATTACCCCTTTGGTATCTTAGATTTACGGTTTCTGATTACCCCTTTGGTATCTTAGATTTACGGTTTCTGATTAGCTTTTTGGTATCTTAGATTTACAGCTGCTGATTACCCCTTTGGTATCTTAGATTTACAGCTGCTGATTACCCCTTTGGTATCTTAGATTTACAGCTGCTGATTACCCCTTTGGTATCTTAGATTTACAACTGCTGATTACCCCTTTGGTATCTTAGATTTACAGCTTCTGATTACCCCTTTGGTATCTTCAAACTCTTCTGACTTTAAACTTGTTGTAAGATGCCTCAAATCCACATCCTTTGTATCGTAAAGGTATGTCTTAGGTGACACTAATATTTTGTCAGATATAAGTAGCCTCTTAAGATGATGACGTTATGGTGGTAAGCACTTGACATGTGTTTATTTAAGAAAAAAATGAATTTCAAGTTTGCATAATCATGTTATTGAAGAATTATAGCTTGTTTGGAGAGGTTTTGTTAGATTGATGTTATGTAAATTTTATAATGATGTTCCAGAGTGAAAATCTCTCAACTGCATAGAAAGTAGTAAGAAATAGTTATGAAAAATATATTTAAGAATATCGATTGATCAATTGATTGATTGAAGAAATGCACAAAATATTGATTGATTTATTGGTGTTTAACGCCAACTTTTTAGCACAAAGTATTTAGAAAACACAACTTGCTTCATCTTTTATATTAAAAATCTATATTACAGCAAAATTAACTATTATAATACATATTACATTTGTATCTACGATTTAATACAACATGTAGTAAAGTTTCCAAGTAAGAGATGTTATAACAACGAATGTGCAACATCCAGCTATATTAGTATGGTCAATTTGAAAGTACATGTCTAATTAAATATTATGTGTTATGGGTATTAACAGTGATTTATAGCAAATTAGTTTTATAGTGGAGGAAGCAAGCTAGAGTACACCGACCAGCCGCAAGTCACAAACAAACTTTACAACTTAAGGCTGTATTTAACACGCATTGTCTTTGGGAGATGACCGCCCTTATAACTGTCGTGGTGATGGACTCTTGATTGAATAGATAGATGTTTTCCACATCTCATACGATCGAGGCCACCACGGGCTAATACACTACTTTACATATAATGGGGCGGAAATGAGCAATTATTGGAAATATTTGCCTTGCAACGGGCTATCAACGATCATTTTATGAGCTGTGGAAGTTGTCCTTTTACAATGATGTGTGTACTGTGTATATCATTCCCAGTACATAGCCTAATCATATAATGCGTATTTATTTGATCTTTCGGGATATATAGGTAATGTATTAATATGGGAAAATAATATTCTTTTCGGAGTTGTTTTCCGGTGTAGATGACTAGCTCTATTACCCTAAAACATTTGTATTGTTTGAATTTACCGTATAAGATTTCAAATTTGACAAGTAAATATTGATTTTTTTATTATTGTATAATGCAAATTTACATAAGATACTAAAAAGTAAATAATGCGTTCTGTAGTTGTACGTTAACTATAGAGATTGATATGTGTTCTATAAGGTAAAAGAAACCAAAGTTTCTATGAAGTATAGAAAATTAATCAACGTTAGGTCAACAGCCGTATTTGATATACAAATAAATATGAATTCATTTCCCTGGTGATGGCCATATTTGATTTCAGAATAGAAGAGACGAGGGTGATCTTACTTTCTAATCGGAAATTAAAATGTATGACGATGGTCATATTAGATGTTTATTCAGAACGCAATGATTTTGTACTAAGGATCGCCCATGCAGTTTTTACGTGTAGGTCATTGTATGCAACTTCTGATAGAAGTGATTCTTGGGGAATATTGAACTTGAACGACAGTTATTTACAGTGTTTTCCTAAATATATGCAGTACAAACAATATTTATACCATGGTATAAATGATTTGTAACATAAAGCCATGTAATACCACAGCTAGGTCGTTATTTCATGGCTCTATGTGATTAATAAAATAGGCCAGATTTAAATGTGTGCAATATCTCGTATCTACCGGTATTATTTTATAGTTCGTACCTGTTGCTTACATTCTGGTATATAACATATAAAGAGATCAAAGAAAAAGAATGCATTCATTTTACAATTCCTATTTGTTAACATTTTTCATATTCTTAGAATTAACGACGACGTATATAAAGAAAAACTGAAGGTATAAAAAAATACGGTTGAGTCTACAAATGAAAGGCTTAATTTACTAATGAACAGAGTTATAGTAACCAGCCGTATAATTTGACACATAGGTTTATCAATATTATATATTCTGGTTATTAGAAATCGCCATTCAGACCTCATTAGTCATAATTGTTTTACAAGTGTATGTAGACAGTTTAGTATTACATATATATTGTGAGAAAAACCCATATTTGCTATATATTAGGCATAGGTGACCTTCGTCGATTTTGGCGATCCTGTTTAGGTCCTTTGGTTTACTTGCTCCCAACACATTTTAAATTATTTTGCTTTCCAGCCTTTCGACTTTGAGCGTACCTGATGAAGGTTAATCCAGAAACGCGTCGTGCGCACTAAATTTGATATCTACGTGTTTAATAGCATAACCCTGGCTGTATAGCAATAGAGCATAATCTCTATGATGGTAGATACAAATCTTTGAAACGGTCCTGTCTTGGTTGCTTTGGACGAAAATGGGTGGTGTCTGACGACTGTTTGTAGAATGCCATGTGCCAAGCACAAACAATACATATATACAGCAAATCCTAATGTTAGTGGTATTCGGAGGTGGCACGTTGTTATAGGAACATTTCCGGTGTAATCCATTTTCTCCTCTTATAAAAACAAATGTACATGACAATCAAAGCATTCATCCATTGGTTAATTCACATTGTACTCGACAGATGTTGCTGTCATAATTAATATCTAGGTAAAATATTGTTCACATAACGTTACGAGCATGTTTGTATGTCTATTGTTGTAAATACACATCGGTCAACATAAATAAAACGCACTAAAATATTTAAAAGTGAGCCCTCTTCTTCGATAATACAGTGAAATCTGTCTAAAACGAGCCTCATTAGGACCTGCTTTAGTGTTCTAAATAGACAGTTGTTCGATTTATACAGGACAATGAACAAACATTTACAACATAGGGACTTCATTTAATGTTTGGTTTATCCAGGGTTCGGTTTAGACAGGTTTCATTATATATTACTTCGTCACAAAGATATTCACTGGTTTTATGCAAACTACGGTGTCCAAAATCATTGTGGGATTTGTTATTAAAACGCTATCTAATGTTCACAAGAATTACACACTGAGATATTACTTATCTTATAAATCACGTTACGTGTCTAAAATATAGTAAAATCATTTTCTAATCTTTTTGCATTATATAAATGCTTGCACGAATACGTCCATTGATCTTTTCTTATCTTCGATTTGACCTTTTTCTGACCATTTCACTTTTAACATTCCTGAATACTACTTTAATGAACAACAAAAATTTAATGTATGAGATGAGATCTGAGGCATATCACCAATTTAACATACACTATAATGTGGGGGTAACTTTAAAAGAAAATCCTTCCATTAGAAGGTGTAGATTCTCTTTATTTAGTAAATTTTATATCATAATCAAACCTAACTTTAAGTTTTCGTTTATTGACATTTGGATTATGTGCAGTGTTTAATGTATATGGTGCTAAAATCTTATGGTACATTAACTATTAGAATCTGTGGTAGGTAAACACTGATATTAAAATTTATGTATTATATGACTGACAAAAGAATCTCAAAGCAAATAACGTTTGTTTGTTTGATTTAAAACATTTACGATAACTTAAGGTTTATAATGTGTATTATGGGTTTTTCTTGTGGAAATTATACTCGAAGCACAACATAATTAATGCATCAAAATAGCAAGTCTATTGTGGTTTGATTTATGATTTATGGTGTTTTACGTCACTTTCAACAGTATGTCAGTTATATCGTGGCGGTCAGTTTTATTGATGGTGTAAACCGGAGTACCCTGAGGAAACCACCGACTTATTTTGCTTACTTTATTTTTTGTATAAAATAAAGAAAAAGAAAAAAAAAACACATGTCTACTTGGTATACAGTTAATGCATTTGGTGAATAGAAAATATACAGAACAAAATTAATATTACCCCCCACCCTACGGGGAAAACTTTATAGTATGGGAAAAAAATGAAAAAAATACCCTACATTGTCAGAACAGTCTCTTAATTCAATAGAAAATTGTAGAAAGAGACAACATCAATGCTCGAACATCTCACTTTCTAGAAAGAGACAACATCAATGCCCCGAACATCTCACTTTCTAGAAAGAGACAACATCGATGCCCCGAACATCTCACTTTCTAGAAAGAAACAACATCAATGCCCCGAACATCTCACTCTCTAGAAAGAGACAACATCAATGCCCCGAACATCTCACTTTCTAGAAAGAGACAACATCGATGCCCCGAACATCTCACTTTCTAGAAAGAGACAACATCGATGCCCCTAACATCTCACTCTCTAGAAAGAGACACCATCAATGCCCCGAACATCTCACTTTCTAGAAAGAGACAACATTAATGCCCCGAACATCTCACTTTCTAGAAAGAGACAACATCAATGCCCATAACATCTCACTTTCTAGAAAGAGACAACATCAATGTCCCGAACATCTCACTTTCTAGAAAGAGACAACATCGATGCCCCAAACATCTCACTTTCTAGAAAGAGACAACATCGATGCCCCGAACATCTCACTTTCTAGAAAGAGACAACATCAATGCCCCGAACATCTCACTTTCTAGAAAGAGCCAACATCAATGCCCAGAATATCTCACTTTCTAGAAAGAGGCAACATCGATGCCCCTAACATCTCACTTTCTAGAAAGAGACAACATCAATGCTCCGAACACTCACTTTCTAGAAAGAGGCAACATCGATGCCCCGAACATCTCACTTTCAGGGCTTGGTACAGGTACGTCAATAAAAATGTCATGGAATTAAAATAATTGTATGGGCTCTCCCCTTAGTTTTTCCGCTGCAGGGTACAAAATAAAATCAAATGTTCAACCTGCCCTTAGAGTGTGACATGAATGAGTGCTTGGTGTTTCCTCTTTGTGCGTGCAAAGCAACTTACAAGAGCTCCTATTGAGCAATAATTGTATAAGGAGTAGTCATTATTGTCCCGTTGTAAGACCACATTTTCCGACAACGTTTATCATCTCTTCCAGTCATGGTGTTTTACCCGACAATATGAAATTTTACTTACTTTTATGCGAAACAACATTTTTGTTTTAAACGTTGCTGCTCTTATTTTCCATCGTGATCGTATGTTAGTTGGATTTATAACTACCTATGTAATTAGTGCCTATCACCACTAACATTGTGAGTTCGAATCCCACTCAGGCGAGGTGTACTCGATACTACATTATGTGAGAAAGTTTGTCAGTGACTTAAGACAGGACGGTGGTTTTCTCCGAGTACTCCATTTTCCTCCACCAATAAAACTGACCGCCATGATATAACTGACATATTGTTGAAGGTGGCGTTAAACACCATAAACCAAATCAAACCTCTACTGAAATGGTGTGTGGTAATTCCCATCTAACGCCGCTCCTACATCGTAATGTAGTTAGACAACTTCTCATCTAACTGGTAAATGCTACATCATTGTTTTTGTAGCTCACAGATGGAACTCTATCTCTGAGAGAAAGGTTAAGTAATTTTACAGACTGAATCATAAAGATCCTGCCATGACAGCAAAATAATTATCTCTCATGTCAAGACATCTGTAAGATCAATTGACAATGCTCAACAATTCAATAAAATAATGAACATTGATTAAAATACAGCATCATGTTTAAAGGGTGAATGTTGTAGGAGCACATTAACCTGCAATAATTGTATCATAAAAGGTGCATACACAGTAAGAACAAGACAAAGCACTACCATACTATAATGCTATTCCGTTCAATAAGAATTTTTAAGTCTATATTATTTTTCTCTCTTCAAAAATGGGTTTACATGCAGCCTGCGCGCATATAGGTAAATGGTAATACTAAGGTATACAACAACCATTTTCGGGTGTAAGGCTTGTCGTTTACATGATGTTGTTGGTAGAGATCGTCTTCTGTTGAAAACTCTTCAGTTCATCATTCTGCTCTATCAATAACTTTTTACTACTAAAGCAATAGAAGTTTATTAACGTGTTATTATGGAGACAAAAACATCCAAGCAGATTATGCAATATTATTTGGCTTTCCAATCTTTTGACTATGAGGGTACCAGATGAAGGCTCTTGCAGAAACGTGTTCTGCACACCAAATAAAATATCTACGTGTTTTACATGTATTTCAATCTATCGTATAGCCTCAATACGGAGTATGCAAATATATTGATCAACTGAGCAAATAGTTTCTATGCAACTATTAATCATACAAACAATATGTATATAATTAGACAAACAAAGGACAGATGTGATCGTTCCATTTCGGTCCATGGATACACATATATATATGCAACCAATGACTATCACCACCAAAGTTTGTGAGTTGCATTCCCGTTCATGACGAGGTGTACTCGATTCTTAAAACCTCATGTAATAAAATAATATGGTGCAGGTCCTTGGTTTTATCCAGGTTGTATGCTTTTCTACACTAAGAATGTAAATAATACAAGGTTATATCAGAGGATATTGCTTAATCAGAAGTGGTGTTCATCTACGAACAATTGGTTATCGTCATCAAAGCTCGTGACGAGTTGTACTCGATTGTTACAACGTTATGCTATAAAATTATCTGTTATAGGTCGTTGGCTTTATCCGGCTTGTCTGCTTTTCTACACTAAAACTATAAATAATACAATGCTATATCAGAAAATATTGTTGAACAGAAGTGGTGTTAAACATCTATCATAATAACACTGTATTACTCCTGCTACACCACACGACCTCTTTATTAACGTGTGTGATCAATGTAATATTATAGTGCTCTTACATCTTTGTACTTAACGATTGTATTATTACCCCCGATACAAAGCCATTTTGACAGTTTAAACGAGATAAATTAGTTTGTAGGGTATTAAAAGGAGTAAAACCTCTTTTATTAAAATTGCCGATGGCCTTAATTAGAACGAGATCGTCATGGAATTGGATTATTAGATTGTTGTTGGTTTATTGATAAAGATCACATTTGCCCTAATGTGATTGAATATTGTACAAGTTCATTTCCTCTTAATCATTATGAAGCTTGATATCATGTAAATTTATATTAAATCATTGTATATAGAGTAGTAAAGTCTTCCATTTAAAAATGGTGTCTCAGCCGACCCTGTCGCAAACAGCGATTTATGTATTGTGATTTTCTCCCATGAACTTAAAATGTACTTTCTCCGTTGACATATTTTTGTTAATCTCCGTTTAGTTTAATTTCTGTTGCTCCGTTAATTGTTATTCACTCCTTTTATTGTTATTTGATTATTAAATTATAAATTGTTCAAGCCATGGTCCGGAGCTAACGGAGTTCCTTTTTCTATATAAATACTGGTTCTTGTATTAATGTTATGGCCTTTAGATAAATCGTAAGTAAAATGTTGAACTATTGAATGTGTTAGTGTTTATTTTCATGTGTGGATTTACGGATGTTATAAAACCAAACCAAATACAAAATAAGTGTTGTGTTACAATTACAATCACGACAGACCCTCCAATAACTGCTCCCTACCAAAATGTTTTGTTGTTAAGGATGAAAGTTTTTTTTTCGTTCTAGCAGTTTGAGACAGAACATAAATCTACATACTCCGTCCAGAAAATTGTACAAGTCGGACAACAACAAAAAAATAGTATTTTATTAAGGACAGTTTAAAATGTTGATAAAATACATAATAAACAAATCTGATTTTTTTTTATTAACATATAGTTTATTGAACAAACTCCTGCTTTACAATGGCCTAAGCAGTACAGGGTAGCTAACATAGGGCACCTGCTTGCGGAATTTTTTGTTAAATGTTCAGTTTGAAATTGTTGTAAAAATGTGACATTTTACAAGAAATAAAATGAAAGAGAAAAATACCAAACCATCGGAGCAGTTCTAAAATAAAATATAAAAATAATAGAAAGAGGCAAAATCACTACCCTTCAAACACATAATACAGGATCCCTCATTCTCCTTACAATACAGGATCCCTCATTCTCCTTACAAAACAGGATCCCTCATTCTCCTTACAATACAGGATCCCTCATTTTCCTTACAATACAGGATCCCTCATTCTACTTCCAATACAGGATCCCTCATTCTCCTTACATTACAGGATCCCTCATTCTCCTTACAATACAGGATCCCTCATTCTCCTTACAATACAGGATCCCTCATTCTCCTTACAATACAGGATCCCTCATTCTCCTTACAATAAAGGATCCCTCATTCTCCTTCCAATACAGGATCCCTCATTCTCCTTACATTACAGGATCCCTCATTCTCCTTACATTACAGGATCCCTCATTCTCCTTACAATACAGGATCCCTCATTCTCCTTACATTACAGGATCCCTCATTCTCCTTACATTACAGGATCCCTCATTCTCCTTACAAAACAGGATCCCTCATTCTCCTTACAATACAGGATCCCTCATTCTCCTTACAATAAAGGATCCCTCATTCTCCTTCCAATACAGGATCCCTCATTCTCCTTACATTACAGGATCCTTCATTCTCCTTACAATACAGGATCCCTCATTCTCCTTACAATACAGGATCCCTCATTCTCCTTACAATACAGGATCCCTCATTCTCCTTACCTAGTACATGTATTGCAATAAAACGTGGCGAGGTTAAACTAGTTTTATGGGCTTAACATCCCCTCCTTGAGAAATGACATGGTTATGCAAGTGGGTTTTTTTTTTTGCTTTTTTTTTATACATCTGAGTAAAATGCCATACCCTCACATATAACCCGGCGAAGAGTAGTTATAAATAACGCTCAGGACTGGGTTGCACAAACCTTACTTAAATTTAAGTGTCAATTAAAACTTAATTGACACTTAAATTTACTTGAAATGTACCTATACTTAATTTACAGTTAAAGTTTAATTGAGACTTAAATTTAATTGATGTTTGTGCAACCCAGTCCTGATTTTCAACATATAAATCTAAAGCTTATCCATAATCATATTCCGGACTGATCAAAAAGAGAAAGCAGTTTCTCCATCGTGATTCATTCATATGGTAAATTGAATTACAATATACCCGATTTAATTTATTTTAGGAGTGTTCCGACAAGATAGTGAAAATATCATTACAGTATGAACCAATTGTGATGTCTGTCAAAATTGTCATTGAATTTAAATGATGTCCCTTCCTTGATATTATATTGCGTGATAGAATATATTTTATTATTTTAATACTTGATTATTGAACAAGGAAGTGTTAAATTTTATGAAGGGGACATTAAATTATATGATATTAAACAAAACATAAATTAAGAACGTCGGTTGAAATTTTACATCGTAAAATAATTGAATAAAAGTATACAATGGAAGGATTATATATTAACAAACCTTCAAAACAAGTTGAACAAACAATGTGGGCAAACATTAGAACATAACGAAGGCCAGCAACTGAATGCGGAAGTTGTGTAATGATATTTACAAGCACTTTATGAGGGACATTGCTGGTATAAGGGTAAAAGCGTGGATATCTAACTTATCTTACACGACGCGTTTCTGGAATAACCGTCATCATGTACTGTCATAGTTCAAAGATTAAAAGACTAAATGCCCTGAACAGTTAGCTAAAATCGGCTAACGTTACCTATGCCTGATGACTGAGAATCTTACCAAAAGACCAAATGCCCTGAACAATTAGCCAAAATCGGCTAACGTTACCTATGCCTGATGACTGGGAATCTTACCTTTAATAATAATTACACGATTAGGAACTGTGAACGAGTACATCTATACGAGCAAGTAGATCAAAGGGCATAAACAAGAAGCAAAAATCGGCTAAGGTTAAATGTGTATAATGGAGATTGACCTTAGATCTTTAGCAAATTTCAATTAGATTTACGATGAACAATTGTATCACATTTCTCATTGCATGCAGACTATTATTCGCCACGACCGTGTCGGGACGTTATCATCAATTGTAGGAAGAGATGCGAATTATTCAAATCAACTTGCAGAAATCTTGCACAATCACGTGTATTTGTGTGTTAGGGGTATCGATTTCTGCCTCTTTTAACGATTTTTATATTTGATTTTGGAATTGTTCCGACCGTGTGGTATTTTCTATTTTTCATTTTATTTATTATATGTACGATGCATAGCGCTGATTACACTACGATTAAAAAATAAATCAGAAATGGGAGAAATTCTACATTTAACGTTTGTTTCATATGTTAAGATAAATGTTTCATCTTAAGCTGACTAGATACACTTGATATGTATATCTGTAAGAACATTTGATGTATTGTTGTAGATACTAATATCATCAGCATTCTAATAAATCAGCCATTCACTTTTGACATTACGTCTAGTAAAATATACATTACCGTTAGGAGAACCCTTAATGTTGAGACGATTATAGAAATCATGAATTGATTCTGTTCAATGAGCTATCTTGATAATATGGAACACCAAGAGGACAGACACACTGACACAGTTACATAAAATTTTATACAAGGCACATCCTCGCAGATTATGATTACATATTTCGTCTCCCGTCATCGGTATCTACATATTAGTGACAATTGTTTACAAAAGTAAATGAAGTTTCCCTTTGACCTTGGAAAAATACTTTTATATCTGACAGAGCTCCATAAAACCTTATACAAGACACATCATAACATACCATGATCACATATTCAGTCTCCTGTTAGTTAAACTACTGGCAATAGATAGAGTTCACAAAAGTAGAGGCATGTGCCATGTGACCTTGGAAAAGTACTTTTATATCTATAATAGGCCGCAATATTGAAATATGTGATGATTTTAGTTATAAATTAACTCCCCTTAAAAAACACCCTGAACTACATATCCACCAATATTACTCAAGCAAGTACAGATTCAAGACCTCCATTCTTTTAAATTGAATAGCGCATATGCATTGTCCTCGTCAAAAATAAACTGACCACGATACACTCCTCACGTAGTATAAGAGGCAAGTCTATTTTGATGAAAATGATATGTTTATTCGTCTAAATGTAGTATACAAAACAAAATATGATATGTCAAATTGCAGTCGAAGATTGTAGTGAAGTGTAGCGATGTTATTAAATATTTACAGGCTTTTTAGTATCCATGGTGATCATTTGCAGTAAAACAAACTACATTTGTAGTTGGGTTCGTGTTGCTCGATCTTTAGATTTCTGTGTGATGTTTTGTAGGTTGTTTGTCCTTTAGTCCTTTTTGCATTGTGTTTTCTGTCCTTCTATTTACGGATTTGTTTTTTTTTAATGAATTTCATTTATTGGCAAAAACAGCATATTATATAATTAAATAATCATCTTATGTTTACATCAAATTATGTAAATATATAGAAAGAGGATAGATTCTTGTACTAATAGTTTAATCTAAACCTTCATTCTTATGCTTATGGAGTGACAAGAGAACAAACAAGAAAAACAAAATAAGTATCATTAATTATAGCCATGGTAGTATGGAGAGGGAAAAATTGAAGTAGTTGAACAAATATATAATGTTGTTATAAAATTGGTGCCCAAGGTCTCCAACAGGTGTTTGCCTTTTCATATGATTTATTTTTATAATATGTTTTTTTCAATAACAAGGTTTTCTTTTAAATAGTTTTGTAATGCTTTTAAATGAACCTGCTGAGTATTTAATGTTGTTCTGCATATAAAAAACTTAGTAAGCAGAATTATTAAATTTCTCATATAGTTTTTTCAGATTTGTCTGTTATTCCAAATAAAATTATAATAAAATTTAATGGCAGTTCTATTTCAGTTTTTTTCAAAAATCCAGTTATTTAAGTCTTCCCAAAGTTTAGATATTTTATTACATGACTAAAATATATGTTCAATTGTTTCTACTTCTTCTAAACAGAAACTACATTTATCATTTGGTTTTTGATTTATTTTATACAATAAACTATTTGTACCTAGAATTCTGTGAATAATTCTATATTGAAACCACTGTAATTTTGAACTTTTTGTTGTAATGAAAGGCAAACGATAAATTTCTTTCCAATTTAAAATTACATTTAGAGCTTCCGTCCATTTTTCTTCACATTTTAATTTTATTGCATTTGAATTTAAAATATGGTACATGTCTTTTGATCCTTTTTGAGATTTCATAACAATTCTAATGATGTTCGGAATTAGTGATCCATTTAGTTTTTCTAAGTCATTAATAGGTATATTTGTTTTTTTAATGTAAAAACTTATTGCTGTAATAACACCATGATAAGTAAGAAAGTTTGTTTGTAGGTATATTATAGGTGTCCTGAAACTTTTGAAATGACATTATTTTTCCAGTTTCATCCAACACATCATTTATCATGTAAACACCCCTTTTTGCCCAATCCTTATACACTTATACAAAACTGTTTGATATCCCACCTTAATGTTTTCATTATTCCAAATATTACAAGTATTTATATTTAATTCGTCTATTTGTAATTTTAATTTCAGTTCTCTCCATGCATTGAAAACTTCTTCCCAAAAAGGATTTTTTTAGTTGTTTTTTATGCCCTGAGTTTAATAATTGTGTAATATCTATATTTTTTCAGAAGATAACAATAATTTTGTTATTTTAAAATCTTTTTTTATGATTCTTCTAATCCAGCTTAATTTTAATCCTTTCATATACATTTTGATATTTAACATTTTTAAACCACCCATATCACAGTTTTGAGATAAAACCTCTCTTTTTTTGTTGTATGGTTTATTATTCAAAATAAAGGAGTATATCTTAGAAACTAATTGATTAATTATATTTTCTTTTGGACTAGGTATAGTAAGAAATAAATGATTCAGTTTTGAGATTATCAGGGATTTAATTATTGATATTTTACCAATTGGTGTTACGATTTACGGATTCTGATAACTCTCTTGGTATCTTCAAACTCTTCTTACACCCTAGTTAATCAAAATCCATTTGTTTCAACCTCGTTCATGGCTAATGATCGAATATTACTTTCACCGGATTTTTAATACACGACGGATGCCACTAGCGGAAAAGAAATTGCTTGCCCTTGCGACGCACCTGGGTTCACCTTTCTTAGTGGATTTCGTGTTGGCCAGTCTTTAATATTTTTTTATAATGTTTTGTCCTTCTATTTGTACTTTTCCTTTTGGCTATGATGTCGTCTGTCATCTTCCATCGATTTGCAGTTTCTAATTACCCCTTTGATGTCATCAAATCGTTTCCTATTACCTACATCAATCTATGTCTGTCTCAATATGTCTACTTGTTATCGGCAGAAATAAGGTGAAATACTACTACTCTACATTGACATTTACCAGTAATATCTCAATCAATCAATGATGCACGTAACTTTCATCTCGTTATACAGTGTGTTTATTTTGTTGGACAACCCAGCTTAACACAACTGTACATGTTTTTTGTAAACTGAAATTTAGATTTCGTACACTATGATAATAAACTCAAGATACAGCAACATTACTTCAGTTTAAATATAGAATAGCTGCATTTATGTGTGTCGGGTCAGATATAATCGCTAGTATAACAGCTAGTCCGACAATAAAAACTGCGATACTGTATGTGGAGACATTCAAAACTGACGTTGATGTTCATTTCGGTAACGTCATGATGTGTTTGACACGTCACACTGGCTGATATTTTTCAGTATTATAGTCAGTCCGTTGATATTGTCAATATCCCTCACTGAGATGAAGGGGTTAGGGTTATGGTGCTTAACGCCACTTTCAACAATATTTCAGTTATAACGTGGCGGTCAGTTTTATTGGTGGCAGAAACCGTAGTACCGGGAGAAAATCACCGACCTGCCGCAAGTCACTGACGAAACTTATCACATAATGTTATATAGAGTACACCTCGCCTGAGCGGGGTTCGAACTTGCAACGTTAGTGGTGATGGGCACTGATTGCATATGTAGTTGGAAATCTAACAACAATACGATCACGACCATGACGGCCCCTCACAGTGATCACGAAAAGTTTGTAGATACCAAAAGGGTAATCAGAAGCCGTAAGTCGAAGAAGAGCAAATGACGCAAGAAAAAAGAAAAAAAGGACAAATAATAATCTTCAAAACAAAGGATCAAACAACGCGATTCCCACTAAAAACCGGAACGTATAAATTACCGATAACGATAAAAAATATTTCTCGAATAAAGCAGACAATATACTTACTAAAATTGAAACATGCAAAAGTGACACACATAAAACGTGAAAGAGAAAACTAATAGTTTTGAAATAGTAAATCTAAAACGAAAGCAATGTTCCATTTTCTTATTAATCACTAAATATGTTACATAAGAAAAGTTTGAAAACACCACAGTTGTAATCAATGCTACAATTTGATTGTATTTCTGGGAGAAGTTTTGACTTACAGACAATGGACAAAAGTATTCGCACGCTTCCAATTTTCCCTATGTATTTCATATAAAACTACAATTTTATGTAGTTTTACTGTATAATTTCAAAATAATTTTCTATGATAAACATTTTGAGAATATACAAGCTAAGCACACAACTGAATTAATTTCTTTCGAAATACAATGCTTTGATAGAACCTTTGTAGACAAATTATTTAAGTTTGTTTAAATCATAGCGATTTGAAAAACATTACTACTATAAACTACATATCTTTCTGCTTTCCTTGATAAAATAATGATTAAAATCGGACGTGAATTGATTTCAAGATAATATTTTGAAAAACTGAAGTTTTATATGAAATATATAGGGTAAATTGGAACCATGCAAATACTTTTGTCCATTGTCTGTAGTAACAAAACTATTAATGAATGTCACATAACCACGGCTTTATCGTTTCCATGGTTTTTCATGCAAATGACAACATTCTTCCTGATCATAAATTGATACCGGTTGACAGAACTGTTTGTAGATATTGGATAAAATAATTACACTAAGAAAACGATCAGACAATAGCAGCAAAACAATTACATATAATCTTCTCACATGTTCGTATGACCAGTACGTGTAGGTTGTAATATGACAAGGAAAAGCATTTTACAAAGTCAACCAAGAGATATACATGTATTCGAAATTATGCAAATAAACTTATATAGCAAATACACAATAATCGTTGGCGCTTTTCATAACAACAGCATTAGTTTAGCTGTAATGTTTTGAATTTGTACACAAATTATGACGAGAATGTTTAATGTGACGATTCTGATTTCACGATATAAGTTCGTTATTCAATACATATTGAAAGTGATACCAGCAAATTCTAAATACTTACGGTCATTTGTATCAATTGAAGTTGTAAAAGCGAACTTATAATATATGAAATGTAAAACAACAAATAGAAGAGTATATCCACAAGACATAGGTACCGCGCTTCCACCTAGATAGACGTTAGTAATATTGCGGGAATCGTCAAATGGATACTAACCAAATATCAAAACATTTGATCAAGGGAAATAAACGATCAATAATGGACAATCCAGAGAAATTGGCAACATTGAGTACACAGGAAGCTTAAGTTAGAGCACGGATAGCACAAATTTACCATGGAAATCAACTAGCAGCAGTTACGAAATGAACAAACGATTGTTCAGAATGGGCGATTGTCAAAATTTCACACCCTATGCAATATCTGCTCTTCCGGAAGGTACATTCCTCTGACGACCCCTTTTTACGTACATTATTTATTGTCTGTAAACTATAATAGCCCGAAAACTGCTCAGTCGATATTGAACAGCAATCAGTCAAAAAAAGATGACATACATATGGTCACTAACCATATTATTCAAACACCAATTTGAAACCTCCAAAACCCTCAATAAACTTTCTGTAAAATGATTATGAATTGTATATCTAATATAAACTGATAATGTATTTATTTCATACAGTAATAGAAAGCTATGCATGACATTGATTGTATTTAGATAAATGTAACCTGTCAAAAAAACAAATGGAAAATGGAACCGAATATGAAGTCTGCGATCAAATGTCAATGTTGTGTTTCTTACTCATACATCATGCTATCTATAAATGGTATTGTACCATTACCGGGGATGTCATATAATACAGATTACCAAATACAAAAAATGCATAGCAACCATGTTTTAGCAGTTTTGACAAGATGTCGCAATGGCCATTCTAGAACTACTTACGAGCATCACACCAAATGTATATACTGCAATAAAAGGGTAACACAAATACCACATTGTCGGAACAGTTCCAAAATCCAATGGAAAAATTCGCAGAAAGAAGCAAAATTGTTATATCTAGCACGCAAATACACGACCACCTACGTTGATGGGTTGGTACAGGCACTTCAATATAAAGTGGTGGGGTTAAACTAATTTTATCGGCTCTATTATTTGCATGCTATCAAACAAATTGTATGTTACCACATGTTGCCGATAGTTTATATATACAGTCAGCACTTTACATTATGTCTTTACCAATGTAACAGGTGATACAGTTCTAAGGTTGTTTTAAACAAGTTGATTGATAACACTTCTTGTGATCTATTATCCTTTGATGTAGTTTTTTATATTTATAAATATTTGTCTTTCGTGGAGTATGGAATTGGTAAAACATTATTCCGTCCTTAAAGCGTATGCTTGCTCTTATTTATACAGTTGTGGATGTATATTGCGGGATAATGTGTTTAATCTTTACTCTCCTTCACTTTTCAATGTTTAGATGTTATTTTCTAAAACATATATACATTTTAACCAATTAATCAGCCTATTTGAAACTACATTACACTGTATTCATTTCTCAATTAATATTTACCTGTGGGAGCGCGGTGGTTGGTTGTTTTTGTCCGTATGTGTAGCCTCTCAATGTGATATCGGGCACAATGATTACGGTATTGGTAAGATTCGTTTTCCCGTGTTGTGTTGTCTTGTTATTAAAGCGCGTCAGGGAAATACCATTGTATAAACGAAATAACATACAAACGATACCCATATGTAGCGTTTAATGATAAATATGAAGAGTATTGCTCAACTGCAGTCTAAGATTCGTTCCACACTTATTTAAGGGTATGAGCTATGTTTATTATTGAAGACCCTATTGTGTCCCTGAAATGTAGGACAGCAATACAAAAAGAAACAGTCTCTCTTTCATTTACATCCATATCCTTTCTTACTTTTATTTGGCCTTAGTAATTATCAATTCACGCCATAATATCTCTGTAATATTGCTGAAGGTTGACTGAGACGTAAATCGAAGAATCGACAATACAATGGCCAAAAATCAGTTACATTGTTCTACCATTATGACGCTTTTATACCAAGACTCAAACACCAGAGCATTTTTGCTGATATATCTCTTGCGGCGCTTTACTCCATTTTCATACTACGCTATTAGCTAAACGGCGATAAGTAATTGTTCCTCAACGCATTATCTGTTCTTCCTATAATGTGATAATACAATTAGCAACATGGTGCATTATTTTCAATTAATTTAGATTTTTACGAATTTATCACTTCCTTGAGGTAATATAAAACAATTCATTTTATACACAGTGTGGCTTTATGGTTCTTTGTTTACGTGAGATAAATCATATTTTACGTATCCTCATACGAAGCAGAGATCGCAAATGGAATGAAATGAATATTTCATTGTGTAAATATTTAGCTTCACTCATCTTTAAATACAGACTAAATTGATATGTAGCAGAGTTTAAATACCTCCAAGTCAGAACATGCACAAACTATATTGAACAGAGTTAACGAGATAAATTGTTCGTCAGAAGACTGTATATATTGAACAAAATTAAAACACTTTAAAGAAGAGTCTTTAACGAATTAAATTGTTCGTCTGAAGACTGTCTATATATACTGAACAAAATTAAAACACTTTAAAGAAGAGTCTTTAACGAGTTAAATTGTTCGTCAGAAGACTGTCTATACTGAACAAAATTAAAACACTTCCAAGAAGAGTCGTTAACGAGTTAAATTATTCGTCAGAAAACTGTCTATACTGAACAAAATTAAAACACTTTAAAGAAGAGTCATTAACGAGTTAAATTGTTCGTCAGAAGACTGTCTATATATACTGAACAAAATTAAAACACTTTAAAGAAGAGTCTTTAACGAGTTAAATTGTTCGTCAGTAGACTGTCTATACTGAACAAAATTAAAACACTTTAACGAAGAGTCTTTAACGAGTTAAATTGTTCGTCAGTAGACTGTCTATACTGAACAAAATTAAAACACTTTAACGAAGAGTCTTTAACGAGTTAAATTGTTCGTCAGTAGACTGTCTATACTGAACAGAATTAAAACACTTCCAAGAAGAATTTGGAGATAGCAAACGGGTAATCAGAATCTGTAAATCGAAGAAGGACAGACAATACAATGACCAAAAGAAAAAAAGGACAAACAATGATATACAAAACACTATACAGACAACAAAACATCGAGCAACACGAACCCCACTAAAAACTTGGGGTGAACGCATGTGCCCTCAATTAAACTTTTGGGTGTGTTAGAACGTTACTTTGTTTCGAATCACATTTAAACCTATTTTATCGCCTTGCATTCTTCGATAAAGTCGATCTAAATTTGTTCCAGACGTGAATACTGGACTAGATAATGAGTAACACGGTGGATGCTTTATAAGAAACATGTAATGCTTACCCGTCATGAGCGCCTGTGCTAGTCCCCGTTTGTTTGTGCTTTGGTGGGGTCCGTGTTGGTCATCTTTTTAGTTTTCTGTGTTGTGCGTGTGGTTTTTTGTTTGTATTGTTTTGTTTGTATTCGTTCTGTGTATTGTGCCCAATGTTGAATGTGATGGTAATGTTTGCAATAATGCTTTACACGTATTTATTCATCTATCTAATACTCCCTTTATCAAAGATAAGGAGTATAGTGGTACTATTTATGGGTTGGAAATTAGGCATATTGCTCATTTGTAGACCAGGAATGTCTCAATTTTATTTTGATGACTTAAAAGCTGCATGATGACTGATGAGTTTTTTTCTTATCTTCACCTTTTTATGGGTTTTGTGTCGTAATCATTTATATCTACATCCTTTCACATTGTGCCAAAATAATATTATCAGAAAACTGAAATCAGAAATTTGAAATTTATACGACTTATGCTAGACAATCGATTAATAAATACTCTGAATATCAAATGTTTTAAGATTCCCAGTCGTAAACCTACTAATTTAATTTTCGTGTTGTGTAGTAAAACTCTGTTTAACGAATTTCAAGGGACCACAATAATTTGTTTGTTATAACCTTAATTCGATATATCGATATAACGAACTTCGTAACGCGAATTTGCTATGCATGTGTTATTAAGATATCTGTTTATTATAAAACAACTAGGCGTACTAACTGTACTACTCGTCACAAAAACGGAAACATATTACGAATCATTAATATAAAAATTAAGTGTCTATTCTTAGCTGAAGAAGTTTGAATATTTGTTTTTGTTTCCTAGAAAATATTTTCTCAATTTTATCCAGAAAACAGAACCAATTTTCTTCCAATGTAAGCCTGGTTAAAACTAGTTTATATCAGCTATCATTGTTTAATGGCAGACAGTTAAAAACGGTTTCGTCATCGTCATTGTCAGAATGTTCATGAACTACATGTTTCTTCCCAGTCAATGTCGTCGTCTGACCGCGTTTCTCCCACTACATATTCATTCTAGACAGCAATAAACTGAACGAGCGTGAGTCCAATTAAACATCATACAATTGATGACTTTCGATGAGGTGAATAGAAGGATTGATCAACCCATGGAATATGATATTCACCGAGGCATCCGATAGGTTATTTTCCGTGGGTTGATCAATCCTTGTATTCACCGAAATTGAAAGTCATTAACTGTTTTATTATATGACATTAAATCAAATTTGAATTAACACCAAACAGCGCCGACTTTGTTCCCCTGATAGGTCAGTCCAACGTCTGCCATTATTAATTTAATTGTGTACCGAGAGTAATTAGTAAGAATGCATCTGATTAGTCGATGACAAAACTTAACCCGATGACGATTGGCTACTACTTTTAAGATAAATGGGAAACACCATTTATATTTTAAGGTGTCTGGAGGAGCTTTGGAATATTATGTTCACCTCTTGTGACTTTTTGCGCGTGGAATATAACGTTTTATCAAAGAACGTTATTAGGGACGTCAGACAATCAGAAAAGACATTATCTGAAGTCATATAATAAAATGTATTACGTATATTGTGTTTAAGGTGTTTTGTAAAATGTCAAATTTGGCTACAATATATAAATATTACGAAGTTCATTTTATTATCTCGTATTTATTTTCTAAAATAAATTTCTTTTCTTTTGGTTATTCTCTAAAGAAATGTCTCTCTTAATTCTCTAAAGAAATTTCTTTTCTTTTCCTGATTAGGAAAAGCCATACTGATATGTCAAATAACAATGATACCATTTTCCGTTTAATTAACAAAATTTGATGAATACACACCGGTACAATTGACATATATCTTTATAGGTAAATAATTACCGGTAACATATCGCCGATCTTCTTCCTCTTCTTCTTTCAATTTCCGCACGCCGTCATCTTATTGACGATTATGTGCCGTGTATGCGTGGGGTAAAAAACAAATTCATGATAACGTTCAGATGAATGTGATAACTATATACAGTGGTGCAGTGTAGTTAAAACTATGTACAGTTGACTGATAATTAGATGTGTTGTTGGAGAACAGATCAATCTACTTTCACCTCAATATAATAAACCATTCTTGGGAGTTCATCGTAACCGTGATAATTATATTAGGATTTGCATATTTAAGAAATATTTGAAATTGTTGAACAGGTTTATGAAAAGCGTAACCCAAACCAGGTTATGCAAGTATAACCTGTTCAACAATTTCAAATATTCCTTATAATTTAATTTTTACAACAATATTTAATGATTCCTCGATTTTAATTACGAATATTTCATGTGACTATTTTAATTTGTCGTTGGCGGATGAACACGTTGGTGACGTCACAGTGCCAACCCAGGTTATCGAGTATAACCACAATTTTCTCCAGGCGGATTATCCAATCAGATTGAAGAATTCAAATCAAATTAAATTATTAGGGAATAAATAAGTGTTCCTTATATTTACAAATTCGTACTTACTGAATAAAACTTCGCTATAACCACACTTTTCTATATCGAATCGTTATTTTCTATCCCGGGAAATGAAATTTATTCGCTATAAGCGTAATGTCGTTATTGGCTATTTTTTTTTGTATCACCCAGAAAAGTTAGGATACATCAGAGGATATTTTCTTTTCTCTTTGTTAATGATATCATTAGTGTAAACGTGAAATAAAAGATAACATTATACAGTATGAACAGAACTGAAACTTGACATTTTATTATGGAAATGCAAAATATGAATTTGCTACCGACAATTGGGGAAATCAAGTAAGATAATTAATTCCTTTGGGTATCATCAAACACCAACAAGAACATGTCTTATGTATTATACTGTCTTATTTATTGTCTGCAAGGAAGAGACATCCATATGGCTTAACACTAGTGCATGTGCTTGAATATGAGATTGGTTTATGGTTTAATCCGTATGGGAGGCGGCGACAACTTATAAAGTGCGCAATAATGCGGCAATTCTACATGACAAAAATTCCCTTTTGAAAACTTTGTTTCAATGTTAGTCCCTAAGGAAGCATATAATTACGAATATAACATAGTAACACTCTGATACATCCCACATGTTTTCAGAGATGTACAATATACAACAATTAACTTAAAATGGTTCAATCATTTAAATAAGGGTAATAACAAAATTACCGAACTCCGAACAATCTTCCAAAGGGAAAGTCAAAACTCATAAGTATATAAACAGACAAAATCAGTCAATAACCGAAAAACTGTGAAAACCGTAATGAACCTGACTTGGTACAGGCATTTCTAAAGAAATGGTGGGTTGAATCAGATTTTAAAGCGCCAAACCTCCCGCTTTCATTACGGCTCAAAGGTTCCGGCTGTCACTATAACAGTATTTATAACAATACTGGAACAAAATAGGTAAAATAGTTGTCAAAGCAGTAACACATTCAGTGAGGAGGATGGAACATCTATCGTGAACCATCTCCATCAACAACCCCGAGTCACCTTAAGTATTTTAACTACGAAAAGAACCCTTCCTTGCAGAGGGTCACGGTTAGCAGATGATATTTCGGGAGACCATAATTCCGTCTCGACGTAAGGGATTTAAAAGAAGCCTTCATTGCAGAAAGTCTTGGTTAGCAATGACAGTAGACATACAGGGTCTAACACCGGGAGAGGTGCAAGATAATAAAATTTGTGACACCCGAAGGTAAAATATAAATCGTATCGGACGAGGCTTGTTCGAGTGGGATATGATTTAAATCTTACTTGCCGAGGTTGTCTCAGATTTAACAATCTTGCACCTTTCACGGTGTTTGACTCTTTTTCTTACCCCTTTCTATAGTGTCAGTTTGTTTACGTTGAGAAAATATAGAGTGCTCTCCCTTGTTAGTAACTAACGTAGATAAAAAAAAATACCTCCCCTTTGACCAACGTCAAATAATTTTTACATGAGTATTTATTACTGTTGTGGTAGCATTTAAGGATACTGTCTATATATTTTATTATGAAATACATTTAAAATACTGCCAAAACACGGATGTATATCGATAAATCGACAATTTACTTCAACAATAGAAAACAATTTTGCGGGAAAAAGCGCGCGTAGCTTGTCTTACCCAGAAGCCTGGGTAAGATAAAAACAATCTTTTTCACCTAAATTAACGGACTACTTTATCCAAGGGGTGAGAAAATGGTGTCTTAGTGTAAGTCATTTAAGCGAATTCATCCGTTTGCAGGAGATATTTAGGGGATAGTGTCTCAATATATGGGAACTTTATTGTTCCCCATAACCATTTCTTTCATTTGACTGAATGAATCTATAAATTTCTGTCCATATTCCAATTCCATCGCCATTTTTTTACCTACAGTATCACTGAAGGTCTGTAAATTTGTCACCTCCATGACTATAGCAGACATACTGCACACTCGACTTTAAAACAACAATACATAAATTGCATTTAAGTCGCTGTCAAACAAGGTGATATTGGGGAAACACTGGGTTTAATATGAGTCAGTTTTATCCGTGAAAAGAAATACAAAGTCCATCAATATGGTATTATATGATTGGTTCTCGGATCAAGGACGATATTATTAACCTCCTACAGACAGTTCAAACAATATGAATCGTGTCATGCATTGTTTACTCTTAAGGTTTTATTAAGTATATTACAACAACAGAAACACTTCATGTTTAATAAGTGAAAGTGATTATTATTCTCAAGGCTGTGACGTGACATGTGCATGGATTCATGAGTACGACTTAACCACCATGAAGTCCTATTATAAATCCTATCACAAGGAAACTGTATTGAAGTTAATTATGGATGAGAAATAATTACTTTCGTTTAAGAAGAGCTTGAAGATACCAAAAGGGGTAATCAGAATCCGTAAATCGAAGAATGCCAGACAAAAGAAAAAGGAAAGAAGAAGAACAAACAACGGTCTACAAAACACAACACAGAAATGAAAAGATCGAGCAACACGAACCCCACTAAAACTAGGGGTGAACCAATCTGGTCAGGGAGGATAAGCAGTTCCTGCTCCACCAGTGACAGTGGTCGTGTTTAAGTAAAACAATTATAGTATGATGATATTGATAATCGTTTGGCTATGCATATATCTGATTAAGATTATTTCAGAAACGCGTCGTGAGAACTAAATTAGATATCTACCTTTTTATTCCATATAGTACTATGACTTGTGTAGTAATGGTGTCAAAAAGTTGAAAACCTCAATTTATCCGAATCTTTGGTACCATAAGACACGCAATGACTTAAAGCTGTGTTGTACACTAGGATATATTCGCGGTGCGGTCATTTAGATATTGATGATCAACATAAAACCGGTAATTCGTAGAAATAGTACGTAATTATGAGAAAACGTGGAAAGAAATACTACACGACAGAAACAAAAAAATAAAAACGTAGAAATTTAGCGCACATGACGTGTTTCAGGAATAACCTTCACCAGGTACGCTCATAGTCACAAATTGGAAATTGACCTTAGTATTAATAAATTACATTATTTGGGAACTATACATACCAAAACTAAATATATCTAATAACTTTGTCAGCTTGACGTTAAACAGCAACTAATCAAGCAACCAAACAAATTAAGCTTACAATATTCATAATATAAGGTCATTGATTTTATCTTTGTTATCCTTGAATGTAATAGAAATAATAAACCTTAATAATATTAAACTTATTTTGGTCACAGAGAGTTTTTTTATATATTTTTTATTTTTTTTCCTGACTTTTCCGTATACTTGAATTTCTATTATGTATAATAAATGATATTAAGAAGAGTGGATTCCTCAGGGCTTTTTCTGACTTTTCTGCAGATTGTTTAATTTTTTTATTACATGATATTTTAATGCACCACTATCAACATTATAGAATCCTTTCACATGCTAATTAATAATCTATTAAAATTAATGACTCCCTATATGTTCCATTTCTCCATAATAGACGTAATATAATGTTACTTTATATACCCTCCCATTGGCGTTATTAACAGAACACAACACTACCATTCGTGGATTAAAAGAATCACGAATAAGTCGTAAAATCGTATACGTGTATGTAGGCAGTCAAATGGGACATGTTTCAATGGTTGAATTCATTCCCATCTCAACTCAACGGTGATCACATTACAATATATTTTACCATCACTGACAAAAACTCAATTTGAGTAAATTATTTTATCATGTACTTTATTTATCATGGAAATTTAGCATATTACTGCTGGTAAACTAATTCATTCACTGCAGGAAATTCAATATCGACATGTAAAAATGACGATTAAATACAAAATATTAAATAGATCATTAAATTCACAGACATTTCGACACATTGTACTACTTTTCAATTAAAATCAACTTATCTATTTTTAATCTTTTGTTTTCAGTAATATAATTGATCGCTTAAATGTTGACTAAATCTATCATGCCTCGCTTTCAAAATATATGTAAGATAGGCATCAAACTAACTATAACAGGGTTGTCGTCATGGTCATGATCGTATGGTAGTTGGATTTACAACTACTTGTGCAATCAGTGCCTATCACCACTAACGTTGTGAATTCCAAATACGTTCATGGCGAGGTGTACTCGATACAACATTATGTGAAAAAGCTTGTCAGTGATTTGCGACAGGTCGGTGATTTTCTCCGGTTTCATTCACTGATATAACTGACATATTGCTGAAACACTGAACCAAACACTTTTAAATGATTTGGATTTCCAATCTTTTAGTTTTGACCTGATGAAGGTTATCTCAGAAATACGTCATGTGCTCCAACTTTGATATATCCGTTTTAATAACAAAGATAGGTTGATTGATTGATTGCTGTTTAATGTTTGTTGAGAGGTATATGCACATGACGTGAACCCGCTTACAATTAACTATTTAAGTAGAAGAACAAATGCAATTTAGAAGACACCCAAGAGTTAAGCAGAAGCCGTAAATTGAAGAATGACAGAGATTACAATTGTCAAAAGAAAAAGAACTTACACAAATTACGGTAGACTAGGAATTACACAGAAATTTAAAAATAGGACAACACGAACTCTACTACAAATCGTAGATTTAGATATGTGATGCTTTTGATTCGATGGATATTTTTGGTTTTCAGAAGAAAATTAATCAAACAGTGGATGTGATCGGAAATATTTTCTTGGAACGACCACCCCTCTTGTACTCTAGTACTTTGGATATAAACGTGCTACTGCTCGACCAAATCATAATCGTACAGCTGGTGTAACATGATATATGTGCCATATATGAGTCTTGTTACCCTCTGCTTGTTCATGCTGTTCTCTTGGGGGTTTTTAAACATGTAAAACGGAAGGGTCACAAGTATTGATTGCTACAACACACCCAGAATCCTATCAATCACCGTGCCATATATTTTTTATTTATAATTTATGCTATATTCTGAGATGTTGCATTTTTCTCTTTGAATAAAAATAGAAATAGTTATTCAATCCAATCAGCTGTTTACAATACAACATTTGTTTATTGTGACAATTGTGTTGCTTACCGTTGTGAGTAGTATATAGAAGTGAAATAAAATATCTGCTATTACATCTAATCAATGAATATAAAAAAGATGCGAATTGTACATCGACGCGTAGTACATATGAACAATTACGGTAGTGCTTCAGATGCGTGTTGTGTTCATTTACATCAATGGTGCACTACGGTTAGAATAACATGTAGGTTAATGGTTGTTTTTCATTTGAATGAGATACATGTTTTGCTTATCGTTGACAGATGGGGGTAAATGAGGGGTCTCATTCCGAATTCCCGTCAAGATAATGAGTTGTTTCCCTTATCCCGTTAACCAAATAATCGCATCCCAACTCATGATGTAGTCTCATCCATCCTTAAGTTTAAATGTGAAAATCCCGAACTCTCGCGAAATAAGTCTCAATTCCGACGTCCCGAAAAATGTCTTTCCGTATCTCTTGACAATATTAATATTAATATGAGATAAATAGCAGCAATATAATTGATTTTGTACACGAGGTTCAGATGGTGTACTCAGATGCAAATAAATTTTCAGTAAATTTAGAAATATAACTCTAATGTAATATTTTCAATTCCTCATAGAAACATAAAGTTCTAAAAGTGACTATTTGTTATATCAAGTTTCAGTATATCATAGAAGCAGCGTATACTTTATGTCAAAATCAGTGAATAAGTATTCGCAATCGATTTAAACGGCGGTCACAGCATGCTGCTCTAATTAAATTCGCCAGACAAATATCTTCACTAAATATATCCTTCTATGTCCTTGGTAAATGTATTTCAAATTATTGCCAGAAAACAAGAGATATTTATCTGCCATTGTACAGCGAATTTCAATTAGGACTTGACATTGAACGATATATTGTAATGCTATCCTTTCTCATTGTTTTGGGCATTTGGTAATGGTTGTTTATGTTTATAATAGATTGTATATTGATGACGAGAACAAGATTACAGACTATAAACCGAGTAGATAAAAAGGTGGCATTGGAGTGGGTATAATCGAGTAGATAAAAAAAGTGGCATTGGAATGGGTGTAATCGAGTAGATAAAAAAGTGGCATTGGAATGGGTGTAATCGAGTAGATAAAAAAGTGGCATTGAAATGGGTGTAATCGAGTAGATAAAAAGGATGGGTGTAATCGAGTAGGTAAAAAGGATGGGTGTAATCGAGTAGGTAAAAAGGTGGCATTGGAATGGGTGTAATCGAGTAGGTAAAAGGGTGGCACTGGGATGGGTGTAATCGAGTAGATCAACAAGTGGCACTGGGATTGGTGTAATCGAGTGGATAAAAAGGTGGCACTGGGATGGGTGTAATCGAGTAGATAGAAAGGTGGTAGGTACTGTAACGGGTGTAATCGAGTAGATAGAAAGGTGGTAGGTACTGTAATGGGTGTAATCGAGTAGATAGAAAAGTGGTAGGTACTGTAATGGGTGTAATCGAGTAGATAGAAAAGTGGTAGGTACTGTAACGGGTGTAATCGAGTAGATAGAAAGGTGGTAGGTACTGTAATGGGTGTAATCGAGTAGATAGAAAAGTGGTAGGTACTGTAACGGGTGTAATCGAGTAGATAGAAAAGTGGTAGGTACTGTAATGGGTGTAATCGAGTAGATAGAAAAGTGGTAGGTACTGTAACGGGTGTAATCGAGTAGATAGAAAGGTGGTAGGTACTGTAATGGGTGTAATCGGGTATGAAAAGAGGTGCCACTAGGGTGGATGAACTGGCCAAAATCTATAAAAAGGAGAATATGCAGGCATGGTAGACCGCAGCGGAGGAACTAACTTATATTTCCTTAAGCTTAGCTTAACTCCGCCACATTTTTTTTAAGTGCCTGTTTCTTGCCAGGAAAGTGGGAGATCATGTATTTGTGTGTAAGGAGTGTTGCTTTTTGTTTTTTCTACGATTTTTTATAGGATTTTTGTAATGTTTCGATATTGTGATATTTTTCGCTCTTCGTTATATTTCTATATGCTTATGTTCCCACTGACAGGGTGATAGAACAAAATACTCGGTGTTCTTTAATAACTATTGCATGTGTCGAATTCATCCAAGACATATCATAACTAGTAACACTGCCAAAGGTGTGATGCTCTCGAAATAATATCCTGATAATTGTTTGCAAAAAATTGGAATGATTAAAGTATTTTGAACAGATCTTTATTCTCCATTTTGACATACCAACGTTAATTAACTGTTGATCTATCAATAGTGTTGAAACAGCGATCACACATTGCTTAATGAACTTCAAAACCTTTCCGATCTATGACTGTAATAGCTTTTGTAAAGCAAAATAAAAAAAACATTATGATTTATAGGTACAACAATTTTTGTAAAATTATTTTACATTGTCTAGTTACTTGTGTGAAAGTTGTGAAACCTAAGCCTTGTCGAGTTACAAGTGTAACATATTTTGTATAAATATGAAACTTCTTCAAACTTTAGGTGTAGCGGCAATTGCAAAGATATTAAACCTTGTTGATGACCAATCTATAGTTATACTATCAATGTTATATTGCTAAACCTTCTAGAGTTATGAGTGTTATACGTTTTGCAAAAATACTAATCTTTGTCCTCTCCTCATTCGTCACTTATCACCAGCTGTGTTACTAGAGTAACACGATGAGTGTCACTAGACAGCTGAGTTCACCCCCACCCCCCAGTTTTAGTGAGGTTCGTGTTGCTCGCTCTTTAGTTTTCTGTGTAGTGTTTTGTAGATTTACTTGTCCTCTTTCTTTTGGTCATTGTATTGTCTGTTCTTCTTCGAATTACGGATTCTGATTACCCCTTTGGTATCATTAAACTCTTCTGCAAATTGTGTTGTTATTGCAATGAGTACATACTCCCCAAACTCTTATTATTGGTTATTATATTTTAGATGTATCTATTTTGCCTATTTCCACGATTTTACTATTGGATTTTGGTAATGTTCCGACAATGTGGTATGTCATTTTATTGTCGATCACGTCAATACCAATAATAATGATATTTGAGTAAATGTATTTATTCATATCGTAAACACTAGTGTTCTATCATATCAATTTTTAACACCATTATTATCAGATGGGATATTTTAACACATTTGCGCATTTTCAATACCATTTCATCACCATATGATAACAATGTTAAGTAGTACATCCATGTTAAATGGATTTCGACGATATTGTGACGTTCTTATCTCCATTTAATTATGTTGTTCTGTTGTTACAGTTGTCTTAAGGATTTCTAAGGCTTCTTAGTACCGTTTTCAAGATCTTGTCAGTGTTCACGGTTCATATTAGAGCTACTACAGTACAACGAGAGACATAGCTTGATAAATTACTGTGATAGACGTGTCATTCGTCTTGTTGATATATCTGTTATTTTGTTAAATACGAATTCGGTATTTCTTTTGTTTGAATGGGTTGTATGCTATCCCAAAAATACTCCAGAAAAGAAGTATATAAATTAAAGAAAACCGACAAAAGATATATCATCAGGAAGTGTTATACGTCTATGGGAAGAGAGGTATAACGATATGTTTCTGACTGCACTATGGTAATCTATTCATTTGAACAATGTACTGTAACCTTATATCTCATTATAGTTCGTGGCTGCAAAAATCAAAGCAAGATAACAGCTAGGTTTCCTCACAATTACAATTACGATGATAAGTATTATTGACCTTCATTACCGTTTACTTACACGTGTGCAGACAGACAATGGAGAACATTCACCCAAATTTACTCAACAGGTGTCGCTCGAGTATCTATCTATGGTGTTGACTTGAAAAAGGTCGTTGACCCATCACTCAAGTATTTTCTTGTTCAAATGAATAGATTACCATAGTGCAGTCAGAGACATATCGTTATACCTCTCTTCCCATAGACGTATAACACTTCCTGATGATATATCTTTTGTCGGTTTTCTTTAATTTATATACTTCATTTCTGGAGTATTTTTGGGATAGCATACAACCCATTAAAACAAAAGAAATACCGAATTCGTATTTAACAAAATAACAGATATATCAACAAGACGAATGACACGTCTATCACAGTAATTTATCAAGCTATGTCTCTGGTTGTACTGTAGTAGCTCTAATATGAACCGTGAACACTGACAAGATCTTGAAAACGGTACTAAGAGTACCAACGGTGGTTAGCGGAGCGCTTTATTATCGCTTAGACGTTTGTAACCTATGTAAACTATTATTTCAAACGCAATTTCTATCTAAATTAATTATCGAACAATAATTATTTTTTATTTGTATAACAATATTCCTCAAGTTAACAACAAATGCATCATAAGTTGTAACCATCTTCTGACATGTTACTAAATTACTAAAGTGATCACGTCATTACGTTGAAATAAGACAAGAACTACGCTGCAATCATATCTGGGTCACGGGCACCTGTTACTAACTGTGAATGCGAATATAAAATAAAATTGAATACATTCTTATTATTTTTTTCTTATGTTCTCCGTGAGCAAAAATCAATATTTTCAATAATTTTGTAATTAGTAAATACGCATAGCATACATACAATAACTGTACAATGAGGAAACTAGTTTAATAATATTTTATTGTACATAAACAATAGGATTGGACAGCAAATTATACCAACTTATATGAAGTCCTCTCCTTTCAAATTATACACATGAATTAATGACAGCAAAACAAAACACAGACAATAGACATTTAAAATGTTGACACTGGAAGAAAGTCAGAAGTACAAGTGAAAAAGTGGTGACATTAGACCTAAAATCTTTTTGATTGATTTATAAAAGTTCGAACTTTTCCAAATATTTTGGAGTTGACGTCATAACTATACTTATCGTTCCCAAAGAGGAAAGTTTCAATATTGATTATTGAAACTATAGTACACGTACCACGTACGTACGTTGTTAAACAACATTGATATTTGTTCACATTCTTTGTATTTCCCTTTTTAAAAGATTTTCGTGTGGGTTTCCTAGTTTTGTTGTATTTTGATTTTCTACTTTCATGGTAAATAATCGTTTATTAATGGTTAGAATCAAATAATTTCGATCAATTTCACGTACAATTAATTATTCTTGGCGAATTGTATGTACTGTTCTGTTCCGGATTCCAACCACAGTGGCTTGTCTTTAAGATATATAACTTTATTAATAAAACAAAATGCACCCCTATATCATTTTTAAGATATATATATATCATAAATAAAAAAAAACTAAGCTTGTTAGGACCTCATCTTCATCTCATTGAAAATTAACTTGTTCTCGTCGTGATATAGCTGAAAAATTTCCGTAAACAACAAGTACTCACTGATCCCCAACATGATGTTAAAAACATATTCTGTCTCAAGCATAAATATCTACATTTATTAATTTACTATTTAAGTGGTTAATTTTGCGTTTTTTAGTCAAACTGTTCGCGTGGGCTCTAATTTTGCGAAAATTGAAAAAAGCAAAATTAAAAATTTTAAGATTTCAGCTTTATCTTAAGTCATTCAAATAAAGGCATCAGACATTCTGAAGATTTTGATAAAACAAAATTAAGACGTGAATACCTGGGTCGTATTATAGATAATGTTGATTTTTTTCATGAACAGTCATGTGTACATTTTATTTTCATTAAGTCATGTGTGGATTTTATTTTTAATCAACAGTCGCTTGACTATTATTACATTTGTAATTGGTAATAATACTAATGTGATTTGTATGTGATAAAGTTTGTCAGTGACTTGCGGCAGGTCGGTGGTTTTTTCAGGGAACTCCGGTTACCTCCACCAATAAAACTGACCGTCACGAAACAAGAAGTGTACTGTTTCAATTCAACGGTAATACAAGCTATTTAACAACCTTTACACTAAATACAAAATATATTTGGGCGGTGTTGATTAAATTACATGATAGTGCTGCATATGATGATAGAAGAAAATCATATGAATGGTTACAGCACCAAGCATTAAAATGCAACTTATCTCTTTGAAGGTTTACTTTTTAAGGAATCAAACTTATCGGGACAAATCCGCGAATCAGAAGCAATAATTAAACTGTCGAACTTTCTTGCATAAGGTTCTTGAAATCTGGACACGTATTATACGAGTGATTGTTGTTTAACGCCAATTCAGCTATATCATGGCGAGAACAAGTTAATTTTCAATAAAATGATGATGAGGTCCGCTTTGTACTAGACCAACACGCTGAGTTGGATTTTTATAGTGCTAGCTCACTAAAACAACATTCCGCGGATAGACATGTCGCCCCACTCGGACACATTATTCTGAATGCTGCCTGCTTACCAGAGAAGCAACACATATCAATTTGTATAGTCTTTGGTATGACCCGACCGGGGCTCGAAGCCACGATTTACCGCACTCGAGGCGAGCACTCTAACCATTACGCCACCGATGCGGTTCGTATTATACGAAGCTGCACGGACGCGGACGAGACACACATTCATGTCATTAAGGGGACGACCATTTAACTTTTAGGATGGGTTATTTCTGAAAAAATATATATATATTAATTATGTGGTAAAATTTTAAAGAAACAAAATAAATTGACACGAAAGATGCAAAAATATCATTAATCCGGCCCTACAGTTCTCAACGAGAAATTCATGATAAAAATGGGTGAATGTTTTCCATTATTAGAGTTCGAAAAGGGTCATTTTCATTAATAACCACATTAGTGCGTAATAGCAAGAGCAAAATTATAGAAAGGTTCAAAAACCAAATATCAAGTAGTTCTGTAAGACGTTTTTAATTGATTAATTAACAAATTAGTTACTCGTGAATTGAGAATGTCAAGAACCTTGCACATAAACAAGACAACTGGCAGCTGCTTTAACTGACTATATCGACCTATTACACGACCGGTGCCACTAGTGGAGCAGGAACTGCCTACCCTTCCGGAGCATCTGAGTTCACCCCCGGTTTTTAGTGGGGTTCGTGTTACTCGATCCTTAGTTTTATATGTATGTTTTGTAGATCGTTGTTTGTCCTTTTGTACTTTTTTCTTTTGACTATTGTGTTGTCTGTTCTTCTTGATTGCCCCTTTGGTATCTTCAAACTCTTCTTAATCTATGTATATAAATATTAGTGTCGTTTAACAGTACCACGACGGGTGTCAGTAATGAAGCAGGTACTGTTAACCCTTCTGGAGTACCCGGGTTTAACTCCAGATATTTAGTGGGCTCGATATTTAGTTTTCTGTGTACTGTTTTGTAGATCATTGTTTGCTCATTTGTTCTTCAAACTGTTCTTGGGAAAGTCTCAATGTACACATAAGTGTATAATGGAACAGAAACATGTTCAATAAATAACATGCACCAGTTACCAGGAAATCAAGTTGCATTTAAAACAAAAGAAAGTTGCAGAAATATCACAGTGGAAACAACCGTCAAGAGTATTTAATGAAATTTAACCCAGCCATTTACAGTGGGAGAATTACATTAAAAGGGGAGCGTAGTAACACTGTTAGAAGGTGTCAAGGGACGGTGTTATAAGGATTGTATTATCAAACATTTTACCATGGTAGAATTACAAATTAAAGATTTATAAATCAAATTGCTTAAATGAAGGTACATGTAGTTGTAAAACATTGCATTGCGGTCTTAAATAACATGTATCATTAAATTGATGTCATTTGTAAGTTTAAATGAATGTCATTTGTAGATAGCATAACGTCATACTGTCTCATCATTCTGTAGATCGTGAGTTCGAAGCCCCGATCGGATCAAACCAAATGTTATAAAATTGGTATTTGGGTATTGGATGTTTACCCGTAAAGCACGCAGCTTTAAGGAGCAAAAATAAAGCCTTCATGGCTTGGAATCAAGAATGATTCTGAGTGGAGCGATATGTCTACACGCGGACTTTTGTTTCAGTAAGCTAGCACTATAAAGATGAAATTAGGCGTATTGGACATAAACAAATCTTTATCGTCCTTTCACGGAATACAACTTATTCTCGCCATGATATAGCTGAAAAATTGCTCATTTTGCGTTAAACAACAATCACTCATTCATTCATACCATGATACTAAATATAAAATATAAACATATTAAAGCAAATGAACATTGTTCTTCTTGGTGTGCTGTTGATGCTCGTATTCTAGAGCTGTTTCTTTTATAACTGTACAGTTGACAGGGGTAGATATTTTGCTTCACTCGGAGCCGTTATCTAGGATCTAACAAATACTTGCCCTTGCACCATGCTTAGCAAAGAAGCACCAATTAGATCACCGACGATCTGTCGCCATTGATGGATCACGCTTGCCATTACACAACTAATGTGATCGCTAGGTAATGGTGTCAATTTTCATGTGGTAGATTCTAAAAACAATAGTAGGCCTATTGTAGCTGGTTGTCCATAATTTTCTAGCGGCATGTCAAAAGTCGTCACACCGATTATCCAATTTCTCCCTTTCTATATAACATTTAAATATTGTGGAACATGTTATATATATATATAATATACATGTGTGTTAAAGTGTAGGGTTAGGTAACATCTTAATATGCCGTATATGTTTGTCAAAATATCAGTCTCCATCCTCAGCTTTGACAGATACAGATAGTGTTTTGCAAGGAAAACGTTTCTGCGTAATGTTTTGTCATTGCTTTCATAGCAGATGTAATCTAGTATGATTTCATAAACAGATAGCAGAAATGTAAAAAAATAATCTTAAAATAAATTTGATTACAACCGTGTACAGTTGTTGACACACTGCAGATCGACTTTGTTTTATTTGGTTAGTTGAGAATGACATTTGAAATAAAACAGCTTGACAATTATTGCCACTTCATAATGTATTAAAACATACACTTAATACACATTTAACACAATGTTCGGTACTTTCACTCCGGTGACCATTAACTAGCTGTGGAACCGTAGCGCCATTTGTTTCGTCGTCTTATTCGGAAATCTCTTGCATTAACATTAACAAAATGAAAAACAAAAAATACTACATTCGGAACAGTTCCAAAATCTAATATCAAAATCATAGAAAGGAGCAAAATCGATACCCCATACACACAAATGCATAACCGCTTAATTTCCTGGCAATAAAAAGAGGCGGGGTTAAATGAGAAATTAAAATCTCATTAAAACACGTAAATATATACATGCAAACAAGAGTGAACTATGTAATAAGGTAGAAAAATATTTAAAGAGACAATTTTTATCATTTATATACTCTTTCAACCCGTTCATAGCTTCTAATGTCACAAAAACTCGAAAAGACCTACGGTTACGAAGCTACCATTTATCATGTCCTAACTCCTTACCGTATAGCATTATATATACATTTTAAGCGATATGCATTTATATCCATAGATATGGAGATTATAACGCTACGAGGTACCATAGTACAGGGATACCGAATGGTGTCAAAATGGCAATATATACGTAAAATCCATATGTTCGAAGATAACGGATTTATCCCCGGTTTTAGTGTAAATTGGACAATTTAGTGGGTCAATTTGAAACAAATGTGTTACGTAAAAGTAACGTTTTTTTGTAATGAGAAGTTTGCTTGAAATTGGAAAAAAGTATATTCTTTGCTACTTAATCTGCATGTTTGTTATGTCCTGAACGTCACACGCTGCCACTTCATACATAATTTGTAGAAAAAAAATAATATTTTCATTGAACAGCAAACTATTAGTGGGCATAATAAGATGAAATAATAAGTGAATAACAGCATTTAATAAAAAGACTTCTTTGTGATTCTACATAATTCTATTTTTATTTAAGACCAACAGCGTAAAAATGGGCACGAAATTGAAAAAGTCTCTCGGTGAGACGAACATTTTGTCATACTTCTTTATCACTTTGTTTTGTGTACTTGGTGTTGTTTTACAAACCATTTTAGACGTCTATATATATATATATGAACGTCGAAAGCAAGTGACAACCATACAATATAACCCCTATTGGATACACAATGGATACTGGCTGGCATATTGAAATAACATCTACAAATTCAATGTGAAAGTGTTAAGAGTCAGATTTCTAAGCTGACCATTATTTTTGTATTTTAATTCTTCCTTCACCAGGATTTGAACCGCATGGTTAATTCAATGCTTCACAGATTCGCTTTGCACTTATCCTTTCGATCAAATCCGCTATATGGTAATATAGCTTTGAAGATACATGTGTACCAAAATGGTAATCAGAAGCCGTAAATCGTGGAAAGACAGACAATACCTTGATGCGTCAGCTGAAGCATCAGACCAATATTATTCTTCTGTGGCTATGGTATATACACATATTTTTTTAATTAATTTGACAGCAATCTACATTATCATTTTATATGATATATATTATATAGGGTGATTTTTCATATCATGCAGTCAAAAGAAATAAATCATGTAAACTTCACAAGCAAGTGACATCCGTACAATGTTTTACACCACGATAGTATAATCTGTCTAACCCAGATCATCTCAAAGACAGACTAATTAGTTGGAATAACATGATTTCTTGTTGATATCGTACTTCTGTTAGTATATTACAAATAAACTAACATGATATGTTAGCGAGGTGAATCCTAGCGTAGAACTGGCAAATGCTTTATCAGACCTTTATCAATTTTCGAATGATTGTTAATTATAAAAAAATGATTCCTTGCTAATTTTGTGTTCCCTTAATAGTATGTGTTCACGTATACATTGCATCCAAGTGGAAAATAATCTATGTTTTCACAGAAATGCAATAAGCATGGCATGCGTACAATCGTAAGGGGCATCTGTGCATCATTTAATGAATTCTGAGGGCATATTCTTTTTGTTAAATTTTTATTAAAAATTCTCAGATATTTTCAAACTATTAATATTGATTTCAATACTGTTATAATTGCACACATTTGACAAGGGTATAAACTCTTCCTGGTGCTGCAAAGGGAAGGCATAGAACTGTGCCATGCCAACATTTCCTAGGGAAAAGACTAATACCGTAGTATGCCTCTGGAAATTTAACCCAACAGTGTTAGAATTGGATTGTTGAACTAACAAATTGTTGTTCTCCCTCGAACGGTTTTGGACGCACATCATTGATATACTGCTGTTCCAATCGCTTATCCTTATGTCGAGCGATATAGACCACTCTGGCAAATCCGCTATATATATATTATATAAATATAGCCTTCCATTGAGGTCAATACATGGATTTATCACATATTTTGGTGCAATATGTTCGTTTTTGCATGTCCAATGATAGCTAAATGTCAGTGTTAGTTATTTGCTTCAGGGAAAATATCCGTATTTGCCCCCGAATTCAACTTCCAGTATCTGCGCAGTGGTCTCAAAGTACAAGGAAAGATGATGCATAAAGATATGCATATAATCGTATTTCAATCAAATTAACATATTTCAACATATTGGAATAAAGTTTAAATAACTTGAAACGGAATAATTAGCTCAAATGTATACGTCGTGTTGAATAGGAATTTCCATTCAAATGTCAACGTCTTGGGTATATTTTACAAACAGTTTCTAACGTCATTGTACAGATCGACATTGCTTGGTATATTTTTGAAACAAAGGCAACTCTCTTAAGGATTTATTTTCGCAATTTGTCTGTTCATAGATCTTTTTTGCAATATAAAAGTCAATGCTTGGAAAAGGTCAATGTAAAATATGTGATCAAAAGATTATGACACGAAATTTTCTATATGGTCCCTGGTATCAACTCTCGATCCATATCAGGGCCCGTATTCATAAAGCCACTTAAGCTAAGATTTTCCTAAGGAAACACTTAAGTTAAGGAAACTCCGCCCATTTTACTTAAGTGGTATTCATAAAACTTCTTATCTTAAGTATTTCCTAAGAATAACCTTAAGCTTAGGAAACTCCGCCCATCATACTTAAGTGGTATTCATAAACGTCCTTAAACTAAGAAAACACTTAAGATTTCCCTTAACTTTAAGGCAGATGGGTAGGTTCCTCAAGTTTTCCTGAATTGCTATCTATATTGATTGCGAGTTATGAAAGTGATATTGTATGAATAAAAAGATAACAACAAACCATATTAGTAATATTTCATAGGCATTCGGGTTTATCATCAAATCCATATCATATCTTACATGTACATAAAATTCACCATCAAGGTCATTTTCCGGATGAGTAAATATTTTTACAACCGTACCATTTGATGGCACGTGCTTTGCGGGTATATGAAATAGGTATAATTAAAGCTTACTAATATTGCATTATTACCAATACAAACATGTTCCATGTCGGACGTTTTCGGTTGTTTCATGCTGGGAGAAGAGCTTTACGTAGAGAGCGAGTATTCAGAGACCGTACAAAACCTCTTGATATCTACGATGACTTCGAGTTAATAGACAAATACAGATTTGACCGACAGTCTATTATGATGATATGTGATATGTTACAGGATGACTTAGAAAGCAGTACATTTATAAATCGAGCCTATTTTTTTTTATGTTTTATTTACATGATATTTCCATACAGTCACTAAAATTAGTTTCGTATCATAACTGTTGAACGTAAAATCCTCCAAATAGATGAGGGAGGTGCATCCAAACTCAAAAGTGGGAAGTTGAGGAACATTATGATTGTGTGTCCCTGTTAAACATACATGTACCTAAATTTTAAAGAATTATAATTGTCGACGAAGTAATTGTTGACGAAAATGTTGCTCTTAAAACGTCCTTTCTTTTCTCGTATTCCACCATTAGTATCATCTTCTCTCAATCGGTCCAGTTTGGCTTTCTCTTAGACATGTTTAATAGTTAAAGATTTTGATACGACTTCAGTTTTATTTATATATGTATGTATGTATTGAATTGGTCAAGCAATGCACGTAAAAATAGTGTAAGCGGGAATTGAAATACAATACAAAATATTTATTGACAATGAAATCAATCATCAATGTACAATAATAGCTTAAGAACTGTGTGTCCCCTTTTCATTCATATATTTACATTTACTTAATGGTAAAATACGAGAAGTTCCGTAGTTTCAAATACTTAAGTATTCCTTAGTTAAGGAACCACTTAAGATATTTTATGAATACCACTTAAGTATCTTCCTTAACTAAGGAAATCCTTAGGAAAATCTTAGTCTAAGGAACACTTAAGTTAAGAAGTTTTATGAATACGGGCCCAGACCTCCAGCTTCGCTGTCGGGCTTGATATGGGAGTCTCGGGCTAATACCAGGGCCGATATGGAAAATGTCATGTAATAATCTTAGTATTGACCGAAATGGTAGGCTATAATTGTTTTATCATTTTTCAATATTATTATTTAAATATTAAAATTTGATGAAAACTGAATTTTTTGAAAATTTTATCATTTTGAAATTTTTTGAAAATTTTGAAATCTTATGAAATTTTTTATTTTAGTTTTGAAATTTTGAATTGTTTTAAAATTTTTAAATTTAAAAATTTGTAGAAAGTTTTTGAAAATTTTTAAATTTAAAATATTTTTTGGTTCTAATTTTACAATTTTGAAAATTTTTAAATTTTATGAAATTTTTGAAATTTGTGAAAATGCATTGATAAATCGTGTATAGCACGGATGTTTCTAAAAATAAATGTGTATATTGCATGGGTGTTACTATAATTAGTAACGTCCGTGCTATGCCACTTTATATAGAACGTCATGTGACCCGTTTTCAGCCAATCAACGTTCCCAAATAATATACAAAAATGATAAATATATATATATCAACATATACTTTACCAAATACATACAATGTATGTAACTCTAGATACGATAACGTAACCCTCAGTGCGCTTTTGCTCCAGCGAGGGTTACGATTCGGTCCTATTCAACGTAATGGGGCAAATTAAAATGTTCGTTCCGTGAATATTTCCACTTTCTTTTTTGCATATGTGGTCATAACTTGTTATTCCCTACACTTTTTATGTAATGGTGATACGAAATAAGTGTTACAATACCTGTTTCTACCTTCACGATCGATTTCGTATTCGAAAATTGTTTCTTGTCCGCCATGACACCTTACGTAGACTCTCGTGATGGGCGGAGCCTATCCATATATGGATCTGAATGCCAAATATGGAAAACTTTTACTACGATGTTTACGGCAATCGATCCAAATAAGGATATCTCCAAAACGAGGCAACTGCACGTGAAATAACAACTTGTAAGCAAATTGTCGGACAGAAAGAAGATTTCATGCATTAAAATTTTCAGATGTATATAAGTTTACCATGGATTGATGCAGCGTTTACTTAACACCTCAAGCTTTACCTAAATATATTTATCTTTCACCCCCGTTAATTTTTCCAGCCACTTCAACGGAATTAGGACAAAAAAACCACCCGGTGTGAATCACTGCGGGTGCTGCTCCATTACGTTGAATGAGACCGAATCGTAACCCTCGCTGGAGCAAAAGCGGACTGGGGGTTACGTTATCGTATCTAATGTAACTCATACGAATTTATTTGTTTCTTAATCACAACAGTAGGAAACCTGGATCGTTAAAGTTGTAAAATAATGACAAAATGATAGACATTATGAAAGCAGATGTGTGTTCAGCATATTGACTACATATATTTGATATCAAGGTAGGTTGGCATTCTATTGTTCTTAAAGGCGGTACGGTAATATTAATTTGCAATAACGATATGATTCAATTCTCCTCACGATGAAATATTTATCAAAAGTAAAATAACAGATGTTGTTGAAGATTAATGGTCACTTGGCATCCAGGGGAATATGTTTAATGCAAATTCGAAAGGAGAGCAATTTAGAAAATATATAATAAGTATACAGCAATGAGGGAAGAATGGTTCAATCTGGGAAACGGGCATTGGCTTTTAACTGCCACTGGAAAGTATAGAGAGTTGAATAATGGCTTAAATGTGCCTTCTCTCTTTGTTATCTACAAAAATAGCCTTAACGTACAGGAAATTTGATAATCTCCATAGACTCAGCAAACTATGGTCAAAGGTCAGACATGACACTCATTATTAATAGGGAATACACTATCTTCCACATTGAGCAAGAGTGATGTGTCTATGGGCACTTTGTGGACACAATATCCTTGCCTTTGGCAGTTAACCGGAAGTCAATGAAAAACTTGTAGTATATCGTTGTGTCGAAAACATCTCGACATAGCCGGCAATCGAATATACAAAATGGGTACTGATTACAAAGGTAAAACGAAATCCAAATACCATACAATCACGATCCTAAAAATATAACACATGTTATCGGTAACATTCAGTCACTTTGTCCATTCATCGCTATCGGTCTCAAAGTATTAAGACAAACAAAGCGCAAACTGCTGATTGTGAAATATTCTCTGAGATAATTCCCTTTTTCTAAATATATCAGTGGTACAAAAATGTAAGGAGAAACTAATATGTACTCAGGTTAATTGGTCTGATTTCATAACATCATAGTTTGTGCGTGTATCTTTTGTTGCTAAAAGAAAAAAACATTATGCGTGACGAATTAATAATTACTCGAGAGATTATATAACATTTTCATTTTAATAGGTAATATTAAACTGGTAAGTCCTACATAGAACCTTTTATCTTATATCTTGTTCCGTGATAAGAAATTGAAACAATCCTTTTGAAAAGTGGGATTGCACCAAATCATCAATTGTTTTATTTGACAAATTATTGTTTATGTAGCATCATCATTTCCAGAATAAATACTTTTCAAACATCAAAGTCCAGTTAGGAAATTAATTAACTTTTTATTGCAGCAAGCAGTGTCAGAACGACCTATATATAAATACAGTTCTGATATGTTACATACACTAGTTTATAGTCAAGTCTGTTTATGACTGACGCTCCAGGAGCACCTATATTTACCCTCGTGTTCAGTGACGTTCTTGTTGCTCTCTCCATCTTTCGTTTTCTGTTCTTTTTGTGCCAATCAGTCTGGTCATGACTGACCCTTACGGAACACCTGTGTTCACCCCTCGCTCTTTTTCAGTAAGGTTCTTGTTGCTCACTCCATATTTCGTTTTATGTGTAGCCCGTTTTGTCCCTTTTTTGGCTATTGTCTTGTCTGTCCTTAGTTATTATCAAATTAGTATAATATTAAATAACGAGAACTCCTGGTATAGAAGTATGACCTGGTATCTCCGCTGCAGTTGTATCAGAGGTCGTAGGTAGCTCATTAAATTGCTTGGTTTGGTTATTGGTATTTTCCGCCACTTCCAACCATATTTCAGTTATATCGCGCACTTGGAGGTCAGTTTTAATTAATGGAGGAAACCGGAATACCCGGAGAAAACCACCGACCTGTCGCAAGTCACTGACAAACGGGGTTCGAACACACACATTCAGGCAATGATTAAAACAGCCATGCGATTACGGCCACGACGGCCCCGATAGCCCATTGGAAGACAATTATGTCCTACCCTTTTTATCTTCTGTTATGTTTTTTTGTATTTCAAAACACTCGACACACATAACTAGTGGGATAGAAAGAGAAGCTGTTTTCTCCACTGTAAGCCAGACATACGTAGCGAATCAAATACACATGCACAACTTGTCTTCGAACTTGCCACAAGAGCTGGGGTCACTATAATGTCGAATTTAAACACAAGAATACGCATATATGCACATCTGATGCACTAAGCTAATATTAATATCTTGAATAATTAATAAGCGTAACATGAATGCATTCTTTTCCCTTGATATTTTGTGGTTTATAAACCAGAGCAGCTACAAATTTTGAAATAATACATGCAAATATGAGATAGTGCACACTTTAAATCTGGGATGTAGTTTTTATTACTCTCAGAGAGTCGTGCAAAAATCAACAACCTAGATGTGATATTGCATGGCTTCATGCTAAACATCATGATTGTGATTCTGAGATTTTTTAACCGTTTAACTCGGAAAACCGCGGTATAACTACTACAAACAAATATATGAACCATTTCGTTAGTGAATATTTTCTATCTAGTTTTAAGAGTAGAATTGGAATTAAAATACGACATTTTGCAATTAAAAACATTCAACATTCTTAAAAGTATTTATTGACATCCGTCTACAAATATTTCCGTTTCTTTGCATCGCACAAAACGTCAAATTTGATCAATGTTCAATTTTTAAAGTGAAGCACTTTTCTTAAATATGTTTTTCCTCCTAAAGTATAAATCAATTTGTGTATAAATACGTATTTATTTTGAATTCTGTTGCATTTGACGTTCTGGGGAAAATTATAAAAAAATATACATAAAATTATTTTTTACTTAATCTGTCAAAACACTACAATTGTACTGTACCACCAACACGACTAATGCAATTAACAATGGAATTCAGACATGTCTTGGGTAAATAATTCTGTTTTAAGTGAAAATCAATTAAGAGAAGGAAATGAAAAAATATACAATAATGGTTCATTCTGCAGCAGGATGATTTAATAATTTAATCTCTTCTTTTCATTCACTGTATTTTATTCTTAATGTTTCAATAGCAAAATTTGAAGTGGACCGAATAGTGTGTGTGTGGTGGTAGAGAGTGCTAGGCTCATGTGAGCGGAAATTGTGTGTCTGTGAGGGTGGGGGGATATTACCAGAAAGTAGGGGACAGACATCACTGAAAAGCATAAAGAGAAAGAAAAAATAATAATAAAATAAAAATCTCATGATTTACTGCTCACCCTTCTGGAGAACCTGAGTTCAGTTTTTAGTGGGGTTCGTGTTACTCGATCTTTAGTGTTATGTGTATGTTTTGTAGATCGTTGTTTGTCCTTTTGTACTATTTCCTTTGGCCATTGTGTTGTCAGTTCTTCTTCGATATACGGATTCTGATTACCTCCCTTTGTTATCTTCAAACTCTTCTTACTGCACACATGTTCTATTTCTATTCTCCAATTTCAACTATTTCTAGATTACTTGCCAAAAACGTGGTTGTGTCGGCAGCACTTGCATCTACAAGGAATCAAGCTCTACAAAATCGGTTAAATAAAATCATCTTCTTGACACAGAAGTTGTTATATGTATAATATTAGTTATTAAAGAGAGCTGAAATCCCCAATGATTATTTAAATATTGGAGTAACATTTGAATTTACGTTTGCATTACTTTACACGATCTTCAGGGAAAAAACAATACTCGTTCACTGACGAATAAAACATGTATGTTCATGAGTGCGTATGTACTGTATAATAGTTTTAAGAAAGGGTAATAACAAAATTACCGAACTCCGAGCAATCTTACAAAGGGAAAGTCAAAACTCATAATTATATAAACAGACAAAATCAGTCGACAATCGGAAAACTGTGAAAACCGTAATGACCCTGACTTGATACAGGCATTTCTAAAGAAATGGTGGGTTGAATCAGATTTTAAAGCGCCAAATCTCCCGCTTTCATTACGGCTGTCACTATAAGTATGACAACTATTTATGTTCGTAATTTATTCAGATCATGATAAAAGAAATGAAATCTTTTTTAATGTTTTTCTTTCCGCGCATAACAGTTCCATTCATAGAAAGCACTCTTTGAGATATGTGATGTGTTCCATTCATAGAAATGTCTGCTGTATTTGATTTTTTATAATGAAAAAGAATGGTGATAAACAATTAATAATTCATGAACACCTACTATATATTTTACATAAGAAAACAATAGGCTTGTCAACAAAGATACATAATGTGAATTGAGAGTTAGACGATGGAGTGCCAGGATTATAGGTAAAGTAAGTACTTTTGAATGATATAAACAATTCTATATATATAAACGTCCGAAAAAGTAGCCAACGTATGAACCTACGAGATGTCGGATCGGAAACAAGTGTTAACGATACTGTGCAAACAAACAAAAATGATAAATAAATGTCTAAAATGTTAGCACAACGATATCAAAAAAAGATGTTAAAATGTAACAAAAATAACTATACAGTCGGAGAGCAGACTCGATAATGGCGTCATTTCAATTAATTTGTCACGTACATTTTTTACCGGAATCGGACACGTTTTAGAATACATCGACCAAGTGTTGAAAATTCACTCGTTTTAATCGTTGCGAGCGTCAAATATAACAGAAGAAGCGAGAAAAACATAGCACATTGTTTCTTTCATATAAATTTGAGGCCCCGTGCTTGAACTTCTTGTAACAAAGGAGTAATGCAGAAATTAAAACGACACGGAAATGGCGGAAGTTGTTTCAAAAAACACGAAAAATTAAAAATTAAAATATTTGCCGAAAGGGTGATGGAAAATCATATATATAGTTCCATAGATTTCTATATTAGTATTTCAAAGAAACATTTTCTGTAATTAAACATACAATAGAACTTTTTTCTGTCAGATGGATCGTGTCACATTTTGGTTGGATTCAAGGGAGATAACTAGAATCATCACATACTCCGTAATTTTTATCATTCTATTTATAGAACGAGTGTAAGTAAATGCGTTTTCTCAATAAAACAAATATTATTTTGTATTAAAAATGTTGAAATTAGTCAGAATAATTGTTTATTATATCTACAGCTATTAAATTGATCAAAATAATTTAACAGATGAGTCCAAATTTGAGATTTTATGGAACCACAACAGTATTAAGTAAGGAGCAATTATATTACTGTAAAAGTAATCCTGGTAAGCTGACTTTTCGGTCGAAATACATGTAAAGTTGTTCCATGAAGGTATAACAAAACAAGAATCAACTGTAATGGTCTACTAAATTTATCGAATGAACTTGAGGAAAAAAAAACAGTCATATTTTCATATGCAATGGTAAATCTTGGAATATTAAAAATTATTTTCAACTGTTTTTTAACATATAAGGCTATTCAAACACGTCCACCGGTTTTATTGGTGGATTCACCATACAAATTATGTATAGCGCCCCCTAGCAACCCACCATGAGCATGTTGATGTCAATGTACTTGATACAAGTGATACTTTTTTCAATGTAAATGACCTTATAAAAGACAAATGAAAGAAAATGATGATAATGAAAAAAATATAAAATTTTATCACATGCATAGTACCGGTACATCCTCGTAATGACTCTTGAGCAGAACTCGTGTTATATTTTATAGATGTTTCTTTATAAAAAGGGGCGAGGGGTGTAATGTTTTTAACCTTTTGTTTTTAAACAAAAGCAGATCATACTGTACTAAGATCCATTATTTGATAACTTTTTACAAAATAAAATTCACAAAATCTTCAACTAAATTTATTTATTAAAAATAATAAAACATGTGAATAATAGGAGAAAACCGGATGGGGCTCTAATTTAAAATTCTAACTGAATATGCTGATGCCATTACCATAGAAAATTTGCATACACAAATGTATCAGAATTTAAAACTAACTTTATTCTTTCTAGAAGATCCTTTCCCTTAAATTAAATGGTCTTTCTTTGACTGTATATACTTTTGTCACAAAAGCAACATTCTAGTTGGGGTTTGAAATTTCTATATTTCTTGTAGTGATCAATAGAGAAAAAATTGATTAGATGTACATGCTTCATTGTTATTCTGATCTAGCTTAAACTGAAAGCATGACTGGAATAAGTCAACATTAACTGGTGTCGAATGGTCACCATTTTTTTCACACATGTTCATGTGTTGCAAAAAGCATACATGTTTTTTACTACAGTCACTATTTTCTGCATTAACTGCAGTATGGAGTGTAAATTCACATGGGTCAAATGACAAATTACCATAGCTGTCAAAGTTTGCTGTTGTAAAATTTAAATCATTTGTTTCAAATGCACAGCTTGTATCTATGGCTGTATCATATTTTCTAAATTTTCTTTTGCTTGATGTTTCTTCTGCATCGTGGGACATTTCGAGTGATTTTCTAAATCGTGCCTCACACATTCTACAAATACAGTCATCATCTTTGAATGCATATGCATTTTTGACAAAAGTATAAAACAGTGGTTGATCTCGCCTCTGTGAGAGGTGCCAGTAGCCCTTATTCACCTCTTCTCGTTTACAGTTTATGCAAGGGCCTGGTGGTCTGCCTTCATGCACCCGTTGACAGTTTGACGTTGGTGGCATATTTCAGAAAAGGGGGGTGCATATACCAATCAGGGGCCCTCAATGGACAAAGACAGTACAATAAATGATCCGATGACATATACAGTAATAAAAATGAACAATTCAATGATAAAAAAAAAAAAAACAATCAAAACCATCATGTTATTTTAAGGTTGGTTTTTTTTAAGTTTCTTAAGAGAAAAAAAAAGAAAAAAAAAAAGATTATTCAAAATATCTATATTTTCACAATTAAAAGTCCAGAAATTTTTTTGAAAAGAGGACAAGGATTGAAAATTAACATTAGACTTTTTGATCAGTTCAAATAATGTTTTTCTTGCTTCTAAAAAATGAGTGTGATGCGATAGCCCTAGGCAGTAATCAAGTAGAAGTAGAAGTACAATGAAAAAATGAATTTCATCATCTACTTCATCAATACATTATGCTTTAAAAAATTCTTAATATCACATGTCAAAAATTCTTTCATTGTTCGGGTTGTAGTTATGAACCTACACGATTGACAGAACGGGATAAATGCATCGAATTTCGAGAAAATTTGGTGTAAATATTGATTATACGAGCAAAATGGTAGGAGAAAATTGTTCAATCTTGCCTGTTTTGGATGATGCTGCCAAATTGACAATTTTTCTTAAACTGTTAAGAGTGATGTAAATTCCCTTTTACCCGATGAAGTGTAGATATTATTCTGTCCAAGGAACCAGTTTTTTAATTTTTCCCTCCACGGGAACTTTATTCTGTCAGATGCGAAAAGTGTAAACATACGCGACAAAAAAAACCTACGATTTTCCGAGGTAAAGAAAAAAACCGTTATTTTTACATTCATCGTAGACCGATTTTATACCAGACTGAAAATCATGACCATTAATAAATATAAATGTGATTTTTAATCATATTTCAATCATTTTCATTGGTTTAATAGAAGAAAAACGTAGTTTTCCAAGTACGTATAATTGTTTGGGTTTGTGAAGCGCCATCTAGCGGAAAATATTTACGATTATCTCCCTTGGATTTTTAAATATTCCACGGACCGGAAAATTAGAATTTTTGCGAGTCTGCTCTTCCACTGATAAGTCTACAAAAAGACTATAATTATAATTAAATCGACGGATATTTCGCTTGACCGACAAGCTTCATCAGCGTCTGTAATCTGATTTGAAAAATTGTCACGTGACCATCAGTTATCGTGACGTAAATGACTAAAAATCATAATCTTGAACTTTATATTATTCAAGTATATTGCGCACTAATTTATAAACAATATGAACAGAATGAGAAAATGTAATGATGAAGTTTACCAACTAGCTAAGGACCAGGCACTGGTTAAAAAGTTAAAAAACAAAAGATTTAAGCCTTTTTGTAATATATATATTATTTAGAAGCTACACCTTTACAACGGGGGCGGCAACCACTAGGGTAGAAGCAGTGGCGCGTCTATAGTTAATAAATAAAAATTATATACAATAAAATGATAATCATACATAAAAGAAAGTCCATATCTTAAAATGCATAAGACAACAGCACACTACATAAAACATAGCTGCGGAACCGTAGCCCTTTATGGTCCTTTTTATTTATTTTTATTTTTTTGCGGACCACGAAGTAGGCGGGATTTGTCACAAATGAGATATTTGTTATGATAATGAACTGGAAAAGAATATTAATAGGTAAGTAAGTATAGAAGGATGTAGATAAATATCTAACGAAACGAAATATATATGTTTGATCGTTCTCGCACCCGATTTCATGACAAAAATTGGCAAAAAAGCGACGCAAGATTTTTTTTGCGCAGTTTCGAAAGTTTTTGAGTGAAAACCGTAGCCCTATGGTCCGCAAGAAAAAGAAAAAAAAAGGACCATAAAGGGCTACGCTTCCGCAGCTACATAAGAACAATGTCAGAATAAAACATGATTAAGATAAATCATTTAATATTTCAGATGTAAGCTTAAAACATTCATTCAGAAACATTTTTTCCATGAACATCATAAAATATTCCAAATTCATTGGTAAAGGCATAACCAATATCACCAAATAAAAACTGAAGTTTGGCACTAGACGACAGCTCCATAAATTTAAGACCATATTTCTGATTTTCAACGAAACTATCAAACACTTTAAAGAACTCGTTACGGATAGACGAAAATGTAGGGCAATATAACAGAAAATGTTCTAGATCTTCATCCATGTCCGTTTTACATAAGGGGCAAGTCATTTACCCAGAAAGATTCATTCTACACAAATATTTTTGTAGAGGTATAGTTTTTGTTCTCGCAAGTAATTTTAATCTAGATGCTTTAAGATCGTTTTGGTTATCCAGATAAACTTGTTTACCTTGCTTTATATAGAATTACTGGTAGAGATCTAAACTACTCTTATTAGTTACGTCCAAAAGGAGTCTATCTCTAGTAATAGAGCCATACTTACGACTGCAATTTTGGTTGGTGGGGTCAGAGCCCATGCATATAGATTGTATTTCGTTAACATAGTTCCAAAGCGTATCATTTAGCATACTCATTTTATTATAAACCTGTTTACAAAGTCTGCTATCAGGAAGTTCGGATAGTCTTTTAAAGTAGGACACTTTCGATCGGTCAATGAACACGGTAATAGGTTCCCACCCTAATTCTAGGAGTAGAGTTGACCTAGGGATATTCATTTTGGTACGTAATATTATTTCCGCGGCACGATATTTCCAGCTTTCGAGAGCTTTTTTAGAAGAGGATGATAATGGCATCCATACAGCACACGCATGCGTCAGTGATGGTCTAATGACATTATATTAGAAGACGGGTGACTTTTACATGTATGTGAATGGCAGTAATGATGCTATTCAAAATACTAAAATTCTAACTTTCAGATTCTAGCTAGACAATAAGGGCATGTTGTTTCCTATTGTACATATGTGTGAATGGCAGCAATATTATTCAAAATACTTAATATGAACTTTCAAATTTTAGCTAGACAATAAGGGCATGTTGTGCTACTTGTACATATTTGTGAATGGCAGTACTAATGTTATTCAAAATACTTCATTTGAACTTTCACATTTTGTGGCACTATTTTATTTTACGTTTGTCTTCCCAATGTCACGTGTAAATGAGTACATATGCGTTAGCTTTGTTGGTAATTCAGAAGAAGTCCGTTGTTATTCTATAGTTGACACTTTGTTTTACGGAGATGGAATTCTTTTGGTGTTCTTAATGAACTTCATAATTGTCCCTAGTCAATTATTGATAGCATCGGTATTTTGGGATCTCACACAATCAGAAGGCATATTTAATTGCCACTATATTCATGTATTGTGCGTGCGGTATATGGTATATGGTAAATTTGTATCATTATATACTTAGTATATGACAAGACGCCCATTGCTTCTGTACACACCTTTAAGTCCATTTTAAAATTTGTTTTGAAATGAGAAAAAATATAGAGCAGAAAAGTATATGACAATTTATTTTCTGTCCAGAACTGAAGGGTTGACGTAAAAGCTACCAGAACAGGGTCTATGCCGAAGTCATGGCAACAAAACATATACGGTGGTCATCACGAACTGGTTTATCAATATGAAATATCCATTTCTAATATGACAATAAACAATTATTGCCTTCGATGGATGTAAACATCCAGAATTGTTAACCTGAAGGGGTTTGTTTTCCCCGAGGGCTTTAGCCCGAGGGAAAGAACCCCTTGAGGGTTAACAATTCTGATGTTTACAATCCATTGAAGGCAATAATTGTTTTATTATACCGAACAACAGACCAAGGATTGGGCATTTAAATAAATACATGTACCGTATTTAAACAAAATGTGTGTTTAATAACTTTTGACAATTTGTTAACAAATGTTAAACTATTTCATGTTTATATTAAAGTTCACAACACAACCAGTGATATAGGGCACAAACCGGCCATCAGTAATATTTTCAACAGATTTAAAATGTGTGTTTAATTACTTTTGATAAATGTCACTTCCGGAAAGAGTTGTTTCCCTTTTGAGGCACGCAATGGGTTGTTTCCCGTTTGGGTTAATTTTCACAAAACATTAAAATTGTTTCAGGTCATGTGATTTAATTTAAGCCAGTGAGAAGTTAGTGATATATAATAATGACGGATGTTTTCCCATTTCGTATATTTGTTCTTTCTTCTATCATCGACAATTAACACGTGATTGATTTGTGAGGTCCATGTTGCTCATTTTGTGCTTTGTCCTATTGTGAGATGTTTTATTGTTCGTTCTGTGCTTTGTCCTATTGTGAGATGTTTTATTGTTCGTTCTGTGCTTTGTCCTGTTGTGAGATGTTTTATTGTTCGTTCTGTGCTTTGTCCTATTGTGAGATGTTTTATTGTTCGTTCTGTGCTTTGTCCTATTGTGAGATGTTTTATTGTTCGTTCTGTGCTTTGTCCTATTGTGAGATGTTTTATTGTTCGTTCTGTGCTTTGTCCTATTGTGAGATGTTTTATTGTTCGTTCTGTGCTTTGTCCTATTGTGAGATGTTTTATTGTTCGTTCTGTGCTTTGTCCTATTGTGAGATGTTTTATTGTTCGTCCTGTGCTTTTTCCTATTGTGAGATGTTTCATTGTTCGTTCTGTGCTTTTTCTTATTGTGAGATGTTTTATTGTTCGTTCTGTGCTTTGTCCTATTGTGAGATGTTTTATTGTTCGATCTGTGCTTTTTCCTATTGTGAGATGTTTTATTGTTCGTTCTGTGCGTTGTGCCCAATGTTGACAATGCTGATTACCCCTTTGGTATCTTCAAACTCTTCTTGACGGTGTATCTTGGTTGTCCATTCCTGATTACCTCATAGTTTTTCTTTAACGTTTGTTTATTTATGTATTTTACTACAACGAAAAATACATGACCTATGTTTGATTTCAAAAGAGAGTTTTCTTATGATTGTTTGTTAATTATGAACGACTTCTGCCCCCAGCCTCAACCAAAAGATGGGAACACTGCTGCGAGCAGTTTGAAGATACCAAAGAGGTTATCAGAATCCGTAAATCGAAGAAGGACAGACAACACAATGGCCAAAAGAAAAAGTACAAAAAGATAAACAACGATCTACAAAGCATACACAGAAAGAACCACGAACCTCACTAAGACTCGGGAAGAGTAAACAGTTCCTGCTCCACAAGTGGTGCCCGTCGTATTACTCTAGATACAAACCCGGCTAAAACATTGACAAATAGGCGTAAGTTAACTACAACAAAAAAGTGAAATACATTGCTATTTAATTTAATCCCTAACATTGCAATTTGAAAATGTTTTTCTTATCTAATATGTTCTCGACAATATCAATACAAATTGCAAATGTCAGTTTTTCCATATGTTCACTGTCAAACAGCAATCATGCAGAGTAAACATATTCAATTTCAGATTAAGAAAAATGACGTTTTAAATTCATTGTGTAACATAAATTTAGTTTGTCTATCAACAGTGAATAAGATTACAATAAAATTAATTAATTTAACTTATCAAGATGTCATTGCAGCACAAGCATAATTTATATTTACACGTTTTTCTGGAATAACCTTCACCAGGTACACTCAATATCGAAATATTGGAAAGACAAATAATGTAAAATTGTTGCGGGAACTTTTCGTAACATTTTATTGTCAAAAACAACTTTTCTGATTAAAACCCGATTTTTTTTTAAAACGCTTATACATATAAATTTTCTTTCATCTTCTTTATTTGTTATCTGAAATACTGCCAAAGTTGGCATTAAGCGTCAATCAATCAATCAACTGAATAATGTTAATGCTAGTGTTAAATATTAATTAATCAATCAAATCAATCAATCAGTTAAATACTTCTAAGCTTGGTGTAAACACCAATCAATCCATCAGCCGAATACTGCTAATGTTGGTGTTAAACATCAATCAATAAACTGATCATTCGATACCTATGTTGTCTTGTTAAATGTATATTACTAGTCAACTGAGTATCTGACATAGTTTGTGATTAAAATGTAGTAGTGGTAGATAGGCAGTTGTAAGCCAGACCTTTTCTACCTATCTATTATTTTCGGTTTTACTTGGATGATTTCAGTGTTATTTCATTCCTTGAATTATTATTTTTTTTAAATCTATAAAGGACAACTCATATTAATTCAGTTTACAATACATCACACTTAGTATTAATTGAATTCAAGTTATTTAAAAATGATATTGTTAAAATAGCTGGAACTGTAAAATATTAAAGTACACCTTACTTTGTTAAGCCATAGGTTAGCAAGTGATTGGGTGATTGTTCTTTAACTCAGCAATTTTCAGCTATATCATGGCGAGAACAAGTTATTTTGCATCCAGAAGATGAGGTCCGCTTTGTACTAGACCAACACACTATTTTTTTTAGGGATAGCTCACTTAAACACGAGTTCAACGGTAGACATGTCGCTCCACTCAAAAACAAAATATTGATTCCGATTACTCGTTCATCATAATGTTGGGTGCTTATCGGAGAAGCAGCAAATATCATTTGTATAGTGTTTGGTTTGACCTATCCGGGTCACGAACCCTCGGTCGCGGAGAGAACGGTAGCCATTCCATCACCGACGTGGTATCCACAGGAAACAAAAGAGAATATGTAACGTAAGGAACCACAATCGACTACTCCTAAGAGGTTATTCCTCTGTATGAATTAGTGCTACTGTCGTACGTGGTAGCTAATAGAAAACATGTTTATGTAAAAAGTTCACATTCACTTTTAATTTATGAATATATATATATAATATACAATAATGTCATTTATATTCAAGCAATGCATAAAAAGGCTTAAACTTGTAGGTAAATCTTTTGTCATTATTCTATAATTGTGTAGGAGAAGGGAAGTTATGACGTTATTGAATATACGTACTGAATATCAATTAGATTTACTTGTTTTTAATGAAATATGTCTAGTTATGATTATAATAGAGTCTCGGAACGAATAATGAAATATGTCTAAACCGAACTTTAAATAAAACAAAATCATGTGTAATCCGAACCACCACTAAAGCCCTAATTATTGTAAATTTAACATATTATATCACAACTTTTGTTTATGTCAGATTGATTTAATGAGTATATATATAGTGACAGCCGGAACCTTTGAGCCGTAATGAAAGCGGGAGGTTTGGCGGTTTAAAATCTGATTCAACCCACCATTTCTTTAGAAATGCCTGTACCAAGTCATGCTCATTCCGGTTTTCACAGTTTTCCGGTTGTTGACTGATTTTGTCTGTTTATATACTTATGAGTTTTGACTTTCCCTTTGTATATTGTTCGGAGTTCGGTAATTTTGTTATTACCCTTATGTATTGCTTAACATCAACCTGAATGTATTCCAATGCATATTCAGGACGAGCACATGTCCAATTATCAAAGAGGCTAGTTATCTAGTTAATTAGTTAAACACCACCACACTGTCGTGCTTGTCACAAGCCTGGAGTTGTTGACCATAACTATTTAAATTTTCTTTACATGATCAACATCTAAGGATGTTAATCATTTCGTCTGCCAAGACTGTACAATATTATAAATTATTTCAAAGATAATGCTATTCACCACAGGTAATACATTAAAATTCTTTCTATGTTGTTATCGTGTTGATTGCACTCCAAGTGATTACAACTGATGCATACAGGTATTTAAACCTTTCAAGATGCATTAATGCATTTATTTAATTGGAGTTTGTTTGATTTGTTTGACAAGAATTTAAGATTTATGATTACTAAATTCCAAACTTACTTTCAACATGCTCGTATAAACTGCATTAAATGGATGTTTCCTTTTGTTTCTGACAGGCTCATATGTCCAATGTAAACAATGTGTTGTATTTCGTATAATGTTTGCATTACATTTTATCAGCAGCGCTGATTTGCTTGTAATGAGTGAAGGAAATAGAAAGTATGAAATCAATTGTATGTTTATGAAAAGAAAGTTTAAAACAGTGATGGTAATCAACTCCACCAATATAAACAAAGCGAGCAATAACCTCTTATTTGAACTGCACTAACTGAACACAAAAAGACCACGACGTATGACGTTGAAAATTCAGGTTCTGGCTTAGGACAAGCACAAAAAAGGGGCAGGGTTAAACCGATTTCTGTGTTTTACCACGACGAATAACGACTGTATGAACCTAGTATTAGATAGTGTTTACACATGGTTTTTTTTGTTCATCTTTTTAGTTTTCTCTGTTGTGTGTTTTGATTTGTTTTGCTTGTCTTCGTTCTGTTTCTCATGTTTTCTCTGTTGTGTGTTTTGATTTGTTTTTCTTGTCTTCGTTCTGTTTCTCATGTCCAATGTTACCTGTGCTTCTTTATTTGTCATTCTGTTACAGAGGAGATACTGTCAGAACATACAGAGGAGATACTGTCAGAACATATTTAGAATCCAATCGGAAAATCGTAGAAAGAGGCAAAATCGATATCCATAGCAGATATATACATTATAGATATGTAAGATGAAGCAGAACATTTGTCTAATTGCCTGTCATACACTGAAGGTTACCTAAATGTCACCAACTACAGACATTCTATTATAGGCTAAATAATTGTACAATTACAACCGCTATCATAGATAGCATCATCTATTATTATGTCTATTACAAGCCGTTCTATAGTGGAACCAATTCTAGTGTCATAGAGGTTGTTATACCTCAGATTAAGTCAACTACAAACGAACGGATTCAATGTCAGTGTCAGATTTATTTTAGAAAAAAAAACGAAGTATTATACTGATACAATTATTGTAAATAAACTATTACAACACAATGAAAACCAGTTAATGGGAATAAAATGTTAAACCCCGCTGCATGTGTGTGCCTTTCCCAAGCCTGTATTTTCAACCCCATTTGTCGTGGTCTGTTTTATGCTTAGTGATTTAAGGTGAGGTTGATTGTTGATATTAGTGGACGCCTTGAACATCACTGTTTAAACTTTGTTTTTCATAATAGGATTATTCTCGAATATTGTCCAAATCAGAGCGCAATTGATATAGTGCGAGGAACAATAGTCATCAATATTTAAAGCATATACCTTATATTGTATAGCAGAATTGTCCAATGAATGAAAGCACTAGTTCTACCTGTTGATGATCTCCTGATTAGAAGCTATATTGCACTAGTACACAGATACCGGGCAATACTGTAGCCCAATTTTTGTTACGTTTTACATGAAATATTACACTGCTACATGTATGCAATAAAACAAAATACATTATATAATGACATTCTTCATTTCTCATTAACCGTATTAAAATGTAACAGTTGTACAAGGAAGTTGTTAATATCATGCAAATTCTGTTGTAAAACAAATGACAATACAACCCACTCCTTTGTCAAATCTAAAAGTTCTACACATCGAAATGAAACAGATAGAAGTAATTGTAATATACGTTGTGGCTTGGGACGGGCATACAAGTGTAGCGGGGTTCGTGTTACTCGATCTTTAGTTTTGTGTGTATGCTTTGTAGATCGTTGTTTGTCCTTTTGTCATTTTTCTTCTGTTGTCTGTCCTTCTTAGATTTACGGATTTCCATTACCTTTTGGTATCTACAAACTCTTAATGACCCTTGCTCGGAAATGATCAATTGAAGAAGTCTCATATATATAGCAACCGTTTTCTAGTGGCCCGTTCCGAAGCAGCATTGTCCATCCCTGTTCGTTATATACTTTCCATGGGACAATCTAAATGTAAGCCCAATGACACCTTTTTCCCTAGATAATTGTTCATAACTTGTCCTATGTATTAATATAGCCGAAATTCTGTCCAATTAACATTGAACATCAATTCGCGAAAAACAACAGCTTTTGTATTGTTAATCTGTCTCACCTTCCACTTGAAGCTCGGAAAGAAGTGATTTTGGCATGATATTTTAACGTTTGTTCAGATGGGAGAAATCATTCTATTGCATGATTGCTACTCGTAACAAACTACATATCAAGTTTTATTTTGATTATGATCGCATTGAATCGCATCCAATTCTCTCTTAAAATTGTATTTAACCAAAAACAAATAATTGTTGCAGGGTCACGGATCCTTTTGTTGCATGTGAATCACATCAGTTACATGTTCTTTGCTTTCTTTCAAGTTGTAACAAAATATTTTTTTTTAATTTTGATTTAGCTTTGAAAATGGAGATTATTTTAAGTATTAATATATCTGTTGGGTTTATGTTTCTTCGTATGCTTGATTATATTTTCACAATGATAACATCAACAGCTTCAGGGTTATCCCATAGATGACATTGGATGAATACACCATTCGTCATGGGGTGATTATTACTATTTACAAATAAATACCAATCTCAAGTTCCTACGGGTGTCACTAGTGGAGCAGAAACTGCTTACCCTTCCGGAGCACCTGAATTCACCCCGGTTTTTATTGGGGTCAATGTTGCTCAATATTTAGTTTTCTGTGTACAGTGTTTTGTAGATCTTTGCTTGTCCATTTGGACCTTGTATTCTCCGTCCTTCGATTTAAGACTTCTGATTAACCATTTGGTATCTTGTCTTCCGTGAATCTTTAAATCACCAATCATTGATTATAACACTTGTTAAAGTCAGATATATCTCCAAAATATTGGTTATGGGTAACATCAACGAGAGCTACAAGTTATGTCTGTCTTTTATCATTATTCTGTTGTGTTTTTGTGACGTCCTACAAACTAATGGCCAGTCCTGATTTTGAAGACCGTAGCTGTACACGATAGACAAAACATTGGCTTATGTGTGGTATTCCCATGAACTATAACGGGATCTTCTTGTTAGATGTAATTCTTTTCTTTTTTTGTAGTTTCCAGATATTAAGCAATTTATGTCATAGTAATATCTGGCTATTTTGAATTGATGTGAATGTATTGAGATCGGTTTCATAAATATATGTAGCAATATTTGATGGTGCAATTCATACATATGTACCATACTATCATAATTCCTATCATCGAAGATAAATGATTGCTTCCCTATTCTTAGGATTTCCTGTTGTAATAAATTTCAGAACGTTTTCAATGGAAATTATATCAATCAAGTGTAATATTTACTCATATCATTCATCTTCGACAAATGTATTATAAGCCTGATAATAAGGAGTCGTTGTACCAGTCATACACAGGCAATATTGGAAAACAGCTGTCTGAACATGGACAAAACACGTGTTTGAAGTCAGTTTTGACGGAAATCTAGATGTATTACTAAAATTTATTAAGAAAGGATCAATATACGAATGTTATGCTCCAAATGGCTATGCATACGTTCTGTCATAACTGGTGTTTTCTCTGTTCGCACGGCAAAATGTTTCAAGCGAATTTATGTTCATATATATTATCATGCTCGATACCAAAATAGAATGCATCTCTTATGTTTCGCGTGCGAATCATTTGCTTTTTAGACTGAATGGTACATGCATCTTCGTTTAGTTGCTTCGATCCAACGGTATGTGCAAAACGTTGAAAATTGTGTACGTCATATGTATTTATACATCATATAATTATTACTTTTTGGCCTCTTTCCCCATCCGTATTGCTCTAAAACAGATCATATACAACCTCAGGTGGTTGAAATCGAACGCACATTTTTAGCATAAGTAGACATAAATCTCGAAATTAGATGAAGCCATGTTGTTTTTATTACGTTTTTGAAAAGAGAAAAAAAAAAAAAAAGATTTTGGTAGTGTATATGAAATACGTTGAGGCTTAAACAATTATCAATTTCTCAGTGGAGGGACTTGACGTGTTTGGGAATAATCCAAGTGCAATATGGCTTACATTTACTTCCAGTACTTTGCAATGCATAAAAGAAAATTGGATCTTCTTCTTTGAAGGTACAAAGATCTTGTAGAAGAAATAAAAGAGATATTTTTGTCCGTTTTCACAACCTGATTTGTGATCATGTTTACTGATGTGCTGTATCATTTCAAGTATTGATCAAATACATTAAGGTGATCTTCAACAGGCTTAAGGTCTATGTACAAGAAGAAACAATTAAGGTATATGTAAGCAACATAATTACCCATACGTTCTTTGTATAGATAATGTAATAAAATATACATAAACATAACTAAGACCAGAAGCGATCAAACCTGGGATTATATTCAAGTATGTTGGTCGTTTAGTAAAACACAAAGGCTTTTTCTGAAATATGAAGGTTTTGAAGTTAAATGATATTAATTAGAGGTCAGGTAGTTATGCATGCAGAAACACCTTCTCAAGAATACTAAATTTGATTGAAATGAAAGTTATCAAAGACATCAAAGTAGATATATTAGCAAAATTCCTGAAATCAGTTTAGCAATTAAGCAATAATAAATTACCCTATCTAAATTTTATTAGACAAACTTTGATCGTCATCTTTCAATTTCCCCATCATTGTGATTTATAAATGTCTAAGAGGTTATGAATTTCACATGTTAGGCAATTACCGTCAAAATGTCAATATGTAAAATGATGGACGTGCAGTAATAATTGTAGTAATGTCTTTATAATAGTGCACACACATTTTACAAAATGCACGTGTTTAAGTGTAAATAATGTAAAGATAGCCATATGTGTTAGCATAAGATATAATTTGTTGTAAAATTGTATATCAATAACGCGAAGTGTTGCGTCTGCGACCGACATTTGCATAACATCGGGTCGCTACGTGTTATTTGAAGAAACAGTGATGATTCTTTAAGGACTACACACGCAGGAAACTATATCTTCGTTACCCCAAGTATTGTCACCCACTAGTCGTAGTACGTCTAGTTCTAACCAATCATGGAAAGCTTATTTTCTTTACTCTCATGTAGTGGCACCACTTTGATGTAGTAATACGTCATTGTTCTAAGCAAAGACGAATATCATAGTATCTTGATTGTACATATTAAAACCTAGTTGATAATAATAATACACGTATAGTTCAGAGCACTGTTTGAATTCATGCTTTCTTTAATCCAAGTATTGACATCTACTAGTATTTGATGTCGATGCCAGAAAGTATACTTTCTTTATTGACAAATACTACCTATATTGATACCGGTTCTAACCGTTGCCGGAAAGCATACTTGACACCTAGTTCATGTAATAAAACGGGAATAGTGCTAACAAATCCCAGAACACAAACATTCTCGACACTGTATTGACACCTACTTGCTGCAGAAATACGGATATAATTCTAACCAATGCTCAAATCCATTAAGATATTAAAAAGTGTCAAAACTCAGTTAGTATAATGTTATTTAATTACACGTGTTATTAGACGATGGGTGCCACTGGTGGAGCACCTGAGATAACCCTGGTTTTTGGTGAGTTTCATGTTGCTTAATCTTGTGTTTTCTGTGTAGTGTTTTGTAGATTCTTGTTTGTTCTTTTGTCCTGTTTATTTTGGCCATTGTATCTCCTTCGATTTACAGCTGTTGAATACCTCTTTGATATCTTCAAACTTTTCTTTTTGGAACAACAACCATTTTAAACTCAATTTATTTGATTTATATCCTGACCGCATATGTGCCATTTTAGAAACCTAGTTTGATGCTTAATTTGTCAATATTAATACTTTTTTTAATTGCTTACTCTGTAGAATTGCTCACACCCATGCATTCAAAAATAAAGTCGTCCAAAGCATATCATATCCATTCATTCGATAATAAAAGAGATTATGTAGGTAGTTCTGGTAAAATACAATACATCTGTTTGATTATTCAAATCAATCATAATTCTCTAGCTATTACGTAGAACTTTATAATCTTAATATAAATACCGTTCGATCACAGAATATGTTGACTATGACAAGAATGGTGGACACAGTGGGTGTTTTTGTGCCAAATATAGTTTGATTTAGAAATAGGCTGATTGATGTCATGGAGATGTATGGTCTGTATAGTTGTTAGTTCTGTACGATTCGTTTATATTTTCACAAAGAGGATGGAAGGGATACAATTCCCATGGAAACCCATATAAATACAGTTATAGACATTTAACAGCATTTCCAAAAATATAGCTTTGTCGTGCAGGACAGCTGTATTGGTGTAGATGGGTTTGGGTTTTGGTGATTGACGCCACTTTCAAGAATGTTTCAGTTATGTCGTGGCGGTTAATGTTGAATCAAGTACACCTCGCTATGAGCGGAATACGAAGTCACAACTTTAGTGGTGATATGCAATGATTGCATAGGTAGTTGTAAATCCAACTACCTTGCGATCACGACCACGACGGTCCCTGTATTGGTGTAGAAAACCGGCTACCAATAGATAACAACCAAACAAGAATAACGTGAGTGAATGTTTGTTGTGTAACATTTACTGAGCAATTTTGCAGCTAGGTCATGGCCGGGAACGAATTACACTTCAATAAGACAGTGATGATGTCCGCTTTGTACTAGACCAGATCCTTGTCTTGAGACAGGGACTAAGATGAGGTGGGGTTAAATCTGTTCATGGGATCCCAACTTCCCTCTTATAATTGATATGCAGATGTAGAATAAAGAGTTAAATACAATCCCATGGACATTGTATACTATAGAATAAAGAGTTAAATACAATCACATGGACATTGTATACTATAGAATAAAGAGTTAAATACAATCACATGGACATTGTATACTATAGAATAAAGAGTTAAATACAATCACATGGACATTGTATACTATAGAATAAAGAGTTAAATACAATCACATGGACATTGTATACTATAGAATAAAGAGTTAAATACAATCACATGGACATTGTATACTATAGAATAAAGAGTTAAATACAATCACATGGACATTGTATACTATAGAATAAAGAGTTAAATACAATCACATGGACATTGTATACTATAGAATAAAGAGTTAAATACAATCACATGGACATTGTATACTATAGAATACAGAGTTAAATACAATCCCATGGACATTGTATACTATAGAATAAAGAGTTAAATACAATCACATGGACATTGTATACTATAGAATAAAGAGTTAAATACAATCACATGGACATTGTATACTATAGAATAAAGAGTTAAATACAATCACATGGACATTGTATACTATAGAATAAAGAGTTAAATACAATCACATGGACATTGTATACTATAGAATAAAGAGTTAAATACAATCACATGGACATTGTATACTATAGAATAAAGAGTTAAATACAATCACATGGACATTGTATACTATAGAATAAAGAGTTAAATACAATCACATGGACATTGTATACTATAGAATACAGAGTTAAATACAATCCCATGGACATTGTATACTATAGAATAAAGAGTTAAATACAATCACATGGACATTGTATACTATAGAATAAAGAGTTAAATACAATCACATGGACATTGTATACTATAGAATAAAGAGTTAAATACAATCACATGGACATTGTATACTATAGAATAAAGAGTTAAATACAATCACATGGACATTGTATACTATATAATAAAGAGTTAAATACAATCCCATGGACATTGTATACTATATAATAAAGAGTTAAATACAATCACATGGACATTGTATACTATATAATAAAGAGTTAAATACAATCACATGGACATTGTATACTATAGAATAAATAATTCAAACCATTGGAGTAAATGAGTGAGTACCTGGGCAATTCTTAAATAATATCATGGCGATGATGATGATATCGTCTTTGTACAAGACCAACATACTGAGTTGGATTTTCATAGTGCTAGCTCATGGAAACAACAGTACAAACTCATTATCCTGATGTCGTGCCATCAAGTCTTTGTTCTGACACCTTTAATTGATACAGCGTGTTAGCGGAGATGCAGCAAATATCACTTTTATTGTCTTACGTTTGACCCGACCGTGCTCGAATCAACGACCTACAATCATTCGAGGCGATCACGCTAACCAGTACACAACCGATGGGATCTAAATCATTTGAAAGTGTATTTCATGTCAGAAATGTCATCTTTATAGATCAGAATAATGAAATAGATGTTACAATTTAATGAGTCGTCATAAACAATTTTTAAGTGGATACTTAAAAAGCTTTAAAAAAATTATCAAACAATTTTTAATTATAGCTTTATGTTTACACTGCAATGATCTGTAAGGAATGAGGAAATAAAAATAAATTGAAAGCTGTATAAACGATTTTTATTCTTGTTTTATAGACCACTTTAATAATATAAAAAGGCTGAATTCAACATCGGCAACTAATAAACAAGGGTGGAATTTTAAATAGGAAATAAACATTATTGGTCCAATTATATGTCTATGTTCAATAGCTCATCTTAATAGATAGCAGTTAAATATTGTCATAAAAAAGAACACCAACAATCTTTTGATATTCATATTTATGACATGGTATGTTTAGAAACGTGTGGTTTGGTTATGAGAGCATGTTACTTTGATGTCTATGCACGTTTCCGTGTGACTTGTGCTGTCTCACTAGAGGATTAGGGTGTTGGAGATTAACGCCACTTTTAGCACTATTTCAGCTATATCATGAGGATCAGTTTTATTGGTTGGGGAAACCTGAATACCCGAAGAAATCCACCGACTTCCGCAAGACACTGACAATCTTTATTGTCATCGATACTGCTGTATCGAGTACACCTCACCATGATCGGGATTCGAACTCACAACGTTAGTGGTGATAGGTACCGATTGCATAATTAGTTGTGAATACAACTACCATACGACCACGACAACGACGGCTCCCTGTATTCATCACGTGATCAAGTTACCAGACAATAGGGGTCGTCGTGGTCGCTATGAATAAAATGCATGAGAATTGGAATTATCCTTTTGTAACCGTTAGATATTAATGTTTACATTTTAAAGACTGGGATTTACCTATGACTTTAAAATTTGACGTTTACTGTATCTTCCTTTGGGAAATAAAGCGTAGACGTCACATTTAGTGCACACGACGCGTTTCTGGAATAGCCTTCATCAAGTACGCTCAAAATCGAAAGATTGGAAAGCAATATTTAAAGAAAGCTTAGTCCAAAATGTGCAGGAGTTATTGCTTCTTTCGTAATTTAAACTAACGCATTTTTTTCAATATTGATATAATCTTTTTCTATAGAAAAAAAAAATGTCGCTGTAATATGATGTCTGTCACGTTCACCGTTTTATTCAAAATGAACAAAGTCAAAGTCCAGTCAAATTCTTTATTAAGCCTCAGTGCCCGTATTCATTAAACTTCTTAACTTAAGTGTTCCTTAGACTAAGATTTTCCTAAGGATTTCCTTAGTTAAGGAAGATACTTAAGTGGTATTCATAAAATATCTTAAGTGGTTCCTTAACTAAGGAATACTTAAGTATTTGAAACTACGGAACTTCTCGTATTTTACCATTGAGTAAATGTAAATATAATATGAATGAAAAGGGGGCACACAGTTCTTAAGCTATTATTGTACATTGATGATTGATTTCATTGTCAATAAATATTTTGTATTGTATTTCACTTCCCGCTTACACTATTTTCACGTGCATTGCTTGACCAATTCAATACATACATGCATATATAAATAAAACTGAAGTCGTATCAAAATCTTTAACTATTAAACATGTCTAAGAGAAAGCCAAACTGGCCCGATTGAGAGAAGATGATATTAATGGAGGAATACGAGAAAAGAAAGGACGTTTTAAGAGCAAAAGGTTCGTCAACAATTACTTCGTCGACAATTATATTTCTTTAAAATTTAGGTACATGTATGTTTAACAGGGACACACAATCATAATGTTCCTCAACTTCCCACTTTTGAGTTTGGATGTACCTCCCTCATCTATTTGGAGGATTTTACGTTCAACAGTTATATACGAAACTAATGTTAATGACTGTATGGAAATATCATGTAAATAAAACATAAAAAAAAATAGGCTCGATTCATAAATGTACTGCTTTCTAAGTCATCCTGTAACATATCACATATCATCATAATAGACTTTCGGTCAAATCTGTATTTGTCTATTAACTCGAAGTCATCGTAGATATCAAGAGGTTTTGTACGGTCTCTGAATACTCGCTCTCTACGTAAAGCTCTTCTCCCAGCATGAAACAACCGAAAATGTCCGACATGGAACATTTTTGTATTGGTAATAATGCAATACTAGTAAGCTTTAATTACACCTATTTCATATACCCGCAAAGCACGTGTCATCAAATGGTACGGTTGTAAAAATATTTACTCATCCGGAAAATGACCTTGATGGTGAATGTTATGTACATGTAAGATATGATATGGATTTGATGATAAACTCGAATGCATATGAAATATTGCTAATATGGTTTGTTGTTATCTTTTTATTCATACAATATCACTTTCATAACTCACAATCAGTATAAATAGCAATTCAGGAAAACTTAAGGAACCTACCCATCTACCTTAAAGTTAAGGGAAATCTTAAGTGTTTTCTTAGTTTAAGGACGTTTATGAATACCACTTAAGTATGATGGGCGGAGTTTCCTTAACTTAAGGTTATTCTTAGGAAATACTTAAGATAAGAAGTTTTATGAATACCACTTAAGTAAAATGGGCGGAGTTTCCTTAACTTAAGTGTTTCCTTAGGAAAATCTTAACTTAAGTGGCTTTATGAATACGGGCCCAGCTTAAATGTACAAGAGGACGTAAATTCTGAAATATATACATACAACTGATGGCAGACAGACACAATGCTTATACTGTAGTACATATAATAATCAAATAGACCTTTAACATATACATACAAATGATGATCGACAGGTAAATTGACACACAATGTTTACACTACATATAATAATCGAGTGGACCTTTCACGTGTATATAGACATGTAGAATGACTCACCATGTTATATTAATTTCAATATGAATAACCGAAAGGTAAGTACTTTAGATTTACAGGATCATATTTAAAACCAGCGAAAAAAACAAGTAATCCAACGTGTACTCATAAATAGAGTTTAAGTACTGAAACTATTTTGAGCATTTGTTCAAACTAATTTAAAACTTTAGGATAAATGTTGTGTTGGAAAAAGAATTTTCGAAACTATAGGTGTTCTCTCACATTTATTTAAATTAACCATTGTAGTGGGTCATAAAGGAGAATACACGGGAAGTAGAAATACAATTGACAAATTAAAGAAACAATAATAAATTTAGATATTTAGACCAATTTTCTTGTATTTTATCTTTCAACTTACATGTATGTTGCATGATATCTCACATATTTCCTTTAAATTGATTTAAAACTTAGTTTTAAATCTTTAAAACATAATTTTAAATAGCAGAAAGAACAACAAAATACAGTTGCGTCTTCATCTTGTATTTCTTAATTAAGTTGTGTAACTAAAAAGTCTATAATAACCAGTTGCTGCTCAATTAAAAGACGAAATTGTTAATTTTTAATTGGGTGATAACATTTCAGCTGATGAATACTTGAAAGGTATTGGTGTCTCATTAAACCAACCTTTCTCTTGTTTCTTAACACTTATAATCGACTTATTTTCAAATTAGGATTAAATAGAATCCTTACAAGCTTTTGATGATTCATGATGAAATTACAATCACCTGTTAGTTCCCCATAAAACTGGATTTTGTTAAAAGTTCAGAAGAATAGCTCATAAAATAATGTTGAAAATTACATTGAAGAAGAACAGCTTAAAATTACTTATTTAAGTGATTGATAATTAAAACCACAGAAAATTAAATATCTACACATGTGCTTCAAATATCAAAAACGCATTAACATAAATATTTTGATGTTTTTATTTTTTTTATTTCCCTTTCGTTATGTTTATATTTTATTGTATTGTATCCCTATGGCCTTTTGCATCACTGCTTAAATGTTTGGTATATTCTATATTTTACTCAATTTCAAAGTCATCAAAGGAGTGATCGTGATCGCATAGTAGTTGGATTTACAACTACCTATGCAATCAGTGTCTATCTCCACTAATGTTGTGAGCTCGAATCCCGCTCATGGCGAGGTGTACTCGATACAACATTGTGTGATTAAATTTGTTAGTGACTTGTAATAGGTCGGTGGTTTTCTCCGGGTACTCCGGTTGCCTCCAGTAATAAATATGACCGCCACGATATAACTGAAACATTGTTGAAAGTGGCGTTAAACACTATAATCCCCTCTCCTTCAATTGTAATTCACAGGTTTGACTGTACATATAGTTCTAAATAAATTTATATATATTATATTTACAGCAATAGCATATAAGGATTGTACAGACAATGGCTCCTGGTATGTCGACCCTCAAACCAACAAAACCTGGACAGACTATACAGATTGTGTTCCTTTAGAGGTATTTAAAATGATAAACATATAACGTTTCAATGTGTGACATGAATGAAAATGCTTGTGATAACGAGGAAAGTGTAACATTAGACAATTAGATCCTCAGAGTAGTCAAAATAAATTACACTAGGAGTGTATTATACAAATTCTATTGAAATGTTAGAAAATACCGAACAGAGAAATAAAAATGAACAATCCATAGAAAACATAATATAAAAAATCTAAGCAATTGATTAAAAATTCCTAAATTCTTATAAAAATATAACTTAAAATTTAATTATTAAATAATATTTTCATGGCACTTAATTAAATGTTGATTATTGTCAGCCAAGGAATAACCCATTAAAGCCATTCAGCTTATTTCCAATAGGATCCTTTACCAATGATAGCGTAAGTGGGTATTGAAGGTTGTTGAGTGAGTAAAAGAAAGAAATGGGAGAGATAGTTGATAGAATATGAAACTTTATCATCGTCATAAGGCTCTAAGAGTCTCCTCCAACAAACTGTTATTAAGTTCTAGCTCTTGAAAGTTGTCTTGCGTGCATATATGGTGGCATTTCGCCAACACGAGGCATCTATGACGTCCTGTTACAAGGAGAACATTGTATTTGATTTGTCCAGGAAAAGTTGTGTCTCGCTGAAAAACATTGTCGCAAACAGTTATATTGAATACACATCGATAATTTCTGTAACCAACATTAAACACATGTAAATTCAACTACTTTGATACTAGCAGCTTATTAGATATATGATTTGCAGTATTGTTTGATATTCCTTGTTGTTTTTTTGTTTTTTTTTGTTTTTTTTTGCAGCATCCACTAATACTTGTATACATCAGCTTAGTATGTAATGTAATCAGCCTGTTATTATTGGTACCGTCTTGTACAATCTTCCTTGCATTCAAGTAAGTGTGATATATTTATAGTTATTGTGAAAAAAATATTTGAAGATACCAAAGGGGTAATCAAAAGCAGTAAATCGAAGAAGGAACGATAATACTATGGCAAAAAGAAAAAGGAAAAAAAGTATCTACAAAATAAAACCAAAAAAAGAAGAAAAGTTTGGAGATACCAAAGAGACAATTGGAAACCGTAAATCGAATAAGGGCAGACAATACAATGGCCAAAAGAAAAAGGGATACAAAAATATATTTACATTCCACTACACAGCCTATATGGTATAGGAATAGTGAAACAGTATATCAATAGCATTTTTATCAATATGCGTTGAAAATTATTCAAAACCAGACCATGCTAAAAATGTAGATATATAATTTAGTGCGCATGGCGTGCTTCTCGAATAACCTTCATCAGCTACACGCAAATGCCAAACGTTTGGAAAGCCAAGCAACTTAAAGCTAAAAAAGGCATAACAGGATAGCCAACATCGGCTACGGCTATCTGTATTGTGTGACTGACGGAGATGAATCATTGTTTTAATAATAATTACATTATTTAAGAAGTGGTCTTGGCCACCTACAATCTATAAATCCATACATTTTTTTTAAGCTTAGCTTATTATTTGGCTTTCCAACCCTTCTACCTTGAGCGTACCTGATGAAGGTTATTCCAGAAATACGTCATGCGTACTAATGTTGATATTTACGTTTTTGTTACTCTTATTACATTATAACATTATAACATTATAATATATAGAATGTTTTTTCAACGTAAAAATTACGAAATAGAAGTTAAAACAGTGACGGTTAACCATTTTACCAATATCAAACAAAACGAGACAGCTACTCTTATCTCAAATCATTGAACACACCAAAATGCAATGTTCAAGACATATGCCATATGAAATCAATAATAACGGAGAATAATGTGTTGGGCTTTTTTAAACATCAAAACCCCCACGATTTTCAAGAATGATTAAATTACACAGTTCAAAATCGCTATTTTTGGCTACAATAAATAGTTTCATTAGATCACCCAAAGTATAAAATTGGTAAACGATTGTATCTAAATATACCACGGATAACTCGAGTACTTGCTTATTTCATAGTAAATTTATTTGTCTGTTCGACTTGTCAAATACGATGTCCTACTCTAGTTATTTTTTCATTTCATTTTAGGCAACTGAGATCCCAGCACAGGATCAAGCTACACATATGTTTCTTCACATCATTTATCTTCGTATCAGTTATCGCTATCATGTGGGATTTTTTGGTTCACCGCAACAGACTTAGTAGTAAGACGGGAAGCATACTGGACAGAAATACTGTAAGTATTACGTTTACAAAATATAGATCAGACAGAGCATGTAAACACTCCATTGACTAAGACATTAAAATTGAATCAAAGACATCTACATATTTGTCATTCCCACTGGAATCCTAGAGTAAATAAATAGGACCTAGTGTCCTCTTAGTGGTGTACAACCCTCCGCAAGGGGCATCCACTGGTTGTGGGGGGTCAAATGCATTACTCGTGAATACAAAACACCGTGCCCAATGCACGTAAGATACAACTTGCACCAACTATTAATGAGAAACAATTTGTTAGGAGTAGTCGTTGATGAACCACAGAAAGATTGCAGTGCAAACAATTCCTCCCATTCCTCCATTTTAGCGTCATTGTTCTAGCTACATGATGCCTTGCTTGTAAACTTATTTCCTCATTTTGTTGTCAATTGTCATTATGACTAATCCTTGTGGTAACGTCCTGACATAGGTATAGAACTAGTTCCTCCATTGCGAAGTATAATCCCTCCGAACGGGGCGGGAGTATCCGCAGCACTTTTTATGGAAGTGCCTGTCCCCGGCTTGTGGGAAAGAAATGGTTGTTTCTTGCTAGGATAATGCTATTTCTATTGTTGCTCATAATAGGAAACAGAGTATTGGAGCGTGGCCTTTTTTGTTTGGTCCCTCATTTCAAGGCACATAGTTTCAAACTATAACAATTACCTCCTCTTTTACTTGCGACAATACCCACTATTCCTGTCGTTCTTAAACTTGTTCTCGTCATAGTCATAGCTGAAGTGCTGATCATACTTCTGTTTCTTCTCCAGATTCCACATTTAATTAGTTTATCATTATACTTACATTTGGAATACATTTGCATGCCGCATCATCTTTCTAAATCACATGCCGCATCATTTCTCTAAGATTACATGCCATAATCAACAAAAATGTCAAAAAGATGTTTTTTATCAATGTGTGACGTAAAAGTGTTTTTGACATTTACTTCACTGAGTTTGACGCTGATTTGACAACTGTTTTTCCTGTTTTGTTCAAGTATTGTTGTAAATACTATTATAGTGACAGCCGGAAACTTTGAGCCGTAATGAAAGGGGGAGGTTTGGCGCTTTACAATCTGATTCAACCCACCATTTCTTTAGAAATGCCTGTACCAAGTCAGGGTCATTACGGTTTTCACAGTTTTCCGGTTGTTGACTGATTTTGTCTGTTTATATACTTATGAGTTTTTACTTTCCCTTTGTTAGATTGTTCGGAGGTAATTTTGTTATTACTCTTATTCTCTAAGATTGTATGCCCATTTCATTTCTCTAATATTGTATGCCCGCATCATTTCTCTAAGATTGCATGCCAGAATCATTTCTCTAAGATTGCATGCCAGAATCATTTCTCTAAGATTGCATGCCCGAATCATTTTTAGACTTATACCTCGAATTTGACGACAGTGGTCAACTCAGTACTAAAATTTATGATAAACGGGACGACTTCAATTTTAAAATCATAAATTTTCCAAACATGTGCAGCAATATACCAGCTTCTCCTGCATATGGTGTTTACATCTCGCAATTGATTCGCTATGCAAGGGCCAGTAGCAATTATTCTGATTTCCTGAAACGTCATCTTCATCTGAGAAACAGGCTACTGGACCAGGGCTATTAAAAGATTCGCCTTCTTCGATCTCTTGAAAAGTTTATATTCCGATACAAAGATCTTGTCGAAATATATTCCGTCTCTGCAGAAACGATTATAATCGATGTATTTTCATATAGTGAAAATGTATAAAGATAAACAAGTCAAGAAAAATGTAAAAAATATGTTTTTATCAATATGTTACGTGAAAGTGTTTTTGACATTTACATTCACTGAATATGGTACTGTTTTGGCAACTATTTTACCTATTTTGTTCCTGTATTTAAATACTGTTATAGTGACAGCCGGAGCCTTTGAACCGTAATGAGAGCGGGAGGTTTGGCGCTTTAAAATCTGATTCAACCCACCATTTCTTTAGAAATACCTGTACCAAGTCGGGGTCATTACAGTTTTCACAGTTTTCCGATTGTTGACTGATTTTGTCTGTTTATATAATTATGAGTTTTGACTTTCCCTTTGTAAGATTGCTCGGAGTTCGGTAATTTTGTTATTACCCTTATTCTCTAAGATTGTATGCCCACATCATTTCTTGGGCCCATAAAACTAGTTATTAATCACATCACTTTTTATTGAAGTAACTGTCCAAGCTAGTGGGCCTTCGTGTATGTCTGTGCTAAGGGTATCGATGTTGCCTCTCTACGAGTTTTCTATTGGATTTTGAAACTGTCCCTACAATGTTTAATATGTTTTCTTTTTATTATCATAATTTGTGTTCCATTGTTTGTGTGTGAAAGGTGGATGCTCGGTTTGTATATAATCGTGGAATTCTTAAACTTTCTATTCGTACATCTACTGATAAAATAACAGATTTTATATTCGATTATCGTTAAAAACAATAAACAGCAAAAGCTGTCACGCTACGGCTATTAAATAGAAATCTGTTAATCCACAGAAATCCAATATACAATGGCGGTATATTAATTGTTTTGTTAACAGCATGCCACGATAAATATCCCACGTCTGAAAAGCTCAGCGGTATGTTCTTGGAACGTACATTTCATTGTCAACAATATAATCAATTAAAACTAAGCTATCTGTGAGGAGTAACTTGTAATAAGGATGAACAAATCAATGAACGCATGGTATGTATGCAGTAAAATAAGTTTTGATCGTGTAGGCAATATTAGATTATTTCAAAACACGCTATGTCTTTCTTAGTAAATGCAATGCGATACTTTGTTGGGAGGAAGTGATCTTCAAATCTTTGCATTGACGAAATAATTATTGAACAGTAATAGGTAAATATACGTTACAGAAAACCAAAGGGGCAATCTAGAATGGTCAATCCACAGACATTGCCAACATTGAGCATATAAAACACAACTAAATACAACACAACACAGACAACTAAAATGGGTGAGCAGAGCAATACGGACCTCAACAAAATCCGTAATGATCAGCAATATAACTAACGACAAAACCAACAACTCATCAATCAAACCTCAAATTTCTAAAAGACCTCGAGGGAACATGCGGTCGAAAATTGGACATTTGAGGTGCAACCTCTAACAGGTGGATTCGATATTTAAACGGAATGAATGAAATACACAACTCGCTACTCGGACAATATGCAAATAAGTGTCTTATGTCAGAAAAATGCCAAGCAAGCTCCTTGCATGTAAAAGACAACTTGTAGGAGTGGCAAATGACTATTTTGTTGAGGTTCGTCGTTATTGATTCATTGTGAACGGAATTTATTCTGATCCTATCCATCACATCCAGTTTTCCATTGGCTGAACGAGATGTCATCTGTGTAGCGAATTATCAAAATTCGTTATCTTATGTTGAAAGAACTATACCTTTTTTTAATACGGGTTTGAAAACAAAACAGAAGATACGATGGCTTTCGTATGTATAAAGATAAGGAAGACAACAAAAATGTCAAAAATATTTTTTACCAATGTGTGACGTAATCGTATTTTTGACATTTACTTTCGTAGTTAAAATACTTCAGGTAACTCGGGGTTGATAGTCACAGCCGGAACCTTTGAGCCGTAATGAAAGCGGGAGGTTTGGCGCTTTAAAATCTGATTCAACCCACCATTTCTTTAGAAATGCCTGTACCAAGTCAGGGTCATTACGGTTTTCACAGTTTTCCGGTTGTTGACTGATTTTGCCTGTTTATATACTTATGAGTTTTGACTTTCCCTTTGGAAGATTGTTCAGTAATTTTGTTATTACCCTTATGTACATGTTAATAAGAAGTCTCTTTTTCTGATCCCTTTTATTTTAGCTGTATGTGGCTCGTTATTTCTAATTACGTTCTATTCGCCTCTATATATACTTGATAATAACAGGGTTTGACATTCTTATCACCAATTTGGGTTTTTTCTGTTCAGAGATTGCTCTTTTTCATTTGTTGACGTCCGAAGGTCGATCATTTTGTGCATATTGTCTTTTTAATACTTCTTTTGCTTCTACATAATCAGTCATTCATTTATACAGACTATTCTATAAGATTCGCGGGGGTCGCAGTGTTAGTGAGCGTATGGTATTTTGATTTACAACTACCTATCCAATCAGTGGCTATCACCACTATTGTTGTGAGTTGGAATCCATCTCAGGAGAGGTGTACTCGGTACAACTTTAGTAGATAAAAGTTTGTCAGTTACTTTCTCCACGAATAAAACTGACTTCCACAATATAACTGAAGTATTGTTGAAAGTGGCGTTAAACACCATAGCCCTATAAAATTCGTAGAATATATTTTGTTTTCATAAACATTCAGATTAACATTTTATCTCTCGTCTTCCTTCCTTCCTGCTGATGAAATACTTAAAAGAGACTTCTTAATTAAAGTTCAAAAATCAGTAAAACTGTATTTATTATGGTACATCATCCACAACACTATAACTGGGGGTGTGCACCAGATTACCGTTAATCCACAGAAGTTCAATATGATGTGGGTAATAATAATGGTTTTCGGAAGAGCACGCCATACAATAAACATCTATACGTCTATAAAGGTCAGCATTATGTTGTTGAATCATGCTGGTCGTTGCCAAACACGGAAACAATTTAAATAACGATGTCTGCAATGCAATGAGTTACTTGAAGTCAGTATTAAGTAGTCAATCAATACATTCTATGTGTTCATATTTTAGTAAAGGAAATCTGTTTTGATAGCGTAGACAATGTTTGATTGGTTCAGTAAAAACGTAGATATCTAATTAACAGTGCACGATACGTTTCTGTAATAACCTACATAACGTACCCTCAAAAATGTATGGAAGCATGTAAACCAAATGATAGGAAAACTAAATAATTAAAACATAATCTTTGGGAGTAAGTAAACAACAAGGTCTAAACAGGATAGCAACATCGGTTATGGTTAAGTGTGCTTTAGGGACGTGCTCACCTATGAACAGGATAGCAACATCGGTTATGGTTAAATGTGCTTTAGGGACGTGTTCACCTATGAACAGGATAGCAACATCGGTTATGGTTAAGTGTGCTTTAGGGACGTGTTCACCTATGAAGCAATCAAATTGGCGTTCTTAAACAATTGAAGTAACGTCAGCCCTCTTTTCACCAATTGGGTGTTCTATTTGAAATCAGGGCTTAATGTAACTATTTTTTGTTTAATTATAGGATGGGTGTAAACTGCTGTACACACTGCTTAGATATACACAAACTTCCAATTATTTCTGGATGTTCTGTGAAGGTTTCTACCTTCATCGTTTAATCGTTCATGCCTTTAAAGTGCCAAAGGGATTGATTGGTTATTACGTAATTGGTTGGGGTAAGTACAGATGTAAATCTTATTGCGAAAGTTCTTGATTGCACCTTTGGTTTTCTGGAACGTTTATTCTAAACGCAGATAAGAAGAGTTTGAAGATATTAAAGGTGTAATCAGAATTCATAAATCGAAGAAGGACAGACAACACAATGTAAGCATATGCATGGTTACATTGAACCGTAGCGGTGTTGTAATGCTTAGAGTGCTCGTATCGATAGTAGTAAATCGTGGGTTGGATCCCCGGTCGGGTCAAATCAGAGACAATACAATGAACATTTACTACTTCTCCAATAAACACGCAACTTTAAGGTGTAATAGCAAAGACCGGTTGGCTCTGAATAAATAAATTGGAGCGACATATCTGCCTGTCGAAGTGTGTTGGTCTAGTACAAAGCAGACATCGGCAATATTTCATTGAATGTAACTTGTCCACACCATGATATAGCTGAATAATTGCTGATTTGGCTATAAACAACAATCACTCTATATGTTGTGATATATTATCGCTGACGAGGCTTACATACACACAGAAGACCAGAGAATGTCTACAATTACTTAGTTATCATTCTAGCCAAATATAAGAACGCCAGGGCATGGAACTATGTCTTGTGTTGAGGATCATTTTGCTTAGAATATTAGACCAATTTTTCAAAGCAAAAGTTATTTCACTCTAATGTTTAACTAGTTTAAGAAGATATTTAGATGATATTGCTGTCAAATCTTTTGAATTTTAGTCCACTTGTAGAAAGTTATTCCATAAACGCGTTATGTCCACTAAGTTAGATATCAACATTTTATATCTATCACGATATTTTTTTCTGTTAGACTATTTGTCCTTAGTGTACCAACCACACAGTAGTCAGTGTTATTGAAATTGACAGTTCTTAAATCATGCAGATATTATTAAAACTAGGGAACTATTTCCCTCAGACATAAGTAACATTAACCGATTTCAATGTTTTTGTGTGTGTTCTTTGGGTTCTTGCTTTCAAAGACCTTTAAAAAAATTATATTCCTTACATTGTTTTGACTTTGAACGTAGTTGATTCAGGTTACTCACGAAGTGCATCCAGTGCACCTTTTTTTATTATCAAAGCCACAACATCGGTTAGTACGGTACTGATATAATCATGATCATCCAAAATGAACATTTCACGATAAGATAAGATAAGAAAAGAAAACTTTATTTTGAATCGGCACATAATAAAACAGTACAACATAAGCTCTACAGAGCTTTTTACCGAATATACATTAACAATAAAACAACACAAGTCACATGCAAAGTTACAGACTAACATAGCTAAGAAATACAGGCAAAAAAGGAGAACTGTGTATTAATTTGAACAAGAACCTACGTGGCAAGTGCCTCTTTGGACTCTTGTTCAAGATCCGCACACCGATGCTCCAACATAAGCACGACAGTTAAAAAAAGCAGCAGTTAAAAATATATACTGAATACTTAAAACTGGCACTAACATAAGATAAGATAAGAAAAATCCATTTTGATTCGGCATAAAATCAAACACACAAGCTCTCCGAAGAGCCCTTGACCGAATATAAAATCATATACATAACTTAAAACAACACAAGATAACAACATGCATTATTAATTTAAAACATACATAGATCAGCTATAGCATGCAGTAAAAATTTGGCAACAAATTAAAATGAATTAGAATTCCTGAAAATTATAGCAAGCATATGTTTAAGATTAAAAAAATTTCGAAAGGAATAAAATAATATCAACTTGTTTTGATTACCCAATTACTGGAAGGATGTGCAAATAATGCAATTTGAAATTAAAATAAGATTCGTGCAGAAATCATGCAAAAAATATACAGCAATAACAGTCCAATAGCAACAAAAAGCAAGAGTAAATGAAAAGCAGTTAAAACAAATGTGTTATCTGCAAGCAAGAAAAGGACGAAGTTCAATGATTTTTTAATATGATAGGTTGCTGCAAAAGTAACTGCGGAACCGTCGTACGTACAGGTGCCGTCACACGATACGATTTTCCATCCGATATTTCCTTGCGATATGCTTTCGGCAAAAATATTATGATATTAACACAAAAGTCGAATAAAAAATCTGTTGGCGTTCTATTTTCACCGACAGTCTTATGAGAATTGTAGACATCTATCTATCTTGACTAATATTCAATTAATTGAAAAATAATGATCACTTCCCGATTTTAACAAGGATTACAATACAAGTATCCAATGATTTTGCATGTACATCCACAATTTTCAGTTAAATATGCCATCCCGTAATCATATATAAAATGTAAGAAAAATCAATTAAATAGTCATTGTATATTAACGTGTTGACGAGAAAGACTGCATTGTATTTTTTCTGAAATGTCTCTTTGAACATTCAGAATATATGTTTATTTATTAAGAAGGAAAATATAACTCTTTGTAAGTGAATTAAATTATTTTAGGCACCATATAATGGTCATAGATGCACATTTGAAAAATTTTAACTGTGTCAGTAAAATGAAAAACAAAATAAATACACTTTCGCTTTACACATGAAAAGTGGTGGTTTTAAAATTACAACAATATTGATAATTGTGTATTTCATTGCAAATCTTTCTTTTAATAATTTGTACACTTTTTGTCACCTATCTTCCGATCCTTTTATGTAATCTACACGGCAAAATACTTAAATATATGTAATTTTAAGGATAGTGAATCAAAAATGAATTACTTATTTCATTTGTGAAACAGCCAGGATTCCAGAAAAAGGAGTGAGTGAGTGATTGTTGCTTAGTGTCAACTCAGCAATTTTTCAGCTATATCATGGCGAGAACAAATTAATTTTCAATGACATGATGATAAGGTCCACTTTGTACTAGACCAACACGCTTAGTTGGATGTTTATAGTACTAGCTCATTGAAACAACAGTACGTGGGTTGACATGTCGCTCCACTCGGACACAGTATCCTGATTCCGAGCCAACCAGTCTTTGCTCTTTTTCCTTAATGCTGCGTGCTCAGCAGAGAAGCAGCAACCAGACCACGGAGAAGAGCTCGTTCTTAATGCTTTCACAATGTTTGGGTTTTTTTCATTTACAGGATTAAATCCTGTTCATAGTCATACCCCGACTTGTTTTCAAGGACCTGATGATTGTTAAATATTTCTACAATTTATATAAAATATCGTATCAAAATCGAATGGAAAGTTTGATAGTGTGATCACTTGGCCATTGAACATACTTGTCTCATCTATTATGATGTTTGTTATCTTACATTTTTTTTTATTCATTGTATTTCTCCCAAATCTATATCGGGAAAAAGGTTCCCGTTCTGTCAAATCATCCACTGTAAGTTGTCTATAACAGTGATTGTTTGTACCAAGCGACATAAGTACTTGCACGGTATCCATTTTTAATTTACAATTAAGAGTTTAATAGCGCTCGTTTGTACAATTAAATAGATTCGAAAGTTAATAGTCTATTAACGTTAATTGACGTTTGTGCAACAGAAATAATTCACTATTAACTTTAATTGTACTTTTAATAGTAAATTAACTTTAACTGTACTTTGTGCAACCCAGTCCAGATACATGTAGCCAGATATAATTAAGGATTTACGAATAAGAAATAATTTATAAATGCCTACCATTTACTTAGATTTGTTGACAACTACCCATGGCCGTACGCGTCATTGGTCAGTTCGCTATGATAAATACGTAGGTACCTAAATTGGGAGGGGGGGGGGGGGGGGGTTTAAGTATTTAATGCCATTTTATTGGTGGAGGAAAGCGTAGTACCCGGAGAAAACAAACGACCTGCCGCAAGTCTCTGACAAACATCACAAATGTTGTAACGAGTACACATTCGTTTCAGCAATAACCTTCATCAGATGCGATCATATTCCTTAAATTATTAAGCAAACTGCGCAGGTTTTCCACCTTCATTAAATGTGATAGTCATGATATAATATCTAATAAATTGCTGAAAATTACGATAAACACCGTAACCGAAGCTGAACCATCATCTGCCATTCATTCAGAATCATTTTTTCTGTAATTAAAAGAGATCAGTAACATGTTCGTGTTCTTCATTACCTGATAAATAATAATAAAGCGTAGATATCAAATTTAGTGCGCACAATGCGTTTCTGGAATAACCTTCATCAGGTACGCTCAAAATCGAAAGGTTGGAAAGCCAAATAATTTTAAAAGTTTTGCGAGCAAATAAACCAAAGGGCCTAAATAGGATCGCCAAAATCTGCTAAGGTCACCTGAGGGAGGAGAACTTTAGTTTTAATACTACTTTCATTATTTAGAAACTGTAAATTTCAATAACATATATCTATTAAACCATGTCAGTGCCGAAGCACTGACTACTGTGAGTATGATACCCTCGGGGACTAATAGTCCACCAGCAGAGGTATCGACCCAGTGATAGTCGGGGAATACCTATAAAACTGCTTCTTTATTGTTTTATTATGTGTGAGAGTAAAATTCTGACAATGGTAGAATAACACATTTAAATATATATTACCATAATTACATTACTTCCGTTTTCCATTGAAATGTTAAAATATGATTGGCTATGAAGTGGTCACATGATTATAAAAGAGATGTTTTACATCCCAATAAAACTCAAACCAGAACTTGCACGTGCCTCCATGACGACGTCAGATGTAAACAATAAATGATGTAGAAATTTCCAACAGCAAATAATCTAACACAAATAAAATTCACAACGAAAAATTTAACTATATTAAAGTGTGGTGTGATTTAAATGTAATTATAAGAATTGAATCGCGCTTCATACAAAAAATGTGCCTCGGTCCACGCTTTCACACGCCTGCAAAGCTACAAAATGCATTCAATTCTTAACCCTCTTGCTGCCAGATTCAAATTTCAAACGACGTTGCGTACGCCACAATATATTGACGTCGTAAATTGTTGACGATTTGGAGCAAGAAAAAGCACTGTTCGTTTTGGCAACGACGTTGGTACAGTACATGCCAACAATTTGAACGTTCCCGTTTTTTTGTATTCTGATAGTTGATTGATTGGTGGTTGAAACCCTTTTGCTGCTGCCAGTGCTATCTATATGCAATGCATTTGCCACGAAATACAATGAATATTACCAAAAATAGACAACTTTATTTCTACCAACACATTTTGCTTCATACATCAAATAATATTTACGATACATAAAATACAATCAAACAAAATATTTCTTAATATTAATCTACAATACTTTGTGTTTTGTTAACGTAGTATTTTGTTATTTATCGTATGTAATTTAGTTTTTGTGTTGTCTTTCATGTGCATTTCTTCTCTCTGGGATGACTCGAAAAGCCGAAATACACTGTCATTAGCCGAAATACACTTAGAAATGTCGACATACACCTCAAAATTGTTCAAATGAACTTGCAATGGATAGAAAATAGTGAAATAACTCATATATAGTTGAAATAAAACATTAAGGTGTTACGCAAAAGATCACATAAAAAATAAATTAATAAGATTAAATTTTATTTTATTTACATATTGCATTCATTTAATTGTGATGTTTAGATAAGAAATGTATAAAATCTAATAAAATCATATAATAATTTAATAAAATAATATCAATGAAAGTGATTTAAAGGATAAAATCGTGCAGATTTTTTTATAAATTGAAAGTAAAACTTTGTTTGTCCATTATTTTGTACGTAACTGTTTCATTTAATACATTCTGCACTTCTGTACCAAATTGAGCAGAAAAAGAAGCCTGAATTCATTGAAAGTTTGAAATCAGTTCACTCGAAAGTAACCACACAAAAATAACGGTAATGTATTTCATCATAAAAAAAAACTTTACACATTAGTTCCATATCGTATATGAACCTCAGAACTACCTATATAGATACATGTAATTGCAAATTACAGAAAACAAGAAACAGGCTCATGGGGTACAGCGTAAAAAATAAATGAAATTGAAAAACAAATCTTTATTTGCATCTTATAATTTATTATACGTATTTTTATCAAGGATTTGCTATATATTAATATTGGAAATAATTGTTGTGCACAATATTTCTATTATTTTACTTAATGCCTTGACACTTAGGACATAGTTAAGACATCCCAAGTTAGGATAGTCTTAAGACAGCTTCGAGATCACTCCTAGGACATGTCTTAAGACCATCCTAAAAATCGTCCTAAGGCATATCTTAGGATACTTTCGAGAACACGGCCCCAGGAGGACACACAATTAATCTACCCCAATAAGATATCATTCGTAATTTGATGTCATTTTCGACTGGATATGAATGAACACGTCCGTTTTCAGTATGTAAAATAAATAATATTAAAAACATTAAATTTCATTTAATTTAAACATATTTTAAACAAAGATGCATAAAATTTGTTGCAAATTCACAATTTTGGGGAGGTCGGTGATCTACTGTGTCTGGTGTCCATTTTATTGTTTTTGACATTAATTGACATTACACTTCTTATTTTACATTTGAAACCATTATATTTTAGATTTTATTTTAAGAAACACAATTTTGGTTAAGATTTTTTAGGTTTTTTAAACATAAAAATAATCTAATAAAAAAAAATTCTAATTACAAATAGATTTTAGTCGAGTTGTATTATTGTTTTGTGAAAAGTGCATTCGAGAATGCAAAAGTCTGTTTTTCATGTCAAGGGCATCAACTATTTTTTAAAACGATTAATTTCAAATATCGTTTCAACTATATTAAAATAAGGAGATATGCATTTCAACCTTTATTCAAGCGGCCGGCAGTGGTCGACGGTAAATTGTTAAATTAAGAAAAGCGCATTCTTGAATGAACACGTCAGTTTTCAGTATGTAAAAGGTATCAAATAATATCAAAAACATTAAATTTCATTTAATTTAAACAAATTTTAAACAAAAATGCATTTTTAATAATTTTTCCAATGGTCGGCGGTAAAGAGACCTACCGTAAAAGCAGATGTGCAATATCAACCTTGTTAAAGAAAAGCGCATTCGTGAATGAACAATTCAGTTTTTGCTATGTAAAAGACATGAAATAATGCAATTTAAATAATTTTTCAATTTAAGAAAAACGCATTCGTGAATGATAGTTCGTTTTCAAATAACTATTAAACAATATTTATTTTCGTATAAGTTCGTTTTCTGTGTGTAAAAGGTATCAAATAACTATTTAAAATATTTATTTTCGTATATTTTTTCAAAAATGTATCTTGGTGTTCAAGTAAACTGTTGATGATGAAGAAATTTTATGTGAACGTGATCTTTTTAAATTAGTGGGCGACTTGTCTTGGAAGAAGGGGGCGAGTTGTCTTGGGGGCGACTTTACGGGCATTCAAGCAAGCGGCATGGAGTCCCCTCGTACAACGAGCACATGAGGTTCGCGATCTTCTTCTTATATTCCGCTTTCTGTCTGAGCAGATTACACAATCCCGTTCCTTTCGGCCGTCAAGTTTTTTCACTCTTACTTGTGGATTCACGTTATTACCGGCGTTTCTTTTTGTCAAATAAGTAGACGCTAAGCTTTCTATTACTGATTGTGTGAACTGAAGTCGTGACATAATCGGTTGTGATGTGTTCTGACAATACAGAATATAAGAGTTCAACATGATACGGTGAAATATGTGATATATTATCTTCTTCCATACTTTGCTGCATTTCCTGTTATCATTATATGCTACGACCATTTGGTCGCTAAGATCGACCGCACCCATGAATGTATTGTATGCGCATATGATCCTAGGTTTACCGTTCAATGTATTAGTAGGTTATATAATTTAGATACCAATGTTACTGGTTTCTGTCTGTTCTGGTCGCGGAAACAACAAGGCATATTCTGTCCTCGACGTGCGTAAACAGCATCCCCCGCATGTGGACGTGCATTCTTTATCATTTGTGGCATAGGTCTATTTTTCCTTAAGGTACCGGTTAAATATATACGCTCCCACAATAGTTTATTGGCTAAATTTAACGAGGAAAAGAAGCTGTCGGCGAAAACATGAAACCCTTTTCCGAGAAGTCGCGAATCCTTCATCAGATTCATAACTACGTTCGTTCATTGTAGTGTTCCAACAGGGGTAGGATCAAAACGTTTCCCTTGATAAACAGTCATCTGTAAAACGTAACCTGTGACGGACTCGACCAACATCCAGAATTTTATTCCAAATCGTGAGCGTTTGCTTGGAATGTATTGCAGCATACTAGTCTTTCCTTTCGTTCCGACAAGAGATTCGTCAACTGACAATTCACGGCGAGGGTTGTAATAATGGAGAAATTTTCTATTCACAAAATCGATTAACGGTTTAAATCTTAAAGATGGCTTGTAAGACAAGTCATTACGTTTTGGAATTTTCTTCTTGTCTACAAGGTGTAAAAATTTCAAAATGTTTTGATATCTGTTCCGCGAAAACATACAACGGAAATGGAAACTTTACGAATTAAGCCCATGTTGTAAAATACGGCAAGGAATCCTTTGAACTCCGCTATCGATAATTTGCCCTCCTTCTTCCACTGCAGTTTCCGTGAAAAACGTCTGGTCTGTCGAATTGTTTCATGACAAAGATCCTTTGCATACCTACACACCCAATTTCAAACGCATTTAAAACGGACTATAAAAGATGTTTTTTATTTAGGTGCGTGCAAAATTTTGTAATATTAAAATCAAAAGGGGTACAAATTTTAAAATCCACTAACATGAGTTATTCAATATTTGGGGCCCGGGTGGCTCAATGAGTTAGGTAGTTGGATTACCTAACAACTCATTCAAGCGTATCACCAATACGGCGTGGGTTCCATTTCCTCCTACATGTACAGGACTGTACAGTATCATCTTCATCTGTTTCCATCCCGCTGTCGTCACCACTGATATCCGATTCAGGATCAGCAGCATCATTAAAATCACAGTCAACCGGCTGTTGTTGAATTATTGCTTGGGTCATTGCCGCAAAATACTTGTGACGTCGAAATGGGCAAAATTACGTTATTATTGCCCGTGACGTCACGTAATGACGTAAGGGTATGACGTCGACATCTACCTGGTCTTTAAAGGATACCACAAAGTCAAATATGATATATTTTATTAGCTAAACTAAATGTTGTCAAATCAATTGATTTTGGACATATGTGTCCCTCCGGCAGAGTCCATATGGACACATGTGTCCCTCCGGCAGCAAGAGGATTAAGCAACCATGGCATGTACCTCATTTATATATATAAACTTGACAGCTCTAAAATCTAATTCTAACACTGTTCGGTTTAATTTTCAGACGTATTTAATATTTAGTATTAACCTAGTATCCTTAATAACTTTGAGATCCAGTGGGACAGATATATTGTATGGTTGTCACTTGCTTCTAGACGTTTGTATAATATACTTTATTTCCTGAGACTGTATAGTGAATTCTTCATTATCCTATACAATATATTAAAAATTGCTGAGTTAGATTGCTGTCAAATTATAATATTAAGTATATATGTACCATCTACACACGCTTATACACATGTATTACGTATATCCCTAGATTTGCCTTACGAGAAAAGGTAATACTACGATTATTGAAGCTCCTTTTTTAGGGAGTGGATGTGGTCGAGTGGTCTAGGGCGCTGGACGTAAGGCTAAGCGAATGGTGCTGCAGTGTATCAATGGTGTGTGTTCAAATCCCGTCGAGGGAAGAACAAAAATTGACAGCTCTAAAATCTAATTCTAACACTGTTCGGTTTAATTTTCAGACGTATATACTGTTCGGTTTAATTTTCAGACGTATATATATACGTCTGAAAATTAAACCGAAGTGTTAGAATTAGATTTTAGAGCTGTCAAATTTTTGTTCTTCCCTCGACGGGATTTGAATCCACACCATTGATACACTGCAGAACCATTCGCTTAGCCTTACGTCCAGCGCCCTCGACCACATCCACTCCCTTATATAGGCCTATATACGTCTGAAAATTAAACCAAACAGTGTTAGAATTAGATTTTTGAGCTGTAAATTTTTTTTTCTTCCCTCGATGGGATTTGAACAGCGCCCTAGACCACTCGACCACATCCGCTCCATAAAAATGGAGCTTCAATAATCGAAGTGTTACCTTGTCGCGTAAGGAATATCTAGAGATAGACATAAGACATGTGTCTAAGCGTGTGTAGATGGTACATATATACTTAATATTATAATTTGACAGCAATCTAACTCAGCAATTTTTAATATATTGTATAGGATAATGAAGAATTCATTATACAGTCACAGGAAATAAAGTATATGATACAAACATCTAAGCAGGCGACAACCATACAATATATCTGTCCCACTGGATCTCAAAGTTACTTGTGATACTAGGTTAATACTAAATATTATATACGTCTGAAAATTAAACCAAACAGTGTTAGAATTAAATTTTTGAGCTGACAAATTATTGTTCTTCCCTCTACGGGATTTGAACTCACACCATATAACAAATATAGCTTCAATAGTCGAAGTGTTACATTGTCTATATATATATATATATATGCATTCTGCAGACATGTGTAGATATAACAGAGATTTATATGTGTCTGTAGTACGTGTGCCAATTTTAAAACGAGTTACATTTTTTTATAAGAATAGTGCGAAGATACGGACGTGGTAATCAGCATCCATACATCGATCGGTTTGGTTTGTTCTATGGTGTTTAACGCTTCTATCAACAATATTTCAGCTATATCGTGAAAACCACCGACCTGTCGCAAGTTACTGACTAACTTTATAACATAATGTTGCACACCTTGCACTGATGGAGATTCGAACCCACAACATCAGTGGTGATTGCATAGGTAATTGTAAATCTAACTACTATACGATTACGACCATGACGAGCCCCTCCGTACAGCGAAGACGGACAGACAACGTAAAGGCTAAAAGACAACCAATGGTCCACAAATCACTACACAGACAATTAAAAATTGGATACTAAGAACACCACTAAAGACTGGGGTGCAATCAGGGGTTCCGACGGGGTAAGCAAATATGATAAGCGTTTTTCGTGGACCAACACCTTGAACTAGCTACCGTAGCTAATTTTGCGCTTATTATGCGTTTCACTAAGATAATCACCACACGAAAAGTTTTCAATATATTTGTTCGACTGAAAACAATATTTGCTTTGCAAAATGCAAAATAAACCCCACGCTAATTTAACCGTGTAACGAACTAGCCAATAAAACCTCCTGCCATTAGTAATTATCTCGTAGTCTTAACACTTAAGATGGGTTACGGGATCCGCGTCTACGTCAATAATGATAGGGTGTTACAACTATAAAATAAAACATATTATTAGTTATATAGGCTTTAGACAGGTAATACGGGTTCATATGACCCGTCTGTGTTTTATATTTCCTGAGCCGAAGGCGAGGGAAATATCCAACACAGACAGGTTATATGAGCCCGTATTACCTGTCTAAAGCCTATATAACGAATTTGTCATACTGCAATACCATGGGTCCATATTACCTGTGTAAAGCCTAAATAAAGAACATGACTACTATACATGTATTGTCTCATGAGCATATAACCCCAGATATGACTTTGCTTTAAAGAAGAAATTAATTCTTCAACATATTTAATAAGCAACTTAACAATTTTAACAGAAAAATAACAAATGATTTAGAATTGCCTCAATATCGGCGTCAGAGTGACAGGCGAACCTGGGGGTCGCCATCTTGATTACGTATGATTTCAAAATGAGTTATCTTTCTTGGCACGTGCTTTCATATTACCGGCTAGAGCCGTATAATATGGATTAGTAAAATCGTGTAAATAACCAATCGGATCACTTAGATTTTCTATTGCAGTATGACAATGTCACATATTTTATTGAAATAACGCCGAATTTGCATGTGTAATAAAAGCATAAATTTGCGGCGTGTTATTTGCCTCCGGGGCAATACAATTTTACGAGGGCAATAACATGTTATCTGCCCTGGCAAAATATGTGATAAATAGATTAATATATGGCCTTTTTCATATTGCCCTTGTCATCAGACCTCGACTGATATCGTCCCTCGGGGCCGATAGCAAGGTCTCGCGCTGATAACAAGGGCAATATGAAAAAGGCCATGTATTAATCTATAAATAATGAATTTTAAAATATATTTTTAATCTAATACATGTACTGAGCGTAATATTTTTCCAGGTGTTTCGTGGGTGCCTATTGCAATTTATTCTGTCATTCGAGCTACTGATGAAGATTTAGACGAAAGGTAATATATGTTTCTTATTATTTAGGTATGTCATGATATTGAACGATTAGTCAGTGTCGTATGCACTCCATGCTATAGAAATATACCATCGTATTCGTTGCGGGTAACTACACACCCGAAAGGGACTAGTGTTAGTTAGACGGGATAAATGAAGTGCATACCTGGCACTTCGGATGGAGTGTAAATTGATGTTTCATTATATGTTGAATATCGCGCGAGTTGTATATGAAATACAATTTGTAGCTGTTTCTTATCAGTTAGCATATTGTTAGGAATCGCCACAAAGGAAACGTGTCCGCTTATATCTTATATGTATCTTTTTGCTTTTAGTTAACCAGAACGTCGGGCAATAGGTCTGTCCATGTAATCTATTTACATACACGATGTTTTGGAAATATCACAAATAAGTCATATTGCTTTCAGAAAATGACGAGTGCCATTTAGTGGGGAAGGAACTGGTTATCTTTTCGGAACATCTGCATTTAAACCCTCGGGTATTTATTGGGTTCGTGTTGCATAAGCTGTGGTTTTCTACATATTATTTTTGCAGATATTGTCCTTTTGTCCTTTTTTTTCTTTTGGTCATTATATTGTCTGTCCTTCTTCCATTTACGGCTTCTGATTGCCCCTGTCTTATCTTCAAACTTTTCCTTTTGGTTTTAAATTGTCATATTGAACTTCATGTCTCTATGCCAGGTAGTTATACTTATCAGTTTCCATGGTTACACACGTCGCTCCCTTTCTGAGATAAATTAGTCCTTTGTTCTTGTGTATTTTTATTACATAATTTGCATTATTAAAGTACGAGTCGCTGTCCATTAACAGGTATACAATATTAATACTCTTATTAGTTCACCTGGACCAAAGGTCCAAGTGAACTATTGCCATCACTTGATGTCCGTGGTCTGTCGTCTGTTGTCTGTTGTCTGTCGTCTGTAAACTTTTCACATTTCAAGCTTCTTTTCCGAAACCACTGGGCCGATTGGAACCAAACATAGCAGGAATGTTCCTTGGATGGTCCTCTGCAAAGTTACTGTTTTTCGTTCCAGTCGGATATTCAATATGGCTGCCAGGGCCAATAATATGCTCTGATTGGCTGAAATTTCAAAGATCTTCTTCTCTGACACTAATGAACTGACTGAACCCAAACTGTAAATGAATGATCATTGGAATGTCCTTTACCAAATTTCTGTTTTTTATGCCGATCGGAAATCCAAGATGGCCGCCATCGCAGGACATAGATTAACATTGGACCCTATGAGAAAATGTTCAAATGCCTTCTTCTCAGAAACTACAAATATGATTAAAGCCAAACTGTACATGAATGTTCATTGGATGGTCCTCTACAAACTTTACGTTTTTTGTTCCGATATGAAATTCAAAATGGCGGCTACGGCAGGACTTAGTTTAACATTGGACCCTATGGGGAAAATGTTTCAAAACGCTTCTCCTCTGAAACCACTAGGACAGCTGAAACCAAACTGCCCAGGAATGATCATTGGAAGGTCCTCTACAATTTTTTTTTTTTTTTTATGCCGATCGGAAATCCAAGATGGCCGCCACCGCAATACATAGATTAACATTGGACCCTATGGGAAAATGTTCAAATGCCTTCTTCTCAGAAACTACAAATATGATTAAAGCCAAACTGTACATGAATGTTCATTGGATGGTCCTCTACAAACTTTACGTTTTTTGTTCCGATATGAAATTGAAAATGGCGGCTACGGCAGGACTTAGTTTAACATTGGACCCTATGGGGAAAATGTTTCAAAACGCTTCTCCTCTGAAACCACTAGGACAGCTGAAACCAAACTGCCCAGGAATGATCATTGGAAGGTCCTCTACAAATATTTTTTTTTTTTATGCCGATCGGAAATCCAAGATGGCCGCCACCGCAATACATAGATTAACATTGGACCCTATGGGAAAATGTTCAAATGCCTTCTTCTCAGAAACTACAAATATGATTAAAGCCAAACTGTACATGAATGTTCATTGGATGGTCCTCTACAAACTACGTTTTTTGTTCCGATATGAAATTGAAAATGGCGGCTACGGCAGGACTTAGTTTAACATTGGACCCTATGGGGAAAATGTTTCAAAACGCTTCTCCTCTGAAACCACTAGGACAGTTGAAACCAAACTGCCCAGGAATGATCATTGGAAGGTTCTCTACAATATTTTTTTTTATGCCGATCGGAAATCCAAGATGGCCGCCACCGCAATACATAGATTAACATTGGACCATATGGGAAAATGTTCAAATGCCTTCTTCTCAGAAACTACAAATATTATTAAAGCCAAACTGTACATGAATGTTCATTGGATGGTCCTCTACAAAATTTACGTTTTTTGTTCCGGTATGAAATTCAAAATGGCGGCTACGGCAGGACTTAGTTTAACATTGGACACTATGGGAAAAATGTTTCAAAACGCTTCTTCTCTGAAATCACTTGGACAATTGAAACCAAAGTGCCCAGGAATGATCATTGGAAGGTCTTCTACAAATTTTATGTTTTCTATGCCGATCGGAAATCCAAGATGGCCGCCACCGCGATACATAGATTAACATTGGACCCTATGGGAAAATGTTCCAATGCCTTCTTCTCAGAAATTACAAATATTATTAAAGCCAAACTGTACATGAATGTTCATTGGATGGTCCTCTACAAACTTTGCGTTTTTTGTTCCGATATGAAATTCAAAATGGTGGCTACGGCAGGACTTAGTTTAACATTGGACCCTATGGGGAAATGTTTCAAAACGCTTCTTCTCTGAAACCACTATGACAATTGAAACCAAACTGCCCAGGAATGATCATTGGAAGGTCCTCTACAAATTTTATGTTTTCTATGTCGATTGGAAATCCAAGATGGCCGCCACCGCAATACATAAATTAACATGCCTTCTTCTCAGAAACTACAAATATTATTAAAGCCAAACTGTACATGAATGTTCATTGGATGGTCCTCTACAAACTTTACGTTTTTTGTTCCGGTATGAAATTCAAAATGGCGGCTATGACAGGACTTAGTTTAACATTGGACCGTATGGGGAAAATGTTTCAAAACGCTTCTTCTCTGAGACCACTAGGACAGTTGAAACCAAACTGCCCAGGAATGATCATTGGAAGGTCCTCTACAAAATTTATGTTTTTTATGTCGATCGGAAATCCAAGATGGCCGCCACCGCAATACATAGATTAACATTGGACCCTATGGGAAAATGTTCAAATGCCTTCTTCTCAGAAACTACAAATATGATTAAAGCCAAACTGTACATGAATGTTCATTGGATGGTCCTCTACAAACTTTACGTTTTTTGTTCCGATATGAAATTCAAAATGGCGGCTACGGCAGGACTTAGTTTAACATTGAACCCTATGGGGAAAATGTTTCAAAACGCTTCTTCTCTGAAACCACTAGGACAGTTGAAACCAAACTGCCCAGGAATGATCATTGGAAGGTTCTCTACAAATTTTTTTTTTCTATGCTGATCGGAAATCCAAGATGGCCGCCACCGCAATACATAGATTAACATTGGACCATATGCGAAAATGTTCAAATGCCTTCTTCTCAGAAACTACAAATATTATTAAAGCCAAACTGTACATGAATGTTCATTGGATGGTCCTCTACAAACTTTACGTTTTTTGTTCCGATATGAAATTGAAAATGGCGGCTACGGCAGGACTTAGTTTAACATTGAACCCTATGGGAAAAATGTTTCAAAACGCTTCTTCTCTGAAACCACTTGGACAATTGAAACCAAACTGCCCAGGAATGATCATTGGAAGGTTCTCTACAAAGTTTATGTTTTTTTCTATGCCGATCGAAAATTCAAGATGGCCGCCACCGCAGGACATAGATTAACATTGGACCCTATGGGAAAATATTCAAATGCCTTCTTCTCAGAAAGTACAAATATGATTAAAGCCAAACTGTACATGAATGTTCATTAGATGGTCCTCTACAAACTTTACGTTTTTTGTTCCGGTACGAAATTCAAAATGGCGGCTACGGCAGGACTTAGTTTAACATTGGACCCTATGGGGAAAATGTTTCAAAACGCTTCTCCTCTGAAACCACTAGGACAGTTGAAACCAAACTGCCCAGGAATGATCATTGGAAGGTTCTCTACAATATTTTTTTTTATGCCGATCGGAAATCCAAGATGGCCGCCACCGCAATACATAGATTAACATTGGACTATATGGGAAAATGTTCAAATGCCTTCTTCTCAGAAACTACAAATATTATTAAAGCCAAACTGTACATGAATGTTCATTGGATGGTCCTCTACAAAATTTACGTTTTTTGTTCCGATATGAAATTCAAAATGGCGGCTACGGCAGGACTTAGTTTAACATTGGACACTATGGGAAAAATGTTTCAAAACGCTTCTTCTCTGAAATCACTTGGACAATTGAAACCAAAGTGCCCAGGAATGATCATTGGAAGGTCCTCTACAAATTTTATGTTTTCTATGCCGATCGGAAATCCAAGATGGCCGCCACCGCGATACATAGATTAACATTGGACCCTATGGGAAAATGTTCCAATGCCTTCTTCTCAGAAATTACAAATATTATTAAAGCCAAACTGTACATGAATGTTCATTGGATGGTCCTCTACAAACTTTGCGTTTTTTGTTCCGATATGAAATTCAAAATGGTGGCTACGGCAGGACTTAGTTTAACATTGGACCCTATGGGGAAATGTTTCAAAACGCTTCTTCTCTGAAACCACTATGACAATTGAAACCAAACTGCCCAGGAATGATCATTGGAAGGTCCTCTACAAATTTTTGTTTTTTATGCCGATTGGAAATCCAAGATGGCCGCCACCGCAATACATAAATTAACATGCCTTCTTCTCAGAAACTACAAATATTATTAAAGCCAAACTGTACATGAATGTTCATTGGATGGTCCTCTACAAACTTTACGTTTTTTGTTCCGGTATGAAATTCAAAATGGCGGCTACGACAGGACTTAGTTTAACATTGGACCGTATGGGGAAAATGTTTCAAAACGCTTCTTCTCTGAGACCACTAGGACAGTTGAAACCAAACTGCCCAGGAATGATCATTGGAAGGTCCTCTACAAAATTTATGTTTTTTATGTCGATCGGAAATCCAAGATGGCCGCCACCGCAATACATAGATTAACATTGGACCCTATGGGAAAATGTTCAAATGCCTTCTTCTCAGAAACTACAAATATTATTAAAGTCAAACTGTACATGAATGTTCATTGGATGGTCCTCTACAAACTTTACGTTTTTTGTTCCGGTATGAAATTCAAAATGGTGGCTACGGCAGGACTTAGTTTAACATTGGACCCTATGAGAAAAATGTTTCAAAACGCTTCTTCTCTGAAACCACTTGGACAATTGAAACCAAACTGCCCAGGAATGATCATTGGAAGGTCCTCTACAAAGTTTATGTTTTTTTTATGCCGATTGGAAATCCAAGATGGCCGCCACCGCAATACATAGATTAACATTGGACCCTATGGGAAAATGTTCAAATGCCTTCTTCTCAGAAACTACAAATATTATTAAAGTCAAACTGTACATGAATGTTCATTGGATGGTCCTCTACAAACATTACGTTTTTTGTTCCGGTATGAAATTCAAAATGGTGGCTACGGCAGGACTTAGTTTAACATTGGACCCTATGAGAAAAATGTTTCAAAACGCTTCTTCTCTGAAACCACTTGGACAATTGAAACCAAACTGCCCAGGAATGATTCATTGGAAGATCCTCTACAAAGTTTATGTTTTTTTATGCCGATCGGAAATCCAAGATGGCCGCCACCGCAATACATAGATTAACATTGGACCCTATGGGAAAATGTTCAAATGCCTTCTTCTCAGAAACTACAAATATTATTAAAGTCAAAATGTACATGAATGTTCATTGGATGGTCCTCTACAAACTTTACGTTTTTTGTTCCGGTATGAAATTCAAAATGGTGGCTACGGCAGGACTTAGTTTAACATTGAACCCTATGGGAAAAATGTTTCAAAACGCTTCTTCTCTGAAACCACTAGGACAATTGAAACCAAACTGCCCAGGAATAGTCATTGGAAGGTCCTCTACAAAGTTTATGTTTTTTTGATGCCGATCGATAATTCAAGATGGCCGCCACCGCAGGACATAGATTAACATTGGACCCTATGGGAAAATATTCAAATGCCTTCTTCTCAGAAACTACAAATATGATTAAAGCCAAACTGTACATGAATGTTCATTGGATGGTCCTCTACAAACTTTACGTTTTTTGTTCCGGTACGATATTCAAAATGGCGGCTATGGCAGGACTTAGTTTAACATTGGACCCTATGGGAAAAATGTTTCAAAACGCTTCTTCTCTGAAACCACTTGGACAATTGAAACCAAACTGCCCAGGAATGATTCATTGGAAGATCCTCTACAAAGTTTATGTTTTTTTATGCCGATCGGAAATCCAAGATGGCCGCCACCGCAATACATAGATTAACATTGGACCCTATGGGAAAATGTTCAAATGCCTTCTTCTCAGAAACTACAAATATTATTAAAGTCAAAATGTACATGAATGTTCATTGGATGGTCCTCTACAAACTTTACGTTTTTTGTTCCGGTATGAAATTCAAAATGGTGGCTACGGCAGGACTTAGTTTAACATTGAACCCTATGGGAAAAATGTTTCAAAACGCTTCTTCTCTGAAACCACTAGGACAATTGAAACCAAACTGCCCAGGAATAGTCATTAGAAGGTCCTCTACAAAGTTTATGTTTTTTTTATGCCGATCGAAAATTCAAGATGGCCGCCACCGCAGGACATAGATTAACATTGGACCCTATGGGAAAATATTCAAATGCCTTCTTCTCAGAAACTACAAATATGATTAAAGCCAAACTGTACATGAATGTTCATTGGATGGTCCTCTACAAACTTTACGTTTTTTGTTCCGGTACGATATTCAAAATGGCGGCTATGGCAGGACTTAGTTTAACATTGGACCCTATGGGAAAAATGTTTCAAAATGCTTCTTCTCTGAAACCACTTAGATAATTGAAACCAAACTGCCCAGGAATGATCATTGGAAGGTCCACTACAAGGTGTGTGTTTTTTATGCCGATCGGATATCCACGATGGCCACAACCGCAGGACATAGATTAGCATTGGACCCTATGGGAAATGTTCAAATGCCTTCTTCTCAGAAACTACAAATATGATTAAAGCCAAACTGTACATGAATGTTCATTGGATGGTCCTCTACAAACTTTACGTTTTTTGTTCTGATATGAAATTCAAAATGGCGGCTACTTGTTTAACATTGGACCCTATGGGAAAAATGTTTCAAAACGCTTCTTCTCTGAACCCAAACTGCCCAGGAGTGATCATTGGAAAGTCCTCTGTTTTTTTTGCCGATCGGAAATCCAAGATGGCTGCCACCACAGGTCATAGTATTAACACAGGACCATATCGGGAAAATACAGAAATATCTTCTTCTCTGAAGCTATTGTACTGATTGAACCTAAACTGTGCATCAATCATTGGAAGGTCCTTTACAAACTTTGTGTTTTTTATGTTGATCGTAATTCCAAGATGACTACCACTGCAGGACATCGTTTTTACATAGGACCAATTGGTTTTTTTTATTACCAGGTGAACGATACAGGCTCTTGAGAGCCTCTGGTATTTTTCTGTGGTTTTCTTTTATCTTGTGAATTAATGGCCTTTAAATCAATTATATTAAACAAAAGCGAGTACATATTTCAGTAATAATGATAGCATCCAAAGCATTAATGGTTTACCCAGTGAAAACGTAGTTCATTATTTATTTATTTATTATCAAGATTAGAAAGGAATTAAATCAAACATACTTCGGAAACGAATGGTGTAGTTTTTCCCGAAAAAAAACAAGTAAAACGAATGATGTACTATTAATAGTAACACAACTTGCTTTGAGATAATCTTCATTCGCTAATCCCAATTTTCGTGGATGCTAATAAAGGGCATTCGTGGCTTTATCAATTTGTGGATTCCTTATTTCTAAGATAGATGAAAAAATGCATAAGAATTGTATTATTTGTTAGTGTTTGTCCCCGTGAACGTTAAGAAGACGTCATTCTTTTGGAATGGTGCGGTCATTGTAAGTAAAATGCCAACCCTCACATATAGCCGGGCGAACAACGTTATTATACTAAATCTCTTATCTCTCTTACAGCAGTTCAAACGTTCATACGTAATAGTCATAGGTTTGATTGATTGTTGCAGGTGTTACTTTAACTAGTTCTTTTTTTTTCTTCTTGGTAAAATCTATTCTGTCTTTTTGTAAAAGGTTAATTTCACTTATGCATTGTTCTAATATTTATTTTTATTTATTTTTGCTATGTATTATGCTATGTTGTAAATTGTAGGGAGAGGGCGTTTATAATGTTGTAAATTGTAGGGAGAGGGCGTTTATAATGTTGTTATAACTTGTGCCCAATCCCAATGCTTATATTAGAGTAATAAAATATGTTTAATTCAACAAGATGTTGCACGCTACGTCGTGCTAAGAATACCCCCACTTGTTCATTTGTAAGTCGCACGGTAAACAGGAAGTAGATGTGCGGTAAACATGGAAAGGGGAGACACGGTACAAGTCACCATACCAAAGCCATATATCAAATATAAAATCATTTCTTCCAGTAGAAGCTGAGATATCTGTTACGAAAGTGTGAACGGACGGACAAACGGACGGACGGACGGACGGACGGACGGACAAGGTGATTGCAATATAGCCCCCTCTCTACGAGTGGGGGTATAATTAATTCTTATCTCTTACACAGAGTTAGCGGTCTTTACCTCCCGCATCATTTCACTAAGTCATAAAACTAGTTGAACTCCTCCACCTTATACTGAAGTGCCTGTACCAAGCCAGGATTTTGCTATTGGATTTTGGAATAGTTTCAACAGTGTGATGTTTTTAGTCTTTCCTTTTTTATTATGCCGACGTTTACAAGACACTTGTAAAACTAAAACCCATTTCATCCAAAGGATTTACTCAATACATTATTCCCCTAAGCTCAAATTCAAAACCTATATTTATGTATCTTACGCCAATTATCACGAATTTCATTATTCTCGGAAGAGGATATGGTATAATTATGTATTTTCCTTTTATTAATTATGACATAATAAGCAAAACTTAGAGTAAAAGCTGCAATGTTCCGTTCCCACGATATTATGTAATAGAAACATATGACCAAATTCTAAGCTCATTGTGTCAAAGGTACCGTGTAAACAGAACAAGTAACAAGTGAAGGAATGAACGGACATTATTCAGGGTGGTATTGGTGTGCTAATATTTGTCAGTGACTTCACGTAAGTCGATGGGTTTCATCAATGACTCCGTTTTCCGCCACCAAGAAAGTTGATCTCCGCGATGTAAAAGTGGTGTTAACCATCAATTACATATTCTAAACAAAAGATCATATGCAACCACTGAAAAACAAATCTATTTGACTTTCGTGAACGATATGTATTCTCTATAAGGTGTATATAGTGCTCCTAAATAATATGATTATTAATAAAAAAAAAAATAATAATAATAAAAATAAACAAATAAAGATCTGGCATAGGTAACCGTTCCGACTTTTGCTATCCTGTTTAGACCCTTTGGTTTTCTTGCTCCCAAATATTTTAGAGTTATTTGGCTGCCTAATCTTCGGAAAATAAGCGTACCTGGTGAAGGTTATTCCAGAAATTCGCTTTGGCACTAAATTTTATTATGTCAGTTGTACAATGTAGGAGTTCAGCATAGACATATTAGACAATTTGTTTGTTTGTCACAGTCACGGGTATTATATATGTAAAACGTTTTACAAGAATGATAGCAAAATTTACAATGGCAGATATTTAAATACAACAAAATATATTAATAGTCATTAATAGGGTTATCTATGAACTTTACTTAAATTGATATAATGTTAAGAAATGCAAAGGAATTACTTCACTATGGCAACAACATTTTATTTAAAAGTAACGCACACTACTCTTAAAAAAAATGGAACATGTCCTAATTTAAATTTTGAACAATGCATTGTAGAGAGCAAGGTGAAGGTGACGTGTACGTTAAGGATAAATCTAAACATATTCGAACATTTGAAACATTAAACAAAATATCTTGACATTGACATGTTTTTTAAAGTGTCTTCGAATACATACCATGCCAACTGTTGAAAATTGCAAACGAAATATTTTGAAATTATGCGTTTTGTTTGTTTAAAAACTCATTGCGTGTGTTGTCCCATTCTTAATTCCTTTCTGTTGTTTGTAGATATTGTTCAGTTTGTTCTCGTCCAGGATATATGCATGGAATTGTTGCAACTGGACGTTCAAGAAACCAATAATTAATAACTCGATCATTGTTTTCTTCAAAATTATATAATGTCTTGTTTTAAATGGAATGTGCTTTTGACATAATCGTCTAAATGTGAACTGCAACTAAAAAAAAATTGAAAATTTATTTAAGTAGTTAAGTTCAAAAATGTCAATCAAAAAGAATAAACAGAGTTCTATTGATAGGCTTTGTTCTATCATATGAGCTGTAGTAATAAAATTCTTACGCTACTTCATTAAAACCAATTTAAAATTATGCAAGCATTTCCTATCATTTATGCTTTTCATGTATTTTATCAATAAATCAATTTTGCATTTTTTTTTTAATCTAAATGTTTGGATTTAGATGTATTCTACATAAACAGATTATTTCTGTTGCGATGGAAACCTCTTTAGTATAATACACAGCAACATAGCAACGAATGTTATTAAAAAAAATTAAATAAACTTCGGCAAATTAATTCTCAATTTGTATTATAAACTTTGATTTAATTCATGATTACAAACTGTATAAAAGAGGATTTTAATTATGTTAAAAATAGATAGACCAACCAACAACGTATTCACTAGTGATTTTCTGTTGAATCATAACTGAATCGTTTAATTCCTATCAATATCATGCTGTACAGATTCTCTTAAATGTCTTAACTACCGATCTGTCAGTGAAGATGCCGTGAGAATCATATATTTCATTACTACAAATCTTGTCATGTGCAACGATTAGTTTAAATAAAAGCAGTTGGAAGTTAAAGTGAAATATTTAGGTATCAATTGCACGGTATCGTCATACCATATATAATTTACATTTAAGTGAATAATTTTAACGCCAAGGTTTCCTTCATGATCCTATATTCTGCTAGAACAAATCAGCCTGAGGGATGTTTTCTTCATGCAGCTGATTATTACTAAAGCGATATCGGCTTTCAGTAGATTATAAATACAGTGTCTTTAACTTTAGCATTAGTCTTATTACTCCCCTCTCAATCAACAACAACAAAAATAAAAACAAAAACCAAAATATAAAATATAAAATGGAGGAGCAAATTGTCGCCGACCCTGTTTGTTCGTCCGAATCAAATGTGTTCCAAATAATATTTTTGGGTTATTTATCGTTATGGGGTTATTCCCCTTGAAAATATGCAAATATTTCAACTATATTGATTTCCTTATGATAACTGCAGTTCATGATCGTATGGTAGTTTGATTTACAACTACTTGTGCAATTAGTGCCTATCACCTCTAAAATTGTAAGTTCGAATCTCGTCCATGGAGCGGTGGGTGTACTCAATACAACATTATTTAATAAAGTTTGTCAGTTATTTGCGGCAGGTCGGTGGTTTTCCCCGGGCACTCTGGTTTCCTCCACTAATAAAACTGACCGACATCATATAACTGACATATTGGTGACAGTGGCGTTAAACATCATTACCCTAACCTTAACGCTAAAGACTATGTAAAGTAAATGCCGTATACACTTGTTGCCGTAACTGCACGATAAATATGTAACTTGTGAAAAAAATGATATTGGTTCCGGATGTTAACGTCAGTTTTATTTTACACAAATCATTATTCTTTTATTTGATTATTAATGGCTATCAGATACATGTCGTATATAATTTTGATGATGATGTCTTTTACCGTTCCTAACTTATTCCTCTCGTAAATGTTGAAAAATGTCAATATATTTGGTTTGAGGAAGATAACTTCAGTTTGATTTGACACAATTTATGTTTCTTTTCATGTACTTTCTTATGACAATACAATATAGGTCAAATTAAATGTTGAAAATGTGGAAAATATCAAAATTAAGAAAATGTTCTTGCCATTCCCATGCAACAAAACTTTGCTCATTGGACCACTGTTTGTTCTTTGGTCATTGTATTATCTGTCCTTCGATTGACGGCTTCTGATTACCCCTTTGATATCTTTACACTTTTCATCCACGTTCTTCCGATCAGTCATATCTAAGAGTAATTACTATGTAGCAAACGTTGAATGATCCCACACCAATATACAATGATCCCACATCAATATACAATGATCCCACACCAATATACAATGATCCCACACCAATATACAATGATCCCACACCAATATACAATGATCCCACATCAATATACATGGCTGTTTCCACATCAATATACAATGATCCCACACCAATATACAATGATCCCACACCAATATACAATGATCCCACATCAATATGCATGGTTGTTTCCACACCAATATGCATGGCTGTTTCCACACCAATATACATGGCTGTTTCCACATCAATATACATGGCTGTTTCCACACCAATATGCATGGCTGTTTCCACACCAATATACAATGATCCCACATCAATATGCATGGTTGTTTCCACATCAATATACATGGCTGTTTCCACACCAATATGCATGGCTGTTTCCACATCAATATGCATGGCTGTTTCCACACCAATATGCATGGCTGTTTCCACATCAATATACATGGCTGTTTCCACACCATTATACAATGATCCCACATCAATATACATGGCTGTTTCCACATCAATATACATGGCTGTTTCCACACCAATATACAATGATCCCACACCAATATACAATGATCCCACATCAATATGCATGGCTGTTTCCACACCAATATGCATGGCTGTTTCCACATCAATATACATGGCTGTTTCCACACCAATATACAATTATCCCACATCAATATACATGGCTGTTTCCACACCAATATGCATGGCTGTTTCCACACCAATATGCATGGCTGTTTCAACATCAATATGCATGGCTGTTTCCACATCAATATACATGGCTGTTTCCACACCAATATACAATGATCCCACATCAATATGCATGGCTGTTTCCACACCAATATGCATGGCTGTTTCCACACCAATATGCATGGCTGTTTCCACACCAATATGCATGGCTGTTTCCACATCAATATACATGGCTGTTTCCACACCAATATACAATGATCCCACATCAATATGCATGGCTGTTTACACATCAATATACATGGCTGTTTCCACACCAATATAGATGGCTGTTTCCACACCAATATACATGCCTGTTTCCACATCAATATACATGGCTGTTTCCACACCAATATACAATGATCCCACACCAATATACAATGATCCCACATCAATATGCATGGTTGTTTCCACACCAATATGCATGGCTGTTTCCACACCAATATACATGGCTGTTTCCACATCAATATACATGGCTGTTTCTACACCAATATGCATGGCTGTTTCCACACCAATATACAATGATCCCACATCAATATGCATGGCTGTTTCCACATCAATATACATGGCTGTTTCCACACCAATATGCATGGCTGTTTCCACATCAATATGCATGGCTGTTTCCACACCAATATGCATGGCTGTTTCCACATCAATATACATGGCTGTTTCCACACCATTATACAATGATCCCACATCAATATACATGGCTGTTTCCACATCAATATACATGGCTGTTTCCACACCAATATACAATGATCCTACACCAATATACAATGATCCCACATCAATATGCATGGCTGTTTCCACACCAATATGCATGGCTGTTTCCACATCAATATACATGGCTGTTTCCACACCAATATACAATTATCCCACATCAATATACATGGCTGTTTCCACACCAATATGCATGGCTGTTTCCACACCAATATGCATGGCTGTTTCAACATCAATATGCATGGCTGTTTCCACATCAATATACATGGCTGTTTCCACACCAATATACAATGATCCCACATCAATATGCATGGCTGTTTCCACACCAATATGCATGGCTTTTTCCACACCAATATGCATGGCTGTTTCCACACCAATATGCATGGCTGTTTCCACATCAATATACATGGCTGTTTCCACACCAATATACAATGATCCCACATCAATATGCATGGCTGTTTCCACATCAATATACATGGCTGTTTCCACACCAATATACATGGCTGTTTCCACACCAATATACATGGCTGTTTCCACATCAATATACATGGCTGTTTCCACACCAATATACAATGATCCCACACCAATATACAATAATCCCACATCAATATGCATGGCTGTTTCCACATCAACATGCATGGCTGTTTCCACACCAATATACATGGCTGTTTCCACATCAATATACATGGCTGTTTCCACACCAATATACATGGATGTTTCCACATCAATATACAATGATCCCACAACAATATACAATGATCCCACATCAATATGCATGGCTGTTTCCACATCAATATACATGGCTGTTTCCACACCAATATACAATGATCCCATACCAATATACAATGATCCCACATCAATATGCATGGCTGTTTCCACATCAATATGCATGGCTGTTTCCACACCAATAGGCATGGCTGTTTCCACACCAATAGGCATGGCTGTTTCCACATCAATATAGATGGCTGTTTCCACATCAATATACAATGATCCCACACCAATATACAATGATCCCACATCAATATGCATGGCTGTTTCCAAACCAATATACAATGATCCCATACCAATATACAATGATCCCACATCAATATGCATGGCTGTTTCCACATCAATATGCATGGCTGTTTCCACACCAATAGGCATGGCTGTTTCCACACCAATATGCATGGCTGTTTCCACACCAATAGGTATGGCTGTTTTCACACCAATATGGATGGCTGTTTCCACACCAATATAGATGACTGTTTCCACACCAATATACATGGCTGTTTCCACACCAATATACATGGCTGTTTCCACACCAATATACATGGTTGTTTTCACACTCGTTTTAGAGTATGAGTTATGCTCATTGTTTAAATATAGAACAGCAATAAAAGCGTTGTTCCTTCGCTTTAAATTATGTTCAAGTGCAATGTTGGATAGTTTTTCGTGCTCATTTATACCATACCTTGTCTTACTAATTATTAACGAGTCTTGAACACGGGTTTATAATAATTAAATGTAGATACTTAATATGTTCGAGTCAATGATGTGTGACTAGAGGTGATAATTCGTTTTGTTGATATTGGTGGAGTGGTTGACCATCACTTCCGTTTCATAATTTCATAGATTGGGACATCATCCATCGCCACTGTCAACGCTGTATATTTACGTTATATATCTCATCTAAATAGTCGTTACATTGACTGTGAACATCTATTGACTAATACATACATTGAACATTTTGCATCGATTTGACAATTTACAATCTATAGTAAAAATCAAAGGCCGTCGTGAACAGAGATTTGTCTTGTTGCGTAAAGTAATTGAAACTTTCCATTCTTGGTGTGACATGGTTAAAAATGTCATCACTGCCCTACATTATATAGAGATATCTGATAGTTCTTGCTATGAATTTAATGAATTTCCTTGTATGAGGGCACAACGGTAATAGTAATGAGATATTAAAGAATTGTGAGCGTTAATTGGAACAATATTCCTCTGTAACACTTTCGATCTTGTTAATGAATAGCTTTAAGGAGTGGCTTTTATTGTCACTAGTTACTACACAGTCTTTAAGTGATCTATATTTTTGTTGGAACGTTTGACTTTTTTTTTACTCCTGTGTTGCTTCAGATTTATCTTCTAACCAAATATTTTACCACTTTTAACTCCCACTTTGACTTTTTTTTTCTCTTGCGTTGCTTCAGATTTATACGTACCACTTGTAACTCCCACAAGTCGTGTAAATATGTATTCATCATTCTATCTTATACTAAGCATGTTTTAGTGTAAGCATATTTTATTAATTATTTTGACAAATATCAGATACAATAAAGTAGAATGTAAATACACAAAATAATTTTAAGAGTTTGGAGACAAGACAAAGTCTATTATTAATAAAACTAAGGTTCTCCTCCCTCAGACATACCTTAGTAGCCAATTCTGGCAATCCTGTTTAGGCCATCTGGTTTTATTGCTCCCAAAGCTTTAAACTATTTGGCTTTCCAATCTTTCGATTTTGAGTGAACCTGATAAAGGTTTTTCCAGAAACGCGTCGTGTGCACTAAATTTGATATCTACATTTTTATTATATTAATCCGTTTCCAGATGTGTTATACAATTTATTATACTTTGACAATTTAGACATCGTATGGTTCATCGAAAGATATTATATTGAAATAAACATGTTCCCTATGTATGATTGATTGTTGTTTAATATTAATAGAGATATATTCCCTCCGGAAGGGGCTTCCGTATTTGTTTGTATAATGCTATTCTCCTTGAACTTACAGGATTTATTGTATGTAAACTGGTTATTGTCATGAATATAGTTAAAATACTGTCCATGATCCACTTGATGTTACACAATAATCACTCAACTAGATCGGTTGATTTAATATGTCCTATGTCACAATCAGCATGCTTACCCTTAACACGACGGGTGCCACTAGTAGAGCAGGAACTGCTTACCATCCGGAGCACCTGAGTTCACCCCCGGTTTTTAGTGGGGTTCGTGTTACTTGATCTTTAGTTTTATATGTATGTTTTGTAGATCGTTGTTTGTCCTTTTGTACTTTTTCTTTTGGTCATTGTGTTGTCTGTTCTTCTTCTGATTGCCCCTTTGGTATCTTCAAACTCTTCTTTCGCAACACATGAGTTCCCTCTTGTTTTTGCAAAATCACATTTCTGATATTAATTTAACAATGAATTATACTATCAATCATTTGATATTACAGGTGCTGGGTTCCTGATGCAGGAAATTACGACTGGATTGTATATATACCAAACTTACTATGCCTTTTTGTAAGTACCATAGCCAAACTTGCTATGCCTTTTTGTAAGTACTATGACCAAACTTACTATATCTTTTTGTAAGTACTATAGCCAAACTTATTATGCCTTTTTGTAAGTACTATAACCAAACTTACTATATCTTTTTGTAAGTACTATAGCCAAACTTACTGTGCCTTTTTGTAAGTACTATAACCAAACTTACTATGCCTTTTTGTAATTACTATAACCAAACTTACTATGCCTTTTCGTAAGTACCATAGCCAAACTTGCTATGCCTTTTTATAAGTACTATAACCAAGCTTACTATATCTTTTTGTAAGTACTATAGCCAAACTTATTATGCCTTTTTGTAAGTACTATAACCAAACTTACTATGCCTTTTTGTAAGTACTATAACCAATCTTACTATATCTTTTTGTAAGTACTATGGCCAAACTTATTATGCCTTTTTGTAAGTACTATAACCAAACTTACTATGCCTTTTTGTAAGTACTATAACCAAACTTATTATGCCTTTTTGTAAGTACTATAACCAAACTTACTATATCTTTTTGTAAGTACTATAACCAAACTTATTATGCCTTTTTGTAAGTACTATAACCAAACTTACTATGCCTTTTTGTAAGTACTATAACCAAACTTACTATATCTTTTTGTAAGTACTATAGCCAAACTTACTATATCTTTTTGTAAGTACTATGACCAAACTTACTATGCCTTTTTGTAAGTACTATAACCAAGCTTATTATGCCTTTTTGTAAGTACTATAACCAAACTTACTATATCTTTTTGTAAGTACTATAGCCAAACTTATTATGCCTTTTTGTAAGTACTATAACCAAACTTACTATATCTTTTTGTAAGTACTATAACCAAACTTACTATGCCTTTTCGTAAGTACTATGGCCAAACTTCCTATGCCTTTTTATAAGTACTCTAACCAAGCTTACTATGCCTTTTTGTAAGTACCATAGCCAAACGTACTATGCCTTTTTGTAAGTACTATAACCAAACTTATTATGCCTTTTTGTAAGTACTATAACCAATCTTACTATGCCTTTTTGTAAGTACTATAACCAGACTTACTATATCTTTTTGTAAGTACTATAGCCAAACTTAATATATCTTTTTGTAAGTACTATGACCAAACTTACTATGCCTTTTTGTAAGTACTATAACCAAGCTTACTATGCCTTTTTGTAAGTACTATAACCAAACTTACTATGCCTTTTCGTAAGTACTATAACCAAACTTACTGTGCCTTTTCGTAAGTACTATAACCAAACTTACTATTCCTTTTTGTAAGTACTATAACCAAGCTTACTATGCCTTTTTGTAAGTACTATAACCAAGCTTACTCTGCCTTTTTGTAAGTACTATAACCAAACTTACTATGCCTTTTTGTAAGTACCATAGCCAAACTTGCTATGCCTTTTTGTAAGTACTATGACCAAACTTACTATATCTTTTTGTAAGTACTATAGCCAAACTTATTATGCCTTTTTGTAAGTACTATAACCAAACTTACTATATCTTTTTGTAAGTACTATAGCCAAACTTACTGTGCCTTTTTGTAAGTACTATAACCAAACTTACTATGCCTTTTTGTAATTACTATAACCAAACTTACTATGCCTTTTCGTAAGTACCATAGCCAAACTTGCTATGCCTTTTTATAAGTACTATAACCAAGCTTACTATATCTTTTTGTAAGTACTATAGCCAAACTTATTATGCCTTTTTGTAAGTACTATAACCAAACTTACTATGCCTTTTTGTAAGTACTATAACCAATCTTACTATATCTTTTTGTAAGTACTATGGCCAAACTTATTATGCCTTTTTGTAAGTACTATAACCAAACTTACTATGCCTTTTTGTAAGTACTATAACCAAACTTATTATGCCTTTTTGTAAGTACTATAACCAAACTTACTATATCTTTTTGTAAGTACTATAACCAAACTTATTATGCCTTTTTGTAAGTACTATAACCAAACTTACTATGCCTTTTTGTAAGTACTATAACCAAACTTACTATATCTTTTTGTAAGTACTATAGCCAAACTTACTATATCTTTTTGTAAGTACTATGACCAAACTTACTATGCCTTTTTGTAAGTACTATAACCAAGCTTATTATGCCTTTTTGTAAGTACTATAACCAAACTTACTATATCTTTTTGTAAGTACTATAGCCAAACTTATTATGCCTTTTTGTAAGTACTATAACCAAACTTACTATATCTTTTTGTAAGTACTATAACCAAACTTACTATGCCTTTTCGTAAGTACTATGGCCAAACTTCCTATGCCTTTTTATAAGTACTCTAACCAAGCTTACTATGCCTTTTTGTAAGTACCATAGCCAAACGTACTATGCCTTTTTGTAAGTACTATAACCAAACTTATTATGCCTTTTTGTAAGTACTATAACCAAACTTACTATGCCTTTTTGTAAGTACTATAACCAAACTTACTATATCTTTTTGTAAGTACTATAGCCAAACTTACTATATCTTTTTGTAAGTACTATGGCCAAACTTACTATGCCTTTTTGTAAGTACTATAACCAAGCTTACTATGCCTTTTTGTAAGTACTATAACCAAACTTACTATGCCTTTTCGTAAGTACTATAACCAAACTTACTGTGCCTTTTCGTAAGTACTATAACCAAACTTACTATTCCTTTTTGTAAGTACTATAACCAAGCTTACTATGCCTTTTTGTAAGTACTATAACCAAGCTTACTCTGCCTTTTTGTAAGTACTATAACCAAACTTACTATGCCTTTTTGTAAGTACTATAACCAAGCTTACTGTGCCTTTTTGTAAGTACTATAGCCAAGATTACTATGCCTTTTTGTAAGTACTATGACCAAACTTACTATTCCTTTTTGTAAGTACTATAACCAAACTTACTATGCCTTTTTGTAAGTACTATAACCAAGCTTACTCTGCCTTTTTGTAAGTACTATAACCAAGCTTACTATGCCTTTTTGTAAGCACTATAACCAAGCTTACTGTGCCTTTTGTAAGTACTATAGCCAAGCTTACTATGCCTTTTTGCAAGTACTATTACCAAACTTACTATTTCTTTTTGTTAGTACTATAACCAAACTTACTCTGCCTTTTTGTAAGTACTATAACCAAGCTTACTATGCCTTTTGTAAGTACTATAACAAAACTTACTGTGCCTTTTTGTAAGTACTATAGCCAAACTTATTATGCCTTTTTGTAAGTACTATAACCAAACTTACTATTCCTTTTTGTAAGTACTCTAACCAAGCTTACTATGCCTTTTCATAAGTACTACCGGTATAGCAAAACGTACTATGCTTTATCGTAAGTACTATGACCAAGCTTACTATGCCTTTTTGTAAGTTCTATAGCCAAACTTACTATGCTTTTTTGTAAGTTCTATAACCAAACTTACTATGCCTTTCGGTAAGTACTATAACCAAGCTTACTGTGCCTTTTTGTAAGTACTATAACCAAACTTACTATGCCTTTTTGTAAGTACTATAACCAAGCTTAATATGCCTTTCGGTAAGTACTATAACCAAGCTTACTGTGCCTTTTTGTAAGTACTATAACCAAACTTACTATGCCTTTTTGTAAGTACTATAAGCAAGCTTACTGTGCCTTTTCGTAAGTACTATAACCACCTTTACTAGGCATTTTCATAAGTACTATAACCAAACTTACTATGCCTTTTTGTAAGTACTATAACCAAGCTTACTGTGCCTTTTCGTAAGTACTATAACCACCTTTACTAGGCATTTTCATAAGTATTATAACCAAACTTACTATACTTTTTCGTAACTATTATGTGTTAAATATGTCCGATTGTTCACAGTAATTTGAAAAGATAACTATTGTTTTCTACAAATCTCACAAGTAAAATAGAAATATTTTTATATGGAAATGCAGTTTTTTTTGTATTAGCCTATTCGACCTGTAGATGAGCTAGGATCCCATCAGAAAATTAATAAACATGTTCTTGCAGACACAACTGACTGCATAGAATCCAAATTGTACATGGATGGTTCAGTACAAACAAAGTTTTCATTTTTTATGGATTTTAAGGATTTTTTTCTCTTTCTAAATTCTTTATGAAATTTCTTCCTACACTTTTTCCAAGAGAACATACCAAGCGATGATTTATGTTGGTCAATTATCATTTTCAGTATTATTGCTACGCTTCATCTTTATTAAATTTTGTTAGTTCATTTGAATCATAATCAAGTGATCGATATAGGCTCCTGATAAATACAGGTTTCTTAATGTCATTTTGAATAAAAGGTTAATTTACTATCCATCCTAAAATACATTATGACAGTGGGCTTGACATCTATGAATGCAATACGTGGATGTTCAGTGTGAATTTCAGCAACTTTCCAGTTACATCGTGACGGTCATTTCTATGCTTGTCAATATTTGTGATATCCGCACAACATAGCCGACCTGCGACAATTATCTGAGATACGCTTGTATCGAGTACAGCGCCACTCGTAATTGTCTGGAATCACGTGACAATTTTAATGTTGATGTGCAGTGAGTGAACGAAAAGGTAGATTGAAATTCACTACCATGACTATCCCTTATTATGACGGATATCAAATGCTAGCGCATTGGCTCCAAATAACAACATATTTATTGTCAACCGTACAGTGTAGTGACAATAGATAGACTTTTGCATAGAATTACGTATAGTAGGGATAGGGAGTTATGATGTTTAACGACATTTTCAACAATATTTCAGTTATATCGCGGCGTTCAGTTTTATTGGTGGAGAAACTACCGATTTGTCGCAGGTAACGGACAAACTTTATCATATAATGTTGTATCGAGTATACCGCGTCATGATCGGGATTCTAACTCACAACGTTAGAGGTGGTAGGCACTTATTGCATAGGTATTTGTAAATCCAACTACCATACGATCACCACTACGACGGCCCCGGAATAACGTCAATATATGTCTCAATACAGATGTATATAAACTGGTGAATTAAGTCTTAATTATGCTCACATGTATAACATACATAGCGGTATTCGATATTCAACATGGCCACCGTATGACACAAAGTTTGTTTGGTTGATTTTATCATTCAAGAATCTGGTCAGTGTGAAATTTTCAGCATGATATTGTTTTTCTATTTATAGTTGAATGGTGTATTTTTTGTCAACATTTTGAGGATATTGCTGACTCAACTACAGTCACATCCAAACGAACCAAGTAATTACAGGTAAGTACAAGATCGTGGTCTAGTATTGAAATACAAGGTCGTGGTCTAACTTTCATGGTTTATGATGTTTAACGCTACTTTCAACAATATTTCAGTTATATCGAGGCGGTCGGTTTGATTGGTGGAGAAACCGGAGTACCCGGGGAAAGCAACTGACGTGTCGCAAGTCACTGACAAACTTTACCACATAATGTTGTATCGAGTACACCTCATCTGAGCAGGGTTCGAACTCACGTTATTGATGCTAGGCTCTGATTGCATAGGTAATTGTAAACTACCATACGATCACGACCACGATGACCCCTGTTTAGCTTTGAACTACTGTCAACATCCAACAGGACTTAGCTAGAGCCAGTGTTTTAAAGTGGAGCACTCAGTATGTTGACCCCTTCTTATCGTTATATAATATTCAGTTATAGCCTTTTGATCATGTTTGTCAGCCCGATGAAAGTATATCGATATTTTCTTTCTCCCAGAGCAAGTTTTATATTACAAACTCAAGAGTTTAATACCCCCACCCAAAAAAATGTCGGTCAGAAACTGGATTTTTGAAGTTGTCAAGATTCTGCTTTGTAAATCAGAGTTGGCTTATGTAATTAACTACTTGAGAGTAACTGCCTTGTTCTTCCTCGAATGTTTATTGTAATTAAGTGCAATTAAGAACATTTTAAGCAGATTTTCACTTAATTAATCAATACCCCTATTACAGATTATATGATTTTTACACATTTTACAAATTATACAAGGGGAGATCATCCAGATTGAATGCCTTTGCAGATTATACACTTTAATGTTAATAGATGTTTATTGCTTTAGACAATTAAATAACCCACAGTCATATACATAAAAGAGCATTTACTCAGTTAAAGTTCTATTTAATTGATAAAATGAATTTCAAGCGATGTAAATGAAGACAGTTATTGTATATTTATATATAGAGTAACGGCAATTCTTTTGAAGGTCGATATATTCAAAACTGATGTTATTGGTATTTTTTTTTCGGTAGCGTCATAATCTTGTATCACACTGAACGATAATTTTCAGTATCACAATCAGTTCGTTGATACTTGCAATATCACAATCTAAACTCTATAGATATAACCCCCCCCCCCCCCCCCCCAATGTCACCTTTTCACCTACATGATCTCGTCATAATTATAGCTGACAAACTTCCTACGGTAAGCACAAATCATTCCATCAATTAAGAGGAGTTATAAGTTGATGAATTTATTGCAAAACGATAGCATGTCCACAGTAAGTGCGAAAAATGCAAAAAAATACATATGAAAATTAGTTACGACATTTCACATTTATATATCATGCGATATTTCTTTATCTTGTAGGCGAGCATTAAAAGCCACGTTTGTGTTGATACCATTGTTTGGCATACAGTGGGCATTTGTGATTCATAGGCCATCATTTACTCTGTGGTATGAGGTAACAAGAGTAATCATCCAGTATACACAGGTTTGTATTGATTATCTACACAGTATAATTAATAATGAACATATTGATATATGAAGTTATCTTACGTTATTGATTAATTACATATTAAAAGGGCGGGGATAAAGGGATCATCTTGTCTGTCTGGTCTTTATGTTCGTTTATCCGCTACAAGCTAGTTTCTAGATAATAAATAAAATACTTCTGCAGCAAATTCTCTGAAATATCAACACACTATCATGATCCACAAAACAAAAGTTAAATTCGAATAAAGTCTCTCAACCCAACTGACCCAATCTAATTAAAATTAAATCTCAGAACTTGCTCCCTATTTTCATTTTGTGAACATGTGAACAACAAAATGAAAATAGGGAACAAGTTCTGAGATTTAATTTTAATTAGATTGCAACTGACCCCGCAATGCATTTGAACCCTTCCAAAATAAATGTGAACAGGGCATTGCCCTATATTAAGCCTTTCAGCCTTACATGAAAAAGTAAATTTTGAAGTTGTTTCCATAACAATAGCAGCCATTTTGATTGTTTTAAGCTCTCCATCACTTGTATACTTTATACATGTCATAAGCGATGTGTTTGTATAAAACATCGTGAAATTTGATTGAAAGAAAATAAATATTCACAAAACACATCTTTTCTTTTTGTGTTTCCATGACAATAGTATGAAATCTGACAAACTGATTATGAAATTTGTGAGTTTATCAGCTTCCATTTCTTCTATTCATATCAACAGTAATGAAATTATGTTCAGCAGTAAGCAATTTATCATAGTATGTGTGTTATTGTATTCGAATCGTTTCCGTAGCAACGATGGCCAATTGTGTGTGTGTGAATATTTACGTCTTGAGTGCACACCTAGGCATCATGGTCTAATAATAGTCACGAACTGTCCTATATATGGTTCTAGAGACCTCCTATAGATTCTTTGTTGACGAAAATCACAGTTTACTGCGCAAATAATCATAGTCTAACAAATGCTCAAATTCAATGTGATCCCACTTCCGGTTTTTGAGCTTTTGATAGGCACTTCTGACAAGTTCATAAAATGGGACCGCTGATATCAATAGACTAATAATAAGAAGAAACGGAGTAACAACAATAAAACTCCTAACTTTGGGACTTAATAATTTGAGACTTTAATTCATGTGATATACATAAATTATATTTGTGTTTTTCATTGACGATGCCATCAAATATCGGCGGCTAGATGGTACATGCTACTTTGGTGCCAGAATGAGCGTCCTCTTCCCTCGAGCGTTTGAAAATACTTGTGAACATTGAGAACCGTATCTGTAATGAATCAACTATTTAGTTGTTTTAAAACGTTAACGTCAGATTTCGATGTTTTAGGACGAAAATTCGGGTATCAAAAGCAACGTCGCCTGAATGCATTTTATTCAGTTCAAGATATATTTATCAATTTATTTGCCTGTCTCTATTTATGTGTGTCCCTATTGCTATCTATTATTTTGGTTTTCTGGTTTTTATCGATACGATCGAAGGGACGAACAAAGAACGAACGGGCGAACGTATCGACGGACAGCTATTCCTAATACTGTATACCCATCGCTTCGCGAGAGGGTAGTATAACAATAATCAATGCGTAGCTTTTATGATAGCATTTCTTCCAAGTCGAATCAACATTCTTGCAATGTGTATTCAGTGGTTGAACATTAACAACATACATAATGGTTGGATAACGTTAGCAACGTAAAAATCGCTTAGTGGACAAAACTGTAAGACATTCGGCTTTGCTCCAAATGACGTTTTAAGAGTATATACACTTTGTGAAAAATTGCTCTGTGTTTCATTCAGTATATGTACCTGTATAATAAACCACCATTTTTCACAATTTAAACATTTATCTTACAATATGAGGTCTTACTATGACTGTTTCGTTACTTGGAATCGTGAAGCTTCGACGTTGGACATTTTTGCAAGACATCCGAAAACAGACGTGGCGTTTTTATGCGTTGGTCCAAAGCTGTGAAAATTTGGTATTTCATACACGATTCATAGTACTTTTACTTGGTCAAATATCAGAATCGAATGTTTTCTCATTTTATAATATTATTATAAGTCTAACTTGAAGAAATTTATCACTCCTTAGAATCTTACAGAAGCAAGTGAATTTTCGATAATATCCTCTTTTTCTTCAAAACAACGTATTTTTTCATATGACATCATATAGAAAATATGACGTAAATTGTCATGCACAATTTCGCGTGTTTCACGCTTTCTGCAAGAGCGCACCTGTTTTTTGTTTAAGTAGAATGCATATAGTTTGTTACGTCTTACACGCAAAATTTGACGTTTTAGCTATAATTTATGTCATTTTATTAAATATTCCAGATAATTATGACAAAATTCGATCAATTCGTAGGAGGAGTAGGTTCATACAAGTTTAACATATACAAAATGCACTTTTTTGTGTCAACATATTTAACTAGAGACTTCATATTCAGAGAAATATATAAGATTGTTCATCATTGACGCAATATCGTGCGTAACGTCTGTATGTTCTGTGTAAAATTTAATGTTTGCAGTCGAAACAATTGTTACTCGTATCTATTCTTAGTGATAGATGCGTAGATATCTTATTTAGTGCGCACGACGCGTTTTTGGAACCTTGATTGCGCATTATTCATAATTATTATCATAATAAAACAAAAAAGGCATTTGAAAACATAGAAATGTATGTCCCAAAAGTATATGAAATAAATGAACAATGAAAAAGGAAGAAATCGAAACGTTGATTTAAAGAACATTTTAATCTTTTCTTTTTCTTTTCAGGGTGCAATTGTCTCCCTTGTCTTTTGTATCTTCAACGGGGAGGTAAGGATGACGGGTAAAATCGATCTTCATAAAGTCTGTATGAAAGTAGACCGCTTTTATCTGTGAATAGTTTGTTTTTTGTATTGCATTTGTCTGTTTATGTTTTCGTCCTTGTGTTTTTGTCTTGTATTGTCTCTGTATTAGTTTGTCATAGACTGTTGTGTATTTCAGTTATTATATTCCAATTGGTTTTTTTATACTCTAATCACATTCTTGGTTATATATACGAAACATTAGTCTTATTAATAAGATATAAGTCGACTGTCGGGTTCTGCAGTTAGATTAAGTAGAAGTAAAATTTAAATATGACCAATACATGATAGATACAAGTAAGAAAAAGCAATTCGGAAACAATATAATATTGAGACGAACATGAGCAACCTGAACACAACTAATCATAGTTTAGGAAGAAAGGAACTGCCGTATTAAATAAACGACAAGACCGCAAGATTAAAATGCAATCACCTTAAAATTTCCTCGTACAAATAGCATACATTCCTTTAATACGTTAAGAAGAATAAATACATCTTCCAAAACGATAACAAGAAAATCTTGAACAAACGGAAGGTGGATTCAGAGGTCGTAGGCAGACGAAGAAGGTCGGATAATACAATGGGCAAAGGAAAAAGGACAAAGGGGCAAATAATGATCTACCAAACAGTGTATATAACACTAAAGAATAATCAACGCAAACCTCGTTTAGAATAGGGGTGAATTCCGTCGATTTTCTACCTCAATGTTCTGAAAATCGAACTGTTCTGTATTTTGTCTTATGAATGGTAAAATACATACTAGTAGACAGATACATTCTTAGACACTGTTTTATTTGTTTGTATTGATTAAAATATCATTCAATTAGGCCCCGATGGAATTACGCCTAAAATGTAGGACAGAATGTTTCCGCTACCCCTCCGAAAGATGACGATAAATTTGCGGATTGTAATGATTAGATAATAGACTTGTGCTAAGATCGAATATGCACTTTGTTCAAATATGATACGGAGCAGAGAACTGTCAAAATCTGAAGTAACACCCATGGAGTACTGACCACGTGATACTTATTCCGGAAATCAAATAATCTTACATTATGTTGTGTATTGTTGACACTTTCTACGTGTATTTGCAAATATTAAAATATAAAATACCCGCTGTTGAATGATATGGCTCTTTTTTAAATTTAACTTCTATCTTTTTACAGGTACACTCGCATTTAAAAAATTTCCTTCGAAAGCAATGGCCTAGTGTCTTCCGGGATGATCCTGGTCGTTTCCAAAGTACCATGTCGGGAACACAGTACTCTCATGTATCTTCTGGTAGAAGAGGAACACAGCAAAATGAGCATTATATCCCATTAAGTACTGTATCAGACGACAAAATCAAATCAAACGGCCATGTAGGATAGTATACAGCAAATATGTATAAAATGTTTTATATTCCCGGGAAAATTTAATCTTTATCATGGTGCATGTAAAACCATGGAGGTATTATAGATACAATACAGTCAAACCTGTATTATGAGGTCACCTTTTGGACAAAGAAAAAATGTTTTTTTAAGACTGGTGACATTCTAAAAGACGTTCAATTCATATGAACTATTCTATGACATGCCAAGAAAAAGGTGACCTTTTAATACAGGTGACAGCTTAATAGAGGTGACCTCAAGGTCAGGTTTGACTGTATGTACCTCCATGATAAAACAAAAACGATTGATACCATGTACTTATGATCAATTGTAATATATTGACAGATGTGTTCAAAAGGTCCCCGGGATATTAAACGATCCGTCCTTTATGCACAATCTTTAAAATAGCAGACAATCACTGTCAATAAAAATTACGGTATAGCAAATTGCCACAATGGATTCAATATTTAGCATGTTACTTATAATGTAGAACGATATGGTAAAAAGTTCGGGGGATAGTTTGTGACATATATGATAAACGTTTGACACACATACATACAATGCAGTATTATATTTATTACATGTATATTAGAATAGACGCGGCTCAATTGTATAAAATAAAAGCTGAATTTTGTTTAAAGTGTGAACAACGATTAAGCATATTATATAGTGATTGGTGTCTGTTAATACCAGTCTCGTGTGCAGACTCTAACATGTACACTATTGATATATGGTGATAAAAACAGGAAGGTGGATTTTATCATCAATGGCGAAGTGAAGTTATCACTGTTTGTAAACACAATTGAAAGTTCGCATAAACTGCAGAAAATATCAGTTCTACCAAAGGTCAACATATTCATATAGTCTCACAAAAAACATAACAGCATATAAAGCAATGTAACCAAGAAAGAAAGACAAATTTAGATTGCACATACTTAAAGCATTGATAAAATGAAAAGAACAAATATCACACTGTCAGAACAGTTCCAAAATTCAGTAGGAATACCTGGTAACCAAAAATCACCAATAACAAACAAACGTAGTAATTATTATTATTTCTTTTTTTATTATTTTTTTTTTTTTTTACATCATAATATAGTTTATTCAAAATTTCCTGTTTACAATAACCTTAATGGCCCAGGAGTAAATATTAAGGGTCCCTGTTTTGCATAAATCTCTCTTCTCCAGGGGTAGCAAGTGAAAATAAAAAGTCCACTTAAGCATATTTCATGTTCATTTGTTTTTACATTTCATTATAATATACACAATTAGACGATACAATTATTACCATGTATTAACTTTATGTTCATAAATAATAAATACTCATATGTTATTCCGAAAAAGGTATAATTTGTTTTTATCAAACGTAGTAATTTAATTTAGTGCACATGTCCTTCATCAGGTAACCCAAAGTCAAACGATTGGAAAACCAAATAATTTAGAAGTCTTTCGTAACAAGAAGCGCAAACGGCTTAAAGAGGTTGGCTAATATTGTCAAATAAAAAAAGGGAGATATCAAAGTGAGTACACACGACGCATTTCTGAGATTACTATCATCATGTGCGCTCATAGTCGACACCAACAGATTAGAAAACCAAATAATTTAAAAGTCTTTCGTTACAAGATAAACAAGCAGGATAGCCAAAATCGGGAAAGGTTCCCTTTGCTTCCTAGTATATTTCAACATTGGAACATTATTTACGTAATGACATATTTGTATTGCTTTTGCACATAATAGTACCTGTAATATGTATCCGTTTTGTGAGTCCGAGTGTGTTGTACCATGTTGCTAAGGTGAATTTCAAATTTTAGTCAATTAATCTTCAGAAATTGTCTTTTATAATTTGAACTTTTAAACTGAATGAAAATATTTCCACAAATCCACATGTTTGTGAAACTACAACATGTATGTCATTTGGCGATTGTAAGAGTAAAGGGTTATCAAAATTGAATCCAGGCCTCCATTATTCTATGCAAATTTATTGATTCTGTATATATTGTACATTTTAAAATAGCATTATTATGTAATAAAGCATTTTGTTTAATGTTGTCAGCTATTAATTAAAAACATATCAGTAGTCAATTATTTAATTCTTGTTCTTCCACCAGCGCCATGTCGTCATCTAAATTTTGAATTGAAGCAAATCTGTTCAGGTTTTCTCATTGTTTGTTTATATATGTAATGTTGTTGGAGATCCAGTTATCAAGAGAGTGCTGGAATCCCTGTAACCGGTTTACCCCTGTAACCGGTTTACCCCTGTCACTGATCTGTGCATGTTCCAACCTAGGTCCCGGATTGTCAACGCCATGCTTGTGGTCTGTGTTATTTTCTGTGATTTGAGGTGAAAGGTCGTTGTTACTTTTGTTGAAATTGTAATGTTTACCTCACTTTTTCAAACTTTCTTTTCACAATTAAAAAATACAGTACAGATGTACTTCGTGGTGTCTAACTTTCTCGTTACCTTGAATAACTAGCAGGAAAAATTGCCCGTTCGTTGAAGTTGTGGCTTAGTTTCTAATGGGTAACTCAAACACTTGACATATAACATTGTAGTCGACTTCGAACATCGAAACCCAACTATATTTTATATCTTACTGTATAATACAACACGCACATATTTCGACCTTTCCACACCGACTCCCTTCAGTCCTCAATGTAAGTATTTTGTGTTGGTTGTTTGTTTGATTTGTGCTTAACACCAACATGAGAAGTACTCCAGCTGTATCCTTGGAGTGAACAACATGAGAAATACTTCAACTATATCCTGGAGTGAACAACATGAGAAGTACTCCAGCTATATCCTTGGAGTGAACAACATGAGAAATACTTCAACTATATCCTGGAGTGAACAACATGAGAAGTACTCCAGCTATATCCTTGGAGTGAACAACATGAGAAATACTTCAACTATATCCTGGAGTGAACAACATGAGAAGTACTCCAGCTATATCCTTGGAGTGAACAACATGAGAAATACTAACTATATCCTGGAGTGAACAACATGAGAAGTACTCCAGCTATATCCTTGGAGTGAACAACATGAGAAGTACTCCAGCTATATCCTGGAGTGAACAACATGAAAAGTACTCCAGCTATATCCTGGAGTGAACAACATGAGAAGTACTCCAGCTATATCCTGGAGTGAACAACATGAGAAGTACTCCAGCTATATCCTGGAGTGAACAACATGAGAAATACTCCAGCTATATCCTGGAGTGAACAACATGAGAAGTACTACAGCTATATCCTGGAGTGAACAACATGAGAAGTACTCCAGCTATATCCTGGAGTGAACAACATGAGAAGTACTCCAGCTATATCCTGGAGTGAACAACATGAGAAATACTCCAGCTATATCCTGGAGTGAACAACATGAGAAGTACTCCAGCTATATCCTGGAGTGAACAACATGAGAAATACTCCAGCTATATCCTGGAGTGAACAACATGAGAAGTACTTCAGCTATATCCTGGAGTGAACAACATGAGAAGTACTCCAGCTATATCCTGGAGTGAACAACATGAGAAATACTTCAACTATATCCTGGAGTGAACAACATGAGAAGTACTCCAGCTATATCCTGGAGTGAACAACATGAGAAGAACTCCAGCTATATCCTGGAGTGAACAACATGAGAAGTACTCCAGCTATATCCTGGAGTGAACAACATGAGAAATACTTCAACTATATCCTGGAGTGAACAACATGAGAAGTACTCCAGCTATATCCTGGAGTGAACAACATGAGAAGAACTCCAGCTATATCCTGGTGTGAACAACATGAGAAGTACTCCAGCTATATCCTGGAGTGAACAACATGAGAAATACTCCAGTATATCCTGGAGTGAACAACATGAGAAGTACTCCAGCTATATCCTGGAGTGAACAACATGAGAAATACTCCAGCTATATCCTGGAGTGAACAACATGAGAAGTACTTCAGCTATATCCTGGAGTGAACAACATGAGAAGTACTCCAGCTATATCCTGGAGTGAACAACATGAGAAATACTTCAACTATATCCTGGAGTGAACAACATGAGAAGTACTCCAGCTATATCCTGGAGTGAACAACATGAGAAGAACTCCAGCTATATCCTGGTGTGAACAACATGAGAAGTACTCCAGCTATATCCTGGAGTGAACAACATGAGAAATACTTCAACTATATCCTGGAGTGAACAACATGAGAAATACTTCAACTATATCCTGGAGTGAACAACATGAGAAGTACTCCAGCTATATCCTGGCGTGAACAACATGAGAAATACTTCAACTATATCCTGGAGTGAACAACATGAGAAGTACTCCAGCTATATCCTGGAGTGAACAACATGAGAAGTACTTCAACTATATCCTGGAGTGAACAACATGAGAAGTACTCCAGCTATATCCTGGAGTGAACAACATGAGAAGTACTTCAACTATATCCTGGAGTGAACAACATGAGAAGTACTCCAGCTATATCCTGGAGTGAACAACATGAGAAGTACTCCAGCTATATCCTGGAGTGAACAACATGAGAAGTACTCCAGCTATATCCTGGAGTGAACAACATGAGAAGTACTCCAGCTATATCCTGGAGTGAACAACATGAGAAATAATTCAACTATATCCTGGAGTGAACAACATGAGAAATACTTCAACTATATCCTGGAGTGAACAACATGAGAAGTACTCCAGCTATATCCTGGAGTGAACAACATGAGAAGTACTTCAACTATATCCTGGAGTGAACAACATGAGAAGTACTCCAGCTATATCCTGGAGTGAACAACATGAGAAGTACTTCAACTATATCCTGGAGTGAACAACATGAGAAGTACTCCAGCTATATCCTGGAGTGAACAACATGAGAAGTACTCCAGCTATATCCTGGAGTGAACAACATGAGAAGTACTCCAGCTATATCATGGAGTGAACAACATGAGAAATAATTCAACTATATCCTGGAGTGAACAACATGAGAAGTACTCCAGCTATATCCTGGAGTGAACAACATGAGAAGTACTCCAGCTATATTCCGGAGTGAACAACATGAGAAGTACTCCAGCTATATCCTGGAGTGAACAACATGAGAAGTACTCCAGTTATATCCTGGAGTGAACAACATGAGAAATACTTCAACTATATCCTGGAGTGAACAACATGAGAAGTACTCCAGCTATACCCTGGAGTGAACAACATGAGAAGTACTCCAGTTATATCCTGGAGTGAACAACATGAGAAATACTTCGACTATATCCTGGAGTGAACAACATGAGAAGTACTCCAGTTATATCTTGGAGTGAACAACATGAGAAGTACTCCAGCTATATCCTGGAGTGAACAACATCAGAAATACTTCAACTATTTCCCGGAGTGAACAACATGAGAAGTACTCCAGCTATATCCTGGAGTGAACAACATGAGAAATACTTCAACCATATCCTGGAGTGAACAACATGAGAAATAATTCAACTATATCCTGGAGTGAACAACATGAGAAGTACTCCAGCTATATCGTGGAGTGAACAACATGAGAAATACTTCAACTATATCCTGGAGTGAACAACATGAGAAGTACTCCAGCTATATCCTGGAGTGAACAACATGAGAAGTACTCCAGCTATATCCTGGAGTGAACAACATGAGAAGTACTCCAGCTATATCCTGGAGTGAACAACATGAGAAATACTTCAACTATATCCCGGAGTGAACAACATGAGAAGTACTCCAGCTATATCCTTGGAGTGAACAACATGAGAAGAACTCCAGCTATTTCCTGGAGTAAACAACATGAGAAGTACTCCAGCTATATCCTGGCGTGAACAACATGAGAAGTACTTCAGCTATATCCTGGAGTGAAAAACATGAGAAGTACTCCAGTTTTATCCAGGAGTGAACAACATGAGAAGTACTTCAGCTATATCCTTGGAGTGAACAACATGAGAAGAACTCCAGCTATTACCTGGAGTGAACAACATGAGAAGTACTCCAGCTATATCCTGGAGTGAACAACATGAGAAGTACTCCAGCTATATCCTGGAGTGAACAACATGAGAAGAACTCCAGCTATATCCTGGAGTGAACAACATGAGAAGTACTCCAGCTATATCCTGGAGTGAACAACATGAGAAGTACTTCAGCTATATCCTGGAGTGAAAAACATGAGAAGTACTCCAGCTATATCCTTGGAGTGAACAACATGAAAAGAACTCCAGCTATATCCTGGAGTGAACAACATCAGAAGTACTCCAGCTATATCCTGGAGTGAACAACATGAGAAGATCAACTATATCCTGGAGTGAAAAACATGAGAAGTACTCCAGCTATATCCTGGAGTTAACAACATGAGAAATAATTCAACTATATCCTGGAGTGAACAACATGAGAAGTACTCCAGCTATATCCTGGAGTGAACAACATGAGAAGTACTCCAGCTATATCCTGGAGTGAACAACATGAGAAGTACTCCAGCTATATCCTGGAGTGAACAACATGAGAAGTACTCCAGTTATATCCTGGAGTTAACAATATGAGAAGTACTTCAGCTATATCCTGGAGTGAACAACATGAGAAGAACTCCAGCTATATCCTGGAGTGAACAACATGAGAAATACTCCAGCTATATCCTGGAGTGAACAACATGAGAAGATCAACTATATCCTGGAGTGAAAAACATGAGAAGTACTCCAGTTATATCCTGGAGTTAACAATATGAGAAGTACTTCAGCTATATCCTGGAGTGAACAACATGAGAAATAATTCAACTATATCCTGGAGTGAACAACATGAGAAGTACTCCAGCTATATCCTGGAGTGAACAACATGAGAAGTACTCCAGCTATATCCTGGAGTGAACAACATGAGAAGTACTCCAGCTATATCCTGGAGTGAACAACATGAGAAGTACTCCAGCTATTTCCTGGAGTGAACAACATGAGAAGTACTCCAGTTATATCCTGGAGTTAACAATATGAGAAGTACTTCAGCTATATCCTGGAGTTAACAACATGAGAAATAATTCAACTATATCCTGGAGTGAACAACATGAGAAGTACTCCAGCTATATCCTGGAATGAACAACATGAGAAGTACTCCAGCTATATCCTGGAGTGAACAACATGAGAAGTACTCCAGCTATATCCTGGAGTGAACAACATGAGAAGTACTCCAGCTATATCCTGGAGTGAACAACATGAGAAGTACTCCAGCTATATCCTGGAGTGAACAACATGAGAAGTACTCCAGCTATATCCTGGAGTGAACAACATGAGAAGTACTCCAGCTATATCCTGGAGTGAACAACATGAGAAGTACTCCAGCTATATCCTGGAGTGAACAACATGAGAAGTACTCCAGCTATATCCTGGAGTGAACAACATGAGAAGTACTCCAGCTATATCCTGGAGTGAACAACATGAGAAGTACTCCAGCTATATCCTGGAGTGAACAACATGAGAAGTACTCCAGCTATATCCTGGAGTGAACAACATGAGAAGAACGCCAGCTATATCCTGGAGTGAACAACATGAGAAGTACTCCAGCTATATCCTGGAGTGAACAACATGAGAAGTACTCCAGCTATATCCTGGAGTGAACAACATGAGAAGATCAACTATATCCTGGAGTGAAAAACATGAGAAGTACTCCAGTTATATCCTGGAGTTAACAATATGAGAAGTACTCCAGCTATATCCCGGAGTTAACAACATGAGAAATAATTCAACTATATCCTGGAGTGAACAACATGAGAAGAACTCCAGCTATATCCTGGAGTGAACAACATAAGAAGTACTCCAGCTATATCCTGGAGTGAACAACATGAGAAGATCAACTATATCCTGGAGTGAAAAACATGAGAAGTACTCCAGCTATATTCTGGAGTTAACAATATGAGAAGTACTTCAGCTATATCCTGGAGTTAACAACATGAGAAATAATTCAACTATATCCTGGAGTGAACAACATGAGAAATACTCCAACTATATCCTGGAGTGAACAACATGAGAAGTACTCCAGCTATATCCTGGAGTGAACAACATGAGAAGTACTTCAGTTATATCCTGGAGTTAACAATATGAGAAGTACTTCCGCTATATCCTGGAGTGAACAACATGAGAAGAACTCCAGCTATATCCTGGAGTGAACAACATGAGAAGTACTCCAGCTATATCCTGGAGTGAACAACATGAGAAGATCAACTATACCCTGGAGTGAAAAACATGAGAAGTACTCCAGTTATATCCTGGAGTTAACACTATGAGAGTACTTCAGCTATATCCTGAAGTTAACAACGAGAAATAATTCAACTATATCCTGGAGTGAACAACATGAGAAGTACTCCAGCTATATCCTTGAGTGAACAACATGAGAAGTACTCCAGCTATATCCTGGAGTGAACAACATGAGAAGTACTCCAGCTATATCCTGGAGTGAACAACATGAGAAGTACTCCAGCTATATCCTGGAGTGAACAACATGAGAAGTACTCCAGCTATATCCTGGAGTGAACAACATGAGAAGTACTCCAGCTATATCCTGGAGTGAACAACATGAGAAGTACTCCAGCTATATCCTGGAGTGAACAACATGAGAAGTACTCCAACTATATCCTGGAGTGAACAACATGAGAAGTACTCCAGCTATATCCTGGAGTGAACAACATGAGAAGTACTCCAGTTATATCCTGGAGTTAACAATATGAGAAGTACTTCCGCTATATCCTGGAGTGAACAACATGAGAAGAACTCCAGCTATATCCTGGAGTGAACAACATGAGAAGTACTCCAGCTATATCCTGGAGTGAACACCATGAGAAGATCAACTATATCCTGGAGTGAAAAACATGAGAAGTACTCCAGTTATATCCTGGAATTAACAATATGAGAAGTACTTCAGCTATATCCTGGAGTTAACAACGAGAAATAATTCAACTATATCCTGGAGTGAACAACATGAGAAGTACTCCAGCTATATCCTTTAGTGAACAACATGAGAAGTACTCCAGCTATATCCTGGAGTGAACAACATGAGAAGTACTCCAGCTATATCCTGGAGTGAACAACATGAGAAGTACTCCAGCTATATCCTGGAGTGAACAACATGAGAAGTACTCCAGCTATATCCTGGATTGAACAACATGAGAAGTACTCCAGTTATATCCTGCAGTTAACAATATGAGAAGTACTTCAGCTATATCCTGGAGTGAACAACATGAGAAATAATTCAACTATATCCTGGAGTGAAAAACATGAGAAGTACTCCAGCTATATCCTGGAGTGAACAACATGAGAAGTACTCCAGCTATATCCTGGAGTGAACAACATGAGAAGTACTCCAGCTATATCCTGGAGTGAACAACATGAGAAGTACTCCAGTTATATCCTGGAGTGAACAACATGAGAAGTATTCCAGCTATATCCAGGAGTGAACAACATGAGAAGTACTCCAGCTATATCCTGGAGTGAACAACATGAGAAGTACTCCAGCTATATCCTGGAATGAACAACATGAGAAGTACTCCAGCTATATCCTGGAGTGAACAACATGAGAAGTACTCCAGCTATATCCTGGAGTGAACAACATGAGAAGTACTCCAGCTATATCCTGGAGTGAACAACATGAGAAGTACTCCAGCTATATCCTGGAGTGAACAACATGAGAAGTACTCCAGCTATATCCTTGGAGTGAACAACATGAGAAGTACTCCAGCTATATCCTGGAGTGAACAACATGAGAAGTACTCCAGTTATATCCTGGAGTGAACAACATGAGAAGTACTCCAGCTATATCCTGGAGTGAACAACATGAGAAGTACTCCAGCTATATCCTGGAGTGAACAACATGAGAAGTACTTCAGCTATATCCTGGAGTGAACAACATGAGAAGTACTCCAGCTATATCCTGGTGTGAACAAATTTCATAAGAGAAGTTTGTAGAAACAAAGGGTATTCAGAACCCGCAAATCGAAGAAGAACAAGAAATACACTTATTTCCTCATCTACACGTCCTTTAGAAATAAGACATATTTGTTTTGGGGAAATTGCACATGTATAATAATACAAAAACCCGACCTCACGATGGGTGCAATGCATCAAGTAGAATAATATTCATTTGAATAACGTGGTCTCACTACCGTTTCCTTTCGGGTGGGGTTGTGTTGTTGGAATTTTTGATATGTTATCTAATTGTTATGCTGTTTTACTGGTATGCTTTTGTGTATCCGCATTGTGGCTTCTCGTACTGTTCCCTATTATAGGTATTATACTTTTATCTTGCAATTATCTTTGCATTGAATTGAACGGTTTTTGGTATTGTACATGCACATAGGCAATACTTATGGCATTTAATTCACCCAACGACCACTCGTGACGATCTGTTTCTACTTAAGAGCTGCAGTATGTTCTCTTACATTTACACAGATATATTTTCAAAACACGACGGCACATATTTATGCTATGTCTCTTCATTCAGGTGAGTTCCGAAGTTTTCTAATCTACTTCAGTTCCCTAGCGGTATACATAGAGTACAAAATTATAACTTATTACGTTAATTAATGTTTTTCAATTAAAAACCATTTTCGATTCGTCTTTACACCCGTTCATATTCTATGGGGTACATGTTTTATTCACGATATTATAATCTATTGACGTGTACTGATGTTGTTCAACATGATCTTTACACCCGTTCGTATTCTATGGGGTACATGTTTTATTCACGATATTATTATCTATTGACGTGTACTGATGTTGTCCAACATGATCTTTACACCAGTTCGTATTCTATGGGGTACATGTTTTATTCACGATATTATTATCTATTGACGTGTACTGATGTTGTTCAACATAATCTTTACACGCGTTCGTATTCTATGGGGTACATGTTTTATTCACGATATCATAATCTATTGACGTGTATCGATGTTGTTCAACATGATCTTTACACCCGTTCGTATTCTATGGGGTACATGTTTTATTCACGATATTATTATCCATTGACGTGTACTGATGTTGTTCAACATGATCTTTACACCCGTTCGTATTCTATGGGGTACATTTTTTATTCACGATATTATTATCTATTGACGTGTACTGATGTTGTTCAACATGATCTTTACACGCGTTCGTATTTTATGGGGTACATGCTTTATTCACGATATTATTATCTATTGACGTGTACTGATGTTGTTCAACATGATCTTTACACCCGTTCGTATTCTATGGGGTACATGTTCTATTCACGATATTATAATCTATTGACGTGTACTGATGTTGTTCAACATGATCTTTACACCCGTTCGTATTCTATGGGGTACATGTTTTATTCACGATATTATTATCTATTGACGTGTACCGATGCTGTTCAACATGATCTTTACACCCGTTCGTATTCTATGGGGTACATGCTTTATTCACGATATTATAATCTATTGACGTGTACCGATGTTGTTCAACATGATCTTTACACCTGTTCGTAGTCTATGGGGTACATGTTTTATTCACGATATTATTATCTATTGACGTGTACTGATGTTGTTCAACATGCTCTTTACACCCGTTCGTATTCTATGGGATGCATGTTTTATTCACGATATTATTATCTATTGACGTGTACTGATGTTGTCTAACATGATCTTTACACCCGTTCGTATTCTATGGGGTACATGTTTTATTCACGATATTATTATCTATTGACGTGTACTGATGTTGTTCAACATGATCTTTACACCCGTTCGTATTCTATGGGGTACATGTTTTATTCACGATATTATTATCTATTGACGTGTACTGATGTTGTTCAACATGATCTTTACACCCGTTCGTATTCTATGGGGTACATGTTTTATTCACGATATTATTATCTATTGACGTGTACTGATGTTGTTCAACATGATCTTTACACCCGTTCGTATTCTATGCGGTACATGTTTTATTCACGATATTATATTCTATTGACGTGTACCGATGTTGTTCAACATGATCTTTACACCCGTTCGTATTCTATGGGATACATGTTTTATTCACGATATTATTATCTATTGACGTGTACTGATGTTGTCCAACATGATCTTTACACCCGATCGTATTCTATGGGGTTCATGTTTTATTCACGGTATTATTATCTATTGACGTGTACTGATGTTGTTCAACATGATCTTTACACCCGTTCGTATTCTATGGGGTACATGTTTTTTTCACGATATTATTATCAATTGACGTGTACTGATGTTGTTCAACATGATCTTTACACCCGTTCGTATTCTATGGTGTACATGTTTTATTCACGATATTATAATCTATTGGCGTCTACCGATGTTGTTCAACATGATCTTTACACCCGTTCGTATTCTATGGGGTACATGTTTTATTCACGATATTATTATCTATTGACGTGTACTAATGCTGTTCAACATGATCTTTACACCCGTTCGTATTCTATGGGGTACATGCTTTATTCACGATATTATAATCTATTGACGTGTACCGATGTTGTTCAACATGATCTTTACACCCGTTCGTATTCTATGGGGTACATGTTTTATTCACGATATTATTATCTATTGACGTGTACTGATGTTGTTCAACATGCTCTTTACACCCGTTCGTATTCTATGGGATACATGTTTTATTCACGATATTATTATCTATTGACGTGTACTGATGTTGTCTAACATGATCTTTACACCCGTTCGTATTCTATGGGGTACATGTTTTATTCACGATATTATTATCTATTGACGTGTACTGATGTTGTTCAACATGATCTTTACACCCGTTCGTATTCTATGGGGTACATGTTTTATTCACGATATTATTATCTATTGACGTGTACTGATGTTGTTCAACATGATCTTTACACCCGTTCGTATTCTATGGGGTACATGTTTTATTCACGATATTATTATCTATTGACGTGTACTGATGTTGTTCAACATGATCTTTACACCCGTTCGTATTCTATGGGGTACATGTTTTATTCACGATATTATAATCTATTGACGTGTACCGATGTTGTTCAACATGATCTTTACACCCGTTCGTATTCTATGGGATACATGTTTTATTCACGATATTATTATCTATTGACGTATACTGATGTTGTCCAACATGATCTTTACACCCGATCGTATTCTATGGGGTTCATGTTTTATTCACGGTATTATTATCTATTGACGTGTACTGATGTTGTTCAACATGATCTTTACACCCGTTCGTATTCTATGGGGTACATGTTTTTTTCACGATATTATTATCTATTGACGTGTACTGATGTTGTTCAACATGATCTTTACACCCGTTCGTATTCTATGGTGTACATGTTTTATTCACGATATTATAATCTATTGACGTCTACCGATGTTGTTCAACATGATCTTTACACCCGTTCGTATTCTATGGGGTACATGTTTTATTCACGATATTATTATCTATTGACGTGTACTGATGTTGTTCAACATGATCTTTACACCCGTTCGTATTCTATGGCGTACATGTTTTATTCACGATATTATTATCTATTGACGTGTACTGATGTTGTTCGACATGATCTTTACACCCGTTCGTATTTTATGGGGTGCATGTTTTATTCACGATATTATTATCTATTGACGTGTACTGATGTTGTCCAACATGATCTTTACACGCGTTCGTATTCTATGGGGTACATGTTTTATTCACGATATTATTATCTATTGACGTGTACTGATGTTGTTCAACATGATCTTTACACCCGTTCGTATTCTATGGGGTACATGCTTTATTCACGATATTATAATCTATTGACGAGTACCGATGTTGTTCAACATGATCTATACACCTGTTCGTATTCTATGGGGTACATGTTTTATTCACGATATTATTATCTATTGACGTGTACTGATGTTGTTCAACATGATCTTTACACCCGTTCATATTCTATGGGATACATGTTTTATTCACGATATTATTATCTATTGACGTGTACCGATGTTGTCCAACATGATCTTTACACCCGTTCGTATTCTATGGGGTACATGTTTTATTCACGATATTATTATCTATTGACGTGTACTGATGTTGTTCAACATGATCTTTACACCCGTTCGTATTCTATGGGGTACATGTTTTATTCACGATATTATTATCTATTGACGTGTACTGATGTTGTTCAACATGATCTTTACACCCGTTCGTATTCTATGGGGTACATGTTTTATTCACGATATTATTATCTATTGACGTGTACTGATGTTGTCCAACATGATCTTTACACCCGTTCGTATTCTATGGGGTACATGTTTTATTCACGATATTATTATCTATTGACGTGTACTGATGTTGTTCAACATGATCTTTACACCCGTTCGTATTCTATGGGGTACATGTTTTATTCACGATATTATTATCTATTGACGTGTACTGATGTTGTTCAACATGATCTTTACACCCGTTCGTATTCTGTAGGGTACATGTTTTATTCACGATATTATTATCTATTGACGTGTACTGATGTTGTTCAACATGATCTTTACACCCGTTCGTATTCTATGGGGTACATGTTTTATTCACGATATTATTATCTATTGACGTGTACTGATGTTGTTCAACATGATCTTTACACCCGTTCGTATTCTATGGGATACATGTTTTATTCACGATATTATTATCTATTGACGTGTACTGATGTTGTCCAACAAACATAATCTTTACACCCGATCGTATTCTATGGGGTTCATGTTTTATTCACGGTATTATTATCTATTGACGTGTACTAATGTTGTTCAACATGATCTTTACACCCGTTCGTATTCTATGGTGTACATGTTTTATTCACGATATTATAATCTATTGACGTGTACCGATGTTGTTCAACATGATCTTTACACCCGTTCGTATTCTATGGGGTACATGTTTTATTCACGATATTATTATCTATTGACGTGTACTGATGTTGTTCAACATGATCTTTACACCCGTTCGTATTCTATGGGGTACATGCTTTATTCACGATATTATTATCTATTGACGTGTACTGATGTTGTTCGACATGATCTTTACACCCGTTCGTATTCTATGGGGTACATGTTTTATTCACGATATTATTATCTATTGACGTGTACTGATGTTGTTCAACATGATCTTTACACCCGTTCGTATTCTATGGGGTACATGTTTTATTCACGATATTATAATCTATTGACGTGTACCGATGTTGTTCAACATGATCTTTACACCCGTTCGTATTCTATGGGGTACATGTTTTATTCACGATATTATTATCTATTGACGTGTACTGATGTTGTCCAACATGATCTTTACACCCGTTCGTATTCTATGGGGTACATGTTTTATTCACGATATTATTATCTATTGACGTGTACTGATGTTGTTCAACATGATCTTTACACTCGTTCGTATTCTATGGGGTACATGTTTTATTCACGATATTATTATCTATTGACGTGTACTGATGTTGTTCAACATGATCTTTACACCCGTTCGTATTCTATGGGGTACATGTTTTATTCACGATATTATTATCTATTGACGTGTACTGATGTTGTCCAACATGATCTTTACACCCGTTCGTATTCTATGGGGTACATGTTTTATTCACGATAGTATTATCTATTGACGTGTACTGATGTTGTTCAACATGATCTTTACACCCGTTCGTATTCTATGGGGTACATGTTTTATTCACGATATTATTATCCATTGACGTGTACTGATGTTGTTCAACATGATCTTTACACCCGTTCGTATTCTATGGGGTACATGTTTTATTCACGATATTATTATCTATTGACGTGTACTGATGTTGTTCAACATGATCTTTACACCCGTTCGTATTCTATGGGGTACATGTTTTATTCACGATATTATTATCTATTGACGTGTACCGATGTTGTTCAACATGATCTTTACACCCGTTCGTATTCTATGGGATACATGTTTTATTCACGATATTATTATCTATTGACGTGTACTGATGTTGTCCAACAAACATAATCTTTACACCCGATCGTATTCTATGGGGTTCATGTTTTATTCACGGTATTATTATCTATTGACGTGTACTAATGTTGTTCAACATGATCTTTACACCCGTTCGTATTCTATGGTGTACATGTTTTATTCACGATATTATAATCTATTGACGTGTACCGATGTTGTTCAACATGATCTTTACACCCGTTCGTATTCTATGGGGTACATGTTTTATTCACGATATTATTATCTATTGACGTGTACTGATGTTGTTCAACATGATCTTTACACCCGTTCGTATTCTATGGGGTACATGCTTTATTCACGATATTATTATCTATTGACGTGTACTGATGTTGTTCGACATGATCTTTACACCCGTTCGTATTCTATGGGGTACATGTTTTATTCACGATATTATTATCTATTGACGTGTACTGATGTTGTTCAACATGATCTTTACACCCGTTCGTATTCTATGGGGTACATGTTTTATTCACGATATTATAATCTATTGACGTGTACCGATGTTGTTCAACATGATCTTTACACCCGTTCGTATTCTATGGGGTACATGTTTTATTCACGATATTATTATCTATTGACGTGTACTGATGGTGTTCACCATGATCTTTACACCCGTTCGTATTCTATGGGGTACATGTTTTATTCAAGATATTATTATCCATTGACGTGTACTGATGTTGTTCGACATGATCTTTACACCCGTTCGTATTCTATGGGGTACATGTTTTATTCACGATATTATTATCTATTGACGTGTACTGATGTTGTTGAACATGATCTTTACACCCGTTCGTATTCTATGGGGTACATGTTTTATTCACGATATTATTATCTATTGACGTGCACTGATGTTGTTCAACATGGTCTTTACACCCGTTCGTATTCTATGGGGTACATGTTTTATTCACGATATTATTATCTATTGACGTGTACTGATGTTGTTCAACATGATCTTTACACCCGTTCGTATTCTATTCGGTACATGTTTTATTCACGATATTATTATGTATTGACGTGTATTGATGTTGTTCAACATGATCTTTACACCCGTTCGTATTCTATGGGGTACATGTTTTATTCACGATATTATTATCTATTGACGTGTACTGATGTTGTTCAACATGATCTTTACACCCGTTCGTATTCTATGAGGAACATGTTTTATTCACGATATTATTATCTATTGACGTGTACTGATGTTGCTCAACATGATCTTTACACCCGTTCGTATTCTATGGGGTACATGTTTTATTCACGATATTATTATCTATTGACGTGTACTGATGTTGTTCAACATGATCTTTACACCCGTTCGTAATCTATGGGATACATGTTTTATTCACGATATTATTATCTATTGACGTGTACTGAAGTTGTCCAGCATGATCTTTACACCCGTTCGTATTCTATGGGGTACATGTTTTATTCACGATATTATTATCTATTGACGTGTACTGATGTTGTTCAACATGATCTTTACACCCGTTCGTAATCTATGGGATACATGTTTTATTCACGATATTATTATCTATTGACGTGTACTGATGTTGTTCAACATGATCTTTACACCCGTTCGTATTCTATAGGGTACATGTTTTATTCACGATATTATTATGTATTGACATGTACTGATGTTGTTCAACATGATCTTTACACCCGTTCGTATTCTATGGGGTACATGTTTTATTCACGATATTATTATCTATTGACGTATACTGATGGTGTTCACCATGATCTTTACACCCGTTCGTATTCTATGGGGTACATGTTTTATTCACGATATTATTATCCATTGACGTGTACTGATGTTGTTCGACATGATCTTTACACCCGTTCGTATTCTATGGGGTACATGTTTTATTCACGATATTATTATCTATTGACGTGTACTGATGGTGTTCACCATGATCTTTACACCCGTTCGTATTCTATGGGGTACATGTTTTATTCACGATATTATTATCCATTGACGTGTACTGATGTTGTTCGACATGATCTTTACACCCGTTCGTATTCTATGGGGTACATGTTTTATTCACGATATTATTATCTATTGACGTGTACTGATGTTGTTCAACATGATCTTTACACCCGTTCGTATTCTATGGTGTACATGTTTTATTCACGATATTATTATCTATTGACGTGTACTGATGTTGTTCAACATGATCTTTACACCCGTTCGTATTCTATGAGGAACATGTTTTATTCACGATATTATTATCTATTGACGTGTACTGATGTTGCTCAACATGATCTTTACACCCGTTCGTATTCTATGGGGTACATGTTTTATTCACGATATTATTATCTATTGAAGTGTACTGATGTTGTTCAACATGATCTTTACACCCGTTCGTAATCTATGGGATACATGTTTTATTCACGATATTATTATCTATTGACGTGTACTGATGTTGTTCAACATGATCTTTACACCCGTTCGTATTCTATGAGGTACATGTTTTATTCACGATATTATTATGTATTGACGTGTACTGATGTTGTTCAACATGATCTTTACACCCGTTCGTATTCTATGGGGTACATGTTTTATTCACGATATTATCTATTGACGTGTACTGATGTTGTTCAACATGATCGTTACACCCGTTCGTATTCTATGAGGTACATGTTTTATTCACGATATTATTATCTATTGACGTGTACTGATGTTGCTCAACATGATCTTTACACCCGTTCGTATTCTATGGGGTACATGTTTTATTCACGATATTATTATCTATTGACGTGTACTGATGTTGTTCAACATGATCTTTACACCCGTTCGTAATCTATGGGATACATGTTTTATTCACGGTATTATTATCTATTGACGTGTACTGATATTGTTCAACATGATCTTTACACCCGTTGGTATTCTATGGGGTACATGTTTTATTCACGATATTATTATCTATTGACGTGTACTGATGTTGTTCAACATGATCTTTACACCCGTTCGTATTCTATTCGGTACATGTTTTATTCACGTTATTATTATGTATTGACATGTACTGATGTTATTCAACATGATCTTTACACCCGTTCGTATTCTATGGGGTACATGTTTTATTCACGATATTATTATCCATTGACGTGTACTGATGTTGTTCGACATGATCTTTACACCCGTTCGTATTCTATGGGGTACCTGTTTTATTCACGATATTATAATCTATTGACGTATACCGATGTTGTTCAACATGATCTTTACACCCGTTCGTATTCTATGGGGTACATGTTTTATTCACGATATTATTATCTATTGTCGTGTACTTATGTTGTTCAACATGATCTTTACACCCGTTCGTATTCTATGGGGTACATGTTTTATTCACGATATTATTATCTATTGACATGTACTGATGTTGTTCAACATGATCTTTACACCCGTTCGTATTCTATTCGGTACATGTTTTATTCACGATATTATTATGTATTGACGTGTACTGATGTTGTTCAACATGATCTTTACACCCGTTCGTATTCTATGGGGTACATGTTTTATTCACGATATTATTATCTATTGACGTGTACTGATGTTGTTCAACATGATCTTTACACCCGTTCGTATTCTATGGGGTACATGTTTTATTCACGATATTATTATCTATTGAGGTGTACTGATGTTGCTCAACATGATCTTTACACCCGTTCGTATTCTATGGGGTACATGTTTTATTCACGATATTATTATCTATTGACGTGTACTGATGTTGTTCAACATGATCTTTACACCCGTTCGTATTCTATGGGATACATGTTTTATTCACGATATTATTATCTATTGACGTGTACTGATGTTGTCCAACATGATCTTTACACCCGTTCATATTCTATGGGGTACTTTTTTTATTCACGATATTATTATCTATTGACGTGTACTGATGTTGTTCAACATGATCTTTATACCCGTTCGTATTCTATGGGGTACATGTTTTATTCACGATATTATTATCTATTGACGTGTACTGATGTTGTTCAACATGATCTTTACACCCGTTCGTATTCTATGGGGTACATGTTTTATTCACGATATTATTATCTATTGACGTGTACTGATGTTGTTCAACATGATCTTTACACTCGTTCGTATTCTATGGGGTACATGTTTTATTCACGATATTATTATCTATTGACGTGTACTGATGTTGTTCAACATGATCTTTACACCCGTTCGTATTCTATGGGGTACATGTTTTATTCACGATATTATTATCTATTGACGTGTACTGATGTTGTGCAACATGATCTTTACACCCGTTCGTATTCTATGGGGTACATGTTTTATTCACGATATTATTATGTATTGACGTGTACTGATGTTGTCCAACATGATCTTTACACCCGTTCGTATTCTATGGGGTACATGTTTTATTCACTATATTACAATCTATTGACGTGTACTGATGTTGTTCAACATGATCTTTACACCCGTTCGTATTCTATGGGGTACATGTTTTATTCACGATATTATTATCTATTGACGTGTACTGATGTTGTTCAACATGATCTTTACACCCGTTCGTATTCTATGGGGTACATGTTTTATTCACGATATTATTATCTATTGACGTGTACTGATGTTGTTCAACATGATCTTTACACCCGTTCGTATTCTATAGGGTACATGTTTTATTCACGATATTATTATGTATTGACATGTACTGATGTTGTTCAACATGATCTTTACACCCGTTCGTATTCTATGGGGTACATGTTTTATTCACGATATTATTATCTATTGACGTATACTGATGGTGTTCACCATGATCTTTACACCCGTTCGTATTCTATGGGGTACATGTTTTATTCACGATATTATTATCCATTGACGTGTACTGATGTTGTTCGACATGATCTTTACACCCGTTCGTATTCTATGGGGTACATGTTTTATTCACGATATTATTATCTATTGACGTGTACTGATGGTGTTCACCATGATCTTTACACCCGTTCGTATTCTATGGGGTACATGTTTTATTCACGATATTATTATCCATTGACGTGTACTGATGTTGTTCGACATGATCTTTACACCCGTTCGTATTCTATGGGGTACATGTTTTATTCACGATATTATTATCTATTGACGTGTACTGATGTTGTTCAACATGATCTTTACACCCGTTCGTATTCTATGGTGTACATGTTTTATTCACGATATTATTATCTATTGACGTGTACTGATGTTGTTCAACATGATCTTTACACCCGTTCGTATTCTATGAGGAACATGTTTTATTCACGATATTATTATCTATTGACGTGTACTGATGTTGCTCAACATGATCTTTACACCCGTTCGTATTCTATGGGGTACATGTTTTATTCACGATATTATTATCTATTGAAGTGTACTGATGTTGTTCAACATGATCTTTACACCCGTTCGTAATCTATGGGATACATGTTTTATTCACGATATTATTATCTATTGACGTGTACTGATGTTGTTCAACATGATCTTTACACCCGTTCGTATTCTATGAGGTACATGTTTTATTCACGATATTATTATGTATTGACGTGTACTGATGTTGTTCAACATGATCTTTACACCCGTTCGTATTCTATGGGGTACATGTTTTATTCACGATATTATCTATTGACGTGTACTGATGTTGTTCAACATGATCGTTACACCCGTTCGTATTCTATGAGGTACATGTTTTATTCACGATATTATTATCTATTGACGTGTACTGATGTTGCTCAACATGATCTTTACACCCGTTCGTATTCTATGGGGTACATGTTTTATTCACGATATTATTATCTATTGACGTGTACTGATGTTGTTCAACATGATCTTTACACCCGTTCGTAATCTATGGGATACATGTTTTATTCACGGTATTATTATCTATTGACGTGTACTGATATTGTTCAACATGATCTTTACACCCGTTGGTATTCTATGGGGTACATGTTTTATTCACGATATTATTATCTATTGACGTGTACTGATGTTGTTCAACATGATCTTTACACCCGTTCGTATTCTATTCGGTACATGTTTTATTCACGTTATTATTATGTATTGACATGTACTGATGTTATTCAACATGATCTTTACACCCGTTCGTATTCTATGGGGTACATGTTTTATTCACGATATTATTATCCATTGACGTGTACTGATGTTGTTCGACATGATCTTTACACCCGTTCGTATTCTATGGGGTACCTGTTTTATTCACGATATTATAATCTATTGACGTATACCGATGTTGTTCAACATGATCTTTACACCCGTTCGTATTCTATGGGGTACATGTTTTATTCACGATATTATTATCTATTGTCGTGTACTTATGTTGTTCAACATGATCTTTACACCCGTTCGTATTCTATGGGGTACATGTTTTATTCACGATATTATTATCTATTGACATGTACTGATGTTGTTCAACATGATCTTTACACCCGTTCGTATTCTATTCGGTACATGTTTTATTCACGATATTATTATGTATTGACGTGTACTGATGTTGTTCAACATGATCTTTACACCCGTTCGTATTCTATGGGGTACATGTTTTATTCACGATATTATTATCTATTGACGTATACTGATGTTGTTCAACATGATCTTTACACCCGTTCGTATTCTATGGGGTACATGTTTTATTCACGATATTATTATCTATTGAGGTGTACTGATGTTGCTCAACATGATCTTTACACCCGTTCGTATTCTATGGGGTACATGTTTTATTCACGATATTATTATCTATTGACGTGTACTGATGTTGTTCAACATGATCTTTACACCCGTTCGTATTCTATGGGATACATGTTTTATTCACGATATTATTATCTATTGACGTGTACTGATGTTGTCCAACATGATCTTTACACCCGTTCGTATTCTATGGGGTACTTTTTTTATTCACGATATTATTATCTATTGACGTGTACTGATGTTGTTCAACATGATCTTTATACCCGTTCGTATTCTATGGGGTACATGTTTTATTCACGATATTATTATCTATTGACGTGTACTGATGTTGTTCAACATGATCTTTACACCCGTTCGTATTCTATGAGGTACATGTTTTATTCACGATATTATTATCTATTGACGTGTACTGATGTTGTTCAACATGATCTTTACACTCGTTCGTATTCTATGGGGTACATGTTTTATTCACGATATTATTATCTATTGACGTGTACTGATGTTGTTCAACATGATCTTTACACCCGTTCGTATTCTATGGGGTACATGTTTTATTCACGATATTATTATCTATTGACGTGTACTGATGTTGTGCAACATGATCTTTACACCCGTTCGTATTCTATGGGGTACATGTTTTATTCACGATATTATTATGTATTGACGTGTACTGATGTTGTCCAACATGATCTTTACACCCGTTCGTATTCTATGGGGTACATGTTTTATTCACTATATTACAATCTATTGACGTGTACTGATGTTGTTCAACATGATCTTTACACCCGTTCGTATTCTATGGGGTACATGTTTTATTCACGATATTATTATCTATTGACGTGTACTGATGTTGTTCAACATGATCTTTACACCCGTTCGTATTCTATGGGGTACATGTTTTATTCACGATATTATTATCTATTGACGTGTACTGATGTTGTTCAACATGATCTTTATACCCGTTCGTATTCTATGGGGTACATGTTTTATTCACGATATTATTATCTATTGACGTGTACCGATGTTGTTCAACATGATCTTTATACCCGATCGTATTTTATGGGGTACATGTTTTATTCACGATATTATAATCTATTGACGTGTACTGATGTTGTTCAACATGATCTTTACACCCGTTCGTATTCTATGGGGTACATGTTTTATTCACTATATTACAATCTATTGACGTGTACTGATGTTGTTCAACATGATCTTTACACCCGTTCGTATTATATGGGGTACATGTTTTATTCACTATATTACAATCTATTGACGTGTACTGATGTTGTTCAACATGATCTTTACACCCGTTCGTATTCTATGGGGTACATGTTTTATTCACGATATTATTATCTATTGACGTGTACTGATGTTGTCCAACATGATCTTTACACCCGTTCGTATTCTATGGGGTACATGTTTTATTCACTATATTACAATCTATTGACGTGTACTGATGTTGTTCAACATGATCTTTACACCCGTTCGTATTCTATGGGGTACATGTTTTATTCACGATATTATTATCTATTGACGTGTACTGATGTTGTTCAACATGATCTTTACACCCGTTCGTATTCTATGGGGTACATGTTTTATTCACGATATTATTATCTATTGACGTGTACTGATGTTGTTCAACATGATCTTTATACCCGTTCGTATTCTATGGGGTACATGTTTTATTCACGATATTATTATCTATTGACGTGTACTGATGTTGTTCAACATGATCTTTATACCCGATCGTATTTTATGGGGTACATGTTTTATTCACGATATTATAATCTATTGACGTGTACTGATGTTGTTCAACATGATCTTTACACCCGTTCGTATTCTATGAGGTACATGTTTTATTCACGATATTATTATCTATTGACGTGTACTGATGTTGTCCAACATGATCTTTACACCCGTTCGTATTCTATGAGGTACATGTTTTATTCACGATATCATTATCTATTGACGTGTACTGATGTTGTTCGACATGATCTCTACACCCGATCGTATTATATGGGGTGCATATTTTATTCACGATATTATTATCTATTGACGTGTACTGATGTTGTTCAACATGATCTTTACACCCGTTCGTATTATATGGGGTACATGTTTTATTCACGATATTATTATCTATTGACGTGTACTCATGTTGTCCAACATGATCTTTACACCCGTTCGTATTCTATGAGGTACATGTTTTATTCACGATATTATTATCTATTGACGTGTACTGATGTTGTTCAACATGATCTTTACACCCGTTCGTATTCTATGGGGTACATGTTTTATTCACGATATTATAATCTATTGACGTGTACTGATGTTGTTCAACATGATCTTTACACCCGTTCGTATTCTATGGGGTACATGTTTTATTCACGATATTATTATCTATTGACGTGTACTGATGTTGTTCAACATGATCTTTACACCCGTTCGTATTCTATGGGGTACATGCTTTATTCACTATATTATAATCTATTGACGTGTACTGATGTTGTTCAACATGATCTTTACACCCGTTCGTATTCTATGGGGTACATGTTTTATTCACGATATTATAATCTATTGACGTGTACTGATATTGTTCAACATGATCTTTACACCCGTTCGTATTCTATGGGGTACATGTTTTATTCACGATATTATTATCTATTGACGTGTACCGATGTTGTTCAACATGATCTTTACACCCGTTCGTATTCTATGGGGGTACATGTTTTATTCACGATATTATTATCTATTGACGTGTACTGATGTTGTTCAACATGATCTTTACACCCGTTCGTATTCTATGAGGAACATGTTTTATTCACGATATTATTATCTATTGACGTGTACTGATGTTGCTCAACATGATCTTTACACCCGTTCGTATTCTATGGGGTACATGTTTTATTCACGATATTATTATCTATTGACGTGTACTGATGTTGTTCAACATGATCTTTACACCCGTTCGTAATCTATGGGATACATGTTTCATTCACGATATTATTATCTATTGACGTGTACTGAAGTTGTCCAGCATGATCTTTACACCCGTTCGTATTCTATGGGGTACATGTTTTATTCACGATATTATTATGTATTGACGTGTACTGATGTTGTTCAACATGATCTTTACACCCGTTCGTAATCTATGGGGTACATGTTTTATTCACGATATTATTATCTATTGACGTGTACTGATGTTGTTCAACATGATCTTTACACCCGTTCGTATTCTATGGGATACATGTTTTATTCACGATATTATTATCTATTGACGTGTACTGATGTTGTCCAACATGATCTTTACACCCGTTCGTATTCTATGGGGTACTTTTTTTATTCACGATATTATTATCTATTGACGTGTACTGATGTTGTTCAACATGATCTTTATACCCGTTCGTATTCTATGGGGTACATGTTTTATTCACGATATTATTATCTATTGACGTGTACTGATGTTGTTCAACATGATCTTTACACCCGTTCGTATTCTATGGGGTACATGTTTTATTCACGATATTATTATCTATTGACGTGTACTGATGTTGTTCAACATGATCTTTACACTCGTTCGTATTCTATGGGGTACATGTTTTATTCACGATATTATTATCTATTGACGTGTACTGATGTTGTTCAACATGATCTTTACACCCGTTCGTATTCTATGGGGTACATGTTTTATTCACGATATTATTATCTATTGACGTGTACTGATGTTGTGCAACATGATCTTTACACCCGTTCGTATTCTATGGGGTACATGTTTTATTCACGATATTATTATGTATTGACGTGTACTGATGTTGTCCAACATGATCTTTACACCCGTTCGTATTCTATGGGGTACATGTTTTATTCACTATATTACAATCTATTGACGTGTACTGATGTTGTTCAACATGATCTTTACACCCGTTCGTATTCTATGGGGTACATGTTTTATTCACGATATTATTATCTATTGACGTGTACTGATGTTGTTCAACATGATCTTTACACCCGTTCGTATTCTATGGGGTACATGTTTTATTCACGATATTATTATCTATTGACGTGTACTGATGTTGTTCAACATGATCTTTATACCCGTTCGTATTCTATGGGGTACATGTTTTATTCACGATATTATTATCTATTGACGTGTACCGATGTTGTTCAACATGATCTTTATACCCGATCGTATTTTATGGGGTACATGTTTTATTCACGATATTATAATCTATTGACGTGTACTGATGTTGTTCAACATGATCTTTACACCCGTTCGTATTCTATGGGGTACATGTTTTATTCACTATATTACAATCTATTGACGTGTACTGATGTTGTTCAACATGATCTTTACACCCGTTCGTATTATATGGGGTACATGTTTTATTCACTATATTACAATCTATTGACGTGTACTGATGTTGTTCAACATGATCTTTACACCCGTTCGTATTCTATGGGGTACATGTTTTATTCACGATATTATTATCTATTGACGTGTACTGATGTTGTCCAACATGATCTTTACACCCGTTCGTATTCTATGGGGTACATGTTTTATTCACTATATTACAATCTATTGACGTGTACTGATGTTGTTCAACATGATCTTTACACCCGTTCGTATTCTATGGGGTACATGTTTTATTCACGATATTATTATCTATTGACGTGTACTGATGTTGTTCAACATGATCTTTACACCCGTTCGTATTCTATGGGGTACATGTTTTATTCACGATATTATTATCTATTGACGTGTACTGATGTTGTTCAACATGATCTTTATACCCGTTCGTATTCTATGGGGTACATGTTTTATTCACGATATTATTATCTATTGACGTGTACCGATGTTGTTCAACATGATCTTTATACCCGATCGTATTTTATGGGGTACATGTTTTATTCACGATATTATAATCTATTGACGTGTACTGATGTTGTTCAACATGATCTTTACACCCGTTCGTATTCTATGAGGTACATGTTTTATTCACGATATTATTATCTATTGACGTGTACTGATGTTGTCCAACATGATCTTTACACCCGTTCGTATTCTATGAGGTACATGTTTTATTCACGATATCATTATCTATTGACGTGTACTGATGTTGTTCGACATGATCTCTACACCCGATCGTATTATATGGGGTGCATATTTTATTCACGATATTATTATCTATTGACGTGTACTGATGTTGTTCAACATGATCTTTACACCCGTTCGTATTATATGGGGTACATGTTTTATTCACGATATTATTATCTATTGACGTGTACTCATGTTGTCCAACATGATCTTTACACCCGTTCGTATTCTATGAGGTACATGTTTTATTCACGATATTATTATCTATTGACGTGTACTGATGTTGTTCAACATGATCTTTACACCCGTTCGTATTCTATGGGGTACATGTTTTATTCACGATATTATAATCTATTGACGTGTACTGATGTTGTTCAACATGATCTTTACACCCGTTCGTATTCTATGGGGTACATGTTTTATTCACGATATTATTATCTATTGACGTGTACTGATGTTGTTCAACATGATCTTTACACCCGTTCGTATTCTATGGGGTACATGCTTTATTCACTATATTATAATCTATTGACGTGTACTGATGTTGTTCAACATGATCTTTACACCCGTTCGTATTCTATGGGGTACATGTTTTATTCACGATATTATAATCTATTGACGTGTACTGATATTGTTCAACATGATCTTTACACCCGTTCGTATTCTATGGGGTACATGTTTTATTCACGATATTATTATCTATTGACGTGTACCGATGTTGTTCAACATGATCTTTACACCCGTTCGTATTCTATGGGGGTACATGTTTTATTCACGATATTATTATCTATTGACGTGTACTGATGTTGTTCAACATGATCTTTACACCCGTTCGTATTCTATGAGGAACATGTTTTATTCACGATATTATTATCTATTGACGTGTACTGATGTTGCTCAACATGATCTTTACACCCGTTCGTATTCTATGGGGTACATGTTTTATTCACGATATTATTATCTATTGACGTGTACTGATGTTGTTCAACATGATCTTTACACCCGTTCGTAATCTATGGGATACATGTTTCATTCACGATATTATTATCTATTGACGTGTACTGAAGTTGTCCAGCATGATCTTTACACCCGTTCGTATTCTATGGGGTACATGTTTTATTCACGATATTATTATGTATTGACGTGTACTGATGTTGTTCAACATGATCTTTACACCCGTTCGTAATCTATGGGGTACATGTTTTATTCACGATATTATTATCTATTGACGTGTACTGATGTTGTTCAACATGATCTTTACACCCGTTCGTATTCTATGAGGTACATGTTTTATTCACGATATTATTATCTATTGACGTGTACTGATGTTGTCCATCATAATCTTTACACCCGTTCGTATTCTATGAGGTACATGTTTTATTCACGATATCATTATCTATTGACGTGTACTGATGTTGTTCGACATGATCTCTACACCCGATCGTATTCTATGGGGTGCATATTTTATTCACGATATTATTATCTATTGACGTGTACTGATGTTGTTCAACATGATCTTTACACCCGTTCGTATTATATGGGGTACATGTTTTATTCACGATATTATTATCTATTGACGTGTACTGATGTTGTCCAACATGATCTTTACACCCGTTCGTATTCTATGAGGTACATGTTTTATTCACGATATTATTATCTATTGACGTGTACTGATGTTGTTCAACATGATCTTTACACCCGTTCGTATTCTATGGGATACATGTTTTATTCACGATATTATTATCTATTGACGTGTACTGATGTTGTCCAACATGATCTTTACACCCGTTCGTATTCTATGGGGTACTTTTTTATTCACGATATTATTATCTATTGACGTGTACTGATGTTGTTCAACATGATCTTTATACCCGTTCGTATTCTATGGGGTACATGTTTTATTCACGATATTATTATCTATTGACGTGTACTGATGTTGTTCAACATGATCTTTACACCCGTTCGTATTCTATGGGGTACATGTTTTATTCACGATATTATTATCTATTGACGTGTACTGATGTTGTTCAACATGATCTTTACACTCGTTCGTATTCTATGGGGTACATGTTTTATTCACGATATTATTATCTATTGACGTGTACTGATGTTGTTCAACATGATCTTTACACCCGTTCGTATTCTATGGGGTACATGTTTTATTCACGATATTATTATCTATTGACGTGTACTGATGTTGTGCAACATGATCTTTACACCCGTTCGTATTCTATGGGGTACATGTTTTATTCACGATATTATTATGTATTGACGTGTACTGATGTTGTCCAACATGATCTTTACACCCGTTCGTATTCTATGGGGTACATGTTTTATTCACTATATTACAATCTATTGACGTGTACTGATGTTGTTCAACATGATCTTTACACCCGTTCGTATTCTATGGGGTACATGTTTTATTCACGATATTATTATCTATTGACGTGTACTGATGTTGTTCAACATGATCTTTACACCCGTTCGTATTCTATGGGGTACATGTTTTATTCACGATATTATTATCTATTGACGTGTACTGATGTTGTTCAACATGATCTTTATACCCGTTCGTATTCTATGGGGTACATGTTTTATTCACGATATTATTATCTATTGACGTGTACCGATGTTGTTCAACATGATCTTTACACCCGATCGTATTTTATGGGGTACATGTTTTATTCACGATATTATAATCTATTGACGTGTACTGATGTTGTTCAACATGATCTTTACACCCGTTCGTATTCTATGGGGTACATGTTTTATTCACTATATTACAATCTATTGACGTGTACTGATGTTGTTCAACATGATCTTTACACCCGTTCGTATTATATGGGGTACATGTTTTATTCACTATATTACAATCTATTGACGTGTACTGATGTTGTTCAACATGATCTTTACACCCGTTCGTATTCTATGGGGTACATGTTTTATTCACGATATTATTATCTATTGACGTGTACTGATGTTGTCCAACATGATCTTTACACCCGTTCGTATTCTATGGGGTACATGTTTTATTCACTATATTACAATCTATTGACGTGTACTGATGTTGTTCAACATGATCTTTACACCCGTTCGTATTCTATGGGGTACATGTTTTATTCACGATATTATTATCTATTGACGTGTACTGATGTTGTTCAACATGATCTTTACACCCGTTCGTATTCTATGGGGTACATGTTTTATTCACGATATTATTATCTATTGACGTGTACTGATGTTGTTCAACATGATCTTTATACCCGTTCGTATTCTATGGGGTACATGTTTTATTCACGATATTATTATCTATTGACGTGTACCGATGTTGTTCAACATGATCTTTATACCCGATCGTATTTTATGGGGTACATGTTTTATTCACGATATTATAATCTATTGACGTGTACTGATGTTGTTCAACATGATCTTTACACCCGTTCGTATTCTATGAGGTACATGTTTTATTCACGATATTATTATCTATTGACGTGTACTGATGTTGTCCAACATGATCTTTACACCCGTTCGTATTCTATGAGGTACATGTTTTATTCACGATATCATTATCTATTGACGTGTACTGATGTTGTTCGACATGATCTCTACACCCGATCGTATTATATGGGGTGCATATTTTATTCACGATATTATTATCTATTGACGTGTACTGATGTTGTTCAACATGATCTTTACACCCGTTCGTATTATATGGGGTACATGTTTTATTCACGATATTATTATCTATTGACGTGTACTCATGTTGTCCAACATGATCTTTACACCCGTTCGTATTCTATGAGGTACATGTTTTATTCACGATATTATTATCTATTGACGTGTACTGATGTTGTTCAACATGATCTTTACACCCGTTCGTATTCTATGGGGTACATGTTTTATTCACGATATTATAATCTATTGACGTGTACTGATGTTGTTCAACATGATCTTTACACCCGTTCGTATTCTATGGGGTACATGTTTTATTCACGATATTATTATCTATTGACGTGTACTGATGTTGTTCAACATGATCTTTACACCCGTTCGTATTCTATGGGGTACATGCTTTATTCACTATATTATAATCTATTGACGTGTACTGATGTTGTTCAACATGATCTTTACACCCGTTCGTATTCTATGGGGTACATGTTTTATTCACGATATTATAATCTATTGACGTGTACTGATATTGTTCAACATGATCTTTACACCCGTTCGTATTCTATGGGGTACATGTTTTATTCACGATATTATTATCTATTGACGTGTACCGATGTTGTTCAACATGATCTTTACACCCGTTCGTATTCTATGGGGGTACATGTTTTATTCACGATATTATTATCTATTGACGTGTACTGATGTTGTTCAACATGATCTTTACACCCGTTCGTATTCTATGAGGAACATGTTTTATTCACGATATTATTATCTATTGACGTGTACTGATGTTGCTCAACATGATCTTTACACCCGTTCGTATTCTATGGGGTACATGTTTTATTCACGATATTATTATCTATTGACGTGTACTGATGTTGTTCAACATGATCTTTACACCCGTTCGTAATCTATGGGATACATGTTTCATTCACGATATTATTATCTATTGACGTGTACTGAAGTTGTCCAGCATGATCTTTACACCCGTTCGTATTCTATGGGGTACATGTTTTATTCACGATATTATTATGTATTGACGTGTACTGATGTTGTTCAACATGATCTTTACACCCGTTCGTAATCTATGGGGTACATGTTTTATTCACGATATTATTATCTATTGACGTGTACTGATGTTGTTCAACATGATCTTTACACCCGTTCGTATTCTATGAGGTACATGTTTTATTCACGATATTATTATCTATTGACGTGTACTGATGTTGTCCATCATAATCTTTACACCCGTTCGTATTCTATGAGGTACATGTTTTATTCACGATATCATTATCTATTGACGTGTACTGATGTTGTTCGACATGATCTCTACACCCGATCGTATTCTATGGGGTGCATATTTTATTCACGATATTATTATCTATTGACGTGTACTGATGTTGTTCAACATGATCTTTACACCCGTTCGTATTATATGGGGTACATGTTTTATTCACGATATTATTATCTATTGACGTGTACTGATGTTGTCCAACATGATCTTTACACCCGTTCGTATTCTATGAGGTACATGTTTTATTCACGATATTATTATCTATTGACGTGTACTGATGTTGTTCAATATGATCTTTACACCCGTTCGTATTCTATGGGGTACATGTTTTATTCACGATATTATAATCTTTTGACGTGTACTGATGTTGTTCAACATGATCTTTACACCCGTTCGTATTCTATGGGGTACATGTTTTATTCACGATATTATTATCTATTGACGTGTACTGATGTTTTTCAACATGATCTTTACACCCGTTCGTATTCTATGGGGTACATGTTTTATTCACTATATTATAATCTATTGACGTGTACCGATGTTGTTCAACATGATCTTTACACCCGTTCGTATTCTATGGGGTACATGTTTTATTCACGATATTATAATCTATTGACGTGTACTGATATTGTTCAACATGATCTTTACACCCGTTCGTATTCTATGGGGTACATGTTTTATTCACGATATTATTATCTATTGACGTGTACTGATGTTGTTCAACATGATTTTTACACCCGATCGTATTCTATGGGGTACATGTTTTATTCACGATATTATTATCTATTGACGTGTACTGATGTTGTTCAACATGATCTTTACACCCGTTCGTATTTTATGAGGTACATGTTTTATTCACGATATTATTATCTATTGACGTGTACTGATGTTGTTCGACATGATCTTTACACCCGTCGTATTCTATGGGGTACATGTTTTATTCACGATATTATTATCTATTGACGTGTACCGATGTTGTTCAACATGATCTTTACACCCGTTCGTATTCTATGGGGGTACATGTTTTATTCACGATATTATTATCTATTGACGTGTACTGATGTTGTTCAACATGATCTTTACACCCGTTCGTATTCTATGGGGTACATGTTTTATTCACGATATTATTATCTATTGACGTGTACTGATATTGTTCAACATGATCTTTACACCCGTTCGTATTCTATGGGGTACATGTTTTATTCACGATATTATTATCTATTGACGTGTACCGATGTTGTTCAACATGATCTTTACACCCGTTCGTATTCTATGGGGGTACATGTTTTATTCACGATATTATTATCTATTTACGTGTACTGATGTTGTTCAACATGATCTTTACACCCGTTCGTATTCTATGAGGAACATGTTTTATTCACGATATTATTATCTATTGACGTGTACCGATGTTGTTCAACATGATCTTTACACCCGTTCGTATTCTATGGGGGTACATGTTTTATTCACGATATTATTATCTATTGACGTGTACTGATGTTGTTCAACATGATCTTTACACCCGTTCGTATTCTATGAGGAACATGTTTTATTCACGATATTATTATCTATTGACGTGTACTGATGTTGCTCAACATGATCTTTACACCCGTTCGTATTCTATGGGGTACATGTTTTATTCACGATATTATTATCTATTGACGTGTACTGATGTTGTTCAACATGATCTTTACACCCGTTCGTAATCTATGGGATACATGTTTCATTCACGATATTATTATCTATTGACGTGTACTGAAGTTGTCCAGCATGATCTTTACACCCGTTCGTATTCTATGGGGTACATGTTTTATTCACGATATTATTATCTATTGACGTGTATTGATGTTGTTCAAACATGATCTTTACACCCGTTCGTATTTTATGAGGTACATGTTTTATTCACGATATTATTATCTATTGACGTGTACTGATGTTGTTCGACATTATCTTTACACCCGTTCGTATTCTATGGGGTACATGTTTTATTCACGATATTATTATCTATTGACGTGTACCGATGTTGTTCAACATGATCTTTACACCCGTTCGTATTCTATGGGGGTACATGTTTTATTCACGATATTATTATCTATTGACGTGTACTGATGTTGTTCAACATGATCTTTACCCCCGTTCGTATTCTATGAGGAACATGTTTTATTCACGATATTATTATCTATTGACGTGTACTGATGTTGTTCAACATGATCTTTACACCCGTTCGTATTCTATGGGGTACATGTTTTATTCACGATATTATTATCTATTGACGTGTACTGATGTTGTTCAACATGATCTTTACACCCGTTCGTATTCTATGGGGTACATGTTTTATTCACTATATTATAATCTATTGACGTGTACTGATGTTGTTCAACATGATCTTTACACCCGTTCGTATTCTATGGGGTACATGTTTTATTCACGATATTATAATCTATTGACGTGTACTGATATTGTTCAACATGATCTTTACACCCGTTCGTATTCTATGGGGTACATGTTTTATTCACGATATTATTATCTATTGACGTGTACCGATGTTGTTCAACATGATCTTTACACCCGTTCGTATTCTATGGGGGTACATGTTTTATTCACGATATTATTATCTATTGACGTGTACTGATGTTGTTCAACATGATCTTTACACCCGTTCGTATTCTATGAGGAACATGTTTTATTCACGATATTATTATCTATTGACGTGTACTGATGTTGCTCAACATGATCTTTACACCCGTTCGTATTCTATGGGGTACATGTTTTATTCACGATATTATTATCTATTGACGTGTACTGATGTTGTTCAACATGATCTTTACACCCGTTCGTATTCTATGGGATACATGTTTCATTCACGATATTATTATCTATTGACGTGTACTGAAGTTGTCCAGCATGATCTTTACACCCGTTCGTATTCTATGGGGTACATGTTTTATTCACGATAGTATTATGTATTGACGTGTACTGATGTTGTTCAACATGATCTTTACACCCGTTCGTAATCTATGGGGTACATGTTTTATTCACGATATTATTATCTATTGACGTGTACTGATGTTGTTCAACATGATCTTAACACCCGTTCGTATTCTATGAGGTACATGTTTTATTCACGATATTATTATCTATTGACGTGTACTGATGTTGTCCATCATGATCTTTACACCCGTTCGTATTCTATGAGGTACATGTTTTATTCACGATATCATTATCTATTGACGTGTACTGATGTTGTTCGACATGATCTCTACACCCGATCGTATTCTATGGGGTGCATATTTTATTCACGATATTATTATCTATTGACGTGTACTGATGTTGTTCAACATGATCTTTACACCCGTTCGTATTATATGGGGTACATGTTTTATTCACGATATTATTATCTATTGACGTGTACTGATGTTGTCCAACATGATCTCTACACCCGTTCGTATTCTATGAGGTACATGTTTTATTCACTATATTATAATCTATTGACGTGTACTGATGTTGTTCAACATGATCTTTACACCCGTTCGTATTCTATGGGGTACATGTTTTATTCACGATATTATAATCTATTGACGTGTACTGATATTGTTCAACATGATCTTTACACCCGTTCGTATTCTATGGGGTACATGTTTTATTCACGATATTATTATCTATTGACGTGTACCGATGTTGTTCAACATGATCTTTACACCCGTTCGTATTCTATGGGGGTACATGTTTTATTCACGATATTATTATCTATTGACGTGTACTGATGTTGTTCAACATGATCTTTACACCCGTTCGTATTCTATGAGGAACATGTTTTATTCACGATATTATTATCTATTGACGTGTACTGATGTTGCTCAACATGATCTTTACACCCGTTCGTATTCTATGGGGTACATGTTTTATTCACGATATTATTATCTATTGACGTGTACTGATGTTGTTCAACATGATCTTTACACCCGTTCGTAATCTATGGGATACATGTTTCATTCACGATATTATTATCTATTGACGTGTACTGAAGTTGTCCAGCATGATCTTTACACCCGTTCGTATTCTATGGGGTACATGTTTTATTCACGATAGTATTATGTATTGACGTGTACTGATGTTGTTCAACATGATCTTTACACCCGTTCGTAATCTATGGGGTACATGTTTTATTCACGATATTATTATCTATTGACGTGTACTGATGTTGTTCAACATGATCTTAACACCCGTTCGTATTCTATGAGGTACATGTTTTATTCACGATATTATTATCTATTGACGTGTACTGATGTTGTCCATCATGATCTTTACACCCGTTCGTATTCTATGAGGTACATGTTTTATTCACGATATCATTATCTATTGACGTGTACTGATGTTGTTCGACATGATCTCTACACCCGATCGTATTCTATGGGGTGCATATTTTATTCACGATATTATTATCTATTGACGTGTACTGATGTTGTTCAACATGATCTTTACACCCGTTCGTATTATATGGGGTACATGTTTTAATCACGATATTATTATCTATTGACGTGTACTGATGTTGTCCAACATGATCTTTACACCCGTTCGTAATCTATGAGGTACATGTTTTATTCACGATATTATTATCTATTGACGTGTACTGATGTTGTTCAACATGATCTTTACACCCGTTCGTATTCTATGGGGTACATGTTTTATTCACGATATTATAATCTATTGACGTGTACTGATGTTGTTCAACATGATCTTTACACCCGTTCGTATTCTATGGGATACATGTTTTATTCACGATATTATTATCTATTGACGTGTACTGATGTTTTTCAACATGATCTTTACACCCGTTCGTATTCTTTGGGGTACATGTTTTATTCACTATATTATAATCTATTGACGTGTACTGATGTTGTTCAACATGATCTTTACACCCGTTCGTATTCTATGGGGTACATGTTTTATTCACGATATTATAATCTATTGACGTGTACTGATATTGTTCAACATGATCTTTACACCCGTTCGTATTCTATGGGGTACATGTTTTATTCACGATATTATTATCTATTGACGTGTACTGATGTTGTTCAACATGATTTTTACACCCGATCGTATTCTATGGGGTACATGTTTTATTCACGATATTATTATCTATTGAGGTATACTGATGTTGTTCAACATGATCTTTACACCCGTTCGCATTCTATGGGGTACATGTTTTATTCACGATATTATTATCTATTGACGTGTACTGATGTTGTTCAAACATGATCTTTACACCCGTTCGTATTTTATGAGGTACATGTTTTATTCACGATATTATTATCTATTGACGTGTACTGATGTTGTTCGACATGATCTTTACACCCGTTCGTATTCTATGGGGTACATGTTTTATTCACGATATTATTATCTATTGACGTGTACCGATGTTGTTCAACATGATCTTTACACCCGTTCGTATTCTATGGGGGTACATGTTTTATTCACGATATTATTATCTATTGACGTGTACTGATGTTGTTCAACATGATCTTTACACCCGTTCGTATTCTATGAGGAACATGTTTTATTCACGATATTATTATCTATTGACGTGTACTGATGTTGCTCAACATGATCTTTACACCCGTTCGTATTCTATGGGGTACATGTTTTATTCACGATATTATTATCTATTGACGTGTACTGATGTTGTTCAACATGATCTTTACACCCGTTCGTAATCTATGGGATACATGTTTCATTCACGATATTATTATCTATTGACGTGTACTGAAGTTGTCCAGCATGATCTTTACACCCGTTCGTATTCTATGGGGTACATGTTTTATTCACGATATTATTATCTATTGACGTGTACTGATGTTGTTCAACATGATCTTTACACCCGTTCGTAATCTATGGGGTACATGTTTTATTCACGATATTATTATCTATTGACATGTACTGATGTTGTTCAACATGATCTTTACACCCGTTCGTATTCTATGGGGTACATGTTTTATTCACGATATTATTATCTATTGACGTGTACTGATGTTGTTCAACATGATCTTTACACCCGTTCGTATTCTATGGGGTACATGTTTTATTCACGATATTATTATGTATTGACATGTACTGATGTTGTTCAACATGATCTTTACACCCGTTCGTATTCTATGGGGTACATGTTTTATTCACGATATCATTATCTATTGACGTGTACTGATGGTGTTCACCATGATCTTTACACCCGTTCGTATTCTATTGGGTACATGTTTTATTCACGATATTATTATCTATTGACGTGTACTGATGGTGTTCACCATGATCTTTACACCCGTTCGTATTCTATGGGGTACATGTTTTATTCACGATATTAGTAACCATTGACGTGTACTGATGTTGTTCAACATGATCTTTACACCCGTTCGTATTCTATGGGATACATGTTTTATTCACGATATTATAATCTATTGACGTGTACCGATGTTGTTCAACATGATCTTTACACCCGTTCGTATTCTATGGGGTACATGTTTTATTCACGATATTATTATCTATTGACGTGTACTGATGTTGTTCAACATGATCTTTACACCCGTTCGTATTCTATGGGGTACATGTTTTATTCACGATATTATTATCTATTGACGTGTACTGATGTTGTTCAACATGATCTTTACACCCGTTCGTATTCTATGAGGAACATGTTTTATTCACGATATTATTATCTATTGACGTGTACTGATGTTGCTCAACATGATCTTTACACCCGTTCGTATTCTATGGGGTACATGTTTTATTCACGATATTATTATCTATTGAAGTGTACTGATGTTGTTCAACATGATCTTTACACCCGTTCGTAATCTATGGGATACATGTTTTATTCACGATATTATTATCTATTGACGTGTACTGATGTTGTTCAACATGATCTTCACACCCGTTCGTATTCTATTCGGTACATGTTTTATTCACGATATTATTATGTATTGACGTGTACTGATGTTGTTCAACATGATCTTTACACCCGTTCGTATTCTATGGGGTACATGTTTTATTCACGATATTATTATCTATTGACGTGTACTGATGGTGTTCACCATGATCTTTACACCCGTTCGTATTCTATGGGGTACATGTTTTATTCACGATATTATTATCCATTGACGTGTACTGATGTTGTTCGACATGATCTTTACACCCGTTCGTATTCTATGGGGTACATGTTTTATTCACGATATTATAATCTATTGACGTGTACCGATGTTGTTCAACATGATCTTTACACCCGTTCGTATTCTATGGGGTACATGTTTTATTCACGATATTATTATCTATTGACGTGTACTGATGTTGTTCAACATGATCTTTACACCCGTTCGTATTCTATGGGGTACATGTTTTATTCACGATATTATTATCTATTGACGTGTACTGATGTTGTTCAACATGATCTTTACACCCGTTCGTATTCTATGGGGTACATGTTTTATTCACGATATTATTATCTATTGAGGTGTACTGATGTTGCTCAACATGATCTTTACACCCGTTCGTATTCTATGGGGTACATGTTTTATTCACGATATTATTATCTATTGACGTGTACTGATGTTGTTCAACATGATCTTTACACCCGTTCGCATTCTATGAGGTACATGTTTTATTCACGATATTATTATCTATTGACGTGTACTGATGTTGTCCAACATGATCTTTACACTCGTTCGTATTCTATGGGGTACATGTTTTATTCACGATATCATTATCTATTGACGTGTACTGATGTTGTTCGACATGATCTCTACACCCGATCGTATTCTATGGGGTGCATATTTTATTCACGATATTATTATCTATTGACGTGTACTGATGTTGTTCAACATGATCTTTACACCCGTTCGTATTATATGGGGTACATGTTTTATTCACGATATTATTATCTATTGACGTGTACTGATGTTGTCCAACATGATCTTTACACCCGTTCGTATTCTATGAGGTACATGTTTTATTCACGATATTAGTATCTATTGACGTGTACTGATGTTGTTCAACATGATCTTTACACCAGTTCGTATTCTATGGGGTACATGTTTTATTCACGATATTATAATCTATTGACGTGTACTGATGTTGTTCAACATGATCTTTACACCCGTTCGTATTCTATGGGGTACATGTTTTATTCACGATATTATTATCTATTGACGTGTACTGATGTTGTTCAACATGATCTTTACACCCGTTCGTATTCTATGGGGTACATGTTTTATTCACTATATTATAATCTATTGACGTGTACTGATGTTGTTCAACATGATCTTTACACCCGTTCGTATTCTATGGGGTACATGTTTTATTCACGATATTATAATCTATTGACGTGTACTGATATTGTTCAACATGATCTTTACACCCGTTCGTATTCTATGGGGTACATGTTTTATTTGCGATATTATAATCTATTGACGTGTACTGATGTTGTTCAACATGATTTTTACACCCGATCGTATTCTATGGGGTACATGTTTTATTCACGATATTATTATCTATTGACGTGTACTGATGTTGTTCGACATGATCTTTACACCCGTTCGTATTCTATGGGGTACATGTTTTATTCACGATATTATTATCTATTGACGTGTACCGATGTTGTTCAACATGATCTTTACACCCGTTCGTATTCTATGGGGGTACATGTTTTATTCACGATATTATTATCTATTGACGTGTACTGATGTTGTTCAACATGATCTTTACACCCGTTCGTATTCTATGAAGAACATGTTTTATTCACGATATTATTATCTATTGACGTGTACTGATGTTGCTCAACATGATCTTTACACCCGTTCGTATTCTATGGGGTACATGTTTTATTCACGATATTGTTATCTATTGACGTGTACTGATGTTGTTGAACATGATCTTTACACCCGTTCGTAATCTATGGGATACATGTTTCATTCACGATATTATTATCTATTGACGTGTACTGAAGTTGTCCAGCATGATCTTTACACCCGTTCGTATTCTATGGGGTACATGTTTTATTCACGATATTATTATCTATTGACGTGTACTGATGTTGTTCAACATGATCTTTACACCCGTTCGTAATCTATGGGATACATGTTTTATTCACGATATTATTATCTATTAACGTGTACTGATGTTGTTCAACATGATCTTTACACCCGTTCGTATTCTATGGGGTACATGTTTTATTCACGATATTATTATCTATTGACGTGTACTGATGTTGTTCAACATGATCTTTACACCTGTTCGTATTCTATTCGGTACATGTTTTATTCACGATATTATTATGTATTGACATGTACTGATGTTGTTCAACATGATCTTTACACCCGTTCGTATTCTATGGGGTACATGTTTTATTCACGATATTATTATCTATTGACGTGTACTGATGGTGTTCACCATGATCTTTACACCCGTTCGTATTCTATGGGGTACATGTTTTATTCACGATATTATTATCCATTGACGTGTACTGATGTTGTTCGACATGATTTTTACACCCGTTCGTATTCTATGGGGTACATGTTTTATTCACGATATTATAATCTATTGACGTGTACCGATGTTGTTCAACATGATCTTTACACCCGTTCGTATTCTATGGGGTACATGTTTTATTCACGATATTATTATCTATTGACGTGTACTGATGTTGTTCAACATGATCTTTACACCCGTTCGTATTCTATGGGGTACATGTTTTATTCACGATATTATTATCTATTGACGTGTACTGATGTTGTTCAACATGATCTTTACACCCGTTCGTATTCTATGGGGTACATGTTTTATTCACGATATTATTATCTATTGAGGTGTACTGATGTTGCTCAACATGATCTTTACACCCGTTCGTATTCTATGGGTACATGTTTTATTCACGATATTATTATCTATTGACGTGTACTGATGTTGTTCAACATGATCTTTACACCCGTTCGTATTCTATGGGGTACATGTTTTATTCACGATATTATTATCTATTGACGTGTACTGATGTTGTTCAACATGATCTTTACACCCGTTCGTATTCTATGGGGTACATGTTTTATTCACGATATTATTATCTATTGACGTGTACTGATGTTGTTCAACATGATCTTTACACCCGTTCGTATTCTATGAGGTACATGTTTTATTCACGATATTATTATCTATTGACGTGTACTGATGTTGCTCAACATGATCTTTACACCCGTTCGTATTCTATGGGGTACATGTTTTATTCACGATATTATTATCTATTGAAGTGTACTGATGTTGTTCAACATGATCTTTACACCCGTTCGTAATCTATGGGATACATGTTTTATTCACGATATTATTATCTATTGACGTGTACTGATGTTGTTCAACATGATCTTTACATCCGTTCGTATTCTATTCGGTACATGTTTTATTCACGATATTATTATGTATTGACGTGTACTGATGTTGTTCAACATGATCTTTACACCCGTTCGTATTCTATGGGGTACATGTTTTATTCACGATATTATTATCTATTGACGTGTACTGATGTTGTTCAACATGATCGTTACACCCGTTCGTATTCTATGAGGAACATGTCTTATTCACGATATTATTATCTATTGACGTGTACTGATGTTGCTCAACATGATCTTTACACCCGTTCGTATTCTATGGGGGTACATGTTTTATTCACGATATTATTATCTATTGACGTGTACTGATGTTGTTCAACATGATCTTTACACCCGTTCGCAATCTATGGGATACATGTTTTATTCACGATATTATTATCTATTGACGTGTACTGATGTTGTCCAGCATGATCTTTACACTCGTTCGTATTCTATGGGGTACATGTTTTATTCACGATATTATTATCTATTGACGTGTACTGATGTTGTTGAACATGATTTTTACACCCGTTCGTAATCTATGGGGTACATGTTTTATTCACGATATTATTATCTATTGACGTGTACTGATATTGTTCAACATGATCTTTACACCCGTTCGTATTCTATGGGGTACATGTTTTATTCACGATATTATTATCTATTGACGTGTACTGATGTTGTTCAACATGATCTTTACACCCGTTCGTATTCTATTCGGTACATGTTTTGTTCACGTTATTATTATGTATTGACATGTACTGATGTTATTCAACATGATCTTTACACCAGTTCGTATTCTATGGGGTACATGTTTTATTCACGATATTATTATCTATTGACGTGTACTGATGGTGTTCACCATGATCTTTACACCCGTTCGTATTCTATGGGGTACATGTTTTATTCACGATATTATAATCTATTGACGTGTACCGATGTTGTTCAACATGATCTTTACACCCGTTCGTATTCTATGGGGTACATGTTTTATTCACGATATTATTATCTATTGACGTGTACTGATGTTGTTCAACATGATCTTTACACCCGTTCGTATTCTATGGGGTACATGTTTTATTCACGATATTATTATCTATTGACGTGTACTGATGTTGTTCAACATGATCTTTACACCCGTTCGTATTCTATTCGGTACATGTTTTATTCACGATATTATTATGTATTGACGTGTACTGATGTTGTTCAACATGATCTTTACACCCGTTCGTATTCTATGGGGTACATGTTTTATTCACGATATTATTATCTATTGACGTGTACTGATGTTGTTCAACATGATCTTTACACCCGTTCGTATTCTATGGGGTACATGTTTTATTCACGATATTATTATCTATTGAGGTGTACTGATGTTGCTCAACATGATCTTTACACCCGTTCGTATTCTATGGGGTACATGTTTTATTCACGATATTATTATCTATTGACGTGTACTGATGTTGTTCAACATGATCTTTACACCCGTTCGTATTCTATGAGGTACATGTTTTATTCACGATATCATTATCTATTGACGTGTACTGATGTTGTTCGACATGATCTCTACACCCGATCGTATTCTATGGGGTGCATATTTTATTCACGATATTATTATCTATTGACGTGTACTGATGTTGTTCAACATTATCTTTACACCCGTTCGTATTATATGGGGTACATGTTTTATTCACGATATTATTATCTATTGACGTGTACTGATGTTGTCCAACATGATCTTTACACCCGTTCGTATTCTATGAGGTACATGTTTTATTCACGATATTATTATCTATTGACGTGTACTGATGTTGTTCAACATGATCTTTACACCCGTTCGTATTCTATGGGGTACATGTTTTATTCACGATATTATAATCTATTGACGTGTACTGATGTTGTTCAACATGATCTTTACACCCGTTCGTATTCTATGGGGTACATGTTTTATTCACGATATTATTATCTATTGACGTGTACTGATGTTGTTCAACATGATCTTTACACCCGTTCGTATTCTATGGGGTACATGTTTTATTCACTATATTATAATCTATTGACGTGTACTGATGTTGTTCAACATGATCTTTACACCCGTTCGTATTCTATGGGGTACATGTTTTATTCACGATATTATAATCTATTGACGTGTACTGATGTTGTTCAACATGATTTTTACACCCGATCGTATTCTATGAGGTACATGTTTTATTCACGATATTATTATCTATTGACGTGTACTGATGTTGTTCAACATGATCTTTACACCCGTTCGCATTCTATGGGGTACATGTTTTATTCACGATATTATTATCTATTGACGTGTACTGATGTTGTTCAAACATGATCTTTACACCCGTTCGTATTCTATGAGGTACATGTTTTATTCACGATATTATTATCTATTGACGTGTACTGATGTTGTTCGACATGATCTTTACACCCGTTCGTATTCTATGGGGTACATGTTTTATTCACGATATTATTATCTATTGACGTGTACTGATGGTGTTCACCATGATCTTTACACCCGTTCGTAATCTATGGGGTACATGTTTTATTCACGATATTATTATCTATTGACGTGTACTGATGTTGTTCAACATGATCTTTACACCCGTTCGTATTCTATGAGGTACATGTTTTATTCACGATATTATTATCTATTGACGTGTACCGATGTTGTTCAACATGATCTTTACACCCGTTCGTATTCTATGGGGTACATGTTTTATTCACGATATTATAATCTATTGACGTGTACTGATATTGTTCAACATGATCTTTACACCCGTTCGTATTCTATGGGGTACATGTTTTATTCACGATATTATTATCTATTGACGTGTACTGATGTTGTTCAAACATGATCTTTACACCCGTTCGTATTTTATGAGGTACATGTTTTATTCACGATATGATTATCTATTGACGTGTACTGATGTTGTTCGACATGATCTTTACACCTGTTCGTATTCTATGGGGTACATGTTTTATTCACGATATTTTTATCTATTGACGTGTACCGATGTTGTTCAACATGATCTTTACACCTGTTCGTATTCTATGGGGGTACATGTTTTATTCACGATATTATTATCTATTGACGTGTACTGATGTTGTTCAACATGATCTTTATACTCGTTCGTATTCTATGAGGAACATGTTTTATTCACGATATTATTATCTATTGACGTGTACTGATGTTGCTCAACATGATCTTTACACCCGTTCGTATTCTATGGGGTACATGTTTTATTCACGATATTATTATCTATTGACGTGTACTGATGTTGTTCAACATGATCTTTACACCCGTTCGTAATCTATGGGATACATGTTTCATTCACGATATTATTATCTATTGACGTGTACTGAAGTTGTCCAGCATGATCTTTACACCCGTTCGTATTCTATGGGGTACATGTTTTATTCACAATAGTATTATGTATTGACGTGTACTGATGTTGCTCAACATGATCTTTACACCCGTTCGTAATCTATGGGGTACATGTTTTATTCACGATATTATTATCTATTGACGTGTACTGATGTTGTCCAACATGATCTTTACACCCGTTCGTATTCTATGAGGTACATGTTTTATTCACGATATTATTATCTATTGACGTGTACTGATGTTGTTCAACATGATCTTTACACTCGTTCGTATTCTATGGGGTACATGTTTTATTCACGATATTATAATCTATTGACGTGTACTGATGTTGTTCGACATGATCTTTACACCCGTTCGTATTCTATGGGATGCATGTTTTATTCACGATATTATTATCTATTGACGTGTACTGATGTTTTTCAACATGATCTTTACACCCGTTCGTATTCTATGGGGTACATGTTTTATTCAGTATATTATAATCTATTGACGTGTACTGATGTTGTTCAACATGATCTTTACACCCGTTCGTATTCTATGGGGTACATGTTTTATTCACGATATTATAATCTATTGACGTGTACTGATATTGTTCAACATGATCTTTACACCCGTTCGTATTCTATGGGGTACATGTTTTATTCACGATATTATTATCTATTGACGTGTACTGATGTTGTTCAACATGATTTTTACACCCGATCGTATTCTATGGGGTACATGTTTTATTCACGATATTATTATCTATTGACGTGTACTGATGTTGTTCAACATGATCTTTACACCCGTTCGCATTCTATGGGGTACATGTTTTATTCACGATATTATTATCTATTGACGTGTACTGATGTTGTTCAACATGATCTTTACACCCGTTCGTATTCTATGAGGAACATGTTTTATTCACGATATTATTATCTATTGACGTGTACTGATGTTGCTCAACATGATCTTTACACCCGTTCGTATTCTATGGGGTACATGTTTTATTCACGATATTATTATCTATTGACGTGTACTGATGTTGTTCAACATGATCTTTACACCCGTTCGTAATCTATGGGATACATGTTTCATTCACGATATTATTATCTATTGACGTGTACTGAAGTTGTCCAGCATGATCTTTACACCCGTTCGTATTCTATCGGTACATGTTTTATTCACGATATTATTATCTATTGACGTGTACTGATGTTGTTCAACATGATCTTTACACCCGTTCGTAATCTATGGGGTACATGTTTTATTCACGATATTATTATCTATTGACGTGTACTGATGTTGTTCAACATGATCTTTACACCCGTTCGTATTCTATGGGGTACATGTTTTATTCACGATATTATTATCTATTGACGTGTACTGATGTTGTTCAACATGATCTTTACACCCGTTCGTATTCTATGGGGTACATGTTTTATTCACGATATTATTATGTATTGACATGTACTGATGTTGTTCAACATGATCTTTACACCCGTTCGTATTCTATGGGGTACATGTTTTATTCACGATATCATTATCTATTGACGTGTACTGATGGTGTTCACCATGATCTTTACACCCGTTCGTATTCTATGGGGTACATGTTTTATTCACGATATTATTATCTATTGACGTGTACTGATGGTGTTCACCATGATCTTTACACCCGTTCGTAATCTATGGGGTACATGTTTTATTCACGATATTATTATCTATTGACGTGTACTGATGTTGTTCAACATGATCTTTACACCCGTTCGTATTCTATGAGGTACATGTTTTATTCACGATATTATTATCTATTGACGTGTACCGATGTTGTTCAACATGATCTTTACACCCGTTCGTATTCTATGGGGTACATGTTTTATTCACGATATTATAATCTATTGACGTGTACTGATATTGTTCAACATGATCTTTACACCCGTTCGTATTCTATGGGGTACATGTTTTATTCACGATATTATTATCTATTGACGTGTACTGATGTTGTTCAAACATGATCTTTACACCCGTTCGTATTTTATGAGGTACATGTTTTATTCACGATATGATTATCTATTGACGTGTACTGATGTTGTTCGACATGATCTTTACACCTGTTCGTATTCTATGGGGTACATGTTTTATTCACGATATTTTTATCTATTGACGTGTACCGATGTTGTTCAACATGATCTTTACACCTGTTCGTATTCTATGGGGGTACATGTTTTATTCACGATATTATTATCTATTGACGTGTACTGATGTTGTTCAACATGATCTTTATACTCGTTCGTATTCTATGAGGAACATGTTTTATTCACGATATTATTATCTATTGACGTGTACTGATGTTGCTCAACATGATCTTTACACCCGTTCGTATTCTATGGGGTACATGTTTTATTCACGATATTATTATCTATTGACGTGTACTGATGTTGTTCAACATGATCTTTACACCCGTTCGTAATCTATGGGATACATGTTTCATTCACGATATTATTATCTATTGACGTGTACTGAAGTTGTCCAGCATGATCTTTACACCCGTTCGTATTCTATGGGGTACATGTTTTATTCACAATAGTATTATGTATTGACGTGTACTGATGTTGCTCAACATGATCTTTACACCCGTTCGTAATCTATGGGGTACATGTTTTATTCACGATATTATTATCTATTGACGTGTACTGATGTTGTCCAACATGATCTTTACACCCGTTCGTATTCTATGAGGTACATGTTTTATTCACGATATTATTATCTATTGACGTGTACTGATGTTGTTCAACATGATCTTTACACTCGTTCGTATTCTATGGGGTACATGTTTTATTCACGATATTATAATCTATTGACGTGTACTGATGTTGTTCGACATGATCTTTACACCCGTTCGTATTCTATGGGATACATGTTTTATTCACGATATTATTATCTATTGACGTGTACTGATGTTTTTCAACATGATCTTTACACCCGTTCGTATTCTATGGGGTACATGTTTTATTCAGTATATTATAATCTATTGACGTGTACTGATGTTGTTCAACATGATCTTTACACCCGTTCGTATTCTATGGGGTACATGTTTTATTCACGATATTATAATCTATTGACGTGTACTGATATTGTTCAACATGATCTTTACACCCGTTCGTATTCTATGGGGTACATGTTTTATTCACGATATTATTATCTATTGACGTGTACTGATGTTGTTCAACATGATTTTTACACCCGATCGTATTCTATGGGGTACATGTTTTATTCACGATATTATTATCTATTGACGTGTACTGATGTTGTTCAACATGATCTTTACACCCGTTCGCATTCTATGGGGTACATGTTTTATTCACGATATTATTATCTATTGACGTGTACTGATGTTGTTCAACATGATCTTTACACCCGTTCGTATTCTATGAGGAACATGTTTTATTCACGATATTATTATCTATTGACGTGTACTGATGTTGCTCAACATGATCTTTACACCCGTTCGTATTCTATGGGGTACATGTTTTATTCACGATATTATTATCTATTGACGTGTACTGATGTTGTTCAACATGATCTTTACACCCGTTCGTAATCTATGGGATACATGTTTCATTCACGATATTATTATCTATTGACGTGTACTGAAGTTGTCCAGCATGATCTTTACACCCGTTCGTATTCTATCGGTACATGTTTTATTCACGATATTATTATCTATTGACGTGTACTGATGTTGTTCAACATGATCTTTACACCCGTTCGTAATCTATGGGGTACATGTTTTATTCACGATATTATTATCTATTGACGTGTACTGATGTTGTTCAACATGATCTTTACACCCGTTCGTATTCTATGGGGTACATGTTTTATTCACGATATTATTATCTATTGACGTGTACTGATGTTGTTCAACATGATCTTTACACCCGTTCGTATTCTATGGGGTACATGTTTTATTCACGATATTATTATGTATTGACATGTACTGATGTTGTTCAACATGATCTTTACACCCGTTCGTATTCTATGGGGTACATGTTTTATTCACGATATCATTATCTATTGACGTGTACTGATGGTGTTCACCATGATCTTTACACCCGTTCGTATTCTATGGGGTACATGTTTTATTCACGATATTATTATCTATTGACGTGTACTGATGGTGTTCACCATGATCTTTACACCCGTTCGTATTCTATGGGGTACATGTTTTATTCACGATATTAGTAACCATTGACGTGTACTGATGTTGTTCGACATGATCTTTACACCCGTTCGTATTCTATGGGGTACATGTTTTATTCACGATATTATAATCTATTGACGTGTACCGATGTTGTTCAACATGATCTTTACACCCGTTCGTATTCTATGGGGTACATGTTTTATTCACGATATTATTATCTATTGACGTGTACTGATGTTGTTCAACATGATCTTTACACCCGTTCGTATTCTATGGGGTACATGTTTTATTCACGATATTATTATCTATTGACGTGTACTGATATTGTTCAACATGATCTTTACACCCGTTCGTATTCTATGAGGAACATGTTTTATTCACGATATTATTATCTATTGACGTGTACTGATGTTGCTCAACATGATCTTTACACCCGTTCGTATTCTATGGGGTACATGTTTTATTCACGATATTATTATCTATTGAAGTGTACTGATGTTGTTCAACATGATCTTTACACCCGTTCGTAATCTATGGGATACATGTTTTATTCACGATATTATTATCTATTGACGTGTACTGATGTTGTTCAACATGATCTTCACACCCGTTCGTATTCTATTCGGTACATGTTTTATTCACGATATTATTATGTATTGACGTGTACTGATGTTGTTCAACATGATCTTTACACCCGTTCGTATTCTATGGGGTACATGTTTTATTCACGATATTATTATCTATTGACGTGTACTGATGGTGTTCACCATGATCTTTACACCCGTTCGTATTCTATGGGGTACATGTTTTATTCACGATATTATTATCCATTGACGTGTACTGATGTTGTTCGACATGATCTTTACACCCGTTCGTATTCTATGGGGTACATGTTTTATTCACGATATTATAATCTATTGACGTGTACCGATGTTGTTCAACATGATCTTTACACCCGTTCGTATTCTATGGGGTACATGTTTTATTCACGATATTATTATCTATTGAGGTGTACTGATGTTGTTCAACATGATCTTTACACCCGTTCGTATTCTATGGGGTACATGTTTTATTCACGATATTATTATCTATTGACGTGTACTGATGTTGTTCAACATGATCTTTACACCCGTTCGTATTCTATGAGGTACATGTTTTATTCACGATATTATTATGTATTGACGTGTACTAATGTTGTTCAACATGATCTTTACACCCGTTCGTATTCTATGGGGTACATGTTTTATTCACGATATTATTATCTATTGACGTGTACTGATGTTGTTCAACATGATCTTTACACCCGTTCGTATTCTATGGGGTACATGTTTTATTCACGATATTATTATCTATTGAGGTGTACTGATGTTGCTCAACATGATCTTTACACCCGTTCGTATTCTATGGGGTACATGTTTTATTCACGATATTATTATCTATTGACGTGTACTGATGTTGTTCAACATGATCTTTACACCCGTTCGTATTCTATGAGGTACATGTTTTATTCACGATATTATTATCTATTGACGTGTACTGATGTTGTCCAACATGATCTTTACACTCGTTCGTATTCTATGAGGTACATGTTTTATTCACGATATCATTATCTATTGACGTGTACTGATGTTGTTCGACATGATCTCTACACCCGATCGTATTCTATGGGGTGCATATTTTATTCACGATATTATTATCTATTGACGTGTACTGATGTTGTTCAACATGATCTTTACACCCGTTCGTATTATATGGGGTACATGTTTTATTCACGATATTATTATCTATTGACGTGTACTGATGTTGTCCAACATGATCTTTACACCCGTTCGTATTCTATGAGGTACATGTTTTATTCACGATATTTTTATCTATTGACGTGTACTGATGTTATTCAACATGATCTTTACACCCGTTCGTATTCTATGGGGTGCATGTTTTATTCACGATATTATAATCTATTGACGTGTACTGATGTTGTTCAACATGATCTTTACACCCGTTCGTATTCTATGGGGTACATGTTTTATTCACGATATTATTATCTATTGACGTGTACTGATGTTGTTCAACATGATCTTTACACCCGTTCGTATTCTATGGGGTACATGTTTTATTCACTATATTATAATCTATTGACGTGTACTGATGTTGTTCAACATGATCTTTACACCCGTTCGTATTCTATGGGGTACATGTTTTATTCACGATATTATAATCTATTGACGTGTACTGATGTTGTTCAACATGATCTTTACACCCGTTCGTATTCTATGGGGTACATGTTTTATTCACGATATTATTATCTATTGACGTGTACTGATGTTGTTCAAACATGATCTTTACATCCGTTCGTATTCTATGAGGTACATGTTTTATTCACGATATTATTATCTATTGACGTGTACTGATGTTGTTCGACATGATCTTTACACCCGTTCGTATTCTATGGGGTACATGTTTTATTCACGATATTATTATCTATTGACGTGTACCGATGTTGTTCAACATGATCTTTACACCCGTTCGTATTCTATGAGGTACATGTTTTATTCACGATATTTTTATCTATTGACGTGTACTGATGTTATTCAACATGATCTTTACACCCGTTCGTATTCTATGGGGTGCATGTTTTATTCACGATATTATAATCTATTGACGTGTACTGATGTTGTTCAACATGATCTTTACACCCGTTCGTATTCTATGGGGTACATGTTTTATTCACGATATTATTATCTATTGACGTGTACTGATGTTGTTCAACATGATCTTTACACCCGTTCGTATTCTATGGGGTACATGTTTTATTCACTATATTATAATCTATTGACGTGTACTGATGTTGTTCAACATGATCTTTACACCCGTTCGTATTCTATGGGGTACATGTTTTATTCACGATATTATAATCTATTGACGTGTACTGATGTTGTTCAACATGATCTTTACACCCGTTCGTATTCTATGGGGTACATGTTTTATTCACGATATTATTATCTATTGACGTGTACTGATGTTGTTCAAACATGATCTTTACATCCGTTCGTATTCTATGAGGTACATGTTTTATTCACGATATTATTATCTATTGACGTGTACTGATGTTGTTCGACATGATCTTTACACCCGTTCGTATTCTATGGGGTACATGTTTTATTCACGATATTATTATCTATTGACGTGTACCGATGTTGTTCAACATGATCTTTACACCCGTTCGTATTCTATGGGGTACATGTTTTATTCACGATATTATTATCTATTGAAGTGTACTGATGTTGTTCAACATGATCTTTACACCCGTTCGTAATCTATGGGATACATGTTTTATTCACGATATTATTATCTATTGACGTGTACTGATGTTGTTCAACATGATCTTTACATCCGTTCGTATTCTATTCGGTACATGTTTTATTCACGATATTATTATGTATTGACGTGTACTGATGTTGTTCAACATGATCTTTACACCCGTTCGTAATCTATGGGATACATGTTTTATTCACGATATTATTATCTATTGACGTGTACTGATATTGTTCAACATGATCTTTACACCCGTTCGTATTCTATGGGGTACATGTTTTATTCACGATATTATTATCTATTGACGTGTACTGATGTTGTTCAACATGATCTTTACACCCGTTCGTATTCTATTCGGTACATGTTTTATTCACGTTATTATTATGTATTGACATGTACTGATGTTATTCAACATGATCTTTACACCCGTTCGTATTCTATGGGGTACATGTTTTATTCACGATATTATTATCTATTGACGTGTACTGATGGTGTTCACCATGATCTTTACACCCGTTCGTATTCTATGGGGTACATGTTTTATTCACGATATTATTATCCATTGACGTGTACTGATGTTGTTCGACATGATCTTTACACCCGTTCGTATTCTATGGGGTACATGTTTTATTCACGATATTATAATCTATTGACGTGTACCGATGTTGTTCAACATGATCTTTACACCCGTTCGTATTCTATGGGGTACATGTTTTATTCACGATATTATTATCTATTGACGTGTACTGATGTTGTTCAACATGATCTTTACACCCGTTCGTATTCTATGGGGTACATGTTTTATTCACGATATTATTATCTATTGACGTGTACTGATGTTGTTCAACATGATCTTTACACCCGTTCGTATTCTATTCGGTACATGTTTTATTCACGATATTATTATGTATTGACGTGTACTGATTTTGTTCAACATGATCTTTACACCCGTTCGTATTCTATGGGGTACATGTTTTATTCACGATATTATTATCTATTGACGTGTACTGATGTTGTTCAACATGATCTTTACACCCGTTCGTATTCTATGGGGTACATGTTTTATTCACGATATTATTATCTATTGAGGTGTACTGATGTTGCTCAACATGATCTTTACACCCGTTCGTATTCTATGGGGTACATGTTTTATTCACGATATTATTATCTATTGACGTGTACTGATGTTGTTCAACATGATCTTTACACCCGTTCGTATTCTATGAGGTACATGTTTTATTCACGATATTATTATCTATTGACGTGTACTGATGTTGTCCAACATGATCTTTACACTCGTTCGTATTCTATGAGGTACATGTTTTATTCACGATATCATTATCTATTGACGTGTACTGATGTTGTTCGACATGATCTCTACACCCGATCGTATTCTATGGGGTGCATATTTTATTCACGATAATATTATCTATTGACGTGTACTGATGTTGTTCAACATGATCTTTACACCCGTTCGTATTATATGGGGTACATGTTTTATTCACGATATTATTATCTATTGACGTGTACTGATGTTGTTCAACATGATCTTTACACCCGTTCGTATTCTATGGGGTACATGTTTTATTCACGATATTATAATCTATTGACGTGTACTGATGTTGTTCAACATGATCTTTACACCCGTTCGTATTCTATGGGGTACATGTTTTATTCACGATATTATTATCTATTGACGTGTACTGATGTTGTTCAACATGATCTTTACACCCGTTCGTATTCTATGGGGTACATGTTTTATTCACTATATTATAATCTATTGACGTGTACTGATGTTGTTCAACATGATCTTTACACCCGTTCGTATTCTATGGGGTACATGTTTTATTCACGATATTATAATCTATTGACGTGTACTGATGTTGTTCAACATGATTTTTACACCCGATCGTATTCTATGAGGTACATGTTTTATTCACGATATTATTATCTATTGACGTGTACTGATGTTGTTCAACATGATCTTTACACCCGTTCGCATTCTATGGGGTACATGTTTTATTCACTATATTATAATCTATTGACGTGTACTGATGTTGTTCAACATGATCTTTACACCCGTTCGTATTCTATGGGGTACATGTTTTATTCACGATATTATTATCTATTGAAGTGTACTGATGTTGTTCAACATGATCTTTACACCCGTTCGTAATCTATGGGATACATGTTTTATTCACGATATTATTATCTATTGACGTGTACTGATGTTGTTCAACATGATCTTTACATCCGTTCGTATTCTATTCGGTACATGTTTTATTCACGATATTATTATGTATTGACGTGTACTGATGTTGTTCAACATGATCTTTACACCCGTTCGTATTCTATGGGGTACATGTTTTATTCACGATATTATTATCTATTGACGTGTACTGATGTTGTTCAACATGATCGTTACACCCGTTCGTATTCTATGAGGAACATGTCTTATTCACGATATTATTATCTATTGACGTGTACTGATGTTGCTCAACATGATCTTTACACCCGTTCGTATTCTATGGGGGTACATGTTTTATTCACGATATTATTATCTATTGACGTGTACTGATGTTGTTGAACATGATTTTTACACCCGTTCGTAATCTATGGGATACATGTTTTATTCACGATATTATTATCTATTGACGTGTACTGATATTGTTCAACATGATCTTTACACCCGTTCGTATTCTATGGGGTACATGTTTTATTCACGATATTATTATCTATTGACGTGTACTGATGTTGTTCAACATGATCTTTACACCCGTTCGTATTCTATTCGGTACATGTTTTATTCACGTTATTATTATGTATTGACATGTACTGATGTTATTCAACATGATCTTTACACCCGTTCGTATTCTATGGGGTACATGTTTTATTCACGATATTATTATCTATTGACGTGTACTGATGGTGTTCACCATGATCTTTACACCCGTTCGTATTCTATGGGGTACATGTTTTATTCACGATATTATTATCCATTGACGTGTACTGATGTTGTTCGACATGATCTTTACACCCGTTCGTATTCTATGGGGTACATGTTTTATTCACGATATTATAATCTATTGACATGTACCGATGTTGTTCAACATGATCTTTACACCCGTTCGTATTCTATGGGGTACATGTTTTATTCACGATATTATTATCTATTGACGTGTACTGATGTTGTTCAACATGATCTTTACACCCGTTCGTATTCTATGGGGTACATGTTTTATTCACGATATTATTATCTATTGACGTGTACTGATGTTGTTCAACATGATCTTTACACCCGTTCGTATTCTATTCGGTACATGTTTTATTCACGATATTATTATGTATTGACGTGTACTGATTTTGTTCAACATGATCTTTACACCCGTTCGTATTCTATGGGGTACATGTTTTATTCACGATATTATTATCTATTGACGTGTACTGATGTTGTTCAACATGATCTTTACACCCGTTCGTATTCTATGGGGTACATGTTTTATTCACGATATTATTATCTATTGAGGTGTACTGATGTTGCTCAACATGATCTTTACACCCGTTCGTATTCTATGGGGTACATGTTTTATTCACGATATTATTATCTATTGACGTGTACTGATGTTGTTCAACATGATCTTTACACCCGTTCGTATTCTATGAGGTACATGTTTTATTCACGATATTATTATCTATTGACGTGTACTGATGTTGTCCAACATGATCTTTACACTCGTTCGTATTCTATGAGGTACATGTTTTATTCACGATATCATTATCTATTGACGTGTACTGATGTTGTTCGACATGATCTCTACACCCGATCGTATTCTATGGGGTGCATATTTTATTCACGATAATATTATCTATTGACGTGTACTGATGTTGTTCAACATGATCTTTACACCCGTTCGTATTATATGGGGTACATGTTTTATTCACGATATTATTATCTATTGACGTGTACTGATGTTGTTCAACATGATCTTTACACCCGTTCGTATTCTATGGGGTACATGTTTTATTCACGATATTATAATCTATTGACGTGTACTGATGTTGTTCAACATGATCTTTACACCCGTTCGTATTCTATGGGGTACATGTTTTATTCACGATATTATTATCTATTGACGTGTACTGATGTTGTTCAACATGATCTTTACACCCGTTCGTATTCTATGGGGTACATGTTTTATTCACTATATTATAATCTATTGACGTGTACTGATGTTGTTCAACATGATCTTTACACCCGTTCGTATTCTATGGGGTACATGTTTTATTCACGATATTATAATCTATTGACGTGTACTGATGTTGTTCAACATGATTTTTACACCCGATCGTATTCTATGAGGTACATGTTTTATTCACGATATTATTATCTATTGACGTGTACTGATGTTGTTCAACATGATCTTTACACCCGTTCGCATTCTATGGGGTACATGTTTTATTCACGATATTATTATCTATTGACGTGTACTGATGTTGTTCAAACATGATCTTTACACCCGTTCGTATTCTATGAGGTACATGTTTTATTCACGATATTATTATCTATTGACGTGTACTGATGTTGTTCGACATGATCTTTACACCCGTTCGTATTCTATGGGGTACATGTTTTATTCACGATATTATTATCTATTGACGTGTACTGATGGTGTTCACCATGATCTTTACACCCGTTCGTAATCTATGGGGTACATGTTTTATTCACGATATTATTATCTATTGACGTGTACTGATGTTGTTCAACATGATCTTTACACCCGTTCGTATTCTATGAGGTACATGTTTTATTCACGATATTATTATCTATTGACGTGTACTGATGTTGTCCATCATGATCTTTACACCCGTTCGTATTCTATGAGGTACATGTTTTATTCACGATATCATTATCTATTGACGTGTACTGATGTTGTTCGACATGATCTCTACACCCCATCGTATTCTATGGGGTGCATATTTTATTCACGATATTATTATCTATTGACGTGTACTGATGTTGTTCAACATGATCTTTACACCCGTTCGTATTATATGGGGTACATGTTTTATTCACGATATTATTATCTATTGACGTGAACTGATGTTGTCCAACATGATCTTTACACCCGTTCGTATTCTATGAGGTACATGTTTTATTCACGATATTATTATCTATTGACGTGTACTGATGTTGTTCAACATGATCTTTACACCCGTTCGTATTCTATGGGATACATGTTTTATTCACGATATTATAATCTATTGACGTGTACTGATGTTGTTCAACATGATCTTTACACCCGTTCGTATTCTATGGGGTACATGTTTTATTCACGATATTATTATCTATTGACGTGTACTGATGTTTTTCAACATGATCTTTACACCCGTTCGTATTCTATGGGGTACATGTTTTATTCACGATATTATAATCTATTGACGTGTACTGATATTGTTCAACATGATCTTTACACCCGTTCGTATTCTATGGGGTACATGTTTTATTCACGATATTATTATCTATTGACGTGTACTGATGTTGTTCAAACATGATCTTTACATCCGTTCGTATTCTATGAGGTACATGTTTTATTCACGATATTATTATCTATTGACGTGTACTGATGTTGTTCGACATGATCTTTACACCCGTTCGTATTCTATGGGGTACATGTTTTATTCACGATATTATTATCTATTGACGTGTACCGATGTTGTTCAACATGATCTTTACACCCGTTCGTATTCTATGGGGTACATGTTTTATTCACGATATTATTATCTATTGAAGTGTACTGATGTTGTTCAACATGATCTTTACACCCGTTCGTAATCTATGGGATACATGTTTTATTCACGATATTATTATCTATTGACGTGTACTGATGTTGTTCACCATGATCTTTACATCCGTTCGTATTCTATTCGGTACATGTTTTATTCACGATATCATTATCTATTGACGTGTACTGATGTTGTTCGACATGATCTCTACACCCGATCGTATTCTATGGGGTGCATATTTTATTCACGATAATATTATCTATTGACGTGTACTGATGTTGTTCAACATGATCTTTACACCCGTTCGTATTATATGGGATACATGTTTTATTCACGATATTATTATCTATTGACGTGTACTGATGTTGCTCAACATGATCTTTACACCCGTTCGTATTCTATGGGGGTACATGTTTTATTCACGATATTATTATCTATTGACGTGTACTGATGTTGTTCAACATGATCTTTACACCCGTTCGCAATCTATGGGATACATGTTTTATTCACGATATTATTATCTATTGACGTGTACTGATGTTGTCCAGCATGATCTTTACACTCGTTCGTATTCTATGGGGTACATGTTTTATTCACGATATTATTATCTATTGACGTGTACTGATGTTGTTGAACATGATTTTTACACCCGTTCGTAATCTATGGGATACATGTTTTATTCACGATATTATTATCTATTGACGTGTACTGATATTGTTCAACATGATCTTTACACCCGTTCGTATTCTATGGGGTGCATGTTTTATTCACGATATTATTATCTATTGACGTGTACTGATGTTGTTCAACATGATCTTTACACCCGTTCGTATTCTATTCGGTACATGTTTTATTCACGTTATTATTATGTATTGACATGTACTGATGTTATTCAACATGATCTTTACACCCGTTCGTATTCTATGGGGTACATGTTTTATTCACGATATTATTATCTATTGACGTGTACTGATGGTGTTCACCATGATCTTTACACCCGTTCGTATTCTATGGGGTACATGTTTTATTCACGATATTATTATCCATTGACGTGTACTGATGTTGTTCGACATGATCTTTACACCCGTTCGTATTCTATGGGGTACATGTTTTATTCACGATATTATAATCTATTGACGTGTACCGATGTTGTTCAACATGATCTTTACACCCGTTCGTATTCTATGGGGTACATGTTTTATTCACGATATTATTATCTATTGACGTGTACTGATGTTGTTCAACATGATCTTTACACCCGTTCGTATTCTATTCGGTACATGTTTTATTCACGATATTATTATGTATTGACGTGTACTGATGTTGTTCAACATGATCTTTACACCCGTTCGTATTCTATGGGGTACATGTTTTATTCACGATATTATTATCTATTGACGTGTAATGATGTTGTTCAACATGATCTTTACACCCGTTCGTATTCTATGGGGTACATGTTTTATTCACGATATTATTATCTATTGAGGTGTACTGATGTTGCTCAACATGATCTTTACACCCGTTCGTATTCTATGGGGTACATGTTTTATTCACGATATTATTATCTATTGACGTGTACTGATGTTGTTCAACATGATCTTTACACCCGTTCGTATTCTATGAGGTACATGTTTTATTCACGATATTATTATCTATTGACGTGTACTGATGTTGTCCAACATGATCTTTACACTCGTTCGTATTCTATGAGGTACATGTTTTATTCACGATATCATTATCTATTGACGTGTACTGATGTTGTTCGACATGATCTCTACACCCGATCGTATTCTATGGGGTGCATATTTTATTCACGATAATATTATCTATTGACGTGTACTGATGTTGTTCAACATGATCTTTACACCCGTTCGTATTATATGGGGTACATGTTTTATTCACGATATTATTATCTATTGACGTGTACTGATGTTGTTCAACATGATCTTTACACCCGTTCGTATTCTATGGGGTACATGTTTTATTCACGATATTATAATCTATTGACGTGTACTGATGTTGTTCAACATGATCTTTACACCCGTTCGTATTCTATGGGGTACATGTTTTATTCACGATATTATTATCTATTGACGTGTACTGATGTTGTTCAACATGATCTTTACACCCGTTCGTATTCTATGGGGTACATGTTTTATTCACTATATTATAATCTATTGACGTGTACTGATGTTGTTCAACATGATCTTTACACCCGTTCGTATTCTATGGGGTACATGTTTTATTCACGATATTATAATCTATTGACGTGTACTGATGTTGTTCAACATGATTTTTACACCCGATCGTATTCTATGAGGTACATGTTTTATTCACGATATTATTATCTATTGACGTGTACTGATGTTGTTCAACATGATCTTTACACCCGTTCGCATTCTATGGGGTACATGTTTTATTCACGATATTATTATCTATTGACGTGTACTGATGTTGTTCAAACATGATCTTTAAACCCGTTCGTATTCTATGAGGTACATGTTTTATTCACGATATTATTATCTATTGACGTGTACTGATGTTGTTCGACATGATCTTTACACCCGTTCGTATTCTATGGGGTACATGTTTTATTCACGATATTATTATCTATTGACGTGTACTGATGGTGTTCACCATGATCTTTACACCCGTTCGTAATCTATGGGGTACATGTTTTATTCACGATATTATTATCTATTGACGTGTACTGATGTTGTTCAACATGATCTTTACACCCGTTCGTATTCTATGAGGTACATGTTTTATTCACGATATTATTATCTATTGACGTGTACTGATGTTGTCCATCATGATCTTTACACCCGTTCGTATTCTATGAGGTACATGTTTTATTCACGATATCATTATCTATTGACGTGTACTGATGTTGTTCGACATGATCTCTACACCCGATCGTATTCTATGGGGTGCATATTTTATTCACGATATTATTATCTATTGACGTGTACTGATGTTGTTCAACATGATCTTTACACCCGTTCGTATTATATGGGGTACATGTTTTATTCACGATATTATTATCTATTGACGTGAACTGATGTTGTCCAACATGATCTTTACACCCGTTCGTATTCTATGAGGTACATGTTTTATTCACGATATTATTATCTATTGACGTGTACTGATGTTGTTCAACATGATCTTTACACCCGTTCGTATTCTATGGGATACATGTTTTATTCACGATATTATAATCTATTGACGTGTACTGATGTTGTTCAACATGATCTTTACACCCGTTCGTATTCTATGGGGTACATGTTTTATTCACGATATTATTATCTATTGACGTGTACTGATGTTTTTCAACATGATCTTTACACCCGTTCGTATTCTATGGGGTACATGTTTTATTCACGATATTATAATCTATTGACGTGTACCGATGTTGTTCAACATGATCTTTACACCCGTTCGTATTCTATGGGGTACATGTTTTATTCACGATATTATAATCTATTGACGTGTACTGATATTGTTCAACATGATCTTTACACCCGTTCGTATTCTATGGGGTACATGTTTTATTCACGATATTATTATCTATTGACGTGTACTGATGTTGTTCAAACATGATCTTTACACCCGTTCGTATTTTATGAGGTACATGTTTTATTCACGATATTATTATCTATTGACGTGTACTGATGTTGTTCGACATGATCTTTACACCCGTTCGTATTCTATGGGGTACATGTTTTATTCACGATATTATTATCTATTGACGTGTACCGATGTTGTTCAACATGATCTTTACACCCGTTCGTATTCTATGGGGGTACATGTTTTATTCACGATATTATTATCTATTGACGTGTACTGATGTTGTTCAACATGATCTTTATACTCGTTCGTATTCTATGAGGAACATGTTTTATTCACGATATTATTATCTATTGACGTGTACTGATGTTGTTCAACATGATCTTTACACCCGTTCGTATTCTATGGGGTACATGTTTTATTCACGATATTATTATCTATTGACGTGTACTGATGTTGTTCAACATGATCTTTACACCCGTTCGTATTCTATGGGGTACATGTTTTATTCACTATATTATAATCTATTGACGTGTACTGATGTTGTTCAACATGATCTTTACACCCGTTCGTATTCTATGGGGTACATGTTTTATTCACGATATTATAATCTATTGACGTGTACTGATATTGTTCAACATGATCTTTACACCCGTTCGTATTCTATGGGGGTACATGTTTTATTCACGATATTATTATCTATTGACGTGTACTGATGTTGTTCAACATGATCTTTACACCCGTTCGTATTCTATGAGGAACATGTTTTATTCACGATATTATTATCTATTGACGTGTACTGATGTTGCTCAACATGATCTTTACACCCGTTCGTATTCTATGGGGTACATGTTTTATTCACGATATTATTATCTATTGACGTGTACTGATGTTGTTCAACATGATCTTTACACCCGTTCGTAATCTATGGGATACATGTTTCATTCACGATATTATTATCTATTGACGTGTACTGAAGTTGTCCAGCATGATCTTTACACCCGTTCGTATTCTATGGGGTACATGTTTTATTCACAATAGTATTATGTATTGACGTGTACTGATGTTGCTCAACATGATCTTTACACCCGTTCGTAATCTATGGGGTACATGTTTTATTCACGATATTATTATCTATTGACGTGTACTGATGTTGTCCAACATGATCTTTACACCCGTTCGTATTCTATGAGGTACATGTTTTATTCACGATATTATTATCTATTGACGTGTACTGATGTTGTTCAACATGATCTTTACACCCGTTCGTATTCTATGAGGTACATGTTTTATTCACGATATTATAATCTATTGACGTGTACTGATGTTGTTCGACATGATCTTTACACCCGTTCGTATTCTATGGGATACATGTTTTATTCACGATATTATTATCTATTGACGTGTACTGATGTTTTTCAACATGATCTTTACACCCGTTCGTATTCTATGGGGTACATGTTTTATTCACTATATTATAATCTATTGACGTGTACTGATGTTGTTCAACATGATCTTTACACCCGTTCGTATTCTATGGGGTACATGTTTTATTCACGATATTATAATCTATTGACGTGTACTGATATTGTTCAACATGATCTTTACACCCGTTCGTATTCTATGGGGTACATGTTTTATTCACGATATTATTATCTATTGACGTGTACTGATGTTGTTCAACATGATTTTTACACCCGATCGTATTCTATGGGGGACATGTTTTATTCACGATATTATTATCTATTGACGTGTACTGATGTTGTTCAACATGATCTTTACACCCTTTCGCATTCTATGGGGTACATGTTTTATTCACGATATTATTATCTATTGACGTGTACTGATGTTGTTCAAACATGATCTTTACACCCGTTCGTATTTTATGAGGTACATGTTTTATTCACGATATTATTATCTATTGACGTGTACCGATGTTGTTCAACATGATCTTTACACCCGTTCGTATTCTATGGGGGTACATGTTTTATTCACGATATTATTATCTATTGACGTGTACTGATGTTGTTCAACATGATCTTTACACCCGTTCGTATTCTATGAGGAACATGTTTTATTCACGATATTATTATCTATTGACGTGTACTGATGTTGCTCAACATGATCTTTACACCCGTTCGTATTCTATGGGGTACATGTTTTATTCACGATATTATTATCTATTGACGTGTACTGAAGTTGTCCAGCATGATCTTTACACCCGTTCGTATTCTATCGGTACATGTTTTATTCACGATATTATTATCTATTGACGTGTACTGATGTTGTTCAACATGATCTTTACACCCGTTCGTAATCTATGGGGTACATGTTTTATTCACGATATTATTATCTATTGACGTGTACTGATGTTGTTCAACATGATCTTTACACCCGTTCGTATTCTATGGGGTACATGTTTTATTCACGATATTATTATCTATTGACGTGTACTGATGTTGTTCAACATGATCTTTACACCCGTTCGTATTCTATGGGGTACATGTTTTATTCACGATATTATTATGTATTGACATGTACTGATGTTGTTCAACATGATCTTTACACCCGTTCGTATTCTATGGGGTACATGTTTTATTCACGATATCATTATCTATTGACGTGTACTGATGGTGTTCACCATGATCTTTACACCCGTTCGTATTCTATGGGGTACATGTTTTATTCACGATATTATTATCTATTGACGTGTACTGATGGTGTTCACCATGATCTTTACACCCGTTCGTATTCTATGGGGTACATGTTTTATTCACGATATTAGTAACCATTGACGTGTACTGATGTTGTTCGACATGATCTTTACACCCGTTCGTATTCTATGGGATACATGTTTTATTCACGATATTATAATCTATTGACGTGTACCGATGTTGTTCAACATGATCTTTACACCCGTTCGTATTCTATGGGGTACATGTTTTATTCACGATATTATTATCTATTGACGTGTACTGATGTTGTTCAACATGATCTTTACACCCGTTCGTATTCCATGGGGTACATGTTTTATTCACGATATTATTATCTATTGACGTGTACTGATGTTGTTCAACATGATCTTTACACCCGTTCGTATTCTATGGGGTACATGTTTTATTCACGATATTATAATCTATTGACGTGTACTGATATTGTTCAACATGATCTTTACACCCGTTCGTATTCTATGGGGTACATGTTTTATTCACGATATTATTATCTATTGACGTGTACTGATGTTGTTCAACATGATTTTTACACCCGATCGTATTCTATGGGGGACATGTTTTATTCACGATATTATTATCTATTGACGTGTACTGATGTTGTTCAACATGATCTTTACACCCTTTCGCATTCTATGGGGTACATGTTTTATTCACGATATTATTATCTATTGACGTGTACTGATGTTGTTCAAACATGATCTTTACACCCGTTCGTATTTTATGAGGTACATGTTTTATTCACGATATTATTATCTATTGACGTGTACCGATGTTGTTCAACATGATCTTTACACCCGTTCGTATTCTATGGGGGTACATGTTTTATTCACGATATTATTATCTATTGACGTGTACTGATGTTGTTCAACATGATCTTTACACCCGTTCGTATTCTATGAGGAACATGTTTTATTCACGATATTATTATCTATTGACGTGTACTGATGTTGCTCAACATGATCTTTACACCCGTTCGTATTCTATGGGGTACATGTTTTATTCACGATATTATTATCTATTGACGTGTACTGAAGTTGTCCAGCATGATCTTTACACCCGTTCGTATTCTATCGGTACATGTTTTATTCACGATATTATTATCTATTGACGTGTACTGATGTTGTTCAACATGATCTTTACACCCGTTCGTAATCTATGGGGTACATGTTTTATTCACGATATTATTATCTATTGACGTGTACTGATGTTGTTCAACATGATCTTTACACCCGTTCGTATTCTATGGGGTACATGTTTTATTCACGATATTATTATCTATTGACGTGTACTGATGTTGTTCAACATGATCTTTACACCCGTTCGTATTCTATGGGGTACATGTTTTATTCACGATATTATTATGTATTGACATGTACTGATGTTGTTCAACATGATCTTTACACCCGTTCGTATTCTATGGGGTACATGTTTTATTCACGATATCATTATCTATTGACGTGTACTGATGGTGTTCACCATGATCTTTACACCCGTTCGTATTCTATGGGGTACATGTTTTATTCACGATATTATTATCTATTGACGTGTACTGATGGTGTTCACCATGATCTTTACACCCGTTCGTATTCTATGGGGTACATGTTTTATTCACGATATTAGTAACCATTGACGTGTACTGATGTTGTTCGACATGATCTTTACACCCGTTCGTATTCTATGGGATACATGTTTTATTCACGATATTATAATCTATTGACGTGTACCGATGTTGTTCAACATGATCTTTACACCCGTTCGTATTCTATGGGGTACATGTTTTATTCACGATATTATTATCTATTGACGTGTACTGATGTTGTTCAACATGATCTTTACACCCGTTCGTATTCCATGGGGTACATGTTTTATTCACGATATTATTATCTATTGACGTGTACTGATGTTGTTCAACATGATCTTTACACCCGTTCGTATTCTATGAGGAACATGTTTTATTCACGATATTATTATCTATTGACGTGTACTGATGTTGCTCAACATGATCTTTACACCCGTTCGTATTCTATGGGGTACATGTTTTATTCACGATATTATTATCTATTGAAGTGTACTGATGTTGTTCAACATGATCTTTACACCCGTTCGTAATCTATGGGATACATGTTTTATTCACGATATTATTATCTATTGACGTGTACTGATGTTGTTCAACATGATCTTCACACCCGTTCGTATTCTATTCGGTACATGTTTTATTCACGATATTATTATGTATTGACGTGTACTGATGTTGTTCAACATGATCTTTACACCCGTTCGTATTCTATGGGGTACATGTTTTATTCACGATATTATTATCTATTGACGTGTACTGATGTTGTTCACCATGATCTTTACACCCGTTCGTATTCTATGGGGTACATGTTTTATTCACGATATTATTATCCATTGACGTGTACTGATGTTGTTCGACATGATCTTTACACCCGTTCGTATTCTATGGGGTACATGTTTTATTCACGATATTATAATCTATTGACGTGTACCGATGTTGTTCAACATGATATTTACACCCGTTCGTATTCTATGGGGTACATGTTTTATTCACGATATTATTATCTATTGACGTGTACTGATGTTGTTCAACATGATCTTTACACCCGTTCGTATTCTATGGGGTACATGTTTTATTCACGATATTATTATCTATTGACGTGTACTGATGTTGTTCAACATGATCTTTACACCCGTTCGTATTCTATGAGGTACATGTTTTATTCACGATATTATTATGTATTGACGTGTACTGATGTTGTTCAACATGATCTTTACACCCGTTCGTATTCTATGGGGTACATGTTTTATTCACGATATTATTATCTATTGACGTGTACTGATGTTGTTCAACATGATCTTTACACCCGTTCGTATTCTATGGGGTACATGTTTTATTCACGATATTATTATCTATTGAGGTGTACTGATGTTGTTCAACATGATTTTTACACCCGATCGTATTCTATGGGGGACATGTTTTATTCACGATATTATTATCTATTGACGTGTACTGATGTTGTTCAACATGATCTTTACACCCTTTCGCATTCTATGGGGTACATGTTTTATTCACGATATTATTATCTATTGACGTGTACTGATGTTGTTCAAACATGATCTTTACACCCGTTCGTATTTTATGAGGTACATGTTTTATTCACGATATTATTATCTATTGACGTGTACCGATGTTGTTCAACATGATCTTTACACCCGTTCGTATTCTATGGGGGTACATGTTTTATTCACGATATTATTATCTATTGACGTGTACTGATGTTGTTCAACATGATCTTTACACCCGTTCGTATTCTATGAGGAACATGTTTTATTCACGATATTATTATCTATTGACGTGTACTGATGTTGCTCAACATGATCTTTACACCCGTTCGTATTCTATGGGGTACATGTTTTATTCACGATATTATTATCTATTGACGTGTACTGAAGTTGTCCAGCATGATCTTTACACCCGTTCGTATTCTATCGGTACATGTTTTATTCACGATATTATTATCTATTGACGTGTACTGATGTTGTTCAACATGATCTTTACACCCGTTCGTAATCTATGGGGTACATGTTTTATTCACGATATTATTATCTATTGACGTGTACTGATGTTGTTCAACATGATCTTTACACCCGTTCGTATTCTATGGGGTACATGTTTTATTCACGATATTATTATCTATTGACGTGTACTGATGTTGTTCAACATGATCTTTACACCCGTTCGTATTCTATGGGGTACATGTTTTATTCACGATATTATTATGTATTGACATGTACTGATGTTGTTCAACATGATCTTTACACCCGTTCGTATTCTATGGGGTACATGTTTTATTCACGATATCATTATCTATTGACGTGTACTGATGGTGTTCACCATGATCTTTACACCCGTTCGTATTCTATGGGGTACATGTTTTATTCACGATATTATTATCTATTGACGTGTACTGATGGTGTTCACCATGATCTTTACACCCGTTCGTATTCTATGGGGTACATGTTTTATTCACGATATTAGTAACCATTGACGTGTACTGATGTTGTTCGACATGATCTTTACACCCGTTCGTATTCTATGGGATACATGTTTTATTCACGATATTATAATCTATTGACGTGTACCGATGTTGTTCAACATGATCTTTACACCCGTTCGTATTCTATGGGGTACATGTTTTATTCACGATATTATTATCTATTGACGTGTACTGATGTTGTTCAACATGATCTTTACACCCGTTCGTATTCCATGGGGTACATGTTTTATTCACGATATTATTATCTATTGACGTGTACTGATGTTGTTCAACATGATCTTTACACCCGTTCGTATTCTATGAGGAACATGTTTTATTCACGATATTATTATCTATTGACGTGTACTGATGTTGCTCAACATGATCTTTACACCCGTTCGTATTCTATGGGGTACATGTTTTATTCACGATATTATTATCTATTGAAGTGTACTGATGTTGTTCAACATGATCTTTACACCCGTTCGTAATCTATGGGATACATGTTTTATTCACGATATTATTATCTATTGACGTGTACTGATGTTGTTCAACATGATCTTCACACCCGTTCGTATTCTATTCGGTACATGTTTTATTCACGATATTATTATGTATTGACGTGTACTGATGTTGTTCAACATGATCTTTACACCCGTTCGTATTCTATGGGGTACATGTTTTATTCACGATATTATTATCTATTGACGTGTACTGATGTTGTTCACCATGATCTTTACACCCGTTCGTATTCTATGGGGTACATGTTTTATTCACGATATTATTATCCATTGACGTGTACTGATGTTGTTCGACATGATCTTTACACCCGTTCGTATTCTATGGGGTACATGTTTTATTCACGATATTATAATCTATTGACGTGTACCGATGTTGTTCAACATGATATTTACACCCGTTCGTATTCTATGGGGTACATGTTTTATTCACGATATTATTATCTATTGACGTGTACTGATGTTGTTCAACATGATCTTTACACCCGTTCGTATTCTATGGGGTACATGTTTTATTCACGATATTATTATCTATTGACGTGTACTGATGTTGTTCAACATGATCTTTACACCCGTTCGTATTCTATGAGGTACATGTTTTATTCACGATATTATTATGTATTGACGTGTACTGATGTTGTTCAACATGATCTTTACACCCGTTCGTATTCTATGGGGTACATGTTTTATTCACGATATTATTATCTATTGACGTGTACTGATGTTGTTCAACATGATCTTTACACCCGTTCGTATTCTATGGGGTACATGTTTTATTCACGATATTATTATCTATTGAGGTGTACTGATGTTGTTCAACATGATCTTTACACCCGTTCGTATTCTATGGGGTACATGTTTTATTCACGATATTATTATCTATTGACGTGTACTGATGTTGTTCAACATGATCTTTACACCCGTTCGTATTCTATGAGGTACAAGTTTTATTCACGATATTATTATCTATTGACGTGTACTGATGTTGTCCAACATGATCTTTACACTCGTTCGTATTCTATGAGGTACATGTTTTATTCACGATATCATTATCTATTGACGTGTACTGATGTTGTTCGACATGATCTCTACACCCGATCGTATTCTATGGGGTGCATATTTTATTCACGATATTATTATCTATTGACGTGTACTGATGTTGTTCAACATGATCTTTACACCCGTTCGTATTATATGGGGTACATGTTTTATTCACGATATTATTATCTATTGACGTGTACTGATGTTGTCCAACATGATCTTTACACCCGTTCGTATTCTATGAGGTACATGTTTTATTCACGATATTATTATCTATTGACGTGTACTGATGTTGTTCAACATGATCTTTACACCCGTTCGTATTCTATGGGGTGCATGTTTTATTCACGATATTATAATCTATTGACGTGTACTGATGTTGTTCAACATGATTATTACACCCGTTCGTATTCTATGGGGTACATGTTTTATTCACGATATTATTATCTATTGACGTGTACTGATGTTGTTCAACATGATCTTTACCCCCGTTCGTATTCTATGGGGTACATGTTTTATTCACTATATTATAATCTATTGACGTGTACTGATGTTGTTCAACATGATCTTTACACCCGTTCGTATTCTATGGGGTACATGTTTTATTCACGATATTATAATCTATTGACGTGTACTGATATTGTTCAACATGATCTTTACACCCGTTCGTATTCTATGGGGTACATGTTTTATTTACGATATTATAATCTATTGACGTGTACTGATGTTGTTCAACATGATTTTTACACCCGATCGTATTCTATGGGGTACATGTTTTATTCACGATATTATTATCTATTGACGTGTACTGATGTTGTTCAAACATGATCTTTACATCCGTTCGTATTCTATGAGGTACATGTTTTATTCACGATATTATTATCTATTGACGTGTACTGATGTTGTTCGACATGATCTTTACACCCGTTCGTATTCTATGGGGTACATGTTTTATTCACGATATTATTATCTATTGACGTGTACCGATGTTGTTCAACATGATCTTTACACCCGTTCGTATTCTATGGGAGTACATGTTTTATTCACGATATTATTATCTATTGACGTGTACTGATGTTGTTCAACATGATCTTTACACCCGTTCGTATTCTATGAGGAACATGTTTTATTCACGATATTATTATCTATTGACGTGTACTGATGTTGCTCAACATGATCTTTACACCCGTTCGTATTCTATGCGGTACATGTTTTATTCACGATATTGTTATCTATTGACGTGTACTGATGTTGTTGAACATGATCTTTACACCCGTTCGTATTCTATGAGGTACATGTTTTATTCACGATATTATTATCTATTGACGTGTACTGATGTTGTCCAACATGATCTTTACACCCGTTCGTATTCTATGAGGTACATGTTTTATTCACGATATCATTATCTATTGACGTGTACTGATGTTGTTCGACATGATCTCTACACCCGATCGTATTCTATGGGGTGCATATTTTATTCACGATATTATTATCTATTGACGTGTACTGATGTTGTTCAACATGATCTTTACACCCGTTCGTATTATATGGGGTACATGTTTTATTCACGATATTATTATCTATTGACGTGTACTGATGTTGTCCAACATGATCTTTACACCCGTTCGTATTCTATGAGGTACATGTTTTATTCACGATATTATTATCTATTGACGTGTACTGATGTTGTTCAACATGATCTTTACACCCGTTCGTATTCTATGGGGTGCATGTTTTATTCACGATATTATAATCTATTGACGTGTACTGATGTTGTTCAACATGATCTTTACACCCGTTCGTATTCTATGGGGTACATGTTTTATTCACGATATTATTATCTATTGACGTGTACTGATGTTGTTCAACATGATCTTTACACCCGTTCGTATTCTATGGGGTACATGTTTTATTCACTATATTATAATCTATTGACGTGTACTGATGTTGTTCAACATGATCTTTACACCCGTTCGTATTCTATGGGGTACATGTTTTATTCACGATATTATAATCTATTGACGTGTACTGATATTGTTCAACATGATCTTTACACCCGTTCGTATTCTATGGGGTACATGTTTTATTTACGATATTATAATCTATTGACGTGTACTGATGTTGTTCAACATGATTTTTACACCCGATCGTATTCTATGGGGTACATGTTTTATTCACGATATTATTATCTATTGACGTGTACTGATGTTGTTCAAACATGATCTTTACATCCGTTCGTATTCTATGAGGTACATGTTTTATTCACGATATTATTATCTATTGACGTGTACTGATGTTGTTCGACATGATCTTTACACCCGTTCGTATTCTATGGGGTACATGTTTTATTCACGATATTATTATCTATTGACGTGTACCGATGTTGTTCAACATGATCTTTACACCCGTTCGTATTCTATGGGAGTACATGTTTTATTCACGATATTATTATCTATTGACGTGTACTGATGTTGTTCAACATGATCTTTACACCCGTTCGTATTCTATGAGGAACATGTTTTATTCACGATATTATTATCTATTGACGTGTACTGATGTTGCTCAACATGATCTTTACACCCGTTCGTATTCTATGGGGTACATGTTTTATTCACGATATTGTTATCTATTGACGTGTACTGATGTTGTTGAACATGATCTTTACACCCGTTCGTAATCTATGGGATACATGTTTCATTCACGATATTATTATCTATTGACGTGTACTGAAGTTGTCCAGCATGATCTTTACACCCGTTCGTATTCTATGGGGTACATGTTTCATTCACGATATTATTATCAATTGACGTGTACTGATGTTGTTCAACATGATCTTTACACCCGTTCGTAATCTATGGGATACATGTTTTATTCACGATATTATTATCTATTAACGTGTACTGATGTTGTTCAACATGATCTTTACACCCGTTCGTATTCTATGGGGTACATGTTTTATTCACGATATTATTATCTATTGACGTGTACTGATGTTGTTCAACATGATCTTTACACCCGTTCGTATTCTGTTCGGTACATGTTTTATTCACGATATTATTATGTATTGACATGTACTGATGTTGTTCAACATGATCTTTACACCCATTCGTATTCTATGGGGTACATGTTTTATTCACGATATTATTATCTATTGACGTGTACTGATGGTGTTCACCATGATCTTTACACCCGTTCGTATTCTATGGGGTACATGTTTTATTCACGATATTATTATCCATTGACGTGTACTGATGTTGCTCGACATGATCTTTACACCCGTTCGTATTCTATGGGGTACATGTTTTATTCACGATATTATAATCTATTGACGTGTACCGATGTTGTTCAACATGATCTTTACACCCGTTCGTATTCTATGGGGTACATGTTTTATTCACGATATTATTATCTATTGACGTGTACTGATGTTGTTCAACATGATCTTTACACCCGTTCGTATTCTATGGGGTACATGTTTTATTCACGATATTATTATCTATTGACGTGTACTGATGTTGTTCAACATGATCTTTACACCCGTTCGTATTCTATGGGGTACATGTTTTATTCACGATATTATTATCTATTGAGGTGTACTGATGTTGCTCAACATGATCTTTACACCCGTTCGTATTCTATGGGGTACATGTTTCATTCACGATATTATTATCTATTGACGTGTACTGATGTTGTTCAACATGATCTTTACACCCGTTCGTATTCTATGGGGTACATGTTTTATTCACGATATTATTATCTATTGACGTGTACTGATGTTGTTCAACATGATCTTTACACCCGTTCGTATTCTATGGGGTACATGTTTTATTCACGATATTATTATCTATTGACGTGTACTGATGTTGTTCAACATGATCTTTACACCCGTTCGTATTCTATGGGGTACATGTTTTATTCACGATATTATTATCTATTGAAGTGTACTGATGTTGTTCAACATGATCTTTACACCCGTTCGTAATCTATGAGATACATGTTTTATTCACGATATTATTATCTATTGACGTGTACTGATGTTGTTCAACATGATCTTTACATCCGTTCGTATTCTATTCGGTACATGTTTTATTCACGATATTATTATGTATTGACGTGTACTGATGTTGTTCAACATGATCTTTACACCCGTTCGTATTCTATGGGGTACATGTTTTATTCACGATATTATTATCTATTGACGTGTACTGATGTTGTTCAACATGATCTTTACACCCGTTCGTATTCTATGAGGAACATGTCTTATTCACGATATTATTATCTATTGACGTGTACTGATGTTGCTCAACATGATCTTTACACCCGTTCGTATTCTATGGGGTACATGTTTTATTCACGATATTATTATCTATTGACGTGTACTGATGTTGTTCAACATGATCTTTACACCCGTTCGCAATCTATGGGATACATGTTTTATTCACGATATTATTATCTATTGACGTGTACTGATGTTGTCCAGCATGATCTTTACACTCGTTCGTATTCTATGGGGTACATGTTTTATTCACGATATTATTATCTATTGACGTGTACTGATGTTGTTGAACATGATTTTTACACCCGTTCGTAATCTATGGGATACATGTTTTATTCACGATATTATTATCTATTGACGTGTACTGATATTGTTCAACATGATCTTTACACCCGTTCGTATTCTATGGGGTACATGTTTTATTCACGATATTATTATCTATTGACGTGTACTGATGTTGTTCAACATGATCTTTACACCCGTTCGTATTCTATTCGGTACATGTTTTATTCACGTTATTATTATGTATTGACATGTACTGATGTTATTCAACATGATCTTTACACCCGTTCGTATTCTATGGGGTACATGTTTTATTCACGATATTATTATCTATTGACGTGTACTGATGGTGTTCACCATGATCTTTACACCCGTTCGTATTCTATGGAGTACATGTTTTATTCACGATATTATTATCCATTGACGTGTACTGATGTTGTTCGACATGATCTTTACACCCGTTCGTATTCTATGGGGTACATGTTTTATTCACGATATTATAATCTATTGACGTGTACCGATGTTGTTCAACATGATCTTTACACCCGTTCGTATTCTATGGGGTACATGTTTTATTCACGATATTATTATCTATTGACGTGTACTGATGTTGTTCAACATGATCTTTACACCCGTTCGTATTCTATGGGGTACATGTTTTATTCACGATATTATTATCTATTGACGTGTACTGATGTTGTTCAACATGATCTTTACACCCGTTCGTATTCTATTCGGTACATGTTTTATTCACGATATTATTATGTATTGACGTGTACTGATGTTGTTCAACATGATCTTTACACCCGTTCGTATTCTATGGGGTACATGTTTTATTCACGATATTATTATCTATTGACGTGTACTGATGTTGTTCAACATGATCTTTACACCCGTTCGTATTCTATGAGGTACATGTTTTATTCACGATATTATTATCTATTGACGTGTACTGATGTTGTCCAACATGATCTTTACACTCGTTCGTATTCTATGAGGTACATGTTTTATTCACGATATTATTATCTATTGACGTGTACTGATGTTGTTCAACATGATCTTTACACCCGTTCGTATTCTATGGGGTACATGTTTTATTCACGATATTATAATCTATTGACGTGTACTGATGTTGTTCAACATGATCTTTACACCCGTTCGTATTCTATGGGGTACATGTTTTATTCACGATATTATTATCTATTGACGTATACTGATGTTGTTCAACATGATCTTTACACCCGTTCGTATTCTATGGGGTACATGTTTTATTCACTATATTATAATCTATTGACGTGTACTGATGTTGTTCAACATGATCTTTACACCCGCTCGTATTCTATGGGGTACATGTTTTATTCACGATATTATAATCTATTGACGTGTACTGATGTTGTTCAACATGATTTTTACACCCGATCGTATTCTATGAGGTACATGTTTTATTCACGATATTATTATCTATTGACGTGTACTGATGTTGTTCAACATGATCTTTACACCCGTTCGTAATCTATGGGATACATGTTTCATTCACGATATTATTATCTATTGACGTGTACTGATGTTGCTCAACATGATCTTTACACCCGTTCGTATTCTATGGGGTACATGTTTTATTCACGATATTGTTATCTATTGACGTGTACTGATGTTGTTGAACATGATCTTTACACCCGTTCGTAATCTATGGGATACATGTTTCATTCACGATATTATTATCTATTGACGTGTACTGAAGTTGTCCAGCATGATCTTTACACCCGTTCGCATTCTATGGGGTACATGTTTTATTCACGATATTATTATCTATTGACGTGTACTGATGTTGTTCAACATGATCTTTACACCCGTTCGTAATCTATGGGATACATGTTTTATTCACGATATTATTATCTATTGACGTGTACTGATGTTGTTCAACATGATCTTTACACCCGTTCGTATTCTATGGGGTACATGTTTTATTCACGATATTATTATCTATTGACGTGTACTGATGTTGTTCAACATGATCTTTACACCCGTTCGTATTCTATGGGGTACATGTTTTATTCACGATATTATTATCTATTGACGTGTACTGATGGTGTTCACCATGATCTTTACACCCGTTCGTATTCTATGGGGTACATGTTTTATTCACGATATTATTATCCATTGACGTGTTCTGATGTTGTTCGACATGATCTTTACACCCGTTCGTATTCTATGGGGTGCATGTTTTATTCACGATATTATAATCTATTGACGTGTACCGATGTTGTTCAACATGATCTTTACACCCGTTCGTATTCTATGGGGTACATGTTTTATTCACGATATTATTATCTATTGACGTGTACTGATGTTGTTCAACATGATCTTTACACCCGTTCGTATTCTATGGGGTACATGTTTTATTCACGATATTATTATCTATTGACGTGTACTGATGTTGTTCAACATGATCTTTACACCCGTTCGTATTCTATGGGGTACATGTTTTATTCACGATATTATTATCTATTGACGTGTACTGATGTTGTTCAACATGATCTTTACACCCGTTCGTATTCTATGAGGAACATGTTTTATTCACGATATTAGTATCTATTGAAGTGTACTGATGTTGTTCAACATGATCTTTACACCCGTTCGTAATCTATGGGATACATGTTTTATTCACGATATTATTATCTATTGACGTGTACTGATGTTGTTCAACATGATCTTTACACCCGTTCGTATTCTATTCGGTACATGTTTTATTCACGATATTATTATCTATTGACGTGTACTGATGTTGTTCAACATGATCTTTACACCCGTTCGTATTCTATGAGGAACATGTTTTATTCACGATATTAGTATCTATTGAAGTGTACTGATGTTGTTCAACATGATCTTTACACCCGTTCGTAATCTATGGGATACATGTTTTATTCACGATATTATTATCTATTGACGTGTACTGATGTTGTTCAACATGATCTTTACACCCGTTCGTATTCTATGAGGAACATGCTTTATTCACGATATTTTTATCTATTGACGTCTACTGATGTTGTTCAACATGATCTTTACACCCGTTCGTATTCTATGGGGTACATGTTTTATTCACGATATTATTATCTATTGACGTGTACTGATGTTGTTCAACATGATCTTTACACCCGTTCGTAATCTATGGGATACATGTTTTATTCACGATATTATTATCTATTGACGTGTACTGATGTTGTCCAGCATGATCTTTACACCCGTTCGTATTCTATGGGGTACATGTTTTATTCACGATATTATTATCTATTGACGTGTACTGATGTTGTTCAACATGATCTTTACACCCGTTCGTAATCTATGGGATACATGTTTTATTCACGATATTATTATCTATTGACGTGTACTGATATTGTTCAACATGATCTTTACACCCGTTCGTATTCTATGGGGTACATGTTTTATTCACGATATTATTATCTATTGACGTGTACTGATGTTGTTCAACATGATCTTTACACCCGTTCGTATTCTATTCGGTACATGTTTTATTCACGTTATTATTATGTATTGACATATACTGATGTTATTCAACATGATCTTTACACCCGTTCGTATTCTATGGGGTACATGTTTTATTCACGATATTATTATCTATTGACGTGTACTGATGGTGTTCACCATGATCTTTACACCCGTTCGTATTCTATGGGGTACATGTTTTATTCACGATATTATTATCCATTGACGTGTACTGATGTTGTTCGACATGATCTTTACACCCGTTCGTATTCTATGGGGTACATGTTTTATTCACGATATTATAATCTATTGACGTGTACCGATGTTGTTCAACATGATCTTTACACCCGTTCGTATTCTATGGGGTACATGTTTTATTCACGATATTATTATCTATTGAAGTGTACTGATGTTGTTCAACATGATCTTTACACCCGTTCGTATTCTATGGGGTACATGTTTTATTCACGATATTATTATCTATTGACGTGTACTGATGTTGTTCAACATGATCTTTACACCCGTTCGTATTCTATGGGGTACATGTTTTATTCACGATATTATTATCTATTGACGTGTACTGATGTTGTTCAACATGATCTTTACACCCGTTCGTATTCTATGGGGTACATGTTTTATTCACGATATTATTATCTATTGAGGTGTACTGATGTTGCTCAACATGATCTTTACACCCGTTCGTATTCTATGAGGTACATGTTTTATTCACGATATTATTATTTATTGACGTGTACTGATGTTGTTCAACATGATCTTTACACCCGTTCGTATTCTATGGAGTACATGTTTTATTCACGATATTATTATCTATTGACGTGTACTGATGTTGTCCAACATGATCTTTACACCCGTTCGTATTCTATGGGGTACATGTTTTATTCACGATATTATTATCTATTGACGTGTACTGATGTTGTTCAACATGATCTTTATACCCGTTCGTATTCTATGGGGTACATGTTTTATTCACGATATTATAATCTATTGACGTGTACTGATGTTGTTCAACATGATCTTTACACCCGTTCGTATTCTATGGGGTACATGTTTTATTCACGATATTATTATCTATTGACGTTTACTGATGTTGTTCAAACATGATCTTTACACCCGTTCGTATTCTATGAGGTACATGTTTTATTCACGATATTATTATCTATTGACGTGTACTGATGTTGTTCGACATGATCTTTACACCCGTTCGTATTCTATGGGGTACATGTTTTATTCACGATATTATTATCTATTGACGTGTACCGATGTTGTTCAACATGATCTTTACACCCGTTCGTATTCTATGGGGGTACATGTTTTATTCACGATATTATTATCTATTGACGTGTACTGATGTTGTTCAACATGATCTTTACACCCGTTCGTATTCTATGAGGAACATGTTTTATTCACGATATTATTATCTATTGACGTGTACTGATGTTGCTCAACATGATCTTTACACCCGTTCGTATTCTATGGGGTACATGTTTTATTCACGATATTGTTATCTATTGACGTGTACTGATGTTGTTGAACATGATCTTTACACCCGTTCGTAATCTATGGGATACATGTTTCATTCACGATATTATTATCTATTGACGTGTACTGAAGTTGTCCAGCATGATCTTTACACCCGTTCGTATTCTATGGGGTACATGTTTTATTCACGATATTATTATCTATTGACGTGTACTGATGTTGTTCAACATGATCTTTACACCCGTTCGTAATCTATGGGATACATGTTTTATTCACGATATTATTATCTATTGACGTGTACTGATGTTGTTCAACATGATCTTTACACCCGTTCGTATTCTATGGGGTACATGTTTTATTCACGATATTATTATCTATTGACGTGTACTGATGTTGTTCAACATGATCTTTACACCCGTTCGTATTCTATTCGGTACATGTTTTATTCACGATATTATTATGTATTGACATGTACTGATGTTGTTCAACATGATCTTTACACCCGTTCGTATTCTATGGGGTACATGTTTTATTCACGATATTATTATCTATTGACGTGTACTGATGGTGTTCACCATGATCTTTACACCCGTTCGTATTCTATGGGGTACATGTTTTATTCACGATATTATTATCCATTGACGTGTACTGATGTTGTTCGAAATGATCTTTACACCCGTTCGTATTCTATGGGGTACATGTTTTATTCACGATATTATTATCTATTGACGTGTACTGATGGTGTTCACCATGATCTTTACACCCGTTCGTATTCTATGGGGTACATGTTTTATTCACGATATTATTATCCATTGACGTGTACTGATGTTGTTCGACATGATCTTTACACCCGTTCGTATTCTATGGGGTACATGTTTTATTCACGATATTATAATCTATTTACGTGTACCGATGTTGTTCAACATGATCTTTACACCCGTTCGTATTCTATGGGGTACATGTTTTATTCACGATATTATTATCTATTGACGTGTACTGATGTTGTTCAACATGATCTTTACACCCGTTCGTATTCTATGGGGTACATGTTTTATTCACGATATTATTATCTATTGACGTGTACTGATGTTGTTCAACATGATCTTTACACCCGTTCGTATTCTATGGGGTACATGTTTTATTCACGATATTATTATCTATTGACGTGTACTGATGTTGTTCAACATGATCTTTACACCCGTTCGTATTCTATTCGGTACATGTTTTATTCACGATATTATTATGTATTGACGTGTACTGATGTTGTTCAACATGATCTTTACACCCGTTCGTATTCTATGGGGTACATGTTTTATTCACGATATTATTATCTATTGACGTGTACTGATGTTGTTCAACATGATCGTTACACCCGTTCGTATTCTATGAGGAACATGTTTTATTCACGATATTATTATCTATTGACGTGTACTGATGTTGCTCAACATGATCTTTACACCCGTTCGTATTCTATGGGGTACATGTTTCATTCACGATATTATTATCTATTGACGTGTACTGATGTTGTTCAACATGATCTTTACACCCGTTCGTAATCTATGGGATACATGTTTTATTCACGATATTATTAGCTATTGACGTGTACTGATGTTGTCCAGCATGATCTTTACACCCGTTCGTATTCTATGGGGTACATGTTTTATTCACGATATTATTATCTATTGACGTGTACTGATGTTGTTCAACATGATCTTTACACCCGTTCGTAATCTATGGGATACATGTTTTATTCACGATATTATTATCTATTGACGTGTACTGATATTGTTCAACATGATCTTTACACCCGTTCGTATTCTATGGGGTACATGTTTTATTCACGATATTATTATCTATTGACGTGTACTGATGTTGTTCAACATGATCTTTACACCCGTTCGTATTCTATTCGGTACATGTTTTATTCACGTTATTATTATGTATTGACATATACTGATGTTATTCAACATGATCTTTACACCCGTTCGTATTCTATGGGGTACATGTTTTATTCACGATATTATTATCTATTGACGTGTACTGATGGTGTTCACCATGATCTTTACACCCGTTCGTATTCTATGGGGTACATGTTTTATTCACGATATTATTATCCATTGACGTGTACTGATGTTGTTCGACATGATCTTTACACCCGTTCGTATTCTATGGGTACATGTTTTATTCACGATATTATAATCTATTGACGTGTACCGATGTTGTTCAACATGATCTTTACACCCGTTCGTATTCTATGGGGTACATGTTTTATTCACGATATTATTATCTATTGAAGTGTACTGATGTTGTTCAACATGATCTTTACACCCGTTCGTATTCTATGAGGTACATGTTTTATTCACGATATTATTATCTATTGACGTGTACTGATGTTGTTCAACATGATCTTTAAACCCGTTCGTATTCTATTCGGTATATGTTTTATTCACGATATTATTATGTATTGACGTGTACTGATGTTGTTCAACATGATCTTTACACCCGTTCGTATTCTATGGGGTACATGTTTTATTCACGATATTATTATCTATTGACGTGTACTGATGTTGTTCAACATGATCTTTACACCCGTTCGTAATCTATGGGATACATGTTTTATTCACGATATTATTAGCTATTGACGTGTACTGATGTTGTCCAGCATGATCTTTACACCCGTTCGTATTCTATGGGGTACATGTTTTATTCACTATATTATTATCTATTGACGTGTACTGATGTTGTTCAACATGATCTTTACACCCGTTCGTAATCTATGGGATACATGTTTTATTCACGATATTATTATCTATTGACGTGTACTGATATTGTTCAACATGATCTTTACACCCGTTCGTATTCTATGGGGTACATGTTTTATTCACGATATTATTATCTATTGACGTGTACTGATGTTGTTCAACATGATCTTTACACCCGTTCGTATTCTATTCGGTACATGTTTTATTCACGATATTATTATGTATTGACGTGTACTGATGTTGTTCAACATGATCTTTACACCCGTTCGTATTCTATGGGGTACATGTTTTATTCACGATATTATTATCTATTGACGTGTACTGATGTTGTTCAACATGATCGTTACACCCGTTCGTATTCTATGAGGAACATGTTTTATTCACGATATTATTATCTATTGACGTGTACTGATGTTGCTCAACATGATCTTTACACCCGTTCGTATTCTATGGGGTACATGTTTCATTCACGATATTATTATCTATTGACGTGTACTGATGTTGTTCAACATGATCTTTACACCCGTTCGTAATCTATGGGATACATGTTTTATTCACGATATTATTAGCTATTGACGTGTACTGATGTTGTCCAGCATGATCTTTACACCCGTTCGTATTCTATGGGGTACATGTTTTATTCACGATATTATTATCTATTGACGTGTACTGATGTTGTTCAACATGATCTTTACACCCGTTCGTAATCTATGGGATACATGTTTTATTCACGATATTATTATCTATTGACGTGTACTGATATTGTTCAACATGATCTTTACACCCGTTCGTATTCTATGGGGTACATGTTTTATTCACGATATTATTATCTATTGACGTGTACTGATGTTGTTCAACATGATCTTTACACCCGTTCGTATTCTATTCGGTACATGTTTTATTCACGTTATTATTATGTATTGACATGTACTGATGTTATTCAACATGATCTTTACACCCGTTCGTATTCTATGGGGTACATGTTTTATTCACGATATTATTATCTATTGACGTGTACTGATGGTGTTCACCATGATCTTTACACCCGTTCGTATTCTATGGGGTACATGTTTTATTCACGATATTATTATCCATTGACGTGTACTGATGTTGTTCGACATGATCTTTACACCCGTTCGTATTCTATGGGGTACATGTTTTATTCACGATATTATAATCTATTGACGTGTACCGATGTTGTTCAACATGATCTTTACACCCGTTCGTATTCTATGGGGTACATGTTTTATTCACGATATTATTATCTATTGAAGTGTACTGATGTTGTTCAACATGATCTTTACACCCGTTCGTATTCTATGAGGTACATGTTTTATTCACGATATTATTATCTATTGACGTGTACTGATGTTGTTCAACATGATCTTTACACCCGTTCGTATTCTATTCGGTACATGTTTTATTCACGATATTATTATGTATTGACGTGTACTGATGTTGTTCAACATGATCTTTACACCCGTTCGTATTCTATGGGGTACATGTTTTATTCACGATATTATTATCTATTGACGTGTACTGATGTTGTTCAACATGATCTTTACACCCGTTCGTATTCTATGGGGTACATGTTTTATTCACGATATTATTATCTATTGAGGTGTACTGATGTTGCTTAACATGATCTTTACACCCGTTCGTATTCTATGGGGTACATGTTTTTTTCACGATATTATTATCTATTGACGTGTACTGATGTTGTTCAACATGATCTTTACACCCGTTCGTATTCTATTGGATACATGTTTTATTCACGATATTATTATCTATTGACGTGTACTGATGTTGTCCAACATGATCTTTACACCCGTTCGTATTCTATGGGGTACATGTTTTATTCACGATATTATTATCTATTGACGTGTACTGATGTTGTTCAACATGATCTTTATACCCGTTCGTATTCTATGGGGTACATGTTTTATTCACGATATTATTATCTATTGACGTGTACTGATGTTGTTCAACATGATCTTTACACCCGTTCGTATTCTATGGGGTACATGTTTTATTCACGAAATTATTATCTATTGACGTGTACTGATGTTGTTCAACATGATCTTTACACCCGTTCGTATTCTATGGGGTACATGTTTTATTCACGATATTATTATCTATTGACGTGTACTGATGTTGTTCAACATGATCTTTACACCCGTTCGTATTCTATGGGGTACATGTTTTATTCACGATATTATTATCTATTGACGTGTACTGATGTTGTTCAACATGACCTTTACACCCGTTCGTATTCTATTCGGTACATGTTTTATTCACGATATTATTATGTATTGACGTGTACTGATGTTGTTCAACATGATCTTTACACCTGTTCGTATTCTATGGGGTACATGTTTTATTCACGATATTATTATCTATTGACGTGTACTGATGCTGTTCAACATGATCTTTACACCCGTTCGTATTCTATGGGGTACATGTTTTATTCACGATATTATTATCTATTGACGTGTACTGATGTTGTTCAACATGATCTTTACACCCGATCGTATTTTATGGGGTACATGTTTTATTCACGATATTATAATCTATTGACGTGTACTGATGTTGTTCAACATGATCTTTACACCCGTTCGTATTCTATGAGGTACATGTTTTATTCACGATATTATTATCTATTGACGTGTACTGATGTTGTCCAACATGATCTTTACACCCGTTCGTATTCTATGAGGTACATGTTTTATTCACGATATCATTATCTATTGACGTGTACTGATGTTGTTCGACATGATCTCTACACCCGATCGTATTCTATGGGGTGCATATTTTATTCACGATATTATTATCTATTGACGTGTACTGATGTTGTTCAACATGATCTTTACACCCGTTCGTATTATATGGGGTACATGTTTTATTCACGATATTATTATCTATTGACGTGTACTGATGTTGTCCAACATGATCTTTACACCCGTTCGTATTCTATGAGGTACATGTTTTATTCACGATATTATTATCTATTGACGTGTACTGATGTTGTTCAACATGATCTTTACACCCGTTCGTATTCTATGGGGTACATGTTTTATTCACGATATTACAATCTATTGACGTGTACTGATGTTGTTCAACATGATCTTTACACCCGTTCGTATTCTATGGGGCACATGTTTTATTCACGATATTATTATCTATTGACGTGTACTGATGTTGTCCAACATGATCTTTACACCCGTTCGTATTCTATGGGGTACATGTTTTATTCACTATATTATAATCTATTGACGTGTACTGATGTTGCTCAACATGATCTTTACACCCGTTCGTATTCTATGGGGTACATGTTTTATTCACGATATTATTATCTATTGACGTGTACTGATGTTGTTCAACATGATCTTTACACCCGTTCGTATTCTATGGGGTACCTGTTTTATTCACGATATTATTATCTATTGACGTGTACTGATGTTGTTCAACATGATCTTTACACCCGTTCGTATTCTATTCGGTACATGTTTTATTCACGATATTATTATGTATTGACGTGTACTGATGTTGTTCAACATGATCTTTACACCCGTTCTTATTCTATGGGGTACATGTTTTATTCACGATATTATTATCTATTGACGTGTACTGATGTTGTTCAACATGATCTTTACACCCGTTCGTATTCTATGGGGTACATGTTTTATTCACGATATTATTATCTATTGAGGTGTACTGATGTTGTTCAACATGATCTTTACACCCGATCGTATTTTATGGGGTACATGTTTTATTCACGATATTATAATCTATTGACGTGTACTGATGTTGTTCAACATGATCTTTACACCCGTTCGTATTCTATGAGGTACATGTTTTATTCACGATATTATTATCTATTGACGTGTACTGATGTTGTCCAACATGATCTTTACACCCGTTCGTATTCTATGAGGTACATGTTTTATTCACGATATCATTATCTATTGACGTGTACTGATGTTGTTCGACATGATCTCTACACCCGATCGTATTCTATGGGGTGCATATTTTATTCACGATATTATTATCTATTGAGGTGTACTGATGTTGTTCAACATGATCTTTACACCCGTTCGTATTATATGGGGTACATGTTTTATTCACGATATTATTATCTATTGACGTGTACTGATGTTGTCCAACATGATCTTTACACCCGTTCGTATTCTATGAGGTACATGTTTTATTCACGATATTATTATCTATTGACGTGTACTGATGTTGTTCAACATGATCTTTACACCCGTTCGTATTCTATGGGGTACATGTTTTATTCACGATATTACAATCTATTGACGTGTACTGATGTTGTTCAACATGATCTTTACACCCGTTCGTATTCTATGGGGTACATGTTTTACTCACGATATTATTATCTATTGACGTGTACTGATGTTGTCCAACATGATCTTTACACCCGTTCGTATTCTATGGGGTACATGTTTTATTCACTATATTATAATCTATTGACGTGTACTGATGTTGTTCAACATGATCTTTACACCCGTTCGTATTCTATGAGGTACATGTTTTATTCACGATATTATTATCTATTGACGTGTACTGATGTTGTCCAACATGATCTTTACACCCGTTCGTATTCTATGAGGTACATGTTTTATTCACGATATCATTATCTATTGACGTGTACTGATGTTGTTCGACATGATCTCTACACCCGATCGTATTCTATGGGGTGCATATTTTATTCACGATATTATTATCTATTGACGTGTACTGATGTTGTTCAACATGATCTTTACACCCGTTCGTATTATATGGGGTACATGTTTTATTCACGATATTATTATCTATTGACGTGTACTGATGTTGTCCAACATGATCTTTACACCCGTTCGTATTCTATGAGGTACATGTTTTATTCACGATATTATTATCTATTGACGTGTACTGATGTTGTTCAACATGATCTTTACACCCGTTCGTATTCTATGGGGTACATGTTTTATTCACGATATTATTATCTATTGACATGTACTGATGTTGTTCAACATGATCTTTACACCCGTTCGTATTCTATGGGGTACATGTTTTATTCACCATATTATTATCTATTCACGTGTACTGATGTTGTCCAACATGATCTTTACACCCGTTCGTATTCTATGGGGTACATGTTTTATTCACTATATTATAATCTATTGACGTGTACTGATGTTGTTCAACATGATCTTTACACCCGTTCGTATTCTATGGGGTACATGTTTTAATCACGATATTATAATCTATTGACGTGTACTGATATTGTTCAACATGATCTTTACACCCGTTCGTATTCTATGGGGTACATGTTTTATTCACGATATTATTATCTATTGACGTGTACTGATGTTGTTCAACATGATCTTTACACCCGTTCGTATTCTATGGGGTACATGTTTTATTCACGATATTATTATCTATTGACGTGTACTGATGTTGTTCAACATGATCTTTACACCCGTTCGCATTCTATGGGGTACATGTTTTATTCACGATATCATTATCTATTGACGTGTACTGATGTTGTTCGACATGATTTCTACACCCAATCGTATTCTATGGGGTGCATATTTTATTCACGATATTATTATCTATTGACGTGTACTGATGTTGTTCAACATGATCTTTACACCCGTTCGTATTATATGGGGTACATGTTTTATTCACGATATTATTATCTATTGACGTGTACTGATGTTGTCCAACATGATCTTTACACCAGTTCGTATTCTATGAGGTACATGTTTTATTCACGATATTATTATCTATTGACGTGTACTGATGTTGTTCAACATGATCTTTACACCCGTTCGTATTCTATGGGGTACATGTTTTATTCACGATATTACAATCTATTGACGTGTACTGATGTTGTTCAACATGATCTTTACACCCGTTCGTATTCTATGGGGTACATGTTTTATTCACGATATTATTATCTATTGACTTGTACTGATGTTGTCCAACATGATCTTTACACCCGTTCGTATTCTATGGGGTACATGTTTTATTCACTATATTATAATCTATTGACGTGTACTGATGTTGTTCAACATGATCTTTACACCCGTTCGTATTCTATGAGGTACATGTTTTATTCACGATATTATTATCTATTGACGTGTACTGATGTTGTCCAACATGATCTTTACACCCGTTCGTATTCTATGAGGTACATGTTTTATTCACGATATCATTATCTATTGACGTGTACTGATGTTGTTCGACATGATCTCTACACCCGATCGTATTCTATGGGGTGCATATTTTATTCACGATATTATTATCTATTGACGTGTACTGATGTTGTTCAACATGATCTTTACACCCGTTCGTATTATATGGGGTACATGTTTTATTCACGATATTATTATCTATTGACGTGTACTGATGTTGTCCAACATGATCTTTACACCCGTTCGTATTCTATGAGGTACATGTTTTATTCACGATATTATTATCTATTGACGTGTACTGATGTTGTTCAACATGATCTTTACACCCGTTCGTATTCTATGGGGTACATGTTTTATTCACGATATTATTATCTATTGACGTGTACTGATGTTGTTCAACATGATCTTTACACCCGTTCGTATTCTATGGGGTACATGTTTTATTCACGATATTATTATCTATTGACGTGTACTGATGTTGTCCAACATGATCTTTACACCCGTTCGTATTCTATGGGGTACATGTTTTATTCACTATATTATAATCTATTGACGTGTACTGATGTTGTTCAACATGATCTTTACACCCGTTCGTATTCTATGGGGTACATGTTTTAATCACGATATTATAATCTATTGACGTGTACTGATATTGTTCAACATGATCTTTACACCCGTTCGTATTCTATGGGGTACATGTTTTATTCACGATATTATTATCTATTGACGTGTACTGATGTTGTTCAACATGATCTTTACACCCGTTCGTATTCTATGGGGTACATGTTTTATTCACGATATTATTATCTATTGACGTGTACTGATGTTGTTCAACATGATCTTTACACCCGTTCGCATTCTATGGGGTACATGTTTTATTCACGATATCATTATCTATTGACGTGTACTGATGTTGTTCGACATGATCTCTACACCCGATCGTATTCTATGGGGTGCATATTTTATTCACGATATTATTATCTATTGACGTGTACTGATGTTGTTCAACATGATCTTTACACCCGTTCGTATTATATGGGGTATATGTTTTATTCACGATATTATTATCTATTGACGTGTACTGATGTTGTCCAACATGATCTTTACACCAGTTCGTATTCTATGAGGTACATGTTTTATTCACGATATTATTATCTATTGACGTGTACTGATGTTGTTCAACATGATCTTTACACCCGTTCGTATTCTATGGGGTACATGTTTTATTGACGATATTACAATCTATTGACGTGTACTGATGTTGTTCAACATGATCTTTACACCCGTTCGTATTCTATGGGGTACATGTTTTATTCACGATATTATTATCTATTGACGTGTACTGATGTTGTCCAACATGATCTTTACACCCGTTCGTATTCTATGGGGTACATGTTTTATTCACTATATTATAATCTATTGACGTGTACTGATGTTGTTCAACATGATCTTTACACCCGTTCGTATTCTATGGGGTACATGTTTTATTCACCATATTATTATCTATTGACGTGTACTGATGTTGTTCAACATGATCTTTACACCCGTTCGTATTCTATGGGGTACATGTTTTATTCACGATATTATTATCTATTGACGTGTACTGATGTTGTTCAACATGATCTTTACACCCGTTCGTATTCTATTCGGTACATGTTTTATTCACGATATTATTATGTATTGACGTGTACTGATGTTGTTCAACATGATCTTTACACCCGTTCTTATTCTATGGGGTACATGTTTTATTCACGATATTATTATCTATTGACGTGTACTGATGTTATTCAACATGATCTTTACACCCGTTCGTATTCTATGGGGTACATGTTTTATTCACGATATTATTATCTATTGAGGTGTACTGATGTTGTTCAACATGATCTTTACACCCGATCGTATTTTATGGGGTACATGTTTTATTCACGATATTATAATCTATTGACGTGTACTGATGTTGTTCAACATGATCTTTACACCCGTTCGTATTCTATGAGGTACATGTTTTATTCACGATATTATTATCTATTGACGTGTACTGATGTTGTCCAACATGATCTTTACACCCGTTCGTATTCTATGAGGTACATGTTTTATTCACGATATCATTATCTATTGACGTGTACTGATGTTGTTCGACATGATCTCTACACCCGATCGTATTCTATGGGGTGCATATTTTATTCACGATATTATTATCTATTGACGTGTACTGATGTTGTTCAACATGATCTTTACACCCGTTCGTATTATATGGGGTACATGTTTTATTCACGATATTATTATCTATTGACGTGTACTGATGTTGTCCAACATGATCTTTACACCCGTTCGTATTCTATGAGGTACATGTTTTATTCACGATATTATTATCTATTGACGTGTACTGATGTTGTTCAACATGATCTTTACACCCGTTCGTATTCTATGGGGTACATGTTTTATTCACGATATTACAATCTATTGACGTGTACTGATGTTGTTCAACATGATCTTTACACCCGTTCGTATTCTATGGGGTACATGTTTTATTCACGATATTATTATCTATTGACGTGTACTGATGTTGTTCGACATGATCTTTACACCCGTTCGTATTATATGGGGTACATGTTTTATTCACTATATTATAATCTATTGACGTGTACTGATGTTGTTCAACATGATCTTTACACCCGTTCGTATTCTATGAGGTACATGTTTTATTCACGATATTATTATCTATTGACGTGTACTGATGTTGTCCAACATGATCTTTACACCCGTTCGTATTCTATGGGGTACATGTTTTATTCACGATATTACAATCTATTGACGTGTACTGATGTTGTTCAACATGATCTTTACACCCGTTCGTATTCTATGGGGTACATGTTTTACTCACGATATTATTATCTATTGACGTGTACTGATGTTGTCCAACATGATCTTTACACCCGTTCGTATTCTATGGGGTACATGTTTTATTCACTATATTATAATCTATTGACGTGTACTGATGTTGTTCAACATGATCTTTACACCCGTTCGTATTCTATGAGGTACATGTTTTATTCACGATATTATTATCTATTGATGTGTACTGATGTTGTCCAACATGATCTTTACACCCGTTCGTATTCTATGAGGTACATGTTTTATTCACGATATCATTATCTATTGACGTGTACTGATGTTGTTCGACATGATCTCTACACCCGATCGTATTCTATGGGGTGCATATTTTATTCACGATATTATTATCTATTGACGTGTACTGATGTTGTTCAACATGATCTTTACACCCGTTCGTATTATATGGGGTACATGTTTTATTCACGATATTATTATCTATTGACGTGTACTGATGTTGTCCAACATGATCTTTACACCCGTTCGTATTCTATGAGGTACATGTTTTATTCACGATATTATTATCTATTGACGTGTACTGATGTTGTTCAACATGATCTTTACACCCGTTCGTATTCTATGGGGTACATGTTTTATTCACGATATTATTATCTATTGACATGTACTGATGTTGTTCAACATGATCTTTACACCCGTTCGTATTCTATGGGGTACATGTTTTATTCACCATATTATTATCTATTGACGTGTACTGATGTTGTCCAACATGATCTTTACACCCGTTCGTATTCTATGGGGTACATGTTTTATTCACTATATTATAATCTATTGACGTGTACTGATGTTGTTCAACATGATCTTTACACCCGTTCGTATTCTATGGGGTACATGTTTTAATCACGATATTATAATCTATTGACGTGTACTGATATTGTTCAACATGATCTTTACACCCGTTCGTATTCTATGGGGTACATGTTTTATTCACGATATTATTATCTATTGACGTGTACTGATGTTGTTCAACATGATCTTTACACCCGTTCGTATTCTATGGGGTACATGTTTTATTCACGATATTATTATCTATTGACGTGTACTGATGTTGTTCAACATGATCTTTACACCCGTTCGCATTCTATGGGGTACATGTTTTATTCACGATATCATTATCTATTGACGTGTACTGATGTTGTTCGACATGATTTCTACACCCGATCGTATTCTATGGGGTGCATATTTTATTCACGATATTATTATCTATTGACGTGTACTGATGTTGTTCAACATGATCTTTACACCCGTTCGTATTATATGGGGTACATGTTTTATTCACGATATTATTATCTATTGACGTGTACTGATGTTGTCCAACATGATCTTTACACCAGTTCGTATTCTATGAGGTACATGTTTTATTCACGATATTATTATCTATTGACGTGTACTGATGTTGTTCAACATGATCTTTACACCCGTTCGTATTCTATGGGGTACATGTTTTATTCACGATATTACAATCTATTGACGTGTACTGATGTTGTTCAACATGATCTTTACACCCGTTCGTATTCTATGGGGTACATGTTTTATTCACGATATTATTATCTATTGACTTGTACTGATGTTGTCCAACATGATCTTTACACCCGTTCGTATTCTATGGGGTACATGTTTTATTCACTATATTATAATCTATTGACGTGTACTGATGTTGTTCAACATGATCTTTACACCCGTTCGTATTCTATGAGGTACATGTTTTATTCACGATATTATTATCTATTGACGTGTACTGATGTTGTCCAACATGATCTTTACACCCGTTCGTATTCTATGAGGTACATGTTTTATTCACGATATCATTATCTATTGACGTGTACTGATGTTGTTCGACATGATCTCTACACCCGATCGTATTCTATGGGGTGCATATTTTATTCACGATATTATTATCTATTGACGTGTACTGATGTTGTTCAACATGATCTTTACACCCGTTCGTATTATATGGGGTACATGTTTTATTCACGATATTATTATCTATTGACGTGTACTGATGTTGTCCAACATGATCTTTACACCCGTTCGTATTCTATGAGGTACATGTTTTATTCACGATATTATTATCTATTGACGTGTACTGATGTTGTTCAACATGATCTTTACACCCGTTCGTATTCTATGGGGTACATGTTTTATTCACGATATTATTATCTATTGACGTGTACTGATGTTGTTCAACATGATCTTTACACCCGTTCGTATTCTATGGGGTACATGTTTTATTCACGATATTATTATCTATTGACGTGTACTGATGTTGTCCAACATGATCTTTACACCCGTTCGTATTCTATGGGGTACATGTTTTATTCACTATATTATAATCTATTGACGTGTACTGATGTTGTTCAACATGATCTTTACACCCGTTCGTATTCTATGGGGTACATGTTTTAATCACGATATTATAATCTATTGACGTGTACTGATATTGTTCAACATGATCTTTACACCCGTTCGTATTCTATGGGGTACATGTTTTATTCACGATATTATTATCTATTGACGTGTACTGATGTTGTTCAACATGATCTTTACACCCGTTCGTATTCTATGGGGTACATGTTTTATTCACGATATTATTATCTATTGACGTGTACTGATGTTGTTCAACATGATCTTTACACCCGTTCGCATTCTATGGGGTACATGTTTTATTCACGATATCATTATCTATTGACGTGTACTGATGTTGTTCGACATGATCTCTACACCCGATCGTATTCTATGGGGTGCATATTTTATTCACGATATTATTATCTATTGACGTGTACTGATGTTGTTCAACATGATCTTTACACCCGTTCGTATTATATGGGGTATATGTTTTATTCACGATATTATTATCTATTGACGTGTACTGATGTTGTCCAACATGATCTTTACACCAGTTCGTATTCTATGAGGTACATGTTTTATTCACGATATTATTATCTATTGACGTGTACTGATGTTGTTCAACATGATCTTTACACCCGTTCGTATTCTATGGGGTACATGTTTTATTCACGATATTACAATCTATTGACGTGTACTGATGTTGTTCAACATGATCTTTACACCCGTTCGTATTCTATGGGGTACATGTTTTATTCACGATATTATTATCTATTGACGTGTACTGATGTTGTCCAACATGATCTTTACACCCGTTCGTATTCTATGGGGTACATGTTTTATTCACTATATTATAATCTATTGACGTGTACTGATGTTGTTCAACATGATCTTTACACCCGTTCGTATTCTATGGGGTACATGTTTTATTCACGATATTATTATCTATTGACGTGTACTGATGTTGTTCAACATGATCTTTACACCCGTTCGTATTCTATGGGGTACATGTTTTATTCACGATATTATTATCTATTGACGTGTACTGATGTTGTTCAACATGATCTTTACACCCGTTCGTATTCTATTCGGTACATGTTTTATTCACGATATTATTATGTATTGACGTGTACTGATGTTGTTCAACATGATCTTTACACCCGTTCTTATTCTATGGGGTACATGTTTTATTCACGATATTATTATCTATTGACGTGTACTGATGTTGTTCAACATGATCTTTACACCCGTTCGTATTCTATGGGGTACATGTTTTATTCACGATATTATTATCTATTGAGGTGTACTGATGTTGTTCAACATGATCTTTACACCCGATCGTATTTTATGGGGTACATGTTTTATTCACGATATTATAATCTATTGACGTGTACTGATGTTGTTCAACATGATCTTTACACCCGTTCGTATTCTATGAGGTACATGTTTTATTCACGATATTATTATCTATTGACGTGTACTGATGTTGTCCAACATGATCTTTACACCCGTTCGTATTCTATGAGGTACATGTTTTATTCACGATATCATTATCTATTGACGTGTACTGATGTTGTTCGACATGATCTCTACACCCGATCGTATTCTATGGGGTGCATATTTTATTCACGATATTATTATCTATTGACGTGTACTGATGTTGTTCAACATGATCTTTACACCCGTTCGTATTATATGGGGTACATGTTTTATTCACGATATTATTATCTATTGACGTGTACTGATGTTGTCCAACATGATCTTTACACCCGTTCGTATTCTATGAGGTACATGTTTTATTCACGATATTATTATCTATTGACGTGTACTGATGTTGTTCAACATGATCTTTACACCCGTTCGTATTCTATGGGGTACATGTTTTATTCACGATATTACAATCTATTGACGTGTACTGATGTTGTTCAACATGATCTTTACACCCGTTCGTATTCTATGGGGTACATGTTTTATTCACGATATTATTATCTATTGACGTGTACTGATGTTGTTCGACATGATCTTTACACCCGTTCGTATTATATGGGGTACATGTTTTATTCACTATATTATAATCTATTGACGTGTACTGATGTTGTTCAACATGATCTTTACACCCGTTCGTATTCTATGAGGTACATGTTTTATTCACGATATTATTATCTATTGACGTGTACTGATGTTGTCCAACATGATCTTTACACCCGTTCGTATTCTATGAGGTACATGTTTTATTCACGATATCATTATCTATTGACGTGTACTGATGTTGTTCGACATGATCTCTACACCCGATCGTATTCTATGGGGTGCATATTTTATTCACGATATTATTATCTATTGACGTGTACTGATGTTGTTCAACATGATCTTTACACCCGTTCGTATTATATGGGGTACATGTTTTATTCACGATATTATTATCTATTGACGTGTACTGATGTTGTCCAACATGATCTTTACACCCGTTCGTATTCTATGAGGTACATGTTTTATTCACGATATTATTATCTATTGACGTGTACTGATGTTGTTCAACATGATCTTTACACCCGTTCGTATTCTATGGGGTACATGTTTTATTCACGATATTATTATCTATTGACGTGTACTGATGTTGTTCAACATGATCTTTACACCCGTTCGTATTCTATGGGGTACATGTTTTATTCACGATATTATTATCTATTGACGTGTACTGATGTTGTCCAACATGATCTTTACACCCGTTCGTATTCTATGGGGTACATGTTTTATTCACTATATTATAATCTATTGACGTGTACTGATGTTGTTCAACATGATCTTTACACCCGTTCGTATTCTATGGGGTACATGTTTTAATCACGATATTATAATCTATTGACGTGTACTGATATTGTTCAACATGATCTTTACACCCGTTCGTATTCTATGAGGTACATATTTTATTCACGATATCATTATCTATTGACGTGTACTGATGTTGTTCGACATGATCTCTACACCCGATCGTATTCTATGGGGTGCATATTTTATTCACGATATTATTATCTATTGACGTGTACTGATGTTGTTCAACATGATCTTTACACCCGTTCGTATTATATGGGGTACATGTTTTATTCACGATATTATTATCTATTGACGTGTACTGATGTTGTCCAACATGATCTTTACACCCGTTCGTATTCTATGAGGTACATGTTTTATTCACGATATTATTATCTATTGACGTGTACTGATGTTGTTCAACATGATCTTTACACCCGTTCGTATTCTATGGGGTACATGTTTTATTCACGATATTACAATCTATTGACGTGTACTGATGTTGTTCAACATGATCTTTACACCCGTTCGTATTCTATGGGGTACATGTTTTATTCACGATATTATTATCTATTGACGTGTACTGATGTTGTCCAACATGATCTTTACACCCGTTCGTATTTTATGGGGTACATGTTTTATTCACTATATTATAATCTATTGACGTGTACTGATGTTGTTCAACATGATCTTTACACCCGTTCGTATTCTATGGGGTACATGTTTTAATTACGATATTATAATCTATTGACGTGTACTGATATTGTTCAACATGATCTTTACACCCGTTCGTATTCTATGGGGTACATGTTTTATTCACGATATTATTATCTATTGACGTGTACTGATGTTGTTCAACATGATCTTTACACCCGTTCGTATTCTATGGGGTACATGTTTTATTCACGATATTATTATCTATTGACGTGTACTGATGTTGTTCAACATGATCTTTACACCCGTTCGCATTCTATGGGGTACATGTTTTATTCACGATATTATTATCTATTGACGTGTACTGATGTTGTTCAACATGATCTTTACACCCGTTCGTATTCTATGGGGTACATGTTTTATTCACGATATTACAATCTATTGACGTGTACTGATGTTGTTCAACATGATCTTTACACCCGTTCGTATTCTATGGGGTAAATGTTTTATTCACGATATTATTATCTATTGACGTGTACTGATGTTGTCCAACATGATCTTTACACCCGTTCGTATTCTATGGGGTACATGTTTTATTCACTATATTATAATCTATTGACGTGTACTGATGTTGTTCAACATGATCTTTACACCCGTTCGTATTCTATGAGGTACATGTTTTATTCACGATATTATTATCTATTGACGTGTACTGATGTTGTCCAACATGATCTTTACACCCGTTCGTATTCTATGAGGTACATGTTTTATTCACGATATCATTATCTATTGACGTGTACTGATGTTGTTCGACATGATCTCTACAGCCGATCGTATTCTATGGGGTGCATATTTCATTCACGATATTATTATCTATTGACGTGTACTGATGTTGTTCAACATGATCTTTACACCCGTTCGTATTATATGGGGTACATGTTTTATTCACGATATTATTATCTATTGACGTGTACTGATGTTGTCCAACATGATCTTTACACCCGTTCGTATTCTATGAGGTACATGTTTTATTCACGATATTATTATCTATTGACGTGTACTGATGTTGTTCAACATGATCTTTACACCCGTTCGTATTCTATGGGGTACATGTTTTATTCACGATATTACAATCTATTGACGTGTACTGATGTTGTTCAACATGATCTTTACACCCGTTCGTATTCTATGGGGTACATGTTTTATTCACGATATTATTATCTATTGACGTGTACTGATGTTGTCCAACATGATCTTTACACCCGTTCGTATTCTATGGGGTACATGTTTTATTCACTATATTATAATCTATTGACGTGTACTGATGTTGTTCAACATGATCTTTACACCCGTTCGTATTCTATGGGGTACATGTTTTAATCACGATATTATAATCTATTGACGTGTACTGATATTGTTCAACATGATCTTTACACCCGTTCGTATTCTATGGGGTACATGTTTTATTCACGATATTATACAGTTATTTAATGGGTGTGGATGCAATAGACCAAACTATTTGTCCTGAGGTGCTGGGAATGACCAAGTGTTCTATTGCATGAGGCCAACGGCCGAATGCCATAGAACACTTGGTCATTCCCAGCACCGAAGGATAAATAGTTTGGTCTATTGCATCCACACCCATTAAATAACTGTTTTATTTCCTAATTAAACAGAAGCAAGGTAGCGAACATGACTTAAATATATTCATGCATATATTGTAGAAAAACTGATGAAAATGATTTATTTGTTGAATTAGATAACAATAAACAAGTGGAATACAGAGTAAAAAGTCCTAAATTTTTATATTACATGTTTTTCAATATTATTATTTAAATATTAAAATTTTGAAATTTTATGAAAGCTGAAATTTTAGAATTTTTTTGAAAATTTTGAAATTTGAATTTTTTTGAAAATTTTGAAGTTTTGACATTTTTTGAAAATTTTGAAATTTTGAACTTAAATTTAAAAAAAAAATTATTTTAGAATTTTGAAATTTTCTGAAAATTTTAGAAATTTTGAAATATTTTGAAATTTTTGAAATTTTTTGAAGTTTTGAAATTTGTTGTCCAATGAAAAAAAGGTTCAAAGGTCAGTTCAATAGTCTGTCGTGCAATAGTCTCTTGAAGACTATTGACGCGTCAATAGATCACAGTGGAGGAAAAAATGCAAAAATATCTTAAAATATGTAGTTACTTAATAAACAAGAAAAAATTTACAATTAGGTAATAATATAATCTATTGACGTGTACTGATGTTGTTCAACATGATTTTTACACCCGTTCGTATTCTATGGGGTACATGTTTTATTCACGATATTATTATCTATTGACGTGTACTGATGTTGTTCAACATGATCTTTACACCCGTTCGTATTCTATGGGGTACATGTTTTATTCACGATATTATTATCTATTGACGTGTACTGATGTTGTTCAACATGATCTTTACACCCGTTCGCATTCTATGGGGTACATGTTTTATTCACGATATTATTATCTATTGACGTGTACTGATGTTGTTCAAACATGATCTTTACACCCGTTCGTATTCTATGGGGTACATGTTTTATTCACGATATTATTATCTATTGACGTGTACTGATGTTGTTCGACATGATCTTTACACCCGTTCGTATTCTATGGGGTACATGTTTTATTCACGATATTATTATCTATTGACGTGTACTGATGTTGTTCAACATGATCTTTACACCCGTTCGTATTCTATGGGGGTACATGTTTTATTCACGATATTATTATCTATTGACGTGTACTGATGTTGTCCAACATGATCTTTACACCCGTTCGTATTCTATGGGGTACATGTTTTATTCACGATATTATTATCTATTGACGTGTACTGATGTTGTTCAACATGATTTTCATATTAAATAATGAAGTCAAACAACGGTTGCCACTATTTGAACAGCATTACACTGCATACCCTTCTGGAGCACATGAGTTCACTCAGAGAATGTTAATAGGTTTTGTGATACCGGTACTTATTCGTTAATAATTTGTCTAATGTTTTTGTGTCGTTATTAGTAGTCTCTTTGTTGTGTTTTGTTTTGGTCATCGCATTGTCTGCACGGCTTTGGTATCTGCAGACTTTTGATGTAGTTAAATAAATACCAACTATATTTACAATGAAAATAGCACTAGGAATAATAGGAATTGTCTTTGGTCGGTATTTAAGATTGTCACGGGAAAGAGGTCATACTTGCCACCAACTACCAAGATGGGTTTTTTTTACTTGTAAGGATCTTGGCATTGTGTAAACGCAAGAAATTCATTTGCGTCACGTCCTATGTGCGGGTTTTCTATATGAATGGTTTCGCGTAACCAGTAACAATACCGGAATGTTTTAAAGCCACAAGGTTTGAGATAAGCCAGAGCATATAACTAACAAGTAACAAGATATTAAAACCCCAAATTAGACGATACAATAAAGCTAAAAGACAAAATGATGGAAATATGATCAGTTAGATAACGATCTACGGACGTCAAATGATAACAAGATCCTTGATGGTGTGGTTGAAAAAATGTGACATTATCATATAATGTTACCTATGCTGGTGTCCAACACAAATCTCATATCAAACGATATTCGATTCGCTTTATAGTAACAAGATAAACGCCACTATTAGAGCAGGGACTGTTTTCCCTTCGGTGCACATTAGTTCATTCCCGGTTTCTGGTTGGGTTCATGTTGCCCAATCTTTGAGGGTTGTTTTTTTTCTGTTTTGTAGACCTAATTCAATGTATTGTATGTTCGTCCTCAATTTACGACTTCTGATTACAACTTTAATGTCTTCAAATATTTCTTATTGTCGTGTATGACTGACTATATGGCGAATGAAATTATAATTAACAATTATATATATTACATTTTAATTCATAGTACAGAACACAATACTATTACCATAGCAAGTTATTACGCCATTTTTGTTGGCGTTGTTAGAGTCGCTGTCGTTGGCGTCGTTGTCGTTGTCGTCGCTGTCGTCGAATGCATATTTACAACTGGAGCATGGATTCCTAAGCGGTGCACTAAACTCTGGAAACTATAGAAATAGAATACATTATATATTAGCATTATGATGTGTATGTATATAAGAAATATTTGTCGGTAATTTTGACATTTTGTTCTTTGATCTCGACAAGTGATAGTGTCAGTATCAGCGAACTGACTCTGATACTGAAAATAATAGGCCAGTGTGACGTCAAACAAATTATGATATTACCGATAAAAACAATGACGTCCGTTTTACTAATATCGCACCCCGGATACTAGTGATGATGTCTGACTCGACCTTCCAGTAATTTATTTATTGTGTACGGAATCGTTTTAGCGGTCTAACACCGACGCTAGGTGTTAATTGACTACTGATTTAGATAAGTAAAAACATATATTCCTCCTACGAGAATACACCACATGAGAATAAGAAAAATAATGTAGATATTATTTATACTCTTTAAAGTGGCATTAGCTACGATTTTGACCAAACAAATTATATGTTTTAGAAATTGGTAAATATCTTTAAAATGATGAAATAAAGGTAAATATTTCACATTAAACAGTTTATTGAACCACTTTTCGCCTATTGAGAACGAAAATTACCATCGCAAGCAAGCAAATAATTTGACCTCGCTTTTTCCGTATGCAACTGACCTTACTAGTGACAGGTAAAAACGAATAATTTGTATTTTGTTGCTTATTAACTGCAAACTTGCATGGTTCTTTGTCCGTAATTAACACCGACTAAAAGCAGATTCACAAAAAATAAGAAATAAGTACATTGTTGTACTGATTTAATGACGATTCGACAAACTCCGTAAACAATGTCGATAATTAATAAGATGACGTCCATCTCTTGATCGATCTCAAAACACGAGCAGTTGTAGGATTTTTCCCCGATGCGCGTACATTTCATAACATTTATAAGTTACAGAAACACGTTTTATTAAGGCATCAATCATATCTGATAGTTTTTACGGGTAACAAAAATTTACGAATTTGGCAGATAATGGCCCTTTAAATAAACAACATTATCATCAGAAACCCATACTGTATACATTTAGTTACCAGATAGCTATTTTTGTATCTAACATTCAGTGATGTTTGACTCAATACATGACTTCAAAAATAAATTTGCTACGGTTGTGTTTCGGTGGTCAACTGTTTAGCCCCACAAAGGGTCAGCAACGACAAATACTTACCGAGTTTAAATTTAAAAGGGAATTGTTACATTTCACATCAGAAATGTGTTTCAGATGGTCCTAGCCAACGAGGAAATGTTGATAGGGTTTTAGACTGCTGACCAGAAGCTCTTACAATTTATTTATACATGCAAGGAGCATTATTTTCTCCTTACACGGTGCTTTTGCTTACGTTCCATTCATAGAGTGAGTTATGTTATGGTTAGTCCTATGCATATATAAAAAACGGACGCCCTTACGTGTATTTTAATATTACTGATCATATTAAAAACTACATTAAGCAATAAATAAAAATGAAATAAAAGGAATAATTCATACAGAGATGAAAGATTTTCTTCTGATCTCCGGATTTCATCAGTTTTGATAAAAATATTTGGAAAGATAATGTGTCACACTTGGTGCAAACAGCTATGAAGGTATTCGACCACTTGATAAGGTTGTATCCTCTATTTTCCGATACAAAAACAAAATCGGATGTATAATTTCAGAATCAGGAATTGCTTATCCTTCGTGAACACCTTGGTTCACCCTCTGTTTATTGATGGGGTCCGTGTTGCGCATTGCTAATTAGTTTTCTGTATTGTGTTTCCGCTTGTCTTCGTCTTGTGTCTTGTGTGTCCAATGTTACCACTCTCTCTTGCTGGAATATTCATTTTCTCTATTATTTATTCATCATTGAATACTTTCATATATAATGTGTACTCTTTATTTAGATTTAGTTTTCCTACCTTTTACAGATGAGCGGGCAGCCAAATTGAAGAAGATGATCTGTTTGGATGAGATGATGACATTGACTTTCACATGCTATTTCAGTTGAGTCTGATGCCAGTGTACTAGCCATCTGTGTTAATAATACCTTTAAGTCTACACCTTGCAATAATGTGTCTGTAGATATAAATAGATTGATTTGATTCGATTTTGATATTTGGTGTTTAACGCCACTTTCAGCAATATTTCAGATATATCATGGCGAGCAGTTTTAGTGGTGGAAGAAACCGGAGTACCCGGAGAGAACCACCGACCATGGGCAAGCAACTGGTAAACTTTATCACTTGCGGCTGCGAGTCGTGTGCACCCTTTTTGTAATTTACAAAGCCGAGCGCGAACCCACGCCGTATTGATGATAGGCTTATATGAGTTGTTAGGTGATCCAACTACCAACTCATTGAGCCAACCGGGCCATATAAATAGAACAAAAGTTCAAAGTTCATAATGTTATAAAGTAGAAACATAACATTTTAGGTTCGACTTTATTTCTTATTGTCCCACTTGGCAAAGAGACAGCTAATCAAATAAGCAATCAGGCTTTGTCAATTTACTTTAGAAACGATGTTAAATTCCACAGTAGACATAGCATCAAATGGAAAGTAAATGAGCGTCGTCCACCCATAAACGTCTTCATGCATCAAAAGTACATATACAAATATAAATTCAATTTTAATGTAATTTACTTTTACTATGCAGTACATGTACATGTGATGATGCAAAGCTATGAATATTGACATGACTTACCCAGAATAAGTCTTTTCTGAGGCACAACGTTTGGGTGTGAGATTCCATAACTGTGAGCCAAACTCTGGAGGCTAAACATATAAGACATTTAATATACATTAGGTGTCAACAACAAACATTACTGTATATATTGAACAGTATTTAAATTTGAATATGTGTGTCTTGTATCACGCGATGAAGAGTGACATTGACTGTATAAGGCCTATTTAAGTATTATATATACCATGGATCTTACAAATTAACTTATTTAAACCAACGAATCCGAAGGATGAGTTGGCTTAAATAAGTTCATGAGTAAGATCCATGGTATATATGGTTTGTAACAGAAATGACATGATTGACAGATCTATGACATCAAAATCATGGAATAACATATCCTATGACGTCAAAATCATGGAATAACAGACCTATGACGTCAAAATCATGGAATAACATCAAAATCTTCATGTTAGACCATGGTTTGTAAAAGTTCACTATTTTTAAGTTGATTACTGCATAAAAACTTCAAAGGAAAAATCCGTATTTATGTTACAACTAGTTTTACACCGCCACTGTTCAATAAACTGTACCAAGCCAGGAAAGTGAGTGGTCGTGAAATGTGTTACGTGTATCGATTTTGCATCTGTCTACAATTTTCGACTATATTTTAGAACTGTAACGACAGTGTGTTATTTTAGAACTGTACCGAGAGTGTGTTATTTTAGAACTGTTCCGACAGTGTGTTATTTTAGAACTGTACTGACAGTGTGTTATTTTAGAACTGTTCCGACAGTGTGTTATTTTAGAACTGTTCCCATAGTGTGTTATTTTAGAACTGTACCGACAGTATGTTATTTTAGAACAATACCGACAGTGTGTTATTATAGAACTACCGACAGTGTGTTATTTTAGAACTGTTCCGACAGTGTGTTATTTTAGAACTGTTCCGCCAGTGTGTTATTATAGAATTGTTCCCACAGTGTGTTATTTTAGAATTGTTCCGACAGTGTGTTATTTTAGAACTGTTCCGACAGTGTGTTATTTTAGAACTGTTCCGACAGTGTGATATTTTAGAACTGTTCCGACAGTGTGTTATTTTAGAACTGTTTCGACAGTGTGTTATTTTAGAACTGTTCCGACAGTGTGTTATTTTAGAACTGTCCCGACAGTGTGGTTATTTTAGAACTGTACCGACATAAGGTTATTTGAGAACTGTTCCGACAGTGTGTTATTTCAGAACTGTTCCGACAATGTGTTATTTTAGAACTGTTCCGACAATGTGTTATTTTAGAACTGTTCCGACAGTGTGTTATCTTAGAACTGTACCGACAGTGTGTTATCTTAGAACTGTACCGACAGTGTGATATTTTAGAACTGTACCGCCAGTGTGTTATTTTAGAACTGTTCCGACAGTGTGTTATTTTAGAACTGTTCCCACAGTGTGTTATTTTAGAACTGTCCCGACAGTGTGTTATTTTAGAACTGTACCGACATAAGGTTATTTGAGAACTGTTCCGACAGTGTGTTATTTTAGAACTGTTCCGACAGTGTGTTATTTTAGAACTGTTCCGACAATGTGTTATTTTAGAACTGTTCCGACAGTGTGTTATTATAAAATTGTTCCCACAGTGTGTTATTTTAGAACTGTTCCGACAGTGTGTTATTTTAGAACTGTTCCGACAGTGTGTTATTTTAGAACTGTTCCGAGTGTGTTATTATAACATTGTTCCCACAGTGTGTTATTTTAGAACTGTTCCGACAGTGTGTTATTTTAGAACTGTTCCGACAGTGTGTTATTTTAGAACTGTTCCGACAGTGTGGTATTTTAGAACTGTTCCGACAGTGTGGTATTTTAGAACTGTTCCGACAGTGTGTTATTTTAGAACTGTACCGACAGTGTGTTATTTTATACCTGTTCCGACAGTGTGTTATTTTAGAACTGTTCCCATAGTGTGTTATTTTAGAACTGTTCCGACAGTGTGTTATTTTAGAACTGTACAGACAGTGTGTTATTTTAGAACTGTTCCGACAGTGTGTTATTTTAGAACTGTTCCGACAGTGTGTTGTTATAGAATTGTTCCCACAGTGTGTTATTTTAGAACTGTTCCGACAGTGTGTTATTTTAGAACTGTTCCGACAGTGTGGTATTTTAGAACTGTTCCGACAGTGTGTTATTTTAGAACTGTTCCGACAGTGTGATATTTTAGAACTGTTCCGACAGTGTGTTATTTTAGAACTGTTCCGACAGTGTGTTATTTTAGAACTGTTCCCACAGTGTGTTATTTTAGAACTGTCCCGACAGTGTGTTATTTTAGAACTGTACCGACATAAGGTTATTTGAGAACTGTTCCGACAGTGTGTTATTTTAGAACTGTTCCGACAGTGTGTTATTTTAGAACTGTTCCGACAATGTGTTATTTTAGAACTGTTCCCACAGTGTGTTATTATAAAATTGTTCCCACAGTGTGTTATTTTAGAACTGTTCCGACAGTGTGTTATTTTAGAACTGTTCCGACAGTGTGGTATTTTAGAACTGTTCCGACAGTGTGGTATTTTAGAACTGTTCCGACAGTGTGGTATTTTAGAACTGTTCCGACAGTGTGTTATTTTCGAACTGTACCGAGAGTGTGTTATTTTAGAACTGTTCCGACAGTGTGTTATTTTAGAACTGTACTGACAGTGTGTTATTTTAGAACTGTTCCGACAGTGTGTTATTTTAGAACTGTTCCCATAGTGTGTTATTTTAGAACTGTACCGACAGTATGTTATTTTAGAACAATACCGACAGTGTGTTATTATAGAACTACCGACAGTGTGTTATTTTAGAACTGTTCCGACAGTGTGTTATTTTAGAACTGTTCCGCCAGTGTGTTATTATAGAATTGTTCCCACAGTGTGTTATTTTAGAATTGTTCCGACAGTGTGTTATTTTAGAACTGTTCCGACAGTGTGTTATTTTAGAACTGTTCCGACAGTGTGATATTTTAGAACTGTTCCGACAGTGTGTTATTTTAGAACTGTTTCGACAGTGTGTTATTTTAGAACTGTTCCGACAGTGTGTTATTTTAGAACTGTCCCGACAGTGTGGTTATTTTAGAACTGTACCGACATAAGGTTATTTGAGAACTGTTCCGACAGTGTGTTATTTCAGAACTGTTCCGACAATGTGTTATTTTAGAACTGTTCCGACAATGTGTTATTTTAGAACTGTTCCGACAGTGTGTTATCTTAGAACTGTACCGACAGTGTGTTATCTTAGAACTGTACCGACAGTGTGATATTTTAGAACTGTACCGCCAGTGTGTTATTTTAGAACTGTTCCGACAGTGTGTTATTTTAGAACTGTTCCCACAGTGTGTTATTTTAGAACTGTCCCGACAGTGTGTTATTTTAGAACTGTACCGACATAAGGTTATTTGAGAACTGTTCCGACAGTGTGTTATTTTAGAACTGTTCCGACAGTGTGTTATTTTAGAACTGTTCCGACAATGTGTTATTTTAGAACTGTTCCGACAGTGTGTTATTATAAAATTGTTCCCACAGTGTGTTATTTTAGAACTGTTCCGACAGTGTGTTATTTTAGAACTGTTCCGACAGTGTGTTATTTTAGAACTGTTCCGAGTGTGTTATTATAACATTGTTCCCACAGTGTGTTATTTTAGAACTGTTCCGACAGTGTGTTATTTTAGAACTGTTCCGACAGTGTGTTATTTTAGAACTGTTCCGACAGTGTGGTATTTTAGAACTGTTCCGACAGTGTGGTATTTTAGAACTGTTCCGACAGTGTGTTATTTTAGAACTGTACCGACAGTGTGTTATTTTATACCTGTTCCGACAGTGTGTTATTTTAGAACTGTTCCCATAGTGTGTTATTTTAGAACTGTTCCGACAGTGTGTTATTTTAGAACTGTACAGACAGTGTGTTATTTTAGAACTGTTCCGACAGTGTGTTATTTTAGAACTGTTCCGACAGTGTGTTGTTATAGAATTGTTCCCACAGTGTGTTATTTTAGAACTGTTCCGACAGTGTGTTATTTTAGAACTGTTCCGACAGTGTGGTATTTTAGAACTGTTCCGACAGTGTGTTATTTTAGAACTGTTCCGACAGTGTGATATTTTAGAACTGTTCCGACAGTGTGTTATTTTAGAACTGTTCCGACAGTGTGTTATTTTAGAACTGTTCCCACTGTGTGTTATTTTAGAACTGTCCCGACAGTGTGTTATTTTAGAACTGTACCGACATAAGGTTATTTGAGAACTGTTCCGACAGTGTGTTATTTTAGAACTGTTCCGACAGTGTGTTATTTTAGAACTGTTCCGACAATGTGTTATTTTAGAACTGTTCCCACAGTGTGTTATTATAAAATTGTTCCCACAGTGTGTTATTTTAGAACTGTTCCGACAGTGTGTTATTTTAGAACTGTTCCGACAGTGTGGTATTTTAGAACTGTTCCGACAGTGTGGTATTTTAGAACTGTTCCGACAGTGTGGTATTTTAGAACTGTTCCGACAGTGTGTTATTTTCGAACTGTACCGACAGTATGTTATTTTAGAACAATACCGACAGTGTGTTATTATAGAACTACCGACAGTGTGTTATTTTAGAACTGTTCCGACAGTGTGTTATTTTAGAACTGTTCCGACAGTGTGTTATTATAGAATTGTTCACACAGTGTGTTATTTTAGAACTGTTCCGACAGTGTGCTATTTTAGAATTCTTCCGACAGTGTGTTATTTTAAAACTATTCCGACAGTGTATTATTTTAGAACTGTTCCGACAGTGTGGGTTTTTTTGTGTTTCGTTTTATTGCCATTTTACAAAAATACTGCAATTGAATGTGTATGATATTGAAAAATAGATTAATTATTTCAAGGTCTACGGCATACAATAATTGATCCAGAGCTTTTCAACACACAAATATTTCCCTATATATTACATATAAGACCACATTTTAGGGAAATCCTTGTCAAGTAATTTCTTGCTCGATTTTCATGAAATGTTCAACATTAAAAGCAGAAATAAATATAGCTTTTATAATTTTCAAATCATGTTATTTCTGTTGTTCCTTAAAACAAGATTTAAACACGACGTGTACTATTTTTTCTGTTTGTGCTCGTGTTAAAGGTAGTTCGAGAAGATTAAGCAAAGTTGAGCACATACATGCTTGATGCTCGGGTGAACTAAGAGAATTAAGAACATAGATATACCTTCTACAGATGAGGGGACATCCATGTTGTAGGAGATGGTTTTGCTGAACAAGGGAGTGACATTCCGTTTCACATTTATGTTCTGTTTCTTCAGATCCGGCCAATGAGACCAATGTTGACACTAAACTCTTCAGTTCATCTCCTTGGAATAATGTATCTATAAAATATAAATAACATTAATAGTGACCGACTTTCCACTCCTATTACGAATAGAAAATTTATACAGTGATGGTCAATAAAGCCACCAATATAAACAAAACGAACAATCACCTCTCACCTCATCTCCATGAACATAATTCCCACGGCATATAACGTTGACAATCCAGATCCTGGCTTGGGATAGACACCACAATGTGGCAGGTTTATAATATTACTACAGTATATATGTGTGCATACAATAAATTACAGTGCGGCATTTGACAATTTTAATATACTATTTTTTTTCTGGAATTATTACAATTCATGTTAATCCAATCTGATAAGCAGGTGGGGGAGAAAATAATATATGAGAGGCATGAATTTTGAGGCGACAGGTAGATATTGCCAAGAAATATTTGAAGATGCCAAAGGGCTAATCAGAAGCTGTACATGGAAGAAGGATAAACAATACAATGGCCAAAGGAAAAGGTCAACAGAACAAACAATAATGTACAAAACACTACAAAAACCGGGGATGAACACATGTGACCTTGGAAGGGCATGCAGTTCAAGCTTCATTATTGATATTTACATCATTGGGGATAATTTGTAGGATATTTATTTAGTATTGTGAGGTATAGATGGGACACGTATAATATTTTGTTCATGATACATATTATTAAATGCCTGTGCATCAATATTAAAAATATATCATGTCTTTGTCAATGTGATTACAGGATCATTATAAAAAAACCACCCACCTCCCGCAACCAATACTCACATTATCAGAAGGTTATATCGAGTACACCTCTCGCAAATCTAACCACAAAAGTTTAGACAACTCATTGCTTAGGAAAATGAATGTATAATCAAAGGTTCACTATCTAATTGTTACACCACTGTTCTAGCGAGCCGTCACACAATTGTTATGATATGTAATATTAATCAGATATCGTGTCTGTCGATCGATGTATACAATACATGAACTATGGAAAGGAACAAAAAGGGTTTGACGGTACCATAGGTGTATTCAGAAGGCGTAAACTGAAGAAGGACAGCTAACATAATGACCAAAAGAAAAAAAGACAAGCAATGATCTACAAAACACTACACAGATAACTTGATAAAAGATTGAGCAACACGAACACCTTTAACGATCAAGTACTTCTGATGGGTAAGACCAACACGAACACGAACACCTTTAACGATCAGGTACTTCTGATAGGTAAGAGCAACACGAACACATTTAACGATCAGGTACTTCTGATGGGTAAGACCAACACGAACACCTTTAACGATCAAGTACTTCTGATGGGTAAGACCAACACGAACACCTTTAACGAGCAGGTACTTCTGATGGGTAAGACCAACACGAACACCTTTAACGATCAGGTACTTCTGATAGGTAAGACCAACACGAACACCTTTAACGATCAGGTACTTCTGATAGGTAAGACCAACACGAACACCTTTACCGACCAGGTACTTCTGATGGGTAAGAGCAACACGAACACCTTTAACAATTAGGTACTTCTGATAGGTAAGACCACCACGAACACCTTTAACGATCAAGTACTTCTGATGGGTAAGACCAACACGAACACCTTTAACAATTAGGTACTTCTGATGGGTAAGACCAACACGAACACCTTTAACAATTAGGTACTTCTGATAGGTAAGACCACCACGAACACCTTTAACGATCAAGTACTTCTGATGGGTAAGACCAACACGAACACCTTTAACAATTAGGTACTTCTGATGGGTAAGACCAACACGAACACCTTTAACAATTAGGTACTTCTGATAGGTAAGACCAACACGAACACCTTTAACGATCAAGTACTTCTGATGGGTAAGACCAACACGAACACCTTTAACAATTAGGTACTTCTGATGGGTAAGACCAACACGAACACCTTTAACGATCAGGTACTTCTGATGGGTAAGACCAACACGAACACCTTTAACGATCAGGTACTTCTGATAGGTAAGACCAACACGAACACCTTTAACGATCAAGTACTTCTGATGGGTAAGACCAACACGAACACCTTTAACAATTAGGTACTTCTGATGGGTAAGAGCAACACGAACACCTTTAGCGATCAGGTACTTCTGATAGGTAAGACCAACACGAACACCTTTAACGATCAAGTACTTCTGATGGGTAAGACCAACACGAACACCTTTAACGATCAGGTACTTCTGATGGGTAAGACCAACACGAACACCTTTAACGATCAGGTACTTCTGATAGGTAAGACCAACACGAACACCTTTAACGATCAGGTACTTCTGATGGGTAAGACCAACACGAACACCTTTAACGATCAGGTACTTCTGATGGGTAAGAGCAACACGAACACCTTTAACGATCAGGTACTTCTGATAGGTAAGACCAACACGAACACCTTTAACGATCAGGTACTTCTGATGGGTAAGACCAACACGAACACCTTTAACGATCAGGTACTTCTGATGGGTAAGAGCAACACGAACACCTTTAACGATCAGGTACTTCTGATAGGTAAGACCAACACGAACACCTTTAACGATCAAGTACTTCTGATGGGTAAGACCAACACGAACACCTTTAACGATCAGGTACTTCTGATAGGTAAGACCAACACGAACACCTTTAACGATCAGGTACTTCTGATGGGTAAGACCAACACGAACACCTTTAACGATCAGGTACTTCTGATGGGTAAGAGCAACACGAACACCTTTAACGATCAGGTACTTCTGATAGGTAAGACCAACACGAACACCTTTAACGATCAAGTACTTCTGATGGGTAAGACCAACACGAACACCTTTAACGATCAGGTACTTCTGATAGGTAAGACCAACACGAACACCTTTAACGATCAGGTACTTCTGATGGGTAAGACCAACACGAACACCTTTAACAATTAGGTACTTCTGATGGGTAAGAGCAACACGAACACCTTTAACGATCAGGTACTTCTGATAGGTAAGACCAACACGAACACCTTTAACGATCAAGTACTTCTGATGGGTAAGACCAACACGAACACCTTTAACGATCAGGTACTTCTGATGGGTAAGAGCAACACGAACACCTTTAACGATCAGGTACTTCTGATAGGTAAGACCAACACGAACACCTTTGACGATCAAGTACTTCTGATGGGTAAGACCAACACGAACACCTTTAACGAGCAGGTACTTCTGATGGGTAAGAGCAACACGAACACCTTTAACGAGCAGGTACTTCTGATAGGTAAGACCAACACGAACACCTTTAACGGTCAGGTACTTCTGATAGGTAAGACCAACACGAACACCTTTAACGATCAGGTACTTCTGATGGGTAAGAGCAACACGAACACCTTTAGCGATCAGGTACTTCTGATAGGTAAGACCAACACGAACACCTTTAACGAGCATGTACTTCTGATGGGTAAGAGCAACACGAACACCTTTAACGATCAGGTACTTCTGATGGGTAAGACCAACACGAACACCTTTAACGACCAGGTACTTCTGATGGGTAAGAGCAACACGAACACCTTTAGCGATCAGGTACTTCTGATAGGTAAGACCAACACGAACACCTTTAACGAGCAGGTACTTCTGATGGGTAAGAGCAACACGAACACCTTTAACGATCAGGTACTTCTGATGGGTAAGAGCAACACGAACACCTTTAACGATCAGGTACTTCTGATGGGTAAGAGCAACACGAACACCTTTAACGATCAGGTACTTCTGATGGGTAAGACCAACACGAACACCTTTAACGGTCAGGTACTTCTGATGGGTAAGAGCAACACGAACACCTTTAACGAGCAGGTACTTCTCATGGGTAAGACCAACACGAACACCTTTAACAATTAGGTACTTCTCATGGGTAAGACCAACACGAACACCTTTAACGGTCAGGTATTTCTGATGGGTAAGAGCAACACGAACACCTTTAGCGGTCAGGTACTTCTGATGGGTAAGACCAACACGAACACCTTTAACGAGCAGGTACTTCTGATGGGTAAGACCAACACGAACACCTTTAACGATCAAGTACTTCTGATGGGTACGAGCAACACGAACACCTTTAACGATCAGGTACTTCTGATGGGTACGAGCAACACGAACACCTTTAACGATCAGGTACTTCTGATGGGTAAGACCAACACGAACACCTTTAACGAGCAGGTACTTATGATGGGTAAGACCAACACGAACGCCTTTAACGATCAGGTACTTCTAATGGGTAAGACCAACACGAACACCTTTAACGAGCAGGTACTTCTGATGGGTACGAGCAACACGAACGCCTTTAGCAATCAAGTACTTCTGATGGGTAAGACCAACACGAACACCTTTAACGATCAGGTACTTCTGATGGGTAAGACCAACACGAACACCTTTAACGATCAGGTACTTCTGATGGGTACGAGCAACACGAACACCTTTAACGATCAAGTACTTCTGATGGGTAAGACCAACACGAACGCCTTTAACGAGCAGGTACTTCTGATGGGTAAGACCAACACGAACACCTTTAACGATCAGGTACTTCTGATGGGTAAGACCAACACGAACACCTTTAACGATCAGGTACTTCTAATGGGTAAGACCAACGCGAACACCTTTAACGATCAGGTACCTCTGATGGGTAAGAGCAACACGAACACCTTTAACGAGCAGGTACTTCTGATGGGTAAGACCAACACGAACACCTTTAGCGATCAGGTACTTCTGATAGGTAAGACCAACACGAACACCTTTAACGAGCATGTACTTCTGATGGGTAAGAGCAACACGAACACCTTTAACGATCAGGTACTTCTGATGGGTAAGACCAACACGAACACCTTTAACGACCAGGTACTTCTGATGGGTAAGAGCAACACGAACACCTTTAGCGATCAGGTACTTCTGATAGGTAAGACCAACACGAACACCTTTAACGAGCAGGTACTTCTGATGGGTAAGAGCAACACGAACACCTTTAACGATCAGGTACTTCTGATGGGTAAGAGCAACACGAACACCTTTAACGATCAGGTACTTCTGATGGGTAAGAGCAACACGAACACCTTTAACGATCAGGTACTTCTGATGGGTAAGACCAACACGAACACCTTTAACGGTCAGGTACTTCTGATGGGTAAGAGCAACACGAACACCTTTAACGAGCAGGTACTTCTCATGGGTAAGACCAACACGAACACCTTTAACAATTAGGTACTTCTCATGGGTAAGACCAACACGAACACCTTTAACGGTCAGGTATTTCTGATGGGTAAGAGCAACACGAACACCTTTAGCGGTCAGGTACTTCTGATGGGTAAGACCAACACGAACACCTTTAACGAGCAGGTACTTCTGATGGGTAAGACCAACACGAACACCTTTAACGATCAAGTACTTCTGATGGGTACGAGCAACACGAACACCTTTAACGATCAGGTACTTCTGATGGGTACGAGCAACACGAACACCTTTAACGATCAGGTACTTCTGATGGGTAAGACCAACACGAACACCTTTAACGAGCAGGTACTTATGATGGGTAAGACCAACACGAACGCCTTTAACGATCAGGTACTTCTAATGGGTAAGACCAACACGAACACCTTTAACGAGCAGGTACTTCTGATGGGTACGAGCAACACGAACGCCTTTAGCAATCAAGTACTTCTGATGGGTAAGACCAACACGAACACCTTTAACGATCAGGTACTTCTGATGGGTAAGACCAACACGAACACCTTTAACGATCAGGTACTTCTGATGGGTACGAGCAACACGAACACCTTTAACGATCAAGTACTTCTGATGGGTAAGACCAACACGAACGCCTTTAACGAGCAGGTACTTCTGATGGGTAAGACCAACACGAACACCTTTAACGATCAGGTACTTCTGATGGGTAAGACCAACACGAACACCTTTAACGATCAGGTACTTCTAATGGGTAAGACCAACGCGAACACCTTTAACGATCAGGTACCTCTGATGGGTAAGAGCAACACGAACACCTTTAACGAGCAGGTACTTCTGATGGGTAAGACCAACACAAACACCTTTAACGATCAGGTACTTATGATGGGTAAAGGCAACACGAACACCTTTAGCGATCAGGTACTTCTGATGGGTAAGCATTTATTACGGAAATACAGATTATATTTTCGGAAACACACGTTTTCATTCATTGTGTATTTCGTGGATAATTCACGTTATCCAAGATTATGGTCATAGAGAGTAAGAGATTTGTAAAATATCCAATCAACACGTCATTCCCGTAAAATTCAGTGTTCTGATGAAACTTATGCTCAAATGATCTATTACCGTAAGACTTGGTACATGTTTTCATGTGACCAGTACGATATCGGTGTAAACACAATTTCCGGATCTCTTGCTCGTTACCCAAAGGGTATTAGTGTTACTGCATTTTAATAGGGCATGTTTTCCCAATAATACTAGAATCGCCCCGCCACTTTTTTTTTATTGAAGTGCCTGTACAAAGCCAGCAGCCAGAGCCGAACACGCATACAGATACACGACCGATGCGTTACAACTACAGTAAAAATGATTACTGTAGCAAACAAACTAAAACCGACCATCTCCAACAAACTACAACTAAACCTGTTATAAGAGGCCACCTCTTATAAGATGTTCAGAAGACGTTTTCTATAACATACCAAGAAAATGTGACATTTTGATACAGATAACTGCTTAAGAGAGGTGACTACATGGCCAGGTTTGTTGTTTTATTTAGTACGAGCATAAGGTGTATATAGGTCCACGTCCGGGGTGGACTTCATTTGATGTATCTCTATCAAGGGAAGGCCAATGTTTCTTTTACTCAAAGTTTTGAATATAAGTATTACTCACCTAGAAGAAGTCTTTTAGCATCCGTACTTGGGTGTGGAATTCCAAAACGATGAGTCAAACTTTGGAGACTAAATACATAAGACTTGTAATAAACAAAGGACGTCAACAAATATGAATGAGTGACAGTGCATGTTCGTTTAGATCCATACACTTTATATCCAACTGTTTGTGAGAATTTGCCTTTTTGTAGTATGAAATTGGTACTCCATATCCCCTTGTGTAACGAGTATACTTTTGTTTTATACAGTTGTGGACCTGTTGTGTGTGGTAGAGCTTTAATGTTTACACGCCGTCAACATTCAATTTTGAGATGTTAGTTGGGGGCGTCGTGGTCGTGATAGTATTGTAGTTGGATTTACTACTACCTATGCAATCAATGCCCTATCATCACTAAAGTTGTATGTTTGAATCCCGCTCGTTGCGAGGTGTACTCGATACATTAATCACTATAATCATAACCCTAACCCAATTGTTCAGCCAACTATGTTATAATGTCTATATGTGTGGCCGTTTACCTGATAGGATACATGTGGGGGATTTTCTTTGTTTTTGTGTGCTTCTGTGTTTGTAACCACTCGACTGTAGGTTGGGTGCTGTTTCACGTTAAGCTTAGGGTAGGAGATATGATCATTACTGTGACTGTGAATATAGAAATGCAACCAAAGAGATGTTCTTTTTCATTAATTTATTTCCAAGTGTACTGTTAGATGATATATGTTGTTCTCTTACATCTATGACCTTTCTTGCTAACAGATATTTGTTAAGGGCCCGGGTGGCTCAATGAGTTAGGTAGGTACTTGGGTTACCTAACAACTAATATAAGCCTATCACCAATACGGCGTGGGTTCGCGCCCAGATTTGTAATTTACAAAAACGGGTGCACTCGACTCGTAACCACAAGTGATAAAGTTTACCAGTTGCTTGCCCATGTTCGATGGTTCTCTCCGGGTACTCCGGCTTCTTCCACCACTAAAACTGGTCGCCATGATATAGCTGAAATATTGCTGAAAGTGGCGTTAAACACCAAAAATCAATAAATCAATCAATCAATCAATCAGATATTTGTTTCGTCCATCATTGTGAAGAGCACCATGGAAAGTATTGTCACGTATATGTGTGATATTTTAATTCAATACTGCATTATTTGCGATATTAAAAATCTCTCCTAACCATTATTTTTTTTACCGGTTAATTTATTTTTTTACAGCTTTATGCATTACCAACATACTATCAATGACTATAAACCGAGGGTGAACCCAGATGCTCTGGAAGGGTAAGCACTTCCTGCTCCACATGTGGCACCCCTATTTTTTCTCTTGTTACCAATCCTGTTATCAGTCAGAATGAAAATAACGAATTCGATTGTGATTACGACAAGCTGAACATTACCTTGGTGATTTTTGAGAAAGATATTCCGTTACAGTTGACAAGTGCATGATGACGACCGTAAAACTTTTGAAATGATGACTACAACTTCACCATTAGGAATCCTAATAGCATGAGCACACGTGCATGATATATACCTTCTTGTTACTCTTGTTACCATGTGAACAGTCAAGAATGAAGAAAGGACTAGATTGTGATTACGAACAACTGAACATTATCATGGTGATTTGTGACTCATATATTTCACAGCGGTTAACTAAGTCATGATGGTGACCGTCAAACATTCGAAATGATGTGCACAACTTCACCACTAGGAATCCTAATAACATTAGCACAAATGTATGATATATACCTTTTACAGACAAGAGGACATGCGAATTGTAGAAGATTGTTGTGCTGAACAAGAGAGTGACATGCCATTTCACATTGGTGTTCTGTTTCATCAGATCCAACCAAGGCGACTAATTGTGTAACTAAACTCTTCAGTTCATCTCCTTGGAATAATGTATCTATAAAATATATATTGCATGAAAAATTAGTATATCAATTGATACATTCAGTATTCCTCTATTTACTTTCACCAGTAGCTTCTATAAATAGAACGGTAAACTAATATACACCTGTATTGTACATAATAAACGTATTATCACGTGATTATGGCCTCCCCACAACTACTTCTACCAAACTAATGTTATTTGTCGTGTGAGGGGCGTGACTGAAATAAGACCTCTATAACCACACCTTCGTAGAATAACTTTCCCGGAAGGTATCTTAAAAGAGTCAGGAACTCTTCTTCTTCTTCTTCCAGGGAAGGAACCGGATTCGTTAATCGAATGTATTTGGTTCCGCTTGAAAACTTTGCACAGTGTCGGGCAACACAGCAAGTCTTCTATAAATTATTTGCATTTAACACAATCCCCAATTTACAATTAAAATGTACACTCTATGTTGTTCATTTTCTTCCAGTGCTTGACTTTAGGGCAGCTCTGAATCCTTCGATTGTGTCTGCCGAACTGCATGATTCTCGAGCAACTGGGTTCACATTCGGTTGTTGTGATTGATTTTGTCCTGTGTCTTGTGTGCTTAATGTTGCCGGTGTCTCTGGATTTTCCATAATTTTTTTAGTGTGCCTTCAGTTTTCCCTAGCATGTTGTGAATGTGATGAAATTCAAACAAGAACAGGATGCTGTCTTTGTTACATATTGATGACTATTATAAGTACTCACCCAGAAGAAATCTTTTGCTAGGGTGTTGAATCCCATAACGATGAGCCAAACTCTGTAGACTAAATACATAAAACATTTAGTAAGCACCATACTTCAACAAAAACGAATTATCAGGCTTGTACGGTATTTGACCTGTGATATCTGTGCTGTGTGTCATTAGGAGAAACTATATAAAAAGTATTGCCATGTATCTGTGTGAATCTGTGAATGCATTTAAATTCGTCGATAACAATTATCGTGGTTTCATGGAAAATCTCACTTTGGTGGATATGTAGTTTCGTCGGTTCTCTCCTATAGTCAGTATATATATATATATAAATTTGAATGAATTTGAATTTTGGTGATTAACGTCACTTTCAGTTATATCATGGCTATCAGTTTTAGTGGTGGAGGAAGCCGGAGTACCCGAAGAGGACCACCGACCCTGGGCAAGCAACTGGTAAACTTTATCACTTGCGGCTGCGAGTCGAGTGCACCCTTTTTGTCATTTACAAAGCCTGGCGCAAACCCACGCCGTATTGTGATAGGCTTGTATGAGTTGTTAGATCCAACGACCTAACTCATTGAGCCACGCGGGCCCCTATATATATGTGTGGATATGTGTGTCTTTGTTTTTTGTTTTTTTTCTTGATCATTACTGAAGACCCTACTGTGACCCTAAGTGTAATGTTGGATTATCTCTCTTGTTCATATACATCCATAACCTTTCTTACTAACAGTATTTTGAGTTTCATATTGTGAAGAGCAACATAGAAAGTATTGTCATGTATATGTGTGATATTTTATATAAATACTGCATTATTTATGATATTACAAATCACTAGTAGCCATTATTTTTGTCAACAGTGTATTTCTTTTTAACAGATTTTAACATTAGCAACAAACTAACATTGAATTGAAACAATTAATACAACATTATTAAGCTTCATTTAGAAAAGTTTGAAGAAATCAAAAGGGTAATCAGAAGCCGTATATCGAAGAAGGACCGAAAATACAGTGGCCAAAGGAAAAAGGACAAACAACGACCTATAAAACATTGCACTGAAACCTAAAGATCGAGCAATACGAGCCCCACTAAAATCCGGGGTGAACGCATGTGCTCCGGAAGGGTAATCAGTTGACGCTCCACATGTTGCACCCGTCTTGTTACTCTTGTTATCAACAGTCAAGAATGAAGAAAGGACTAGATTGTGATTACAAAAAACTGAACATTACCATGGTAATTTGTGACACATATATTCAACAGCGGTTTACTAAGTCATGATGGTGACCGTCAAACATTCGAAATGATGAGTACAACTTCACCACTAGGAAACCTAATAACATTAGCACAAATGTATAATATATACCTTTTACAGACAAGAGGACATGCGAATTGTAGAAGATTGTTGTGTTGAACAAGGGAGTGACATGCCGTTTCACATTGGTGTTCTGTTTCGTCAGATCCAGCCAAGGCGACTAATTTTGTAACTAAGCTCTTCAGTTCATCTCCTTGGAATAATGTATCTATAAAATATATATTGCATGAAAAAATAGTATATTAATTGATACATTCAGTATTCCTCTATTTACTTTCACCAGTAGCTTCTATAAATAGAACGGTAAACTAATATACACCTGTATTGTACATAATAAACGTATTATCACGTGATTATGGCCTCCCCACAACTACTTCTACCAAGCTAATGTTATTTGTCGTGTGAGGGGCGTGACTAAAATAAGACCTCTATAAGGTATCTTAAGAGAGTCAGGAACTCTTCTTCTTCTTGCAGGGAGGGAACCGGATTCGTTAATCGAATGTATTTGGTTCCGCTTGAAAACTTTGCACAGTGTCGGGCAACACAGCAAGTCTTCTATAAATTATTTACATTTAAAACAATCCCCAATTTACAATTAAAATGTACACTCTATGTTGTTCATTTTCTTCCAGTGCTTGACTTTAGGGCAGCTCTGAATCCTTCGATTGTGTCTGCCGAACTGCATGATTCTCGAGCAACTGGGTTCACATTCGATTTTTTGTGATTGTTTTCGTCCTGTGTCTTGTGTGCCTAATGTTGCCGGTGTCTCTGGATTTCCCATAATTTTTTTAGTGTGCCTTCAGTTTTTTCTAATATTTAGTGAATTTGATCAAATTCAAACATGAACAGGATGCTGTCTTTGTTACATATTGATGGCTATTATAAGTACTCACCCAGAAGAAGTCTTTTGCTAGGGTGTTGAATCCCAAAACGATGAGCCAAACTCTGTAGACTAAATACATCAACTATTTATTAAGCACCAAACTTCAACAAAAACGAATTACTAGGCTTGTACGGTATTTGATCTGTGATATCTGTGATGTGTGTCATTATGAGAAACTACATAAAAAGTATTGCCATGTATCTGTGTGATTCTGTGAATGCATTTAAATTCGTCGATAACAATTATCGTGGTTTCATGGAAAATCTCACTTTGGTGGATATGTAGTTTCGTCGGTCCTCTCCTATTGTCAGTATATACATATATAAATTTGAATGAATTTGAATTTTGGTGATTAACGCCACTTTCAACAATATTTCTGCTATATCATGGTAACCAGTTTTAGTGGTGAAAGAAGCCGGAATACCCGGAGAGAACCATCGACCCTGGGCAAGCAACTGGTAAACTATATCACTCGCGGCTGCGAGTCGAGTGCACCCTTTTTGTCATTTACAGAGTCTGGCGCGAACCCACGCCGTATTGGTGATAGGCTTGTATGAGTTGTTAGATCCAACGACCTAACTCATTGAGCCACGCGGGCCCCTATATATATGTGTGGGTATGTGTGTCTTTGTCTTTTTTTCTTGATCATTACTGAAGACCCTACTGTGACAGTTAACATAGAAATGCAATCAAAGCTTTGTTTCTTTACATTTATTTGTGTCTAAGTGTAATGTTGGTTTATCTATTTTGTTCATATACATCTATAACCTTTCTTACTAACAGTATTTTGAGCTTCATATTGTGAAGAGCAACATAGAAAGTATTGTCATGTATATGTGTGATATTTTATATAAATACTGCATTATTTATGATATTAAAAATCACTAGTAGCAATTATTTTTGACAACAGTGTATTTCTTTTCACAGATATAAACATTACCAACAAACTAACATTGAATTGAAACATTTAACACAACATTACTAATCTTCATTTAGAAAGTTTTGAAGAAATCAAAACGATAATCAGAAGCCGTATATCGAGGAAGAACCGAAAATACAGTGGCCAAAAGAAAAAGGACAAACAACGACATATAAAACATTGCACTGAAACCTAAAGATTGAGCAACACGAGCCCCATTAAAATCCGGGGTGAACGCATGTGCTCCGGAAGGGTAAGCAGTTGACGCTCCATATGTTGCACCCGTCTTGTTACTCTTGTTATCAACCATGTGAACAGTCAAGAATGAAGAAAGGGCTAGATTGTGATTACGCAACATTGAACATTACCATGGTGATTTGTGACACATATTCTACAGTGGTTAACTAAGTCATGATGGTGACCGTCAAACATTCGAAATGATGACTACAACTTCACCACTAGGAACCCTAATAACATTAGCACACATGTATGATATATACCTTTTACAGACAAGAGGACATGCGAATTGTAGAAGATGGTTTTGCTGAACAAGGGCGTGACATTCCATTTCACATTTATGTTCTGTTTCTTCAGACCCGGCCGTGGCGACCAATTGTGACACTAAATTCTTCAGTTCATCTCCTTGGAATATTGTATCTATAAAATATATAAGGCATTAATATTGACCGATTTTCTACTCCTATAATGAATAGAACATTTAAACAGTGATGGGAAACAATGTCACCAATATTAACAAAACAAACAATGACCTCTCACCTCAACTAATTAAATGTACAACATACTACGTCATATGACGTTGAAAATCATGGCTTTGGACAGGAACACAAATGTGGCGGGTTTGTATTGTTACATCAGTGTAGTATTTGTGTGTGCATACAACAAAATACAGTGCAGCATTTGACAGTTGGAATGTACCATTTGTTCTGGATTTATATAAATAAATGTTACTCCAATCTGATTAGCAAGTAGTGCAGAAAGAATATTTGAGAGGCACGAGTTCTGAAGCGAGAGGTAGTTAATACCAAGAAAAGTTCGAAGATACCAATGAGGTAATCAAAAGCTGTAACTTTAAATAAGGATAGACAATACAATGGGCAAAAGAACTAATAGTGATCTACAAAACACCACATATGAAACTAAAGATTGAACTAGACGAATCTCATAAACACCGGAAGATGAACGCACGTGCTTCGGAAGGATAGGGGGTGCAAGCTTTATTATTAATATTAACATCATTTGCGGTCATTTGTTGAATAGTTATTTGGTGTGTTGAGGTGTAGATGGTACACGTATGATATTTTGTTGATATTATTAAATTATTTATAAAGGCCTGGTGCATATTTTCAGGTTTCAAGTACGACATCGGTATGAACACAATTTCCGGATCTCCTGCTCGTTACCCAAAGGGGATTAGTGTTATTCCATATTAAGAAGGGATGTTTTGCCTCATAATACTAGCATAGCCCCGCCACGTTTTATTGAAGTGCCTGTACCAAGACAGGAAGCAGAGAAAAACACGCATACCGTTGCACGACCGATGCGGTTACAACTACAAGTAATAGTGATTATTGTAACAAACAGGCTAAGAATGACTATTTCCTACAAACTACAGTCAAACCTGTATTAAACGGCAACCTCTTATGAGATGTTCAGAAGACGTTTTCTATGACTTGACAAGAAAAGGTGAAATTGTAATACAGCTGACTGATTAAGAGAGGTGACTGAATGGGCAGGTTTGTTGTTTTATTTAGTACGAGTACAAGGTGTATATAGCTCCACGTCCGAGGTTGACTTCATTTGATGTATCTCGATCAAGGAAAGGCCAATGTTTCTTTTACTCAAAGTTTTGAATATTAGTATTACTCACCTAAAAGAATTCTTTTGGAATGCGTACTTGGGTGTGTAATTCCAAAACGATGAGCCAAGCTCTGTAGACTAAATACATAAAACATTTAGTTAGCACCAAACTTCAACAAAAACGAATTATCAGGCTTGTACGGTATTTGACCTGTGATATCTGTGATGTGTGTCATTATGAGAAACTACATAAAAAGTATTGCCATGTATCTGTGTGAATCTGTGAATGCATTTAAATTCGTCGATAACAATTATCGTGGTTTCATGGAAAATCTCACTTTGGTGGATATTTAGTTTCGTCGGTCCTCTCCTATAGTCAGTATATATATATATAAATTTGAATGAATTTGAATTGTGGTGTTCAACGCCACTTTCAGCAATATTTCAGCTATATCATGGCGACCAGTTTTAGTGGTGGAGGAAGCCGGAGTACCCGGAGAGAACAACCGACCCCGGACAAGCAACTTGTAAACTTTATCACTTGGAGCTGCGAGTCGAGTGCACCCTTTTTGTCATTTACAAAGCCTAGCACGAACCCAAGCCGTATTGGTGATAGGCTTGTATGAGTTGTTAGATCCAACGACCTAACTCATTGAGCCACGCGGGCCCCTATATATATGTGTAGGTATGTGTGTCTTTGTCTTTTTTTTTTCTTGATCATTATTGAAGACCCTACTGTGACAGTTAACATAGAAATGCAATCAAAGCTTTGTTTCTTTACATTTATTTGTGTCTAAGTGTAATGTTGGTTTATCTATTTTGTTCATATACATCTATAACCTTTCTTACTAACAGTATTTTGAGCTTCATATTGTCAAGAGCAACATAGAAAGTATTGTCATGTATATGTGTGATATTTTATATAAATACTGCATTATTTATGATATTAAAAATCACTAGTAGCAATTATTTTTGACAACAGTGTATTTCTTTTCACAGATATAAACATTACCAACAAACTAACATTGAATTGAAACATTTAACACAACATTACTAATCTTCATTTAGAAAGTTTTAAAGAAATCAAAACGATAATCAGAAGCCGTATATCGAGGAAGAATCGAAAATACAGTGGCCAAAAGAAAAAGGACAAACAACGACCTATAAAACATTGCACTGAAACCTAAAGATTGAGCAACGCGAGCCCCATTAAAATTCGGGGTGAACGCATGTGCTCCGGAAGGGTAAGCAATTGACGCTCCACATGTTGCACCCGTCTTGTTACTCTTGTTATCAACCATGTGAACAGTCAAGAATGAAGAAAGGGCTAGATTGTGATTACGCAACACTGAACATTACCATGGTGATTTGTGACACATATTCTACAGTGGTTAACTAAGTCATGATGGTGACCGTCAAACATTCGAAATGATGACTACAACTTCACCACTAGGAACCCTAATAACATTAGCATACATGTATGATATATACCTTTTACAGACAAGAGGACATGCGAATTGTAGAAGATGGTTTTGCTGAACAAGTGCGTGACATTCCATTTCACATTTATGTTCTGTTTCTTCAGACCCGGCCGTGGCGACCAATTGTGACACTAAATTTTTCAGTTCATCTCCTTGGGATAATGCATCTATAAAATATATATGGCATTAATATTGACCGATTTTCTACTCCTATTATGAATAGAACATTTAAACAGTGATGGGAAACAATGTCACCAATATTAACAAAACAAACAATGACCTCTCACCTCAACTAATTAAATGTACAACATACCACGTCATATGACGTTGAAAATCATGGCTTTGGACAGGAACACAAATGTGGCGGGTTTGTATTGTTACATCAGTGTAGTATTTATGTGTGCATACAACAAAATACTGTGCAGCATTTGACAGTTGGAATGTACCATTTGTTCTGGATTTATATAAATAAATGTTACTCCAATCTGATTAGCAAGTAGTGCAGAAAGAATATTTGAGAGGCACGAGTTCTGAAGCGAGAGGTAGTTAATACCAAGAAAGGTTCGAAGATACCAATGAGGTAATCAAAAGCTGTAACTTTAAATAAGGATAGACAATACAATGGGCAAAAGAACTAATAGTGATCTACAAAACACCACATATGAAACTAAAGATTGAACTAGACGAATCTCATAAACACCGGAAGATGAACGCACGTGCTCCGGAAGGGTAGGGGTGCAAGCTTTATTATTAATATTAACATCATTTGGGGTCATTTGTTGAATAGTTATTTGGTGTGTTGAGGTGTAGATGGTACACGTATGATATTTTGTTGATATTATTAAATTATTTATAAAGGCCTGGTGCATATTTTCAGGTTTCAAGTACGACATCGGTATGAACACAATTTCCGGATCTCCTGCTCGTTACCCAAAGGGGATTAGTGTTATTCCATATTAAGAAGGGATGTTTTGCCTCATAATACTAGAATAGCCCCTACACGTTTTATTGAAGTGCCTGTACCAAGACAGGAAGCAGAGAAAAACACGCATACCTTTGCACGACCAATGCGGTTACAACTACAAGTAATAATGATTATTGTAACAAACAGGCTAAGAATGACTATTTCCTACAAACTACAGTCAAACCTGTATTAAACGGCAACCTCTTATGAGATGTTCAGAAGACGTTTTCTATGACTTGACAAGAAAAGGTGAAATTTTAATACAGCTGACTGATTAAGAGAGGTGACTGCATGGGCAGGTTTGTTGTTTTATTTAGTACGAACACAAGGTGTATATAGCTCCACGTCCGGGGTTGACTTCATTTGATGTATCTCGATCAAGGAAAGGCCAATGTTTGTCTTTTACTCAAAGTTTTGAATATTAGTAATACTCACATACAAGAAGTCTTTTGGAATGCGTACTTGGGTGTGTAATTCCAAAACGATGAGCCAAGCTCTGTAGACTAAATACATAAAACATTTAGTAAGCACCAAACTTCAACAAAAACGAATTACTAGGCTTGTACGGTATTTGATCTGTGATATCTGTGATGTGTGTCATTATGAGAAACTACATAAAAAGTATTGCCATGTATCTGTGTGATTCTGTGAATGCATTTAAATTCGTCGAAAACAATTATCGTGGTTTCATGGAAAATCTCACTTTGGCGGATATGTAGTTTCGTCGGTTCTCTCCTATTGTCAGTATATATATATATATATATATATATAAATTTGAATGAATTTGAATTTTGGTATTTAACGCCACTTTCAGCAATATTTCAGCTATATCATGGCGACCAGTTTTAGTGGTGGAGGAAGCCGGAGTACCCAGGAGAGAACCACCGACCATGGGCAAGCAACTGGTAAACTTTATCACTTGCAGCTGCGAGTCGAGTGCACCCTTTTTGTCATTTACAAAGCGTAGCACGAACCCAAGCCGTATTGGTGATAGGCTTGTATGAGTTGTTAGATCCAACGACCTAACTCATTGAGCCACTCAGGATCCTATATATATATGTAGGTATGTGTGTCTTTGTTTGTCTTTTTGTTTCTTGATCATTACTGAAGACCCTACTGTGACTGTTAACATAGAAATGCAATGAAAGCTTTGTTCCTTTACATTTATTTGTGTCTAAGTGTAATGTTGGATTATCTCTATTGTTCATATACATCCATAACCTTTCTTACTAACAGTATTTTGAGTTTCATATTGTGAACAGCAACATAGAAAGTATTGTCATGTATATGTGTGATATTTTATATAAATACTGCATTATTTATGATATTACAAATCACTAGTAGCCATTATTTTTGTCAACAGTGTATTTCTTTTTTACAGATATAAACATTACCAACAAACTAACATTGAATTGAAACATTTAACACAACATTATTAAGCTTCATTTAGAAAAGTTGGAAGAATTCAAAAGGGTAATCAGAAGCCGTATATCGAAGAAGGACCGAAAATACAGTGGCCAAAAGAAAAAGGACAAACAACGACATATAAAACATTGCACAGAAACCTAAAGATCGAGCAACACGAACCCTATTCAAATCCGGGGGTGAACGCATGTGCTCCGGAAGGGTAATCAGTTGACGCTCCACATGTTGCACCCGTCTTGTTACTCTTGTTACCAACCATTGTCAGTCACGAATGAAGAAAGGACTAGATTGTGATTACAAAAAACTGAACATTACCATGGTGATTTGTGACACATATATTCTACAGTGGTTAACTAAGTCATGATGGTGACCGTCAAACATTCGAAATGATGAGTAAAACTTCACCACTAGGAACCCTAATAACATTAGCACAAATGTATAATATATACCTTTTACAGACAAGAGGACATGCGAATTGTAGAAGATTGTTGTGCTGAACAAGGGAGTGACATGCCACTTCGCATTGGTGTTCTGTTTCGTCAGATCCAGCCATGGCGACTAATTTTGTAACTAAACTTTTCAGTTCATCTCCTTGGAATAATGTATCTATAAAATATATATTGCATGAAAAATTAGTATATCAATTGATACATTTAGTATTCCTCTGTTTACTTTCACCAGTAGCTTCTATAAATAGAACGATAAACTAATATACACCTCTATTGTACATAATAAACGTATTATCACGTGATTATGGTTGGAAATGACCTCTCAACAACTACTTCTACCAATGTAATGTTATTTGTCGTGTGAGGGGCGTGACTAAAATAAGACCTCTATAACCACACCTTCGTAGAATAACTTTCCCGGAAGGTATCTTAAAAGAGTCAGGAACTCTTCTTCTTCTTGTAGGGAGGGAAAAGGATTCGTTAATCGAATGTATTTGGTTCCGCTTGAGAACTTTGCACAGTGTCGGGCAACACAGCAAGTCTTCTATAAATTATTTACATTTAAAACAATCCCCAATTTACAATTAAAATGTACACTCTATGTTGTTCATTTTCTTTCAGTGCTTGACTTTAGGGCAGCTCTGAATCCTTCGATTGTGTCTGCCGAACTGCATGCTTCTCGGGCAACTGGATTCACATTCGATTTTTGTGATTGTTTTCGTCCTGTGTCTTGTGTGCCTAATGTTGCCGGTGTCTCTGGATTTTCCATAATTTTTTTAGTGTGCCTTCAGTTTTACCTAATATTTTGTGAATTTGATGAAATTCAAACAAGAACAGGATGCTGTCTTTGTTACATATTGATGGCTATTATAAGTACTCACCCAGAACACTTCTTTTGCTAGGGTGTTGAATCCCAAAACGATGAGCCAAACTCTGTAGACTAAATACATCAAATATTTATTAAGCACCAAACTTCAACAAAAACGAATTACTAGGCTTGTACGGTATTTGATATGTGATATCTGTGATGTGTGTCATTATGAGAAACTACATAAAAAGTATTGCCATGTATCTGTGTGAATCTGTGAATGCATTTAAATTCGTCGATAACAATTATCGTGGTTTCATGGAAAATCTCACTTTGGTGGATATGTAGTTTCGTAGGTCCTCTCCTATTGTCAGTATATATATATATCAATTTGAATGAATTTGAATTTTGGTGTTTAACGCCACTTTCAGCAATATTTCAGCTATATCATGGTAACCAGTTTTAGTGGTGGAAGAAGCCGGAGTACCCGGAGAGAACCATCGACCCTGGGCAAGCAACTGGTAAACTTTATCACTTGCGGCTGCGAGTCGAGTGCACCACATTCACAAAGCCTGGCGCGAACCCACGCCGTATTGGTGATAGGCTTGTATGAGTTGCTAGATCCAACGACCTAACTCATTGAGCCACCCGGGCCCCTATATATATGTGTGGGTATGTGTGTATTTGTCTTTTTTTTCTTGATCATTACTGAAGACCCTACTGTGACTGTTAACATAGAAATGCAATCAAAGCTTTGTTTCTTTACATTTATTTGTGTCTAAGTGTAATGTTGGATTATCTCTATTATTCATATACATCCATAACCTTTCTTACTAACAGTATTTTGAGCTTGATATCGTGAAGAGCAACATAGAAAGTATTGTCATGTATATGTGTGATATTTTATATAAATACTGCATTATTTATGATATTAAAAATCACTAGTAGCCATTATTTTTGTCAACAGTGTATTTCTTTTTTACAGATATAAACATTAGCAACAAACTAATATTGAATTGAAACATTTAACACAACATTATTAAGCTTCATTTAGAAAGGTTTGAAGAAATCAAAAGGGTAATCAGAAGCCGTAAATCGAAGAAGAACCGAAAATACAGTGGCCAAAAGAAAAAGGACAAACAACGACCTATAAAACATTGCACAGAAACCTAAAGATTGAGCAACACGAGTCCCACTAAAATCCGGGGTGAAGACATGTGCTCCGGAAGGGTAAGCAGTTGACGCTCCACATGTTACACCCGTCTTGTTACTCTTGTTACCATGTGAACAGTCAAGAATGAAGAAAGGACTAGATTGTGATTACGAAAAACTGAACGTTACCATGGTGATTTGTGACACATATATTCTACAACGGTTAACTAAATCATGATGGTGACCATCAAACATTCGAAATGATGAGTACAACTTCACCACTCGGAATCCTAATAACATTAGCACACATGTATAATATATACCTTTTACAGACAAGAGGACATGCGAATTGTAGAAGATGGTTTTGCTGAACAAGGGCGTGACATTCCATTTCACATTTATGTTCTGTTTCTTCAGATCCGGCCGTGGCGACCAATTGTGACACTAAGCTCTTCAGTTCATCTCCTTGGAATAATGTATCTATAAAATATGTATGCCATTAATATTGACCGATTTTCTACTCCTATTATGAATAGAACATTTAAACAGTGATGGGAAACAATGTCACCAATATTAGCAAAACAAACAATGACCTTTCACCTCAACTAATTAAATGTACAACATACCACGTCATATGACGTTGAAAATCATGGCTTTGGACAGGAACACAAATGTGGCGGGTTTGTATTGTTACATCAGTGTAGTATATATGTGTGCATACAACAAAATACAGTGCAGCATTTGACAGTTGGAATGTACCATTTGTTCTGGATTTATATAAATAAATGTTACCAATCTGATTAGCAATTAGTGCAGAAAGAATATCTGAGAGGCACGAGTTCTGAAGCGAGAGGTAGTTAATACCAGGAAAAGTTCGAAGATATCAATGAGGTAATCAAAAGCTGTAACTTGAGGAAGGGTAGACAATACAATGGTCAAAAGAACCAATAGTGATCTACAAAACACCACATATGAAACTAAAGATTGAACAAGACGAATCTCATAAACACCGGAAGATGAACGCACGTGCTCCGGAAGGGTATGGGGGTGCAAGCTTTATTATTAATATTAACATCATTTGGGGTCATTTGTTGAATAGTTATTTGGTGTTTTGAGGTCTAGATGGTACACGTATGATATTTTGTTGATATTATTAAATTATTTATAAGGTCTAGTGCATATTTTCAGGTTTCGAGTACGACATCGGCATAAACACAATTTCCGGATCTCTTACTCGTTACCCAAAGGGGATTAGTGTTATTTCATCTTAAGAAGGGATGTTTTGCCTCATAATACTAGAATAGCCCCGCCACTTTGTTTTGAAGTGCCTGTACCAAGACAGGAAGCCGAGCAGAACACGCATACCGTTGCACGACCGATGCGGTTACAACTACAAGTAATAATGATTATTGTAACAAACAAGCTAAGAATTACTATTTCCTACAAACTAGTCAAACCTGTATTAAACGGCAACCTCTTATAAGATGTTCAGGAGACATTTTCTATGACTTGACAAGAAAAGGTGAAATTTTAATAGAGCTGACTGTTTAAGAGAGATGACTGCATGGGCAGGTTTGTTGTTTTATTTAGTACGAGCACAAGGTGTATATAGCTCCACGTTCGGGGTTGACTTCATTTGATGTATCTCGATCAAGGGAAGGCCAATGTTTCTTTTACTCAAAGTTTTGAATATTAGTATTACTCACCTATAAGAAGTCTTTTGGAATGCGTACTTGGGTGTGAAATTCCAAAGCGATGAGCCAAACTCTGGAGACTAAATACATAAGACTTGTAATAAACACAGGATGTCAACAAATATGAATGAGTGACAGTGCATGTTCGTTTAGATCCATACACTTTATCGCCAACTGTTTATCATATATTTCCGTGTGTGAAATGTGGAATTGGTGATTCATATCCCCCTGTGTACCGTGTATACTTTTATTTCATTCAGTTGTGGACGTATTGTGCGTGATAGAATTTCGGTATTTCCACTCCTTCAACATTCACCTTTTCATAAAATATATATACAGTACAAATAATTTTTCAGGGGGATGTGCTGGTCGTGTTCGTATGGTAATTAGATTTAGAACTACATATACAAACAATGCATATCACTCATAAAGTTGTGTGTTTGAATCCCGCTCATGACGAGGTGTACTCGATAGAACATTATGTAATAAAATTTGTCAGTCACTTGCGCCAGGTCGGTGGTTTTCTCTGGGTATTCCCGATTCATCCAACAATAAAGCTGAACGCCATGATATAACTGACATATTTCGGAAAGCGGCGTTAAACACTATAACCCAACCCAAGGTTTCACACTACAGTAACTATGAATATAGAAATGGAATCAAAGAGTTGTCCTTTTACATTAATTTGTGTCTTAGTGTAATGTTGGATTGTTTCTATAGTTCATTTACTTTCATAACCTTTCTTACTTACAATATTTTGATCTTAGGATTTGTTTCGTCTGTCATTGTAAAGGTCAACATAGAAAGTATTGTCACGTATATGTGTTATATTATATATAAACACTGTATTATTTGTGATATTAAACATCAGTATTCTTGTCAACGGTGTACGATTTTGTATGTTTTTCTTAACTGTTTTACAGTTATGAACATTACAAGCAGACTAACATTGAATTGAAACATTTAACACAACATTATTAATCTTCATTTAGAAAAGTTTGAAGAAATCAAAAGGGTAATCAGAAGCCGTAAATCGAAGAAGGGCCGAAAACACAATGGCGAAAAGAAAAAGGACAAACAACGACCTATAAAACATTGCACAGAAACATAAAAATTGAGCAACACGAACCCCACTAAAATCCGGGGTGAACGAATGTGCTCCGGAAGGGTATTCAGTTGACGCTCCACATGTTGCACCCGACTTGTTACTCTTGTTATCAACCATGTGAACAGTCAAGAATGAAGAAAGTGCTAGATTGTGATTACGAACAACTGAACATTACCATGGTGATTTGTGACACATATATTCTACAGCGGTTATATAAGTCATGATGGTGACCGTCAAACATTCTAAATGATGAGTACAACTTCACCACTCGGAATCCTAATAACATTAGCACACATGTATAATATATACCTTTTACAGACAAGAGGACATGCGAATTGTAGAAGATGGTTTTGCTGAACAAGGGCGTGACATTCCATTTCACATTTATGTTCTGTTTCTTCAGATCCAGCCAAGGATACCAATGTTGAGACTAAGCTCTTCAGTTCATCTCCTTGGAATAATGTATCTATACAATATATATGGCATTAATATTTAGTATATCAATTGATAGATTTAGTATTCATCTATCTATTTACTTTAACCAGTAGCTTCTATAAATAGAACGACAAACTAATATACACCTGTATTGTACATAATAAGCGTATTATCACGTGACTATAGTTGGAAATGACCTCTCAACAACTACTTCTACCAAACTAATGTTATTTGTCGTGTTAGGAACGTGATTAAAACAAGATCGCTATTACCACACGTTCGTATAATGACTTTCATGGAGGGTGTCCTAGAAGAGGCAGGAACTGCTTACCCTTAGGGAGCAGCTGGGTCCACACCCGCTTTTCGGTGAAACTTGCGTGGCTCATTCTTCTAGTTTTCTCTGTGTTTTTTTTTGTCCTGTGTCTTGTGTGGCTAATGTTGCCAGTGTCTCTCAAATGTCAATTTTTGGATTTCTCCTTCAGTTTTCTCTAACGTTTTGTGCTTTTGATGAAATTCAAACAAGAACAGGATGAAGTCTCTACTACATAATGATGATTTTTAAAAAGTACTCACCCAGAATAAGTCGTTTGCTAGGGTGAGGAATTCCAAAACCATGAGCCAAACTCTGGAGACTAAATACATAAAACATTTAGTAAGCACCATGCTTCAACAAAAACTAATTACTAGGCTTGTAGGCTTGTATGGTATTTGATCTGTGATATCTGTGCTGCGTGTCATTGTGAGGAACTACATAAAAAGTATTCACACGTATATGTGTGATACAGTGAATGAATTGAAATTCGTGGATAACAATTTTCATGGTTTTTTGGTGGATGGATAGTTTTGTGGATCCCGTTTTATATACATATATAAGTGTGCGTGTATTTAAGGATTGATCGTAATTTTTGTTCGGTTCATTCGAAATAACTTCAATCAGGTTGTACTCACCGTGTAACCCGCGTAGCAACGGGTTAAACGGCGTAGCAGCGGGTTACACGGTGTGTACAACCTGATTGAGGTTATTTCGAATGAACCGAACAAATAATTTCGATCAATCGTTATAAATTAATTCAAACTTTTTTGTTATGATATTGAAAAATATATTTATTTTTTTATCAAAATAAGGTAAATAATCGGAAATAAATTTAAATCATGCCAAAGGTGCCTCATTTAAAGAAAATCCCCTGATGACAACGGCACGCGACGCCTCGAGAACGACGTCTATTTTTCGATTCTGTACATTGATAAATAACCTTAACTTTTTAAACCAATCAAAACACGTATAAAATTACATTTGACTCTAAAATTAATTTATATATAGTTACAAGTATTCGTTGAATTTTTAATTTCATGGATTAGTAACATATACTAAATAGACAAAAAAAAACAGAATATCATGACTAATAATGACTTTACAATGTCTTAAGAAAATTGTATTGTACTAAAACGGCTAATACTATTTCTATAACATGCTACTAATATTAACGAGGCCAGGATAAGGTACTGGTACTTATGTTTGTTACTAACAAATGTAAAGATTTGATTAAAGATTTTAATTGGAGGGGGGAAATATACTGCCGTATTTGTGTTAGTCATCAATCGTTAAAAGCAATCACAGTTTTCCAGATCTACATGTTATGTATATCTGTTGCGGGTATTTCTTTCGTGTTTCATTGATACAATGCATTATTATCACTATGGATACATATCTGATATTTCACTTACGCGACGCAACATCTCTGATATTCAGAAATAATATAAACCAATTATTGTTGTTAAGTCTAATTTTTTTTTCCATATATATTGTTTACAGTTATAAACGTTTCCAACATACTAATGTATTTGAAGTCAATCGAATAAAAACAGTTAGCTTCACAACCTATGTACTTAGTCACTGTGCTATATAACATTACCACACATGTGTAATATATACCTTCTACAGACAAGGGGACATCCGTGTTGTAGGAGATTGTTGTGCTGAACAAGGGAGTGACATTCCATTTCACATGTATGCTCTGTTTCTTCAGATCCGGCCAAGGTGACCAATTGTGACACTAAGCTCTTCAGTTCATCTCCTTGGAGTAATGGACCTATAAAGCACATTTCATTAATATTTAGTATTTAAATCAATAGAAATCTAGAATCTAACACCGGGGGGGGGGGGGGGGGGGGGGGGACATACAAGACAGAGAAATCCCCGACACGCTGGAGGGTAAGATTTCAATCGTTCTCTGACTAGGCTTTCCGAGACAGAGAACGATTGAAATCTTAACCAAGGGTGTCGGAGATGTCCTTATCTTGTACTTTTTCCGGTATTTGATTTTATTTCTCACTAAACGCCTTTGTTTTGTTTACATTCCATCGAGCGTTTCCTCGCAAAATTGTTGTCCATTGTTCACACTGTACAACCGCCTTCAATCATTCTAATCAAAAGCTATATGATACGATGAAAATTGTATGCTTACAATGATGGCCGAACCACACCCAGGTAAGGGTTGCTATCTGTGTACATAGAAAAAACAGTATGTTTAATCTCACCAAAAAAACAGCTTAAAGGCCAGTTATGTAATGAAAAGACAACGTGGAAAATATTAGAGTTAATCAGATCTTACCAAGAAGAAATCTCTTGTCAGGTATGGTAAAAGCCAGAGGTAAAATAACCAAAACTGCAAGTATAACCTTCATTGTTCTGGATTAAACTGAAAAAAAAAAGATTTAATTATTTTGAAAGGAAATTTTAAACAGTGACATCAACAATTCTACCAATACCAGCAAAGCGAACAATCACCTTTCATGTTAACTCACTGAACATTAAAAAAACAACGACTTATAACGTTGTAGTACAGGTCCTGACTTGGGACAGGAACAAACATGAGGCAGGGTTAAACCGGTTAATAGGAATGTAACCCTTCCCTCCGACGTTTTCGTTTGATATGTTCTTTAAAGTATTGTCAATAGAATGTACAATTTTACTAATTAAATTTAAAAACAATGTAGATGTATATATATATATATATATATATAACTGGCAAAATGCAAAAAGAACATTACTAAAATATAAAGGTAGTATACCGAATGCATTTTGACTGAGCTATTAAAGGTCACTTATACTTTGTTTGGTTTATAATGAACTTTTTCCATCATTTTTTGCTTGATATTTGAATATTGTTTACGAAAATATGACCTGCTTACCCTTCAGAGCACATGGATTCACCCCCGGTTTTTAGTGGGGTTCGTATTACTCATCTATTTATTTTGCAGTGTAGTGTTTTGTAAATAATTGTTTGTCCTTATGTCCTTTTTCTTCTTCGATGTATTGCTTCGAATTACTCCTTTGGTATCATTTGATTTTTCTTTCTGCCAACATATGAACTTATAGCTGACTTCTTTAGTTTAAATCTCAAATATTTGTTTGTAATACAGACAGATATGTAATAGTTGTCCCGAGGGAAAATGAAAGCGTTAATGATATGAATAAAACAGTAAAACCTTGGAAACTCTTTCTTTCATTGCATGTCATATTACCGTGTCCAGAAAAAAAAAGAAAATCGTCAAAAAAAAGACCGATATTCATACGATTATTGTTTATATTTTTGTCCTGTTTCTTTTGGTCCTTGCGTCATCTGTCCTTCGAATTACCCCCTTTGGTATCTTCAAACTTTTCATATTGCTCGGACACGGTTTTGAAAACTTATTTTTCTTAACAACTAACAACATTGTGCTAGTACTGAGTTTCAGCAATATCCAAATTAAGGTAAATCGAAAGTTCAACTTCCATGCTGTTGCTTGCTAGAATTCGGAGCCCTGTCCAACACAAGCGCTTTTATAAGACAACCACCATTACATCTGTAAGCGCTGAATTTTATGCACCTGCTCATGAAAGTTTTTACTTTGTGCTTAACTTCCGCTGTCTAGGATATTTATTATATGATATTTATACCGTACTGTTGAAAAGTATACAAGTTATCAAAAATTTAACATTTAGTAAAAAAAAAATTGAAAATTTATGTGAAGATTACTTCGAAAAGAATGGATCCCCATATGAATCACCATACACCTCCATTTTCGCTATGCATTTCAAAAATAACCACGCGTTTATAAAACACTCATTTAAGTTTCTTTTATTCTTAATGTTAAGTTTTAATAGAGTAAAAATATTATATTTTGTTGAAATCATTAAATATCAAATTTGAAAAAAATAAAATTGTATAATTGTTTGAATTATTCTTCAACTAGCTGGTAATACTTTCTTAAGTATGACATATCTCTGTTTTCTATATAAGCTTCCTCTATGAATATAATTGTTTTGAAGATAAGGGTAATAACAAAATTACCGAACTCCGAACAATCTTACAAAGGGAAAGTCAAAACTCAAAAGTATATAAACAGACAAAATCAGCCAACAACCGGAAAACTGTGAAAATCGTAATGACCCTAACTTGGTACAGGCATTTGTAAAGAAATGGTGGGTTGAATCAGATTTTAAAGCGCCAAACCTCCCGCTTTCATTACGGCTCAATGTTTCCGGCTGTCACTATAACAGTATTTATAACAATACTTGAACAAAACAGGTAAAACAGGTAAGATATGAAGATTTTTCGCGACTGATAACTTTTCGCTTTATTTATGGTACATGCATTATGTAAAATGAATATCTCTTATTATTCTGAATATTGTTCAAGTTTATTTTCATTTTATTTATTTTCCTTAATGAGATAATTTCAATTTTGCCTCTTTACTTAAGCATTTCTATTAGGGAAATATAGTAATCTACATTTGCTGTACTATCAGTAGCAGTTGTCCTTTCCCTACAATTAATATACGTATAATAATGACAACAAACATATACTAAATAGACAAAAAACTAAATATCATCGAATAATAATGACTTTACAATGTCTTACAAAAAACTTAGAATATCATCGAATAATAATGACTTTACAATGTCTTACAAAAAAACTAGAATATCATCGAATAATAATGACTTTACAATGTCTTACAAAAAACTTAGAATATCATCGAATAATAATGACTTTACAATGTCTTACAAAAAACTAGAATATCATCGAATAATAATGACTTTATAATGTCTTACAAAAAACTAGAATATCATCGAATAATAATGACTTTACAATGTCTTACAAAAAACTTAGAATATCATCGAATAATAATGACTTTACAATGTCTTACAAAAAACTAGAATATCATCGAATAATAATGACTTTATAATGTCTTACAAAAAACTAGAATATCATCGAATAATAATGACTTTACAATGTCTTACAAAAAACTAGAATATCATCGAATAATAATGACTTTACAATGTCTTACAAAAAACTAGAATATCATCGAATAATAATGACTTTACAATGTCTTACAAAAAACTAGAATATCATCGAATAATAATGGCTTGATAATGTCTTACAAAAAACTAGATATCATCGAATAATAATGACTTTATAATGTCTTACAAAAAACTAGAATATCATCGAATAATAATGACTTTACAATGTCTTACAAAAAACTAGAATATCATCGAATAATAATGACTTTATAATGTCTTACAAAAAACTAGATATCATCGAATAATAATGACTTTATAATGTCTTACAAAAAACTAGAATATCATCGAATAATAATGACTTTATAATGTCTTACAAAATATTCTGCCTTATTTGTGATAGTCAACAATCAAATACGCAAATATAGATAATATTTAACGAACGCAATATAGTAAAACATGGGAAATAAGTTGATGTAGACCAGATTGCCAACCACTGATTACAATATTTTCTACTATATACTCGAACTTTGTAAAAGATTATAAAATGTTCCTTTGTTTTAATGTCATCGTTGACAAAGAGTAATGTTTCTCTTCGGTTTCTGAAAAGGCCATCTCTTTCGCTTTGGTATGATGGACATTCCATTAGACAGTTGAGGTGCAATGCATCACATTGACCTCTTGGTAAATAATTCCATTCGAACAACTGCGAAAGAAAATTCTATACCCTATGTTTTTAGTACATATAGATCCGCAAGCAATATAAAAAGTAACACAGATGAATACAATATTATTAATTGCCTATTGTCATACTAAGAAGTTAAAAAGTGATATTTGAGAGAAATAAGGGTAATAACAAAATTACCGAACTCCGAGCAATCTTACAAAGGGAAAGTCAAAACTCATAAGTATATAAACAGACAAAATCAGTCAACAACCGGAAAACTGTTAAAACCGTAATGATCCTGACTCGGTACAGTCATTTCTAAAGAAATGGTGGGTTGAATCAGATTTTAAAGCGATGTCAATCAGCTAATTTCAGACAACGAATTGTTATTTTGATTAAAAAGAGTACATTTATGTAATATAAAATTTCATAAAAAAAGTAAAAAAATACTAAGAAAAAAAAATCACAATAAAACACAAATGGCCGATTTTGTTTCACCTAAATCTTTTTAATAATAATTGTCAAGATTGGAAAGTTAAATTGATTCCATTAACAATAAAACAATGATGAAAATAATTCCAAACTTTATATTGTGATATTATCAAAAACCAAATTGTAATCCTTATATTATATTACCACTAAAACATAAGAAAAGTCCTTATTACTAAATACATCCAACATAAGATAATAAGTAATGTCCTACCTGCAATAGCCAGTTATTAGTGAAAGGTAGCTATAATCTCTGAAAATTCTTTTTATATTTACTGAGAGGTCGCTACACGTCGTTTTGCACACGTATTATGTCACGAATTTGTAGAAGTCATGAAGTAAAACAGTAAAAGCCATATCATGAGAATTCCTGTGACATTCTTTGGTTTACCTTTTACGTCACAATATTCTGTTCTTGATTGCTAACAATACAGACAAGCCCAAATATGTAGCAGAACTCAAAAATACCTAAGCATGATTTCTGCCCAACTACATGCTATACTTAACAACTTTTGATTATCCACTGGTTGTGTGGGATGAATCAATTACATAGTCGGCCCTTTCGGATGGGGTGTATATGAGTCCCGTGTGTAGGAGATTATCTCGCTTCCTAAATGTAAGACAATCGGCAGCAGCTCCTGATGAATAAGGTTGAAGGATATCTTATGCTTGGCCGACTTTGTCCATTTATCCTCTTTTTCTATGGTATAATATCAATGCCACTTTACCTATATGATTTAGTGAAACAAAGAACGTACATATCTAGTTTAGTGTGGACGATGCTTTTCTTGAAAAAGTTTCACCAAAATCTGTTATGTAAAGACATAAATGGTAGAATCTGTTGAGTAAAGACCCAGAGTAAATGATAGCTGAGAAGGTAGAATCTGTTGGGTAAAGACCCAGAGTAAATGATAGCTGAGAAGGTAGACTCTGTTGGGTAACGACCCAGAGTAAATGATAGCTGAGAAGGTAGAATCTGTTGGGTAAAGACTCAGAGTAAATGATAGCTGAGAAGGTAGAATTTGTTGGGCAAAGACCCAGAGTAAGTGATAGCTGAGAAGGTAGAATTTGTTGAGTAAAGACCCAGAGTAAATGATAGCTGAGAAGGTAGAATCTGTTGGATAAAGACCCAGAGTAAATGATAGCTGGGAAGGTAGAATCTGTTGGGTAAAGACCCAGAGTAAATGATAGCTGAGAAGGTAGAATCTGTTGGGTAAAGACCCAGAGTAAATGATAGGTGAGAAGGTAGACTCTGTTGGGTAACGACCCAGAGTAAATGATAGCTGAGAAGGTAGAATCTGTTGGGTAAAGACTCGGAGTAAATGATAGCTGAGAAGGTAGAATTTGTTGGGTAAAGACCCAGAGTAAGTGATAGCTGAGAAGGTAGAATTTGTTGAGTAAAGACCCAGAGTAAATGATAGCTGAGAAGGTAGAATCTGTTGGATAAAGACCCAGAGTAAATGATAGCTGGGAAGGTAGAATCTGTTGGGTAAAGACCCAGAGTAAATGATAGCTGAGAAGGTAGACTCTGTTGGGTAAAGACCCAGAGTAAATGATAGCTGAGAAGGTATAATCTGTTGGGTAAAGACCCAGAGTAAATGATAGCTGAGAAGGTAGAATCTGTTGGGTAAGGACCCAGAGTAAATGATAGCTGAGAAGGTAGAATCTGTTGGGTAAAGACCCAGAGTAGAGTAAATGATAGCTGAGAAGGTAGAATCTGTTGGGTAAAGACCCAGAGTAAATGATAGCTGAGAAGGTAGAATCTGTTGGGTAAAGACCCAGAGTAAATGATAGCTGAGAAGATAGAATCTGTTGGGTAACCATTAGAATTATAATGCTGACATTTTTACAGTACCATCATAATTAACACACACATATGATGTCGATGTCAATGTCTGACAAATTCATATTTGTCCATTTTTCTATTTTTCATGACTATAGATTGAAATGTGAGTCTGTTTACTCTGATGAAATTCATTTTTGAAAAAAGATACATTTATATTTTTGAGTTATATCATTGCATTTTATGAAATATTAATTGTCACACTGTAACCATTGTAGTTGAAATGGTCTTAGTACTATCATTTAGTCATATACAATTAGTTAGATGTTTAGGTGTGAGAGACATAGACACAAAGAAAAGCTTTGCTATCTATATAAGATGGGATAATCTTTTATCCAGCTGATAGTTTACACAACATATAGATCATCTTTTTGTTTTGTTTGTCTTTGTTTCTGTGTTTCGTGCCCCAGATTGCCACTGTCTCTAGATTGTTCATTTGTCATTGTCCATTTTGTTTCCTGTGATATGCTTAATTCTATTTGTTCCGTTTGTGATATTTATACATTCATATGTTAAGTGGAGACATTTCATTGTCTGTGAGTTTATGACTTAGATAAGAATACACCATTATAACAACATGTGTTGCTGATAAAAACCAGAATTCTTTTTTTTAATAATTCTTCATCCATCCCGTCTTCCTCGTTTTGGTACTTCTTGTTGCTTCAATAGATTGAATTATGGTCACAATTGACACACAGTGTGTTGATGTTTACTTACTATTTTGTATATATTCATTAGTTGTTTGTGCTCGAAATGTTCAGTTCCTAAATAATTGAATCTATTAAAACTAAGGTCAATCTCCCTCCGCCATAGATAACCTTTAACCTTAGTCGACTATGGCTTCACTGCTTATGTCCTTTTGTTTTCGTCCTACCAAAGACTTTTAATATATTTGGCTTTCGAATCGTTAGACTATGATGAAGATTATTGCAGAAACCAATAAACGGTAGATCAAATCAAAGGAGCAATAAAGAATCAAGAATAGACAATTCTGAGACACAGGCAACATTGGGCCGGTAAAATATCCATTCCCATTTCAACATTGAGAATTCATAGAAATCAATCAGTACGTGATGATGATCGTAGAATTCTTGTATCGATGACTTCAAGCTAGAAACTACGTAGTTTTGTTTGAGTCGTTGTTGCGTCAAAATTAGATCTCTACGCTTTTATTGTTATGTTCATTATATCTGTGTGTAATTACCCATGGAAACTGTACACAAGACAAAGATAATAATAATAGTACAAGAAATGTACATGGTTTGACAATCCATATATATATATATCTGCACTGACATGGTTTATTAGATATATTTATTATTGCAATATACAGTACCTAAATAATGTTATTATTATACAATCTAAGGTTCTCCTCCCTCAGACATAGGTGATCTTAGCTTAAGGTTCTCCTCCCTCAGACATAGGTGATCTTAGCTTAAGGCTCTACTCTCTCAGACATAGGTGATCTTAGCTTAAGGCTCTACTCCCTCAGACATAGGTGATCTTAGCTTAAGGCTCTACTCTCTCAGACATAGGTGATCTTAGCTTAAGGCTCTACTCCCTCAGACATAGGTGATCTTAGCTTAAGGCTCTACTCCCTCAGACATAGGTGATCTTAGCTTAAGGCTCTACTCCCTCAGACATAGGTGATCTTAGCCTAAGGCTCTACTCCCTCAGACATAGGTGATCTTAGCCTAAGGCTCTACTCCCTCAGACATGGGTGATCTTAGCCGATTTTGGGGATCATGTTTAGGCCCTGTGGTTTACTTGCTCCGGAATTAGTTTTTTTATTTGGCTTTACAACCTTTCGACTTTGAGCGTACCTGATGAAGGTTATTCCAGAAACGCGTCGTATGCACTAAATTTGATATCTATGATTTTATTAGAATTAAATCTGATGGGAATTCACTCATCGTTAGTACCTATCTTTAAAACAGTGCATAGTCTCATCCAGGTCACTGCGTACAAAAAACAAGAGGGAATATGTCAAATAGGAAGGAATAGTTCGAGTCGTCTGTATTTATAGATCTCTATAAACGTTATCTAGGTCACTGCGTACAAAAACCAGATGGATAATTTTATATAGACTACACGATTTTCGTGTAAATTACTTTAAACGTTACATCAGATAAGATCATTTCTCTAAATGGAGAATGTTGCGATTTGCAAATGTGTTAAACGCAATTTTTACTTGTCCCTACATTCCTGAGCTACTGTTGCTCTCGTTTTATGGTCGCGTACGTGGAAAATGGAAACGACAAAAGACTACGCATATTTAGATAACTTAATTTTTTTTAATCTGGATATCTAAATTAGTGCACACGACACGTTTCTGGAATAATCGTCAACAGGTACACTCATAGCCAATAGACTGGAAAGACAAACAAATAAATAAAATATAAAATAAATAAAATAAAAGGTTTCATGTAAGTGCTTTTACACTTCTTATATAATATTGTCTCCTGATGGAACTGTTCTCTTATACCGGTAGTGTTGCCTGGTGATGTATAGTGCCTAAGCCAACGGCGAGGTCACTATATCTCACTAGACAACACTATACGAAAACTGTTCCCGGGGGAGAAGACAATAATATGTTTATTACATAACATCTCATTCTGGAGATAAAAAGAAATATATTAGGTAAATTCGTCTGTTTTTATATTGCCAAATAAGGGTAATAACAAAATTAATGAACTCCGAACAATCTTACAAAGGGAAAGTCAAAACTCATAAGTATATAACCAGACAAAATCAGTAAAAGTTCACCATATTGACAGCAAACTATAAACAGACTATAGGCCGTCTTTTTTTTTCTTTTTTTCTGTATTGTCTTATTCTGTCTGTTAACACAGACCACCTTGGCCAATGTTTACAAGTGATTAAATTACAATATTGAACTGGCATAGAAATATAATTTCACTAGCAATTAAAATTATTTTTAATTTCCCGTTAAAATAGATTTTGTACCAGATTTTTTTTTATTCACATCAATATATCAAAAATACAGGCTGTATAAATATAGGTTATAAAAAAAAGAGATTGAACCATCATGATAAAATCGTGCATCTGCTATTGTACCTTCCACAATAAAAGTGCGTTAAATTGTAAATTGTGGAAAGGGTGTTTTCTAATGTAATAGGTAATTTATCTAATTCAATTTTAGAATAAGATAATTTATTTCATTGCCAATATTAGACGTCGCCGTCATTGACTTTACAGATTGATTACCTCTTACACCGCATCGGTGGTAAGATTGTTAGCGTGTTCGCATGGAGTGTGGTAGACTGTGGGTTCGAGCCCCGGTCGGGTTAAACCAGAGACTATCAAATTGCTATTTGTTGCTTTTCCGCTAAGCATATATCATTAAGGAGTAAGCGCAGGCACTAGTTGGCTGGGATTCAGGATAGTTTGTCTGAGTAGCGCGACTGTTGTTTCAGTGAGCTAGCACTATAAAGATCAAATTAAGTGTGTCATTGACTTTCGGCAGGTCGGCAGTTTAACCCTAACCCTTTACAGATTGATTACCTCTTACATCACATCTGTGGTAGGATTGTTACCGTGTTCGCCTGCAGGGTGGTAGACCGTGAGTTCGAGCCCCGATCGGGTTAAGCCAAAGACTATAAAAATGGTATTTATTGCTTTTTCGTTAAGCATGTAGCATAAAGGAGTAAGTGTCAAGACTGATTGGCTGGAATTCAGGATAATTTGTCTGGATGGTGTGACTGTTGTTTCAGTGAGCTAGCACTATAAAGTTCAAATTAAGTGTGTCGGTGCAGTGGATTTTGGATTTCACTACATGTTAGAGACGCTTTGGTTTTCTTGTTTCCAAATACTTTTTAGTTATTTGGGCTTCCAATCTTTTGACCTTAAGCGTACCTAATAAAGCTTATTTCAGAAACGCGTCATGCGCACTTATTTTGATATCCATGTTTATATTTAAAATAAAGACATTTCGACATTTATTAAATTCTTTTCCTCTATAAATAACTTGCGGGTTCTTGACTTTTCCACATATATTGTGCGATCTTAAATAAAAATTCCAATGACTCATGTTCGTTAATAACAATCTTGTGTCGTGACTTCGAGCAAATGTTCAGTTCCCAAAATCTTATCTTCAGATAAGGTTTAAAGTTCAAAATATCTCCATATATAATTAAGTGTTTCTTCGTTTTACTGTCATGTTCACCAGTAGACAAAAATTATAATTTGTTTGGATTATAATTTTCGAATCGATGTCATACAAAAATACGCTTAACTCTTCTATTTTTAGTTGTAATCGAGTGTCCTTCAATAAATAAAGAAGAATAAATACATTATGAGATCAGATAAGTGTGCAATCATAATTAGAACACGTTACATGTTGGTGAAATAATGATAATAATAACTAACATGCTGACTGAGAACTGTAAAATGATCGGTCACCGAAAAAACAATCCAAAAGCTTACATGTGGCCACACTTTGACAAATCCGGAACCCTAAGCAACCAGTTTTTGCTCTTATCTTTTATTCGAACGTTCTTATCAAAGAAACGACACTTACCAATTGTATAGGTTTTTGTTCTGAATAGGTGATATTTTTTTTTAAATATACTGTTCAAAAAAAGAAACGCATCACCCACTTTTATTTTTCAAAATGCAAATTCTGCGATTTACCAGGTAACATTAAATGGCCAAATTAATCATTGATTTTTTAAAGGTAAGTTTTAAATTTTAAATGCCTGTTCATTAGATTTGGCTCTCTGCCACATGTGCACAGCGCCTCTAAAAAATGAATATCCCATGTATCGCACCGAAAATTCGGTAACGTTTTTCACGGGCATTTAGTGATTAATTCAACTGTTAAACTAAAGCGTATAAAAGGATAAAGTTTGAAGCTTGACTTTTATTACTAGGTTGATATGCTGCCATGCCAAGGTTAGACCCTAACACTAGAAATATCGCTATCGGTCGTCCCCAAGCCGGAGAGTCCCAAAATGAGGTAGCACGAACTCTGAAAGTTAATTAGAGCACCATTTCCAGACTATGGAACAAATTTCAACAAACTGGTTCAACGAATGACCGCCAAAGGAGTGAAAGACCTCGCATAACTACTCCTGGGCAAGATCGGTACATGCGGATTTTTCATCTACGGAATCGAACCGTTGCCGCATCCACCACTGCAGCCGGAATACCTGGATTGCGAAGAATCAGCTCACAAACAATCCGCAACCGACTTCGACAGCATGGCATTAGAACCCAGAAGGCCGTATTTCGGAGCAGTATTGACGCCGTTACACAGACGTGAAAGAGTCCGTTGGTGCAACAGATTAAGGGGCTGGACATTCCGAAACTGGCGAAGAATTTGGTTCAGCGACGAGTCTCGTTTTATGCTGCAGAAACGTGATGGCAGAATACGTGTATATAGGCGCCGGAATGAACGTTTCTCTTCCTCGTGTGTTCAAGAAGTGGATATCTTCGGTGGAGGTGGTGTCATGATGTGGGCGGCTATCTCAAATGACCGGAAAAAAGACCTAGTGTATATCCCGGGCAATGTAACGGATGTAAGGTACAGAGACGATATTCTCCAACCTCACCTCATGCACGTAATTGACCAACATAGAGAGTTATTCCAACAGGACAACGCTCGGCCACACACAGCACGTGTAGCAATGGACTACCTTGAGCAGAACAACATTAATGTGCTTCCGTGGCCTTCCAAATCGCCGGACTTGAATCCTATTGAACACCTATGGGATCAGCTGGATAGACAACCTCCACCTCAGACCCTCGATCAACTCCGCCAAATGTTGCAACAGGAATGGCGAACAATACCAAGAAACAATGTGAGAAATTTGATTGAGTCTGCCGAGATGCAGAACAGTGGTGGTTATACACGGTACTAACTTTAACGTGACTGGAAGTGTGCTGAACTGTGATAAGCTTACCTTTTTTACTTATCCTCTGATGTATGGACTGTTCATTTTTCAATAATAAACATTCCGAGTCGATATCTAAAAGTGTAACTGAAATATTTTGATTTAAGATACATGTATTAAAATACCTAAAATCTCCTTATGCGTTTCTTTTTTTGCAGAGTGTAGATGTAAGAGAAAACCGAAGGGGCAATCAAGAATGGACAATCCAGAAACTGGCAACACCGGGCACACAAAACACGGGACAAACACAACACAGAAAACTAAAAAGATGAACAACACGAAACCCACCAAAAACCTGGGTAAAATCCCAGTCATCGCAAAGAGTAAGCAGTTCCAGATTGTGAGACCGTAAGCACGCTATGCTTGTAATCATATAGGTAGCATGTTGGTAAGATTCCTTTCATAATAATACAACAATTCGGCCCGGTATCAATTTATTTTGATTAAGATCAGAAAAATGAAGAACAATATTAATATACGTTCACGTCTTTTCTTTTATTTCTTAAACTAAATGTATAATAAATAAACAAACAAAATAAAAAATGAGAAAATTTTAACAATGTTTTCACCATAAGCCAATGCTTATGAAAAGACATTTTTAACAGGGATGGTCGACAATTTCACCAATATCAACAAAACGAATAATCATCTCTCATCTGAACTCGCATAACATATTTCTTTGGCCTCTTTCTACTTGCTGTAGCAGTAACGTATGCAACCTTTTTATGTACTGAAAGTTTCTGAGAGGAAAAATGGACGGAATGTACCTATAAACTAGTACATTTACGAGGTTTGGTATCTTTGGTCATATCTTGTCAATAGATTAATGTCCAACGACTGGAAAGCATATCGCCCAATAACAATTGAGATTACAAATTCCTCACAACATCGTGCTTAATTGAAATCTTTAGCGTGTGGTATACATTGTTGATCCTAAAATATTTTGTTGTGGTGCTTGGGCTCCTAATGATATATACTAGTCAACAAAGGAAACGATACAAAGATTTTCTTTTAATATATTTTTATGTTAAAACCAAAACAATTGTTTATTATCATTTACGTCAATGATTGCGTGAAACGCGTGTATCCTCACATATCAAACAATAACACTATGTTTGGTTACGGAAAAATGCCGGAAGGTAAATTTTCCGTCCTATGATCGACTTTGCGATGATCGAATTAGGCATTTAAATCACCTGTGGTCATTAATTGTCATGTCAACAAAAGTAAACAATTTATCATTCTGAAAATTTTAATTTTCACAACAACGTCGCTGCCACGATTCACCAGCCCGTTGCAGACCACTTTAATGTTTCTAGAATAACCATTTCAAGACTAATGATTCGTCTTCGACAAACAGGTAGTATGAATGACTGACCCCGTAACGGCAGGCCGCGTGTGACGCCTCACAATGTCAAGACAGACATTTACGTGTTATTCGCCTTCGGAACCGTATAATAACGGCTGAGGACACTGCCCGTAGAACACCTGGTCTAGCAAACGTCCGATTTCGGGTCGGACTGTTCGCAGAAGACTACGTGAATCTGGACTCCGAGCTAGGCGTTCGGTTGTAAGACCAATCCTTGAGCAACGCCACAGGACCGTAAGACTAACCTGGGATCGTGCACGCCGTCGTTGGAGGCTTCACAACTGGCAACACATCCTTTATAGTGATGAATCCCGATTTTCACTTCGTTTTAGCGATGGACGTTATCGCGTGTACCGCAGGCGTGGGGAACGTTTTACGGATCAGTGTGTGTACGAGTTCAACCGATTTGGAGGCGGAAGTGTTATGGTTTGGGCTGGAATTTGTCATGATGGTCTGACTCAGCTCAAAATTGTTCAAGAGACATTGAATGCCGTAAAATACAGAGACGATATTATTGATCCTATCGAGAAACTTTGATCACGTCTTTCAACATGACAATGCAAGATACTTCACGTGGCTCGTGATTGTCAATACTTTCTGAACCAGAACCACATCCGTGTTCTTCCTTGGATGGCATTATCACCGGATCTGTCACCAATTGAACATTTATGGGATGAACTCGGTAGACGTGTTCGCCACCGTCAAAATCCACCGGAAACACTACAGTGGCTGCGTGGCGCACTTGTGCACGAGTGAACAACATCCCACAAGCCTTTATCCAACGATTGATTGGTTCTATGCGTCGGAGATGAGAAGATGGCGTTGCTGCGAGAGGTGGTCACACACGTTACTGAACTCCGCACCTCCATACTGCATGACAATTTATGTCTCCATCATTTGTTCTGACAATGATGTTGAGAAATTTTGTTAATATTGCCTTATTTGTTATGCTCATATGAATCTAAATTATACGATTTTTGTCGATTGTTTTCTCCATGTAAAAAATATTGAGCATCAAACCCTTGTATCGTTTCTTTTGTTTACTAGTATATTTTTGGGGTTCAAGCAAGAGTATGTTTTCGGGGGTAACTTGTAACAATTCACCAGTATACACTTAACTCTATTTTATATTGCCTTTATACAAATACTATTGACCAAGAAAATCACAACTTTTAAATCAAATTGTCACTTATCAAGTGATCTTTAATATAGAAATACAATAATAAATATTACTATTGGCATTTGTTGTTAAACACAATAAAATATCCACACGTAATAATGTAATAATAGACTCAAATATGATGCAATAGTATTTTATCATTGTGTGTAATACTTTCTTGACGTGTTGACCTGAACTAGTTTTCGGATATACCACGTCCTACATGTTGTTATTGTATAGCTAAATGTACTGTAAACATGTATTAGATACCGTGCTTTTTGGAGCTAAAGGAGCGGCCCGTAATGGATATGATGGGTTTCTTTTTCCGAACGAGTACTGAGACGAACTCGTTCATTAATATGGTAGTATATCCAACAACGGCCAACAATAGTGGCCTCTTACTGAAATTTGAGACGACTTTACTAATAGCATTGCTTGCGTATTATTGTACAAATAAAACATACAACTGACTTTCCTCTGTCAGTTTTGTATTATTTGCTTTGTTTGTTTGACTTTTTTGTTGTTTTTGTTTCTATTTGGTTCTCATTGTATATTTACACCTTTCTACTGGCGAATTGATGCGTTTGTCATATATAAATATCATTCTGTTGAGCATTTATGAGCCTGTGAGTTATAACAAAACACACCTTGAAAATATTTCATAAGCCTCCGCGTCGAAAAACCGAGACATATGAATAGGAATTTGTTTCACAGTTGCGGGATACAACCTCCCCTAATAGGGCGTTGATATTGATAGTTGTGAAAGAAAAAGAAAATAAACAAGTTGTCACTGGGGCCGCACAAGAAGGATGTTTCCGTGTCTAGAGAATGCCCGAATGCCACGCTCATTGCGCGTAAACAAAACTGTCAATTTTAACATTTCAACTGCAATAAAATATTTCCGTCCACAAAGTGGTCATTATGTAATAAAACAATGTAAGTAAACATAGTTTTTATTTTTATTTTCCATAAATATAACAAATCTCCATGTCTCCGGATACTCCACCAATAAAATATAAATGTAGCAAATCTCCATGTCTCCGGGTACTCCACCAATAAAACATAAATGTAGCAAATCTCCATGTCTCCGGGTACTCCACCAATAAAACATAAATGTAACAAATCTCCATGTCTCCGGATACTCCACCAATAAAACATAAATGTAGCAAATCTCCATGTCTCCCGATACTCCACCAATAAAACATAAATGTAACAAATCTCCATGTCTCCGGATACTCCACCAATAAAACATAAATGTAACAAATCTCCATGTCTCCGGATACTCCACCAATAAAACATAAATGTAACAAATCTCCATGTCTCCGGATACTCCACCAATAAAACATAAATGTAGCAAATCTCCATGTCTCCGTATACTCCACCAATAAAACATAAATGTAACAAATCTCCATGTCTCCGGATACTCCACCACTAAAACATAAATGTAGCAAATCTCCATGTCTCCGGGTACTCCACCAATAAAACATAAATGTAGCAAATCTCCATGTCTCCGGGTACTCCACCAATAAAACATAAATGTAACAAATCTCCATGTCTCCGGAAATTCCACCAATAAAACATCAATGTAACAAATCTCCATGTTTCCGGATACTCCACCAATAAAACATAAATGTAACAAATCTCCATGTCTCCGGATACTCCACCAATAAAACATAAATGTAGCAAATCTCCATGTCTCCGGGTACTCCACCAATAAAACATAAATGTATCAAATCTCCATGTCTCCGGATACTCCACCAATAAAACATAAATGTAACAAATCTCCATGTCTCCGGATACTCCACCAATAAAACATAAATGTAACAAATCTCCATGTCTCCGGATACTCCACCAATAAAACATAAATGTAACAAATCTCCATGTCTCCGGATACTCCACCAATAAAACATAAATGTAGCAAATCTCCATGTCTCCGTATACTCCACCAATAAAACATCAATGTAACAAATCTCCATGTCTCCGGATACTCCACCACTAAAACATAAATGTAGCAAATCTCCATGTCTCCGGGTACTCCACCAATAAAACATAAATGTAACAAATCTCCATGTCTCCGGGTACTCCACCAATAAAACATAAATGTAACAAATCTCCATGTCTCCGGAAACTCCACCAATAAAACATCAATGTAACAAATCTCCATGTTTCCGGATACTCCACCAATAAAACATAAATGTAGCAAATCTCCATGTCTCCGGATACTCCACCAATAAAACATAAATGTAGCAAATCTCCATGTCTCCGGGTACTCCACCAATAAAACATAAATGTAACAAATCTCCATGTCTCCGGATACTCCACCAATAAAACATAAATGTAACAAATCTCCATGTCTCCGGATACTCCACCAATAAAACATAAATGTAACAAATCTCCATGTCTCCGGATACTCCACCAATAAAACATAAATGTAACAAATCTCCATGTCTCCGGATACTCCACCGATAAAACATAAATGTAACAAATCTCCATGTCTCCGGATACTCCACCAATAAAACATAAATGTAACAAATCTCCATGTCTCCGGATACTCCACCAATAAAACATAAATGTAACAAATCTCCATGTCTCCGGATACTCCACCAATAAAACATAAATGTAACAAATCTCCATGTCTCCGGGTACTCCACCAATAAAACATAAATGTAACAAATCTCCATGTCTCCGGATACTCCACCAATAAAACATAAATGTAACAAATCTCCATGTCTCCGGATACTCCACCAATAAAACATAAATGTAACAAATCTCCATGTCTCCGGGTACTCCACCAATAAAACATAAATGTAACAAATCTCCATGTCTCCGGATACTCCACCAATAAAACATAAATGTAACAAATCTCTGTGTCTCCGGATACTCCACCAATAAAAAATAAATGTATCAAATCTCCATGTCTCCGGATACTCCACCAATAAAACATAAATGTAGCAAATCTCCATGTCTCCGGGTACTCCACCAATAAAACATAAATGTAGCAAATCTCCATGTCTCCGGATACTCCACCAATAAAACATAAATGTAACAAATCTCCATGTCTCCGGATACTCCACCAATAAAACATAAATGTATCAAATCTCCATGTCTCCGGATACTCCACCAATAAAACATAAATGTATCAAATCTCCATGTCTCCGGGTACTCCACCAATAAAACATAAATGTAACAAATCTCCATGTCTCCGGATACTCCACCAATAAAACATAAATGTAACAAATCTCCATGTCTCCGGATACTCCACCAATAAAACATAAATGTAACAAATCTCCATGTCTCCGGATACTCCACCAATAAAACATAAATGTAACAAATCTCCATGTCTCCGGGTACTCCACCAATAAAACATAAATGTAACAAATCTCCATGTCTCCGGATACTCCACCAATAAAACATAAATGTAACAAATCTCCATGTCTCCGGATACTCCACCAATAAAACATAAATGTATCAAATCTCCATGTCTCCGGATACTCCACCAATAAAACATAAATGTAGCAAATCTCCATGTCTCCGGATACTCCACCAATAAAATATAAATGTAACAAATCTCCATGTCTCCGGATACTCCACCAATAAAACATAAATGTAACAAATCTCCATGTCTCCGGGTACTCCACCAATAAAACATATATGTAGCAAATCTCCATGTCTCCGGATACTCCACCAATAAAACATAAATGTAACAAATCTCCATATCTCCGGATACTCCACCAATAAAACATAAATGTAGCAAATCTCCATGTCTCCGGGTACTCCACCAATAAAACATAAATGTAACAAATCTCCATGTCTCCGGATACTCCACCAATAAAACATAAATGTAACAAATCTCCATGTCTCCGAGTACTCCACCAATAAAACATAAATGTAGCAAATCTTCATGTCTCCGGGTACTCCACCAATAAAACATAAATGTAACAAATCTCCATGTCTCCGGGTACTCCATCAATAAAACTGACCGCCACGATATGACTGAAATATTGTTGAACGTGGCGTTAAACACCATAAACCCTATGCCCAAGTCATTCATGTCCTAGATGAATATTCCGATTAATAAGTAATATGACGACTTACCTACTCTATATTGGATACCAGTTATATATGAGGATTGACATCTTACTCACATGTGAAAACCACTTGCAATGACCGCATCAATTCACTAAGAGGGAGGGTTCGGGTCCATAAAACTAGTTTAACTCCGTCATTTCACTAAGAGGGGGGGTTCGGGTCCATACAACTAGTTTAGCTCCGTCATTTCACTAAGAGGGGGGGTTCGGGTCCATACAACTAGTTTAACTCCGTCATTTCACTAAGAGGGGGGGTTCGGGTCCATAAAACTAGTTTAACTCCGTCATTTCACTAAGAGGGGGGGTTCGGGTCCATAAAACTAGTTTAACTCCGTCATTTCACTAAGAGGGGGGGGTTCGGGTCCATAAAACTAGTTTAACTCCGTCATTTCACTAAGAGGGGGGGTTCGGGTCCATAAAACTAGTTTAACTCCGTCATTTCACTAAGAGGGGGGGTTCGGGTCCATAAAACTAGTTTAACTCCGTCATTTCACTAAGAGGGGGGGTTCGGGTCCATAAAACTAGTTTAACTCCGTCATTTCACTAAGAGGGGGGGTTCGGGTCCATAAAACTAGTTTAACTCCGTCATTTCACTAAGAGGGAAGGTTCGGGTCCATAAAACTAGTTTAACTCCGTCCTGTCACTAAGAGGGGAGGTTCAGGTCCATAAAACTTGTTTAACCCACCAGTTTATTGAAGTGCATGAAAAAAGCCAGGAAAGTAAGATGTCTTTAATTAATACTGAGGTTTCATTTCGTTGGCATCAATTTTAGTTGCTGATAGTGAAGTGTTCGTTGATATTAGAATTCGTGACTTTGATACTTACTCAGAACTTCACTTGTTACATTTTCCTTTCGTGGTGATTTAAATTTCGTGGTTTGTTGATGCCATCGGTATTGAACGAAGAAAAATGAATTCACAGTGGCTCAATTTGCAAGATTATTTTGAAAATGTTTCACTTTATGCAAGAATTTAGTGTTGTTACATATTCTGCCAATTAGTGTTGTTATTGTATATGTTGAAAACTTTATCAAACTGTTGAACCATTTATGAAAATATGCTGGCTTGCTGAGTTTTATAGTATTTGCCTTTGAACAAAAATGCCAAGCCAAAGGACACAAATTGAAATTAGATAATACAAAAGTATGAACAATTGCTTATTAAACTTGAATAAAAAAAAAAAAAAAAAAACCCAAACAATTCGCTTTAGTACACTCAATTGTTTCGAAGCTTTACGACAGATATTTTTTTTAATGTTTATCAAAATTTAGCTGATAGTCTATATAAATACCCAGTAAGTTTACAACTTCATCACAAGATATATCAGCAGACACAATATATTAAAAACATGTTAAATTAAATGTACATGTATGTTTGTAATTTTCATTTTGTGAATGAAAGGGAGTGTTGTTGTTTTTTACTCATTATGATATTTCCCTGGTTAAATGGGTTATGTAAACCACAGGGGCCCGCCCCTATGTACTCCCCTGGGCTACATAGGGTAATTATATAGCAGGGCTTTTGAATAAAATGATCTGAAATTAAAAAAAATAATAATAATAAAAAAAAAAAAAATAATAAAAACATGTTTCTTTTGCATAAGTTTTCTTCCCAACAGCTATAGCTTGAAATTTATATGGGTTGGCTTGCATACAATTAATATTAAAACATTCAGTTAGAATATATAGAGCTTTCTTTTTCTTATATATCTTTATTCTCATAAAGCCAATGTATAACAATGGTACAGAGATATAACAATAAAATCAAAATAACAACAACTATTTACAACATATATATAAATTAGGAGAGAGGTTACAAAGAATTAAGAGCCTGGAGGACAAACACCGGTATTGATAGCACTTATAAAATGACAGAGTTTCTTCAGTATTGGTTTTCTTTTACTTGACATAAGTTCAGAAAATTTGATAATATTAGGTCTATATATGAAATAATTTAACAGTGACTGCTTACGTTTTTGGTTAAAATAACTACATTCAAAAATATAAAACATTAATTAAAGTATTATAATCTTGATCTGCATATAATAAGGTGTTGTCATCAGCATAGTTGTACAATGTACCATGTTCAATAAGTAAAAAAAAATCGTTTATGAAAATGTTAAAAAGCAAGGATCCCAAGGGAAATCCTGTCTGTAAAATTTGCCAACCACTGACCCCCTCCTGAAGTTTGATTTGTTGCTTACGGACTGTCAAATAATTTTCTAGTAATTTTACTGATTGGGATGACAGTCCAAAAGCAGCCAATTTACTGAGGAAAATGTAATGTGACAGACAATCAAAAGCTTTCAAAAGATCCATCAAAATAGCTGCCACATAACAATCCTTGTCCAGAGCTGATTTCCAATCTTCAAGGAGTCTCGGTAGCGTGATCTGACATCCATGGCCCTTTCTAAAAGCACATACAAAATCATGAAAAAAATATAAATTTATAGGTATCCCACAAATGTATCAAAGAAGAAAACAGTTGCATATATGGTAGCAGTTTAAACAATGCTTAATAAAAAGGTAGATCTCTAAATTAGTGCGCGTTTCTTGATTAAGCTTCATCATCAAAAGATTGGAAAGCCACATAATTTAAGTTTGTTTTATTAAATGAATATTTCAACTGCAGTAAACTTATAACATATATCCGAGAGAACGTTGCATGCATGTGGTTTGTTTTTTTTCATATCTCGCCCGAATTTCACACTTCTTTAAAATGCATACGTTCTGGTGATATTCTCTCGTAAATGTCAATATTTCGGTGGTGTCCTAGTAACACCATTCTACAATGTATAATTGATTATCCAATGAAGCATAACAACTGTCATGCACCCGCCATAGTGGATCGACTCGGCACGATGTCGTTGTAGATAAGAAATTGCTATATACACATATAGTATATAAATAAGCGCGAACACTGATCAAGTCACAGTTCTCAAAATAAGGTAAGGTTAATAACGAAATATATTTTACAGAAACGCACTAAATTAGATGTCTATGTGTTCACTACGGCATTCCCCCCCTTTTTTTCTTTTTTTTTACAGAAACGCGTCATGCGCACTAAATTATATATCTATATTTTTATTATGACATTTCCATCTTTTTTATTTGGTTTTTTGTTTGCATCTTCTATTTTTAGTATGTATATTTTATTGTTATAGATTGGAGGCCGTCGAGGTCATGATCATATGGTAATTAGGCGTTACAACTACTTGTGTAACCAGTGCCTATTACCACTAACGTTGTGAGTTCGAATCACGATCATGGCGAGGTATACTCGCTACAACATTATGTGGTAAAGGCTGTCAGTGACTTGCGGCAGGTCTGATTTTCTCCGGGTATTCTGGTTTCCTCCACCAATAAAACTGACCGACGCGATATAACTTAAATATTGTTGAAAGTGGCATTAAACACCATAACCCTAACCCTTTTGTTATCGATTGAAATCATGCTTCTTGTAATTCATTGTATGTACTTTTCAGTAAGGAATCAATGAAATATACTTCGAATTGATCTTTCTCGTCATGGTTTGTGGGGTTTATGGGTTTATGGTGTTAAACACCACTTTCAACACTATTTCAGTTATTCTATGGCTGTACGGTTTATTGGTGGAGGAAACCGGAGAACCCGGAGAAAACTACCGACCTGTCGCATGTGACTGACAAACTTTATCACATAATGTTGTATCGAGTACAGCTCGCCATGAACGGAGTTCCAACTCACAACTTTAGTGGTGATAGACATTGATTGCACGGGTAGTTGTAAAGCCAACCACCATACGATCACGACCACGGTGGCCCCTTTTTCTCGTAATGGTTCCCTCCTAGTATACAAATTCATCAAATCACTTTCGGATAATGGGAGAAAGATTCTGTAAATCATGAATTTTGACAAATAAGGAAAGTTTGAAGATACCAAAGGGGCAATCATAAGTCGTAATGCAAAGAAGGACAGACAAGATACCAAAGGGGCAATCATAAGTCGTAATACGAAGAAGGACAGACAAGATACCAAAGGGGCAATCATAAGTCGTAATACGAAGAAGGACAGACAAGATACCAAAGGGGCAATCATAAGTCGTAATACGAAGAAGGACAGACAAGATACCAAAGGGGCAATCATAAGTCGTAATACGAAGAAGGATAGACAAGATACCAAAGGGGCAATCATAAGTCGTAATACGAAGGGCAGACAAGATACTAAGGGGGCAATCATAAGTCGTAATACGAAGAAGGACAGACAAGATACCAAAGGGGCAATCATAAGTCGTAATACGAAGAAGGATAGACAAGATACCAAAGGGGCAATCATAAGTCGTAATACGAAGAAGGACATACATTGTTATGTCCAATAAAAAAGAACAAATGGACAAAAAATATAACGATCTGCAAAACATCACATAGAAAACTAAAAATTGAGCTGCACAAACTACGATGACAACCGGGGATTAAATCAGGTGCTCCGGAAGGGTCAATAATTTACGTCCAATAACAGACAAAAAACTTTAATAGTGGCAAATATATTTTGTGCCATTTAAAATTCTAATATGCCTTGTGTTTCTATTTTTCCAGTAACATTTTAGAACAATGAAGTTTGCTCTTGCTATTCTCGTCATTTTGCCTCTGGCTTTTGCCGCAGAAGAAAAAAGACTTCTTCTTGGTAAGACTGTTGTACTTATTTATTTCGTCCCATATTTTAACATTGAACACAATGTACGCAGAAGAAATGGCATCCGCCTGGCACTTATAATAATAGTGTTATCTTATTATTTGTTTTTATGAATTGTTCCAGAATTCAGTTTGGTATTTAGATTAATCTTTAACAGAAATTTTAAACGGTGACGGTGAACAATCTGATGAATGTCATTCTTCCAGAAACGCGTCGTGCGCGATAAATTTGATATCTACGATTTATTACTATCAGTTGATCGATACCACTGTTAGTGGATTATTAGTCCCCGAGGGTATCACCCGCCCAGTAGTCAGTGTTTCGGTACTGACATGGTTTATTAGATATATTTATTATTTAAATTAAAAGTTCTTAAATCGTATATTTTTCTTAATTAAAACTAAGGTTCTCCTCCCTCAGGCATATGTGGTCATAGCCGATTTTGGCTATCCTGTTTGGGCCCTTTCGTGTTATTGCCCCACAATTTTACAAAATTATTTGGCCGTACAATATTTCGACATTGAGCGTACCAGATGAAGGTTATTCCAGAAACGCGACATGGGAACTAAATTTGATCTACTTTTTATCCCACTAATATCAGCAAAATGACTAATAACCTCTCAAGCAAATAATTGAAAATCGCATCGGCTGTGTAATGACTAGGGTGCTCTCAAAAGATCCATCAAAATAGCTGCCACATAACAATCCTTGTCCAGAGCTGATTACCAATCTTCAAGGAGTCTCGGTAGCGTGATCTGACATCCATGGCCCTTTCTAAAAGCACATGCAAAATCATGAAAACAATATTTACACTCCTCGAGTGTGGTAGATCGTGGCTTTAAGCCCTGGGCGGGTCGAACCAAAGACTAAAACTGGTATTCGATACTTCTTACCATTAAAGACCTAATAAGGAGTAAGATATCTAGCACTATAACAATCCAACACAGCGTGATGGCTTAGTACAAACCGGACATCATCACCGTCTTGTTGAAATGTAATTAACCGCATCGGTGGTGTAATGGTTAGCGTGCTCGCCTCGAGTGTAGCCGATCATGGGTTCGAGCCCCGATCGGGCCAAACCAAAGACCATAAAATTGGTATTTGTTGCTTCTCCGCTAAGCACCCGGCATTAAAGAGAAAGAGCAAAGACTGGTTGGCTCGGAATCAGGATAATGTGTCCGAGTGGGGCAACATGTCTATTCGCGGACGGTTGTTTCAGTGAACTAGCACTATACAAATCCAACTAAGCGTGTTGGTCTAGTACAAAGCGGACATCATCATCATTTTATTGAAAATTAACTCGTTCTCGCCATGCTATAGCTGACAAATTTCTGAGTTGGCGCTAAACAACAATAACTCACTCACTCACTTGAAATGTAATTTGTTCACGCTATAACATAGCTAATAAATTGCTCATTTTGGCGTTTACCAACTATCACTCACTCATTCACTCACTCACTCACTCACTCATGCACTCACTCACTCAAATCATTGAACACAAAGGAAAACCGCAACTCATGGTGTTGGAAATTCAGGTCCTGGTTTTGGAGGAGATGAAATTATTAATGGCATCCCAGCATATTTTGTATTTGATGAAGATGTGTGGTTTCTTCAAATAAAGGACATTTCATATTCTACAATGATCACTTCTTGTCACATTACATTTGCAGCCAGTATAACATATCTTAATTACTATATACAAATGTGTACCTCCCTTAGACATAGTCTAAGCATGGCATTATTTTATGATGTTCAATGGTTGTGGTTTTATATAACTGAAATATTAGTGAAAGTGGCGTTAAGCACCATAATCTTTATACTATTATATGACTTATCTGTTGTATAAATAAGTTCTGTTTTAATAAAGAAACCATATTTAATGAGATTTGAATGTCTGGTCTCTTTGCTGCAGATACCTTGTTACAAGGTGATGAACTCAAGATGTTAGTTGGCCAATTGGTACATACATTAGAATCTGACGAAACAGAGGCTGCATGTGAGGCAGAATGCCACAAACTTGTCACAATAGACCATCTCTTGCAATTTGGATGTCCACTTGTGTGCAAAAGGTAACCAAATTGCTTATTGAAGGTTTCATGAAGGAAACTGACATGTAAACTAGTGCAATCATGTCATGAATGGTTTCTTTTCATGGTTGCTTGTCTGTCCCTCAAATTAATGTTTAATATATGTACTTGAATATTACCTAATAAACTTGTTAAGGATTACAAAAACCTATATGAATTATCTCTTAGCTGCTTTTTTTAAAAATATTTTGTTCTTTTTGCTGAAAAATATACATGTTGGTTATAGTCCGACATTTTTTGGAGAACAGTTGTAAGATAAAAGTTATATATTAAAAATAATCTAATTCGCTTCTTTAATGGAACATCATTTTTATTTCAGAAAAGGCAACACCTATATTTATATGTCAGCTCGTCAGACTTTTATGCAAGCGTATTTTTTTTTAATATTCATATTCAAAATACTGCCTCACAAGTTACAACCACAAATCAGTATACTCTTCTTAAAATACAAAATATCAATTGACAGTCTGCAACCGAATTATAAATGGAAAAAAAATTCACGTATTCGCATAGCGAACAAAATTTATCCCGGCAGGCGTTATTGAAGCAACTTTATGAGATAAAAATTGCAACGGACAAACTGGCTTCCATTACCAATGAATCGACCGTCATGATATAAATTACAATGAAATATTGTCATAGAAACTTGGGATAATACTACCGACCATTACCAGAAATGAGGATTAAGTAATCATATAATCCAAGCGGGGTCGAATAAACGTACAGACAGGCTATAGTTAGTGCTTTAGGGTTTGATGACAAAAATCTAATTTGCTTGCGTTTTAATTTATATTACAGTAAAACCTGTCTAAACCGAACCCCTTTGGGATTGAAGAATTTGTTAAGTTTAGCAGATGTTTGGTAGATGGGATTGTAAAGTCTGTCTGGATTAGGCATCTTTTCGGTTTACTCAGGGTTCGGTTTAGACAGGTTTCACTGTATAGAAAGAAACTAATGTATGCATATATTAAATTCATCAATACTTTCTACATTTTCAGTCTCCAGAGTTTGGCCCACAAATTCCACATTAATGCTGCACCGACAATGGCAATGGGTGGTCAGCCATGAAGTCCATACAATTGTTTTTATTTGTTACTGTAATGAAAATAAAATCAACAATAATTATTATTTTTATATCATTTTTTGCAATCCAAAACACAACCCATCATTTCATTAAGAGTGGGGGTTTGGGTCCTAAAAAGTAGTAATTGAAGTGCCCGTAACAAGCCAAGAAAGTGAGTGGTCACATATTTATAATGGTGGGGTAATTGCCCTTGAAATGTTATATCTGAAAGTTTTCATTTACCTGCAATGAGCAGGCTTTCTGGATTCTCTAGACACGCGACCATCCTTTATATCCCACTTAGTGGCAACCTGTGCATTTGATTTTTCTGTCAAGACTACCAATATGAACACCTCTTTTGGAAGAGGATCTACACCGAAACTGTGAAACTATGTCTCATTCAAATACCTCGGATGTTCGACACGGGTGATTATTGAAAATTTTCCAAATATTTTTCTGTTATGACTCACAGGAGTATAAATGCGCAACAGGAGAATATATAGACATGACACAATCATCGGTAGGTAGAAAGTTGTAAATGTACAATGAGAACCAAATAAATATACGGATATGGAAGAAGAGTTTGAAGATACCAAGGGGGTAATCAGAAACCGTAAATCGAAAAAGGACAGAAAACACATAAATGCACAAAAGAAAAAGTACAAAAGGACAAACAACGGTCTACAAAACATCCACATAAAACTAAAGATCGAGTAACACGAAGCCCATTAAAACAACAAAAACAAAACAATGTAAAAGTCCAACAAACAAACAAACAAAACAAAACAAAACTGACAGAGGAAAACGTATGTTTTATATGAACAAAAATATCCCGGCAATGACATTGGTAAAAGTTGTCTCTTAAAATATCCCAGCAATGCTATTGATAAAAGTCGTCTCTCATTTCAGTAAGATGTTGTCGCTAGAAGCACTATTCTTTTAATGAACGAGTTCACCTCAGTACTCATGCAGAAAAGGAAACTCGTCATATCCAATACGGGCCGCTCCTTTTGTTGCAAAAGTACTATATCTAATACATGTTTATAGTTCATTCAGCAGTAGGTCGACGTGGTCTGTCCGAAAATGAGTTCAGGTCAACACGTCACGAAAGTAACACACACAATGATAAAATAATAGTGCATCATATTTGAGTCTATTATTTACGTGTGGACATTGAAAACAAATGTTATTATGGTGTTTAATAGGTCAGTTATATCGTGGCGGTCAGTTATATCGTGGGGTCAGTTATATCATGGCGGTCAGTTATATCATGGCGGTCAATTATATCGTGGCGGTCAGTTATATCGTGGCGGTCAGTTATATCGTGGCGGTCAGTTATATCGTGGCGGTCAGTTATATCGTGGCGGTCAGTTACATCGTGGCGGTCAGCTATATCGTGGCGGTTAGTTATATCGTTGCAGTCAGTTATATCGTGGCGGTCAGTTATATCGTGGCGGTCAGTTATATCGTGGCGGTCAGTTATATCGTGGCGGTCAGTTATATCGTGGCGGTCAGTTACATCGTGGCGGTCAGCTATATCGTGGCGGTTAGTTATATCGTTGCGGTCAGTTATATCGTGGCGGTTAGTTACATCGTGGCGGTCAGTTATATCGTGGCGGTCAGTTATATCGTGGCGGTCAGTTATATTGTGGCGGTCAGTTTTATTGGTGGAGGAAACCGGAGTACCCGGAGAAAACCACCGATCTGTAACAAGTCACTGACAATCTGTATAATGTTGAATCGAGTACACCTCGCCATTAACGGGGTTCGAACTCACATATTTAGTGGTACTAGGCACTGATTGCACAAGTAGTTGTATATCCAACTACCATACGGCCCCTATGTATTAAAGTATTTCTATTTTAAACATCATATAACAAGTGTAAATTTGATAAACAATTGTGATTTCCTGCATCAACAGTATTTGTATAAAGACAATATAAATTACAAAACAGTGAATTGTTACAAGTCTCCCCCAAACATACCCCTGTAGAAATCCAGAAACATATATCTTTAGGATCAACAATGTATACCGCATGTTAAAGTTTTCCATTAGGACGACTTGGTTGTTTTTGGATTTTTTAATCTCAATTTGAATTGGACGGCTTTCTTTCCAGTCATTATATATTGACAAGATATGACGAAAGATACCAAAACTGGTAAAAGTACTAGACCATAGGTACATTCTGTTCATTTTTTTTTTAAAGAAATTTTCAGTACATGAAAGGTTTCTTACGTTAAGGTTGTGTAAGTAGAATGAGGCCAAAGAAATATATTATGCGAGTTCAGATGAGAGGCGATTGTTCGTTTTGGCGATATTGGTGGAATTGTTGACCATCAATTATGGTAAAATCATTGCTACGTTTAATATTTTTTATATTTATTTTAATTATATTTTTTTGTATACTTTTAGGCTAAGAATTAAAAGAAAAGACGTTAATGTCTATTAATAGTGTTCTTCATTTTTCTGATCTTAATTAAAAGGCATGTATACCGGCCGGAATCATTATAGTATTATAATGATAGGAAATCTTACCAACAGTCTATATATAGGAAGACAAGCATGGCGGGCTTAGGGACTTACGGTCGCGAACTTTCAAACTTTGTCATCTATTCAGAACACAGGAATTGTGGGAAAAACCGCCAAGATTAATCATGAAAAAATGTTTAAACAGTGATGGTCAACAATTCCACAAATGTTAACAAGAACGAACAACCACCTCTCAACTAAAAACAATTGAACTAACAAAAAAACGGTGACATTTCACAAGTTTAACCTTAAAGGTATTTTCTTCATGGTTAAATATGCAATTTGTATCATATATTTTATAACGTGAATCGCCTTGGTTATAGTTCTCGTTAATAGTTCTGTAGATCGTGGGTTCGAGCTCTGATCTGTTCAACGAAATACTACATAATTGATATGTGCTGTTTCTCTGCTAAGCACAGACGAATTGGGATAAGAGCAAGACTGGTTGACAAGGGTTCCTGACGTTTGGACTTTTTTTTTTTATGAGCGATCCTTTTACAACCCCAACTCATCTTGTTGTTCAATATCATCACCAAATCACCAAAGCGTATCTTGTTCACACCATGATATGGCTGAAACAATTACTCATTTATCAGACACAAGAATGTATTTCTTCTTTTTTTATGGAAGGAAACTCGAATAAAAATAAAATGAATAATTTACGCGTATTTTTGTACGACATTGACTAAAATAATAATCCAAAGAAACCAGAATTTTGTCTACTGGTGAACATGACAGCAACATGAGAAACATTTCATTATATATGGACGTATTTTAAACTATAAACCTTATCTGAAGATAAGAATTTGGGAACTGAACATTTGCTCAATGTCATGTCATAAGTCTTTCATGACCGAAACTGAGTAATTGGAAATTTCATTTAAGATTGCATGATATGTGGAAAGATCAACAACCCGCAAGTTATTTATATAGGATTTTGAAATGTCTTTTCTTTGAATAAAAACATGAATATCAAATCTAGTGCACATGATGTCGATTCTGTGTTTCTATGCTTTTATCCTGGTTAAGATGGCGGAACAAAGAGTGGAGCTAAGAACAATGAATAATTATCACAATTATTTTTATTTGTTTGTTTGATGGTGTTTTCAACAATATTTCAGTTGTATTGTGACGATCAGTTTTATTGGTGAAGGAAACCGGAGGATCCGGAGAAAACCACCGACCTATCGCAAGTGCCTGACAAACTTTATCACATAATATATGTACACCTTGCGTCCTGGTGGAGATTTGAACGTCCCCTTTTATCACATTTAAGGAATATTAATATTCAAATATTTAATAATAATATTATAATATTATATAAAATATTTGCTTGTATTTTAATGTAAAAACGAATGTGTAAATAATGTGAAATTTCCTTTATGAGAAATAAAATTATAACGTTGAAAGAAATGAACTTTGAAATCGTATTCCATTTGTGTGCGTCGTTACAAAAAAGGTATATATCACCCACATTATCTTGTTGTCTTTCATAGGATTTAACCATTAATATTTATAGTCGAATATAGCACTTGCTTCTGCTTAATCACAATCGGGGCTTGAAATGATGTCAGATTTATAAGAACTGTCATCGCAACTGAATTCACTAAGATAAAATGGAACAATCAGAAAAGCAGAAGCTATATTGTATGTTGTTTTAATATTTAATACTGAGTTCTAGAGTCAGAACGCAATTTGAATACAAGCACAACACAAATATAAAAGGAAAACAAACAAGTTTGGACTACAAACAGATGACACATCGAGTATTATATACATTGTTAATATATCCTGTTCTACACTATTGAATTCCTCATTATTAACACAAATCAAAAACTCAGAAAACAAGGAATAAGTCCATACACTTCATCATGATTATTATATTCTTCAACTATCCATAGTGTAGTGTAGAATCCAGGACTGACATTCCTATATGCTAAAACCAGTAAACGAAACAAAAATTCTCAAATGCATAAACAAACTTCCACAAGATGGCATTTGTAAATTCGTTTTCGTTTTCTGGAAAAAAAAATTCATTAAGACATCAGAATTTCTGAAGCATGTAGTAAACTTTAGGGCTTGTCATAACCTTGTCATAACCTTGGTCCAGTAATTTGACAAGCAATAATAACCTATATACATATTACAGATAAGATGATAAACTCGTTAATGGTTTCTGATTTTATCACATATACATTGAATAAGGGTTCAAAGTACAAAAGCAAGCGTCTGTGGTCTTTTTTGAGTGAAAACGAATTGTTGGTGTTTTTTTAATTGTTCGTTTATATATCTGTATTGCCGTTGGAGATCTAATATTGTGAACTTTCCATTTATATGTAGCAACATTCCAGTAGCACCTGCATATGGGGTATATATCTCTCAGTTGATATGATATTCCAGAGTTTATGGTTCATATCAGGATTTCCTTGATAGAGGGTTGCTGCTAACAATGAAGCTGCTGAACCAAGGGTTCCTATTTGGTTTAGCTGAAGTCATCACTTCGAAGGGTTTACGAAAGGTTGACCGTTATGAAATATCTGTGTCACAAAGTACCACGGATATGTTTCACTTGTAAGCAATTCCCGGTAATTTCCTCGTTCGTGTCTTCTTATCACCGGGTTTGTAACTAGATTAATACGACGGATGCCATTAGTGGAGCAAGAACTGCTTACCCTTCCGGAGCACCTGAGTTCACCCCCGGTTTTTAGTGGAGTTCGTGTTACTCGATCTTTAGGTTTATATGTATGTTTTGTACATCGTTGTTTGTGCTTTTGTCATTTTTCTTTCGGCCATTGTGCTGTCTGTCCTTCTCCGATTTACGGATTCTGATTACCTCTTTGATATCTTCAAACTATTCTTAGCCTTGATATATGTGTTATATGTCATTGTGACGAGCTATATAAGAAGTATGGATCTTTGTGATATTTTACAGTTTTAGTTTTCTGTGTAGTGCTTTGTAGATTATTCTTAGCCTTCCTTTTGGCCAATGCATTGACTGTCCTATTTACAGATTAGAATACTTTTTTGATATTTTCACACTTTTCTTACATAAATACTAGATATGCCAGAATCGTTATTTGTCCTTTTCATTTTCACCATTGTGTTGTCTGTCCGTCTTCAACTTACGGATTCTGATTACCCCCATGGTATTTTCAAACTCTCTATCAAAGGGGAGGGTTGGGATTTAATTCATCAATTTTGTTTCTGTCACTGTTTTAGAGGAGCTGTACCTCACAGTGGAGAAACTTGGTCCTATTGTACAAACTTGCATTCCCTCTAGATTTCCAATTGTTCAATTATTTGAGGTCAGAAGTGGTTGATCGTTTTGTTGACATTAGTGGAATTGTTGACCATCATTGCTTGAACTTTTTGTTTATGAAATGTAATATATATTAGTTTTTCATTGCATCTTATTAATACATAAATATGATTGATTGATTGATTGATTGATTGATTGATTGATTGATTATTTGGTCTTTAACGTCAAGTGAGCAGTATTTAAGCCATATTCATGAACAAGTTAGCATTCAATAAGTTTTATCGTAAAAATGGAGACATTAAGATGATTCTAAGGGTTAAAATTTAGATTGTTACATGAAAAGAGGATACAATAGACAAGATCGGGTATTTTTGTTAATGAGCCAGCTGCGACCACTCCCAACAAATTATTGCTCATTAGGAGGTAGTGTAAGTTGGGTTTTTTGCGTTCAAGGAGCATTGAACTGTTCTTATACGAGGTAATCAGTGAATTGTTGTATGTAAGGTTCGTCTCGTACTGAACTTTGTAATTGATTGGAAATTACAGTCAAACCTAGTTCTTCATTTTTCCTTATTGAAACACTGACTGATTACTGGATGGAGGATATCCGCAGGGGCTAATAATCCACCGGGAGAGGTATCGACGTAGCGATAGTAATAAAAACCACCTTTCTGGAATAGTCTTCATCAAATATAGAGCTATGGTTTTCAATTAGCTATGATATAATTGGTAGGACAGATGTATGCCTATGTAAGGTCAGAATGTAAGACGCTTGCATTTTTAGTATGATTAGAAAACATGCAGCTTTCCGTTATTCTGTTAAATACACAAGTTAAAGGATTCACAGGAAATTGTGGTTCTGACTTTCAGAATCTATGGTATAATGTCGTCAGTTATGGTCGCTTTTTTATGTCAAGATTTAAAAAAAAATACATGTAGTGATTAATCCATTGATTGACTTATTATTCCTTAGCATCATACTAGAAGCTATGACGATAACATGTAATCGATATTTGATTAGAGAATACCGAAGGGACAATCAAAAATGGGCAATCCAGAGAAACTGGCAACATAGGGCACACAAGACTTAGCAAAACAAAACAAATAAACACAACACAATATGTGTTGGACACCACTATGTACAGACAAGCACAAATAACGTAACACGCGGACCCTTCCAAAAAACCGGGGATGCACCGCGAATGGTAAGCAGTTCCTGCTTCTTATAAGACACCCGCCGTGTTACTCATATATACAGTCAAGTCCGGGTAAAGTATTGGCAGTGATAGAGGAAAGGAAACATCTACGTAAAAAGTACAAGATTCATTGTGATTTGAGATATAGATATTTCGAAACGGTCAACTAAATTGTGATGACGACTGTCGAAATTTTGCAAAATGGTATCGAAATTAGGTAGGTATGTGACAACCTGGACAACGACTTTTAACTACCACTGGAAAAGTATGGAGAATCTGGAATAGATGGAGAAAAAAGTTCCTTTTTTGTACTGGCTAAAATGTGCCTGTTTTTTTCCAAAATCACCAAAGACCGTCTTTAACGTACAGGGAGCGTTGCATTCCCAAAATGACTTAATCAACTATGTCCCACGGGTATTATTTCCATATTATATCCTGACAACCACCAAGCGAGAGGACATTCCTCTCGACCACAACAGCATGCACTTGACTGCTCATTTGAAGTACAGTCTTCAGTACCTAATCATTAATTCATTCCACTGGAGATATAGGAGATTGTGTATTTCGAGGGAAATGTTTTTATGAAGTGGAAATGATTACTACAATTAATGGAAGCTGACAATTTTGGCTTCCAAGGTTTTCAACAGAAGAGGTAATGAAGTGAGCGAGTGAGAGGTTGTTGTTTAACGCCAAATGAACAGGTTTTCAGCTATATCATGGCAGGAAGAAGCTTTGTACTCGATTAACACACTCAATTGGGTTTCTACAGTGCTAGCTCACTGAAACAACAGTCCGTGGGTAGAAATGTCGCTCCACTTAGACACATTATCCACATTATTTCCAGCCAACCAGTCTTTGCACTTACTTCTGAATTATACTTTTTTTTTAGCGGAAAAGCAAATAAAAAAACAAGAAAAAGGAAACCGAAGGGGCAATCAAGAATGAACAATCCATAGAAACTGGCAACATCGGGTACAAAAGACACAAGACGAAGACAAATAAAACAAAAAACACAACATAGAAAACTAAAACGAAGAGCATCACGGGTCCCACCAAAAACCGGAACAACACTATAGGAAAATGTAGGAAAGGGTAAACATTGTGTTGACACATTTACAAATCTTAACATTCTGCATTTAGAATAATAAACGAAATTATCTTATCTTATGTAACGTTTATAGTGATTTGCACGAACATTGTGTACGGTCTATACACAATTATCCCTCCGGTTTCTGTACGCAGTGACCTAGAACACGTTTATAGAGATCTATAAATACAGATGACACGAACATTGCATACCTTGCTATATGCAATTTTCCCTCTGTTTACTGTATGCAATGACCTGGATGACACTATGCATAGGTTAAAAGATAGGTACTAACGATGGGTGAATGCTAGTAAAATGTTCTTTCTAACTGTGCTTTTATTGCCGATAAGATATCCCATCATGTTCCTCAATTCAATGAGGTGCTTACCCATAATTCACATGATTCTACATAGCATACTGTACAGCATTGTAAGTATTATATGTGTGGGTCGTAAATGTGCCAATCATTTGAAAGATCAAGAAATTTTGTATGAACATATATGTATACCTTTAAGGGTTGTCAAACAATATACATTTATTGTACTATTACTATATTTGTCTTGTGTACAGTTTCTATTGTAAATTACCCACAGACATAATGAACATAACAATAAAATCGTACAAATCTACTTTTGATGCAAAAGCTACTCAACCAAGGCTTCGTTGCTCCTATCATGAGGACATCGATAAAAAAAAGTATACGGTCGTCATCAGAAACTGTTTGATCGTTATGAAATCCCAATTTTGAAATGTGAACGGATCTTTTATCGATCATATGCTGCTTGTGTCTCTGGATTGTCTATACGCGATTCTTGATTTCCCCTTTGATTTCGTTACGTATATTGATTTCTGATGTAATATGCACCTGGTAGCTCATAGTCTAACGATTTCGAAAGCAAAATAAATTGCACATCTTTGACAGCAAGAAAACCAAAGGGCCGAAGCAGGGAGGCTAAAACTGGCTAAGACTATCAATGTTGGAGGCAGGCTGGTTCTTTTTTCTTTTTTTTTGCTGATGGTTCCTGGAATTCAACCCACAGAGCTGCTCAGCGTGTCCAAGGTGGTGGATTGAGAGGATCTTTCGATGGATGTGGGTGTGTCGTGTCTGGTAGGTCTGAACGTGGATTGTAGTTGGTAACGTGTTTTGAGACTATCACGATCCCTGTGATTATGAAAAAAGGTATGTACGCAGTGTTGCTTCTACAAAAGGGTTAATATTGCATCCCTATCCTACTCTCCATATTTTTCCAGTGGTAATTTAAAGTCGTTGCATCGGTTTTTCTCACGCCTCCCTCATTTTGCATAGTCTTATTATATTGTTGAACTTTGCTGTCGTCATGCATATGCATGGAATAATTTCCGGTGTGTGTTAAGCATATCATGTAGTTATGCAGAAATCATACTTAGACATTTTTGGGGTGCAGCCTCATGTTTGGAACTGTCTGTACTGTCAGCAATAAAGCACAGACAGTTGTGACATGAAACGTAGACCAAAGGATGTTAGTGGAATTCTCACGATATGGCATTCAGTATTCTACTTCTTGACTCATATAAGTTCGTGATATAATACCTCTGCAAGGTCGTGTGGGTGATTTCTCAGTTGATATAAAACGACCCTTCAGAGATCGTAGCAGTCTATTACTTGTAACTGTCTATTGCAGGTAGGACATATTATTAATAACTTAACTTAGATGTACACAAATGTATTTAATAATGAGGAGTGTCTTATGTTTTAGTGATAAAATACTATTAGGATTTCTATTCGCTTTTTATATTAACAATGGAAATTGATAATGTCACAGGGATTTAATTTGGGAATTATTTCGTCATTGTTTTATTGCTAAGCAATTTAATTTTCCAATCGTGACCATTATTATTAAAAGGATTTATGTGAAAGAAAATCGGCCGTTTGTGCTTTACTTGGATTTGTTGTTCTTTAGTTACTTGTGTTTATTGTTATGACACAGAAATGTATCCTCTTTAATCAAAATGAGAATCCTTTGTCTGATATTAGCCGATTGACATTTATTTTTCTCAAATATCACTTTTTAGCTTAATTTTATGAATACATGCAATTAATAACAATGTATTTATAAGTTTTACTTTTTACATTGCTTGCGGATCTATATTTACAAAAACATAGGGTATATAATTTACTTTCGTTGTTGTTCGATTGAAATTTTTACCAAAAGGTCAATGTGATGCACCTTTTGAAGATGCAAAATAAAGATTCACTATCTAATGGAATGTCCATCATACCAAAGCGAAAGAGGTTGCCTTTTTAGAAACTTAAGAGAAACATTACAATTTGGCAACGATGAACTTATTGCATTTTTTTATAATTCATAAATATTTTAATCAGCTTATTTCCAATACCTCACCAAATTGTGTTAGATATGACATTAGAACCGAGTGTGAGATATATGAAACGTTTGAGGATACATAATGGGTAATCAAAAGTCGTAAATCGAATGACAGTCAATACAATGGCCAAAAGAAAAAGGACAAACAATGATCTTCAATGCACTACACAGAAAACTAAAGACTGCGCAACACGAACCCATCATATCCGGGGCTGAATTCAAGAACCTACCATAACCGGGGCTGAATTCATTTGCTCTGAACGGTAACCAGGTCATATTGTCGTAAAAAGTTCATTATTTTACAAACAAATTATATATTACCTTTAATAGCTTAGTTGAAATGCATTCAGTATACTACCTTTATATTTTAATATTTTTCTTTTTGTAAGCCATATATATATATATATATACATCTATTTTGTGTCTAAATTTAATTTGTAAAATTGTACATTGTATTGACAATACTTTAAAGAACAATTCAATGGAAGATACAAGATGAAACGGTTACATTTCCAATAACGGTTTAACCTCGCCACATTGTTGTACCTGTCCCAAGTCAAGACATGGAATACATCGTCATATGTTGTAGGTTGTTTTTGTGTTCAGTGTGCTAAGATGATAGCCGATTGTTCGTTTTGTTGATAATGGAGGAATTGTTGTCGTCATCACTGTTTAAATTTCTTTTCTTAATAAATTGTTTTCCAGTTTAATCCAGAATAATGAAGGCCGTCCTTGCAATTTTGGTTATTTTACCTCTGGCTTTTGCCGAGCTTGACAAGAGAATTCTTCTGGGTAAGATCTTATCCTTATTACAAATTCTAATATTATCCATGTTGTCGTTTCATGACATTATTGTTCTTTAAGTTGTTATAGGTTGTATTAAGCATGTTATGTTTTTATATATAGACAATTATTTTTAAGACGTACACAGATACTACTACGTTACAAATATTAGAGAAATCAGAAGGGGAAATCAAGCATGGACAATCCAGAGGCATATCCAACATTGGCACAAATGATACAGTACAAAGACAAACAAATAAAAACAAACACAGAATACTACAATGATTAGCATCACGAAGTCCCCCAAAAACCTGGAGGTGAGCCCAGGTCCTCACGAAGGGTAAACGGAAGATCGAGATACCAAATACAATTATAGTACGTACCACAGTAACATAATCTGGTAAAGCACAACAATCCTGAATGGGACCAGGTGTGTGGAATGTGGAATGGTAATAATTTGTGCTGTGGAAAATTTAAAGGATACTAAAAGTGTAATCGGCAGCAGTATTTCATAGATAATACAATGACCAAAAGAAAAAAAAGACCATCACTGGTCGACAAATAATTACACAGAAAACCAAAGATTGAGCGACACGAACCACACTAATTCCGGGGGTGAGGTTAACTGATCCGAAAGGGTGGGTAGTTGTTCCTGCTCCACTAGTGACACACGTAGTGTTACTGTTAAGCAACCCCAATCAAGCTAACCCATCAGTTTTGAGTTGTATTTTCAGTCATATTATAAAGTCCACTGCTGTAAGAAAATACAGGTATACAACAATATATAAATTGGTATTCTAATTACTAATTATATTTTATAGATACATTATTCCAAGGAGATGAACTGAAGAGTTTAGTGTCACAATTGGTCAACACGGCCGGATCTGAGGAAACAGAACATAAATGTGAAATGGAGTGTCATGCTCTCGTACAACAAGATCATCTCCTACAACACGGATGTCCTCTTGTCTGTAGAAGGTATGTATTACATATATATTACAGGAACGTAGGTTGTGAATCTTAAGCTGATGTATTATTTGTTTGAATTCCAATAACAAATATCGATTCTAGCTTATCTAGTATTTATGTAAAATATATTTGAAGATATCAAACGGGTAATCTAAGCTGTAAATAACAGGGCATACAATATAATGACCAAACGAAGACATATAGTGATCTGCAAAACACTCCACAGAAAAATTATCACAAAGATCCATACCTTTCATATAGTTCTTGACAATGACACAACACAGATATCAACATTTAAACACCATACTAGTGTTTTCATCCATTTTTTGTTGAAATCTGGTTCTGATTAAATGTATTATATATTTAGTCTCCAGAGTTTGGCTCATCGTTTTGGAATTCATCACCCAAACATGGTGGCAACAACGGCTATGCCTCACAAAAGACTGCTTCTGGGTAAGTACTTCTAATAATCATAACTTTGTGTTATAAAGACACCACCTCGCTCGTGTTTGAGACTCATCAAAACAAATAAACGTTAGAGAAAACCGACGGGGCAATCAAGATGGACAATATTTACACTAACAACATCAGTTACACACGACACAAGACGAAGACGATCAAATAAAACACAACACAACATACAAAAAATAAAACGATTAGCAACACGATCCCCGACAAAACCTGAGGTTGAACCTATGTGTTTGCAAAGAGTAAACGGATGCTATGGATACAAAATACAATATAGTATGTACCAAAATAACATTAATCGGTAAAGCACAAAATCTTGAGTACGACCATGTGTGTGGAATAGTAAGGGTTATTTCGGACGAAAATGTTAAGAATATCAAATGTGATATCAACAGCAGTATTTTGAAGACAATGCAATTGCCAAAAGAAAAAAAGAAAAAAAATGGTCGACAAAATATCACACAGAAAATACTGAATAACGCCAAAAATCCTACTTAAAACGAAGGTGAAATTTATTGCTCGGGTAGGGAAATTAGTTCCTGTTCCAGTAGTGAAACATTTCGTGCTACTGTTAAGCAACACGAATCAAACAAACTAACCCATCAGTTTTGAGTATCATGAAGTCCTTTGGTGTAAGAAAAGACAGGAATGCAAAAATATATCAATTGGTATACTAATTATTAATCATGTTTTATAGATACATTATTCCAAGGAGATGAACTGAAGAGCTTAGTTTCACAATTGGTCGCCACGGCCGGATCGGAAGAAACAGAACATAAATGTGAAGCGGAATGTCATGCCCTTGTTCAGCAAAACCATCTTCTACAACATGGATGTCCCCTTGTCTGTAGAAGGTATATACACGTATTACACATGTGTGCTAATGTTATTTAGCACATTGAGCACATTGACTATGTACATAGGTTGTGAAGCGTACTGTTGTTGTATGAATCGATTGACTTTAAATACATTAGTCTGTTTGAAACGGATATAACTTTAAACAAATACATGCAAAAAATTACTTAGACCTTAACAAAAATAATTGCTTTTTAATCATTTCTGAATATCAGAAATACTGCATTACGTATGTAAGATATCAGATATATATCCATAGTGATACTTTTAATAATGTACTGTATCAATGAATCACGAAAGAAATAACTGTAAAAGTTACACACAACATTTACCCTCGAAAACAATGATTGTTGACTATTACAAATACGGCAGTATTTTTTGTAAGACATTGTGAAGTCATTATTTAGTATTAGTGATCTTCTAGTTTTCGTTTATTTACTGTATAGTTTTAATCCACGAAATTCAGAATTCAACGAATACATATCACCACACACACACACACACACACACACACACACATATATATATATATATATATATATATGTATATTTGACAGCTCTAAAATCTAATTCTAACATATACGTCTGAAAATTAAACCAAACAGTGTTAGAATTAGATGTTTGAGCTGACAAATTTTTGTTCTTCCCTCGACGGGATTAGAACACACACCATTTATACACTGCAGCAGCAATCGCTTAGTCTTATGTCCAGCGTCCTAGACCACGCGGCTACATGCGCTATGTAAAAATATAGCTTCAATAGTCGAAGTGTTACCTTGTCTCGTAAGGAAAATCTAGAGATAGACATATATTTACCCCCTCAAACCACGACATTTGTATTTACGAATTTAAGTGCATTCACAGTATCACACATATACACATATACGTGTGAATACTCTTTATATGGATCCTCACAATGACACACGGTACAGATATACAAATTCATATACCATACAAGCGTAGTAATTCGTCTTTGTTAAAGTATTGTGCTTACTAAATGTGTTATATATTTAGTCTCCAGAGTTTGGCTCATCGTTTTGGAATCTCACACCCAAACGTTATGTCAACGTCCATGCCTTCCAAAAGACTGCTTCTGGGTAAGTACTTTCAATATGCATAACTTTGTGTAATAAAGACTCCACACTGCTCGTGTTTGAGATTCATCAAAACCAAATAAACGTTAGAAAAAACCGAAGAAGAAGTCAAGAATGGACAATATTGATACTGGCAACATTAAGCACACAAGACACAAGACGAAGACAAACAATACAAAAACAAAAAAAACAAACAAATAATCAGATTAGATACACGGTCCACTCCCAAATCCCGTGATTTAACCCAGGTGCCCGCGAATAGTAAACGGACGTTCGGGGTACAAAATAAAATTATTGTATGTACTAAAATAACATAAATCAGTAAAGAACAAAACCTTAAGTACAACCAGGTGTGTGGAATGCAATGCTTGTTTCGGAGGAAAATATCAAGGACACCAAAGGTGTAATCATAAGCCGTAATTCATAGACAATGCAATGACCCAAAGAAAAAAAAAGACCAACAATGGTGGACATAATACTACACAGAGAATGGAAATTCTAGACACTGACAACATTAGGCACACGAGACACATGACGAAGACAAAAATAAACACAACACAACACAGAGAATGAACAATCTAGACACTGGCAACATTAGGCACACGAGACACATGACGAAGACAAAAATAAACACAACACAGAGAATGGACAATCTAGACACTGGTAACATTAGGCACACGAGATACAGGACGAAGACAAAATAAAGACAACACAACACAGAGAATGAACAATCTTGACACTGGCAACATTAGGCACACGAGACACATGACGAAGACAAAAATAAACACAACACAGAGAATGGACAATCTAGACACTGGCAACATTAGGCACACGAGACACATGACGAAGACAAAAATAAACACAACACAACACAGAGAATGGACAATATAGACACTGGCAACATTAGGCACGCGAGAAACAGGACGAAGACAAAAATAAACACAACACAACACAACACAGAGAATGGACAATCTAGACACTGGCAACATTAGGCAAACGAGACACATGACGAAGACAAAAATAAACACAGCACAACACAACACAGATTGAACAATGTAGACACTGGCAACATTAGGCACACGAGACACGTGACGAAGACAAAAATAAACACAACACAACACAGAGAATGGACAATCTAGACACTGGCAACATTAGGCACACGAGACACAGGACGAAGACAAAAATAAACACAACACAGGGAAGAGAATGGACAACCTAGACACTGGCAACATTAGGCACACGAGATACGGGATGAAGACAAAAATAATCACAACACAACACAACACAGAGAATGGACAATCTAGAGACTGGCAACATTAGGCACACGAGACACAGGACGAAGACAAAAATAAACACAACACAACACAGAATGGACAATCTAGACACTGGCAACATTAGGCACACGAGACACAAGACGAAGAAAAAAATAAACACAACACAACACAGAGAATGGACAATCTAGACACTGGGAACATAAGGCACACGAGACACAGGATGAAGACAAAAATAAACGCAATACAACACAACACAGAGAATGAACAATCTAGGCACTGGCAACATTAGGCACACGAGACACAGGACGAAGACAAAAATAAACACAACACAGAGAATGGACAATCTAGACACTGGCAACATTAGGCACACGAGACACAGGACGAAGACAAAAATAAACACAACACAGAGAATGAACAATCTAGACATTGGCAACATTAGGCACACGAGACACAGGACGAAGACAAAAATAAACACACCACAACACAACACAGAGAATGGACAATCTAGACACTGGCAACATTAGGCAGACGAGACACAGGACGAAGACATAAATAAACACACCACAACACAACACAGAGAATGGACAATCTAGACACTGGCAACATTAGGCACACGAGACACAGGACGAAAACAAAAATAAACACAACACAACACAGAGAATGGACAATCTAGACACTGGAAACATTAGGCACACGAGACACATGACGAAGACAAAAATAAATACAACACAACACAACATAGAGAATGGACAATCTAGACACTGGCAACATTAGACACGCGAGACACAGGACGAAGACAAAAATAAACACAACACAACACAGAGAATGAACAATCTAGACACTGGCAACATTAGGCACACGAGACACATGACGAAGATAAAAATAAACACATCACAGAAAAATCAAAAAAATCAGCAACATGACCCCACCAAATACCGGGTGTGAGTCCAGGTGCTCGTGAAAGATAGGCAGTTCCTGCCTCTTTTAATACACCCTCCATGAAGGTCATTATACGAATGTGTGGTAGTAGCCGTCTTATTTTAATCACGCTCCTCACACGACAAATAACATTAGTTTCGTAGAAGTAGTCGTTGGGAGGCCATTTCTAACCATAATCACGTGATAATAGATTAACTATGTACAATACAGGTGTATATTAATTTAGCGTTCTATTTATAGAAATTACTGGTGAAAGTAAATAGAGGAATACTAATTCTATCAATTAATATACTAAATAGTAATGCCATATATATTTTATAGATACATTATTCCAAGGAGATGAACTGAAGAGCTTAGTTTCACAATTGGTCGCCACGGCCGGATCTGAAGAAACAGAACATAAATGTGAAGCGGAATGTCACGCCCTTGTTCAGCAAAACCATCTTCTACAACATGGATGTCCCCTTGTCTGTAGAAGGTATATACACGTATTACACATGTGTGCTAATGTTATTTAGCACATTGAGCACATTGGCTAAGTACATAGGTTGTGAAGCGTACTGTTGTTGTATGAATCGATTGACTTTAAATACATTAGTCTGTTTGAAACGGATATAACTTTAAACAAATACATGCAAAAAATTACTTAGACCTTAACACAAATAATTGCTTTTTAATCATTTCTGAATATCAGAAATACTGCATTACGTATGTAAGATATCAGATATATATCCATAGTGATACTTTTAATAATGTACTGTATCAATGAATCACGAAAGAAATAACTGTAAAAGTTACACACAACATTTACCCTGGAAAACAATGATTGTTGACTATTACAAATACGGCAGTATTTTTTGTAAGACATTGTGAAGTCATTATATAGTATTTGTGATATTCTAGTTTTCGCTTATTTACTGTATAGTTTTAATCCACGAAATTCAGAATTCAACGAATGCATGTCACTACACACACACACACACTCACACACAAACATATATATATATATCTATATATAGATTTGACAGCTCTAAAATCTAATTCTAACATATACGTCTGAAAATTAAACCAAACAGTGTTAGAATTATATCTTTGAGCTGACAAATTTTTGTTCTTCCCTCGACGGGATTTGAACACACCATGTATACACTGCAGCAGCAATCGCTTAGTCTTATGTCCAGCGTCCTACACCACGCGGCTACATGCACTATGCAAAAGTATAGCTTCGATAGTCGAAGTGTTACCTTGTCTCGTTAGGAAAATCTAGAGATAGACATATATATTTCCCCCCCTCAAACCACGACATTTGTATCTACGAATTTAAGTGCATTCACAGTATCACGCATATAAACATATAGGTGTGAATAGTCTTTATATGGATCCTCACAATGACACACGGCACAGATATACAAATTCATATACCATACAAGCGTAGTAATTCGTCTTTGTTAAAGTATTGTGCTTACTAAATGTGTTATATATTCAGTCTCCAGAGTTTGGCTCATCGTTTTGGAATCTCAAACCCAAACGTTATGTCAACGTCCATGCCTTCCAAAAGACTGCTTCTGGGTAAGTACTATCAATATGCATAACTTTGTGTAATAAAGACACCACACTGCTCGTGTTTGAGATTCATCAAAACCAAATAAACGTTAGAAAAAATCGAAGGGGCAGTCAAGAATGGACACTATTGATACTGGGAACATTAAGCACACAAGACGCAAGACGCAAAACGAAGACAAACAATAAAAAAACAAAAAAAAACAAATAAATAATCAGATTAGATACACGGTCCACTCTCAAATCCCGTGATTTAACCCAGGTGCCCACGAAGAGTAAACGGACGCTCGGGGTACAAAATAAAATTATTGTATGTACCGGTACTAAAATAACATAAATCAGTAAAGCACAAAACCTTAAGTACAACCAGGTGTGTGGAATGTAATCCTTGTTTCGGAGGAAAATATCAAGGACACCAAAGGTGTAATCATCAGCCATAATTCATAGACCATGCAATGACCAAAGGAAAAAAAAAGACAAACAATGGTGCACATAATACTACACGGAAAATGGAAAATCTAGACACTGGCAACATTAGGCACACGATACACAGGACGAAGGCGGAAATAAACACAACACAACACAAAGAATGGACAATCTAGACACTGGCAACATTAGGCACACGAGACTCAGGACGAAGACAAAAATAAACACAACACAACACAGAGAATGAACAATCTAGACACTGGCAACTTTAGGCACACGAGACATATGACGAAGACAAAAATAAACACAACACAACACAGAGAATGGACAATCTAGACACTGGCAACATTAGGCACACGAGACACATGACGAAGACAAATATAAACACAACACAACACAACACAGAGAATGGACAATCTAGACACTGGCAACATTAGGCACACGAGACACATGACGAAGACAAAAATAAACACAACACAGAGAATGGACAATCTAGACACTGGCAACATTAGGCACACGAAACACATGACGAAGACAAAAATAAACACAACACATCACAACACAGAGAATGGATAATCTAGACACTGGCAACATTAGGCACACGAGACACAGGACGAAGAAAAAAATAAACACAACACAACACAACACAGAGAATGGACAATCTAGAAACTGGCAACATTAGGCACACGAGACACATGACGAAGACAAAAATAAACACAACACAGAGAATGGACAATCTAGAGACTGGCAACATTAGGCACACGAATCACATGACGAAGACAAAAATAAACACAACACATCACAACACAGAGAATGGACAATCTAGACACTGGCAACATTAGGCACACGAGACACAGGACGAAGAAAAAAATAAACATAACACAACACAACACAGAGAATGGACAATCTAGACACTGGCAACATTAGGCACACGAGACCCATGACGAAGACAAAAATAAACATAAACACAATACAACACAGAGAATGGAAATCTATACACTGGCAACATTAGGCACGCGAGACACAGGACGAAGACAAAAATAAACACAACACAACACAGAGAATGGACAATCTAGAAACTGGCAACATTAGGCACACGAGACACAGAACGAAGACAAAAATAAACACAACACAACACAGAGAAGAGAATGGACAACCTAGACACTGGCAACATTAGGCACACGAGATACGGGATGAAGACAAAAATAATCATAACACAACACAACACAGAGAATGGACAATCTAGAGACTGGCAACATTAGGCACACGAGACACAGGACGAAGACAAAAATAAACACAACACAACACGGAATGGACAATCTAGACACTGGCAACATTAGGCACACGAGAAACATGACGAAGACAAACATAAACACAACACAGAGAATGGACAATCTAGACACTGGCAACATTAGGCACACGAGACCCATGACGAAGACAAAAATAAACATAAACACAATACAACACAGAGAATGGAAATCTAGACACTGGCAACATTAGGCACACGAGACACATGAGGAAGACAAAAATAAACACAACACAGAGAATGGACAATCTAGACACTGGCAACATTAGGCACACGAGACACATGACGAAGACAAAAATAAACACAACACAGAGAATGGACAATCTAGACACTGGCAACATTAGGCACACGAGACACAGGACGAAGACAAAAATAAAGACAAGACAACACAACACAACAGAGAGAATGGACAATTTAGACACTGGCAACATTAGGCACACGAGACACATGACGAAGACAAAAATAAACACAACACAACACAGAGAATGGACAATGTAAACACTGGCAACATTAGGCACACGAGACACATGACGAAGACAAAAATAAACACAACACAACATAACACAGAGAATGAACAATGTAGACACTGGCAACCTTAGGCACACGAGACACGTGATGAAGACAAAAATAAACACAACACAACACAGAGAATGACCAATTTAGACACTGGCAACATTAGGCACACGAGATACAGGATGAAGACAAAAATAAACACACCACAACACAGAGGATGGACAATCTAGACACTGGCAATATTAGGCACACGAGACACATGACGAAGACAAAAATAAGCACAACACAGCACAGAGAATGGACAATCTAGACACTGGCAACATTAGGCACACGAGACACATGACGAAGACAAAAATAAACACAACACAACACAGAGAATGGACAATCTAGACACTGGCAACATTAGGCACACGAGACACAGGACGAAGAAAAAAATAAACACAACACAACATAACACAGAGAATGAACAATCTAGACACTGGCAACATTAGGCACACGAGACAAAAGACAACACAACACAGAGAATGGACAATCTAGACACTGGCAACATTAGGCACACGAGACACAGGACGAAAAGAAAAATAAACACAACACAACACAACACAGAGAATGGACAATCTAGACACTGGCAACATTACGCACACGAGATACGTGATGAAGACAAAAATAAACACAACACAACACAGAGAATGACCAATTTAGACACTGGCAACATTAGGCACACGAGACACAGGATGAAGACAAAAATAAACACAACACAACACAGAGGATGGACAATCTAGACACTGGCAACATTAGGCACACGAGACACATGACGAAGAAAAAAATAAGCACAACACAGCACAGAGAATGGACAATCTAGACACTGGCAACATTAGGCACACGAGACACATGACGAAGACAAAAATAAACACAACACAACACAGAGAATGGACAATCTAGACACTGGCAACATTAGGCACACGAGACACAGGACGAAGAAAAAAATAAACACAAAACAACATAACACAGAGAATGAACAATCTAGACACTGGCAACATTAGGCACACGAGACACAGGATGAAGACAAAAATAAACACAACACAACACAGAGAATGGACAATCTAGACACTGGCAACATTAGGCACACGAGACACAGGACGAAAAGAAAAATAAACACAACACAACACAACACAGAGAATGGACAATCTAGACACTGGCAACATTAGGCACACGAGACACAGGACGAAAACAAAAATAAACACAACACAACACAGAGAATGGACAATCTAGACACTGGAAACATTAGGCACACGAGACACATGACGAAGACAAAAATAAATACAACACAACACAACATAGAGCATGGACAATCTAGACACTGGCAACATTAGACACGCGAGACACAGGACGAAGACAAAAATAAACACAACACAACACAGAGAATGAACAATCTAGACACTGGCAACATTAGGCACACGAGACACATGACGAAGATAAAAATAAACACATCACAGAAAAATCAAAAAAATCAGCAACATGACCCCACCAAATACCGGGTGTGAGTCCAGGTGCTCGTGAAAGATAGGCAGTTCCTGCCTCTTTTAATACACCCTCCATGAAGGTCATTATACGAATGTGTGGTAGTAGCCGTCTTATTTTAATCACGCTCCTCACACGACAAATAACATTAGTTTCGTAGAAGTAGTCGTTGGGAGGCCATTTCTAACCATAATCACGTGATAATAGATTAACTATGTACAATACAGGTGTATATTAATTTAGCGTTCTATTTATAGAAATTACTGGTGAAAGTAAATAGAGGAATACTAATTCTATCAATTAATATACTAAATAGTAATGCCATATATATTTTATAGATACATTATTCCAAGGAGATGAACTGAAGAGCTTAGTTTCACAATTGGTCGCCACGGCCGGATCTGAAGAAACAGAACATAAATGTGAAGCGGAATGTCACGCCCTTGTTCAGCAAAACCATCTTCTACAACATGGATGTCCCCTTGTCTGTAGAAGGTATATACACGTATTACACATGTGTGCTAATGTTATTTAGCACATTGAGCACATTGGCTAAGTACATAGGTTGTGAAGCGTACTGTTGTTGTATGAATCGATTGACTTTAAATACATTAGTCTGTTTGAAACGGATATAACTTTAAACAAATACATGCAAAAAATTACTTAGACCTTAACACAAATAATTGCTTTTTAATCATTTCTGAATATCAGAAATACTGCATTACGTATGTAAGATATCAGATATATATCCATAGTGATACTTTTAATAATGTACTGTATCAATGAATCACGAAAGAAATAACTGTAAAAGTTACACACAACATTTACCCTGGAAAACAATGATTGTTGACTATTACAAATACGGCAGTATTTTTTGTAAGACATTGTGAAGTCATTATATAGTATTTGTGATATTCTAGTTTTCGCTTATTTACTGTATAGTTTTAATCCACGAAATTCAGAATTCAACGAATACATGTCACTACACACACACACACACTCACACACAAACATATATATATATATCTATATATAGATTTGACAGCTCTAAAATCTAATTCTAACATATACGTCTGAAAATTAAACCAAACAGTGTTAGAATTATATCTTTGAGTTGACAAATTTTTGTTCTTCCCTCGACGGGATTTGAACACACACCATGTATACACTGCAGCAGCAATCGCTTAGTCTTATGTCCAGCGTCCTACACCACGCGGCTACATGCACTATGCAAAAGTATAGCTTCGATAGTCGAAGTGTTACCTTGTCTCGTTAGGAAAATCTAGAGATAGACATATATATTTCCCCCCCTCAAACCACGACATTTGTATCTACGAATTTAAGTGCATTCACAGTATCACGCATATAAACATATAGGTGTGAATAGTCTTTATATGGATCCTCACAATGACACACGGCACAGATATACAAATTCATATACCATACAAGCGTAGTAATTCGTCTTTGTTAAAGTATTGTGCTTACTAAATGTGTTATATATTCAGTCTCCAGAGTTTGGCTCATCGTTTTGGAATCTCAAACCCAAACGTTATGTCAACGTCCATGCCTTCCAAAAGACTGCTTCTGGGTAAGTACTATCAATATGCATAACTTTGTGTAATAAAGACACCACACTGCTCGTGTTTGAGATTCATCAAAACCAAATAAACGTTAGAAAAAATCGAAGGGGCAGTCAAGAATGGACACTATTGATACTGGGAACATTAAGCACACAAGACGCAAGACGCAAGACGAAGACAAACAATAAAAAAACAAAAAAAAACAAATAAATAATCAGATTAGATACACGGTCCACTCTCAAATCCCGTGATTTAACCCAGGTGCCCACGAAGAGTAAACGGACGCTCGGGGCACAAAATAAAATTATTGTATGTACCGGTACTAAAATAACATAAATCAGTAAAGCACAAAACCTTAAGTACAACCAGATGTGTGGAATGTAATCCTTGTTTCGGAGGAAAATATCAAGGACACCAAAGGTGTAATCATCAGCCGTAATGCATAGACCATGCAATGACCAAAGGAAAAAAAAGACAAACAATGGTGCACATAATACTACACGGAAAATGGAAAATCTAGACACTGGCAACATTAGGCACACGATACACAGGACGAAGGCGGAAATAAACACAACACAACACAAAGAATGAACAATCTAGACACTGGCAACATTAGGCACACGAGACTCAGGACGAAGACAAAAATAAACACAACACAACACAGAGAATGAACAATCTAGACACTGGCAACTTTAGGCACACGAGACATATGACGAAGACAAAAATAAACACAACACAACACAACACAGAGAATGGACAATCTAGACACTGGCAACATTAGGCACACGAGACACATGACGAAGACAAAAATAAACACAACACAGAGAATGGACAATCTAGACACTGGCAACATTAGGCACACGAAACACATGACGAAGACAAAAATAAACACAACACATCACAACACAGAGAATGGACAATCTAGACACTGGCAACATTAGGCACACGAGACACAGGACGAAGAAAAAAATAAACACAACACAAAACAACACAGAGAATGGACAATCTAGAAACTGGCAATATTAGGCACACAAGACACATGACGAAGACAAAAATAAACACAACACAGAGAATGGACAATCTAGACACTGGCAACATTAGGCACACGAGACACAGGACGAAGAAAAAAATAAACATAACACAACACAACACAGAGAATGGACAATCTAGACACTGGCAACATTAGGCACACGAGAAACATGACGAAGACAAACATAAACACAACACAGAGAATGGACAATCTAGACACTGGCAACATTAGGCACACGAGACCCATGACGAAGACAAAAATAAACATAAACACAATACAACACAGAGAATGGAAATCTAGACACTGGCAACATTAGGCACACGAGACACATGAGGAAGACAAAAATAAACACAACACAGAGAATGGACAATCTAGACACTGGCAACATTAGGCACACGAGACACATGACGAAGACAAAAATAAACACAACACAGAGAATGGACAATCTAGACACTGGCAACATTAGGCACACGAGACACAGGACGAAGACAAAAATAAAGACAACACAACACAACACAACAGAGAGAATGGACAATCTAGACACTGGCAACATTAGGCACACGAGACACATGACGAAGACAAAAATAAACACAACACAACACAGAGAATGGACAATGTAAACACTGGCAACATTAGGCACACGAGACACATGACGAATACAAAAATAAACACAACACAACATAACACAGAGAATGAACAATGTAGACACTGGCAACCTTAGGCACACGAGACACGTGATGAAGACAAAAATAAACACAACACAACACAGAGAATGACCAATTTAGACACTGGCAACATTAGGCACACGAGATACAGGATGAAGACAAAAATAAACACACCACAACACAGAGGATGGACAATCTAGACACTGGCAACATTAGGCACACGAGACACATGACGAAGACAAAAATAAGCACAACACAGCACAGAGAATGGACAATCTAGACACTGGCAACATTAGGCACACGAGACACATGACGAAGACAAAAATAAACACAACACAACACAGAGAATGGACAATCTAGACACTGGCAACATTAGGCAAACGAGACACATGACGAAGACAAAAATAAACACAACACAGAGAATGGACAATCTAGACACTGGCAACATTAGGCACACGAGACACAGGACGAAGACAAAAATAAAGACAACACAAAACAACACAACACAGAGAATGGACAATCTAGACACTGGCAACATTAGGCACACGAGACACATGACGAAGACAAAAATAAACACAACACAACACAGAGAATAGACAATGTAAACACTGGCAACATTAGGCACACGAGACACATGACGAAGACAAAAATAAACACAACACAACATAACACAGAGAATGAACAATGTAGACACTGGCAACCTTAGGCACACGAGACACGTGATGAAGACAAAAATAAACACAACACAACACAGAGAATGACCAATTTAGACACTGGCAACATTAGGCACACGAGATACAGGATGAAGACAAAAATAAACACACCACAACACAGAGGATGGACAATCTAGACACTGGCAACATTAGGCACACGAGACACAGGACGAAGACAAAAATAAGCACAACACAGCACTGAGAATGGACAATCTAGACACTGGCAACATTAGGCACACGAGACACATGACGAAGACAAAAATAAACACAACACAACACAGAGAATGGACAATCTAGACACTGGCAACATTAGGCACACGAGACACAGGACGAAGAAAAAAATAAACACAACACAACATAACACAGAGAATGAACAATCTAGACACTGGCAACATTAGGCACACGAGACACAGGATGAAGACAAAAATAAACACACCACAACACAGAGAATGGACCATCTAGACACTGGCAACATTAGGCACACGAGACACATGACGAAGACAAAAATAAGCAAAACACAGCACAGAGAATGGACAATCTAGACACTGGCAACATTAGGCACACGAGACACATGACGAAGACAAAAATAAACACAACACAACACAGAGAATGGACAATCTAGACACTGGCAACATTAGGCACACGATACACAGGACGAAGAAAAAAATAAACACAACACAACATAACACAGAGAATGAACAATCTAGACACTGGCAACATTAGGCACACGAGACACAGGATGAAGACAAAAATAAACACAACACAACACAGAGAATGGACAATCTAGACACTGGCAACATTAGGCACACGAGACACAAGACGAAAAGAAAAATAAACACAACACAACACAACACAGAGAATGGACAATCTAGACACTGGCAACATTAGGCACACGAGATACGTGATGAAGACAAAAATAAACACAACACAACACAGAGAATGACCAATTTAGACACTGGCAACATTAGGCACACGAGACACAGGATGAAGACAAAAATAAACACAACACAACACAGAGGATGGACAATCTAGACACTGGCAACATTAGGCACACGAGACACATGACGAAGAAAAAAATAAGCACAACACAGCACAGAGAATGGACAATCTAGACACTGGCAACATTAGGCACACGAGACACATGACGAAGACAAAAATAAACACAACACAACACAGAGAATGGACAATCTAGACACTGGCAACATTAGGCACACGAGACACAGGACGAAGAAAAAAATAAACACAACACAACATAACACAGAGAATGAACAATCTAGACACTGCCAACATTAGGCACACGAGACATAGGATGAAGACAAAAATAAACACAACACAACACAGAGAATGGACAATCTAGACACTGGCAACATTAGGCACACGAGACACAGGACGAAAAGAAAAATAAACACAACACAACACAACACAGAGAATGGACAATCTAGACACTGGCAACATTAGGCACACGAGACACAGGACGAAAACAAAAATAAACACAACACAACACAGAGAATGGACAATCTAGACACTGGAAACATTAGGCACACGAGACACATGACGAAGACAAAAATAAATACAACACAACACAACATAGAGAATGGACAATCTAGACACTGGCAACATTAGACACGCGAGACACAGGACGAAGACAAAAATAAACACAACACAACACAGAGAATGAACAATCTAGACACTGGCAACATTAGGCACACGAGACACATGACGAAGATAAAAATAAACACATCACAGAAAAATCAAAAAAATCAGCAACATGACCCCACCAAATACCGGGTGTGAGTCCAGGTGCTCGTGAAAGATAGGCAGTTCCTGCCTCTTTTAATACACCCTCCATGAAGGTCATTATACGAATGTGTGGTAGTAGCCGTCTTATTTTAATCACGCTCCTCACACGACAAATAACATTAGTTTCGTAGAAGTAGTCGTTGGGAGGCCATTTCTAACCATAATCACGTGATAATAGATTAACTATGTACAATACAGGTGTATATTAATTTAGCGTTCTATTTATAGAAATTACTGGTGAAAGTAAATAGAGGAATACTAATTCTATCAATTAATATACTAAATAGTAATGCCATATATATTTTATAGATACATTATTCCAAGGAGATGAACTGAAGAGCTTAGTTTCACAATTGGTCGCCACGGCCGGATCTGAAGAAACAGAACATAAATGTGAAGCGGAATGTCACGCCCTTGTTCAGCAAAACCATCTTCTACAACATGGATGTCCCCTTGTCTGTAGAAGGTATATACACGTATTACACATGTGTGCTAATGTTATTTAGCACATTGAGCACATTGACTAAGTACATAGGTTGTGAAGCGTACTGTTGTTGTATGAATCGATTGACTTTAAATACATTAGTCTGTTTGAAACGGATATAACTTTAAACAAATACATGCAAAAAATTACTTAGACCTTAACACAAATAATTGCTTTTTAATCATTTCTGAATATCAGAAATACTGCATTACGTATGTAAGATATCAGATATATATCCATAGTGATACTTTTAATAATGTACTGTATCAATGAATCACGAAAGAAATAACTGTAAAAGTTACACACAACATTTACCCTGGAAAACAATGATTGTTGACTATTACAAATACGGCAGTATTTTTTGTAAGACATTGTGAAGTCATTATATAGTATTTGTGATATTCTAGTTTTCGCTTATTTACTGTATAGTTTTAATCCACGAAATTCAGAATTCAACGAATACATGTCACTACACACACACACACACTCACACACAAACATATATATATATATCTATATATAGATTTGACAGCTCTAAAATCTAATTCTAACATATACGTCTGAAAATTAAACCAAACAGTGTTAGAATTATATCTTTGAGCTGACAAATTTTTGTTCTTCCCTCGACGGGATTTGAACACACACCATGTATACACTGCAGCAGCAATCGCTTAGTCTTATGTCCAGCGTCCTACACCACGCGGCTACATGCACTATGCAAAAGTATAGCTTCGATAGTCGAAGTGTTACCTTGTCTCGTTAGGAAAATCTAGAGATAGACATATATATTTCCCCCCCTCAAACCACGACATTTGTATCTACGAATTTAAGTGCATTCACAGTATCACGCATATAAACATATAGGTGTGAATAGTCTTTATATGGATCCTCACAATGACACACGGCACAGATATACAAATTCATATACCATACAAGCGTAGTAATTCGTCTTTGTTAAAGTATTGTGCTTACTAAATGTGTTATATATTCAGTCTCCAGAGTTTGGCTCATCGTTTTGGAATCTCAAACCCAAACGTTATGTCAACGTCCATGCCTTCCAAAAGACTGCTTCTGGGTAAGTACTATCAATATGCATAACTTTGTGTAATAAAGACACCACACTGCTCGTGTTTGAGATTCATCAAAACCAAATAAACGTTAGAAAAAATCGAAGGGGCAGTCAAGAATGGACACTATTGATACTGGGAACATTAAGCACACAAGACGCAAGACGCAAGACGAAGACAAACAATAAAAAAACAAAAAAAAACAAATAAATAATCAGATTAGATACACGGTCCACTCTCAAATCCCGTGATTTAACCCAGGTGCCCACGAAGAGTAAACGGACGCTCGGGGCACAAAATAAAATTATTGTATGTACCGGTACTAAAATAACATAAATCAGTAAAGCACAAAACCTTAAGTACAACCAGATGTGTGGAATGTAATCCTTGTTTCGGAGGAAAATATCAAGGACACCAAAGGTGTAATCATCAGCCGTAATGCATAGACCATGCAATGACCAAAGGAAAAAAAAGACAAACAATGGTGCACATAATACTACACGGAAAATGGAAAATCTAGACACTGGCAACATTAGGCACACGATACACAGGACGAAGGCGGAAATAAACACAACACAACACAAAGAATGAACAATCTAGACACTGGCAACATTAGGCACACGAGACTCAGGACGAAGACAAAAATAAACACAACACAACACAGAGAATGAACAATCTAGACACTGGCAACTTTAGGCACACGAGACATATGACGAAGACAAAAATAAACACAACACAACACAACACAGAGAATGGACAATCTAGACACTGGCAACATTAGGCACACGAGACACATGACGAAGACAAAAATAAACACAACACAGAGAATGGACAATCTAGACACTGGCAACATTAGGCACACGAAACACATGACGAAGACAAAAATAAACACAACACATCACAACACAGAGAATGGACAATCTAGACACTGGCAACATTAGGCACACGAGACACAGGACGAAGAAAAAAATAAACACAACACAAAACAACACAGAGAATGGACAATCTAGAAACTGGCAATATTAGGCACACAAGACACATGACGAAGACAAAAATAAACACAACACAGAGAATGGACAATCTAGACACTGGCAACATTAGGCACACGAGACACAGGACGAAGAAAAAAATAAACATAACACAACACAACACAGAGAATGGACAATCTAGACACTGGCAACATTAGGCACACGAGAAACATGACGAAGACAAACATAAACACAACACAGAGAATGGACAATCTAGACACTGGCAACATTAGGCACACGAGACCCATGACGAAGACAAAAATAAACATAAACACAATACAACACAGAGAATGGAAATCTAGACACTGGCAACATTAGGCACACGAGACACATGAGGAAGACAAAAATAAACACAACACAGAGAATGGACAATCTAGACACTGGCAACATTAGGCACACGAGACACATGACGAAGACAAAAATAAACACAACACAGAGAATGGACAATCTAGACACTGGCAACATTAGGCACACGAGACACAGGACGAAGACAAAAATAAAGACAACACAACACAACACAACAGAGAGAATGGACAATCTAGACACTGGCAACATTAGGCACACGAGACACATGACGAAGACAAAAATAAACACAACACAACACAGAGAATGGACAATGTAAACACTGGCAACATTAGGCACACGAGACACATGACGAATACAAAAATAAACACAACACAACATAACACAGAGAATGAACAATGTAGACACTGGCAACCTTAGGCACACGAGACACGTGATGAAGACAAAAATAAACACAACACAACACAGAGAATGACCAATTTAGACACTGGCAACATTAGGCACACGAGATACAGGATGAAGACAAAAATAAACACACCACAACACAGAGGATGGACAATCTAGACACTGGCAACATTAGGCACACGAGACACATGACGAAGACAAAAATAAGCACAACACAGCACAGAGAATGGACAATCTAGACACTGGCAACATTAGGCACACGAGACACATGACGAAGACAAAAATAAACACAACACAACACAGAGAATGGACAATCTAGACACTGGCAACATTAGGCAAACGAGACACATGACGAAGACAAAAATAAACACAACACAGAGAATGGACAATCTAGACACTGGCAACATTAGGCACACGAGACACAGGACGAAGACAAAAATAAAGACAACACAAAACAACACAACACAGAGAATGGACAATCTAGACACTGGCAACATTAGGCACACGAGACACATGACGAAGACAAAAATAAACACAACACAACACAGAGAATAGACAATGTAAACACTGGCAACATTAGGCACACGAGACACATGACGAAGACAAAAATAAACACAACACAACATAACACAGAGAATGAACAATGTAGACACTGGCAACCTTAGGCACACGAGACACGTGATGAAGACAAAAATAAACACAACACAACACAGAGAATGACCAATTTAGACACTGGCAACATTAGGCACACGAGATACAGGATGAAGACAAAAATAAACACACCACAACACAGAGGATGGACAATCTAGACACTGGCAACATTAGGCACACGAGACACAGGACGAAGACAAAAATAAGCACAACACAGCACTGAGAATGGACAATCTAGACACTGGCAACATTAGGCACACGAGACACATGACGAAGACAAAAATAAACACAACACAACACAGAGAATGGACAATCTAGACACTGGCAACATTAGGCACACGAGACACAGGACGAAGAAAAAAATAAACACAACACAACATAACACAGAATATGAACAATCTAGACACTGGCAACATTAGGCACACGAGACACAGGATGAAGACAAAAATAAACACACCACAACACAGAGAATGGACCATCTAGACACTGGCAACATTAGGCACACGAGACACATGACGAAGACAAAAATAAGCAAAACACAGCACAGAGAATGGACAATCTAGACACTGGCAACATTAGGCACACGAGACACATGACGAAGACAAAAATAAACACAACACAACACAGAGAATGGACAATCTAGACACTGGCAACATTAGGCACACGATACACAGGACGAAGAAAAAAATAAACACAACACAACATAACACAGAGAATGAACAATCTAGACACTGGCAACATTAGGCACACGAGACACAGGATGAAGACAAAAATAAACACAACACAACACAGAGAATGGACAATCTAGACACTGGCAACATTAGGCACACGAGACACAAGACGAAAAGAAAAATAAACACAACACAACACAACACAGAGAATGGACAATCTAGACACTGGCAACATTAGGCACACGAGATACGTGATGAAGACAAAAATAAACACAACACAACACAGAGAATGACCAATTTAGACACTGGCAACATTAGGCACACGAGACACAGGATGAAGACAAAAATAAACACAACACAACACAGAGGATGGACAATCTAGACACTGGCAACATTAGGCACACGAGACACATGACGAAGAAAAAAATAAGCACAACACAGCACAGAGAATGGACAATCTAGACACTGGCAACATTAGGCACACGAGACACATGACGAAGACAAAAATAAACACAACACAACACAGAGAATGGACAATCTAGACACTGGCAACATTAGGCACACGAGACACAGGACGAAGAAAAAAATAAACACAACACAACATAACACAGAGAATGAACAATCTAGACACTGCCAACATTAGGCACACGAGACATAGGATGAAGACAAAAATAAACACAACACAACACAGAGAATGGACAATCTAGACACTGGCAACATTAGGCACACGAGACACAGGACGAAAAGAAAAATAAACACAACACAACACAACACAGAGAATGGACAATCTAGACACTGGCAACATTAGGCACACGAGACACAGGACGAAAACAAAAATAAACACAACACAACACAGAGAATGGACAATCTAGACACTGGTAACATTAGGCACACGAGACACATGACGAAGACAAAAATAAATACAACACAACACAACATAGAGAATGGACAATCTAGACACTGGCAACATTAGACACGCGAGACACAGGACGAAGACAAAAATAAACACAACACAACACAGAGAATGAACAATCTAGACACTGGCAACATTAGGCACACGAGACACATGACGAAGATAAAAATAAACACATCACAGAAAAATCAAAAAAATCAGCAACATGACCCCACCAAATACCGGGTGTGAGTCCAGGTGCTCGTGAAAGATAGGCAGTTCCTGCCTCTTTTAATACACCCTCCATGAAGGTCATTATACGAATGTGTGGTAGTAGCCGTCTTATTTTAATCACGCTCCTCACACGACAAATAACATTAGTTTCGTAGAAGTAGTCGTTGGGAGGCCATTTCTAACCATAATCACGTGATAATAGATTAACTATGTACAATACAGGTGTATATTAATTTAGCGTTCTATTTATAGAAATTACTGGTGAAAGTAAATAGAGGAATACTAATTCTATCAATTAATATACTAAATAGTAATGCCATATATATTTTATAGATACATTATTCCAAGGAGATGAACTGAAGAGCTTAGTTTCACAATTGGTCGCCACGGCCGGATCTGAAGAAACAGAACATAAATGTGAAGCGGAATGTCACGCCCTTGTTCAGCAAAACCATCTTCTACAACATGGATGTCCCCTTGTCTGTAGAAGGTATATACACGTATTACACATGTGTGCTAATGTTATTTAGCACATTGAGCACATTGACTAAGTACATAGGTTGTGAAGCGTACTGTTGTTGTATGAATCGATTGACTTTAAATACATTAGTCTGTTTGAAACGGATATAACTTTAAACAAATACATGCAAAAAATTACTTAGACCTTAACACAAATAATTGCTTTTTAATCATTTCTGAATATCAGAAATACTGCATTACGTATGTAAGATATCAGATATATATCCATAGTGATACTTTTAATAATGTACTGTATCAATGAATCACGAAAGAAATAACTGTAAAAGTTACACACAACATTTACCCTGGAAAACAATGATTGTTGACTATTACAAATACGGCAGTATTTTTTGTAAGACATTGTGAAGTCATTATATAGTATTTGTGATATTCTAGTTTTCGCTTATTTACTGTATAGTTTTAATCCACGAAATTCAGAATTCAACGAATACATGTCACTACACACACACACACACTCACACACAAACATATATATATATATCTATATATAGATTTGACAGCTCTAAAATCTAATTCTAACATATACGTCTGAAAATTAAACCAAACAGTGTTAGAATTATATCTTTGAGCTGACAAATTTTTGTTCTTCCCTCGACGGGATTTGAACACACACCATGTATACACTGCAGCAGCAATCGCTTAGTCTTATGTCCAGCGTCCTACACCACGCGGCTACATGCACTATGCAAAAGTATAGCTTCGATAGTCGAAGTGTTACCTTGTCTCGTTAGGAAAATCTAGAGATAGACATATATATTTCCCCCCCTCAAACCACGACATTTGTATCTACGAATTTAAGTGCATTCACAGTATCACGCATATAAACATATAGGTGTGAATAGTCTTTATATGGATCCTCACAATGACACACGGCACAGATATACAAATTCATATACCATACAAGCGTAGTAATTCGTCTTTGTTAAAGTATTGTGCTTACTAAATGTGTTATATATTCAGTCTCCAGAGTTTGGCTCATCGTTTTGGAATCTCAAACCCAAACGTTATGTCAACGTCCATGCCTTCCAAAAGACTGCTTCTGGGTAAGTACTATCAATATGCATAACTTTGTGTAATAAAGACACCACACTGCTCGTGTTTGAGATTCATCAAAACCAAATAAACGTTAGAAAAAATCGAAGGGGCAGTCAAGAATGGACACTATTGATACTGGGAACATTAAGCACACAAGACGCAAGACGCAAGACGAAGACAAACAATAAAAAAACAAAAAAAAACAAATAAATAATCACATTAGATACACGGTCCACTCTCAAATCCCGTGATTTAACCCAGGTGCCCACGAAGAGTAAACGGACGCTCGGGGTACAAAATAAAATTATTGTATGTACCGGTACTAAAATAACATAAATCAGTAAAGCACAAAACCTTAAGTACAACCAGGTGTGTGGAATGTAATCCTTGTTTCGGAGGAAAATATCAAGGACACCAAAGGTGTAATCATCAGCCGTAATTCATAGACCATGCAATGACCAAAGGAAAAAAAAAGACAAACAATGGTGCACATAATACTACACGGAAAATGGAAAATCTAGACACTGGCAACATTAGGCACACGATACACAGGACGAAGGCGGAAATAAACACAACACAACACAAAGAATGAACAATCTAGACACTGGCAACATTAGGCACACGAGACTCAGGACGAAGACAAAAATAAACACAACACAACACAGAGAATGAACAATCTAGACACTGGCAACTTTAGGCACACGAGACATATGACGAAGACAAAAATAAACACAACACAACACAGAGAATGGACAATCTAGACACTGGCAACATTAGGCACACGAGACACATGACGAAGACCAAAATAAACACAACACAACACAACACAGAGAACGGACAATCTAGACACTGGCAACATTAGGCACACGAGACACATGACGAAGACAAAAATAAACACAACACAGAGAATGGACAATCTAGACACTGGCAACATTAGGCACACGAAACACATGACGAAGACAAAAATAAACACAACACATCACAACACAGAGAATGGACAATCTAGACACTGGCAACATTAGGCACACGAGACACAGGACGAAAAGAAAAATAAACACAACACAACACAACACAGAGAATGGACAATCTAGACACTGGCAACATTAGGCACACGAGACACAGGACGAAAACAAAAATAAACACAACACAACACAGAGAATGGACAATCTAGACACTGGAAACATTAGGCACACGAGACACATGACGAAGACAAAAATAAATACAACACAACACAACATAGAGAATGGACAATCTAGACACTGGGAACATTAGACACGCGAGACACAGGACGAAGACAAAAATAAACACAACACAACACAGAGAATGAACAATCTAGACACTGGCAACATTAGGCACACGAGACACATGACGAAGATAAAAATAAACACATCACAGAAAAATCAAAAAAATCAGCAACATGACCCCACCAAATACCGGGTGTGAGTCCAGGTGCTCGTGAAAGATAGGCAGTTCCTGCCTCTTTTAATACACCCTCCATGAAGGTCATTATACGAATGTGTGGTAGTAGCCGTCTTATTTTAATCACGCTCCTCACACGACAAATAACATTAGTTTCGTAGAAGTAGTCGTTGGGAGGCCATTTCTAACCATAATCACGTGATAATAGATTAACTATGTACAATACAGGTGTATATTAATTTAGCGTTCTATTTATAGAAATTACTGGTGAAAGTAAATAGAGGAATACTAATTCTATCAATTAATATACTAAATAGTAATGCCATATATATTTTATAGATACATTATTCCAAGGAGATGAACTGAAGAGCTTAGTTTCACAATTGGTCGCCACGGCCGGATCTGAAGAAACAGAACATAAATGTGAAGCGGAATGTCACGCCCTTGTTCAGCAAAACCATCTTCTACAACATGGATGTCCCCTTGTCTGTAGAAGGTATATACACGTATTACACATGTGTGCTAATGTTATTTAGCACATTGAGCACATTGACTAAGTACATAGGTTGTGAAGCGTACTGTTGTTGTATGAATCGATTGACTTTAAATACATTAGTCTGTTTGAAACGGATATAACTTTAAACAAATACATGCAAAAAATTACTTAGACCTTAACACAAATAATTGCTTTTTAATCATTTCTGAATATCAGAAATACTGCATTACGTATGTAAGATATCAGATATATATCCATAGTGATACTTTTAATAATGTACTGTATCAATGAATCACGAAAGAAATAACTGTAAAAGTTACACACAACATTTACCCTGGAAAACAATGATTGTTGACTATTACAAATACGGCAGTATTTTTTGTAAGACATTGTGAAGTCATTATATAGTATTTGTGATATTCTAGTTTTCGCTTATTTACTGTATAGTTTTAATCCACGAAATTCAGAATTCAACGAATACATGTCACTACACACACACACACACTCACACACAAACATATATATATATATCTATATATAGATTTGACAGCTCTAAAATCTAATTCTAACATATACGTCTGAAAATTAAACCAAACAGTGTTAGAATTATATCTTTGAGCTGACAAATTTTTGTTCTTCCCTCGACGGGATTTGAACACACACCATGTATACACTGCAGCAGCAATCGCTTAGTCTTATGTCCAGCGTCCTACACCACGCGGCTACATGCACTATGCAAAAGTATAGCTTCGATAGTCGAAGTGTTACCTTGTCTCGTTAGGAAAATCTAGAGATAGACATATATATTTCCCCCCCTCAAACCACGACATTTGTATCTACGAATTTAAGTGCATTCACAGTATCACGCATATAAACATATAGGTGTGAATAGTCTTTATATGGATCCTCACAATGACACACGGCACAGATATACAAATTCATATACCATACAAGCGTAGTAATTCGTCTTTGTTAAAGTATTGTGCTTACTAAATGTGTTATATATTCAGTCTCCAGAGTTTGGCTCATCGTTTTGGAATCTCAAACCCAAACGTTATGTCAACGTCCATGCCTTCCAAAAGACTGCTTCTGGGTAAGTACTATCAATATGCATAACTTTGTGTAATAAAGACACCACACTGCTCGTGTTTGAGATTCATCAAAACCAAATAAACGTTAGAAAAAATCGAAGGGGCAGTCAAGAATGGACACTATTGATACTGGGAACATTAAGCACACAAGACGCAAGACGCAAGACGAAGACAAACAATAAAAAAACAAAAAAAAACAAATAAATAATCACATTAGATACACGGTCCACTCTCAAATCCCGTGATTTAACCCAGGTGCCCACGAAGAGTAAACGGACGCTCGGGGTACAAAATAAAATTATTGTATGTACCGGTACTAAAATAACATAAATCAGTAAAGCACAAAACCTTAAGTACAACCAGGTGTGTGGAATGTAATCCTTGTTTCGGAGGAAAATATCAAGGACACCAAAGATGTAATCATCAGCCGTAATTCATAGACCATGCAATGACCAAAGGAAAAAAAAAGACAAACAATGGTGCACATAATACTACACGGAAAATGGAAAATCTAGACACTGGCAACATTAGGCACACGATACACAGGACGAAGGCGGAAATAAACACAACACAACACAAAGAATGAACAATCTAGACACTGGCAACATTAGGCACACGAGACTCAGGACGAAGACAAAAATAAACACAACACAACACAGAGAATGAACAATCTAGACACTGGCAACTTTAGGCACACGAGACATATGACGAAGACAAAAATAAACACAACACAACACAGAGAATGGACAATCTAGACACTGGCAACATTAGGCACACGAGACACATGACGAAGACAAAAATAAACACAACACAACACAACACAGAGAACGGACAATCTAGACACTGGCAACATTAGGCACACGAGACACATGACGAAGACAAAAATAAACACAACACAGAGAATGGACAATCTAGACACTGGCAACATTAGGCACACGAAACACAGGACGAAGGCGGAAATAAACACAACACAACACAAAGAATGAACAATCTAGACACTGGCAACATTAGGCACACGAGACTCAGAACGAAGACAAAAATAAACACAACACAACACAGAGAATGAACAATCTAGACACTGGCAACTTTAGGCACACGAGACATATGACGAAGACAAAAATAAACACAACACAACACAGAGAATGGACAATCTAGACACTGGCAACATTAGGCACACGAGACACATGACGAAGACAAAAATAAACACAACACAACACAACACAGAGAACGGACAATCTAGACACTGGCAACATTAGGCACACGAGACACATGACGAAGACAAAAATAAACACAACACAGAGAATGGACAATCTAGACACTGGCAACATTAGGCACACGAAACACATGACGAAGACAAAAATAAACACAACACATCACAACACAGAGAATGGACAATCTAGACACTGGCAACATTAGGCACACGAGACACAGGACGAAAAGAAAAATAAACACAACACAGAGAATGGACAATCTAGACACTGGCAACATTAGGCACACGAAACACATGACGAAGACAAAAATAAACACAACACATCACAACACAGAGAATGGACAATCTAGACACTGGCAACATTAGGCACACGAGACACAGGACGAAGAAAAAAATAAACAACACAACACAACACAGAGAATGGACAATCTAGAAACTGGCAACATTAGGCACACGAGACACATGACGAAGACAAAAATAAACACAACACAGAGAATGGACAATCTAGACACTGGCAACATTAGGCACACGAATCACATGACGAAGACAAAAATAAACACAACACAACACAACACAGAGAATGGACAATCTAGACACTGGCAACATTAGGCACACGAGAAACATGACGAAGACAAACATAAACACAACACAGAGAATGGACAATCTAGACACTGGCAACATTAGGCACACGAGACACATGACGAAGACAAAAATAAACATAAACACAATACAACACAGAGAATGGAAATCTATACACTGGCAACATTAGGCACGCGAGACACAGGACGAAGACAAAAATAAACACAACACAACACAGAGAATGGACAATCTAGACACTGGCAACATTAGGCACACGAGACACATGACGAAGACAAAAATAAACACAGCACAACACAACACAGATTGAACAATGTAGACACTGGCAACATTAGGCACACGAGACACATGACGAAGACAAAAATAAACACAACACAACACAGAGAATGGACAATCTAGACACTGGCAACATTAGGCACACGAGACACAGAACGAAGACAAAAATAAACACAACACAACACAGAGAAGAGAATGGACAACATAGACACTGGCAACATTAGGCACACGAGATACGGGATGAAGACAAAAATAATCATAACACAACACAACACAGAGAATGGACAATCTAGAGACTGGCAACATTAGGCACACGAGACACAGGACGAAGACAAAAATAAACACAACACAACACAGAATGGACAATCTAGACACTGGCAACATTAGGCACACGAGAAACATGACGAAGACAAACATAAACACAACACAGAGAATGGACAATCTAGACACTGGCAACATTAGGCACACGAGACCCATGACGAAGAAAAAAATAAACATAAACACAATACAACACAGAGAATGGAAATCTAGACACTGGCAACATTAGGCACACGAGACACATGAGGAAGACAAAAATAAACACAACACAGAGAATGGACAATCTAGACACTGGCAACATTAGGCACACGAGACACATGACGAAGACAAAAATAAACACAACACAGAGAATGGACAATCTAGACACTGGCAACATTAGGCACACGAGACACAGGACGAAGAAAAAAATAAAGAAAACACAACACAACACAAGACAGAGAATGGACAATCTAGACACTGGCAACATTAGGCACACGAGACACATGACGAAGACAAAAATGAACACAACACAACACAGCGAATGGACAATGTAAACACTGGCAACATTAGGCACACGAGACACATGACGAAGACAAAAATAAACACAACACAACATAACACAGAGAATGAACAATGTAGACACTGGCAACCTTAGGCACACGAGACACGTGATGAAGACAAAAATAAACACAACACAACACAGAGAATGACCAATTTAGACACTGGCAACATTAGGCACACGAGATACAGGATGAAGACAAAAATAAACACACCACAACACAGAGGATGGACAATCTAGACACTGGCAACATTAGGTACACGAGACACATGACGAAGACAAAAATAAGCACAACACAGCACAGAGAATGGACAATCTAGACACTGGCAACATTAGGCACACGAGACACATGACGAAGACAAAAATAAACACAACACAACACAGAGAATGGACAATCTAGACACTGGCAACATTAGGCACACGAGACACAGGACGAAGAAAAAAATAAACACAACACAACATAACACAGAGAATGAACAATCTAGACACTGGCAACATTAGGCACACGAGACACAGGATGAAGACAAAAATAAACACAACACAACACAGAGAATGGACAATCTAGACACTGGCAACATTAGGCACACGAGAAACAGGACGAAAAGAAAAATAAACACAACACAAAACAACACAGAGAATGGACAATCTAGACACTGGCAACATTAGGCACACGAGACACGTGATGAAGACAAAAATAAACACAACACAACACAGAGAATGACCAATTTAGACACTGGCAACATTAGGCACACGAGACACAGGATGAAGACAAAAATAAACACAACACAACACAGAGGATGGACAATCTAGACACTGGCAACATTAGGCACACGAGACACATGACGAAGACAAAAATAAGCACAACAGAGCATAGAGAATGGACCATCTAGACACTGGCAACATTAGGCACACGAGACACATGACGAAGACAAAAATAAACACAACACAACACAGAGAATGGACAATCTAGACACTGGCAACATTAGGCACACGAGACACAGGACGAAGAAAAAAATAAACACAACACAACATAACACAGAGAATGAACAATCTAGACACTGGCAACATTAGGCACACGAGACACAGGATGAAGACAAAAATAAACACAACACAACACAGAGAATGGACAATCTAGACACTGGCAACATTAGGCACACGAGACACAGGACGAAAAGAAAAATAAACACAACACAACATAACACAGAGAATGAACAATCTAGACACTGGCAACATTAGGCACACGAGACACAGGATGAAGACAAAAATAAACACAACACAACACAGAGAAGAGAATGGACAATTTAGACACTGGCAACATTAGGCACACGATACACAGGACGAAGACAAAAATAAACACAACACAACACAACACAGAGAATGGACAATCTAGACACTGGCAACATTAGGCACACGAGACACATGACGAAGACAAAAATAAACACAACACAGAGAATGGACCATCTAGACGCTGGCGACATTAGTCACACGAGATGCATGACGAAGACAAAAATAAACACAAAACAACACAGAGAATGAACAATCTAGACACTGGCAACATTAGGCACACGAGACACAGGACGAAGACAAAAATAAACACAACACAACACAACACAGAGAATGGACAATCTAGACACTGGCGACATTAGGCACACGAGATGCATGACGAAGACAAAAATAAACACAACACAACACAGAGAATGGACAATCTAGACACTGGCAACATTAGGCACACGAGACACAAGACGAAGACAAAATAAACACAACACATCACAGACAATGGACAATCTAGACACTGGCAACATTAGGCACACGAGATACAGGACGAAGACAAAAATAAACACTACATAACACAGAGAATGGACAATCTAGACACTGGCAACATTAGGCATACGAGACACAGGACGAAGACAAAAATAAAAACAACACAACACAGACAATGGACAATCTAGACACTGGCAACATTAGGCACACGAGATACAGGACGAAGACAAAAATAAACACTACATAACACAGAGAATGGACAATCTAGACACTGGCAACATTAGGCACACGAGACACAGAATGAAGAAAAAAATAAACACAACACAACACAACACAGAGAATGGACAATCTAGACACTGGCAACATTAGGCACACGAGACACATGACGAAGACAAAAATAAGCACAACACAACACAGAGAATGGACAATCTAGACACTGCCAACAATAGGCACACAAGACACAGAATGAAGACAAAAATAAACACAACACAGAGAATGGACAATCTAGACACTGGCAACATTAGGCACACGAGACACATGACGAAGACAAAAATAAGCACAACACAACACAGAGAATGGACAATCTAGACACTGGCAACATTAGGCACACGAGACACAGAATGAAGACAAAAATAAACACAACACCGAGAATGGACAATCTAGACACTGGCAACATTAGGCACACGAGACACATGACGAAGACAAAAATAAGCACAACACAACACAGAGAATGGACAATCTAGACACTGGCAACATTAGGCACACGAGACACATGACGAAGACAAAAATAAACACAACACAACACAACACAGAGAATGGACCATCTAGACACTGGAAACATTAGGCACACGAGACACATGACGAAGACAAAAATAAACACAACACAACACAGAGAATGGACAATCTAGACACTGGCAACATTAGGCACACGAGACACAGGACGAAGACAAAAATAAACACAACACAACACAACACAGAGAATGGACAATCTAGACACTGGCGACATTAGGCACACGAGATGCATGACGAAGACAAAAATAAACACAACACAACACAGAGAATGGACAATCTAGACACTGGCAACATTAGGCACACGAGACACAAGACGAAGACAAAAATAAACACAACACAACACAGACAATGGACAATCTAGACACTGGCAACATTAGGCACACGAGATACAGGACGAAGACAAAAATAAACACTACATAACACAGAGAATGGACAATCTAGACACTGGCAACATTAGGCATACGAGACACAGGACGAAGACAAAAATAAACACAATACAACACAGAAAATGGACAATCTAGACACTGGCAACATTAGGCACACGAGATACAGGTCGAAGACAAAAATAAACACTACATAACACATAGAATGGACAATCTAGACACTGGCAACATTAGGCACACGAGACACAGAATGAAGAAAAAAATAAACACAACACAACACAACACAGAGAATGGACAATCTAGACACTGGCAACATTAGGCACACGAGACACATGACGAAGACAAAAATAAGCACAACACAACACAGAGAATGGACAATCTAGACACTGGCAACATTAGGCACACGAGACACATGACGAAGACAAAAATAAACACAACACAACACAGAGAATGGACAATCTAGACACTGCCAACAATAGGCACACAAGACACAGAATGAAGACAAAAATAAACACAACACAGAGAATGGACAATCTAGACACTGGCAACATTAGGCACACGAGACACATGACGAAGACAAAAATAAGCACAACACAACACAGAGAATGGACAATCTAGACACTGGCAACATTAGGCACACGAGAAACATGACGAAGAAAAAAATAAACACAGCACAACACAGAAAATGGACAATCTAGACACTGGCAACATTAGGCACACGAGACACAGAATGAAGACAAAAATAAACACAACACCGAGAATGGAAAATCTAGACACTGGCAACATTAGGCACACGAGACACATGACGAAGACAAAAATAAGCACAACACAACACAGAGAATGGACAATCTAGACACTGGCAACATTAGGCACACGAGACACATGACGAAGACAAAAATAAACACAACACAACACAACACAGAGAATGGACCATCTAGACACTGGAAACATTAGGCACACGAGACACATGACGAAGACAAAAATAAACACAACACAACACAGAGAATGGACAATCTAGACACTGGCAACATTAGGCACACAAGACACAGGACGAAGACAAAAATAAACACAACACAACACAACACAGAGAATGGACAATCTAGACACTGGCGACATTAGGCACACGAGATGCATGACGAAGACAAAAATAAACACAACACAACACAGAGAATGGACAATCTAGACACTGGCAACATTAGGCACACGAGACACAAGACGAAGACAAAAATAAACACAACACAACACAGACAATGGACAATCTAGACACTGGCAACATTAGGCACACGAGATACAGGACGAAGACAAAAATAAACACTACATAACACAGAGAATGGACAATCTAGACACTGGCAACATTAGGCATACGAGACACAGGACGAAGACAAAAATAAACACAATACAACACAGAAAATGGACAATCTAGACACTGGCAACATTAGGCACACGAGATACAGGTCGAAGACAAAAATAAACACTACATAACACATACAATGGACAATCTAGACACTGGCAACATTAGGCACACGAGACACAGAATGAAGAAAAAAATAAACACAACACAACACAACACAGAGAATGGACAATCTAGACACTGGCAACATTAGGCACACGAGACACATGACGAAGACAAAAATAAGCACAACACAACACAGAGAATGGACAATCTAGACACTGGCAACATTAGGCACACGAGACACATGACGAAGACAAAAATAAACACAACACAACACAGAGAATGGACAATCTAGACACTGCCAACAATAGGCACACAAGACACAGAATGAAGACAAAAATAAACACAACACAGAGAATGGACAATCTAGACACTGGCAACATTAGGCACACGAGACACATGACGAAGACAAAAATAAGCACAACACAACACAGAGAATGGACAATCTAGACACTGGCAACATTAGGCACACGAGAAACATGACGAAGAAAAAAATAAACACAGCACAACACAGAAAATGGACAATCTAGACACTGGCAACATTAGGCACACGAGACACAGAATGAAGACAAAAATAAACACAACACCGAGAATGGAAAATCTAGACACTGGCAACATTAGGCACACGAGACACATGACGAAGACAAAAATAAGCACAACACAACACAGAGAATGGACAATCTAGACACTGGCAACATTAGGCACACGAGACACATGACGAAGACAAAAATAAACACAACACAACACAACACAGAGAATGGACCATCTAGACACTGGAAACATTAGGCACACGAGACACATGACGAAGACAAAAATAAACACAACACAACACAGAGAATGGACAATCTAGACACTGGCAACATTAGGCACACAAGACACAGGACGAAGACAAAAATAAACACAACACAACACAGAGAATGGACAATCTAGACACTGGCAACTTTAGGCACACGAGAAACAGGACGAAGATAAAAATAAACACAACACAACACAGAGAATGGACAATCTAGACACTGGCAACATTAGGCACACGAGACACAGGACGAAGACAAAAATAAACAAAACACAACACAGAGAATGGACAATCTAAACACTGGCAACATTAGGCACACGAGACACATGACGAAGACAAAAATAAACACAACACAACACAACACACAGAATGGACAATCTAGACACTGGCAACATTAGGCACACGAGAAACAGGACGAACACAAAAATAAACACAACACAACATAACACAGAGAATGAACAATCTAGACACTGGCAACTTTAGGCACACCAGACACGTGATGAAGACAAAAATAAACACAACACAACACAGAGAATGACCAATTTAGACACTGGCAACATTAGGCACACGAGACACAGGATGAAGACAAAAATAGACACAACACAACACAACACAGAGGATGGACAATCTAAACACTGGCAACATTAGCCACACGAGACACATGACGAAGATAAAAAATAAACACAACACAACACAGAGAATGGACAATCTAGACACTGGCAACATTAGGCACACGATACAGAGGACGAAGACAAAAGTAAACACACCACAACACAACACAGAATGGACAATCTAGACACTGGAAACATTAGGCACACGAGACACAGGACGAAGACAAAAATAAACACAACACGACACAGAGAATGGAAAATCTAGACACTGGCAACATTAGGCACACGAGACACATGACGAAGAAAATAATAAACACAACACAACACAGAGAAGAGAATGGACAATCTAGACACTGGCAACATTAGGCACACGAGATACAGGATGAAGACAAAAATAAACACAACACAACACAACACAGAGGATGGACAATCTAGACACTGGCAACATTAGGCACACGAGACACATGACGAAGACAAAAATAAACACAACACAGAGAATGGACAATCTAGACACTGGCAACATTAGGCACACGAGACACAGGACGAAAACAAAAATAAACACAACACAACACAACACAGAGAATGGACAATCTAGACACTGGCAACATTAGGCACACGAGACACAGGATGAAGACAAAAATAAACACAACACAACACAGAGAATGAACAATCTAGACACTGGCAACATTAGGCACACGATACACAGGACGAAGACAAAAGTAAACACACCACAACACAACACAGAGAATGGACAATCTAGAGACTGGAAACATTAGGCACACAAGACACAGGACGAAGACAAAAATAAACACAACACAACACAACACAGAGAATGGACAATCTAGACACTGGCGACATTAGGCACACGAGATGCATGACGAAGACAAAAATAAACACAACACAACACAGAGAATGGACAATCTAGACACTGGCAACATTAGGCACACGAGACACAAGACGAAGACAAAAATAAACACAACACAACACAGACAATGGACAATCTAGACACTGGCAACATTAGGCACACGAGATACAGGACGAAGACAAAAATAAACACTACATAACACAGAGAATGGACAATCTAGACACTGGCAACATTAGGCATACGAGACACAGGACGAAAACAAAAATAAACACAATACAACACAGACAATGGACAATCTAGACACTGGCAACATTAGGCACACGAGATACAGGTCGAAGACAAAAATAAACACTACATAACACATAGAATGGACAATCTAGACACTGGCAACATTAGGCACACGAGACACAGAATGAAGAAAAAAATAAACACAACACAACACAACACAGAGAATGGACAATCTAGACACTGGCAACATTAGGCACACGAGACACATGACGAAGACAAAAATAAGCACAACACAACACAGAGAATGGACAATCTAGACACTGGCAACATTAGGCACACGAGACACATGACGAAGACAAAAATAAACACAACACAACACAGAGAATGGACAATCTAGACACTGCCAACAATAGGCACACAAGACACAGAATGAAGACAAAAATAAACACAACACAGAGAATGGACAATCTAGACACTGGCAACATTAGGCACACGAGACACATGACGAAGACAAAAATAAGCACAACACAACACAGAGAATGGACAATCTAGACACTGGCAACATTAGGCACACGAGAAACATGACGAAGAAAAAAATAAACACAGCACAACACAGAAAATGGACAATCTAGACACTGGCAACATTAGGCACACGAGACACAGAATGAAGACAAAAATAAACACAACACCGAGAATGGAAAATCTAGACACTGGCAACATTAGGCACACGAGACACATGACGAAGACAAAAATAAGCACAACACAACACAGAGAATGGACAATCTAGACACTGGCAACATTAGGCACACGAGACACATGACGAAGACAAAAATAAACACAACACAACACAACACAGAGAATGGACCATCTAGACACTGGAAACATTAGGCACACGAGACACATGACGAAGACAAAAATAAACACAACACAACACAGAGAATGGACAATCTAGACACTGGCAACATTAGGCACACAAGACACAGGACGAAGACAAAAATAAACACAACACAACACAGAGAATGGACAATCTAGACACTGGCAACTTTAGGCACACGAGAAACAGGACGAAGATAAAAATAAACACAACACAACACAGAGAATGGACAATCTAGACACTGGCAACATTAGGCACACGAGACACAGGACGAAGACAAAAATAAACAAAACACAACACAGAGAATGGACAATCTAAACACTGGCAACATTAGGCACACGAGACACATGACGAAGACAAAAATAAACACAACACAACACAACACACAGAATGGACAATCTAGACACTGGCAACATTAGGCACACGAGAAACAGGACGAACACAAAAATAAACACAACACAACATAACACAGAGAATGAACAATCTAGACACTGGCAACTTTAGGCACACCAGACACGTGATGAAGACAAAAATAAACACAACACAACACAGAGAATGACCAATTTAGACACTGGCAACATTAGGCACACGAGACACAGGATGAAGACAAAAATAGACACAACACAACACAACACAGAGGATGGACAATCTAAACACTGGCAACATTAGCCACACGAGACACATGACGAAGATAAAAAATAAACACAACACAACACAGAGAATGGACAATCTAGACACTGGCAACATTAGGCACACGATACAGAGGACGAAGACAAAAGTAAACACACCACAACACAACACAGAATGGACAATCTAGACACTGGAAACATTAGGCACACGAGACACAGGACGAAGACAAAAATAAACACAACACAACACAGAGAATGGACAATCTAGACACTGGCAACATTAGGCACACGAGACACATGACGAAGAAAATAATAAACACAACACAACACAGAGAAGAGAATGGACAATCTAGACACTGGCAACATTAGGCACACGAGATACAGGATGAAGACAAAAATAAACACAACACAACACAACACAGAGGATGGACAATCTAGACACTGGCAACATTAGGCACACGAGACACATGACGAAGACAAAAATAAACACAACACAGAGAATTGACAATCTAGACACTGGCAACATTAGGCACACGAGACACAGGACGAAAACAAAAATAAACACAACACAACACAACACAGAGAATGGACAATCTAGACACTGGCAACATTAGGCACACGAGACACAGGATGAAGACAAAAATAAACACAACACAACACAGAGAATGAACAATCTAGACACTGGCAACATTAGGCACACGATACACAGGACGAAGACAAAAGTAAACACACCACAACACAACACAGAGAATGGACAATCTAGAGACTGGAAACATTAGGCACATGAGACACAGGACGAAGACAAAAATAAACACAACACAGAGAATGGACAATCTAGAAACTGGCAACATTAGGCACACGAGATACAGGACGAAGACAAAAATAAACACAACAAAACACAACACAGAGAATGGACAATCTAGACACTGGCAACATTATATTAGGCACACGAGACACATGACGAAGCCAAAAATAAACACAACACAGAAAAATCAAAAAAATCAGCAACATGACCCCACCAAATACCGGGTGTGAGTCCAGGTGCTCGTGAAAGATAAGTAGTTCCTGCCTCTTTTAGTACACCCTTCATGAAGGTCATTATACGAATGTGTGGTAGTAGCCGTCTTATTTCAATCACGGTCCTCACACGACAAATAACATTAGTTTCGTAGAAGTAGTCGTTGGGAGGCCATTTCTAACCATAATCACGTGATCATATATTTACTATGTACAATACAGGTGTATATTAATTTAGCGTTCTCTTTATAGAAATTACTGGTGAAAGTAAATAGAGGAATACTAATTCTATCAATTGATATACTAAATAGTAATGCCATATATATTTTATAGATACATTATTCCAAGGAGATGAATTGAAGAGCTTAGTTTCACAATTGGTCGCCACGGCCGGATCTGAAGAAACAGAACATAAATGTGAAGCGGAATGTCACGCCCTTGTTCAGCAAAACCATCTTCTACAACATGGATGTCCCCTCGTCTGCAGAAGGTATATTTATGTTCTTAAATCGCTTAGTTGAATCGAACATAATGAATTTATATTACACATGTTATAATGTTTTATTGTACCTCAGTATATTAACATCACTACAAAATGTTCTACATTAAAATTGCTATTTTTCTCCTTTTCCAGTTGTTTGACTAATGAGCGGTCCATAGTTTTTAATAAAAGACTATGGACCAGCAATGTGAATCGTTTTCGCGGATTTCTAGTTCCGCGACCGGATTGGATAAAAGTTTTATGTTTATTGGGAAAACTCGGACTTCATCGTCTATTACCGAAAACTCTGAGATCTTCAAAAAATTTCATAAAATTTCAAACTTTTCATAAAATTTCTAAATTTTTCTAAAAATTCCTAAATTCTAAAATAAAAAATAAAAATTGAAGAATTTTCACAAAGTTTTAAAATTTCAAAAATTTCAAAAAATTTCAAAATTTCAAAAAAATTCAAAATTTTCATATGACTTGTAGTCACCATGTAAATTTAAGTTGAAGTCTACTTTCTCGAAAGAATCAAACTCTTATGAATGACTGGGGAAATAGCATAAAAATGTCCACGAGACAATATTCAGATTTATGATGCAAAATACTGGCAAAAGATGCGTGATTTTATTGGTCTTTATCATTTTGAGGTGATCATTCAACTATGAGTTTTTCGGTATAATAAAATACTTATAGACTGTGTATTCGGGAATAGCAAGTTTGTTATTCCCTCATACCCAGTCAATAAGTATATAATATGTAACGGTTCTAGAGCACCTTCAGCAAGAAGATAAGTTGTAATACCTCATGCTCTGTGGATTTAGTAATAATCTGGCGAGTTCTGTTTTATAACTGTACAGATATAAGTCGTAGATCTTGAAATAAGTAATAGCAGTCATCTATTTTTTGATATCGTACACATTCAATTGCAGTATTTTTTGCAAAATGGCAATAAAACGAAAAACAAACAGTTCCAAAATTTGTATATCGATACCAATAACTCATATATATGGCCACGCACTTTCCTGGCTTGGTACATGAAATCACTTTATTGAAGAGTGGCGGTGTAAAACTAGTCATACGGGGGTGGCAAATACAGTCAATATCACTCTTCATCACGTAATACACGAAACAATTACCTAAATACTGTGCAATAGGTACAGTAACGTAATTGTTCAGGCCTAGCGACCCTTCAACACTTCTTACTTGAATGTCAGGCATACACAAATATAAGAGATCAACGTTTTCAAGATATTGTAGTACATATGCATGTCTTTGTGTCTGTATGGATTTCACAGAGTTGTCGCCCTTACAAAAATAAAAATTTTAATTGGGGACACATTTTATTATTCTAACCAGGAGTGTGGTGATTTTTTCGATCGGATAGGTAAAAGTATGTTAAAAAGGATGTATGTTTGCTTATCAAGTGTTTTAAATATTGATTGAAATATCGTTTTTAATGTATTACCTAAACTATTATCTATATTTATATTTTAAGATAACCTATAGACGTATTCTTTTAGTATACAATATAATGTTTTACAACTTAAGAGACTTATTAACGGTGACTGTATTATAATTATGATGATATGGTGATATGTCAATAATTATATTTTAAACGCACTGCAGGTATCCCGCCTGTATGTATCCCAGATGTAAAGGGGTAGTTATTCCAAATAAACATATATGTATATTAAATGTCCTATGTATTTAGTCTCCAGAGTTTGGCTCATCGTTTTGGAATCTCACACCCAAACGTTATGTCAACGGCTATGCCTTCCAAAAGACTGCTTCTGGGTAAGTACTATCAATATCCATAGCTTTGCATCATCGCCTGTCCATGTAACACATAGTTAAAGTAAATTACATATTTTTGATGTTTCTATTATCTAGTCATCAAGAAGTGTATGGGTGGATGACGATCATTTACTTTCCATTTGATGTTATTTCTAATGTAGAATTTAAGACCTTTTTAAGAAGATTTTGAAGATACCAAAGGAACAATCAGAGTCCGCATATAGAAGAAGAACAGACAACACAATGGCCAAAAGAAAAGGTACAAAAGGATAAACAACGATCAACAAAACATGCATATAAACCTAAAGATCGAGTAATACGAACCCCACTAAAAACCGGGGATGAACTCGGGTGCTCCGGAAGGGTAGTTACAATTAGAAAAACTTACTGCTTATTTACAGTTTCTGAATACCCATTGATATCTTCAAACTTTTCTTGGTAATAACTACCTCTCCCCGAGAACCTGTGCATCTCATATATTATTGCCTCAACGACTTGCTAATCAGATATTGGAGTAACATGTATTATCAATCCCGAAAAAATGGTATATTCCAACCGTCAAATGCTGCACTGTAATGTATTGTATGCACATATATATACTACACTGAGGTGTCGTCGTGGTCGCGATCGTATGGTGTTGAATTTACAACAACCTATGCAATCAGTGCCTATCCCGCTCAGGCGAGGTGTGCTCGATACAACGCTATGTGATAAAGTTTTTCACTGACTTACGGCAAGTCACTGGTTTTCACAGGATACTTAGGTTTCCTCCACCAATAAAACTGACCGCCACGATATAACTGAAATATTGTTGAAAGTGGCGTTAAGCACTATAAACCATAAAGCCTGGTGTACTAATTTAACCTGCCACATTTGTGTTGCTGTCCCAAGCCAGAATCTGGATTTCCAACGTTCTACATCGTGGCATTTTCTATGATCAAGGAGTTGAGGTAAGAGGTGATTGTTCGTTTTGTTTATATTGGTGGCATTGTTGACATCACTGTTTATATTGGTGGCATTGTTGACCATCATTGTTTATATTGGTGGCATTGTTGACATCACTGTTTATATTAGTGGCATTGTTGACATCACTGTTTATATTGGTGGCATTGTTGACATCACTGTTTATATTAGTGGCATTGTTGATCATCACTGTTTATATTGGTGGCATTGTTGACATCACTCTTTATATTGGTGGCATTGTTGACATCACTGTTTATATTAGTGGCATTGTTGACATCACTGTTTATATTAGTGGCATTGTTGACCATCACTGTTTATATTGGTGGCATTGTTGACCATCACTGTTTATATTAGTGGCATTGTTGACATCACTGTTTATATTGGTGGCATTGTTGACATCACTGTTTATATTAGTGGCATTGTTGACCATCACTGTTTATATTGGTGGCATTGTTGACCATCACTGTTTATATTGATGGCATTGTTGACCATCACTGTTTATATTAGTGGCATTGTTGACCATCACTGTTTATATTGGTGGCATTGTTGACCATCACTGTTTATATTGGTGGCATTGTTGACCATCATTGTTTATATTGGTGGCATTGTTGACCATCACTGTTTATATTGGTGGCATTGTTGACCATCACTGTTTCTATTGGTGGCATTGTTGACCATCACTGTTTATATTGGTGGCATTGTTGACCATCACTGTTTATATTGGTGGCATTGTTGACCATCACTGTTTATATTGGTGGCATTGTTGACATCACTCTTTATATTGGTGGCATTGTTGACCATCACTGTTTATATTGGTGGCATTGTTGACCATCACTGTTTATATTGGTGGCATTGTTGACCATCACTGTTTATATTAGTGGCATTGTTGACCATCACTGTTTATATTGGTGGCATTGTTGACCATCACTGTTTATATTGGTGGCATTGTTGACATCACTCTTTATATTGGTGGCATTGTTGACCATCACTGTTTATATTGGAGGCATTGTTGACCATCACTGTTTATATTGGTGGCATTGTTGACTATCACTGTTTATATTAGTGGCATTGTTGACCATCAGTTTATATTAGTGGCATTGTTGACCATCACTGTTTATATTGGTGGCATTGTTGACCATCACTGTTTACATTAGTGGCATTGTTGACATCACTGTTTATATTGGTGGCATTGTTGACCATCACTATTTATATTAGTGGCATTGTTGACCATCACTCTTTATCTTCGTGGTATTGTTGACCATCACTGTTTATATTGGTGGCATTGTTGACCATCACTGTTTATATTAGTGGCATTGTTGACCATCACTATTTATATTAGTGGCATTGTTGACCATCACTGTTTATATTAGTGGCATTGTTGACCATCACTGTTTATATTGGTGGCATTGCTGACCATCACTGTTCATAGTAGTGGCATTGTTGACCATCACTGTTTATATTAGTGGCATTGTTGACCATCACTGTTTATATTGGTGGCATTGTTGACCATCACTGTTTATATTAGTGACATTGTTGACCATCACTGTTTTTATTGGTGGCATTGTTGACCATCACTGTTTATATTGGTGGCATTGTTGACCATCACTGTTTATATTAGTGGCATTGTTGACCATCACTGTTTATATTAGTGGCATTGTTGACCATCACTGTCTATATTGGTGGCATTGTTGACCATCACTGTTTATATTTTCTATTCGTAATAGGAGAACAAAATCTGTCACTATTAATACTATATATATTTTATAGATACATTATTCCAAGGAGATGAACTCAAGAGTGTAGTTACACAATTGGTCTCCTTGGCCGGATCTGAGGAAACAGAACATAAATGTGAAATGGAATGTCACGCCCTTGTTCAGCAAAACCATCTTCTACAACATGGATGTCCCCTCATCTGTAGAAGGTATATTTATGTTCTTAATTCACTTACTATATATAAAAATGTGTGTGTTAAGCTTTGCTTAATCTTCTCGAAGAAACTACCGTTAACAGGAACCCACTCTTGTATATAATAAAACCTTATTTGATTCAGTTAGATACGGTGACCATTTCGTTTTCATATCTAATATATTTATATACGACATTCACTTCTCATTATATGTCCCAAAAAAAATCCACTGGAATACATAAACAGTATCTATACAAAATATAGATTAACATTAAAAAGATCATCATCACATGTACATATCATTTATATATATTCAAAAATTTACAACCATGCAAATTACTTTAACAACATAATAACGGTGAAATTTGACTTCTAAGTTGTCAATGACTCACCGTCCAAACCTCGATATTTGACTTCCAAGTAGTCAGTGTGGTCACCGCCAAAGCCTCGACATTTGACGTCCAAGAAGTCAATGTGGTCACCGCCCAAACCTCGATACTTGACTTCCAAGTAATCAATGAAATCACCGCCCACACCTCGATATTTGACTTCCAATAGTCGATATGGTCACCACCCAAGCATCGATATTAGACTTCAAGTAATCGATATGGTCACTCGCCCAAGTCTCGATATTTGACTTCCAATTGTCGATATGATCACCGTCCAAGCATCGATATTTGACTTCCAATAGTCGAAGTGATCACCTACCAAACCTCGATACATGTATTTGACTTCCAATAGTCGATATGGTCACCGCCCAAACTTTGATATTTGACTTCCAATAGTCGATGTGATCACCGCCCAAATCTCAATAATTCATGTTCAAGTAGTCGATGTGGTCACCACGAAATCCTCAATAATTGACGTCGAAATAGTCGATATGGTCACCACCGAAACTTCGATATTTCACTTCCAATAGTCGATGTGGTCACCGCCGAAACCTCGATCTTTGACTTCCAAGTAGTCGATGTGGTCACCGCTCAAACCTCGATATTTGAATTCCAAGTAGTCGATGTGGTCACCGCCCAAACCTCGATATTTGATTTGCAAGTAGTCGATTCATATCACCGTCCACTTCCTCTCGGTCTTATTTTTCCTTTTCGTGTGGTAATCTACCATTAAACCCTCAACTGAAAGCAGTATCTTTATAATATGTGACGATTCCATAGCACATTCAGAAAGAAAATAAGTTGTAATACCTCATGCTCTGTAAATTTAGTAATAATCTGGCGATTTTTGTTAATTGTACAGGCAGAAGTCGTACAGTTTGAAATAATAAACAACAGTCGTCTATTTTAGAATTTCTTAGACATTGCAGTATTTTTTTTAATGGCATTAAAACGGAAAACACTAAATACCACACTGTCAGAACAGTTCCAAAATCGAATCCAAAATTGTAGATCGATACCCATAACACATATAATATATTGTCACTCCCTTTCCTGGCTTGGTACATGCAGGTCATTGAAGAGTGGTGGTGTAAGAAGAGTTTGAAGATACCAAAGGGAGGTAATCAGAATCCGTAAATCGAAGAAGAACAGACAATGACCAAAAGAAAAAGCACAAAAGGACCAACAACGATCTACAAAACATACACATAAAACCAAAGATCGAGTAACACAAATCCACTAACAAAAACAAGATCGAGTAACACAAATCCACTAACAAAAACTAAAGATCGAGTAACACGAATCCACTAACATCCGAAAGTGAACTCGGGTGCTTCCGAAGGGTAAGCAGTTCCAGCTCTACTAGTTATACGGAGATGGCCAATACAGTCAATGTCACTCTTCGTCACGTGATAGATGCACGATCGATGCACGTAACACATTTTAACGACTACTCACCTTCCTGGCTTGGTACATGCAGATTATTGAACAATGGCGGTATAAAACTAGTTATACATAGCCAGAAATCATGGGTGATCTTGCTCATGAATATTCATAAACCAAATCGCGTCATTTATGACGTCAGCAAATAAACGTTGAACCATATTTGGAAGAGGCTGATGAAAACTCGTATCTATTTTTTTTTAAATGATATTTCATCACAGTTTTGATCACATAAATAACTTCATAATTATTTGTGATCGTATCAAAATTAATTGTCATCATATGTTTATTAGGAATCCGATGATGTGTGTAAAAGATCGAAAATATATTTAATGCACTGCCCCCCTCCCCCTTTTTTTCCACGAAATAAAAATATGTAAATAAAAAATATAATGTGCATTTTTTGTCAATTTCTGCTCCACATAAGTATTAGTATGTCATTGAAATCGTTTAGTATATATATTGTTAAATTTTTTGAACTTTATATATCGGCAGTATTGTTACCAATTGTATTATAGTTACTTCTTCTGTTGTTTTGTCGAAATAAAAAAAATACCCTTGTGGAGCCTTTTTTTAATTGTTTATTTACATTTACAATGGAATGCGGTGCTTACTCAAATAATGCTATGTCTAGCAGAAGCAGTTTTACGAAATAGTAGATATTTTTGCATGAACCCCTATTGAATCTCTACTAGAAAGGTAAAAAAAAACTTGTGAAGCCCTCTTTTAAATTATCGTGGGAACCTTTAATTTTTCAGCAAAATATTTATCGAAGAAAGATTCCTCAACAATGTTACCGGAACTGACCGAATTTGTCCCGGCAACTAGAATGGGGATTGCAAGAAAAGTGCTTTAAGGTCTTGAAAGCCGTGCAGGATGCATTTTTTCACTTTTTCTCAATGGTTTTGAATGGTGCTTACGCTTCAAAATTTGAAATTGGGTGGGAACCTTGAGTTTTCATGGTACAGCTGTAATATTTTGATATATTGTTCAAACCGGTGCATAGTTTGATTTTCTATCCCGGCAATTTGTCCGACCCAAGCTAACAGAAAGTTTCCCGTTCAACTATATGTTAAAATCCAAATTATCTTTGAGCCGCCATTTTGAATATGCAAATAAGCAAATCACCTATCATTTCTGGCTATGACTGGGGTGGCTAATACAGCCAATGTCACTCTTCATCACGTGACACACGACACAAATGACAAAATTTAAATATTGTGCAATATACACAGTAATGTTTGTTATTGACACCTAATGTATATTAAATGTCTTATGTATTTAGCCTCCAGAGTTTGGCTCACCGTTTTGGAATCTCACACCCAAACGTGGTTATGATGTCAACAACAATGGCGCCTTAAGTTGCTATGGTGGTGGTGTTTTGTTCTGTGTCGTGAAATAAAATGTAAAATACAAAATTGTTAATTATAATTTCTTTCGGCATAGATTCATACACGTCATGTGCTTATAAGATATGTTTGATGAAACCATTAATCTATTCAGAAGCCGGAAATCGAAAACCAGACAATACGCTGGTAAAAGGAAACTACAAAACACTACAAGGAAAACTAAAGATTGAGCAACATGAACCCGGAGGTTATCTCACGTACACCGGAAGTGAAAACATTTCCTGCTACACTAGTGGCACTTGTCGTATTACTGTAATATTTGAGATCATGTATGCCGTGGCCTTCAGAACTGACGTGTTGTTTTTATCGGCAAATTAGACATTTTTCCTTTGATAAGTGCCGCTGATAAAGTTTGGATCACTGAACTTACCTTGATCCACAAAAATATTAGGTCAGCTCGTAACTCGCATGCGCAAGCTTACTTGTCAATCTGACGTAAAACATATTATGACGTCACCGAAAAAAACAATAACGTCAGTTCTGAAGGCATAGACAGACGTTATCACAAATATCCCAGCTCGTCCTATCGAACTCGCTGAGATATTAACGATAGCGTATTCTCGACCTTCAAAATTGCCGTTATTCTATAAAAATCAAACGATATTCGATTTGTTTCACAAAAGGTTACGAACTGACATAGTATATTTGTGATAATGTCTGTCGAGGCCATCAAAACTGCCCTTATTCTATATTTTAAGAATTTAATGCATTCTTTTGAAGTTTCATTGGGGTATGAAGGCGTTGACCGAAGTACATTTTCAATGAAGCGCGGTAGCGCTTCATAGCGCTTCATGTTGAAAATGAAATTCGATCGACACTTTCATACCCCACTGAAACTTCAGAAGAATGCATTCAATTCTTATAATTATATTTAAATCACACCAAAATTTAACATAGTTGAATTTTTCGTTGTGAATTTTATTTATGTTAGATTATTTGCTGTTGGAAATTACTACCTCATTGATTGTTTACATCTGACGTCGTCATGGAGGCACGTGCAAATTCGGATTTGAGTTTCATTGGGATGTGAAACATCTCTTTTATAATCATGTGACCACTTCATAACCAATCATATTGTAACATTTCAATGAAAAATTGAAGTAATGTAATTATATATATATATCAAACGATATAAGATAGTAGTCTACCTATTAATGGACTCGCTTCTCTACCTGTTTCTGAAGCTCGTACAAATAAATTTTATATTTTCAGACAATGTATGTGTATTGTATAAACTTGAATCATTATTGGGCGTCCGTGTGTTGCTATCTTTAATTTGTCATATTTTCATCTATATCCGTTTTTATATTCACAGTTCAGTACACGCTATATACAAATAATATCTATACCGCGGTTTTCCAAGTTAAACGGTTAAACAATTGAACGCGAAGCGAACCGTAGTATTAATGATTTGTAACATGAAGCTATGCAATATCACATTTAGGTGGTTGATTTTTGAAAGGCTCTCTGATAGTAATAAAACTAAAGCCTAGATTTAAAGTTTGCAATAGCTCGTATCTGCATGTATTATTTTATAGTTCCTAGCTGTTGCTTACATTCTGGTAAATAAACCATAAAAAGATCAAAGGAATCATGTTACATTTTTGTGTACAATGAATATAAATTCAGTATTTATTTTGTACATTAATCTCTTCAAAAAGTTAAAATGACAAAATTTTTGTTGTTGTCAGACTAACATAAATATTAATGAGGTCAAAGCATCCAGATAATTTCACTGTCTGGAATCACTGTATAATAAATTTAAGGGGGAAAAAACACAGTCACACACCAGTTTGTTGGAAAGGGTTGTCTATGTTTATGTCCCTGAAAAAGAAAAAAAATACATGTATTTAAAAGAATACAAGTTGCCATAAAAGTACAAACATCATTAGAATTATATGGTGTCTAGTTATAAAAGCGTTAGAAAGAATCACGCAGATTAATAAAACTTGCTTAAAAAACAGCGTTAAATTCGATGAAAGAAAATCGGTGACATCTTTCATTATTTGCTATGGCTGTGTTATTGATCACACTAGAGATGTTCATTGTATACTTGTAGATAAAAGGTAAAGCAATGAATACACATGGCAGCATGGAGACGTGACCTACATTGGAATAAAATACGTATATTTCTATAACTGTTTTTTCTTGGATATATCAGTCGATCTGCAAGCATCTTAGATTATTTCTGACAGTAAATCCCGTATATATTCCGAGCAAAAACAGTTAGAGAAAGCATATATAAGAGAAAAATACGTATTTTATTATAATGTAGGTCACGCCGCCATAGAGAAAACATAAGGGTAACCCATATCCTTTCCACTGGTACCTCTGGTCTTGACAGTAATACACAACAGATGACCGAAGTGTGGGGGTATATCAATTGTTAAAGATTACAGACGAATAAGATGACAGACACAAGTGATGACAATACCCCACATGATCCATTGACGAGTTAATTATTGATTGCTGTGTAACGCCATATGCGAATTTTACAGCTATATCATGGCAATGATATGGTGCACTTGAGATGATGAGGTCCACCTTGCTTCACTTTTTATTTTGATAGTGTTAGCTAGTTCACTGAAACAACAGTCCGCGGGTAGACATGTTGCTCCACTATATAACTAGCACACATTATTCGGATTCCGTGGCTACCCGTCTTTGCTCTCTCTTTTATCATGGGTGCATAGTGGATAAGCTGTAAATACCGTTATGATAGTTCGGGTTTTTAAATTTCGCGGCCTCTGTGCAGATTGGTGCGCATGTCATTACCCCCCAAAAAACAACCTGTGGTAATATATATTAAACCATAATATTCATTAAAATAACATTATGAGTAGCCCAGTGTGCTCAAATATTTGTCTTCATTAGAACATTGATAATTATTTCTAATAAGATGAAAGAATAAAATCGTTATATTTAAAATTATGTAACCGTTCAAAATATTTATTGATGGGAGATAACTCAGATTTTATATGGGACAAAATATTGTTGTATTTTTATATTTTAAAGCCAGGTAAGTGTTAAGAACTTTATCATACAACACCTTTTTACTTTATTCCCATAATCAAATATGTTTCTAAGTACGCCCATAGCGACAAATAGTTTAATGAGATTATATTACGACATACTAAGTGTATTCAGCCACAGGCGCTCGTAGCACGGAATTATCCCCCCCCCCCCCTTTTTTTCTAACTTTCTGTTTACATATTTATTTTCAATATAATTTCTTTATTTTTTTATTATTTCATCTCTTTTTCCTTAATTTATCATGTTCGTGTCAATATTCATGCTATCTTATGTTAACAGCAACTTACATGTTTGGATTCTATATAATATCTACTTTTGTTTTGTGTGAGAATAATACAAAGTGTAAGTACAAAAACATCGAGATATACATGGAAATAAACGGCGTAGGCTTTGTCATTTTCTAAGCTTGGTACAGGTATTGTAATTACAGACTCATTTTACCTTTTAAATATGGTATTTTATTTATTATGGTTTTGTTCGTTACAATCATCGTTTCATTGTGAATCGTGGTCAGTTCATAGGTACCCGATTTGTGGGACCCCCCTTTTTTTTTTTTTTTTTTTTTTAATTCATCACTTTTGTGGAACATTTTCATTATAAACAGTGTTGAACAACTTCAAACATTACCAAAAACTCAATCCGAGATCGATATAAGCCCATTTCTAAAAACCCTCCTCTACTCTAGGTAGAGGAGGGTTTTTGTGTTTTTAGAAATGGGCTTACATTGATCTCGGATTGAGTTTTTGGTAATGTTTGAAGTTGTTCAACTCTAGAGTAGAGGAGGGTTTTTGTGTTTTTAGAAATGGGCTTATATCGATCTCGGATTGAGTTTTTAGTAATGTTTGAAGTTGTTCAACACTGTTTATAATGAAAACGTCCCACAAAAGTGATGAATTAAAAAATAAAAAAAGGAGAGGTCCACAAATCGGGTACCTATGGGCCAGTTGAAAAAAAAAACTGAGTGATAACAAATAATGAATTTGAATAACGTTGAGGGTGTGAGAACTATTTTTTCTAAGTCACCAACCATTTAACTCTTTTGGGGGGGGATATGTATGTAATTAATTTTAGATGACCTGACCCAAAGGTCATGTGTGGTACAAATTTACATGTATTACCATCACTTGCAGTGGTCTGTTAACTTTTACATTTTAGTCTGCTTCTCTGAACCAAAATTAAATGGGCCAATTGGAACCAAACTTGGTAGGTGTCTTCATGGGATGGTCCCCTACTAAGTTTATGGTTTTATTTTTAATCTTGATCAGAAGTACACAAAAGAAACAAGAGGCCCTAAGGTGTCAAAAAGGTTGTGTCCATAATTATTTATTGATCATTTGTTTTTGATGAGGATTTTTTAATGCATTCCTTAAGGAAATCCCTTTCAGAAACATGCATAATGTTATTATGTAACTATTACTGTTATTGACATAAAAGGGGGATTAAAAAATTTGAACTTTAACAAAATTTCATCTAATTTTAGTGCAATTTTGGCAAAGTCTTCATCTTTATGAGTTATTGATGGATTATTAAAAATTGTTTGCTATATTATATCAATAAAGGGCCCAAATACTGAAATGGTGCATATTTGAAAGGTTAAATGGTAGATTGATTCATGGTTAATGAACTACATATTTACATTTGTAGTTTCTTATTTTTCAGGTCACTTATAATAAAATGAAGAACTGACACCAATTGTAAGGGGAGATTATCCATATAGGAGCTGTTTGCATAAGGAAAACATTGTAATCGACTGGATATTAAATGTAAAGCAAATAGATGAAGTGTGCACATGAAAAAATTTTGTCTTTAGATTTGACTGTGGAACTTAAATCAAATAGAGGCTACACTAGCTATGTTGTTATCGAGTGTGAATTGATTGTATTTTCATGCTTGGTTTGCGATGAAGTGTGCGCATGAAAACAAACATTACTGTGAGTCGACTGTGAAACTTAAATCAAATAGAGGCTACACTAGCTGTGTTGTTATCGAGTGTGAATTGATTGTATTTTCATGCTTGGTTTGCGATGAAGTGTGCGCATGAAAACAAACATTACTGTGAGTCGACTGTGAAACTTAAATCAAATAGAGGCTACACTAGCTGTGTTGTTATCGAGTGTGAATTGATTGTATTTTCATGCTTGGTTTGCGATGAAGTGTGCGCATGAAAACAAACATTACTGTGAGTCGACTGTGAAACTTAAATCAAATAGAGGCTACACTAGCTGTGTTGTTATCGAGTGTGAATTGATTGTATTTTCATGCTTGGTTTGCGATGAAGTGTGCGCATGAAAACAAACATTACTGTGAGTCGACTGTGGAACTTAAATCAAATAGAGGCTACACTAGTTGTGTGGTTATTGAGTGTGAATTTATTGTATTTTCACGCTTGGTTTGCAAAAATTGACGTAAATGTGAACAATATATGCATGTATGCATTGCTCAATATCAATAATTATGGATTCATATTTAACATTAATTTGACATTATAATATTATCATGCAGATTAAATAGATTGTATATTACACATAATAACTTCATTATGGCAGACTTAGACAGGGGACTACTGGCAGCAGTACCAAAATCTGACACTGCAATAACATTTTCTGATGTCAAATTATCCATTTTTTGTCTTTGCTCTGATGACCAGGAAGATATATTGTGGACCAAAACATTTCTACAATCCATAAAGGACATTGGAATGGAAGATGTCAGTTCAACCATAGATATAGAAGTAGGCTATAGACAAGGTGTACAATTAAAAACTCATCTTCAGTCTGTTAACAGATTAGTTATTGTTCTTTCGCCATCATCTACTGAAAACATGGGATTCATGAATACGGTAGAATGTTCAATCATTCTTATTTTTAAGGAAAATAAGTGCTGTCGTATAGTACCAGTTCTTCTCACAGAAGACACAGAACTTCCATTTTCTCTTCTCAACAGAGAACCGTTTTTGACCTGGAAAGAGGACATGAGAAAATTAGTCCATTCTTTCTTCGATACAGACGAGCACCTGAAGTCATATGTTTATAATATAATTAACCTTTTTCAAAAAGGTCAATACCTTTTACATTTGAATAAATGTATTCTCCCTCCTGATGTATCCCAACGTGTTAAGGAGCTCGGATCTAGTGTGTTGGAGTGGTGGGGCTTACACTTGAGTAACAATAGACTAGCTGTCCACATGAATAAACTACAAATGATAGGTAGTTCACAAAAGATTCTCCTTTATGATATGTTTACAGGTCTCTTTGTATCAGAGGAGATACAGTTTATACGGGTAACAGGTTTTGATAATTTTAATTATGCAAAATTCAAAGGTCAGAAAGACCTATTTGATGACTTAGTTAATCTTTATATTGCTTTTATTGACTTTTTCTCAAAGAATCAAGAAAGAGGAACATTTTGGTATAACTATAGACGTCATGGAATCAGTCATACTGCAAATCTGGCCATATTTCCACTTAGTAAAGCTATCACATGTGTACATTTAGATAAACAACATTCCCCAAATTTCTCCACGCTAGAATCAAGGATGGACACATTTCAAGACTTCCCTCTGGAATGTGCAGAATATCGAAGAAAACTTGCAGAAGCTGGATTTTTTCATTTTGGTTATTTGGACTATGTACAGTGTTTCAGTTGTGGTGGGTGTATGAGGACTTGGGCATTAAATCGGAATCCTGTGACAAGGCATTCAACTCTCTTCCCGATGTGTCCACACATCAAAGAACTGAATGAAAAGACAAGTGAACAAATAAATATAGATAATAGTTCTAACCCTGACCCTTCAACAGGTCAAGGTGAAGGTCATAGACCCAACGATCGGCCAATCCATGATGCGAAGTCACAGTCTCCAACACACTATAACAAAAATTATTGTGATTTCAAAAAACGATTCCTGAGTTTACAAAAATTTAAACAAAGTGCTCGTCGAACTGATATTGATGATTCTGTATTACAAAAATATGCAGAAGCTGGATTTTATAATTATGGCAATAGTGCAGATATTTTGTGTTTTTCGTGTAATCTTGGACTTACTGAATTTGATCAAAACGTGAACCCTTTACAGGTGCATGCTAGTCTATCACCAACTTGTCCCCATATTCTTGGATTTGAGGACAAACCAAAAACTATAGAACAAGATCCAATCGATGCAGTTGATATTCTATCTGAATCTTATATCGAATACGAATTTAAGTCTCATGAATAAAAGAATTGTACTTGGTTGTATAATTGGGTTTCATTCTCTTATCTGAACATCATGTCAATTCAAAATCTAAGGAGGTGGAACCAGCAGGTATCCTCAGGATTTTACCTCTTTTTCAATTGAAAACTTGAATAGTATTTTCATAATTGAACCGTTCTTGAGCATCTGAGTTCACCCCCACTCCTCTTCTGCCATTTTTAGTGGGGTTCGTATTGCTCCATCTTAAGTTTTTTGTGTAATGTACATGTTTTGTAGCTCATTTTCCTTTTTCTTTTGGCCGTTGTACTGTCGAGAAGGAACAGAGGTGAATTTAATTATTATATTCAACTTCAGTTGATAGATATTAAATAATGAATTAACATCACAATATATGTAGAATCCAGAGTATTTTGCTTGGCTTTACTTCCTAACATTTTCTTCATATCACATATGCTAATCATTGACTGGTCAATTACATAATGTGATGTCACACCAAAGAAGATAATTCATTAGAATTATATACAATATCGTAGCAATCAGGTTTGGATGTGGGGGTAGTACAAGTTCCCAAAGAGTATTTAACATCGGTAAGCACTTTCTTAAGGATCAAATCAATCAAGGGTTAGGGTTATGGTGTTTAACACCACTTTCAACAATATTTCAATTATATCGTGGCGGTCGATTTTATTGATGGAGGAAAGCAGAGTACCCGGAGAAAACCACTGACCTGTCGCAAGTAATTCACAAACTTTTATCACATAATGTATTGAGTACACCTCGCCATGAGCAGGATTCAAATTCACAACGTTAGTTGGTGATATGCACTGATTCAGATTACATAGGTAATAATAAATCCAACTACCATACGACCAGGGCTACCCCAGGTTACGAACTGACATAATATATTTGTGATAATGTCTGTCGAGGCCTTCAAAACTGCCCTTATTCTATATTTTAAGAATTGAATGCATTCTTTTGAAGTTTCATTGGGGTATGAAGGCGTTGACCGAAGTACATTTTCAATGAAGCGCGGTAGCGCTTCATAGCGCTTCATGTTGAAAATGTAGTTCGATCAACACTTTCATACCCCAATGAAACTTCAAAAGAATGCATTCAATTCTTATAATTATATTTAAATCACACCAAAATTTAACATAGTTGAATTTTTCGTTGTGAATTTTATTTGTGTTAGATTATTTGCTGTTGGAAATTACTACCTCATTGATTGTTTACATCTGACGTCGTCATGGAGGCACGTGCAAATTCGGATTTGAGTTTCATTGGGATGTGAAACATCTCTTTTATAATCATGTGACCACTTCATAGCCAATCATATTGTAACATTTCAATGAAAAATGGAAGTAATGTAATTATATATATATCAAACGATATAAGATAGTCTACCTATTAAAGGACTCGCTTCTCTATCTGTTTCTAAAGCTCGTACAAATAAATTTTATATTTTCAGACAATGTATGTATATTGTATAAACTTGAATCATTATTGGGCGTCCGTATGTTGCTATCTTTAATTTGTCATATTTTCATCTATATCCGTTTTTATATTCACAGTTCAGTACACGCTATATACAAATAATATCTATACCGCGGTTTTCCAAGTTAAACGGTTAAACAATTGAACGCGAAGCGAACCGTAGCATTAATAATTTGTAACATGAAGCTATGTAATATCACATTTAGGTAGTTGATTTTTGAAAGGCTCTCTGATAGTAATAAAACTAAAGCCTAGATTTAAAGTTTGCAATAGCTCGTATCTGCATGTATTATTTTATAGTTCCTAGGTGTTGCTTACATTCTGGTAAATGAACCATAAAAAGATCAAAGGAATCATGTTACATTTTTGTGTACAATGAATATAAATTCAGTATTTATGTTGTACATTAATCTCTTCAAAAAGTTTAAATGACCAAATTTTTGTTGTTGTCAGACTAACATAAATATTAATCAGGTCAAAACATCCAGATAATTTAACTGTCTGGAATCACTATAATAAATTTAAGAGGGAAAAAACACAGTCACACACCAGTTTGTTGGAAAGGGATGTCTATGTTTATGTCCCTGAAAAAGAAAAAAATACATGTATTTAAAAGAATACAAGTTGCCATAAAAGTACAAACATCATTAGAATTATAAGGTGTCTAGATATAAAAGCGTTAGAAAGAATCACTCAGATTAATAAAACTTGCTTAAAAAACAGCGTTAAATTCGATGAAAGAAAATCGGTGACATCTTTCATTATTTTCTATGGCTGTGTTCATTGTATACTTGTAGATAAAAGGTAAAGCAATGAATAAACATGGCAGCATGGAGGCGTGACCTACATTGGAATAAAATACGTATATTTCTATAACTGTTTTTTCTTGGATATATCAGTCGATCCGCAAGCATCCTAGATTATTTCTGACAGTAAATCCCGTATATATTCCGAGCAAAAACAGTTAGAGAAAGCATATATAAGAGAAAAATACGTATTTTATTATAATGTAGGTCACGCCTCCATAGAGAAAACATAAGGGTAGCCCATATCCTGTCCACTGGTACCTCTGGTCTTGACAGTAATACACAACAAATGACCGAAGTGTGGAAGTATATCAATTGTTAAAGATTACAGACGAATAAGATGACAGACACAAAGTGATGACAATACCTCACATGATCCATTGACGAGTTAATTATTGATTGCTGTGTAACACCATATGAGAATTTTACAGCTATATCATAGCAATGACATGGTGCACTTGAGATGATGAGGTCCACCTTGCTTCGTTTTATTTTTATAGTGCTAGCTAGTTCACTGAAACAACAGTCCGCGGGTAGACATGTTGCTCCACTAAATAACTAGCACACGTTATTCGGATTCCGTGGCTACCCGTCTTTGCTCTCTCTATTTTATCATGGGTGCATAGTGGATAAGCTGTAAATACCGTTATGATACTTCGGGTTTTTAAATTCCGCGGGTTCTGTGTAGATTGGTCCGCATGTCATACCCCAAAAAAACAAGCCTGTGGTAATATTTATTAAACCATAATATTTATTAAAATAACATTATGAGTATCCCAGTGTGCTCAAATATTTGTCTTCATTAGAACATTGATAATTATTTCTAATAAGATGAAAGAATAAAATCGTTATATTTAAAATTATGTAACCGTTCAAAATATTTATTGATGGGAGATAACTCAGATTTTATATGGGACAAAATATTGTTGTATTTATATATTTTAAAGCCAGGTAAGTGTTAAGAACTTTATCATACAACACCTTTTTATCTTAATCATTATGTTTCTAAGTACGCCCATAGCGACAAATAGTTTAATGAGATTATATTACGACATACGAAGTGTATGCAGCCACAGGGCTCGTAGCACGGAATTACCACCCCCCCCCCCCCCCCCCCCCCCCTCCTTTTTTTCTAACTTTCTGTTTACATATTTATTTTCAATATAATTTCTTTATTTCTTTATTATTTCATCTCTTTTTCCTTAATTCAACTTGTTCGTGTCAATATTCATGCTATCTTATGTTAACAGCAACTTACATGTTTGGATTCTATATAATATCTACTTTTGTTTTGTGTGAGAATAATACAAAGTGTAAGTACAAAAACATCGAGATATACATGGAAATAAACGGCGTAGGCTTTGTCATTTTCTAAGCTTGGTACAGGTATTGTAATTACAGACTCATTTTACCTTTTAAATATGGTATTTTATTTATTATGGTTTTGTTCGTTACAATCATCGTTTCATTGTGAATCGTGGTCAGTTCATAGGTACCCGATTTGTGGGACCCCCCTTTTTTTTTTTTTTTTTTTTTTAATTCATCACTTTTGTGGAACATTTTCATTATAAACAGTGTTGAACAACTTCAAACATTACCAAAAACTCAATCCGAGATCGATATAAGCCCATTTCTAAAAACCCTCCTCTACTCTAGGTAGAGGAGGGTTTTTGTGTTTTTAGAAATGGGCTTACATTGATCTCGGATTGAGTTTTTGGTAATGTTTGAAGTTGTTCAACTCTAGAGTAGAGGAGGGTTTTTGTGTTTTTAGAAATGGGCTTATATCGATCTCGGATTGAGTTTTTAGTAATGTTTGAAGTTGTTCAACACTGTTTATAATGAAAACGTCCCACAAAAGTGATGAATTAAAAAATAAAAAAAGGAGAGGTCCACAAATCGGGTACCTATGGGCCAGTTGAAAAAAAAAACTGAGTGATAACAAATAATGAATTTGAATAACGTTGAGGGTGTGAGAACTATTTTTTCTAAGTCACCAACCATTTAACTCTTTTGGGGGGGGATATGTATGTAATTAATTTTAGATGACCTGACCCAAAGGTCATGTGTGGTACAAATTTACATGTATTACCATCACTTGCAGTGGTCTGTTAACTTTTACATTTTAGTCTGCTTCTCTGAACCAAAATTAAATGGGCCAATTGGAACCAAACTTGGTAGGTGTCTTCATGGGATGGTCCCCTACTAAGTTTATGGTTTTATTTTTAATCTTGATCAGAAGTACACAAAAGAAACAAGAGGCCCTAAGGTGTCAAAAAGGTTGTGTCCATAATTATTTATTGATCATTTGTTTTTGATGAGGATTTTTTAATGCATTCCTTAAGGAAATCCCTTTCAGAAACATGCATAATGTTATTATGTAACTATTACTGTTATTGACATAAAAGGGGGATTAAAAAATTTGAACTTTAACAAAATTTCATCTAATTTTAGTGCAATTTTGGCAAAGTCTTCATCTTTATGAGTTATTGATGGATTATTAAAAATTGTTTGCTATATTATATCAATAAAGGGCCCAAATACTGAAATGGTGCATATTTGAAAGGTTAAATGGTAGATTGATTCATGGTTAATGAACTACATATTTACATTTGTAGTTTCTTATTTTTCAGGTCACTTATAATAAAATGAAGAACTGACACCAATTGTAAGGGGAGATTATCCATATAGGAGCTGTTTGCATAAGGAAAACATTGTAATCGACTGGATATTAAATGTAAAGCAAATAGATGAAGTGTGCACATGAAAAAATTTTGTCTTTAGATTTGACTGTGGAACTTAAATCAAATAGAGGCTACACTAGCTATGTTGTTATCGAGTGTGAATTGATTGTATTTTCATGCTTGGTTTGCGATGAAGTGTGCGCATGAAAACAAACATTACTGTGAGTCGACTGTGAAACTTAAATCAAATAGAGGCTACACTAGCTGTGTTGTTATCGAGTGTGAATTGATTGTATTTTCATGCTTGGTTTGCGATGAAGTGTGCGCATGAAAACAAACATTACTGTGAGTCGACTGTGAAACTTAAATCAAATAGAGGCTACACTAGCTGTGTTGTTATCGAGTGTGAATTGATTGTATTTTCATGCTTGGTTTGCGATGAAGTGTGCGCATGAAAACAAACATTACTGTGAGTCGACTGTGAAACTTAAATCAAATAGAGGCTACACTAGCTGTGTTGTTATCGAGTGTGAATTGATTGTATTTTCATGCTTGGTTTGCGATGAAGTGTGCGCATGAAAACAAACATTACTGTGAGTCGACTGTGGAACTTAAATCAAATAGAGGCTACACTAGTTGTGTGGTTATTGAGTGTGAATTTATTGTATTTTCACGCTTGGTTTGCAAAAATTGACGTAAATGTGAACAATATATGCATGTATGCATTGCTCAATATCAATAATTATGGATTCATATTTAACATTAATTTGACATTATAATATTATCATGCAGATTAAATAGATTGTATATTACACATAATAACTTCATTATGGCAGACTTAGACAGGGGACTACTGGCAGCAGTACCAAAATCTGACACTGCAATAACATTTTCTGATGTCAAATTATCCATTTTTTGTCTTTGCTCTGATGACCAGGAAGATATATTGTGGACCAAAACATTTCTACAATCCATAAAGGACATTGGAATGGAAGATGTCAGTTCAACCATAGATATAGAAGTAGGCTATAGACAAGGTGTACAATTAAAAACTCATCTTCAGTCTGTTAACAGATTAGTTATTGTTCTTTCGCCATCATCTACTGAAAACATGGGATTCATGAATACGGTAGAATGTTCAATCATTCTTATTTTTAAGGAAAATAAGTGCTGTCGTATAGTACCAGTTCTTCTCACAGAAGACACAGAACTTCCATTTTCTCTTCTCAACAGAGAACCGTTTTTGACCTGGAAAGAGGACATGAGAAAATTAGTCCATTCTTTCTTCGATACAGACGAGCACCTGAAGTCATATGTTTATAATATAATTAACCTTTTTCAAAAAGGTCAATACCTTTTACATTTGAATAAATGTATTCTCCCTCCTGATGTATCCCAACGTGTTAAGGAGCTCGGATCTAGTGTGTTGGAGTGGTGGGGCTTACACTTGAGTAACAATAGACTAGCTGTCCACATGAATAAACTACAAATGATAGGTAGTTCACAAAAGATTCTCCTTTATGATATGTTTACAGGTCTCTTTGTATCAGAGGAGATACAGTTTATACGGGTAACAGGTTTTGATAATTTTAATTATGCAAAATTCAAAGGTCAGAAAGACCTATTTGATGACTTAGTTAATCTTTATATTGCTTTTATTGACTTTTTCTCAAAGAATCAAGAAAGAGGAACATTTTGGTATAACTATAGACGTCATGGAATCAGTCATACTGCAAATCTGGCCATATTTCCACTTAGTAAAGCTATCACATGTGTACATTTAGATAAACAACATTCCCCAAATTTCTCCACGCTAGAATCAAGGATGGACACATTTCAAGACTTCCCTCTGGAATGTGCAGAATATCGAAGAAAACTTGCAGAAGCTGGATTTTTTCATTTTGGTTATTTGGACTATGTACAGTGTTTCAGTTGTGGTGGGTGTATGAGGACTTGGGCATTAAATCGGAATCCTGTGACAAGGCATTCAACTCTCTTCCCGATGTGTCCACACATCAAAGAACTGAATGAAAAGACAAGTGAACAAATAAATATAGATAATAGTTCTAACCCTGACCCTTCAACAGGTCAAGGTGAAGGTCATAGACCCAACGATCGGCCAATCCATGATGCGAAGTCACAGTCTCCAACACACTATAACAAAAATTATTGTGATTTCAAAAAACGATTCCTGAGTTTACAAAAATTTAAACAAAGTGCTCGTCGAACTGATATTGATGATTCTGTATTACAAAAATATGCAGAAGCTGGATTTTATAATTATGGCAATAGTGCAGATATTTTGTGTTTTTCGTGTAATCTTGGACTTACTGAATTTGATCAAAACGTGAACCCTTTACAGGTGCATGCTAGTCTATCACCAACTTGTCCCCATATTCTTGGATTTGAGGACAAACCAAAAACTATAGAACAAGATCCAATCGATGCAGTTGATATTCTATCTGAATCTTATATCGAATACGAATTTAAGTCTCATGAATAAAAGAATTGTACTTGGTTGTATAATTGGGTTTCATTCTCTTATCTGAACATCATGTCAATTCAAAATCTAAGGAGGTGGAACCAGCAGGTATCCTCAGGATTTTACCTCTTTTTCAATTGAAAACTTGAATAGTATTTTCATAATTGAACTGTTCTTGAGCATCTGAGTTCACCCCCACTCCTCTTCTGCCATTTTTAGTGGGGTTCGTATTGCTCCATCTTAAGTTTTTTGTGTAATGTACATGTTTTGTAGCTCATTTTCCTTTTTCTTTTGGCCGTTGCACTGTCGAGAAGGAACAGAGGTGAATTTAATTATTATATTCAACTTCAGTTGATAGATATCAAATAATGAATTAACATCATAATATATGTAGAATCCAGAGTATTTTGCTTGGCTTTACTTCCTAACATTTTCTTCATATCACATATGCTAATCATTGACTGGTCAATTACATAATGTGATGTCACACCAAAGAAGATAATTCATTAGAATTATATACAATATCGTAGCAATCAGGTTTGGATGTGGGGGTAGTACAAGTTCCCAAAGAGTATTTAACATCGGTAAGCACTTTCTTAAGGATCAAATCAATCAAGGGTTAGGGTTATGGTGTTTAACACCACTTTCAACAATATTTCAATTATATCGTGGCGGTCGATTTTATTGATGGAGGAAAGCAGAGTACCCGGAGAAAACCACTGACCTGTCGCAAGTAATTCACAAACTTTTATCACATAATGTATTGAGTACACCTTGCCATGAGCAGGATTCAAATTCACGTTAGTTGGTGATAGGCACTGATTCAGATTACATAGGTAATTATAAATCCAACTACCATACGATCAGGGCTACCACAGCCCCTTGAACCTATAGCACAAACTTATCAATAATGCCAATAAATAAACAAAACAAAATGGGGAAAAAAGACAAACTCATGTTTAATTATGGATTCTTTTTTGAATGCCATTTCAAGTCCTGTGTTGTAAGCTAAGTGTTACCATGAAAAACTTCACACTGTACTTCTGTCTGGGATGGACGGTAAGGTCACAGAAAAAAAACATTTGTCTGGCAATAAGAAAATGATGTTTGCTATCCGAGTTTCACCAATTGATCAAGCTTTCTGGGCTACATCTAGTAATTGTTATCCAAAAATAATTGTAGCTAGTGCAGTGGTTTCAGATACTTTAGAATATAATGCAGATGAAATTAAGATTTAACCAAATATGGTCAGGTAAAAATATCAGTAAATATTGCATTTTTATTATACAGAGAAATCCATATGAAATATTTGGTATATATTAATATCATTATAAACTGACCATGCTGGTTGGTTACCAAGTAAAAATAAAGAATATACTATTATCTAGATTACATGTCAACCAATCTTTGTTCTAAAAAAAGTTTGAAGATACCATAGGGGTAATCGTATGCCATAGAAAACAAGTAGCATTTCAATGAGATGATGTCCTCTTTATATTAGAACAACACACTTCACTGGATTTTTATAGTACAATATGTACTAACTCACTGAAACAACAGTAAACGGATAGATATATTGACCTACTCGGACACATTATCCTGTTTCCTAGGCAACCAGTCTTTACTCTTACTCCTAAATATGGCATGCTTAGTGGCATAGCTACATTATGGATACTCTGCCGAAAAAAAAATGACTGAGGAAAAATGATGAAGATTTAAAATAAGCGTTGGGTATATATTATCTGGCTTTGCTTATTATGAAGGTTTTGAAAGGACTCTTAAAAAAAATATACCAAGAACAAAATTATTGACAAATAACAAAATACTTTATTAAGAACACAGCACATCAAATGTTATTTAGACAATGGCCCTTTATTTTAAAAATATTCCAGAATTTTTTTCGCATTACACATGTATAAGTAATCTCACATGGCCATATGAACATAAAAACATCAAATCTGTATAGATAATCACAAGGGAAACAAGGAATTATCTCCCCTAGAACAAATAGTGCTCTCCCTTTAACAATGTCACAGTGGTAATTTTGTCTAAATTTTTTACATTCATCATTGAATTTTTTGCATGTTAGTAGTAAAATTGGAGACTAACTTGTACTTATAGCTTTTTGAACTTTGTAAACTGATTTCTGTTTGGAACCTGTTTTGGAATTGTTATTATAACTTGAATATATTTGCTATGTAAAATAAATTGTAAAAACTTGCTTGCATTTTAGCTATACCTACTTATAATTTAAGTCTAGCGATAGACTGACCCGTTTTCTTGTTGTTTGTGCACACAGAGTTAGTTTCCTTTTCTCAACATGCCCTTGACTTCGGTGACATCTTTTTTTTTTTTTTTATCTAAGGTTACTTTGATAGGGGAGATAAGTCATTCAGTTTCCAAATGAGATTGCTTTTTCAAATATGTCTTGCAACTAAATAAATGATCACCATGACACGTGAAATTCTTTTCATATTATGCAATAAAAAATATGGTTTGTAACTAATTCCTTATCTAGAAATATTAAAATAATATTTTTTTGTAAATCATAAAATAAAGATTTCACAAATATAAATATGCAATCTGCAGTCTGACTAGCTTTCATTTTCTGAAGATAACAATTTCTTTTACAATATGAAATTTACAAAACATCTTGGATCATTATATTATCCAATACTTTCAATAAAATAAAATAAAAAAAACCTTCATATTCAAATAAAAAAAAAACCTTCAAAAAAAAACCCCCTTCATATTCAAATAATTTTTTTATGATTGTGCAAAAAGACAAAATATGTATACTATGGTTTTATTAACTTGTAGGATGATACAGGGGTAAAATTTGGAAATCTTGCAATGAATTAAAAAAAATATTATACTGATATGTGAATGCTTATTAAGTAGAACAAAATGTGCTACACAATAGAAGATTATTTTTACCAAATTATCATTATCATAAGATCAAAAATAAAAAGGTAGGTATTGAATATAGTTCACAAGGCACGTTTCTGGAATAAGTGATGTTTTTTCTGATTATCGTGGTAATAAGTGGTCAAACAAGAAGAACCAGTTCAACAATTTGCCAATTCTCTCATTAATAGCTACATATATAGGAAATCAGAAAGTATTTTAACAAGATATTGTGATAGGACAGCTCTGCTGTGTAGGGATTATGAAAAGAAAGTTTAAACAGTGATGGGCATCAATTCCACCAATATCAACAAAACAAACAATACATTTTTATGTATTAAGCAAAGAGATAACAATCTAGACCAAACAAATATATCAAACTAATATGAAAAACATCCGCACGACAAACCATGAAAATATATGCCCTACTAATTTGCTAAAAAAAATTAAGGTTTTTTTTCCTGAATTTTCAACATACATGTACATGTAAATCAAAATAATTTATTAGCAAAAAATATAATAAAAACTTAAGATATCAAATTCAGTGTGCACGACACTTGATGACTGAGGAACATAGTATAAGTAGTTATGTATATTAATAAACATTAAAATTTGTGTGTTACCTATGTGTGATTCAGCTGTCTTTCTGTTACCATGGATACGGATAAGAAAAAAATGAAAACTCAGACAGAATCAAACAGATTGTCTAAAGTTCCCCTGGACCAGAGGTTAGATTACTGGTACATATAGTGTCAAAAATTAACGGAGAGTTGAGTATTGGACATTTAAGTTTAATCGGATCGATACTTCCAAGTACATGGATAAACAGACTCCATGTACATGTATTAACAAACTAAGTGAATACTGCATTTTACCGAAAACCTTTGATAGACTTGTAAACAAAATACAAGGCGATCATGACAATGTCATACATATTAACAGCCACTAATTGATCATCAAACATGCCTGCTATGGCTAGGCATAAACAATTGCTATATGCATGGAGAGCATATAATGATGGAATTCCTTATTAATCTGTGTTATCTTTCACAACACTATCACAATAACGATAACTTTAGAAACATCTTCTTTGATCATCTCACATTCAATTTGAATACTGTAGTTTTTCAGTGGAATGGCTGATGTGGACTGTAATCTGATCGATCAATTCCCAAAAAGTCACAGGCATTCTTCACAAGAAGCTTGTCCTGAAATATATATATATATATATATATATTATACGAGATGAAACTACAAATGTTTACCTATGTATGTTCAGTCAAGCATGCCCCTGTATTAAAAGGTCACCGTTTTCTAATCCTGTTATAGTTAAATTTACATCTATCTATACAATTGAAAGGGCCCCGGTGGCTCAATGAGTTAGGTAGTTGTAGGGCCTGTGTGGTTCAATGAGCTAGGTAGTTGTAGGGCCTGTGTGGCTCAATGAGTTAGGTAGTTGTAGGGCCCGTGTGGCTCAATGAGTTAGGTAGTTGTAGGGCCTGTGTGGCTCAATGAGTTAGGTAGTTGTAGGGCCCGTGTGGCTCAATGAGTTAGGTAGTTGTAGGGCCTGTGTGGCTCAATGAGTTAGGTAGTTGTAGGGCCCGTGTGGCTCAATGAGTTAGGTAGTTGTAGGGCCTGTGTGGCTCAATGAGTTAGGTAGTTGTAGGGCCTGTGTGGCTCAATGAGTTAGGTAGTTGTAGGGCCTGTGTGGCTCAATGAGTTAGGTAGTTGTAGGGCCTGTGTGGCTCAATGAGTTAGGTAGTTGTAGGGCCGGTGTGGCTCAATGAGTTAGGTAGTTGTAGGGCCGGTGTGGCTCAATGAGTTAGGTAGTTGTTGGGCCCGTGTGGCTCAATGAGTTAGGTAGTTGTAGGGCCTGTGTGGCTCAATGAGTTAGGTAGTTGTAGGGCCCGTGTGGCTCAATGAGTTAGGTAGTTGTAGGGCCTGTGTAGCTCAATGAGTTAGGTAGTTGTAGGGCCCGTGTGGCTCAATAAGTTAGGTAGTTGTAGGATCCATGTGGCTCAATGAGCTAGGTAGTTGTAGGGCCCGTGTGGCTCAATGAGTTAGGTAGTTGTAGGGCCTGTGTGGCTCAATGAGTTAGGTAGTTGTAGGGCCTGTGTGGCTCAATGAGTTAGGTAGTTGTAGGGCCTGTGTGGCTCAATGAGCTAGGTAGTTGTAGGGCCTGTGTGGCTCAATGAGCTATGTAGTTGTAGGGCCTGTGTGGCTCAATGAGTTAGGTAGTTGTAGGGCCGGTGTGGCTCAATGAGTTAGGTAGTTGTAGGGCCTGTGTAGCTCAATGAGTTAGGTAGTTGTAGGGCCCGTGTGGCTCAATGAGTTAGGTAGTTGTAGGGCCCGTGTGGCTCAATGAGTTAGGTAGTTGTAGGGCCTGTGTGGCTCAATGAGTTAGGTAGTTGTAGGGCCTGTGTGGCTCAATGAGTTAGGTAGTTGTAGGGCCTGTGTGGCTCAATGAGTTAGGTAGTTGTAGGGCCCGTGTGGCTCAATGAGTTAGGTAGTTGTAGGGCCTGTGTGGCTCAATGAGTTAGGTAGTTGTAGGGCCTGTGTGGCTCAATGAGTTAGGTAGTTGTAGGGCCTTTGTGGCTCAATGAGTTAGTTAGTTGTAGGGCCTGTGTGGCTCAGTGAGTTAGGTAGTTGGACTACCTAACAACTCATATAAGTCTATCACCAATACGGCGTGTGTTCGTGCCCGGCTTTGTAAATCACAAAAAAGGGTGCACTCGACTCGCAACCGCAAGTGATAAAGTTTACCAGTTGCTTGCCTATGGTCGGTGGTTCTCTCCGGCTTCTTCCACCACTAAAAACTGGTCGCCATGATATAGCTGAAATATTGCTGAAAGTGGTGTTAAAACACCAAAAATCAATCAAATCGATCAATCTATACAATTGATGAATATCACGGCTAAAGTTTGTGGGTTTAATATCGACACATGACGAAGTGTACTCGATGCATTCCCTTTCCTGCCATGCTATAACTGAAATACTGTTGAAAGTGGCGATAAACAACCATAACCCTCATAAGACGCTAGCACCTGAGTTCACAGTTCTGTTTTTAGTGGGATTTGTGATGCACGATCTTTAGTTTTCTGCGTGTTGTTTTGTAGATAATTTTTTGTCCTTTTTCTTTTGACCATTCGACTTAGGCCTTCTGATAGATTTACGCCTTCTGATTATATATTTTGTATCTTCAAACTTTTCTATAACATACATTTTTTAAATAAAATACATATGCATATATGCATGCTAATATTTTACCATGATGAAGATCTTCTTGAGATAGTTGAAACAAAAGTGTGATACAAGGCCAGACAAATGGGGGAGGGGATGGGAGAAATCCAATACACCCACTTTTTTTAAGCGTATATAGTTAGGGGTGGGGTTATGGTGTTTAACACCACTTTTAACAATATTTCAGCAGGTGGTCAGTTTTATTGGTGGAGGAAACCGGAGTACCCGGAGAAAACTACCAACCTTCCGGTTACCTCTTATAAGGCCATTTTGTCATTGCAATGGGGGTGACCTTACAAGACGGGGGAGGGTTACTGCATAAATATTTGTACAGAAGGTTAGTACTAAGACATAGAGGTGGCCCTAATTAAATATAACTATACCCGTAAATCGTCATCAAAGTCCATAGATTCAATCAGTTTTCCTGGAACATGTTCTCCCAGAGGAAATGGATAATCTGAACCCATTATTATTCTATCCTGTAAAATATTACACAATATTATTTGTTAGTATACCAAAGATATGGATGTAAATGAATATGAGAGACTATCCAACATTACACTTTGTAATGTAAAATTGTAAAAATTCATTTTAAGTGGGTTTTTACTTTATGAGTTTATTTCCTTAATCAAAACATGATATCTTTCTTACATTTTATTTATATATACTATCATTGACTTGGTAATATCGAAACGATGGTGAAGGCAGAGATATGAGATGCATTGAGAAGTCTATGTCGAGCCTAACATATCAACGATAGTATGCTGATCGAAGATTTGTGAACGTCACACCAATGTCATGTTATGTTAGAAATCAACTATAATATGCTTGTATCATACTTGCCACTTGTTAACAGATATGATCCTGTGTAAAGATAAAACAAATATTTACAAATCATTGATAATGAATTGTTATTATGTTTTATATTTTAAATATCACAAATACAGTCCAACATGCCAAAGCAGCCACCTCTATTAAGCAGTCACCTGTATTACAAATTCACTTTTTTCTTGTCATGTTATAGAAAATTTCATATGAATTGAACCTCTTTTAAAAGATTATTCGTCTTAAAAGACCACTTTTTCTTTGTTCCAAAGGTGACCTCTTAATACAGGTTTGCTTGTATAACTGTTTTTAATGATATTTGAAGTTCATTTTATGACAGGTAAGCAATATATAAGATTGTATATGTGTCTCACTCTTTGAGATATCATGTATATTCTTAAATGTCAAAGTACCAGTTTATTTTGTTTTCTAATCACTATTTGAAAAAACTTTAATCACTATCCATCAGTTTTTCACTGATCAAACCATCTTAGATTTGAGTACAAACTCAAGACAAAGGTACGCATTTTAGTTAAATTCTTTTTTCTCAACTGCAAAATACATCAATACAGAATAGAGTACAATAATATAATAACATATAAAACATCATACAATCTATATAGTAAAGTACAATTAAATCTTCTTACAATCTTTTCCAATATATAATCATATGTATATTGCAGTGGAGGTTTTTTTTTCATCTTATTTAATTTAGCTTCAAGACAGGTTAATTTTTCAAGTTCTCAAGTACATATGGACCTACTTCTCCTATGACATCTATAAGTAGTTTGAGAGATACAGGATCATGGACTAGAGAGTCTGTATAAAACTTTCCCAGGAAGCTCCGAGGTCCGACATCACAATTTGTAGCACATAAATCTGGTCTAACATTATAACCATGTTCTATTCGTCCAACTGTGAATGGAAAAGCTCCACCTAAAACAAAATATAAACACACAGTTACACTTTCATTACCTTCTATAATGCCATGAGTGAATCAGCAATTATTGTTTAACAACAAGGGAACCATTTTCAGCCACGTAATTGATTGTGCATAGCATACACCCATTCTTTTCACTTTTAAATGCATCTGTGGTGTAATGGGGAGCATGCTCGTCTGGAGTGTGGCAGATCTTGGGTTAGGACCCTGGTCTGGACAAACCAAAGACTGTAAAATCGGCATTTGCTGCTTCTAAACTAAGCACGCAGCTTTAAGGAGTAAGAGCAAAGACTGAATAGATCGGAATCAGGATGTGCCCAAGTGGACAGACATGTCTACAGGCTCACTGTTGTGTCAGTGAGCTAACACTAAAGATTCAGCTAAGCGTGTTGGCATAGAAAAATAATGCGGACATCATCATCAATTCATTGAATGTAATTTGTTTTTGCCATGATATACACAAACTAGCTGAAAAATTGTTCATTTGATGTTAAAACAACAATCACTCACTCACTCAATTTGCCATTATTTGGGTACATGTGTGGAATCAGTATAAAAATTTACATACCATCTGCTATCAAATAGCATTAACACACGGCTACAAATATATGTTACCGGGACACGCAGGGATGTTTCTGGTTAGAAAATAAAATAACTGAAAATCAATGAAAAATAGCTGACACCATCTACACCTCCTTTCAAATGGTCTATTCTTGACCTGTTCTAACTGTGTCCAGCAACTTTCAGCAATTTCTCTCCAGAGGAAAATACCTGGTATCTGAAAGCAGTTAACAAAACTGAAAAAAATCATCCCGGACATGAAAAACTTGTATAAATCCTCCCATATCAGTAGTGGAATTGAATAAAGAATGAATTTATAAAAGTGCACACAAGTATAGGATACATACACCCGCTCAGCTTTCATCAAATTATAAGCTGAGTACAATGATAATGCCAGAATTGAATTGTAAGGAAAACTTTATCTGGCAAACAGGAAAATAATCTTAATGAAAGGGTTCACTTTCACAAACAACAGATGAGAATGCAGTCTAAATATTGAAAAATAACAACACCAACTTCTTTTTCTCTACATATTGTGTTACATGTGAAAATATATGGGTAGTGCCATTGAAAGCTCTAAGCAGTGTTATAGGTTTTTATTATTATTATTATATATAATATATATACCTCCATGTGCAAAACAGACTTTCAGCTTAGGAAACTTTTGTAGTACTCCACCCATTGTCATACAACATATAGCTGTAGCAGTCTCACTGGGCATGCCTGAAAATGGATGTCAAATATAAGGGACATAACTCACTCAATAAGCTGGTTTCCTGCTTAAATTACAATGATCATAGACATCTGGTATTACCTGGTTGGCAAGAATAATCTTTGTCTAAAGGGGGGGGGGGGGGGGGGGGGGGGGGGGTATTATTTGCTGGGGGAGGGGGGGGTATTATTTGCTAAGAACAATAGAGCCATTAAAAGAATTTTTCTTTTTAATCCTAAAATTACTTGTTCTTTCGAGATTTTTGATTCAAGCAAACTTCATTTGATATCTTTGAATTTAAAGAAATTTTCTAAACAACTAAAAAAAAAAAACAACGGAAAAAGAATACACATAAAGTAACTTTTTTTTCTAACAATACTTTTGAGAATTAAATATAGGTGACTGTATAAGTGAACTGTTACACAAGTTTCCAGTTTCCTAAATGAACTCAGTTGAGCACAGCCACAGGGTTCCTTTAAGAAAATACAAAATTGGATTTTATGAATTGAATAGATTTTTTTTTAATTTGAAGCACATTTCACCTCTGTCTGCACCTCACAATATCATCTACACCTCTGTAGAGAACTCCTCTCTAGGTAATGGCACAGTTATATCTATATTTTGACACTGTCCAAATAAACATATCACTTATGTAATTGCATGGCCTAAAAATGCTTTTTTTTTTAATTCACAAAGTTCAAATATCTACAAATACTTACCAACAAGCCATGGTAACCAGTATTTCTTCATTCTTTCTCCCTGGTCCATGTCCCAAGGATGAACAAAAATGGCTACATCATGCTCTTCAGCTGCCTACAGTTATAAATAAAGATGTCACATTGTATTGTAAAGATATATGTACAATCTAATAGTGGTTTTTTAACATAGCTGAATAGCGACAATCACTCACTCATCCAATTTAAATATGTAAAATAAAGTTTCTTTGTCATGTCTTGATTGTTGTTTTTTCCATTCTTTGTTCAATTTTACAAAAACCTCTTTATAACATTATCAGCTTCGAATATTGACACTAATGGTCAGACAATTAAATTCTTCATAACAATGACCTTTCCTGAGGTCAAATGTCTAGAGTGTAACATTAAAGTACTTACAGCAAAGAAAGGTTGCAGTTCATCTGCATCTAAATTCCAATCATTGACATGAGAACCAATCTGTACACCTTTGAATCCTTTAAAAAAAAACAATAGATTTGTAGTAAATTCATTCATTTTGTTGTTATGAAAAGAAAGTTTAAACAGTGATGGTCATCAATTCTACCAATATCAACAAAACAAATAATCACCTCTTATCTTAACTCACTGAACACAAAAAGACCACAACATTCAGGTCCTACTGTGAGACAGGCACAAAACTGTGGCTGGTTTAAACCGGTTAATGGGATCCCAACCATCCCTGTTTATAACTGGATCTCTAACGGCAATACATATATAAACAAACGATAAGAAACCTGCAGTCATACATTTTCAAAGCTTCATGGAAAATAAGATGTTCAATTATACTTTATTTTAAGGTTTTGAAAGTTTTCCTCATTATTTCCTCTAACAAATGTACATTTTGTAAAGACCTAATTAATGCCATGGTATTGTACATGTAGTACAACATGTACATGTATCATTTAAAGCCATGGTTACTGTTATGTACATGTATCATTTAAAACCATGGTTACTGTTCATGTTAATAAACAAATTAAAAATGAATTCTAACATGCTTTGTAATTATCTCTCCGTAGTAAAAAGGAGCGGGTGGATGTTTTTTTTCTTAAGATACTCCCTTAGCATAAAAGAGAGGAGAGATGTTTTTTTCTCAAAATATTCCCTTAGTATAGAGGGGTGGGTGGATGGGTTTTTTTTCTTAAGATACTCTCTTAGTATAAAGGAGCAGTTGGACGTTTTTTTCCTCAAAATACCCCCTTACTGTAAATGAGCCGTCGGATGTTTTTTATTTAATGTAAATTTAGCCCAATCTTTTACCTAGTTCATGTTTACATCTTTTCATTTCTTGGATAGCTAGTTCTGGTGCTTGCATTGGTAAGGTTCCAAGTCCAACAAAACGATTGGGATGTGAACTGACTGTTTTTGCTAGGTCATTATTTATAATCTGACAAAGATCTAGGGTATCTTCTGGTTTAGCCTGAAACAGCAAAAAAAAATTGATCAATGAAAATCTGATATTTTGAATGATGCAACTCTATATGATCAATGTACTCATGATTGGTTAGGGTTATGGTGTTTAATGCCACTTTCAATAATATTTCAGTAATATCATGGTGGTCAGTTTTATTGGTGGAGGAAACTGGAGTAGTATCCACAGAAAACCACAGAACTGTCGCAAGTCACTGACAAACGTTATTACATAATGTGTATCGAGTACAACTCGTCATGAGCAGGATTTGAACTCACAACTTTAGTGGTGATAGGCACTGATTGCACAGGTAGTTGTAAATCTAACTAAATATATGATCACAACCAGGACAACCCCTAATGATTAGTTAATCTTTAATGTTTAGTCCTACATAACAACAAAAGGATATCATAAACTGTCAAATTAAATGTTGCTTGGATATTTTTTTTGTGATATACTGACTGAAAGTTGACCAAATCCTGGACACATTTTAGATCTCTTCCATGAATACTTGCAATGCATTTTAATACATCTTGAAAATGTCTTTGTAATCTGAGATTATTTTAATTTCAGATGTGTCCCCAGATGTGGTGGTAATTTTTGCTATGCACACCATGATTTCTGAAACTTTTGAATCTGTGTCTGTGCAATTGTTATTTTTAGCATAGAGAGAAAATCACTATCTATAGTAAGTGGAAATTGTTTATTTTATAAAACGGTTCAATAAATGTGTCAAATTTGAAAGAGTAATCTCAATCATAACACTTTTTGAACATGTTTTGATTGTTTTTTCAAGAGTACAATCAAGTGCAAGTACAAAACTTGATAATTTTATAAGCCTAAGTCTTATACTTGCCAAAAATATCCTGCAAGTATCTCTACCTTTTCGTATGAATTTATTAACAATGACTTACTATTTTTTGGGAAATATAACAAGATATTACAACATAATCATTTGAACCATAAATGTATCATATTTTACGAAGGAAATCAGACCACCTCTATTGTGCAGGGTTCGCGAAATTGCATGTGGGCTTGGTGGTCCCAGTGAAAAGAATGTCAGTCCTCATTAATTTTCTATTGCAAAATACCAAACTTGTGTCAGTCCTTGGTAAAATCTGCCCAAATGTTGCTGGTCATGTCTGACAGGACTGACACAAGTCGCGAACTCTGATTGTGTAATGGGTATAGCTTCTTTGTCTCTAGTAGGAAAAATCGTTGGTTTTATAGATGGATTTTGCATGAAATGATTATCAAAATGTGTTATTCTAAAATCTCAAAATAAATGTATATGTAGATCTGTTGAAATACTTTTTAAAATTTCACATAAATATACAACAAACTTCACTGGATCTTCATATATATTTGTTGAATGCTTACCACTGTATATCTGAAAGAAATTTAATCAAATACATTTGTATATATCTTATCATCATAGATAGATGTTCATGTGAGGGGAGATAATTATGCAGTCTTACCCAGTAACTAAACATGACTGGTACTGTTGACAAAGCTTGAACTGTTACTCCTGGAAGTAAAATAACATTACATATCAGTACAGTAAATACATTGTATATACAGGTATGTGATATCAAAATGTATATTTATTATTCATATTATCAGGCCATCTGTAAAATATAGGCTCTGGAGAGATGTAAAGGCATCATTTATCTCACTATGTAGTAGCTATAGCAATGTTAGAAAATGGCTGAGGTTCATTAAATATATGTATTTATTTTCTGACTTTTGTTTTTTACACGAATCCATGGCCGCATCATTTCATTAAGACTGGGAGGTCTGGGTACATCAAACCAGTTCAACCCCACCACTTTTAATTGAGGTGCCTGTACCAAGCAAAGTTAGCAAGTGTTCCTGTATTTTAATCTGTGTCTAGCTAGAAGTGTAATGTTGGATAGTCTCTCATGTTCATTTATATCTATATCATTTCTTACTAATTGTTCATGTACATGTATGTTAGGGGTATAATTTAATTGTTCATGTACATGTATGTTAGGGGTATAATTTAATTGTTCATGTACATGTATGTTAGGGGTATAATTTAATTGTTCATGTACATGTATGTTAGGGGTATAATTTAATTGTTCATGTACATGTATGTTAGGGGTATAATTTAATTGTTCATGTACATGTATGTTAGGGGTATAATTTAATTGTTCATGTACATGTATGTTAGGGGTATAATTTAATTGTTCATGTACATGTATGTTAGGGGTATAATTTAATTGTTCATGTACATGTATGTTAGGGGTATAATTTAATTGTTCATGTACATGTATGTTAGGGGTATAATTTAATTGTTCATGTACATGTATGTTAGGGGCATAATTTAATTGTTCATGTACATGTATGTTAGGGGTATAATTTAATTGTTCATGTACATGTATGTTAGGGGTATAATTTAATTGTTCATGTACATGTATGTTAGGGGTATCAAAACTGTTTCTATTTCTACAATTTTTCAATTAGATTTTAGAACTGTTCTCACGGTGTGGTATTTACATTGTATTATTTGTTTTTCATTTTATGAAGACCTACTCGTATCATTCATTTCTCTGATCCTGGCATCTACTGACCAGCAGTTTTCTTGCACATTTCTAAAGAATTTTCCATCTTTCATCATGTCTGCAACACCCGGACATTTGTGTTCTAGCTGAACCCATCCACCATATCCATATTTCTAAAATAATCAAACATTTGTAAGATGTGATACAAGAGTCTCATCACAGTCTCTTTAACTCAGCAGGGTATCTTTGTTATACACTGACTGGTTATTAAAGGACGAAATTCTTTTAACGGTAGGCTGTCCGATTTTTCCTCCTATATTGATAGCCAAATATCTGTTCACCGGAAGTTTAAAAAAATAGATCAATTGATATTTAGAAATGCAAAAGAAATATCTTTCAATGAAAAATTCCCCATTCTTTAATTTTTTACTCTATGCAAATTCGAAATAAACTTGAAATAAAATTCTAATAAAAAAATCTCTTTCTACGAAACGAAGGAAGAGCGGCGTAGGTAAAATGAACGGAACAGCCATAACAAATCGGCTACAAAATTCATTCAAAATAATAGATAATAACGTGTATGGATCATCGTATTATTGAAATTTTAGGACTTCGTCCTTCAAACAGGTTGCCTGTCTCATATTAGATTAAAACTAAAGGCTCACTTGATTATTCATAAACAGAGTGTGTTCAATGTACAATCAGTTTGACCAGGTGGCAGGACTATTTGAACCAGTTAAAAATTTCCCTAGATCAAAACTCCCTTTAGTGATCAATATTGGTCGATTGAAATTAAGAATGGTAGGTACAATGATAATTATATTGTATACTATTAAATTTGACTATATTTTCAATAAGAAACAAAACATAAACAAAGAATAATTCAAACGGAATACATAACATTCATCATATGGTACGAAATGATCGTACAGCTGTACATGTAATTATCACAAGACAGTTTCATCATGAATCTAAAATTAGTTGGAACAAATAAATTATATATACTGTACCTGCTCATTTTGCAATTATCATCTGACTTTAAGTAATAATTTATACCAACTGATTTATAGCCAAAGAATTTGTTTAATGGTAATTTGCAAAATTCATAAATATGGTAAGAAATGGTCATAATATGAAAAAGTTGAATCCGGGTCCATTCGATCTAAATCATGTTCACCCTAATACATTTTATAATAATAAATGATCAATGAATGATTTATTTATTTAATCACATAAATAAGACATGAGCCCTCCTACAAACAAATAGGGGTAAAGACAAATCGAATATCGTTTTTATGCGGAAATCGTAGCGAACATTACAACACGGAACTCAGAACATAAAAGAACATTTGATAGAACAAATTGTTTCAAATACAAAACTGTATGATAATTATAATTACCAAGCTGAGTAATTTTCTGTCAAAATTGGCTATTTTTCGTTATCAAGTCATCAAAGGTAATTGTTAAAACAATAAAGGTGATCAAAGATATTTGTTAATACCAATCAACACCATAAACAATTGTATGAACATTAAAAACAAACAATGCTTGATTAATAAATAAAATAGACAAAAAAAATGGCTAACATTTTAAATGTTTTTTTCTCACAATATATATTTCATTCATACGAAATAAATTTAACACACATTACATATATATATTTAAACGCAGGGTGAACGGACCCGATACCAAAAAAGTTAGACCTATGATGTGAAATTACTTGAATCGTACCGCACCCCACCCCACCCCAATCCAACCGCAGGCACTTATTTCTATAAATGTCCATGTAATATAAAAACTTAATTATCAATCTTCCCATTAATACTAGAAACAAGTGCCTGTGCACTCAGTGCTTAACCTAATCTCGTTGAGATTAGGCTAGGATTCCGAAGAAATTTTCTGTCTGTATCTTCATCCTACGATACAGACATAAAAATTTCTTCGGAGTCCTAATCTCAACGAGATTATTCTCAACCTACTTATTAATCTTGTTGAGTTTAGGCTTCCGAAGAACTTTTCTGTCTGTATCATTATTGGAAGACTAATTAATATCAACGAGATTACCTTCTTATAGTTATGCCCACAGGCACTTTGCTTATGTATTCATACTTTATCATACTATGATAGTCGATCTTCCCATGGATAGAAACAAGTGCCTGTAGAATCCGGGTTGTTTCGCCCCGAATCCTGTTCACCCCGTGAGTCGTTTCGTCCCTATTCCCTTTTGCCCCGTATCGTTTTGCCCTCATTTATTAATAGTGCTTTAAAAAATGAAATATGGAAAATACCTTTGCAAATATTCGTATTTTGGATGTTGCAAGGCTTGTTCATGGGTACTTTATTTTAATTAATTAGTAATCGACAGATCAAAGAATAAAAATAATTACAATTTTCAATTTTTTATTAATTTCTCTTTATTATTTTTTTGCAGTTTAATCAAATATTCTATAATATAATATAATCCGTTGTTTATCATATATTTTTATTATTTTCATTTTATTTTTATGTTATTATTTATTTATTTTTTGCATACAAATTACCCAAAAATTGTCGAAAAAGACTTCATCTATTATTTTATAATAGCGATTTTAAGTGGGGCGAATCGACTCACTTTCCGGGGCGAACAGGTAATCGTGGCGAAACGACCCGGTACCCTATGGCTATGCCTATGGCTAGGGTTAAAATACATTTACAATTACATTGTCATTGCAGGCCTATTCCATAGATCTGCCTGTGAAAGACTGAGATTTTAAAGTGATAGAGAACAAGTATTTTAAACTACCTTCTCAAGATCGGGCCAATTTTCTGGTAAAATGTGCGTGTGCAAATCTATCTTCATTTCTACAGTAGCTAACTGTCACATATCAGGTGCATTCGGGTATACACCTATATGTGTCCTAAATTGACTGGTAGACGCTATACCTATTTCTATTATCTCTGTAGATATATGTTTTGAGATTTTTGTCAAGAATGCAAATTTATGCAGATATTTCTTCTTTTTTCAAAACAATCGTTTCTCATAGTAGATATAAATGTAAGTTCCACAGCAACAAAAAATATTGTTTGAACAATACTTTTTTCGACATAAGTTTTCAAGTTCCGGGGCTTATTGTGAAAGGTTAAACTTATTCGGCAGGAAATTATGTAATGGAAGATTAAGGCATGACATTTCAACACATAAAATGACATTCACAATTAAAATGAAACTAACCGAAAATTATTAAGATGAAGAGAACAGACAACTTCAAATTGTGAATAAACTTTACCTATTATATATCCGTTTCGCATTTTTCTATGACATATCTTAAATAATTTGGGTGGTGAAATAGATAATCTAGTGGATGTAAACTATTGATACCAAATCAGTTCATTTTTACCACAAATGCCAAAGATTTGCGAAGTGAGGAGATCTTATTTTAATTAGATTGATAACTGACTTGCTGCCAGTCACCTACCATATATAATTGAAGTGAATTAATGTGGCAGGGTAATAGGGTTAATGGAATCACGGCATTAATCTATTCAATTGAAATAGTTCTCGAACCTGGAGTGACATGCCACTATGTAATTGATCAATCAATGATAAGCATTTCTGATATGAAGAAAATAGTATGAGGTGAACCCAAGCAACATTCTGGGGACTTTACATAGACACCAATGTATATTAATTTATTCGGTATCTTCCAAATGAAGTTAAATATTGTAAGCAAAATCACATCTGGTGTAGACACTAAATCAGATATCTAGTTTGATTTTCTTCAATATATATTAGACGATTTTATTTCAATTAAAACACACAAAAAACATTTAAACTTTCCATTGAAATCGAGGTAAAATCCAGAGGATTCCTGTTGTTTTCACCCCAAGTCTGGGATTGACAAAGCAACAATTTCCATTGCAGCGAGGTTTTACAACAAATACATCCCCACTTAATGCCGCTGTCGTCATAGAAGAGGTATATAGAGAGTACTCTGACAGGAAAGCTCCATTCTACTTAGCTTTGCTAGACGCTAAGTCCGCCTTTGATGTAGTCGACATAGATATCTTGATGAGAAAGTTATTTCTATTAGGCGTACAACCATCTACTTGGAAAATAATTGATGAACTAAAACACAAAGACATGTGTCAAATGGAAACAACAAACTTCTGAAACCTTCTCCAGTTATCAAGGAGTAAAACAAGGAGGCTTACTAAGTGCCGAATTATATAAATTATACATAGAAGACCTGTTCAAAACCTACGAGAACTCTAAACTTGGATGCCACATTGGAACATTAACTATTACTGCTATAGCATGTGCGGACAACATAGCCTTGGTGTGCGATAACCCTTATGACTTACAAATTCATGTCAATCAAGTCGTAAATTACAGTGATACTCATCAATATAAACTCCAACCACAGAAAAGTGTGATTATTGAAGTAAATAATACAAAACGAAACCACTGAGATAGACAAGCACCTATAAAAATCAACCAAAACAACATGCCTGTGGTTGAAAAATCAGCTCATTTAGGGATATTAAGATCTAAACCAAAAGAAAAAACTGAAGCCACTCATATTGAGCAAAATATCACAAAAGCAAGACGAACTGCATACAGCCTACTATCTGCTGGATTTCATGGTGTAAATGGACTTGACCCGATGACATCTTTATCTTTATACAAAACTTATATTCAACCTGTTCTCACATATGGTCTAGAAATTGTTCAACCAAAACAAAGCAATCTGGCAAAACTTGAGCTATTTCAAAAAACTATACTCAAACAGATCCTTTCACTTCCAATTAATACACCAGATCCTACGGCTTATATCCTATCTGGACTACTACCAGTAGAAGCACTGAATTATAGACATTAAATGCATGACTCTATTCAATAATATAATGTAGACAACTTGATAATGCAATAGAAAAGCAACTTGCAAGGAGACAACTACTCAATAAGTGAACAGACAGCAGAAGTTGATTCATCAATATTAAGAAAATCTTACTCAAATATGAATTTTTTAATATCAATGAGTTATTGATAAATCCTAAAAGAAAAGTGGAAGTCGTCCGTTCAAAGAGCAGTAGAAAACTTTTGGACAGAAAAGATACGAGAAACAGCTACATGGTATCCGTCACTAGAACATCTGAACAGCAAACTATATACACCCAAACTACCTCATCCAATTATTGACACCTCAAAAGATCTTAACCCATCAAGAGCAGCAATGAGCATTGGAGTTAAATTAAAAATAGTGACTGGAACATATCCATTTCAAGGATCCCGTGCTAAGTACTCAAATATATCTCCAATCTGTGAACTATGTGGTGAAAATGATGAGACCCTAGAACATTTTCAACTAGAATGTAAACTACTCTATGCTCCTCGCTCAGAACATCTTTTCATAATCAGTGACATTCTCGCAAGTTTCTCAGAAATAAGTTTTGATAACTTAGACTCCGAAATTAAAGTTCAGATGCTTACGGACTGTACGAAGCTTAGATCAAAATCTATCCGACTCAGTAGAATTGTTGAACAGCAGATAGAACTGAATTCTAGAAAAATGTGCTACGCCTTACATTGTATACGTACAATGTCAATTATCCCTCGTAGGAAAAAAGTGAAAAGGAAAAGGAAAAGGTAAATGTGAACTGTTCAGTGTAATTGAATAGTGGAGGTATGATGAACTAGAATATTTTCTCTGAAAGGAGTAATCTGCATGCAGATGTAAATATATATATATAGTAACTAACCCTGTGAATAATGGTGAAAGATTTTTCCAATGTATATTCAGCATTAGCTTGGTTTCTAAATCGTGTAAAATGATTGACGTATACAACATTAATATAGTCCCAGTAATATTTTTACAGACCTGTGAATTGGTAATGGGGAATCAACTCATATGAGGTTGTCCTGAAGGACGGTCAAAGATTCAACGGTAAGGTAAGGTAACCCGAATAATCCGGTCGTTATATTACGCTCCCACTATAGCTAGTTGCTACATTAACTCATCTAACGATACTACCGATAGAGGGCGCAGTATATGTTGTACATGCTTCGACTTTAAATAAAACTCATTTATTTATTATTTATTATAGTATTATTCGAGTTAAATGTCTGGGTGTTCGGATAAGAGAATTCCTTCAACTCGAATAGCAATCACACTGCACGCTAATGGACAGTACAGCTAGTATCCTTATTTTAATGACTATTTTAGCAAAGAAGATATGTCGACATAGGAATTTATGATAAACGTATAGGTAAGATTGACAAATTTTGAGAAAAAGACAATATTGCTGCCAGGATTAACTGAGAAATAAAGTCGATCCTCTATTTTTTTTTCATATTGGCACCTATATGTGTATATCCAAACGCACCAAATTTAGCAGATAAAGGGCAAGGACATTCACGTTCATTCCGCAATTGTTTCGCATATTTTATTGCAACGATTACTTCCTGTTCACGTTTTTTTAGTTTCATTTTCGATTTATATGCGAAAAATACAAGTTCATGCGATTTTTAAATGGAAGAGTTAAAAGACGCAGTGCAAACTGATTCAAACAGAACACATTTAAGTGTAGTAGAAAGATATTATACACCCAGGTTTATATTAGGTATCATAATATCTCAATTTTATGAATATTTCGGAAATTCCCCCAACACCGGTCCATAGATTTACTCAAAAACACCACAAAACACCAAAAAAACACATCATAAATAAAACGACAATATGAAATCAGCTGACAGATGAAAAAAATATGCATTTGTGGACATTTGTTTTAGTTCTAGAAACGAGAAAAGTAAATTGAAGAGTTATTTCAAGGAATGCCAGACAACTCGGCCCGTAAGCGAGGACAAGTTGATCCGTATGTTAAGACAACTCGGACCGTATTATTGTTTTATAATATTGTTCAATATTTATATGTGTATTATATAATTATTTATTTAAAAGACAATTATTATCTTTTACAGCTTTAGTGAAAAAGAATTATTTATTCAATGATAATATTACTTGTGACCAAAAATGTGATTAGGACGTGATTCTGTTCTCATAACATGGTCTATTACATATCTTTTACAGGAATAAAATTAATATAAAAAATAAAAAATAAAAAATTTAAGAAAAAATTATTTAGAGCTTATAAATTATGAAATTTCATATAAACATTATGTATTATTTTTTGTTTGTATAAGCTTCATGATTGTTGGAAAATTTGCAAATGGGTGTCATTAAACAAAACATAAATAAAAAAAAATTATATCTTAAAGATGACAATATGTAATATCAAGGCATATTAAGTAGTCTTTGATAAATATAAAAATAAAAAAAAATTAAACTATTAACAGGATTTTGTCAAAATTGGGTTTTGTTGTCCATTAATTCAAAGTTTAATTTTTTGTATTGTATTTTGGCAGCTACATAATTTCTTTTAAATACATACCTGTTAAACTATTTTTAGTTGCTGAAGTATTAAGATATTTTTAATTATTTATTTGAAATTTGGTTCATTAATTTTCTAATTTTATTTTTGTTTTGAAAATCATTTTATCCACAACTAGGATTTTTTGTTGGAAAGTTCCAGTTTTTGAATTTTTTTATTGTTTATGTTATGTGACTGTACTTTTTCAATTTTTCTTTGAAAGTATATGTTGCTCTAAAATGAGATTTTCATATTTACATACTAGTTTGTGGTAGGTTTTAAAGAAAATTCGTTCAAGTAAAATATTTTTATTTCTGTTAAAAGTAATAAAATTCTTGGAAAGATTAACAGTCGTAATTATTTATATATTTATTATTACTATTTAATCATAGATTTAATCATGTAGTCCTATATACCTGTATGTTTATTTTTTGGCAATTTGTTAAATTATTCAAATTGATTTTCTGAAAGGGAGGTTTTCATTCCTAAATGTGTTTGTCATAGGTCAAAAGTAAGAACATTCTTCCAAGTAAGATTTATATTTCGGTTAAAATACGAAAATTCTTTCAAGTAAGATTTTTATTTCGGTAAAAGCAGCGTTTTTGACCAGAATAAAAGTTATTGACAAAACGCTGTTTTTCTTTATTGAAATATGATCTGAAAGGGAGGTTTTCATTCCTAAATATGTTTGTCATAGGTCAAAAGTAAGAAAATTCTTCCAAGTAAGATTTATATTTCTGTTAAAATACGAAAATTCAATAATCAAGAGCAACAAAATGATAAATAAATACATTTAATACATATAAAGTAAACTATTCCGGATATATATATATGTATATATGCTTGATCCTACAGGAAGAAATAACAAGCTGAGTTATCGCCCTTTGATTAACTCTTCAGTATTTTTGATTAATAATGAATAAATACACATACAAACATAAATTTCACATTATTTCTGTGTTTATTTAAATGTTTGTGTGGTGTTTTTGGGTAAATTTACGGACCCCCCCCCCGCAACACTAGATTTATGGCTTCTAACTACTAGACACTGCAATTGAAAGGGACTGGTTCGGTGTTATTTCCATACAATTTACAAATGAATTAAATATACTTCCAACTTCCAAGTTAGTAAACTATGGTTCAGTATGAAGGAGTGATTGTTGTTTACTGAACAATATTTCAACTATGACATGGCGAGAACAAGTTATCTTTTGATGAGATGGTGATGATGATGTCTGTTTTGTACTAAACCAACACGCTTAGTTGGATTTTTATAGTGCTAGCACTAAACAACAGTCCTCGGGTAAACATGTTGCTCCTTTCAGCACATTATCCTGATTCTAAGCCAAACAACCCTTGCTCTTTCTCCTTAATGCTGCATACTTAGCGGAGACACAACAAATACCAATTTTATAGTCTGACCTAACACTGAAAAGGTTCGAACCTACTATCTACCATTTTTGAGGAGAGCATGCTAACCATTACGCCACTGAGGCAGTTAACTTTGAAAGACAGTGTCCACTATCAAGCTAATTATGGCTTATAGATATACTAATCTGTCTCCATCTGTTTTTATTGCTTTTGACTATTAATTTTAAATGTATAAAAATTTCAGATTGTCAAGCTAATGAAGATGAAGACCTCTGTATACTGACTCATTCAAACAGGTAATTAGTAATAACCAAGGCATTCATGAAATCAAAAATTACATGTGGTACTGACAATTTAAAATGTTATATGACTAGATTTTGTAAAATAAAATGAGTTCGTTATGATAGCATGGGAATCTGAAATTGAAGATAGAAAACATCAAATATTAATATGTCAGTGTCGTGTATTCCACTATTATGGTCACAGATTTAACCTGTATTAGCCATAACACACCATTCAAGGTACTGACATATTTTATTAATCAAGACGGAAGTACAAAATACAAAGGGAGGTTACTGAAACTCTGATTGTCTTACAAGCTTCTAACACAGGATGAGTTATCTTTCTTTGAATAACTGATATACTGTATATGACATATACTACAGTCAGAAATTACAAAACCAGATATTGATCTTCTGAAAATTGTACACAAGAAACATATGGTAACATTAAGTTATGGTCTATGTTTTGATACAATGTCTAAAGCTGAACTACTACTTTAAATTGTAATCTGTGACATTAGGCAATAGTCAGAAGCAAGTACTTAGAAAAATAAGATCCTCTAGTTAAACCTTAATATGAATCATTTGACGGGTCTCAGTTGGAATTATAATTATGAGGAAAAACAGATTCTTTAATCCTTGTTGAGTGTTACAAGGTTGAATGATAAAAGACAAGGATTATGCATGTGTTGTGAAAGTCTCAAGGATGGTTGAAATCTGTCTTATTTAGATCTGCAGTGGCTATGCAATAGCATATGTTGGTTTACTGGATAAACTGTATATGATATGCATCACAGTACCCATATGGTAATGGTAGCCCTGAATTCTGCTCAGCCGAGGTGTACTCCATATAACATTATGTGATAAAGTTTGTCAGTGACTTGCAGCATGTCAGTGGTTTTATCCGGGTTAACTCTGGTTTCCTCCACCAATAAAACTGACCGCAACAATATACTATAGCTGAAATATTGTTGAAAGTGACGTTAAACACCATAACCCTAACCCTTTAATCAATTATGTTTTTTTTTTATTTATTTGTAGAATTTGTATAATTACATTAGCTCCAACTCATCCAGTTGTTAAAGAGAAAAAAACAATAACGAAAGTCAGCTTTAATGTCGGAGGTGTTAACAGACTAAACAATAAAGTGTCAGGTAAAGGCAAAAGGGTAAGTCTAGCATTGGAGAGCAGGTGAAAGTGAAAAAAGACTTCTCTATCTGTCCTTTCATCACAATTTTTCTTGTTTGTGCAAAAGATTTAATATCAGTCTTGGAGTCAAATGAAACAAAATATTTAATATACAAGTTAACTTTCCTGCTTTTTCTGTGGGAATCTCCCATGAGACCAATATATACATGTACATGTACCATACTCCCTGACAGATATGGAAGCTCCTGTGTAAAACTCATTCAGTCAGTTTCTATAAATTTATCCATGATTTGTTGAAGTGTTTCAGGACATGGTCAAATGAATTGCTCTGTCAATTCGTTAAGTAAATCATAGCTTTCGTGTATTGGACAGTTGATGCTAAGTCTTACCGTCGGCAAATTTGATGATCTACATAATAACCCAGTATTTTTGTAGGTGTTAGAGTTATGGTGTTTAACGCCACTTTCAACAGTATTTTAGTTATATCATGGTGGTCGGTTTTATTGACAGGAAACCGGAGAACCTGGAGAAAACCACCGACCTGTCGCAAGTGACTGACAAACTTTATCACATTAATTGTATCTAGTATTTTTCGCCATGAGCGGAATTTGAACACACAACGTTAACCAATTAAAACTGACTGTCGCGATATAACTGAAATATTGTTGAAAGTGGCGATAAAGCACCATTACCTTTACCCTCCAATTGTTATTTGCTTTGTTTTATGTTGTTTCATGTACCTTTACGACAAGAACTAGATTGTAATTAGACAAACGTTGTAAATTCTTATTATTACAGGGAGCTCAAGAATTATCTGCTTCATCACCATTGTGTGTAATAACATGTGCTGATAAAGAAGAGTTTACTGTGTATGCAGGGTTCAGAGGTCAGCTTATAGAGGTCAATGAGAACCTGATTCACAACCCTGCTCTGATAACCTCAAAGGTAATTGGTATTAGATCTAATACAATTTTTACAGGAATGCAAAGACACTTATGTTTTTTTTCTTCAAAATAGCTTAAATTCTATTTGGAAGATCGTTTTGAAATTTATTTCAATGATGGTTTGCTTAGAATGAAGTTTTGAATTGATCTTTGGGATTCTATACCTACCCTTTGCGAAACAATAAGCCTAAATGGTGCCAACAATTGTTGATGTCCTGCAGTTGTATGAAGCTGGCACCTCAGGATGTAACCTTTTTTTTTTTTGTACAACCTCTTCCTTTTCCCCACATATTTGTTTTGATTAACATGGTATTTTTACCTCCATTTCAGAACTCTTCATTGTTTGTAGTTATGCAATGTTGATGTTATCAGCCTCTATATACCATTTCTAATTATTTAATATAAAATGTTGTTTGTTTGTTGGTGTTTAATGCCACTTTCAACAATATTTCAGTTATATCGTGGCGGTCAGTTTTATTGATGGAGGAAACTGGAGGACCCCGAGAATACCACCGAACTGTAGCAAGTCACTGACAAACTTTATCACATAATGTTGTACACCTCACCCTAATCGCGATTCGAACTCACAACATCAGAGGTGATAGGCACTGATTGCATAGGTAGTTGTAAATCCAACTACCATACGATCACGGCCACGACGTCCCCATATATATAAAATGTAAAACAAAGATGGTTGACAATACAAATACAGCTAACCACCACAACAATAACATGAACCAATCATCTGGTAAACGTCAAAGTCCTGAACACAGAAATTACAAAGAGAGCATGCATGTCTGAAAAAATAGGAATCTTGAATTATTGTTAAAAAAAGATCTAACCACAGAATGTCTTGATCTGATTGCATACAGTGCAAATCGGGGTGAAATGGCTGGCAGGTTAATTCCTTTCAGGTGATGGGGCGGGTAGCCTGAAAAAGGGTAACAAACTTCTGTTAACTTACAGTTTGCAAATCTATACACAGATGTTAGAGACATAGGTACCTATTTCATGTGACCATCTCCTCTTATCATGATTTGTTTTTTTGCGAAATATGTAGTTTTTATGATTTTTGATGAATATGCAAATTAGGCCTAAATTGATTAATAATCATTTAAACTAGTAAGTTATACATTAGTTTATTTTAAAAAATGGGTAAATTTTTAAAATTTTCTGAAGACAATCCCCAATTCAGTTGACCATCTACCGGTAGTCAAATTTCATTGGTTATTGATGACTCATCATCATTTGTCGTCTGTAAATGGCAAATCAAATGTTACATGGATTTATTTTAAGTAATAGCGATATTGAGGATGGGATGCATTTCATTTTAAAATGTCCAAGGTAAAAGGTATCAAGGTTTTAGATCTCATCTTTTCAAACCTTACTATTGGAGAAAACCTTCTGTGCATAAATATATTCAATTAATGCATTCAAATAATTTGAAAGAGCTATGTAATTTATGTAAATTTAAATTTTGGTCGCTAAAATTAAGATCCGGCATGGTATAATTTGTATCAAAATACCATCTGCTATTCTATGCATATATTATGTATATTTCATGCTGTATACCTATAGTTGACTATGGTAAATAAAAGATTTATGATTATCAGAATTTAAGACAAGTGTGTTCGCATACTGAGTTTTACAATTGATACTCAGAGGGAAATTTCTGGCGAGTCCATTTTACTTGCACAAGAATAAACAATGTATGTTCATTGCAAGGTAGACTCAAGTTTATTTTGCAAGGTGTGTGAAATGGATGGAGATATGTTCAATATGATTCCACTAATATCTACCATACTTCCTAATCTCATAAAAAAAAGAAACTTGATATTCAGTGGCAAGTATCATTGTATATTTGTTGGAATTCAAATTTCATTTATTTAATTGGTTCTGATAAACAAAGAATTAATTGCCTAATTTGTGTTATATTGCAAATTCTTACTAGAGAATGGTTTCGTCTTGAGTGTGGTAGATCTTGTGTTTCATTTCCGATCAGGTCAAACCAAAGGCTAAAAAATTGACATTTGCTGCTTCTCTGCTGACAGTTGCTAAGGATGAAACATTGAAGAGTAAGAGCAAAGACTAGTTGAGTCATGATAAAATGTCAGAGTGAAGAAGATGTATAACTAGGGAATGTTGCTAGTACTGTAAGAATCCAACTCCACATGTTCTTCTCGTGTAAAACAGGTATCAACATGATCTCATGAAATAGTCATTTGTTCTCACCATGATGTAGCTGAAAAAATGTTTACTTCACATTAAACAACAATAGCTCACTTCCTACAGTAGTAGAGTGAGTGTGTAAGTGACTTGTTTATAGCCAAATGAGCAACTTTTCAGTTTATTATGACAAGAACCTGTGATCTACCAACACTGATGCAGTTTACTATAGTAGATAGTGCTCAATAAGGATTAAGCAGTTATATGTCTGTCTTTAGATTTGTTCTTAGTTCATTGATTGTACTTGTAGATTACAAAAATTGTTTGGCCATTCAATATTTGAAGGACACATTTTTAAATCAAATATATTACAGAATATATTTAACAGATCTGATGTCCCCACTCTTAATAGGATTTATTACATCTTAATGTTTTGGTGTCTTATGGTCTCAAAAATCTGAATGTTTTGGTGTCTTAAGGTCTCGAAAATCTTAATGCTTTGGTGTATTATGGCTTCAAAAATCTGAATAATATGGTGTCATATGACGTGAAAAATCTCAATGCATTGATGTCTTATTGCCTCAACAATTTGAATGCTTTGGTGATAAACACTCATGGAATAGATAACTACCTTACAATCACGACCAGAACAGCCCTTAGTTTGTTTGCTGTATTTTTGTGGATTACAGTGTACTCTTATACCAGCATATAATAATCTATAGTCTTGCACCCATTTGATAAATGGCCAGAATCGGTAGAAAAGTTTTAAGTGGGTGTGAGTTTTAGCTCACATTCAGAACTAGTACATGAACAGAGAAACAAGAAAGGATGAACTATTTAAAACTAAAATGCTATTTACTCAAAAGTAATTGTAGTTATCTCTCTTTGATTAAAAAAAAATGTAAAATATGTCAACAATAGCAAATGTTTTTTGTTTGTTTGTTTGATGGTGTTTAACGCCACTTTCAACAATATTTCAGTTATATCGTGGTGGTCAGTTTTATTGGTGGAGGAAACAAGAGGATCGGGGGAAAACCACTGAGTGGTGATAGGCACTGATTGCATATGTATATCCAACTACTTTACAATCACGGCCACGACGGCCCCCAATAACAAATGTAAGTAGGTTCAATGCAATATCCAGTCCAGTCAATTGTTTTGTACAGGTAAGGGTCCTTCTTTTTAGTTAGAATTATGAGTTGGTTGATTCATATGGAAATATAATGTTACTGGTGTTTCTAATATAATCTGAAGATCTCTCTGATTCATAAATGTAGGCACTTGTAACCGTATTGGTGGTGTAGCGGTTAGCAGGGTTACCTCGAATGCGGTAGATCATGAGTTTGAGCCCCTGTCAAGTCAAACCAAAGACTATAAAATTGGTATTTGCTGTTTCTCCGCTAATCACACAGTATTAAGGAGTAAGAGCACAGACTGGGATCAGAATAAAGTGTCAGAGTGGAGCAACACATCTGCCTGATTCAGTATCAGAATAAAGTGTCAGAGTAGAGCAACATGTCTGCCTGATTCAGTATCAGAATAAAGTGTCAGAGTGGAGCAACATGTCTGCCTGATTCAGTATCAGAATAAAGTGTCAGAGTGGAGCAACATGTCTGCCTGATTCAGTATCAGAATAAAGTGTCAGAGTGGAGCAACATGTCTGCCTGATTCAGTATCAGAATAAAGTGTCAGAGTGGAGCAACATGTCTGCCTGATTCAGTATCAGAATAAAGTGTCAGAGTGGAGCAACATGTCTACCTGATTCAGTATCAGAATAAAGTGTCAGAGTGGAATTGAACAACATGTCTGCCTGATTCAGTATCAGAATAAAGTGTCAGAGTGGAGCAACATGTCTGTCTGATTCAGTGAGATAGCACTATCAAAAATCCAACTAAAGTGTGTCGATCTAGTACAAATCTAACGTCTCCATTATCTAATCGAAATGCAATTTGTTACAGTCATGATGTACCTGAAAAGTAGTCATTTGGCATTACAATGTAAACAACAATCACTCATACAATATCTAGTCCAATGAATTGTTTTGTACAGATAAAGATACATTATTTTAGTTAGGATTATGAGTTGGTTGATCCATATGGAAGTATACTGTCGCTGTTGTTTCCACTATAATCTTGAGATCACTCGACATGATCGCCTTGAGTGCGGTAAACCCTGGATTTGAGCACCAGTGAGGTCAATCCAAATTAAAACTGTAAATTTAGTATTTGCTACCAAATATTTTAGATATGTGGGCATTTTAATCTGACTTTGAGTGTACCTGATAAAGACTATTCCAGAAACGTTTCATGCACACTAAGTTAGATATATACCTCATTATTGTAGCAGTATTGCAGTTATATGGTGACCATAAGTTTTATTGTTGGAGAAAACTAGGAAATATGCTGGATCCTGTCGAAAATAACTAACAAAATTTTGCATTATGTTGTGTCGAGTATTAGTCCCCAAGGACGCAAATCAAACCCACAATTTTCAGAAGTAATCATTTTGATATTATAACCCCCCTTTTTTATATGGTCATTCGATCAAGAGAATGTGTGGTATTCAAGTAGTCTCATGCCATCAAAGAAGTATTGCTTTAAACTGGTGATGCTTCCCAGGGAGCTATCTAACACTCCCCATGTGGAAAATAGATGATTCCCTCTTGATAAGGGGGGTGGTGTCATGTCATAGCAAGGAAAGCATGGCCGTGAGACATAATGGGTGCAGTGTATGGAGCAGGAACTGGTTACCCTAATGGAACACATAAGTTCACCCCCGGTTTTTAGTGGGGTTCATGTTGCTCGATCTTTTGTTGTCTGTGTAGTGTTTTGTAGATCTTTAATTGTCGTTTTGTCTTTTTTTTTCTTTTTCTTGTTGTTTTTGTGTTGTCTGTACTTCGAGTTACAGATTTTGATTACCCCTTTCAGAGGCGGATCCAGGGGAGGGGGCGCACACAGCGCCCCCCCCCCCCCCCCCCCTAAAATTGGAAAAAATATGATTTTTTGGCTTAGAATCGTGATTTTTCACACGAAATACCCCAAAAATGTTCGTGCCTCCCTCCGCTCGGCGCAGTTTTTTTAAGTGCGCCCCCCCCCCCCCCTGACTTGAAATCCTGGATCCGCCCCTGCCTTTGGTATAATCAAATTCTTCTTATCCTGTCTCTATGAAATCAGAATAGCATTGTTTATTATAATATAAAATATGATATTTTACTATTGTCAGGGAAACGAATTAATATAAGTTTTTTTAAGCTTCTTTTCGAATCCCTTTAATTACAGTATATGTATTATATCATGTTGGAATTGATCTTATTGTACAATATTATTTATTAATTAATCAAACTTAAAAAAAATGTCTGACTGTTAACAAGTATAATTTAGACATAAATATATGTTTTGTAAATATGATTACACTGAATGCTTGGTTAGTATATTGCTGTCGTAACCTGAATATGACCTAACGTCGGTCACAATACTGGTCAAGAAAACGTGTGGAAATAATTCCATACTTTTTTATTCCATTGCATGAGAAAACCATGAATTGGTTCACTGTGACCTTGTCTTGATTATATCTCATTACATGTACCAAGATTTAATTAAGAAATAAATAATGGAAGCCAGAATGTGTTGGGAGTTTTAACATGGATTGGCGGATATTAGTATTTTATCCCGAGCCAGAAACGAGGGATAAAATTTAATAATATCCACCAACCCATGTTAAAGCTCAAAACACATTCTGGCTTCCATGATTTATTTCAATTATGATATGTCTAAGAGTACAAATACGGTAGTATACTTTGATTGGAAGACGGTAATTTATATGGAAAAGTCAGTCACATTCACCGGCGCATGTGCGAATGAGAATATACCATCGATAAATCGCTCGTTTGTCTATAAAGTGAAAGAAGAACGCAATGTTAGAATATTAGTTAAAAATATTCAAGTAAATTTTAAAGAAATCTTAAAGGGGCATTATCTGCCAAATCGTAATTTTTTGTTACCCGTAAAGACTATCAGATATGATTGATGCCTTAATAAAACGTGTTTCTGTTACTTATAAATGTTATGAAATGTACGCGCATCGGGGAAAAATCGTGCAACTGCTCGTGTTTTGAGATCGATCAAGAGATGGACGCCATCTTATTAATTATCGACATTGTTTACGGAGTTTGTCGAATCGTCATTAAATCAGTACAACAATGCACTTATTTCTTATTTTTTGTGAATCTGCTTTTAGTTGGTGTTAATTACGGACAAAGAACCATGCAAGTTTGCAGTTAGTAAGCGACAAAATACAAATTATTCGTTTTTACCTGTCATTAGTAAGGTCAGTTGCATACGGAAAAAGCGAGGTCAAATTATTTGCTTGCAGGGAAATAACTAATCGATGGTAATTTTCGTTCTCAAAAGGCGAAAAGTGGTTCGATAAGCTGTATAATGTGAAATATTTACCTTTATTTCATCATTTTAAAGCTATGCTACGCATGCTTATAGGCTATAAATAATTTACAAACTGTTGAATCATGCCCTTGAGTTTTTGATAACATTAGTATAATATATACATGTACATGTATTATCGAATAAAAATGTAGATATCAAATTTAGTGCGCATGACGCGTTTCTGGAATAACCTTCATCAGGTAGGTTCAAAATGGAAAGATTGGAAAGTCAATTAATTTAATGTTTTGGGAGCAATAAAACCAGGCCTAAACAGGATAGCCAAAATCGTCTAAGGTCACCTATGCCTTAGAGAATAGAACCTTAGTTTTATTAATTAGTACACAATTACATTATTTAGGAACTGTGAATTTCAGTAATAAATATATCTAATAAGCCATGCATGTTAGTGCCGAAGCACTGACTACTGGGCGGTTGATACCCTCGGGGATTAATAGTCCACCTGCTGAGGCATCGACCCAGTGATAGTATTAAAACGTAGATATCAAATTTAGTGCTCACGATGCCTTTCTGGAATAACCTTCATGAGGTTATCGCGTTTTCTCTGATAATTGAAGTGAAGGTAAAAAAAAACAAAAAAAACGGAGATATTTGATTTAATTACCATGACGCTGTTCTATAATAACATTTCAGCAGGCACATTCATAGTCAAAAGATTGCTCAGCCAAATAAGTTAAACAACTTCTAGGGCTTGACTTTCGTTTTACTATATGACATTATTTCGGGACTGTAAAATTCAAATATAAATATATCTAACAAACTGTGTTAGTACATTTCTAGAGGCACTAACTACTGAGCAGATGATACCATAGTTATCGCGAAATCTCTGAGTAATACACTCCATATACTTCCTGTAGCTCGTATGCTTGGTTAATTCGAAGTAGAATAGACCTTTTGTGCATTACCGTTAGATTCTAAAATTATACGTTTTCATACCTTTTTTATACGACTTATTTCCCTTACGATGGCCAAAATGGTACCCTGCCTAGCAAAAGTAATGGAAAGCACAACAAATTTCATTATAATTTTCTCATCATTTGTAGATATTTGAACCTTGGTTAAAGTCAGGGGATAATTTTATAACAATAGTTGTTGCCACATCACAATTTTGAACAATCTACTGCTGATCCCATCTACTTCGACATAGCGATCGAAGTTTATCTACATTTTCATGGATTGACAAAAAAGTGAAATTTTCGTTGATATGATTTTGATAATTATAAGTAATATCTTTTGTTACATATGTTTTCCATTGTGCACTCAATATCGTGATTTAACGCTTCATGCGCAAATCACGAATTTAACGTATATGAAAGAATTCAGAATATATGTTGAAAATACGGACATATACATGTATCTAACCGAATATCTACATTCATGGCATCCCATCATGTTCATCATGATTTATCTGTATATATGTTGCTATTTTTGTTTAACAATTTTGACCTGACAATAAAGTTGTAACTCTCAAAGAATCCGGTAAAATAATAAATAAATTGCCCACATAATGAAGCTGAGGCGTAATTACTTATAAAATGGTTTTGGTTATAAATAGATACTAAGAAATAGATAACTCTGATATTAGGAAGAATTCGTTAAGTGCTCTTCATTGAAAGTTCAATATGCTTCAAGGAAACTATCAATCATTCGTAATTATTTTTGTTTACACCTGTAATTGTTGTGCATATTTGAAATACCTTACTGGTAATACCTGCCTCGAATCAGCTGATCGAGATAATAAACGTCACGTCTGTTGTGGTCATTTTTAGCTCGGAAGTAATTAAGAACTAGTGATAAAATTGAGGTTATCTATTGCTTGTTAACCTTGGGATAATATATCACAAAGAAATGTTTGTGATTTGCCAACAAATCTGCCCGTTTGATGATTAATAATGGTAGCAAGCCAGAATTCTGACCGTTCGTTGTTCATGTAATGTGGGGGGAAAAGAAACCAACACATTTGACGTTTTTCAATTATGAATATATTTGTTTAATTTTCTATCATATTCAAATATAATGGAACATTGTTATTTAACGACACGACTTTCAATAATATAAGTTTTTAATTATGTCGTGGTGGTAAGTTTTATTGGTTGCAGAAACCGGACTTTGCGGCGAAAACCACGGATTTGATGCTGCAAGTCAATGACAAACGCTACGTCGGTGGTTTTCTCCGGGTACTCCGGTTTCCTCCACCAATAAAACAGACCACCACGATATAACTGAAATATTGTTGAAAGTGGTGTTAAACACTATAACCCTCTTCTCTTTCATGAATTATCACCGGGTTTTTAGCCAAGTTGCACATAAGTTGTATTCGGCGTATGTTTTGACGAAAGGTGGGCGGAGTATATAACCAATCATTGTGTGCCAATCTAGCAGTTTGATGTTTTAACTGATTCTCACAAAATGTTTATTTCAAGAATATCTAGCTCTACTCAGAAATTTGTAGCGGTATACTTTTATGGGGTAAAATCTTTGTTTTGAATGCAAAAATGTGGATTTTCAGAATTGTTTTTTCTGTATGCTTTACTAACTTTATTGTTTTTCGGATCCTCACTATTTTATTTTTACAAAATCTTTGTTTCAAGATTTGTTGATTCCAACTTTGGTAAATATCGTAAAAGACTCAGATCTAACATTTGTTTGGTAAAAGACTCAGATCTAACATTTGTTTAGTAAAAGACTCAGATCTAACATTTGTTTAGTAAAAGACTTAGATCTAACATTTGTTTAGTAAAAGACTCGGATCTAACATTTGTTTAGTAAAAGACTCAGATCTAACATTTGTTTAGTAAAAGACTCAGATCTAACATTTGTTTAGTAAAAGACTCAGATCTAACATTTGTATGGTAAAAGACTCAGATCTAACATTTGTTTGGTAAAAGACTCAGATCTAACATTTGTTTGGAAAAGACTCAGATCTAACATTTGTTTGGTAAAAGACTCAGATCTAACATTTGTTTAGTAAAAGACTTAGATCTAACATTTGTTTAGTAAAAGACTTAGATCTAACATTTGTTTAGTAAAAGACTTAGATCTAACATTTGTTTAGTAAAAGACTCAGATCTAACATTTGTTTGGTAAAAGACTCAGATCTAACATTTGTTTGGTAAAAGACTCAGATCTAACATTTGTTTAGTAAAAGACTTAGATCTAACATTTGTTTAGTAAAAGACTTAGATCTAACATTTGTTTAGTAAAAGACTCAGATCTAACATTTGTTTGGTAAAAGACTCAGATCTAACATTTGTTTGGTAAAAGACTCAGACCTAACATTTGTATGGTAAAAGACTCAGATCTAACATTTGTTTGGAAAAGACTCAGATCTAACATTTGTTTGGTAAAAGACTCAGATCTAACATTTGTTTGGTAAAAGACTCAGATCTAACATTTGTATGGTAAAAGACTCAGATCTAACATTTGTTTGGAAAAGACTCAGATCTAACATTTGTTTGGTAAAAGACTCAGATCTAACATTTGTTTGGTAAAAGACTCAGATCTAACATTTGTTTGGTAAAAGACTCAGATCTAACATTTGTTTGGTAAAAGACTCAGATCTAACATTTGTTTGGTAAAAGACTCAGATCTAACATTTGTTTGGTAAAAGACTCAGATCTAACATTTGTTTGGTAAAAGACTCAGATCTAACATTTGTTTGGTAAAAGACTCAGATCTAACATTTGTTTGGTAAAAGACTCAGATCTAACATTTGTTTGGTAAAAGACTCAGATCTAACATTTGTTTGGTAAAAGCACATAACAACCATACCTTTCTCGAATTAATAATCAAAATGCTATTTTTGATTGATAATGATTTTTAGTTTCAGATTAGACTATCTCATGTAATAAAATAAAACATCACACGCACTGTTTACATGCGTAACATGTACACAATGTTAGTCTTAATATTTTTTCATTGGTAAAGGATGATCTCCTCTACGTGTGGTGTACATAAATATGGACCATAATCTAATAATTACTAATGCGGATTTTAACATAAAAAGGCTTCACGTCAACTTGTATGATAACACAAAAAACAAACCGTAAATAACATCTATTGACTAGTACTTTGTTGTTCACGTTGGTTAACGTTATTGCAGACCTCTTTTATTAAGTTGTAACATAGTAGAGACCGTAGTTCTGATCCCAGTTTGAACTCGACCAAAATAGTACTAGCCGATTCCCTACGTAGAAAGAGCATTTAATATGGATTAAATAACAATTGATTTGAAGTAATTTGACATATCTACTGTGGCCTGGAAACTATACTAATTCATGCAATTCAGCATGAAAGCAGAAATGTGTATATTGAAATATGGACTACATTTACTATTTGTTTATTTTGATCAAACTGCATCGATGGTGTAATGGTAAGCGCATTTACTTCTAGTACGGTAGGACTTGTGTTCGAGCCAGACTTGAGGTCAATTACATTCAAATGTAATCGATTACATTACAATTACTTTGCAATTTTCATGATTACATTACATTACGATTACATCAATTTTCAAATGTAATCGATTAAATTACAATTACTTTGTAAATGTAATCGATTACATTACTGATTACATTTAATGTCATGACAACCAATATATTAGTGTTTTATGTTATTTTGTCTCATGTGCATCTCTCCACGGCCACGAGCCACGGCCTGGTTAACCCAAAGACTATACAATTGGTATTTGTTGCTTCACCGCTAATCACTAAGTATTAAGCAGTAAGACCAAAGACTGGTTGACTCAGAATTATGATAATGTGTCGGGAGTGGGGCGAAGTGTCTACCCACAGACTGTTGTTTCATTGAGCCAGCACTATTAATAATATGTCGAGAGTGGGGCGAAGTGTCTACCCACAGACTGTTGTTTCATTGAGCCAGCACTATTAATAATGTGTCGGGAGTGGGGCGAAGTGTCTACCCACAGACTGTTGTTTCATTGAGCCAGCACTATTAATAATGTGTCGGGAGTGGGGCGAAGTGTCCACCCACAGACTGTTGTTTCGTTGAGCCAGCACTATTAATAATATGTCGGGAGTGGGGCGAAGTGTCTACCCACATACTGTTGTTTCATTGAGCCAGCACTATTAATAATGTGTCGGGAGTGGGGCGAAGTGTCTACCCACATACTGTTGTTTCATTGAGCCAGCACTATTAATAATATGTCGGGAGTGGGGCGAAGTGTCTACCCACAGACTGTTGTTTCATTGAGCCAGCACTATTAATAATGTGTCGGGAGTGGGGCGAAGTGTCTACCCACAGACTGTTGTTTCATTGAGCCAGCACTATTAATAATGTGTCGGGAGTGGGGCGAAGTGTCCACCCACAGACTGTTGTTTCGTTGAGCCAGCACTATTAATAATATGTCGGGAGTGGGGCGAAGTGTCTACCCACAGACTGTTGTTTCATTGAACCAGCACTATTAATAATGTGTCGGGAGTGGGGCGAAGTGTCTACCCACATACTGTTGTTTCATTGAGCCAGCACTATTAATAATATGTCGGGAGTGGGGCGAAGTGTCTACCCACAGACTGTTGTTTCATTGAGCCAGCACTATTAATAATGTGTCGGGAGTGGGACGAAGTGTCCACCCACATACTGTTGTTTCATTGAGCCAGCACTATTAATAATGTGTCGGGAGTGGGGCGAAGTGTCCACCCACATACTGTTGTTTCATTGAGCCAGCACTATTAATAATGTGTCGGGAGTGGGGCGAAGTGTCCACCCACATACTGTTGTTTCATTGAGCCAGCACTATTAATAATGTGTCGGGAGTGGGGCGAAGTGTCTACCCACAGACTGTTGTTTCATTGAGCCAGCACTAGTAATAATGTGTCGGGAGTGGGGCGAAGTGTCCACCCACATACTGTTGTTTCATTGAGCCAGCACTATTAATAATGTGTCGGGAGTGGGGCGAAGTGTCTACCCACAGACTGTTGTTTCATTGAGCCAGCACTATTAATAATGTGTCGGGAGTGGGGCGAAGTGTCCACCCACAGACTGTTGTTTCATTGACCCAGCACTATTAATAATATGTCGGGAGTGGGGCGAAGTGTCTACCCACAGACTGTTGTTTCATTGAGCCAGCACTATTAATAATGTGTCGGGAGTGGGGCGAAGTGTCTACCCACAGACTGTTGTTTCATTGAGCCATCACTATTAATAATATGTCGGGAGTGAGGCGAAGTGTCTACCCACAGACTGCTGTTTCATTGACCCAGCACTATTAATAATATGTCGGGAGTGGGGCGAAGTGTCTACCCACATACTGTTGTTTCATTGAGCCAGCACTATTAATAATATGTCGGGAGTGGGGCGAAGTGTCCACCCACAGACTGTTGTTTCGTTGAGCCAGCACTATTAATAATGTGTCGGGAGTGGGGCGAAGTGTCTACCCACAGACTGTTGTTTCATTGAGCCAGCACTATTAATAATGTGTCGGGAGTGGGGCGAAGTGTCTACCCACAGACTGTTGTTTCATTGAGCCAGCACTATTAATAATATGTCGGGAGTGGGGCGAAGTGTCTACCCACAGACTGTTGTTTCATTGACCCAGCACTATTAATAATATGTCGGGAGTGAGGCGAAGTGTCTACCCACAGACTGCTGTTTCATTGAGCCAGCACTATTAATAATGTGTCGGGAGTGGGGCGAAGTGTCTACCCACAGACTGTTGTTTCATTGAGCCAGCACTATTAATAATATGTCGGGAGTGGGGCGAAGTGTCTACCCACATACTGTTGTTTCATTGAGCCAGCACTATTAATAATATGTCGGGAGTGGGGCGAAGTGTCTACCCACATACTGTTGTTTCATTGAGCCAGCACTATTAATAATATCTCGGGAGTGGGGCGAAGTGTCTACCCACATACTGTTGTTTCATTGAGCCAGCACTATTAATAATGTGTCGGGAGTGGGGCGAAGTGTCCACTCACAGACTGTTGTTTCATTGAGCCAGCACTATTAATAATATATCGGGAGTGGGGCGAAGTGTCTACCCACAGACTGTTGTTTCATTGAGCCAGCACTATTAATAATGTGTCGGGAGTGGGGCGAAGTATCTACCCACAGACTGTTGTTTCATTGAGCCAGCACTATTAATAATGTGTCGAGAGTGGGGCGAAGGGTCTACCCACAGACTGTTGTTTCATTGAGCCATCACTATTAATAATATGTCGGGAGTGGGGCGAAGTGTCTACCCACAGACTGTTGTTTCATTGAGCCAGCACTATTAATAATATGTCGGGAGTGGGGCGAAGTGTCTACCCACAGACTGTTGTTTCATTGAGCCAGCACTATTAATAATATGTCGGGAGTGGGGCGAAGTGTCTACCCACAGACTGTTGTTTCATTGAGCCAGCACTATTAATAATGTGTCGGGAGTGGGGCGAAGTGTCCACCCACAGACTGTTGTTTCATTGAGCCAGCACTATTAATAATATATCGGGAGTGGGGCGAAGTGTCTACCCACAGACTGTTGTTTCATTGAGCCAGCACTATTAATAATGTGTCGGGAGTGGGGCGAAGTGTCCACCCACAGACTGTTGTTTCATTGAGCCAGCACTATTAATAATGTGTCGAGAGTGGGGCGAAGGGTCTACCCACAGACTGTTGTTTCATTGAGCCAGCACTATTAATAATATATCGGGAGTGGGGCGAAGTGTCCACCCACAGACTGTTGTTTCATTGAGCCAGCACTATTAATAATGTGTCGAGAGTGGGGCGAAGGGTCTACCCACAGACTGTTGTTTCATTGAGCCATCACTAGTAATAATGTGTCGGGAGTGGGGCGAAGTGTCTACCCACAGACTGTTGTTTCATTGAGCCAGCACTATTAATAATATATCGGGAGTGGGGCGAAGTGTCTACCCATAGACTGTTGTTTCATTGAGCCAGCACTATTAATAATGTGTCGGGAGTGGGGCGAAGTGTCTACCCACAGACTGTTGTTTCATTGAGCCATCACTAGTAATAATGTGTCGGGAGTGGGGCGAAGTGTCTACCCACAGACTGTTGTTTCATTGAGCCAGCACTATTAATAATGTGTCGGGAGTGGGGCGAAGTGTCCACCCACAGACTGTTGTTTCATTGAGCCAGCACTATTAATAATGTGTCGGGAGTGGGGCGAAGTGTCCACCCACAGACTGTTGTTTCATTGAGCCAGCACTATTAATAATGTGTCGGGAGTGGGGCGAAGTGTCTACCCACAGACTTGTTTCATTGAGCCAGCACTATTAATAATGTGTCGGGAGTGGGGCGAAGTGTCTACCCACAGACTGTTGTTTCATTGAGCCAGCACTATTAAACCTCAATAAAGCGTGTTTGTCTAGTACAAAGCCGACATCCTCGTTATATCATCGAAATGTAATTTGTTTTCTCTATGATATGGCTGAAAATTGCTCACTTGGCTTAAACAATAATAACTCACTAATGTTAATGAACATTGATATATCTAACAGAACTGCTGCATTGTTGCAATGGTCAGCGTTATTGACTCGATCAACAATCGGGTCAAACCAATGACTATCAAATCAGTATTTGCGGCTGCTTTGCTTAGAAAGTTTAACACAAGTCTGAGTCACTATTATTCACCTAACATTTCTTCAATTCTTTGTTTTTTCAGCCACAATCCGATGGTTATATCGCCATAGTGTTGTCAAAATTAAAGGAACATGACCAAAGTATGAAAAAACTGAAGACTAAAGAACAATATAGACAGAGACGGTTCAATGAAGCTGGTGATACTGGATGAAGCATCTCCACAGTTACACATCGGAATGTAACGGAAATCTTGAACATCATCAGGTCATTGATGATTTAGATCTTCTAATAGATATATTTTTGAAGGTTCAATGTCTGTTTAATTAAAATCAAAGAATTTGATGATTTACACTGGTGTATTACTCATTGTAGCATCATATCAATTATTAAATATTTCGTTCCTTTGACGTTTGCTTTATCTTGAATTGAATTAGAATTGCAATATCACTTGCAAGACTAATTATACTTGAGAATTCTTATATATTTTTTCTCAGAAACCACATGTATAGTGAAATTTTTAGATGGTAGAAATGTTCCTTGGTTATATGATGCTTTATATGTTTTTTTTTTTATTTTTTCTATCAGAAATTCAAAAGCTTCTAAAGATCGTACAAATAAATTACACATTTTTTTCGACAAGGCACATATATTGCATATATGCATGTATCACTGCAGGACATTTTCCACAATATTTTATTTATATCGTGGTGGTCAGTTTTAGATATGAATTGGTTTGGTCTATGGTGTTTAACGTCACTCAACAATATTTCAGTTATATCGTGGCGGTAAGTTTTATTGGTGGAGGAAAGCGGAGTACCCGGATAAAACCACAGAGTACACTTCGCCATGAACGGGATTCGAACTCACAACTTTATTGGTGATAGACACTGATTGCACAGGTAGTTGTAAATCCAACAACCATACGATCACGACCGCCCCCAGTTTTAGATATGGAGAAGACCAAAAATGTAACACAATTGACTGACACATGTCAGTGGTTTTCTCCTAGTATTCCCGTTTGGACATTGTATTGTCTGTTCTTCGATTTACGGATTCTCATTGACCCTGTGGTATCTTTAATGTTTAGCTCATATATGGCCAAAGACCATGTGAGGTCTTGGCGTCCCTCGTACTACTTAGTATTACATTTGAACCTTTTCCTTTGAAATCAACGAACCAAACTGAACCGAACTTGGCTGGGATGGTTCTTGGGTGATCTTTCAAAATTGTGTTTGTCAGCCCCGCCCTCCATTCAAGATGGCTACTATTACTAAACAGAATTCCTTTAATTGTCTATGGTGAGTTTACCCCCAGTTTTTAGTGGGTTCGTGTTGCTGGATTTGTATTTTTAAGTGTAGTAATTCTGTATATCATTGTTTGTTCGTTTGTCCTTCTTCGATTTATGCTTGTGCTTACCCCTTTGATGTCTTCAAACTTTCCTTGATAAAAGATCACATTTAAATCTCCTCTGAAACCAGCCAACCAAATTAAGCTAAGAAGGTCCTTGGGAGGTCCCCTTTCAAAATTGTGTCAAATAGCCCCCTCCCCCTCTATTCAAGATGGCGGCCGTTAAATTTTATCAATTTAATTGTCTATTGCTGATTTGTTATTAGTCAAATGAACCACATGGCCATGATTAATTCACCATATATTCTGGCATTTTCTGTGTTATTTTTCCTTCAATCGATTTATACCGATTATTCTTTGAAACCAAACAGCATTAACATCTTCTGCCTAGAAACGTGAGCTGCAATTATCTTTGCTTGGTCCACTTTCACAATTATGTGCGACACCCTCACCCACTCACTATCCAAGATGACTGGCATTACTATTAGAAGAAATTATCAATGTAAAAAAATAATTGGGAGATATGCTACAGTAAATGGTCATACCTAAATATAAGAAGTCATCTTAAATATGTTTAATGTCTTGGAACACTTTTAAGATTACTGACATGTATGTTGTTTTTCAACAGCTAAATGGTTAGTGTTATAATAAAATGTCAGTTGTTTTCTCACCTGAAATAACACAAGGTTGCTTAATTATTTGTTAAAAATGAAAATATAGGAATACTTCGCAAGCTTTGCATTCATCTGGGGAGTGTAATCGTTTATCTAATACGTTGATGTAAGAAGCCTTCATCAGAATACGATTGTATCTCCTTGATAGCCATATCTAAAAGTTGTAAGTAGTAAGTAAACGCAGGTATGATTGTTAGTTCTTTTGGCCAAGCAATCTTTGTCCGTCTGTCGTCATATAGATTTTAAATTGTTAAGCTTTCAAATATTTTGGCTTTGAGCGTACCTGATGAATGTTTTGCAGAAACGCGTCGTGTACACTAAATTGGATATCTACGTTTTTACTTACAAACTCCTCAACTTAATGGATAGTACGGGAATTTAAATAAACATCATGATCTAAGAAAAGCTTGATTAATGGTTGGGGAATTAAGAACGTGGACAAAATAAAAAACCTGCCGAATGTCACTGATAAACTTTATCACATAATATTGTGTCAATTACACCTCGCCATAGATGGAATCTAACTCTTAATATTATTGGTGATAGCTACTGACAGCATTGGCAGATGTAAGAAAAGATTGAGGATACCAAAGGGGTAATCAGAAGCCGTAAATCGTAGAATAACAGACAATACAATGTCCAAAAAAAAAAGACAAACAACGATCTACAAAACATTACACAGAAAACTTGAGATCGGGCAACACCAACCCCACTAAAACCCGGGGAGATATCAGGTGCACCGGAAGGGTAGGCAGTTCCTGCTCGACATGTGACACTCGTCGTGTAGCTATAGAATTAGAAATGATATAACAGCTCCGACCTCCATCCAAGATGGTCGCCGTTGTTAGCGATTTCTTTAAAAGGCTAAACAACTGTTAGATTTTCAACTAAAATGAGCTGCAATTTAATGTGTTTTAGCTTTATGATAATGAGCTGTTATTTTTGCGATTTTTGTGGAATATGCAAATCATGTCTGTTTAATAAAAAGAAATATTTGGCAATCTTCTTTGAAATCACTGCACTAATTTGAACCAAATTTAATCTGGGTCATCCCTAGGGCATGCACTTTCAAAATTGCATCCGATGAGCAAAGCAACTTGTCCACTGTTACTTTAAATAGAACATATTTGGTTAAATATTTCAAATAATCAAAACTTTTCGGCAGAAACTTTAATTGTAGGTACGTGATAAACATTTCTATTGGTAATAAGAAGCGGTAGATCGAATAATGAAAGAAAATACGGTACAATGGAAAAAAGAAATAAGACAAAATGTAAAATAATAATCTACTTCTGGTGGCCCTAAACCCAAGGATTTCTTAGTTTTCCTTCAAAAACATTCAAATTGCATGCGCCCGGTTAAAGAAATAGTTCATATTATTTCTTGCATATAGATACAATGATTCGATGAGTAAAAACCATTATAGTTCTTTTGATTATTGGAATTAATGTGTATCACACATGCGCAAGAATATTAATAGCGTATGTCAGAAAACAATAAACTGAGTAAGCGACTTCCGAATTTTCAAAATACTCGGAACAGGGCCTAATACCGAATCACTTCGTTATTCATCGTACATAGATTATAGTGTATATAATATTCATCTGAAATAATAAATTTCGAAATGGTTATTATCGATTTTATGATAAATGACATGATAATACTGTCAAAAACGTACCAGAACAAGAATTTTCCGGAAACATTAAAACCGTACCGATGTTGGTATTTCTATTGTAATCTGAAAGATTTTGCCATTTTATATACTTTTCTCATAAGTTCAAACTCAGTAAATATAGAATATTAGCAGTTATGAAGGTCGAGACCGACATTGTCGCTCGTATCACAACGAGTCCGATAGGACGAACTGTGATAATAGTGAAGTTATTATTATATCAGTAGCATCATAACGTGAATGACGTCACACCAGGGTTCTAAGAGAAATTATACAAGGCGGAACAAAACTGCTTTGGGGCCCGGGGGACAGGCTGAGACTTCTTTCAAAATTGAGGATTTGAGGTCCAATAACACTGATAAACTTTTATAAATGCTTTATTCCCTGTACAGCAGAATATCCAGATAACATATACTTTATACAAAGCAGTGACAAGCATAATCAGTTAATGCAGCAAGGTGTTAATTGTTAAATTGGCCCTTCAGATATTCACAGGCCCTTTCTTGGCTCTCCGGGCCCCGGAGCGATGTACCGGCTACCCCCTTTTTTCTCATAGGCCCTGCGTCACACTGACCTATATTTTTCAATTTCAGAGCCAGTTCGTTGATATTGAAAATATCTCTCAGAATGATCTAAGACAAAATGTATAAATTACCGAATATAGGTGCGTATCATACCAATATATTGTAATTAGAGAATATTTGAATTCTCCTCTGAAACCGCTTGACGAAATGAATCGACATATTGCAGGAAGCATCATTGGAATGTCCTTTATAAAGATTTCTCATTAATTCCGATCCGCTAAAAAACATGGGCGCCACAGTAATTCATGTTTCTGATTGGTTGATTTCTAAAAAAAAAAATCTTCTCCTCTGAAATCGCTTGGCCAAATGAATCGAAACTAGGTAGGAAGCATCCTTGGAAAGTCCTCTATGAAGAATGCTCATTTAGTTCCAATCTGGTAACACACATGGCCCCCACAGGCCATTCTTGTTTCTGATTTGTTGATTTCTAAGAAAATCTTCTTCTCTGGAACTGCTGAGCCAAATCAACCGAATCTTGGTAGGAAGCGTCTATAGAAGGTCCTCTATTACGATTGTTAAGTTCTTCCCGATCCGTTAACAAACATGTCTGCCATAGGGCAGGTCGATTTCTAAAAATCTTCTTTTCTGAAACTGCTTAGCCAAATGAACCAAACCTTGGTGGGATGCACCTGTGGAAGGTTCCGTATTAAAGTTCCTCAAAGCAGACTATAAGATGAGCGACACAGGCTCACCCCACCGAGCCTCTAGTTTTGTATTATCCTTAATGTTTGTACCTCATTGTTTGTACTTTGTTACCTATCATGTTGTACCTGTAATCCCAAGTCCTCTAATGACTGGTAATTTACGTTCGTTCTGCATGCCAATCACACTATATGAAAGCTATAAACATGGTTCAAGTTAGTGTTTATCGATAAGACTGGATATTTTTAAACTTTAGACCTATTAGTAAACATGTTCCAGTGTTGTATCTGTACACCAGTATTATATGTTTAATGAACTGGTAAACATATCTGTAGATTATTTAGTGGATGACCGTGTTATGTAAATCTCTTAATAATGCAGGTTGTTTTCCATATTATGTTTGGCAGAAAATGGAAGGAAATTATATAAATAAATCCAAGAGTGTTGTTTTTGTTTTTCGCTAGATATTTAACAACTTAATTATGAACTTAAAAACAGCGGTAACATACTAGGAAAGTTTGGCAACCCTACATAATTTATACCTCAATAATACATACGAAAGAGAACAGTCTGGACATCCATGAATCTGTTTTGTGTTCCTCTTGGCATTTCAATCAATGATTACTATCAGAATTGTCAGTCACTCTACTGGATACCTTAATTAAATATGACTGTGTCCGTAGAAAAAGCGATATAGTGCCGGCCGGGTCTGCCAAATGATTGACGAAAATCTCTTTCCAATTATAAACATATATTTTATCAGCGGTCAAAACCGAGCCGTAGAGTTACCGTGACATTAACTACATGTGCCTTTACTTTGTAAACCAGATAGGAATTCTAAAACATTCCAAAGTACTGGGTTGGGCTCATAAAACTAGATGATTAACCCCGTCATTTTTTTATTGAAGTGCCTGTACCAAGCCAGGAAAGTGAGTGGTCATGTATTAGTGGTGTTGATTTTGCTTCTTTCTATGATTTTAATATTTGACTTTGGAATTGTTCCAACTGTGTGGTATTTTGTTTTTCATTTGATTAAAGTACATATTGAAGGGTGTGGCCACTCTGGCAAACTTCCACTTCCCTTCTTTTAAAAGTCCCTACTTGTACCTAGGACATAACCTGTAACATCGCCATATGATGTATTGGTGTGTGTGTGTGTGTATTTAAAATTTCTTTTAAATTATGACAAAATTTATGTAACACAAGACACAGATAATTATATTTGGCTCTAAAAAACGAACACTTGAATGCTTACGTGAAATATGAATAGACATGCATTCCTACCCTAATGATGTTTGCCGATAATCCATTGACACTTAATTTGATTATACTTCATGTAAATTTCCTGTCTTCTCATTGGTTAAGGAGCGTGTGCAAATTTAGTCTATCACATGGCAGAGTGTGATAATTTAGTCGATCACCCGCTCGATTTAAAACGTTTATGTCTGAGTCAATTGCGCGAGTTAAAAGATCGGATAATCAAAGTCGGAATTTAAATTGAAATATAATATCGGTGAAGGAATGAAAAAGTTCCGGAAATTCCTGACTTTTTGTCTGATGACTTTGTTTTGGCAAATGTATTGAATGACTTTTCTTTTTTACTGCCACATCAATTATTTTACCTTCAGCCATCATTTTGCATCTGACGTCTCTTTCTGTATAATAAAACACTTATTAACTAGATATTCGGGGAATAGTAAGTTTATTAAATTGCTCACTTTTCATTTAAGAACACCCATCTGTATAAAATATACACTAAAATGGCAGAAAAATATTAACAAATACAAAAAATGTATGTAATCTTATTTATTACACATCATCGATATCACAGTTTAACACATTTAAAGACAACAGCAATTGAAATTCAGGGCATCAAAATCATAAAAAAGAATGAAACTAGGAGAAAAGAACATTCAGTATAATAAAACAAGTAACACATAGCTGAGAGGGTGGTAGAGCAGATTGTTATCCCTAGAAATTCTCGGCATAACAATCTGCTCTACCACCCTCTCAGCTATGTGTTATTTATATAATGTCGAATGCTCAATATTGTGTATTATTATACCTCATATATTAATTACCATAAATAGATAAATTTGATTGGACAATGGGTAAAAATCAGAACACGTGATCACACAGGACAAAAATCATATTCCGTGAAATAAAAATCATATTCCACCCCCTCGGAAGCCTCGCGGGTTTTCCCACCAGAGCTATCGTTCTTTGACAGGAAACCGTCAGAGGCAATCGGAACGCATCACTTGCAGGCGACCGATACAATGGCCACAGCCGAAATGGTAGAAATGTTGGTTTAAGGGCCATATTTCTAATTGGCCAGATTGTTTTCTCTTGGATATTGATCTTGAATCTCTATTGTTGTGGATGTAGTTTTTAAATGTCTGAGACAACGTTCCAATGGACTTAAAATATGCTTGCCAGCAGTATTTTACATGTATGCGTTTTTTTGGTTTCATTCGGTATAATAAAACATTTATAGCATGCGGGTTCAGGAAATATGAAAATAAATTCACCCACGAGTATCATATTCCCCTCGGGTGTTGCCCTTAGGAAATATGATACTCTTGGGTGAATAAATTTTCATATTTCCCACACCAGCATGCAATAAATGTATAGTATCATATACATTATTGTATTATTTGTCACATACATAAATGTTATTTTGCATGGATAACCTGGTCAAGTAAGTTTCGACTCAATTTTACTTAGATGTCGGCCATTGTTTTGATTTTAGAACAACTGCCGTACATGGGTCGTAAATGTCGTTATCAGCGTATTGAACGTCATTTTTTGAGTCTTTTGAGTCGAAAACGTCATAAACGAGTCTTACATTGCTATAAAAGGCGCGTAACGAGATAATTTCTCAGTTGTGGTCTAACTGGGCACAAGACAACATCGTCAAAAGCCAGCACTTGCTACTTTTAATCCTATTTTGAGTCTCTTCGACGTTTATACTTAAAGTTAAAGTCTTGAAGGTTAGGTTTTTGAGAGTCTCTTGAGTTTATCTTTGTAGATTCTATTTTTATCTTGATAAAAGACTCGCTTCTAAAAGACTCACCCAGTCTTAAAGACTCTTTTCTCTCGATCGTAGCTTTATTCGACTTTATCGGAAGTGACAACTTACACACATTTTATCTAAAAACACATTCCGACTTTGAGATTAGAAAGCACAAATCAACAGCTACTTTTCAGTAAAATACTTGAATCTCATTTCTTTTGTTGAGAAAACAAACGACTCAAAGGACTGATTATCACTCGTACTTTCAAAGAAACCGAGAACAACTCATGTAATTCATACAAAAGCTGTACACGGCACCGAAGTCTGGTTTTGTTTTTGCGAGTTTATCTTAAATATCCACATTCCGGAGAGAATGCATATATAGAGGTGTGTGTAATTAAGTATCCAAAAGCATTTTGTTAAAGTTCTGGGTTAAATTGAGAACCAAAGATCGTCTTAACTTCGCTAGGTATTTATGCATTGACGTGTATTTTCTTTATTGACATCTATTTGTATAGCACTTGACCAAGGTTATCCAATATTTTGCTTGCCAATATTATTGTTGCTATTTTTTCTTGTACGTTAGATAGTGTTACTGTCATTCTAAACACATTATTAAACGTACAATCCTACTGAATTATTCATTGTACTGGAAGCCTACGTCGACTTAATTATTCCGCATCTGCGTCCGTTGGACACCTATCAGAAACATAACATTGTACAGGGATACAGTCGTGTATTTATAGCCTAACACTCCTCCCCCTTTTCTTAGCAGTTTCTAGGATTTGTTGGTTTGAGACTCCATGGTCATTGAAATAAAACAATTATAACACTGTCCTTAACCATTCGCACCGGACACGCTACAATATAAACAAGGTCAATATCATTATGCATTAGTATTGGAACATTTGACTTCTCTACCCGTTACGCAACTATTCTCCACTCTAAGCATAAAAAGGAATGGCCAACGGTATAACAAATATCTTGTTTTATGAACGGACAAATCCTTTTTATGAAAAAACACACTCTGATTCTAACAAAGCGTTCTCTGAAACTGAATGGTTTGGTTTATGGTGCTTAACGCCACTTTCAATAACATTTCAGCTATATCGTGGCGATCGGTTTATTAGTGGAAGAAACCGGAGTACCCGGCCCAGAGAAAATAACCGACTTGCCGTAAGTCACTGACTAACTCTACCACATAATGCTGTATCGAATCACCTTGCCTGAGCGGGATTCGAACTCACAACGTTAGTCCCTGAAACTGACATCATCAGAATGTTTAAATTTTTTAGTAACAACATATTTGTTGTGTTTGGTTGACATCTTTTCAAAATAGTCGGTATTCCTGTGAATACCAAATGTGCTCCTTTTCACACCGAATAGTTCTTTTATTCGTACGAATAAGACTTTAGCTTTACGATCGCCATCATGACTTAATTGTTAAGGAATATCTTAGTCACATATGACTACGGATATGTTCTAACTATCGTAGTTACAATCCTGTCCCCGTCCCACTTTCCTCTTTGATTGGTGGAGAAGAAACTGCTTACCCTTCCGGAGAACATATTTCATCCTTATTGTTAGTGGAATTGGTACTGTTCGGTTGCGGTGTATAATTTTGTTGACCATTGTTCGTCTTATTTCTTTTAGAAATTGTATTAACTGTCTTTTTCAATTCACGGCTTCTGGGTTACCGTTTAGTATCTTCTGTGTTACCCTTTATAACCTTCTGGGTTACCCTTTGGTATCTTCTGGGTTACCCTTTAGTATCTTCTGGGTTACCCTTTAGTATCTTCTGGGTTACCCTTTAGTATCTTCTGGGTTACCCTTTAGTATCTTCTGGGTTGCCCTTTAGTATCTTCTGGGTTACCCTTTAGTATCTTCTGGGTTACCCTTTAGTATCTTCTGGGTTACCCTTTAGTATCTTCTGGGTTACCCTTTAATATCTTCTGGGTTACTCTTTAGTATCTTCTGGGTTACCCTTTAGTATCTTCTGGGTTACCCTTTAGTATCTTCTGGGTTACCCTTTAGTATCTTCTGAGTTACCCTTTAGTATCTTCTGAGTTACCCTTTAGTATCTTCTAGGTTACCCTTTAGTATCTTCTGGGTTACCCTTTAGTATCTTCTGAGTTACCCTTTAATATCTTCTGGGATACCTTTTAGTATCTTCTGGGTTACCCTTTAGTATCTTCTGAGTTACCCTTTAGTATCTTCCGGGTTACCCTTTAGTATCTTCTGAGTTACCCTTTAGTATCTTCTGGGTTACCCTTTAGTATCTTCTGGGTTACCCTTTAGTATCTTCTGAGTTACCCTTTAATATCTTCTGGGTTACCCTTTAGTATCTTCTGAGTTACCCTTTAGTATCTTCTGGGTTACCCTTTAGTATCTTCTGGGTTACCCTTTAGTATCTTCTGAGTTACCCTTTAGTATCTTCTGAGTTACCCTTTAGTATCTTCTGGGTTACCCTTTAGTATCTTCTGAGTTACCCTTTAGTATCTTCTGAGTTACCCTTTAGTATCTTCTGGGTTACCCTTTAGTATCTTCTGAGTTACCCTTTAGTATCTTCTGAGTTACCCTTTAGTATCTTCTAGGTTACCCTTTAGTATCTTCTGGGTTACCCTTTAGTATCTTCTGAGTTACCCTTTAATATCTTCTGGGATACCTTTTAGTATCTTCTGGGTTACCCTTTAGTATCTTCTGAGTTACCCTTTAGTATCTTCCGGGTTACCCTTTAGTATCTTCTGAGTTACCCTTTAGTATCTTCTGGGTTACCCTTTAGTATCTTCTGGGTTACCCTTTAGTATCTTCTGAGTTACCCTTTAATATCTTCTGGGTTACCCTTTAGTATCTTCTGAGTTACCCTTTAGTATCTTCTGGGTTACCCTTTAGTATCTTCTGGGTTACCCTTTAGTATCTTCTGAGTTACCCTTTAGTATCTTCTGAGTTACCCTTTAGTATCTTCTGGGTTACCCTTTAGTATCTTCTGAGTTACCCTTTAGTATCTTCTGGGTTACCCTTTAGTATCTTCTGGGTTACCCTTTAGTATCTTCTGAGTTACCCTTTAATATCTTCTGGGTTACCCTTTAGTATCTTCTGAATTACCCTTTAGTATCTTCTGGGTTACCCTTTAGTATCTTCTGGGTTACTCTTTAGTATCTTCTGGGTTACCCTTTAGTATATTCTGGGTTACCCTTTAGTATCTTCTGGGTTACCCTTTAGTATCTTCTGGGTTACCCTTTAGTATCTTCTGAGTTACCCTTTAATATCTTCTGGGATACCTTTTAGTATCTTCTGGGTTACCCTTTAATATCTTCTGAGTTACCCTTTAGTATCTTCCAGGTTACCCTTTAATATCTTCTGGGTTACCCTTTAGTATCTTCTGGGTTACCCTTTAGTATCTTCTGGGTTACCCTTTAATATCTTCTGGGTTACCCTTTAGTATCTTCTGGGTTACCCTTTAGTATCTTCTGAGTTACCCTTTAGTATCTTCTGGGTTACCCTTTAGTATCTTCTGAGTTACCCTTTAGTATCTTCTGGGTTACCCTTTAGTATCTTCTGAGTTACCCTTTAATATCTTCTGGGATACCTTTTAGTATCTTCTGGGTTACCCTTTAATATCTTCTGAGTTACCCTTTAGTATCTTCTGAGTTACTCTTTAGTATCTTCCAGGTTACCCTTTAGTATCTTCTGGGTTACCCTTTAGTATCTTCCGGGTTACCCTTTAGTATCTTCTGGGTTACCCTTTAGTATCTTCTGGGTTACCTTTTAGTGTCTTCTGGGTTACCCTTTAGTATCTTCTGAGTTACCTTTTAGTATCTTCTGGGTTACCCTTTAGTATCTTCTGGGTTACCTTTTAGTATCTTCTGGGTTACCCTTTAGTATCTTCTGGGTTACCCTTTAGTATCTTCTGGGTTACCTTTTAGTGTCTTCTGGGTTACCCTTTAGTATCTTCTGAGTTACCCTTTAGTATCTTCTGAGTTACCCTTTAGTATCTTCAAGCGTTGTTTTTTTTAAATAACAGAGTGTATATAACAATGATCATGTCTATGATTAATTGTATAATAGTTGGTTTATGGTGTTTAACGCCATATTCAACAATATTTCAGTTATATCGTGGCGGTCAGTTTTATTTGTGGAGAAAACTGACCTGTTGCAAGTCACTGACAAACGTTATCGCATAAAGTTATATCAAATACACCTCGGCACGAGGGAGGTTCGAACTCACAACTGGAATTGATTACACAGGTAGTTGTAAATCAAATACCATACGATCACGACCACGACGGTCCCTTTTTTACTGGAAATTCTGTTTTGAATGCCGTATAATTGGACTTTGTACTTAGTATAAGTAGTATGAATTATTTTTATTCGACTTTGAACTCGTCATCCCTCTAAGCCGTGATCAGATATAGGAGGACACACAGAGAAATGACATAAGCACCAAGATATAAATCTTAAAATGGTCATGACGGAAGTACTCATATACTTATATATACATGCATGTTTCTATTTTATTTAATTGGTAGATACTACATTTGACATACGCAATGATCAACTCTATCTGATCGTTATGTAGTCTCCTACTTGAAAACTAACAAAGACTATTGAAAATTGTTTCTTAAAAATATTAACAACTCTTAATGGCACATGTCAATCAACTACAATGAGGAAAGCAGGGGGCAACTTGTCCGAGGTTAAGAAAGAAAAATCTTTGCAGGGGTACATGTCTAAAATTATTGAATCAGCGAAATGTCATCTAAGACTATCATAAGTATGAAATATTCAAACAGTTAAAACTTTAAACAGCTGGTATATTTAAGATTTAAAAATACTGAGGTAGAATTTCACGGGCATTTAAATCAAGCTTTAGGTGTCAAGTGTGTTATATACTGTTTGTTGATTAATTTTTGTAAATAAACACTATCACTATTTCATATAGACTTTATATCTAAAAGACATCATCGAGGTGTCATAGTATATATGATACTTGAATAATGACGTATTGTTGAAAGCATATTGTAAATCAAGAGGGCCACAAGTCGAGGGGTGTCTATATACAACGTGTACGAAGAGTTACAAGTCATATTTTTGGAGAATAAGGTGGGTTTTCGCCGTCATACGTTCAATGAATTGAACTTTTTTTCTTCTTTTTCTGTTTGTTCGTTTTTTCACCCTTTTGTTTTGTTTTGTTTTTTTATTTTTTGCTTGCTTGTTTTTTTTTCTTGTTTACTATATTCCATTGTCTTTAAAAGGATAATTTGATAAACATTAATTGTATTAATTACACAATTATTGTTTTTCAATATATTTAAAGAATTCGTTTTGTCCCCACAAAAGAAAGAGTGTTATGTTATTGGATTTGAAAGATAGATATAATGTGTCTAATCTTTAAAAGAGTGTTGGTCTAGTACAAAGCAGATATCATCATCACCATTATCATCTCATCAGAAAGTAACTTGATCTCGCTATGATATTAACAGCTAAAAATTGCTCATCAGGCGATAAACACCAATCAATCACTCTTTCATAACGCATAGACTTTAATAAGAAGAGTTTGAGCATAGACAGTTCTTAATAAGATGCTCATCAATATTTATATATCTCGATAACGAGGCTAAGCTAGGCAAAATTTGTAAACAACACGGCAGCCTCCAGTGGAGAGAATATTTCAACAAGAGATTTGTCGAAACTGCCAGATTTTCTTTCACCTTTGTGGAAGATTTCATCAAAGGACATGGTACTAGCTCTGGTAAAGAACAAATGGCTAAAGGGTTTAAATACTACAGCGAGGAATACGTGCATTCTGTATTAGTGGTAATCAAAATCCGTAAATCGAAGGACAGACAAGACAATGGCCAAAAGGAACAGGACAAACGGACAAACAACGATCTACAAACACTACATATAAAATTAAAGATCGAGCAACACAAACCCCACTAAAAACCGGGGGTGAACTCAAGTGCTCCGGAAGGGTAAGCAGTTCCTGCTCCACTAGTAGCATCCGTCGTGATGCGCCAGTTACAAACCCGGTGATAAGCCATGGATTAGGGAAGGACCGGGAAGTGCTTACAACAAGATAGGAGGTCACTGTATTGTATTTTAAGCTTTGCGGACTTAAATCGTCAGTTTTACGGTCGCAAATTGAGCTTACCCCTGTCCCCATAAAAATCAAATTGTTGCTCCTCGATGATTTGAAGTGGGGAACATGAACGAGAAAGCAATATATTCAAATGCTGTTATGGTGCCAGTCCTGCGATGATTCAACTATATAATAAATAAAGCAATTCTGAATAACTAGAGTAACACAACGAGCTTCAGGTGTGGAGCAGGAACTGCCTATCCTTCCGGAGCACATGGGTTCACCACCGGGTATTAGTGGGGTACGTGGTACTCAATCTTTAGATTTATCTGTAATGTTTTGTAGATCGTTGATTGCCCTTTTGTCCTTTTTCTTCTGATCGTTGTGTTGTCTGTCCTTCTTCGATTTACGGATTTTGGCATCTGCACCCTCTTCTAAAAGAATAATTGTTTGTTGTGAAATGATCATAATATTGTATATAAAATTTCAACACTCTGAGGGGACCGTCCTGATCGTGATGGTATGGTAATTGGATTTGCAACTACCTATGCAATTAGTGCCTATCACCACTAACGTTGTGAGTTCGAACCCCGTTCATGGCAACATGTACTCGATACATCAATATGTTATAAAGTTTGTCAGTGACTTGCGACAGGTCGGTAGTTTTCTCCGGTTTCCTCCACAAGTAAAACTGACCGGCACGATATAACTATAATAATGTATATTAGTGGCACTAAATACCATAAACCAAACCAAACCATAATACCAATTATAAGTAATATAAAAATAGGAAGATCCTGTATGTATTACAATGTCATGATCCTGTACTAGTATCACAATGTCATACTGTATATTTATTTTATCACCTTTAAAGTGTATTAAATCTTTATTTTTGTTTGATCTCCTGTCAAATAAATTTGTGTTCGATTTATCATCATGGTCCCCTGGGCAGTTTTAACAAAGATGACATGCAGCAAAACCAATTATATTAAAAGTGTCAAAAGAACAATAATCTATTATTATATCAGCCCAATGTTTACATGGGTGACATGAATTTTATAAATAAATTGTATAACATATCATAAGAATAATACCTTTTCTGACACTTTACCTGTCTATTAGATTTGTATATGTATTCGACAGATTGTTTGTTCGTTTTCGGATCATTTCATTTAGTACTTGAAGTCAATTACATTTGGGATTATCAGTTGCATGTAATGTACATGTTTCGGCTCTCTTTCATTACAAATGTAGATATCAAATTAAGTGCGCATGACGTGTTTCTGGATTAACCTTCATCAAGTACGCTCACAAACGGAAGATTGGAAAGCCAAATAATTTAAAGTTTTGGGAGCAATAAAACCACAGGATAGCCAAAATCAGCTAAGGTCCCCTATGTCTGAGGGAGGAGAATAGTTAGTGTGGTAATATGTTATTGTACATAAACAATAGGATTGGACAGCAAGTTATACCAACTTATATGAAGTCCTCTCCTTACAAAATATACACAATACAATACAATACAAATCTTTTATTGTCAATCATGACGCCCAATATATTGAGCAGAATAATTAAGTGAATTACATACATTTGATTTCATATTGATTGGTTTGATTGGTTTTAAAACAAAGAAAGGACAATATAACAAATGAATAAATACAATAATAAAATCTGACCCTGCATGGTGATCTTACATAATTTCAGATGAAAATAATGAAATGAATACACATGAAATAATGACAGTAAAGAAAAATACTAACAATAGACATTTAAAATTTTGACACTGATAAGATGAAATAATATTGTACATCATTTGTTTTGTACGACAACTTCTGTATCACGTATGTATAAAGTTCAAGATTATATGTATAATGTTCAAGATTAGACTTAGAACGTTATATAGTAACGCTGTTCGTCCGGTTATATGTGAGGTCATGATCATATGAGGAGCCCACTTTATATGAACACATCGTTTTACTACGAGAGGAGGTTTGGGTCAATAAAACTACGTTATCCCCGACACTTTATTGCCTGTACCAAGCCAAGAGAGAGAGAGAGGGGTCATGTATATCGATTTGGTCTCTATTTCTACCATTTTCCTATTTGACACTTTTATGACATAAAGTTAAGATTACTGTTACACATGAACGCGAGTATAAATAAATATATGTGCAATCAATGTTTAAGTTTGCTTAGATAAGATTTTAACTTTGGTTAGAGACCAACCATTTTCGTATCGAGAAAAATGTACTAGGATGTCTTATTCGGACATAATTTTTTTTTGTCTCTGTATGTGTTAGGGTTATGGTGTTTAACGCCACTTTCAAAAATATTTCAGTTATATCGTGGGGATCAGTTTTATTGGTGGAGGAAACCGGAGTACCCGGAGAAAACCACTGACCTGTCGCAAGTCACTGACAAACTTTATCACAATGTTGTAACGAGTACACCTCACCATTAACGGGATTCAAACACGCAATGATGGATGGACGCGTAATTAAGTTGTTCAAAATTTACAAGAAACAGGAAGTGCTTATTGGTTGTTCATCTTTTTAGGTTTTTGTGTTGTGAGTTTTTCCTCGTTCTGTGTCTTGTGCCCATTGTTGTCTGTGTCTTTATGATTGTTCATTCTTGATCATCCCTTCGACTTTCTCTGATTTTTATTTGCTTAGTTGAATTGAAAACAAAACTGTGATGGAAGAAAACAAATATGGTTTACAGAGATATCGTTTCAGTTATATCGTGGAGGTAAAATTGTATTGGTCGAGGACTGACAAACTTTATCACATAATGCTGTATCGAGTACACCTCGCATGAGCGGGGTTGGAACTCACAACGTTAGTGGTGATAGGCACTGATTGAATACGTAGTTATAAATCCAAATACCATACGTTCACGACCATGACGGCCCCTAATACTAAGAAATTTAAAAAAATATACAAATGTACAGAAGCTATAGAAGGTCAATTTAAACAATGAAATCATACTAAACAGACATAAACATGACATGAGAAATAAGGGTAATAACAAAATTACCGAACTCCGAACAATCTTACAAAGGGAAAGTCAAAACTCATAATTATATAAACAGACAAAATCAGTCAACAACCGGAATACTGTGAAAACCGTGGGTTGAATCAGATTTTAAAGCACCAAACCTCCCGCTTTCATTACGGTTCAAAGGTTCCAGCTGTCACTATAACAATGCAATGTATTTATAACAATACTGGAACAAAATAGATAAAATAGTTGACAAAGCAGTACTAAATTCAGTGAAGTAAATGTCAAAGACAATTTTACGTCACACATTGATAAACAAATATTTTTGACATTTTTGTTGACTGCCTTATCTTTATACATTTTCACTATATGAAAATGCATCGTTTATTATCGTCTCTGCAGAGACGGAATATATTTCGACAAGATCTTGGTATCGGAATATAAACTTTTTAAGAGATCGAATAAGGCGAATATTTTTATAGCCCTGGTCCAGTAGCCTGTTTCTCAGATGAAGATGACGTTTCAGGAAATCAGAATAATTGCTACTGGCCCTTGCATAGCGAATCAATTGCGAGATATAAACACCATATGCAGTAGAAGCTGGCATATTGCTGCACATATTTGGAAAATTTATGATTTTAAAATTGAAGTCGTCCCGTTTATCATAAATTTTAGTACGGAGTTGACCACTGTCGTCAAATTCGAGGTATAAGTCCAAAAATGATGCGGACGAAGCTGTATCTGTGATCTCTTTAACTTCCACCTCTGGAGGATATATCAATGGAAGAAATTCTGCAAATCTAGAATTATTGATAGATAAAACGTCATCAATATACTTGCATGCGAAATTAAAGGCTCTAGCCTCATGAATCTTCTTATCTTTAACAAGCTTTTGAAGTAACTCCGATTCATATGAGTATAAAAATAAATCGGCTAGAAGAGTGGCACAATTTGTACCCATTGGTATGCCGACGATCTGCTGAAACAGTGTCCCTCCAAAGGAGACAAATATGTTATCGATGAGGAACTCCAGCATACTGATCACTTGTTTCTCGGAGTAGCATGTTTTACCTTTTTGAATTTTGTTTGAAAAATATGTGGAATTGTAGCCTAATACAACAAATTTTGAGCCATAGTTTCTATGACTGAAAGCTTTGTGAATTGTTTCTTTTAAGCGGGTTTTTAATTTGTCATGCGGTAGGGTGGTATATAGAGTTGAAAAATCAAAAGTTTTGACGGAGGATATCTGAGAGAAAGATCTTGATTTAAGGCTATCCAAAAGGTCTTTAGAGTTTTTCAAAATCCACATGTGATTTATGCTACTACGCGAGTAAACAGTTTCACAATATTTCTGTTGTCCCTCTTTTACTGCAGACAGAATCTTTGTCAGGTGAATAGACAATTCTTTCGTCGAACAAGTTGATGATCCCCCTATGTACCTTCCTTTGTATGGTGTCTTATGGAGCTTAGGTATCCAATATAAATAGGGTAAATCCTCAGACTCTTTACCGACAATACAGGGCACACAGTACGAAGAAAAACTCAACACAACATGCGCAGGACAAACAAACACAAACAACGGAAATAAGACATGAGTCTTCAACAAACAACTGAAGCCAAAGATGAATCGAACACCGCTTCCATGCAAAAACCACAACGGACAACACAACACGGAATGGCGAACGTAAAGACACATAACACCACAACACAAAAAAACTGAAAACATCAACAACACGTAGATATCAAAATAAATGCGCATGACGCGTTTCTTGGACAACCTTTATCAGGTACGCTCAAAACCGAAAGATTTGACAGCCAAATAATTCTACAATTTTTGGGAACAATAAAACAAAAGGGCCTAAACAGGATAGTCAAAATCGGCTAAGGTCACCTATGCCCGCCGAGGGAGGAGAACCTTAGTTTTGATAAAAATTACATTGTTTAGGAACTGTAAATTTCAAGAATAAATATATTTAATAAACCACGTCAGTGACGAAACACTGACTACTGGATGGATGATATCATCGTGGATGAATAGTCCACAAGCAGATGTAACGACCCAGTGATGGTAATTAAAATGTAGATATCAAATTTCGTACGCACGATGCATTTCTGGAATAGCTTTCATCAGGTACGCTCAAAAAGGAAAGATTGGAAAAACCATATAATTCAAGTGTTTGGGGGCAATAAAGGCGTGTTTCTGGAATAACCTTCATAAATCATGATAAGGATGGGAAAATGAATATATCATAGAAAAGAGCAACCATTATTCATGTCGGTAAGTAGCGCAGAAAGGACATTGCATTGTAAATTAATAAAACAATAAAAAGTAAGACATAAGATGTTAATGTTCAATTTTCAAAACGATTTTTTTTTTATTACGAAGTAAACGTTTTACATGCCGATGTTTAATAACTTCTGCTTTGGCAAAATACCTTCTCGTTCTTTTCATATCTTTCAACAATTATAAAGTGCTTGTTTGAATTTGTTATGAAATCTTTGTTTTTACGGTGTGTTTTTAATATCCGGAACATTTCTTAAATATTCTGCACAATTTCAACAATCTGCGTTGAAAACTGGAAGGAGTTGATAACACAAAATATGGAGTTAGGGGTTAGATATTATGGTGTTTAACGCCACTTTCAACAATATTTCAGTTTTTATGGAGGAAACCGGAGAAAACCATCGACCTGTCGCACGTAACTGACAATCTTGATCACATAATGTTGCATCGAGTACACCTCGCCATGAGCGGGATCCGAACTCACAACGTTAGTGGTGATAGGCACTGATTGCATATAAAGTTGCAAATCCAACTTCCAAACGATCACCACCACGACGGCCCCCACAAAATAGGCACCGGCTATATAGTTACTGGTTACGTTTTTGAAAATGATAAATGTCAAAATGTATCAAAATGAAATTAAAAAAATATTTCTCAGGAACGAGACCCATAATGTACACATGATCAAGATGTGTACAAGCATTCTGCAAAGTCTCAACTATCTACATTGCAAATTGTAGGAGAACTTATTACGCAAAATAGATACTATCTACTAAAAAGAAAAAAAAAAGAAAGTGTTGGGTAAATAGCTTATTTTTCAGTGAATGAGGAAAAAGTGATATATCTTAATACGCACTATGGCAATGTGAGTTGGTCAACAACAAACCAACCAGTATTTAATCTACGCCTTGTGCAAATTATGTCTAAATGTTCTCCTCTAAAACTACAATGAAAATAATACTAGTATTTACACCAAGTTAAGTTTGACGCCTTTTTTATATATTTAAACAGGAATAAGACAATTTAAAATTTACTTACATGATAATGGGTCATTCAACATGTATTAATTTCATTGGTTTGAAGGTCAACAACTCGGATTAGGATTTTAAAAAATAGATTTTAGACCATTATTGTGATTCTGTTTCATGATCATCAATTTTAATTGATATAAAAGGTTTATAGTAGACGGGTGTCTTATAAGAGATAAGAACGGTTTGCCCTTTGTGGGCGTCCAGGTTCACCTCCGGTGTTTTTAGTTTTGCCCTATGTCTTGTGTACCCAATGTTGCCAGTTTCTCTGGATTGTTCATTCTCCTTTCTTGATTGACCTTTCCGGTTTCTCTAACCTTTATTTAGCATATTTCCCTTTACCATTAATACACATTTAGAACATTTAACATTTAAAGCGTCCGTAAAACAAACAGTATTCTAAAGATTTTCATTTGTTATTGGATAAATCTGTAAGTCAACCTCCATATCATACAAAACACCCTTTATCCAATTACAGAGATTAGATGTATGGAGTATACTACCAGTATGAAAAGTCAATCAACAATCAATATTGCCATTACAGCCCTTATCAAAAAGAGGCTAAATAATTTGTAATATTATACAACAGAGATATTTAAGCTGATTACAAATTCATTGCAAATGTAAGGACGTGCGATCTATTTCTTCTTTCTATTTGATCTTAATATTTTATTAGATCTTGGTGCTTTACAAGGTTCAAATAATTAGTTGAAATTAGATGTACTTAATGAATAGGCTTTATTAATTTTACTTTATATATTATTATTATCATTATTATACAATATTTATATAGCGCATTATATAACAATTACTCTAAGCGCTTCACATTATAAAACCATAAAAATTATATAAGACACCAATTGATATAAAGTAAAAGTTCAAACAAAACAATATATATATATATATAAGCAGGCACAGATATACAAGACAGTATAACAAATCATAAAATCAAAATTAAAAGCTTTAGAAAAGAGCACTATCGGTTAAAAATATTAAATACCCTTGAAAACTATTAAAAGAAACTAAAAAGGAATTTCAAAATCATATGCTTTAAAAAAAAGAGCAGTGTCAGTTAAAAAATCAAATATTCTGAAGGCTACTAAAAATCTACAAGAAATTCTTAAAAGCAATTCTAAAAAAGTGAGTCTTAATTTCTTTTTAAAGATGTCCAAAGAATTCACATTCCGCAATGATAAAGGTAAACTGTTCCAGAGTGTAGGCGCGGCTTTGTCAAAACGCCTCTCACCGTAGCTTTTCGTTCGGACATCGTTTGGAGGATGCAAAAGCATACTGTTTTCCGACCTAAGGGCTCTGTTAGGTTTATACGGCGTTATCAGTTCTTGAAGATAGCTAGGAGCCTTGCCATGCTGTGCTTTGTACACATATATAAGAAGTTTGTATTGGCAACGGTAATGAACGGGCAGCCAGTGTAGCGAGATAAGAACTGGCGTGATAGTCATATTTCCCTTTTCGGGTGATAAGACGTGCTGCAGTGTTTTGCATACGTCGTAGCTTACTAATGATGTTGTTGTTAGTACCGTACAATAATGCGTTGCCAGTCTAGCCTTGATGTTACTAGGGAGCACACTAGTGTCCTACATGCATCAACTGAAATTAGCGATCGAATTCGACCAATGTTACGAATCTGCTGAAAACACGATCTTGTGATCGCACTGGCTTGCTGTTCCATACTGATGGTTTTATCAAAGTACATTCCTAGATTTTTCACACAAGACACATCGCTTAACACAGTTCCATCAAATTTCAATCGGAAATCAGAAAAATGCTTCACTTGATGTTTAGGTGCAAAGATAATCAATTCTGTTTTGTCTTGATTAAGCTTAAGCATATTGGCACTCATCCAATCAGCAATGTCCGATACACATCTTTCTAAACGTTCAGAAAGATCGGACCAGTCTCCTTGCGGTTTTATGACTTGATAAACTTGCGTATCATCTGCGTACGAATGGTATGACATTCCATGGCGCCTGCAAATTTCACCGACTGGTTTAGCGAAAATACAATACAGTTTCGGTCCTAAAACCGAGCCCTAAGGTACACCAAAACAGAGTTTGATATCATCGGATTGTACTGATCCTATAGCAACACGTTGAGTCTTGTCCATGAGATACGATTTAAACCACAGCAGAGCATCTTTGGTAACGCCAGTGGAATATTCCATATGATTGAAAAGTATCTGATGGTCAATGGTATCAAAAGCTGCCGATAAATCGAGCATGAGCAAGACGGCACAGCAATTACTATCTAGTGCATAGGCGATATCGTGATGAACCGGTAAGAGAGCAGTTTCTGTTGAATTATATGCGCGGTACGCTGACTGAACGTCGTCATGGAGAGAATGTGAATTGATATGATCTTCCAATTGATTGTTAACCTTTTCCAGTATCTTTGAAATGAAAGGTAAGTTGGAAACCGGTCGGTAGTTTTTTAGCATCTCTTTTTCAAGATTTGGTTTCTTACGCAACGGTCGTACGATAGCTTGTTTGAAAGACACTGGTACACATTGTTCAGATAGCGATTTATTGACTATATCTGTAATCGATGGCAACATATGATCCAAACAAAGTTTAAGAAGTTTTGTTGGTAACGGATCAAGTTCGCAAGACTTTGTTGGAGCAGCCAAGATAATTTTACGAAGTTCATCTCTTGAAACCGGTGAGAATGATGTTAGTGGTTCACCTTCGAATTTTATATCAGCTCTCATGGTATCACAGTTGTCACTGGATGAATTATTCGTAGCCGCTAAATTGTCCCGGATGGTTCTTATTTTTTCAAAAAAAAAATTCACAAAACTTGTCAGCCAGAGCTTTTCCATCATGGTACGAAGGAAGAATGACGTCTCGCTTATAAACCATCAAGTTATTTGTCAAACGATGCAGTTGCTTCTGATCATGTTCGATTTCGGATATTTTGTTTGAAAAGTAGTTCTTATATAGTATATACAGTAAAATTCATTTCTTGAATACAATTGACATCAATATTACAACGTTACCTTCGAAACCTTATGGAACCAGACCCATTGCACAGAAAACATTAGTCTAAGTATGAGTCAAACATTACGCAACCTCCGAAAAAGAATATCAGGACATATTGTACATGTAACGGGTCTGTCACGCATAAATTATTTTTGTTAGTTTTTGAATTGTGGGATTTATGTCCCAATAGGGGATTAAAAACTTCCTCAAAAATACGTCACCCCTTCTAAAGCAAATAAATACTCTCCCATTTCTGACTTTATGGTATTTAAATTATTTAGGTTGGTGTGACTCTACCTAGGTGTGATCACAGCTGCGTTTGAATTGATGTCACGTAATCAATTAGCATTCAAGCACGTAGGAGACAACGTTATAAATTCCTTTCCCGTGTGCCAGTTGTTTCGACTTGCCACAGTAGGACATTGCGAAACACATTTCTTTACTTCTGGGTGAGAAAAATGTAAAGCCTCAATTTATGCCTTGGATATGTTAGTTAACATGTAATCCAGAGTTCTCTGTAACGTTTGTCAGGTATTTGACTATTTCCGAGTATAACTCGTGTCAAATCTTTTCTCTTTCATTATTCAATCTTACGATGGCCTATACACTATCTAATATTTAAATGATGGTTGAGGCCACCGGCTCTCTTTTACTAGAACTAATATTATACATATGATAACTTCTGTGTCACGAAGATTAAATATGTTATGTGTAATATTCAAGATTATAGCGTTCTTTATAATAACACTGTTCGCTAGGTTATATGTGAGGCTGCTTAATAGAGGTGACCAAATGGGTAGATTTCACTGTTTTTATGATATATGCTGGGTAGTACAGATGTATGGAATGTAATTCTCATCTTCTATGATTTTCTGCAGTTTATCTTTATTTTATTGCAATTGATTTCCATTCTCGTTCTTTTCATATCTTTCAACAATTATAAAGTGCTTGTTTGAATTTGTTATAAGATCTTTATGTTTTTACGGTGTGTTTTTAATATCCGGAACATTTCTTAAATATTTGCAAAATTTCAACAATCTGCACTGAAAACTGGAAGGAGTTGATAACAAAAAATATGGAGTTAGGGGTTAGATATTATGGTGTTTAACGCCACTTTCAACAATGTTTCAGCTTTGATGGAGGAAACCGGAGAAAACCATCGACCTGTCGCACGTAACTGACAATCTTGATCACATAATGTTGTATCGAGTACACCTCGCCATGAGCGGGATCCGAACTCACAACGTTAGTGGTGATAGGCACTGATTGCATATAAAGTTGCAAATCCAACTTCCAAACGATCACCACCACGACGGCCCCCACAAAATAGGCACCGGCTATATAGTTACTGGTTACGTTTTTGAAAATGATAAATGTCAAAATGTATCAAAATGAAATTAAAAAAAATATTTCTCAGGAACGAGACCCATAATGTACACATGATTAAAATATGTACAAGCTTTCTGCAAAATCTCAACTATCTACATTGCAAATTGTAGGAGAACTTATTACGCAAAATAGATACTATCTACAAAAAAAAAATAAAAAAAAAAAAAAAAAAATATCTACTAACAAAAAAATAATAGTTGGGTAAATAGCTGATTTTTTAGTGGATGAGAAAAAAGTGATATACCTTAATACGCACTATGGCAATGTGAGTTGGTCAACAACAAACCAACCAGTATTTAATCTACGCCTTGTGCAAATTGTGTCTAAATGTTCTCCTCTAAAACTACAATGAAAATAATACTAGTATTTACACCAAGTTAAGTTTGACGCCTTTTTTATATATTTAAACAGGAATAAGACAACAATTTAAAATTTACTTACATGATAATGGGTCATTCAACATGTATTAATTTCATTGGTTTGAAGGTCAACAACTCGGATTAGGATTTAAAAAATAGATTTTAGACCATTATTGTGATTCTGTTTCATGATCATCAGTTTTAATTGATATAAAAGGTTTATAGTAGACGGGTGTCTTATAAGAGATAAGAACTGTTTGCCCTCTGTGGGCGTCCAGGTTCACCTCCGGTGTTTTTAGTTTTGCCCTATGTCTTGTGTACCCAATGTTGTCAGTTTCTCTGGATTGTTCATTCTCCTTTCTTGATTGACCTTTCCGGTTTCTCTAACCTTTATTTAACATATTTCCCTTTACTATTAATACACATTTAGAACATTTAACATTTAAAGCGTCCGTAAAACAAACAGTATTCTAAAGATTTTCATTTGTTATTGGATAAATCTGTAAGTCAACCTCCATATCATACAAAACACTCTTTATCCAATTACAGAGATTAGATGTATGGAGTATACTACCAGTATGAAAAGTCAATCAACAATCAATATTGCCATTACACTCCTTATCAAAAAGAGGCTAAATAATTTGTAATGTTATACAACAGAGATATTTAAGCTGATTACAAATTCATTGCAAATGTAAGGACGTGCGATCTATTTCTTCTTTCTATTTGATCTTAATATTTTATTAGATCTTGGTGCTTTACAAGGTTCAAATAATTAGTTGAAATTAGATGTACTTAAATGAATAGGTTTTATTAATTTTACTTTATATATTATTATTATTATTATTATTATTATACAATATTTATATAGCGCATTATATAACAATTACTCTAAGCGCTTCACATTATAAAACCATAAAAATTATACAAGACACCAATTGATATGAAGTAAAAGTTAATACAAAACAAAATATATATATATATATAAGCAGGCACAGATATTCAAGACAGTATAACAAATCATAAAATCAAAATTAAAAGCTTTAGAAAAGATCACTATCGGTTAAAAATATTAAATACCCTTGAAAACTACTAAAAGAAACTAAAAAGGAATTTCAAAATCATATGCTTTAAAAAAAAGAGCACTGTCAGTTAAAAAATCAAATATTCTGAAGACTACTAAAAATCTACAAGAAATTCTTAAAAGCAATTCTAAAAAAGTGAGTCTTAATTTCTTTTTTAAAGATGTCCAAAGAATTCACATTCCGCAATGATAAAGGTAAACTGTTCCAGAGTGTAGGCGCGGCTTTGTCAAAACGCCTCTCACCGTAGCTTTTCGTTCGGACATCGTTTGGAGGATGCAAAGCATACTGTTTTCCGACCTAAGGGCTCTGTTAGGTTTATACGGCGTTATCAGTTCTTGAAGATAGCTAGGAGCCTTGCCATGCTGTGCTTTGTACACATATATAAGAAGTTTGTAATGGCAACGGTAATGAACGGGCAGCCAGTGTAGCGAGATAAGAACTGGCGTGATAGAGTCATATTTCCTTTTTCGGGTGATAAGACGTGCTGCAGTGTTTTGTACACGTTGTAGCTTACTAATGATGTTGTTGTTAGTACCGTACAATAATGCGTTGCCATAGTCTAGCCTTGATATTACTAGGGAGCACACTAGTGTCCTACATGCATCAACTGAAATTAGCGATCGAATTCGACCAATGTTACGAATCTGCTGAAAACACGATCTTGTGATCGCACTGGCTTGCTGTTCCATACTGATGGTTTTATCAAAGTACATTCCTAGATTTTTCACACAAGACACATCGCTTAACACAGTTCCATAAAATTTCAATCGGAAATCGGAAAAATGCTTCACTTGATGCTTAGGTGCAAAGATAATCAATTCTGTTTTGTCTTGATTAAGCTTAAGCATATTGACACTCATCCAATCAGCAATGTCCGATAAACATCTTTCTAAGCGTTCAGAAAGATCGGACCAGTCTCCTTGCGGTTTTATGACTTGATAAACTTGCATATCATCTGCGTACGAATGGTATGACATTCCATGGCGCCTGCAAATTTCACCGACTGGCTTAGCGAAAATACAATACAGTTTTGGTCCTAAAACCGAGCCCTGTGGTACACCAAAACAGGGTTTGATATCATCGGATTGTACTGATCATATAGTAACACGTTGAGTCTTGTCCATGAGATACGATTTAAACCACAGCAGAGCATCTTTGGTAACGCCAGTGGAATATTCCAAACGATTGAAAAGTATCTGATGGTCAATGGTATCAAAAGCTGCCGATAAATCGAGCATGAGCAAGACGGCACAGCAATTACTATCTAGTGCATAGGCGATATCGTGATGAACCCGTAAGAAAGCAGTTTCTGTGGAATTATATGCGCGGTACGCTGACTGAACGTCGTCATGGAGAGAATGTGAATTGATATGATCTTCCAATTGATTGTTAACATTTTCCAGTATCTTTGAAATGAAAGGTAAGTTGGAAACCGGTCGGTAGTTTTTTAGCATCTCTTTATCAAGATTTGGTTTCTTACGCAACGGTCGTACGATAGCTTGTTTGAAAGACACTGGTACACATTGTTCAGATAGCGATTTATTGACTATATCTGTAATCGATGGCAACATATGATCCAAACAAAGTTTAAGAAGTTTTGTTGGTAACGGATCAAGTTCGCAAGACTTTGTTGGAGCAGCCAAGATAATTTTACGAAGTTCATCTCTTGAAACCGGTGAGAATGATGTTAGTGGTTCACCTTCGAATTTTATATCAGCTCTCATGGTATCACAGTTGTCACTGGATGAATTATTAGTAGCCGCTAAATTGTTCCGGATGGTACTTATTTAAAAAAAAAAAAATTCACAAAACTTGTCAGCCAGAGCTTTTCCGTCATGGTACGAAGGAAGAATGACATCTCGCTTATTGCCCATCAAGTTATTTGTCAAACGATGCAGTTGCTTCTGATCATGTTCGATTTCGGATATTTTGTTTGAAAAGTAGTCCTTATACAGTATATACAGTAAAATTCATTTCTTGAATACAATTGACATCAATATTACAACGTTACCTTCAAAACCTTATGGAACCAGACCCATTGCACAGAAAACATTAGTCTAAGTATGAGTCAAACATTACGCAACCTCCGAAAAAGAATATCAGGACATATTGTACATGTAACGGGTCTGTAACGCATAAATTATTTTTGTTAGTTTTTAAATTGTGGGATTTATGTCCCAATAGGGGATTAAAAACTTCCTCAAAAATACGTCACCCCTTCTAAAGCAAATAAATACTCTCTCATTTCTGACTTTATGGTATTTAAATTATTTAGGTTGGTGTGACTCTACCTAGGTGTGATCACAGCTGCGTTTGAATTGATGTCACGTAATCAATTAGCATTCAAACACGTAGGAGACAACGTTATAAATTCCTTTCCCGTGTGCCGGTTGTTTCGACTTGCCACAGTAGGACATTGCGAAACACATTTCTTTACTTCTGGGTGAGAAAAATGTAAAGCCTCAATTTATGCCTTGGATATGTTAGTTAACATGTAATCCAGAGTTCTCTGTAACGTTTGTCAGGTATTTGACTATTTTCGAGTATAACTCGTGTCAAATCTTTTCTCTTTCATTATTCAATCTTACGATGGCCTATACACTATCTAATATTTAAATGATGGTTGAGGCCACCGGCTCTCTTTTACTAGAACTAATATTATACATATGATAACTTCTGTGTCACGAAGATTAAATATGTTATGTGTAATATTCAAGATTATAGCGTTCTTTATAATAACACTGTTCGCTAGGTTATATGTGAGGCTGCTTAATAGAGGTGACCAAATGGGTATATGTCACTGTTTTTATGATATATACTGGGTAATACAGATGTATGGAATGTAATTCTCATCTTCTATGATTTTCTGCAGTTTTTCTTTATTAATTGCAATTGATTTCCATTGAAAAAGTCTGTCTGGTTATTCTTCTCCTATAGAAGTTTGCATCCGCGATATAGTGATCATAAATCAATCGCACTAATCCATTGAAATACAACCAATCGTTATCTCATATTAGTCCATTTAAACATACGGCATACGCTGTTCTAATAAAATGTCACGACTGGTGGTACTCATGGATCAGGATTTTATCATTTCAAAATGGACAGAATCGTCCTCATGTTTTTGGTAGCAGTTGGTGGTATGTGTTCTAATTGTGTGTTGCGTTTCTTTACTATTTTTTGTTTTTATTTTACATCTGTTGTATTGTATAGTATTTATTATTTGCTTCGCCATATTTCCAATTAGTGTTTTTCTTTTGTAAAGATGTTTTAGTTCTGTCATAATATATTGGCCAATATTTGATTTTCAATTTCACATGTTTATTCTGGTGTGATACGGGCTTCCATAAAATTGGTCGGAAGTTAAGCTTAAGTGTTTTAACTGCACAAATTTCTGCTCTAATTTGAGTAAAAACTTTCAATCTTAATTTTGACTTTTCTTAATTTTAAGTGGGATTCTGGTGAAATAATGGCATATATATGAGAAAACCGAAGGGTCAATCAAGACTGGACAACCCAGAGAAACATGAAACATTGGACCAAAGACACAGAACGAAGACAAACAATACAAAACAAAACTTAAGCTTCATCAATTTCATATAGTTCGAACATTTTTTAAAATAGATTTTGAAGGCTAGTATTACTATTTTGTCCAGGAGCTTTGAATTTTTCACGGTTGTCACTATTTTTTTTTTTTTTCTATTAAAATTTGACTCTTTGATTTGATGCATTATTTTCAATTCCGGCAATTAACATGCATAGCATTAAGAAAGATATCGGCTTTATAGAAGATAGGATATACAGACATCTCGATGTCGCCATCACATATATGTAAATAAGGAAACTGCACCTCATTTCTGGCTAGATTGTCTACTACAATACAACTCAAATATTCGTAAAAGTGACGTTACACACCCAAACATCCTAAACAATATTATATCAATAGAACCCTATATAAGACAATTTGAGGCCACCTGTATCAGGTCAGCGATTAGAAGGGATGTCTCAACAACATTTGGTTCTCTGTAACTTAGGGTTATATTTTTATTATAAAGACGATTCTTGAAATCCCGAGAGCATCATGTTATATTTGTATGATTATCAGTTTGTCAAATGACTCATTATTTTATTTTTCGTAACCAATGACAACATTGCAACAATATTGTGGTGGTGAGTATAAATGATAGACGGTTGCTGCTCACAAGAATGCTCTGTAACCAAGGGTATATAGTGGTTTAGTTGTTAAATGTCCACACCAAAAGTTTTACGGTAGCCAACATGACCTGATTAACCGTTACGGAATATATCACAAATCACAATGGACGTACGGACAAGGGCAATACGACGTGTGTCACCAGTGAAGCACGAACTGCTTATACTACCGGAGCACCTTATTTCATTCCGTTTTTATTTGGCATTTGTGTTGATCCATTTTCACATTTCTGTGTAGTGTTTGGTAGATCACTGTTTTTTTCTTTCTTGTCCTTTTTCTTTTGGCCATTGTATTGTCTGTCCTTCCATTTACTACTTCTGAATACCGCTTTGGTCAACCCACCATTTCTTTAGAAATGCCTGTACCAAGTCAGGGTCATTACGGTTTTCACAGTTTTCCGGTTGTTGACTGATTTTGTCTGTTTATATAATTGGTTTTGACTTTCCCTTTGTATGATTGTTCGGAGTTCGGTAATTTTGTTATTACCCTTATTTGGTATCTTCTTACTTACTTTATAAGTTCATAAATGGTGTATAGTGTGCATAGATAATAAAACACATACATAAAAATGTTATTTTATTTGCATTATCACAGATCAAAAAATAGTTGGTATGTCAAAAAAAAAAAGAATCAACAGCAATATTGAAAGGCAAATTACAATAGTGTCTTAAAGAAGTAGTTACCTATATAGTACATTTTCAGTATTATGTATATTATTAACAGGGGAGCTAATTTAAAATGTATGCTCCTGCAAAGGGAGATAATCCTATTTTGTGTTAATTTCTAAATTGAAAAAAAAATTGACAATAGAGTCCCATATTATCCTTCTGATCTTGTATAAACAAAAATAACATAACAAACGCATACAGTACACTCCTTCATTGCAGTTAACAAACACTAACATTTTTACTGCACGTACACGTACTTATGGAATGGATTTGTATATTTTTAGAAATTTTGTTCAAAGATAAAAAAATCTTTTCACAAATTCCATCAATTTGTAGACCAGTTGTCATTTATTCATATACAAACAGAAAACTTCATTTATCATTTAAAAGAAGAAGAAAAAATAAGCAGAAATTGCAAATATGTCTACAAATGTCAAAAAAGAATTTTATTTATAGATATCGTATTCAATTAAGTAATAGAAGGAAACAAAACTATTTCACATCGTTTTAAGAAATTGATTGAAAAGTCCAAAGGTTAATTAACAAATTAATTTTCTGATATTATAAATAAATTCTTGAAAGCACAACTAAGATGTAAGTGCAGATAAGGTAATACGGTTATCTTTCATCCATCTGTTGTGATGAGTAGAGAAAAAAAGACAATTATTGAAAATCAATGGATTCCTAAATTACATTTACCACGAGATTCATCATTTCTCGAATATTTTCCTTTATCGCTGAAAATTGCCCTATTAAAGTCACAGTTAAAAATCACTGGCAACTAAGTTGCGAATACAAATGTTAAAATACACTGTCATTACACATCTAAAAGACTACCATAGTTTGTGTTTTAATACGCACAGTCGTATAACATATATCAACTATCACAACAAAATAATTCCCAAATGGATATCGATATTTTGATTCCATTTAACCATCAAATGGTAAATTATTCGCTTTCTTTCCGTTTGAAACAAAATCTTGGTTTTTTGTTTGTTTTAAATACATGCATATTTTTGTAGAACAAAATGCAGAAATAATCAACTTATAAGTGTATTTCTCAAACAGGCTATCAACATAATACAAGTTATTTTTCCAACTTCGATGGTACTCTTCTTAAGAAAGAGCACGAGCTATTTCAGTTTTGGGTTGTTTTAGACAACACCAGAACTTCCGTTGAGTTATTTATAAAACATTTGAGCAACAGTGTATAGCATGAGTTTATACATCATATGCATAATAATATATTATGCTACAACATCAATCAAAGAAGCACTTTTAATCTGATCAAATTAACATTCAAAAACTGATGTACATTTTGTAAAGCAATTATAAAAATAAATTGCATTTTTTTCTTAGCTTTTAAAGCTAGCTGATTAATTCCACATTGAAATTACCGCTTTAGCGGTCGTCCAGTTGAATAGCTTAAATATAAAGATCTGGTAAGCACCATATTGCCAATTACAACAATGAACACCACAAACAACAAATACTTTAAAGAGGGATACAGTCGATCGGATGTTTGTTTTCAACAGAATTGTTACCTGCCCTTTGTAGCAAACATCCTTTTTACTAAATATGTAATATTTGGTTGAAAATAATATAATAATTATATACTACAGGAACTATTTGTTTTTTTATTATTTGCTCGTTTTACTTTACTGAATAGCAAATGTTTTAATAGCGTATGTGTATTCATTTTACCACATCTGTATTCATTTTAGTACATGTGTTTTAGTACATGTGTATTCATTTTAGTACATGTGTATTCATTTATATACAATTTTAACATTGAAACCAAAAAAATGTTTCGTCTGTTCAATACAAATCTTCTGTCAATTTAGCTGTCTTTTAAAAGGGTCTTACTTAGCTGAACTTTGTACCAAGCAATTATTTGTGTACCTATTTGCTTACCCTGGTTTGGCCGACATATTTAATCCTTCTGTAAAGAAACTTAATTTAAATAAATATAGTCATAATAGATTTATTTCGATTCAACGTGACCGTGTCAATTTTTAATAACAATTTTTGCTGAGCAATCTTGGCACAATTGGGACCTTGTTATATATTACTTATATATTATACAGTCATATTACCCCTAATTTATTTACGCATATACATGTATTATATTTTGTTTTATATAACTCATACATTCCTTAATATACAAGACGATATTTTACAATACAACTTATCTAAAATTTGACATTGAATGCCATGCGAAAGAACACTTGATTTGAGTAACTATGAATTTGAATTTTGGTGTTTAACGCCACTTTCAGCAATGTTTCAGCTATATCGTGGCGACCAGCTTTAGTGATGGAGGAAGCCGGAGAGAACCACCGACCCTGGGCAAGCAACTGGTAAACTTTATCACTTGCGGCTGCGAGTCGAGTGCACCCTTTTTGTAATTTACAAAGCTGGGCGCGAACCCGCGCCGTATTGGTGATAGGCTTGCATGAGCTGTTAGATACAACGACCTAACTCATTGAGCCACCCTGTGAGTAACTATGTGAATGTTATTGGGAGTGTGGTTTACATAATTTTGAATTTGAGCTGTTGTTTATTTGTTTATATCCCCAACTTAAAACCACTGATGTGGTCACGTTTATCCCATTCTATATGGAAATCAATTTATTGCACCATTTTTGCAATTTTAATTGCTTTATACAGAATAACTGTTTCCGTCTCATATTTGCTTTTTTCATCATTTATATTGAAAATGACTAACTTTATTTGTTTAAACCGCAACTATTAGTAATATAATTGGGAACTAATTTGATTTGCACAGAAATTAGGTCTCAAAAGTGAAATATTAAAATATTGAAATTAACCCCAAAAAATATAAAAGATATGACCAAAAAAAATTGTAAATAAAAAAAAGATATGTAAAAAAAATGTGTATGTAAAAAAAATAGTGATTGTAATAATTGTAAAAAAAAAATATTTTAAATCTAAGCTTAAAAGATATGAATAATTATTAAGAAAAAAAGATTGTAAATTGGACAAAATCTAAAAATAAAAAATAAATAAATATTAGAATAAGTTAAAATTCAACAAAAAAGTTTTGTAACAATCTATACCAAAAAAAAATCTAAATTGAAAAGATATGAATAATTATTTAAAAAAAATTGTAAACTGGAAAAAGAATCTAAAAAAAATATTAGAATAAGTCTGTTAAAATTAAACAAGCAATTTATATATAAAATTTCTACTTAGAAGATATGAATAATTGTGTAAATAAAAAAGGTGAAAATCTTAAATTTGAGAATAATTTAAATAAAAAATCTTTCTAAAAAATCTAAATTCTAAATATTCCATGATAATTCCGCTAATAAATAATTTTCTTAAAACCTTAATTCAAAATTTGACTTATTTTATAAAGTATGATATTGAAAGATATGTGCTTATAATGTACTGAATTATTTTTTTTATTTTCATAAATCCTGGGATAAATATGATAATAAAATATATCTTTACTTCCTACTTCTATTAACTTTTTAACTTCTATATTAAAAATCAATTGTAGACTTGGAGTACATTGATATCTCCCCCGACTTTATACTAATTAAACAACACTAGTCATGTTTATATAACAATTAACCTATTCAACTTATGCCAACATTTTTCCTTACCTTTTTTTATCTATTTTTCAAAATGTTGGCATAGGTTGAATGAACCAAATTAAACTATAAATAAAACATTAAGCATAATAAGTTTAAGAATAGATGTCAAATTTTAGGTAAGAAAATAACACGAATAATTAGAAATTTGATGGAAAAATAAAACAATGCTATTCTATAACGACAGGACTCGAAATATTATAGGAAGCGGGAAAAATTAATATTATTGTTTTAAACGTGAATAATTTTCATTTTTTGGTGAGAATCAACGTTATTTGATCAAGAAATGTTATATCAATAATAGAATAATGCATTTCATCTATCATAGAATAGGTTGTCTTGCTAATTTGCTGACATGTAAACACACAACATGTGTTTTTCAAGACGTTTAAGATATAAACGCTGCGTTAGTGAGAAATATCATTTTGCAGATCTGACCTATTCTTGGAGATTCAAATGGATATGTGAACACAGCATTAGTGTGGAAAGGAAAAAGGATGAGCAAATTATTACCGTCAGTTGTGTTTTGTAGGCTTACTTTGTGATAATAGGCAAATGAAGATGCTTTCGAAATCACATTCTTGAAAATACATAATTCCTTACCATTTTGTAACAAAGGATCGTATCTTAGTGAAAAACCAAAAAACAAGCGATCGACTGTATCTTTTCAAACACGAGATCAATTAGAGGATTTCATAAAAACATTTCTATCAACACAACCACACACAGGCGGAACTTTCATCTCTCATTCACGAATGACAATCAACATGAAAGACATCTTTCGGCAGTTTGCATTGAGACTACGCACATCCACACCTCTCTACTTTCATCCTCGGTAAGGTTGTGATTTGAATGTTCATTGAGTGATCAAAATAGAGCATTGATAACTGTCCCATTCTAGTAGGACTACAACATGGCCCATGATCAGGGCGCAAGTTATTGTTCTGAGTTTGTTGTACAATATGACTATGGCCTCCCGAATCAATATGTTGATTTCTGCATTCGCCTGCGCAATAATATGCTGAATATGTGAGTGGGGCTATGATGAAGTCCCATCCAAACTCTACAAAATCAACAGTTAGTGGGTAACGGCAGCATGCTTCTGTCGCATGCTCTTCGTCACAGTTGAGATAAATCGATCGTTTACTTCGACTGTGGTGTCGGTGTAGTGAGGTTCTTATTTCCAAAATAGGTTCCTAAAAAAGAAAAAACATCATTTTAAATTGTTTAGCTTTTAAATATTTTGTCTTTATGCATACCCGATGAGGGTTATTCCAGAAACGTGTCGTGTGCACTAAATTTGATATCTACGTTTTTATTTTGGTCTCTAATATACCTTTTATTAAAAAGTTTTATTGTAAGTTGGAATAAACCAGGTATCCGTCTTCAAATCCGACATTACATTTTATATTATTTGATGTAAGTATAATATAATACAAATAATACTATATCGGGATAGGAAAGTCAGCTTAGCATTGGTGCTACATGTATATTGCAACCTGTTACCATGGCAACGTGTCGAGTTCAACATTAGGTAGGATTTTCAAATAAAAAAAATCAAAGCAAGATTTCAATGACAATGAATCACTACAAAACTCATATTTTGTAATTTTAGCCTTCGCGTGTGACATTTTTGTTGTAAGGATTTCTACGAAAAATTGATTTTAAAAGTCCATTTTTAAAACAAGCTTAATGCATTGTGAATTGTCTTCGTTAAACTAATGCTTTTAAATTAATTTACGCTGCTGTCACTCAATGGAAAATTGTAAAGCGTGGATGACAAAACCTAATTCTTAATTGTTTAGTTCAACATCCTAAATGGGTAGTAGCGTTGGATGCTATTGAAATGGTTAATGCATTTTAATTTCCTATTCTAAACAACTGTAGTCATCCTACACGTTAATGGACTAACATGCATGATATGAAGCATGTTTCTGATGGCATATTGTTTATATCATAATATGACGAATAATTACTGTCGGATCAACAGAGAAAACAATCGAATCCCACATAGAACTTTTTAAAGATTATTTCTTGCTTTATAAATCTGTTCGCCGGGTTATATGCGAGGGTTGGCATTTTACTAACATGTGGGAAGCATGACTTCATCATATCATTAAGATGGGTCCATAAAACTAGTTTAACCCTGCCACATTGTATTGAACTGCCTGTACCAAACACAGAATTTGTAAGTTAGAGGTATCGATTGTGCATCTTTCTACGATCTGTCTATGAGATTCTGGAAATGTTACGACAGTGTGACATGTTTTGTTTTTCATTTTATTTATACAAGGTTTGAAATAAGTTTATCAATTGGTTGATATTGGATTAACATCATATGAGTAGTATTTCAGCTGCAGTCATGTAGAGAACATGATTACATATAAATAATCGGTCAGGTAAAAGGTGGTACTAGGATAGGTCTAAAGAGAGATATTTTGAATGCTACCAGACAACTAACAGTTGGTTGGAGAGATTCCTGCATATGGCTAGCAACGAACCATTGAACTAACAAAACGTGTTACCTTAAACGAGCCGACAAACTTACAACGCAAGTTATGCTTTAGACCATCAGACTAACTAACTCATGTTATCTAAAGACACGTTTATTTGACTAACCACCAAGTTAACATCATGCGTTACGCTGTAAGCATGTCATAGCTCAAACCAATGAGCTAAAACAATATGATATGTATGATACAGCTAAAACGGCATGTTATGTATGTTACAGCTAAAACAACATGTTATGTATGTTAAACTTGAGCTTATCACACGTTTTATGTTACAAACGATTAGGCTAAGCACGTTTTATGTCACAAACTATCAAGCTAAATAGACATGGTATGTCACAAACCATCACGCCTACAACCAACACATGTTTTCTATAGACTATAAAACTAACAACACGTGCTACGCTACAAAATATCACGCTAATAGGACGTGCTATGTAACAAAACATCATGCTGGTAGCACGTGCTATGTTATAAAACCATGCAAAATCTTGTAACAATACATGTAAACTTAATTTCACAGATAACTACAGAAACAGACCTCAATTGGACATGACAAATAAATCTCATGGACCAAACATATGCATAGTATTCTTTCATTTTCAAATCCAGGCAATTGTTCCATCTTTCTTTCAAATTTAGCTGTAATGTATATTACAGTGAAACCTGTCTAATCTGAACCCTGAATAAACAGGAATCCTGTATAAACCTGTCTAATCTGAACCCTGAATAAACAGGAATCCTGTATAAACCTGTCTAATCTGAACCCTGAATAAACAGGAATCCTGTATAAACCTGTATAATCTGAACCCTGAATAAACAGGAATCCTGTATAAACCGAACTTTAAATAAAGTCCAAATACAGGTAATCTTTGTTAACTAAATCTGTATAAACCAAACACCTGTCTATTCCGAACACAAAGGTTGGGTGCAAAGGGGTTCGGTTTACACAGGTTTCACTATATTAATTAAGATTCAACCCAATGGTATAGACTAGATGTACTCTATTAATACATTCAGTATCATATTAATTAAGATTCAACCCAAAGTAATAGACTTGATGTACTCTATTAATACATTCAGTATCATATTAATTAAGATTCAACCCAATGTAATAGACTTGATGTACTCTATTAATACATTCAGTATCATATTAATTAAGATTCAACCCAATGGTATGATATAGACTTGATGTACTACTCTATTAATACATTCTGTATCATATTAAGATTCAACCCAATGTAATAGACTTGATGTACTCTATTAATACATTCAGTATCATATTAATTAAGATTCAACCCAATGGTATGATATAGACTTGATGTACTCAATTAATACATTCAGTATCATATTAATTAAGATTCAACCCAATGGTATGGTATAGACTTGATGTACTCTATTAATACATTCAGTATCATATTAATTAAGATTCAACCCAATGTAATAGACTTGATGTACTCTATTAATACATTCAGTATCATATTAATTAAGATTCAACCCAATGGTATGGTATAGACTTGATGTACTCTATTAATACATTCAGTATCATATTAATTAAGATTCAACCCAATGGTATAGACTTGATGTACTCTATTAATACATTCAGTATCATATTAATTAAGATTCAACCCAATGGTATGATATAGACTTGATGTACTCTATTAATACATTCAGTATCATATTAATTAGGATTCAACCCAATGTAATAGACTTGATGTACTCTATTAATACATTCAGTATCATATTAATTAAGATTCAACCCAATGTAATAGACTTGATGTACTCTATTAATACATTCAGTATCATATTAATTAAGATTCAACCCAATGGTATGATATAGACTTGATGTACTCTATTAATGCATTCAGTATCATATTAATTAAGATTCAACCCAATGGTATGATATAGACTTGATGTACTCTATTAATGCATTCAGTATCATATTAATTAAGATTCAACCCAATGGTATGGTATAAACTTGATGTACTACTCTATTAATACATTCAGTATCATATTAATTAAGATTCAACCCAATTGTATAGACTTGATGTACTCTATTAATGCATTCAGTATCATATTAATTAAGATTCAACCCAATGGTATGATATAGACTTGATGTACTACTCTATTAATACATTCAGTATCATATTAATTAAGATTCAACCCAATGGTATGGTATAGACTTGATGTACTACTCTATTAATACATTCAGTATCATATTAATTAAGATTCAATCCAATGTAATAGACTTGATGTACTCTATTAATACATTCAGTATCATATTAATTAAGATTCAACCCAATGGTATGATATAGACTTGATGTACTACTCTATTAATACATTCGGTATCATATTAATTAAGATTCAACCCAATGGTATGGTATAGACTTGATGTACTCTATTAATACATTCAGTATCATATTAATTAAGATTCAACCCAATGGTATGGTATAGACTTGATGTACTCTATTAATACATTCAGTATCATATTAATTAAGATTCAACCCAATGGTATGGTATAGACTTGATCTACTCTATTGATACATTCAGTATCATATTAATTAAGATTCAACCCAATGGTATGATATAGACTTGATGTACTACTCTATTAATACATTCAGTATCACTGATGTAAAGGAAACTGAGATAATTAATTCTTCAAAGCTGACGAACCAGGTGTTATATCTTCTTTTTAACAAGGGCTATACTGATTAAGTATTTGTTTAAAAGGTAGATTATTTCGCAGGTGTTTCAGAAATGGGCTAATTTTAATACAAAATCTAAGTGTATCAGCACTTTCTCTGATATACATAACATAATGGTTTTATTTGGCAGGTACTGATTTTGTATACATTACATATTTTAATATTTGATGAACCAGGTTTATTAAGCTCTGTATATCCTTGTAGTTTCATGCTTCTAAAGTTATTTTAGTTTAACAAGTTATGCGATGTTTTTTCATCATTCGAACTTCTTTATTTCATCATTTCACTTAGAGGGGAGGTTGGGGCCCATAAAACCAGTTGATCCCCACCTCTCTTTATTAAAGTGCCTGTATCTGAGGGGTCATGTATTTATTTGCTAGGAGTATCGAGTTTGCCTCTTTCTGTGATTTTTATATTGGATTGTGGAATTGCAACAATGTGGTATTATTCTTGTATTACGTTCTAACTGGTTACCTAACAAAATTTTGACAAGCAGGCAAAAAAACTTATATCAATTTTGAAATCTACATAATCAGTGTTCACGTGAATTATAACAGACACATTGTATTTTCCGTTTTAACATATATTTAAGTTTTATTTCATGTATTTACTTCTCTATTGAAAAATCCTGAACCATTCTCTGAACTTTTCTATTTTATTATCATTTACAATAAAAACGTAGATATCAAATGTAGTGCACACGACGCAATTCTGGAATAACCTTCATCAGGTACTCTTAAAGCCAAAATATTTGAAAAGTGATTAAGAAGTCTTGGGAGCAAGAAAATAACAGGTCCTAACCAGGAAAATAAAAGGTCCTAACCTGGCAAATAAAAGGTCCTAACCAAGAAAATAACAGGTCCTAACCAAGAAAATATAAGGTCCTAACCAGGAAAATAAAAGGTCCTAACCAAGAAAATAACAGGTCCTAACCAGGAAAATAAAAGGTCCTAACCAGGAAAATAAAAGGTCCTAACCAGGAAAATAAAAGGTCCTAATCAGGAAAATAACAGGTCCTAACCAGGAAAATAAAAGGTCCTAACCAGGAAAATAAAAGGTCCTAACCAGGAAAATAAAAGGTCCTAACCAGGAAAATAAAAGGTCCTAACCAAGAAAATAAAAGGTCCTAACCAAGAAAATAAAAGGTCCTAACCAGGAAAATATAAGGTCCTAACCAGGAAAATAAAAGGTCCTAACCAAGAAAATAAAAGGTCCTAACCTGGCAAATAAAAGGTCCTAACCAGGAAAATAAAAGGTCCTAACCAAGAAAATAAAAGGTCCTAACCTGGCAAATAAAAGGTCCTAACCAAGAAAATAACAGGTCCTAACCAGGAAAATAAAAGGTCCTAACCAAGAAAATAAAAGGTCCTAACCTGGCAAATAAAAGGTCCTAACCAAGAAAATAACAGGTCCTAACCAGGAAAATAAAAGGTCCTAACCAAGAAAATAAAAGGTCCTAACCAGGAAAATATAAGGTCCTAACCAGGAAAATAAAAGGTCCTAACCAAGAAAATAAAAGGTCCTAACCTGGCAAATAAAAGGTCCTAACCAGGAAAATAAAAGGTCCTAACCAGGAAAATAAAAGGTCCTAACCAGGAAAATAAAAGGTCCTAACCAGGAAAATAACAGGTCCTAACCAGGAAAATAAAAGGTCCTAACCAGGAAAATAAAAGGTCCTAACCAGGAAAATAAAAGGTCCTAACCAGGAAAATAAAAGGTCCTAACCAAGAAAATAAAAGGTCCTAACCAAGAAAATAAAAGGTCCTAACCAGGAAAATAACAGGTTCTAACCAGGAAAATAACAGGTCCTAACCAGGACAATAAAAGGTCCTAACCAGGAAAATAACAGGTCCTAACCAGGATTGTCAAAATGGTCTAGCGTCACCTATACCTGAGGAAGGAGAACCTTAGTTTTAATAATTATAAATCTTGACTTTTTCCTATAATGGAATGTACTTTATACAGATTATCTGCAACATATTAATAACATTTCAAATTCGTGCCGGATGCTTGGCTCATTACCGTTTTAAAACAATAGGAAGTGTTAACATATGTACTCTTTAATTAACATTCCTTAGCTATGGTTTTCATAGTTATTTAATTGTTATAACCTTCCTTGCGTTTAATCAAAGTAAATGAAACTCAATGATACTCAAACTGGATGAAGCACAATACTAAACACAAAATGTCATCAGTTACTCACGATGTAGGAACCTCAATGATAAGAAATAGCAACTCATTTACTGAAGGTGGATATAGCCATATTACAATCAATATCCACTAATTAATCCAAGGTTGATGAAACCCACTTGTATTCTATTTTCATTACTTTATTCGGTACTGACACAAAATTAAACTATGCTAGTTCAGGCGTAGCCGAATTTGGCTACCCTGATTATGCCATTTGGGTTTTCTTTCTCCCACAGTACACACTAAATTATATATCTACATTTGTATTGCTATAACTGGGTCGATACTTATTCTGAATATCAGTACTCAGTGCTTTAGTATTTAGTATCGGAGTTCGGTAATTTTGTAATTACCCTTATGGTTTATTAGATATATGTCTTACTGAGCGTTGCAGTTAATTATTATTTAAATTAAGGTTCTCCTCCTTCAGCCATATGTGATCTTAGTAGATTTTTGTTATCCTGTTTAGTTAGGCCCTTTAGTTTTCTTGCCCCAAAGATTTTAGATTTGTTGGCTTTCTAAAATTTTGACTGAGCGTACCGATTGAAGGTTAATCAAGAAATGTTTCGTGCGTGCCGCATTAGATATCTACCTTTCTTAAAATTCACAAACCTTATATTTAAATTTTATTTTTTTTGTAACAGAGATTGATCGCGGTCGATGGCATTGGCTGTACTATTTTTGCTTCTGCTAGTGGTTAGTATGTTGGTGTGGTTTTATAGCTGTTGGGGTCGAGTACTTGCGACGTTAAATATAAAAATGAACGTATAGGCGGTGCACTTTAACATTAATCTCTTTAAAGTTTAGTACTTTAGTTGGAATGAAACCCAATGATAGGTGTTGATGAATATCCAATAACTTAATAAAATAATAATCCATTGGGAACTAATGGATTTATTTTCATGAATATCGTAACTAACTGTATCTCAAAATGATGTGTTTTCCAATATTCCTAAACAGAATTAGGAATATGAGACAGGAAAAGAAAAATAGCTCACAATGTTTATGAGACTTGAATATATTTATGTAGTAATAATAATATATTTTAATTGGTACCGGTTAAATGTAGATACTGATTTGAATCTATTTTGACAAAAAACTCATCTTTAATGTTCATAACCACTCTTCTACCACAATATTTATTAGTTTATTGAAGTTCCCACGTCCACCACCGAGAGGCATTTAATGTGTATAAGTACAAGTTATTATCAATTCATTTCACTAAAAGGGGAGGTTTGGACCCATAAAACTAGTTTAACCTAACATTTGGTAGTGATTAAAATGTGCACATTCTTTTTCGAAATCCACATCTCTTTAATATGCAAGGAGGTTGTCATCTCTAATCACGGCACTCACCATGTTAAGACATTCCGTATTATGACCTGAAGACCCGTCCCTATTGTAAGTGCACCTGGTTATTTGCCACAAGGGGTCACTATGCTCAGCTCCGTGGGTTGGGTCACCAGTATCCAAACACTACATTTGAAAGAAGAGTTTGAAGGTACCAAAGGAGCAATCAGAATCCGTTTGTCGAAGAAGAACAGACAACACAATGGCCAAAGGAAAAAGTACAAAAGGACAAACAACGATCAACAAAACATACATTTACGTACATAAAATTAAATAATAAATAATAAGACTTACATATCCGTCGTTATCAGATGGTGATGGCATTACTATTACATTCCTTCCTCTATATTCAAATGCTTCTACTACAAGGCCTTTATTAGACGAGGGATCTTCTAACCATTTTTCCACTTGATTTATAACGTTAAAACGTTGCCAACCACGGGAGCTTCTCTTTTTCTTACGTAAAAACTCCTTAACTGGAAATTCACTGTCTTTTGTATTATGAACGAGAGAATACAGATATATTTGTGTCACATTGCGTCGGTTAGTAGGGTTAATGTACACCCAGAGATATACTTCCTCTAAAACTTTGTCCATAAGTTCTGGTAAGTCGAAGTATATTGCATTTGGTTGTTCAATGTGTAGTTCGTCTGGCGCTGAAATCAGAACAATGTGAAAGCATGTACAACTTAATATTAATATATATATTACGCTTTGGTCATGCGATGGCATGGTAATGGGATTTACAAGTGCATATGCAAAGTAAGGGCTGACTGTTCCGCGATATTATGGTAGTTGGATGGATTTACAACCGACTATGTAACAAATGCATATCACCAGTAGGTGTTGTCATGGTCGTGATCGTTTGTTGGTAAATGGAGCAAGTTTTTAACGGGTTCGTGGTGCTCGATCTTTAGTTTTCTGTGTAATTTTTTTTAGATCGTTGTTTGTTCCTTTGGTCATTGTATTATCTGTTATTCTTCGAATTAAGGCTTCTGGTTACCCATTTGGTATCCTCAAACTTTTCTTACATCTACCAATGCTGTCAGTAGCTATCACCGATAAAGTTGCGAGTTCGATTCTTTCTATGGCGAGGTGTACGTGTGTAAAAAAGTTTGTCAGTGTCTTTCGGCAGGTTATTTACTTTTTCCCGAGTTCTTAATTCTTCCATCCATAAAACTGACAGACATGATATAATTGAAATAATGTTGAATAAGGCACCCCTAACTCAAACAACAACCGAATCAATCTGATTTTCAGAATTGTTATAAAGGTTAGTCTTTCATTATGTGATCGCATGGTTATTTGTGGAATATGGAATCTTTAGTTTGGTTTCTGTGTAGTCATTTTTGCTTTTGGTCATTGTATTGTATGTCTTTCTTCGTTGTACGGTTTCTAATTGCCAGATTGATATCTTCAATGTTTTCCTAACTGATGATTTATATGACACACGTATTGAGATCTACAATCAATTGATGATTCACCAGCAGTTCAACATTTAAGATTTGTTTCCCGATATTGCACAATTTGCTGCATAATAAACACTTTCTTTTGCGGCATTGTTTAAAATCCAAAATATATTAAGAAAAAGAAAAAAAAAACGAATTCTAAGAAAATAAAATACATTTCAACTAGTATATATTAATATACATTTGTTTCCCAATATTGTACAATTTACAGCAAACACTTTCTTTTGTGGCGTTGTGTAAAATCGAAAATATTTATAAAAAAAACGAATACTAAGAAACTAAAATAGATTTCCAAGGTTAAATATGTAATTTCTAATAATAATTGGTTATTGTTCAATAATTCATCTTGTGACAAGTATAGACCTTATTAATAGCCTAGCTGTAAGCCATTTTATGCTTGTCTATTAGCTGTAATACCAAAACAATGATACTGTCACTTAGTTAACAACTTAACATGTCATAACGGTGTCCTTATATTAGATGGTCTAAGGTAACTTTAATATATAGCGAAAATTAATAAGTAGATAGATTTTTATTTGATTTACTGAACCTATGACGTGAGACAGAAACTCAAACATGAAAAGAAAACATAATTTATATGAAACTTGTTTTAGTAATTGTGTATTGTAGGTAAATATAGATATAACCATGTGGTATTAGACAAGTTGTTAAAAAAAACTAAATGATAATACAAAAATGATCTATTTATCTCGTGAGTAAAACATATACACGTCTATATGAAAATTAAAACATTTTGCTTTGATGTTCGTATAGCTGCACTTTCTTATTTTTTTTTTATTTTTTTTAAATCTAATTGTTATCCTGACTGCAGTGTTAGCAAATATAATATTTCTTTCTTTTTTTTTTTGGCTATTTGTATTTCTTTTCAAGAACATAACGCTACTTTCCCAGTTATATGTCAGGATGTCCATTCACACAAAATGTGGGAAAAAAAACCAATTGCATGACCACATCATTTCACGAAGAAGGGGTTGAGCCATAAAACTAGTCTAACTCCGCCACTTTTTATTGCATGACCTCTTTTAAGGTAATTGAGCGGTTATTTATATGTGAGTGAGGGGTATTAATCTTACATTTGTTTCTACGATATTACTTTATTAAACTTTAGAATTGTTCTAACTGTGGTATTTCTGATTATTTCATTCTATTTTAATGCTCTTTTATTTCCTTATTATGTGAGGAGTGTTATCATAGTGACAACAAAATGGAGAAACATTGCTACAAACAAAAGATACAACATAGACACAGTGTTGTGATATGTACAGTAGGATCAATGTTGATTATCACTGCATCTAATAAAATGGAAAACAAAATATACCACACTGTCGAAACAATTTCAAAATCAAACATCAAAATCATAGAAAGAGGCAAAATCGAAAAAACCTAACACACAAATACACGAGTGTTCACTTTCCTAGCCTGGTACAGGCACTTCAATAAACAATGGCGGGGCTAAACTAGTGTTAAGGACCCAAACCTTTCCTGTTAGTGAAATGATGCTGTCGTGCATATGATTTTCACGTGTCAGTAAAATGCCAACACCCCTCACATATAACCGTGCAAACAACGTTATTATATAAACAACGTTATAATCTTGAACATTATACATAATATATTTAATCTTCATGACGCAGACGTTGTCACATGTATAACTGAATCTAAACAGATCACCTTACATACCCGATGCTACAATTACGTCTTAAATTATCCCTGGGGCTACTTTTTACATTGTGCAATTATTGTCAAAACAGGGTGGTCAAAACATAAAGAAACAGTTATATTGTTGTCAATAAGAGGTGCATTATATCATTAACAACGTCATAATTTAACAAGATCATATTGTGTCCTCATTTACACATGTAAGTAATGTAAATCAAACTTAGTTGATGCAATAGATAAATAAAGACATAAATGTAATATGTCAGTTAAATAATCTGTGAAGTGTTTCTTTACATAATCATTACAACACTACCCATTTATTTAGTCATAATGTGTCACCCCTTGTTTATTCCTTACTATGTAAAACATAGATAACATGATGTTTAACTTATATTTAATCAATCATTATAAAGATAAAAGAACTTACAAGCTTAAAATATAAGGTCATACTGAGAAAAATACCTGATTTTCATGGGGGGTTTTCAAAGTGTGTAGGTTTGAAATTATTATTTTCCTTTGACATATCTGGAAAAGACTTACTTTAATGCCAAATAATTTGCTTATTAAAACGTAGATATCAAATTTAGTGCGCACGACGCGTTTCTGGAATAACCTTCACCAGGTACGCTCAAAGCAAAAATATGTGAAAGCCAAAAAATGTAAACATCTTTCAAATCAAGAAAACCAAAAGACCTAAACAGGATAACTAACATCGCCTAAGGTCACCTAAGAGAACTAAGGGAGGAGACTCTTAATTTTAATAATAATTACATGATTTGAAAGTTGCAAAAAACTAAATATTTGGCTTCCATAATAATAATTGTTTGGGGTATGGAATGTTTCAGTGGTTTGTTCAGTAAACTGCAACTATTTTTTATGAATGGCCTAATGTTCAAAGATTGGAAAATCATATCAGTCAAAAGTATTTGAGAGTTACACAATCGACAACCTATGTTTCACCGCATTATGTCAATGACGATCGTAAAGTATTGATATCCAGCAAATTTTTTTTAACTTTTTTAATGCATTATTTTTTTTAATAACATCAAGACTGTGAAAAATTACAATCTATTTTTGATTTTTTGTTGTTGAAAATTTGCAGATTATGATGAAAACATAACCTTGTTAGTAATATTTGATAATTACTGTTAGCTAAAATATGGAGGGCATGTTCTTAAGTTTATCATAATTACCACTTAACAAAGTTGTTGCAAATCAAGTGCTATCCTTAGACACAAGGTTACATTTTCTAAATGAACTGTCTATTGAAATATACCAGTGTACAACGAGCCATAATGCGACAAAAAGTTGAAATTATTTTAAATATGAACTAATGAACATTTGATGTGAAGGGCCATTATCCTTGAAATTATATAAATTGTTTACGAAAAGGTATACTGAAAAACAAAGTTCATCAATTTATATAAAAATTATGTAATAAGTGTTCTTTTTGTGATGAGCAGTTGTTTCCTTTAAAATGTCCGTTTTGAAACTTTCCAGATGTTCTCTGTATTATTGATTAATGAGTGAATCAGTTACGTTAAAAGAGGTTCAACGTACCTTAATATTTTCAACAAGAAAATAACGTTTAAACTTCAATATAGATTCATACAGCTACAAGTCAAAAGTATTTTTAAAATCGACTTTTTTTTTATTGTTATTATTGTTACTGGATCTCATTTTGGAAAGACAGGTTCATATTCCCGAGATATTTTGCTCTATATTTTTTAATTTTCATTTATTTGTATAAAAAAAAATAGCACTTGGAACAATTCCAAAATTCAAAAGATAAATCTTTAAAAGAGGCAAAATCGACACCCCTAGCAGAGAAATACACTTTCCTGACATGGAACAGGCATTTCAATAAAAAGTGGGGAGGTTAATAAGGGTAATAACAAAATTACCGAACTCCGAACAATCTTACAAAGGGAAAGTCAAAACTCATAAGTATATAAACAGACAAAATCAGTCAACAACCGGAAAACTGTGAAACCCGTAATGACCCTGACTTGGTACAGGCATTTCTAAAGAATTAAAGTAGCTTAATGGGACCAGACCAATATATAAGGAAGAATACAGCCAGAAGAATGTCTCGAGTAAAGATGAACCAGAACAATCGCTAAGATCCCCACTGCCCTAGGAGAGTGATTAGATCACTTCTATATTTGACAGTTTGGATTGCTTACTATTTATATTTTTGCCTTATTCATATTACAGAGATAAGCACATTTTTTAAAAACATTATTCCAAAGTCGACTCTTGTTCGATTTTGATGATATTTTTACCAACAAAAACAGAATTAAATGTAGTTTTACACTGTAATTTTAGCATAAATTTATAATCTATAATTTTTATGAGTTCACGATTTAAACACAAAACTAAATTTTGAACGTTAAAAATAGAATACAATATTAGTACATTTGAAGACAAATAATTTAAGTTTGTGTTTAAATCATGAACATTTATAATCTGTGCTCCCAAAAAATATTTTTAAATAATCACAGAAAACTACGTACGTGCTCGCTTCTGTTGGTAAAAATTTCATCAAAATCGAACAAGAATTGACTTTGGAATAATGTTTTCACAAATTGTGGTTTTATATGAAATATATAGTAAAAAATCATTTTGTCCGAATACTTTTGACCAGAGACTGTAGATAGGCTAAAAGTTTGACCTATGGAGATGTGTGTATTTTAATCTAGGTCGAAAAGTCCTAAATTTTGAGAATAATGAGGGCATGGGGATTAACTTTTTGCATAGTGTATATATCAACCTTGTATGGATCCACAAATGTCATTTATAATTTAAACTCTGTGCGACAATAAACTAAGTGGTAAGAGCCTATAGGTGGTACCGAACTCTTTAAATTAAGGCTGTGATATCATGTGAACTATTGAATATGGTTTCTATAATTGTCTTCAAATTTTATATTATGAAAAGTAAGTTTAAACAGTGATAGTGAACAATTCCACCAATATCAACAAAATTATTTTAGCATGTGCACTTTGTTGAATGATACGTAATAAGAAATGAACAACAGTTTGTTGAAGTGTTGTCTAATCCAGTTTGTCTATTTAATTGGCAAATAAAATATATCTAAACTAAAACAACAATTTTGTTCTTTAGATACATAAGTGTAAGCGTTAATAATATCACAAATATGATTTTATTTTTTTTATCGTGAATTCATTTATAGAATCTATGACAGATCAAGATTTCATCTCTAGTTGGTAGAATTTTGATATTATTTAGGATATATTATATAAGAATTAAACATTAGCCAAATAAACTTTAAATAAAAACGGTATATATATAAGTTGGTGAGCACGACGCGTTTCTGTAAAGCATGAAAGGGTAAATCATTCATCAAAAATATTGTTAAAAAAATAAATGTTTTACTTACGAAGTTGAGCAAATGTATATATCTTTTCTGATTGTCCAAATTCCTCTTCATAATCCTCTCTAGAACTACGAACAGATCCATCGTTCTGCATGTCTAATTCTTCTCGTATTTCGTAACGTTGCTTAAGTTTCTGAAATTGTGGTATTTTAGGAAGTTTTGTACTTGTCATATTAGGCATACCAAGGACGTCAAGTCTTAAAGCATGCGAAATTTTGTTTTTAATTGATTCAATTCTGTGCTTCTTTTGATCTTCTCTTATGGTACAAGAACTACATCGAGATCCATTTGATTGTTGCGGATACATTGTTTGATTGTATAATCTTTCTAATATGGTTGCATTGTCAATTTCAGATCCAGTTCCTTGCGTTTCATCTTGTGTAACCACGCGCCTCAACTGCTCGCTAGATATGTGACTTAAATTGTATTCCCGCAAATCAACACGAGCAGGATTGCAGTCCATGATTTTAAACAGAACGGAAAAAATGAAATAATGGAAGAATAATGTTAAAATATGCTGCATTTTTTCTTTCCCGTTAAACAGCTGATCGCTGCTACTTTCCGTTCCGGACCAGTAACTACCATGGAATGCCGAAGGCTTTTATACCGACATTATGGTCGTATTTATACATCGGAAATAGATATCAATTATATCATGAAAAATAAGATTGACAGTTAATTCACTAACATAGATAAAGGTAGTTGTCAAATGTATAACGTCTCTTATTATCTTAATGTTATAACAATCGGAGGCGTTAAACATCCCTAAAGAATCACCTGTTCGCTGCTTGCTTCTTTATATACTCCCTCAATAGCATATCGTATAACATTTAACCACATTTCAAACACTCGTATATCATTTTTTTTTGTTGTTAACAGATGCCTGACAAATACAAAATTTTATTGGCTTTAAAATATACAGAATTTATATGATTTATTACAATTCTTGCCTTCTACTACTAAATACTTGAAGATGAGAGCGTTATATGTCAAGAGTACAAATGTACATGACATATGTTTTGAATTACCATCATAAGCTTATCATGTTAACCAAGCAAAGCGAAAAGATAATCATCTATCTGATTGATGACAGTATAAATTATTACTACGAGAAGTTATATAACTAATTTATCACTAAATATCTTAAAAAATTGTATTTTTAACACCAAAAAAAGAAGGAACGAGAAGTTATATAACTCATTTATCACAAAATATCAAAATTGTGAATTTAACACAAACAAAGAAGAAACGAGGAGTTATATAACTCATCTATCACAAAATATCTCAAATTTGAATTTAACACACAAAAAAAATAACAAAAAAATAGTGTATTTTTGCATATATTATACAATAATTCAGTTCAGAAAGAAGAAATTATACAAAATGTAATGCGTCTGACCTGTTCAAGAGTCCCATTTCGTGATCAACCCGATTACAAGTCGCTAAAGTACTCGGCTTCAAAGATTTCATGACTTCAAAATCGATATCAAATTTAATTCACCTCGTTCACACGCAATATCAATAACGTTGTTTAGAATACAGCGTTAAGTTCAGTAAATCATTATCGTTTTCTTCAACACTATTAAGAATGTATGTATAGTGTTCTTATTATAAGTAACAACAATTGAAGTGTATTATAAGATTTTATATGATACGCTTTTAAATGATGAATAAACAAACGAACATAAGAAACCTATGTTAAATGTAATAGAAAACCAAGTTCAATGACGAACTTCCTTGACATGATATACAAAATGTAGTGTTATTTTAAAAACAGAAGTAATTTTTGTTAATAATTTTTTTTATCTATGCATATGTTACAAAATTGTAACATTTTTTAACTCAATTATTGATTCTGATTACCCCTTTGGTATCTTCAAACTCTTCTTAATTTAAGTGAAGTTCAGTGCATTTGTATTTGGGGGAATGTGTCAATTTAACGTCTCTATTCCTTATACCACCATATAAACTTAAAACTCAATAAAAATAATTATTTTAATTTTGTTTCTTTGGTAAAGAATAATCAGTCCTCTTATTTTAGCTTCCTCTATATCGATGACGATCTATTAATAAATAACGCACGTTTTATGAATTGTCTGGATCGTATTTGACGCAATGAATTTGATATTAAGGATACTATAGAGATTATAATACATACTTAATATACATTCCTTTCCCTAGAAATTGAAGATAAGGACAGATTGAGATCAAAAGTACAAGACAAACGAGATGACTTCAACTTTCCAATTGTAAACTTCCTTTATAATTTGTAACGATATTTAAGCAGCAAATGCATAATGAATTGATATATCTCAGTACGATATGTCTGGGCCTGATCATCATATCTTGAATTTTTGGCTTGATAGTTAGATTGACGTCGTCACCTTGGACATCAAGGTTGCCCACCTGAATTGGTTGAATGCTACGAATTGTCTCTCTAACAATTATTCGGGATCTGTTTACACTTGAGTATTCTCTTTCTGTCCAGTGGGGCCGTCATGGTCGTGATCGTATGGTAATTGGATTTACAACTACATATGAAATCAGTTCCTACTACCACTAACGTTGTGGGTTCGAATCCCGCCCAGGGTCAGGTGTACTCGATTTATCAGTGACTTGCAGCAGTTCGGTGGTCTTCTGCGGATGTTCTCAGTGACTTGCAGCAGGTCGGTGGTCTTCTGTGGATGTTATCAGTGACTTGCAGCAGGTCGGTGGTCTTCTGTGGATGTTATCAGTGACTTGCAGCAGGTCGGTGGTCTTCTGCGGATGTTCCAGTGACTTGCAGCAGGTCGGTGGTCTTCTGCGGATGTTCCAGTGACTTGCAGCAGGTCGGTGGTCTTCTGTGGATGTTCTCAGTGACTTGCAGCAGGTCGGTGGTCTTCTGCGGATGTTCTCAGTGACTTGTAGCAGGTCGGTGATCTTCTGCGGATGTTCCAGTTTCATCCAACAATAGTCACCGTATAACAGAAATACTGTTGAAAGTAGGTTAAATACCACTATCTTAACCCCTTTCAAACGCTTTTACATTGTTTACGACATATGATGGACTTTGACCATTACACGTTGGGTGCCATGTTCGGAGCAGTAAACGCTGCACACGTATTTCTTTAATAAAATTGAAAATTATACATATAGGTTTGAGTTCTTTTTTTATCAATGTGTGACGTAAAGGTGTTTTTGACATTTACTTCACTGAATTTGGTACTGCTTGGACAACTATTTTACCTATTTTGTTCCATTATTGTTATACATACTGTTAATAGTGACAGCCGGAACCTTTGAGCCGTAATGAAAGCGGGAGGTTTGGCGCTTTAAAATCTGATTCAACCCACCATTTCTTTAGAAATGCCTGTACCAAGTCAGGGTCATTACGGTTTTCACAGTTTTCCGGTTGTTGACTGATTTTCTCTGTTTATATACTTATGAGTTTTGACTTTCCCTTTGTAAGATTGTTCGGAGTTCGGTAATTTTGTTATTACCCTTATTTAGGGATTATGGTGTCTTAATGCCACTTTCATCAATATTTCAGTTATATCGTGGCGGTCAGTTTTAATGGTGGAGAAACCGGAGTACCCGGAGAACGCCACTGACCTACCTATAATCACTGACAAACTTTATCACATAATGTTGTATCGAGTACTTCTCGCCATGATCGGGATTCGAACTCACAATTTTAGTGATGATAAGACACTGATTGCACAGTATGGTGTAGTCTAGGAAAATGCTCTATCTTTTATGAATGAATAAAATGCTCATGGTTATTAGATAATTTTAAACTTATGTAAATTTGATTTTATTTACAATAAAAGATATAACGCATCTCGAAAATACATGTTTTGAATATATTCTGACAAGTTTTGTGCATTCTGAACGTTCTCTTTGAAGAACACTAATTATATAATATCCGTTTTTTTTTCCATTAGACTCTCCATTTCAATAAATTTGAATGCGACCGAAAGGCAAATTCATTTTTGCATGGCGGCTTATCATCTGTCCCTCTTCGGTCTACGACTTTACCCTATTGATACCTCCAAACTTTTCTTTTTTTTTCTATCCGCCACATTGGGACATGATGGGCAGCTCTATTGATTGAGCCCTTGGAACCGTCACCAATGCATAGTGAATTTTACATGAAATACAAAACTTAAGATAAAGCCTTTATATGGAAAAATAATAAAATAAAATAACACATAGCGAATGAAAGTGTCAAACCGACATCGTTTTACGAGGAAACATTGTTTTTATTTTCATGCTTACCTTTGTGTACTGGGATAAATGTTCTAAATTTAAAACGACAGTTTTGGATAAATCTCAGAAAAAGCGCTTGGTAGATTTGAAATCCTCTATTTGCATACCATAAAAATATTTAACGGACATACAATATAGAGCTTTTTAGTATATTTTTGGTGGTTCAGTCACAATTCCAAATTTAGCAACCGCCGATAATACTATGTTTTTTTCAAAGATTAACAAATAGCACCAATGGCAATTGGTGATCCGTATGTGCAGTAAAATGATACAGTACACAAAGTAAAATCAAACAAAAGAGCAAATGCCTTAACAACAGGAAATTCCGATAAAAGCCCAGATTGAGACTTGGTCTTGATTTTGGGGAAAAAAAGATGGAAATGAAAATTAGGGCTTAACACACAAATAAACGACGCTCACTTCCCTGTTTTGGAACAGGCACTTCAATAAAAAGTTGCGAGGTTAAACTAGTTTTATAATCTATTGTAAATTGATTGATTGATTGTTGTTTAGCATCATGTGAGCAGTAATCCAGCTATATTTATGACGAACTCAAGATTACAAACAATAAATCAAGTAGGTAAGACGTTAGCATGGGGTTGGGCTATAGGTATGTGTTTTGATTGCTACAAGAGGAAGGGGTGATAGCGGACAAATTCAGAACGTTTTGATTTGCAACAAGAACATGGCTACCAAGACCAAAAAATAATATTACATAGTTTAACATTATGCAAGTAGACAGTTTCAAATAAAATGAAACAAAACCCACAAAAATACCACACTGTCGGAACAGTTCCAAAAGTAATAGAACAATTATAGAAAGAGGTAATATCGATACCCCTAACACAAATACATGTCACTTTACTGGCTTGGTACAAACACTACAATAAAAAGTGGCGGGGTTTAATTAGTTTTATTGGTACAACCATCAAAGAAATTAAAATAAAGGAAGAGAAACATTAATAGTTATGCTTAAAAATAAAGAAAATCGAATTGCAATGTGCATAATGGCTATGAAACAAAATAAATTACGTTACGTGTAAAGGAAATATATTGAAGGATAACGCTTAAAACTAAAATAAGTCACCCCACGGATCAATTTACTAATACTCCCATAAAATGTGAAATAACCTACATTCCGAATAATGTGGAAAATGTGAAGAAAATATATGTCGGATAATGTGTAAGAAATTACATTACGGGTCAGCTTTAAAAAGTAAAAAGAAACTGCAAAGTTTGTAAGTAAATTAAAAGACGTTAATTCGCGGATGTAAAGGTGTAATGTCAAAAAAACCAGAGTAAATATGCACAGATTATAAAGGAAATTGCATTACGAATAATTGTTAAAGTAAAAACTTAAATAAAGTGTTATTAAATAAAGTATAATTATTAAAAAAATTTATAGACATTATGTCTATAAATATTTTTTTTTAAGATATTACATTGAAATAAAAACAGATATGAAATTTAGTGCGTATGACGCGTCTCTGGAATAACCTTCATTGGGTACTCTCAAAATCGAAAGATTGAAAGCCAAATAAATTTGAAGTTTTTGGGAGCAATAAAACAAAAGAACCTAAACAGGATAGCAAAAATCGGCTCAAAATATTATAGGATAAATTCTTTAATTTTTTTTTTAACAAAATTTACGGTAAAGTCAGAAACAAACACAGAATAAAAATGTCACGGATATTTTATAAATATGATATTATTTACAGGTCAAAGGGAAATTAAACCATGATAGAATAATAAACATTTTAAAATAATTGAAGCGAAAATTCATGCCTGATCCAAGTAATTAAAGAAAAGATATCTTTTACTATGGTATTCAGAACCGACATCTATAGGAAAACAGTAATCTGTGTGAATTAAAACCACAAGGATGTGTAATTTAAGCCAAAAAAAAAAAGTAATGTTTGCATATTTTTATCTATCACGTTAAAGTACATCTAAACCCAAAAAACAGTTATTCAAGAAGCTAAAAGTTTGTCTTTAAATTAAAATGAAAAAAAAAACTAGAGAAATTTGATCTGGTGATCACAGATACTCCCGCATTCCAAATTTTTAATGAGGCAATGAAAAGAATGAAACATGTTGTGATTTATCTTACAACTTATTCATTCCATGGCCATCAAAAATTTACAAATTCTTGTAATTGACAATGTAGTAAACTGTTTATTGCTTGCCAAATTAATTAAAATCAGATTACCTGTAATCCTTTCCTTTTTTTTTTCTTTCACTATTTACATCAAAACACTGATTATAAGACATATCATAGAAACACACTTGTAATGAAGAAATGCTGAGAAAAGTGAACTGGTGTAACAATTACTTATGAACGGTAAATGTGAAATACACCGTAAGCGAACTTAACATGTATTTAATGGTCCACAGCATTGTGTTAAAGTTTGAAAAGATTTGGTTGCGCCATTCTTTAAATATCATCCGGACACCTAAAAGTCCCTATTTTCTAAGAGAAAAAGGGCACAACTCATGAACGGTAAATGTGGAATACACTAATCAAACCTAACCTGTATTTTATGGTACACAGCAATGTGTGAAAGTTTGGAAAGATTTGGTTGAGCGGTACCTTAATTATTATCCGGAAACATAAAAAGTCCCTATTTTCTAAGAGAAAAAAGGCCATAACTCAGGAACGGTAAATGTGAAATACACCGTAATCGAACTTAACCTGTATTTAATGGTCCACAGCATTGTGTTAAAGTTTGAAAACATTTGGTTGAGCCATACTTTAAATATCATTCGGAAACCTAAAAAGTCCCTATTTTCTAAGAGAAAAAGGACCACAACTCATGAACGGTATATGTGGAATACACCGTAATCAAACTTAACCTATATTTTATGGTACACAGCAATGTGTGAAAGGTTGAAAAAATTTGGTTGAGCGGTACTTTAATTATTATCCGGAAACCAAAAGTGTGACGGTCGGACGGACATGAGGATCCCTATATAACCCCGACTCGTCGAGCGGGGGTATTAAAATACCACATTGTCAGAACTGTTGCAAAAGTTGTAAGACTTGAATCTGATCCTATTTTCATGTTTTTGGACAATAAAATATGTTTAAGCTAATAATTTTTGCACTGATTACAAGACAGGTTTGAAGATACCCAATGAGGTAACCATAAGCCGTACGTTTATTACAAAGCCAGAAGATACCCAAAGAGGTAATCATAAGCCGTACGTTTACTACAAAGCCAGAAGATACCCAAAGAGGTAACCATAAGTCGTACGTTTATTACAAAGCCAGAAGATACCCAAAGAGGTAACCATAAGCCGTACGTTTATTACAAAGCCAGAAGATACCCAAAGAGGTAACCATAAGTCGTACGTTTATTACAAAGCCAGAAGATACCCAAAGAGGTAACCATAAGTCGTACGTTTATTACAAAGCCAGAAGATACCCAATGAGGTAACCATAAGTCGTACGTTTATTATAAAGCCAGAAGATACCCAATGAGGTAACCATAAGCCGTACGTTTATTACAAAGCCAGAAGATACCCAAAGATAAGCCGTACGTTTATTACAAAGCCAGAAGATACCCAAAGAGGTAACCATAAGTCGTACGTTTATTACAAAGCCAGTAGATACCCAATGAGGTAACCATAAGCCGTACGTTTATTACAAAGCCAGAAGATACCCAAAGAGGTAGCCATAAGTCGTACGTTTATTACAAAGCCAGAAGATACCCAAAGAGGTAACCATAAGTCGTACGTTTATTACAAAGCCAGAAGATACCCAAAGAGGTAACCATAAGTCGTACGTTTATTACAAAGCCAGAAGATACACAAAGAGGTAGCCATAAGTCGTACGTTTATTACAAAGCCAGAAGATACCCAAAGATGTAACCATAAGTCGTACATTTATTACAAAGCCAGACGCATTCTCTAGATTTTCGTCGCTTTTAATTTATTATCAAACACGATATTATTATTTTTAAGCAAATGTTTAATTATTAGCTGTCCTAAGATAGAAAGTACAGTATTGTTACCAACACATATTGTGCCTTTCTTTTGTTTATCTTCGTCTTTTGCATGATGGTATCCAACACATATTGTCTTGTGTCTTATGTTTTGTTTGTCTTCGTCTTGTGTACCCTACGTTGCCATGATTGTCCATTTTTGATTGCCCCTTCAGTTTGTCTAACGTTTATATATGTATTTCTAATGTGATATGAATCAGATCCGCATTCTTTAAAAAAATGAAATGTTGTGTAATACAATTGCGGTACACCAAAGTTATGACATGTGACCTCTTAATGCCAGGACAAGAAAAAGGTGACATTTTTTAATACAGGTGACCGCTTAATAGAGGTGACCACATAGGCACGTTTTACTATGTATTGAGCATAGAGGAAAGCTATTCCGTGACATGATACATTTTGGTTTTGAAATAAATATCGAAAATATACTATTTGGAAATGCTTCTTTTGAAAATGACAAATACTCTAAGCTGTTCTTGTTCGTCCAAGGGTACATTCTCAACTCAAAAAGATTTTTCTAGAAAATGTATATGCATCTTACACAAGTTGAAAACGACCCTGTATATATAGGTTCCTGTATTTGTGTTTAAAGATAAGTATTTCAAAACTGACTGTTATATTTAAGAACCGTTTTTATCCTGTAATGGTTATTTTCAATTGTTGCAATGTTATTTTATGATATTATCTTTATTTTTAATATATTGTCATTCCTGATATTTGCTTGTACCAGAATACTTCATAAATTTACAATTTGTATCTTATCCGTTTGTCTTGATTTTTATGACAATAAGAAGAGTTTGAAGATACCAAAGGGGTAATCAGAATTCGTATATCGAAGAAGAATAGACAATACAATGGCAAAAAGAAAAAGTACAAAAGGACAAACAACGATCCACAAAACATGCACATAAAACTAAAGATCAAGTAACACGAACCCCACGAAAAACCGGGGGTGAACTCAGGTGCTCCGGAAGGTAAGCAGTTCCTGCTCCACTAGGATCGGGAAGTGCTTATGACAAGTGGAATATATCCGTGGTCATTTGTGACACAGTACAAAGCGGATATTATCATCATCTCATTAAATATGACTCGTTTTCACAATGATATAACTGTAAAATTGCTTATTTTGGCATTAGACAGGTCTGCCAAATGCTCCACGCAACCTCTTTCCAATTTATTAACATGTATCCTATCGGCGGTCAAAACTGGACTACAGAGTTACTGTGACACTAGCTAATCGAGGGGTGGTGTGAATCAGATGTGGATTCAGAAGACCTCGAAAGATCTGTTAAAGTACATACAATTTAGGTCCCTCTGCTCCTGCAATATCATTCAAACATTTTACTTCTCTACCCTCTACACAACTATTTAAGAGAGTTTGCTTAACTGTGTTTCATAAAACAGAATGGCCAACATAAATACAAATACCTTGTGCTAGTAAGGGACAGATTTTGTAAAAAAAATAAAAATAAAAAATAAAAAAAAAGTCTGATTCTACCTAAACGTTCTCTGAAACTAATATCCACATGCTCGAGTTTTGTATTGACAACATATTTGCTATGTTTGGTGGACGTGTTTTTCAACAAACTGTTTTCCTCTTCTCGTCGACTTGTTCCTTTATTCGTATGAGGCAGATTTCATACAGGGGTTTCTCAAGAAAACAGAAAGAAGCTACCCCGATCCATTAATTCAACGTTCCGCTATATAGATGATTTCCTTTCACTAAATAATTCTAGGCTTGGTGATTTTGTTGATTGCATCTATTCCATTGAGCTTGAAATAAAGGATACCAAAGATAGGTCTGCTTCATACCTTGACCTACACCTCGAAATTGACAGTGAGGGGCGGTTAAGAAAGAACGAAACTTTACGACAAAAGAGATGATTTCAATTTTCCCATTGTGAACTTTTCATTTATATGTAACAACATTCAGGCAGCACCTGTATATGAAGTATATATCTTTCAATTGATATTCCAGAGCTTGTGGTTCCTATCAGGATTTCCTTAATAGAGGGGTGGTGCTAACAAGGAAGCTACTGAACCTTCTGGAGCACATGAGCTTACCCCCGGTTGAAGTGGAGTTCGTGTTGCTCGATGTTAGTTTACTGTGTATTTTTTGTAGATCGTTATTTGTCCTATTGACCTTTTTCCGTTTGGCCATTATGTCTGTCCTTCCATTTACGGATTTTGAGTACCCACTTGGTTTCTTGAAACACTTCTTTGGGTTTATTTACTTTTGAAAAACTGATATTCACTTCAGCCAATTGTACTAAAAGCGTAGATAATTAGTCCAGTGTTAACGACGCATTCTGGAATAACCTTCACCAGGTACGTCCATAGTAAAAAACGGTTGTAAATACTTGAACAAAATAGGTAAAATAGTTGTCAAAGCAGTACCAAAATCAGTGAAGTAAATGTCAAAAACACTTTTACGTCACATAAAATGGAAAAACAAAAAACACCACACTGTCTTAAAACCTAGAAAATCTAATTTAAAAAATCGTAGAAACAGAGGCAAAATAAAGACCCCTAATAAATATACACATGATCGCTCATTTTGAGAACAATTAAACCAAAGGGTCTAATAGTCAAAATGGGCCACGGTTATCTATGCCTATAGGATATTGACCTTAGTTTTGTTCCAGTATTGTTATAAATACTGTTATAGTAACAGCTGGAACCTTTGAGCCGTAATGAAAGTGGGAGGTTTGGCGCTTTAAAATCTGATTCAACCCACAATTTCTTTAGAAATGCCTGTCCCAAGTCAGGGTCGTTGCGGTTTTCACAGTTTTCCGGTTGTTGACCGATTTTCTCTGTTTAGATACTTATGAGTTTTGACTTTCCCTTTGTAAGATTGTTCGGAGTTCGTTAATTTTGTTATTACCCTTATTTAATCAATTACATTATTTAATAACTGTATTTAATTTCAGACATAAAGATATCTAATAAACAATGTCATTGCCGATTTTCGCTCTATTACCACTTGCATAGTCCGATCTGTTCTTCAATAGAAAAGCAGGAAGTTGTATTAATAATATTAACATACTTACCATTTGATGTCGATTGTAATTAGGTCGAAAAAGCGCATTTTAATTAGCATTAAATTATAAAACAAGAATAAACCCCTTGTATCGGTAATTAACAAGTCACAAATGACATGCAATATATACTTTGAAATAAAACCATCTATTCTCATATATTCAAATAAGTTTTAAGATTGATATATCATATAAATCAGGTGACAACGTTAAGTATCTTTGTACAAAGACAAAGAAATGCAATGGTGTTTTAATGTCCAGACTAATTTAGAAAAATAACGGTATAAAAATGAAATTATCTTCGATCTGCCTTGGTTCAAGCAAGGTTTTAATTTCTAAGAAAGTCATTTTTCATTTCTTATGGTGTATGTATACATACTTGAATTTCCGATCCACGCAAATAATAATTTAAAAAAATGGAAAATGGGTCCATATGACGCAAACGTCGTCGGAACCACAGCACGAAACCAACAAGCTGCCATTGTTCAATTAATCAATGGATATATCTCTGGAGCCGGTCTGTTGACAAAATGTAAGAATGTCAAAACATTTCACTAGATTTAGAGCATAGAAACCATAAAAATGCAGTTTTCCAATTAAGGACACAACTCCTTAAAAGGAGTAATAACGAAATTCAACCTGAATTTCTGTATAAAAACGTAGATATCAAATTTAGTGCGCACAACGCGTTTCTGGAATCATCTTCATGAGATACGCTCAAAGCCATTATATTTGAAAGCCAAATAATTTCAAAATCTTGGGAGCAGGAAAACAGGATAGCCAAAAGTATAGAAACATTTCGTAAACATTTCCAAAGAAAGCTCAAGTTAGAGTATATAAACTAAACAAGAGGGATGAAAAACAGACAATATTAAAATCAATGTCTCATGGCTGTGTATAAATATTATTTTCAGATATAGTAACCGCAAACATTGATTTTGAGATCGGGTCATCCAAAAATAAAATACCCCATCCATGGACACAGTCACGACAAAAGACCACCAATTAATCACGCCAGTATTTTGTTTATTAAATTGGCACATTAATTTCAATGACTACTTTTAATTATTTTTTTTTAATGTTATCAATATGATTCAAAAGAAGCAAAATTGAAGACGACATCACAATATGTGAACGTAAAAAAGGATTGAAAGTAAAATATTTTCATTGAATACGCTTATTTTACATATAGTGAAAGATTTTCGTAGAATATATACATCATATTATAATATGATTCCATTGCCTTATTACTTCTGTCATTTTGCACAGAGGGTTGTGGCTACGTGCTTGTCAGGAACAAGCAATAGTTCATTTAGAAATGCGTTTGGTGATTTTTACGGGTCAGGGTCGTACCATTTGTCACTGGAATAGGTATGTAAGTATTTAAGGCTAAGCGATAACAACTGTCATTTAATGTGTTAACCACATTAGTTTCTTTTTAACATGTTAACTGACATTTGAAATTAAGAACAGTAATAAACCTAATCGCCTTCGGTTATTGGTCATCTTTCATGAATATTTAAAAGGTAATTTATTTCTGTAAGAAAGCTTTTAAATCGTTCATTTAATCAAATTCCTCATTTAACACTTATGTGAAGGCCAGTTCAGATTCTTTTTGCATGCCAATTATATTTTGTGCCGTACGTCATACTTAGGATGAAAAGTTTAAAAATTATACCATGGAGGAAGTATTTAAAATCCGTTAATGACGTATGTTCTTTAGTAATATGTTATCTTTACACGTTTTTTGTTTATATTTAATTAATTCTTAATACCGTGGTATTTTGGTTATCATAAGATGAGAAGAAAAAAAATGCATATTGAGTTTCTATTCCAGTGTTAACCACATCTGATTATTTGGCACATCAAACTAGGTTAACCTTGTCACTGTTTACTGAAGTAGATGTACCAAGACAGGCAAGTGAGTGGTCATGTACTTATGTGTTCGAGGTATCGATTTTGTCTTTCTACGATTTTTCTATTGAATTTTAGAACTGTTCCGACCGTATGGTATGTGTTGTCATCTTTGTAGTTGTTTGTGTTGTGTTGTGTGTGTCTTCGTCCTGTGTCCAGTGTTGCATGTGTCTCTGGATTGTCTATTCTCGATTGCATCTTCGGCGTTCTCTAACGTTTTTTTACATGTAACCAATGACAATGAAACAATGAAAACTAAGCAAACCACAAATAGTTAGTATCGAAAGCATAACATTCTTGTAAAATTATTAGCTTAAGCTTGTATATGTTTTGTAGATTGCTGTTTGTCCTTTTGTCCTTTTTCTTTTGGCTGTTGTATTGTCTGTCCTTCGATTTACGGAATCTGATTACCCCTCTGGTATCTATCTTCCAATTCTTCTAATTCTAGTATATCACAATGTATTACAGTACCCTAACATACTTTACCCAGAGGACTTGTTGCAGTCGTGGTTTTGTTGAAGTTTATGTTTTTCGATCGTTTGATTTATGTATCAGTGTGGTATTTTTTCGTTTCGCATTTTATTCTCTTCCTTGGTGTATTGTATCCAGAATGCCATTGTTTTGTTCATCTCATATAGTAAACCAGCTGTAGTATTAATATAATATAGAGACTATATGTTTGTTAGGTGGGTGTCAAATATAAATAAAGAAAAACTTAAAAGACAAGGATAATAATACTCAGTTCAACAAGGACTATATTTCACTTAAAAGACTGCAAAAAAATTATTTTGAAGCAAAATCAATGGCATATATTGAAATAATAAAGATGTAATAATAGATATATAACTCGTCTTTTTTTTTCTCTATATATACATACGTCTGAAAATGAAAACCAACCGTGTTAGAATTAGATTTTTGAACTGACATTTTTTGGTTCCCCCTCGACGGGATTCGAACTCAAACTATTGATACACTGCAGCACCAATTCCTTAGCTTCATGTCCAGTGGCCAAGACCACTCGGCCACATCCGCTACATAAAAATATAGCTTCAACAGAACAATAATATTTGAGTTTGACTTTAGTATCTTAATATCTTCATGAATAGGAGAAAAAAAATGACATTTGAATCTGTCTTTCGTTACACATATGTTTATTTTTTCTTACTTTACAATGATAAGTATTGATATATTATTGTCATTTGAAACAATGTCTTACAGTATCAGACGCTATATGCCTGATGAACTGAATAACTAGCAACTTTTACATCTATATGTTTCAGTATGGTGTCTTATAGCGTGTGGGTGTAATGTTGCTGAGGGAAAACTATCAATATACCAAGTAAAACAGTAATATACCAATTAGAGGAAATAGCAAATACTATTTAGTGGAAATAACAAGGAAACAGACAAATACTAATTAGAGAAAACAACAAAATATAACTTACAGGAAACAAGATAATACGAAGTAGAGGGCTAGTAACATGTCATTTAGAGAAATAGTATCTACCAATTCTAATTCAATTATTATAAAACACGTTTTTGTCAATCGCTAATGTTTACCATCAAATCCACAATTTACATGCCGTAACTAAGGGTTTTAGAGCGAAGAGTCCAGCCTGTCAGTTAAATTAGACGAACAGTATACTACCAATTAGAAAGACCAGAACATTTCAAAGTACAGGGAACATTTTTGTTTCAAAATTATCTTTAAAGATTTAATAGAAAAGAAAACGAGGAAAAATTAATATGCATGTTATTAGCAATTTTAGAAATCTGCAACAGACACAATGCCCGTAATAATGTAATAACTAGAATAATATCTGCATATACAATCAGTAAATAAAACAAGTTCCGAATACCTCATGAACATGGTTAAGCCTGTTAGTGTATGCAGAAAAATTGTGTTTTTTAAGACTCCAAATTGAACGTCATGATATAACTGACCAATTGTTAGAATAAATATTAATGATATATAATCGTAATCATCTTCTCTGTAGTAGATAGGTATCCCTTTATTACTTTGTCGCCATTGTGCATACAAACTGACTATATTTGTTGTATCGCGTGTTACTAGTAGTTTCTGGGTACAAAATCGCGCTTCCATTACCTAATTATACACGATGTATACAGTGATGATTGTGACGACTTTAAGTGCTGAACACAGTAAGCTGTCCACCATTTCCCCGTGTAAAGAATGGGGGTATACTCTGTCGATGGGTTGAGATAGAACGTCTTTTCCCAACTCCCCATACCTTTCCATCGACACAGCGCGCCAATTTCAAACCGTTATTTTGTGCTACGTGCAGATTCCCTCACAGTTATTTGACCTACGTGCAGTTTGCCGCGGAAATAATGAGTTATTTCTTGTTCCATGGAATAAAACTTTAAAATATCTTAATTATTTCTTGCTTGGTTTCTATAGTAAAGTATAATAATAGAATTATCAGCTGTCATTTGTCATGCGTGGTCTAACGTGACGTCACTAAAACTTTCATTCAAAAAAAAAAAGGTTAAAACACAACAAAAAAATCAGAAAGGTGTGTTTAAATTGTGAAATTACCGATAAAAAAATTAGTAGTATTTTTTTTCGCTCGACAAGGATTATCAGGTCCATATCAGATTCGCTCTTCGAGCTCATCTGATATACACCTGATAATCCTTGCCTTGCGAAAAAAATACTAATAATTGATATTTCCCTCTCATTTCTGTATGATGTTCATATAATGTTGAACTGTAATGCATGCAATAATTGTCAATGGATGTTACGCGACCAACAATCAAACAACCTTTTGGTATTTAATTTACATATTGGCTAAACCACATCGGTAATGTGGTGATTAGCGTGCTTTTCTCGATGACGGTAGAATGTGGGTTCGAGCCCCAGTCGGGTCAATCCAAAGACTGTGACATTGGTATTTGCTGCTTCTCGTCCGTCATGAAATATTTCTTCAGCAACAATCAATTAAAACAACAGAATATTGAAGAGCAGTCGATCAAATTGTATTATCATCCATGTTGTTATTGTAAACAAACATCAGGAACTATGTTCCGTATTTATATTTATGCATCGATTTCATTGGACAGTATTCCGTGGCAGACAAGTGAGCGTGTCCATGTCTCCTATGGATGATTGCCTTTCGCGACAGAATTATAAGCACAAATATTTTCATAAATTCAGACATCTAACCTATTGCTTCTAAAATTAACATAGGTAGGTTGCAAGGACGGAGATATTAACAATTTATTAGAAAACGTTTGAAGTTACAACTATTTTTTAGAAAACACTGTCATGATGATGGCTACAATAGTACTTGTGTAATGTGATGTTCACGTTACATCCGGTCGATTCGAATTCGTGGTATTAACACCAACGGATGTCATCGTCCATGTGACACGTTGAAACTACGTTTCGATCGTAGATCCTATTCATCATAATAATGTATACTTGTCATTTATATTAAGAGAAGTTTGTAGATACCAAAGAGGTAATCAGAAGCCGTATATCGAAGAACAGACAATACACTGGCCAAAAGAAAATGAACAATCAACGTTCTACAAAACATTACACAGAAAACAGAAGATCGAGCAACACGAATCCAACTAAATGCAGGGAATGAACTCATGTACTCTGGAAGGGTAAGCAGTTCCTCCTCCATGTGTGGTACCCGACTTTTAAGGCAAAATGCGCCGTATGCCAGCTATACTCTTAACGAGAACATATTTACACAAAATGTTGCACCAGAATGAGCCTACATGGTAAGACTGGAATTTAAATTAGCAGAGAACAAAGGCATCAATTTCCTTCTCACCCGAAGGTCGAGTTGTGTGCTTGATTCACCCCATCACGACTTATGCTTTTTGGAGTCGTACTACCCACAGCAGAAAAACGAGGAGACCGTACTCCCGAGGTCACCTCTGGAGGGTATTTCCCTGTGTATTTCAATTTAGTTATCCGGATTGTATGTTTTTGCACAGTCACGCAACATCGACATTTTTTTCCTGTAAATTATCCACACATTTGTCAAAAGAGGTGTGTCCTCATTTCAGTTCTAACCCACAATATGATATTCTATACTGTTCATTAGTTCACAAATAACATTTCTCTATGTCTACATATCAAAATGTTTTAATGAATTAATTTGATATTTATCAGCTCTTAAAAATCTGATGATATGAGATAAACATCTAGTGTGTATCAGTTTAAGGTTAAACACATTTGTAAATACCACTATCTGGTTGCTCACTTGCCAAATATAATAAAAATTAAGAATTCAACACATTTGATTGTCGTATTATCTTACTTTATCGCTAAACTATATACAACATACGCATATATTTTGACATAATTAGATATTTATTTACTCATAAAAGTGTCACTTCTTATTTCAGTTTGAGGTTGAAATATTTCTGGAATTAGAGTGAGATTTATATCTCGTGCATATCATAGTGTTGACCCACGTGTCATTGTCTTTTATTAGTCAGCTGGCGAGGAATGCCAAAACAAAATGCGATGCACATTCTTTATCTATTTCAGGTTATAAAACTTAAAAGTATGGGGGGTTAGGGTCATGGTGTTTAACGCCACTTTCAATAATATTTCAGTTATATCGTGTAGGCACGTTTTATTGGTGGAGGAAACCGGAGTACCGGAGAAAACCACCGACCTGTCACAACTCACTGACAAACTTTTTCATATAATGTTGTATCGAGTACACATTAGTGGTGATAGTCACTGATTGCATAGGTAGTTATTAATCCAACTACCATACGACGGCCGCCTTAAAAGCATGGGCAGGTGGATTAGAATTCACCTAACATCCGTTGTGTTGTATACATCTTATTCTGCTCACAGATCCTGTGCCATATATCAGTGACAAAACGCTACGCCAAATCCACATAATATAGGCGTATTAAGTCCCAGATCGTTCAACCAACAAAAATAAAACAGGTCAAAATCCATATAGACGCTATATGATCTCGAGTAAGGTTTGAAGTCATCACTTCGAAAGTTTTACGGTCACCACCATGACTTGGTTGATCGCTATGGAATATCTGTGTCACAAATGACCACGGATATGTTCCACTGGTCGCAAACACTTCCTGGTCCTTTCCTAATTCATGACTTATCACCGGATTTGTAACTAGATTAACACGACGGGCAACACTAGTGGAGCAGGAACTGCTTACCCTTCCGGAGCACCTGAGTTCACCCCCGGTTTTTAGTGGGGTTCGTGTTACTCGATCTTTAGTTGTATGCGTATGTGTTGTAGATCGTTGTTTGTCCTTTTGTACTTTTTCTTTTGGCTATTGTGTTGTCTGTTCTTCGACATACGGATTCTGATTACCCCTTTGGTGTCTTCAAACTCTTCTTAGTACAAATTATTGTTGATCGTCCCATAGCTCCTGAACGATAAATGTGATAATAGACAAAATAGAGATCATCATACCATCCAATCCCAATATTCTGGTGTGAACACAATGGGTCATGGCAAAGTGGAGGTTAGTCCGCGATATGGTTACAACTGATTATCTGTCATGAAATGGATTCCCATGACAACAGTGCAAATAATCAAAAACCATTACAGACCATTATACTAACATTTCTAATAATCTCTTCAAGTGTGAAGACAATGTGTTGAGGGAAAGAGAGTTTATGCGGGACATGATTTTGAAACGCAACGCGACGGATGCCACTAGTTGAACAGCAACTGCCTACCCTTCCGGAGCACATGGGTTCACCCCGGTTGTTAGTGGGGTTCGTGTTGCTCGACCTTTAGTTTTCTGTGTATTTTTTGGTAGATCGTTGTTTGTCCTTTTTCTTTAGGCCATTGTATTGTCTGTCCTTTTTCGATTTACGGCTCCTGAATACCCTTTTATTCAAACTCTTCATCTGACAGTGTGATATTTTATGTTTTTTTATTTTATTCTTAATATGTGTGATATTTGTTTGAATATATGATCAAGTATTATGTATTGTGACTATGCTATTGAATGTAATATTGTGCATCCACCAATAAGCCGTATTGCTTTTTGGAATAAAATATAATTTTTATCATAACATTGTTATAATTAAATGCTTTTGGTTTTCTTGTTTTTGGTTTCTGAATTGTCATGTTGGCATTGATTGAATGTTGATAGTTGGTGCTTAATGTCTAGCGAAAAATGTTTCATGCATAGTGAGGTAGAGAATATCGAAAAACTATACTGAGAAAAGGGGGAGGGATTAGAAATCCGGGGAAACAATTTCCTCTGAAGAGAAGAGAATAGGGTAGAGACTAAAATCTAAACCTTAGCAGATATTTCACTTTTTGGAATATACAAAAGGGGTTTTATACGCGCAGGGAGCACTTGGCTGTACTGAGGATTAGAACTAGATCATGTCGCCACTACCAAGTCGCTACCTGGAACATCCGGGCATATATTCTTGTGATTCACTTGCGTTCTACTCGTTATTTTTTTTTTCATGTAGTTTATGTTTTTGTTTGCTTGGTCAAATGTTTGTTTGTTTATGACTGTTTTGTTTATTTTTGGTTTTTGATTGTTTTGTTTATTTATTTTGTTTGTTTGTTTGTGTGTATTTTTTTTTTTTTTTTTATTTGATTGCTTTGTTTTTTGTTTTGTTTTTGTTGTTTGTCTTTAGATACTTTATACAGATTGTCAATAAAGGTAATAACAAAATTACCGAACTCCGAACAATCTTACAAAGGGAAAGTCAAAACTCATAATTATATAAACAGACAAAATCAGTCAACAACCGGAAAACTGTGAAAACCGTAATGACCCTGACTTGGTACAGGCATTTCTAAAGAAATGGTGGGTTGAATCAGATTTTAAGGCGCCAAACCTCCCGCTCTCATTACGGTTCAAAAGTTCCGGCTGTCACTGTAACAGTATTTAAATACAGGAGCAAAATAGGTAAAATAGATGTCAAAGCAGTACCATATTCGGTGACGTAAATGTCAAAAATATTTTTACGTCACACATTGACAAAAAAAATTCTTGACATTTTTGACTTCTTTATCTTTATACATTTTCACTATATGAAAATGCATCGCTCATAATATTTTCTGCAGAGACGGAATATATTTCGACAAGATATTGGTATCGGAATATAAACTTTTTGAGAGATCGAATAAGGCGAATATTTTTATAGCCCTAAATATTTTCCGGCTGGGATATTTTGTATTCTTCGTAAAATATTGGTTTAACATTATGAACGACATCGTTATTTTAATTTGTCATATTTGTAGGTCGGGCACCACTTGTAAAGTTGAATACAATAATACGTATGTAACACAGCGTCCGAAAAAAAAAAAAAAAAAATTGTGAGAGTTCTAACGGGCTTTTTGATTGGCTGAAACAGATTGTTCAGCCAATCAAAAAGCCCGTTAGAACTCTCTCAATTTTCACGTCTATGGCGTTTGTCAAGGATGCAAATGGGATTTCTTTCAAAAACAGACTTAAAGGACATATAAATTGGCGTTAGGTAAGAAATGTTATCATAATTTGAATGGATGAAAGTATTTAGCTAGTCAAAATGACTCGTTTACGCATGGGAAACTCTGTACACAGATGGGAAGTGGTCATCCCAGCGTTTGTGCGACTTCGGATTTTCACGCCGTTTTGTTTTGGTTCGTGTATGATACCTCAACAGTTCGGAGGCCTACACTAACAATTGGGGTCTCTTTTGGAAAGGAAAATTACTTGACTTTCGACTGGTGGAAACATTTTTTGAAAATATTAAGGCGTTCCGAAGTTACGATCAATTTAACACGACGACTTAAAAAAATGGAAGCAAGTGAGTTCGCCCCCTTGTAGTATTATATAGTATTATTATTTTTTCGGACGCACCTAGCCCCTGTGGTATGTAATGCATTGAATTAGTATAGACGTCTCATCGACGTTCATTATTTAAACCTTAGAATTTAAGAAAATGAAAAACAATGTTTTTGTTAAAAGTTAAATATGAGGTATAAGTTCTTATTACAATTTAATAAGCAAGTTATACATCATCGCCCATTGACGTCTGTGTTTTATATTGTCAACACTTCGTAAATATCATTTTTGTTTTTTCGTATTATGTTCGGATAACAGTAGTGTTATATTTGTCTAATAATTAAAAAAACACGTAAACCCACTTGACAAATCAGCCACTTAATTGAAAGTTGTATGCATGGCTGGAAATACTAGTTGCCAACCCTATCGTGTCAACACGCGTATACCGCGCTATCTCACACGAATCTTGAATGTTTTACAAAGACGAGAGATGAAGTAATATATAGATGCTGCACTGATTGATAAAACATGCACTCGAATTCGCATGTGATATAACTCGATTCATGTATGTTTATGAGATAAGGACACCAGTTTCACATTATCAAAGTACTCCGTAATTATTTACATCACTGTTTTACTTTACTGTAACGAATAAAAAAAAATTAATTAATATCCGACAAGAGACCACAAATGCATAGAAATGAGCATGCTTTTAGCAAATTTATAAGCAGCGCTCGATCTGAATTAAAATTTCAATAGAAAACGAAAAAAAAAATGAAATTCTCTAAAATTATAATTCTGATATAATACTAACTCTCGGATGTATCAGATTCAATATTCACTATGGTAAATATTTCATACCAAAACAAAAAATAAGTGACACAATGAGATTCCATCATAAATAAAAATTCTGAGACGATTTCATAACCTGGGATGTTCTTAATACATAATACATTTTATAACGCATTATTTACAACACAAAAAATGCACCGAGATGCATTTGTGTATACTGCAAAAAGCCCATGTTTCTTAAGATTTATTTATTTACGGAACGACGATTTAACTTTAAGGGATGGCTACGCTCTTTTTAAATTTCTGTCGCCAAATTCATAGACAACAATACCTTGCGCTGAAAGAGGCAAGCATAATTAATCAGTTCCTGTAATTGTCACAAAATGTTTTATGAAATTTGGAGAAAACTATCGATTTTCCATGTTTTTATTAGTCAACAGATTTTTTTAACAACAGATTTTTTGGTTTCGCGTGAAACAAATCTGGCTGGAGGAAAACGCAGCTTATCGCCCTAAAAGTTAAATGGTTGGTCCCTTTTATATGTTATTCTTTTCTTTTTTTCGATATACCCTTTCAAACAAAAACAAAAATACCCAAAAATCATAAATACCAATATAAGACTATTTCTTAAATCTATAACATAACACATAGCACAGTATCAAGCAACACAAATAAATTACTAGACTCTGTAAACGGGTTTTGATGTTGTCATTTAATATTAAAGTCTTTTTTGAAAGTTTTTCTGGTAAGGATCGTGTTGGTCATCGTTTTAGTTTATTGTGTTGTTTTTATTTGACTTCGTCTGGTGTCTTGTGCATCCAGTGTTGCCAGTGTCGCTGGATTGTCCATTCATGATTGTCCCTTGGGTTTTATGTAGTATTTATTTACACAAAACATGATACTCATGTTTAATTGCAAAAACGATGTTCACAACATATACTGGATATTTTTAGGATAAACAATTTATTTGATTTGATCTATTTTTTGCACGAGATCTAAGGACAACAAAATTAGTATAATACAATATATATATATATATTTAACATCTTTTTTTGGTGTTGTTGTGCTACATTTTAGACGTTTATATATATATATATATATATATTATCCAATTGGGCCCTTAAAACTAGTTAACCCTTCCGTTTTTATTGAAGTGCCTGTACCAAGCCAGGAAAGACGACAGTCGTGTATTTGTGTGTTTCGGGCATCGATTTTAGCTTCTTTCTACAATTTGCCTATTGTGGATACATTATTTATCAAATGAGAAGCGGAAAGCGATCGACTTCATCAGGTAGTAAACACATTTAAAATGTTTAAATGGCCTCTTGTTTGACCGACGAAGCCTTTGAAAGATGTAAACTTGTTCTTAGCTTAGTCTATAATTCAATGTTACCTCTTGATAACTGAACCTCCAACGGAAATACATACATATAAATATACGATGAAAAACATGCACAGATTCGCTTCCACTAAAAACGAAAATGTATTGATAAATTGTAGTGTTTCACGTTACGTGACGAATACATATAATCAATTTAACACAACACGAATCATATGACATATTCAAATAGATGAAATATAATTTCCTTAGATATTTAGTTGTCGTGGAATTAATCATGACTGTTCAAAGTAATTCATATGATATATATATAATATTTTTCGTGATAATGTAATTACATGTTATACAAATCATTCATGTTTTTGTCGTTCTTTTGTTATTTCGATTTTCTCGTTGTTCCATCCGAAGTGTTATTTATTTTAACATTAAAGTCATTGATACTGAAAATTTCTCCTGTCATTCAGATAAAATATGTTTTTTTGTTAATTAATTAGTTAATTTCGTTTTCAAGAGATGTCATATAATTTTCTAAAGCACATGCATGACCGCATCGTTTCGTTAAGACGGGAGGTTTGCACCCATACAACTTGTTTAACCCCGTCACTTTTAATTGAAGTGTCTGTACCAAGTCAGGAAAATGAGCGGTCTTCTATTTGTATGTTAAGGGTATCAATTTTGTCTCTATGAATTTGCTATGGTATTTTAGGACAGTGTGGTATTTTTTATCCTTCATTTTACTACTAATATTAATATTATTTTTTTGAATATTTTTTATTCCATTTTTGTAGTCACATAATATGAAAATATATAACAAGTAATGTACTTTTTCCCTAAATGTATTTTTTTTTTAATTTAAAATTATTATAATATTCCTTTATATAACATATTTTTATTAACAATACAGATATATTAATACTAATAATCTAAGCAATAAATCAGTAAAGGTGACAAACTCAGCCTAAATTACCTCATAGAGGTACAAATAATTTGTTTAGAACAATAGACAGTATGCAAAAAATATTTTAAATATACGGAGTGGAATTTTGTTGCCAGTATACATATTCTGTATCCAAGATTCTCTTTAACATAAGTAGTTTGCAGACAGGAGCTGGAAATATACCATGAATTTACTTGTAGCAAAAATGTAGATTTCAAATTTAGTGCGCATGATGCGTTTCTGGAATAACCTTCATCAATATCGAAATATTGAAAAACCAAATAATTTAAAAGTAGATGTGTTTTTGCTACCATGATGCCATGAGATAAATTTAGAATGAAATAATTTCTGTCTGTTAATGCCATCTGTTCATAATATAAATAGGAAACAAATATTATAAATATATTCAAATTCAATGCCCGGCAAGTGTCATATACAAATCAAGATATCGTCTGATTTCAAACAACATTGAAAACTGTTTTTCCAATTAATACAACAAAATTATTATTTCTATTTAATATCAACTCATATTATTTGATTTCAAACAAATTAAATACTTATTCTCAATTTAAAAACGATATGTGTAATGAAACTGCCATAGAAAAATAAAGTATATAAATATGAACTTTTGTTGAAAGTGGCGTTAAACACCATGACCCTAACCCCTCTAAATATGAACGAAGAATATCTGACATTTCAACATTTCTACTTCAATACATTACAATTGTACAGAGAACTTACCTGGCAAAACGGATGTTAATATCCTTGACACACTGTCCTACTTACACTAACTAAAACAGGTCGATTTTATTACTTTGTGATAATCCCTTTGAAATATAAAATCAAAAGAAAGCTTATATGATATATTATTTATTAAAATTAAGTAATCATTGAAACATATAATATCTTTGTAATCCCCCAGTATGTTCACTACTTTCACAATAAAAAATGCTGACTATTCGGAAAATATTATTATAAATATAGCATCAATGTCAAGCTAAGCCTGGAGCATATAGGTCATACTTTTCTATCTCTCTCTTGTCAAAACATTTAATATTATATAAATTTATTGTTTAAAGTAATATGAAAGGCAAATATCGTGGAATTTTTGGATTAAATATGTTCACTTATTATGTCACTTAATTTTAACTAAAATCAACTGCATAACATTAAAAATCCGCTCAAAAGCAGATTTTAAGAGCAAATCGCCAAATATTTGACAGCAGATAATTCTGTTTTCCCGTACAGTAATGCAAATGATATGTGCGTGACCCAAGATTTGAACTCTTTCGAGGAGATTATCGCTCATGCGCACTGTTCAGTTGATGAAAAAAATGTCGGATGCAAGTAAAAATATATTCCGTGTGTTCCACATAAGAATAATTGCACCCCCAAAAAATGGTTCACACGACATGAAACAGACAGATTCCTCAATAATCATTGTCAGGAATGTGTGCGTGCTTACCTCAGCATCCATGATTGTTTATCTTTTCGTCACGAGGTCATGATCGGCAATCATCGGAACAAAACAACCGAAAGTTAATCAGTCACCACAACAATGGCGAGGACAATAAACATCCACACGGATTTGCAGATTTCTAATTGTTGGGAACATATTTCGACTTGAAACATGCATGAATAGCTTAGTAAAGGTACTGCCGTATTCCAAATAGAATTTTCAGGGAAAAAATTTCTACACCCAAAACTGGTGTAATATTACTGTAAGGAAATGTTTTTATGAACTTCTTTAAACTGTTCTAGTAACATATTTATAGTAAGATTAGGTTAAAACTAGTTCATACAGCTGATCATGACGTGGATTATTTTTATTTGACCGTCCTACAATCTGACCACGAAATAAATAAAAGGGTTAGAGAAAAGGTACAATTTACACAAACAATTCAGAGAAAATATATGGAAGGGATTGAAAATATGTTTTTCTAAAATAAATATTGTCTATTGTCTTGAATAATTATTTCATTAATTATTCAAGACAATACTGCTGCATAATTGTAATTGAATGTAGATCAATTTGTTTTCATTTTATTTGTACGTTCTTACTATGTCTTTGTCTATTTGACTTGTGTACGTTGCTTGTATATATTCCTTGTATATGCCTTCAACCCTTCGGGATAAAATTGAACATTGAATAAAGAATTTAATTAAAAGTCTACTTGCACGTAAATCTTATGGTAACAAATATCAACTGTTCTCTTAGCAATTGCAATAGTTGAGCAGGAAATGCTTACCTCTTTTTTTTTTACTTTGTGGGGATCGTGTTTCTCAACCTTTAGTGTTTGTGTAGTGATTTGTGGATCATTGTTTATCCTTTTAGCATTTTTTTTTTTTTTTTTCGATTTACGGCTTCTGATTATTAACTTTGGCATCTTCAAAGTTTACATATAATATACACAATTGCAATAAACTGAAAAACAAAAACTTACACAGTTCCAAAAATTTCATAGAAAAAATCGTAAAAAGAGGTAAAATCGATACCCCTAACTAACAAATATCTTTCTCGACTTGGTAGTGGCATTTCAATAAAAAGATACGGTGTTAAACTAGTTTTATGGGACAGAAAACGGAAAAATAAAATTATGTGATCACTGTAATCATGGAGGGCTCATTAAGCAACATTATATATATATATATATATATGTTGTGTACAAGTTGTGATTATATTGTACAATTGTACAAATTATAACTTGTACGACACAAAAATACAAGTTATGACTTGTACAATATTGGCCTGTAAAAGTTATAACTTGTACAAAATTAAGCCAAACAAGTGTTTCAACTGTATATTTTACTAACAACACATTACTAAAGTGTTCAAACCAAACCAAATTTATTATTTGCATGAATTAAACTCTGTAGTACAAACTAATAAGCAATATTTATATTAGTACAAACATTAACACAGATACAGAGATTGGAAATACTGTTACTGAAACTTACTGAACATACTGAACGAGTACGTAAACGAGCATTCTCTGGTAGCGTTATTACGGATACATTACCGGAAACTCAGGACGTTGATTTCTTCTCAGAAATAACCAATTCAAATATAGTTCGTGCCTGTAAACGTGCATTATCAGGACAACAGACGCATGCTGTTTCACTAACACGGATCACTAAGCAACGGCAAACAGTTCTTAAGAAAGGTGACAATGTAGTTATACCAATTCCTGCAGTAGATAGAGGTCCTACTGATCCAAGAAATATCCAAGATGTTGTTACACAAGTAAATGATCATGGTGGTTACAATGTTGGTACAAAAGTGGGTTTGATTAAAGGCTACTTATGTAGAAATCAAATTGAGTTCTGTGAATGTATCAGATGTGCCTGATAGTGAATTGAGTTTGAGAGCGGTTGCAAGTAAGGTGTCAATGAGCGGAGGTCAGTGATTTTTCCATTGTAACTGTAAGAAATAAGGGTAATAACAAAATTACCGAACTCCGAACAATCTTACAAAGGGAAAGTCAAAACTCATAAGTATATAAACAGAGAAAATCAGTCAACAACCGGAAAACTGTGAAAACCGTAATGACTCTGACTTGGTACAGGCATTTCTAAAGAAATGGTGGGTTGAATCAGATTTTAAAGCGCCAAACCTCTCGCTTTCGTAACGACTCGAAGGTTCCGGCTGTCACTATAACAACATTTATAACAATACTGGAACAAAAGAGGTAAAATAGTTGTCAAAGCAGTACCAATTTCAGTGAAGTAAATGTCAAAAACACTTTTACGTCACACATTGATAAAAAAAAAAATTGACATTTTTGTTGACATCCTTATCTTTATACATTTTCACTATATGAAAATGCATCGTTTATTATCGTCTCTGCAGAGACGGAATATATTTCGACAAGATCTTGGTATCGGAATATAAACTTTTTAAGAGATCGAATAAGGCGAATCTTTTTATAGCCCTGGTCCAGTAGCCTGTTTCTCAGATAAAGATGACGTTTCAGGAAATCAGAATAATTGCTACTGGCCCTTGCATAGCAAATCAATTGCGAGATGTAAACACCATATGCAGGAGAAGCTGGTATATTGCTGCACATATTTGGACAATTTATGATTTTAAAATTGAAGTCGTCCCGTTTATCATAAATTTTAGTACTGAGTTGACCACTGTCGTCAAATTCGAGGTATAAGAACGGTAGCTTCAAAACAAGTAGGTGTAAATGCAGAAAATTTAAAGTATTGTGTAATTCAAGATGCCACCAGTCACTTTCTTGTACTAATAAATAGTTGTCTAAATTAACTAAAACAAATTTACATGTGTTTGATTGATTTTTCATGTAAGATACTAAAATTCCTAAAATGAATTTCACTGATGAATAAACCTTTTGTGTACTAGTTTTGCTTATGTAGATAGTTTTTGCTATTTTGTTGTAATAATTTACTTTTCAAGTTGAAATATGAATTAATTTTTTCTCAGAAAAGTTGTACAAGTTGAAACACTTTTTTGGCTGAATTTTTTACAAGTTATAACTTGTACAGGTCAAAATTGTACCAGTTTTAACTTGTATTTTTGTGTCGTACAAGTTATAACTTGTACAAAATCGCAACTTGTACACAACATATATATAGATGTGGTCGAGTGGTCTAGGGCGCTGGAAGGTAAGGCTAAGCGAATGGTGCTGCAGTGTATCAATGGTGTGAGTTCAAAAAATATATATACGTCTGAAAATTAAACCAAACTGTTAGAATTAGATTTTAGCGCTGTCAAATATTTGTTCTTCCCTCGACGGGATTTGAACCCACACCATTGATACACTACAGCACCATTCGCTTAGCCTTACGTCCAGCGCCCTAGACCACTCGACCACATCCACTCCCTATATATATATATATTAAGGTCTGATAAAAGTAGCCAACGTATGAACCTACGGGATGTCGGATCGGAAACAAGTGTTAACGATTCTGTGCAAACAAACAAAAATAATAAATAAACGTCTAAAATGTAGCACAACAACATAGAAAACGATGTTAAAATATCACAAAAGTAACTACAAGTCTACAAAAAGACTAATTATAATCAAATTGACGGATATTTCGCTTGACCGACAAGCTTCATCAGCGTCTGTAATCGGATTTGAAAAATTGTCACGTGATCATCAGTTATCGTGACGTAAAAATCATAATCTTTAACTTTATACTTTATATTATTAAAATATATATGTACACTAATTATAAAGAATATGAAAACAATGAGAAAAAGTAATGATGAAATTTACCAACTAACTAAGGACCAGGCACTGGTAAAAAAGTTAAAAAAAAACAACAAAAGATTTAGGCCTTTATGTTTATGCCCTCCGGATGTAATGTTTGTAACTCGCGGATCCAAAAACTCTCTCTTTTCTGTCTTTGATTCTCTTTTCAACTTGGATTGTGGTTAATGATATAAATTTTGGATCTACCAAAGTCATCCAATGAGTGTCCCGGCGACACAAAGTGTTGACTCACGGGCAAGAACGTCTTTTTCGTAAGGTCACTTCTGTGTTCATTCATTCTTTTGTTGAATGGTTGGACATGTTCTCCTACGTATTGCGACCCGCAGTCGTCAGTCAAGGAGGTAAACCACCTTAGGTGTTTTGCAATTGACATTGCAAAAGATCTTATACTCCTTTCCTGTCGTCTTACTATGGAACACTTGTGCGCGTTGCAGTTGGAGACAGCACTTGCAACGCTTGTCACCACATGGTTTACACTGGCCGACCGTCGATGAAGGTCTAGATACCGCAGCTCTGACCAGTGTATCCTTAATGCTTTTAGGACGCCGGAACGCTACAACGGGTGGTTCAGGGGCCAGCGTTTCACTTTTTTCAATTTCTTTCCAATGATGACGGACAATGCCTGAAATTTTCTCTAAAGAGGGATGGTAAGTGAGAACAAGGGGAACCCGTTTGTTGATCTTTTTTTCTTTGAATTCTGTTAATTTCACTGGCCTTTGAAAACCTACTCTCTATAACTTTGTCATTATATCCCCGTCTCTTCAAATTGAAGCACGATTAAAGCAACAGGAAACAATGATTGAAGTAACATGACATGCATATTTATTTTACATCTCAAATTAGATAATTTCTATTTGGAAAGGAAATATATCACACTATTTTCAATAAGCAGGTCATTGACACGCACATTTCTGACTTATATTTTTTGTACAGCTGTAATCTGTTATATGTCAACATGAAGGAACACGATATATCACATTTACAATGGAATGTAGGAAAGTGCTGGTTCATGGTCGAGATACAAAGTCCAGAACAAATTAGATTGGATATTGTTAAGGAACTCGTCATCAGTCATTACATTGATACCCCCCGCTGATGAAATAATATCCCCCAGTATTCAGATTATTTAAAGATTGATCGCAATTTTTGTTCGGTTCATGAAGAAATAAGCTCAATCAGGTTGTACACACCACGCAACCCGCGCATTTACGCAAGGGTGTGTACAACCTGATTGAGGTTATTTCGAATGAACCGAAAAAGTAATTTCGATCAATCCTTATGAATTAATTCAAACTTTTTTTGTTATGATATTGAAAAATATAGTAATTTTTTTCAAAATAAGGCAAATAATCGGAAATAAATTTAAATAACCCCAAAGGTGCCTCATTTAAAGAAAATCACCCGATGACAACGACACGCGACGCCTTGAGAACGAAGTTTATTTTTATATTCAGTACATTGACAAATAACCTCAACTTTTTAAACCAGTATAAAATGACATGTGACTATAAAATTAATTTATATTAAAATGTAATAAACCGTTCATGAAACATTCAATTATAATCAAAACCAAGATTCCCCGGAAACAAGTAAGGGGCCGTCGTGGCCGTGATCGTATGGTAGTTGAATTTACAACTACCTATGCAATCAGTACCTATCACCGCTGATGTGAGTTCGAATCTCGATCAGGGCGAGGTGTACAACATTGTGATAAAGTTTGTCAGTGACTTGCGACAGGGGGATGGTTTTCTCATGGTCCTCCACCAATATAACTGACCGCCACGATATAACTGAAATATTGTTGAAAGTGGCGTTCAACACCATCAAACAAACATCTGACACAAATATGGCCGACTTGGGCTATTCTTTTCACGCCCTTTGCTGTCATGGTTCCCAAAGATAACAAAAATGGTTGACGTTTGATGTCGGTTTATTTTAGAAACGTGTCGTGCGTACTTATTCATCTACATTTTTAATACAAAGCTTTACACCTTAGTAAGAGGACAACAATGAAATAACTGAAATAGTGTTGAAAGTGGCGCTAAGCACCATCAACCAACCTTAGTAAGAGGTATTGCTAGTCCACTCAGTATATTGTCAAACTACTTAATAGGTTTCACGTGGACTAACAATACCTCTTACTACTAGGGTGTGCTCGATTATTGCTTCCGAACACTCCAAACGAAAATCGAGTAATCCGGAACATGTTCTGTCTGTTCCCACGACCGAGGTGGTGTGAATAGAACAGCAATATGGCGGCCTCAAAATCAACTGAGTAAGAGCGAAGGTTTTTTTTTTTAATAAATTTTAGCGTAAGCGATGCTCATATATTGAAATTACATACAAGAAACTTGAAACATGAGTCCTTATTCAAATGTTGAATGGAAATGTTCAGTCAATGTGATATTTTGATCACATAATTTAGATAGTTTAAGTTATCAGTTAAGGACGACTATTCATCCGTTAACTTATAATATACAAAGTTCCTCTGTGGGCAGATTTAACTCATAATTTACCACAGTAATGAAGTTCATAAAGAAAAATCATATTTATGGTTCAGAACAATTGAAACTTACTCCTTTCTTGTAAAATTATTGTTCACAGCGGCTGATCCCCCTGTTAATGATAAACAGGCGAAATGGTGTCCATAATGAGAACATGTCTTTGTGATTAGTTTTGAAGCGTCCCAACATATCAAATTATTATTTTGTTTTAGAATATTCCTAACGGACCGACCATTTAACTTGAAAGGGGAGCTATGGGTTTTATTCGGCTCAGAATTTTTTTTCAGACACATGACAAAAATCATGTTATTTTATTTTTACACGTAGAAAGCCAGAAATCTTTTTTTTCTCCCCTGTTCGGCCAAATTATTTTGTTCTTCAAAATCAAAATATTTCTTTTAGGAAAAAATCTGTTTCATGAATTGTATCATGGTTTTTGATTTTTTTTAATGTTTGTTTGAAGGTACTTTGATATTAACTAAATCTAATATATTTACAGATCCAAATGTTAAAGCAAAGGCCTATCAACAACTGATCAAACTAGCGAGGGAAGAACTAGAATTTGATGGTAAGATCCATTACTTAGGCAAAACAAAAAAGATAATGGTGCTGTTCCTGTTTCCCTACCTACCTACCCTAATGTTGTTTAGTCATTTTTCATTAAGCCATGTTAAAGTCAATGTCTCCTCCATTAGTCCTATGTAAAAAAAATAAAAAATAAAAAATCCCTACCTACCTAACCTAATTATTGTTCATGCATGTAATAGGAACCACATCATTATTTTGTAGGCTTTAGATACAGATTGCTTCATGTGTACATAACTAATTGTATTATACTGCATTTATATCTGTGTGATTGCTGAATGTTTAGAACCTTTGCATTGAATGCATTTAATTGGTAGAGTAACATTTTCCAGGCTAATTCATGTGTTAGGCTTTTTCAAGAGAATCTCTAGACTAGCTTTTATGGTCATCATCAAATCTTCTTTTTCTTTTGATCATGCCTCCAGTTAGACACATTTGTATTGAGTACGTCACATTGTGCCAGCATCATTCATTTTGACTGAACTACATGTATATATGCTGATAAAGTTAAAGGAAATTTATAATTCCATTAAATGAAATCAAAATGTTATATCAAATAAAAACTTTTCCACAGTCCTACTGTGAAGATTGTGAGATTTGGTATATGAGAAAGCATACTTGTGTGCAAGCAGGTAGCTTAGTACTCAACCAATATTTTTCAATTAGTTAGTATATAATGCCATTGTGCACTTATTTTTCTTTTACCTGAAGGATTTTCAAGAACTTTACATGCAATTGTCCATATCAAATATATATGCATTGCTCACAATAATTTCAGTTTTGTGACTTAAATTTGTATTAAAATATTAAAGATTTTTTTAATAGTATATTATAATTATTTTGCAGATGCAGCTACCAATAGTCCAGGTAATAATCCTACTACAACTACATTTAGTGAGAGTGCAACTCTTTTTTTGTTAAACGAGTATATGGAAACCAAAGACCGAGTTGAAAAAGGAATTATAAAGAAAAAAGCATTGTGGGAAATGATCTAAAAAAATCTTGCTAAGAAGGGTTATTACTACACTGCTGAGCAAGTTAATGGCAGATGGAAAGCTTTGATAAGAGCATATAAGAACATCAAAGATCATAATAAGAAAAGTGGGAATGATAGAAAAGAATATGAGTTATAAAAAGAACTCAACAAAGTTTTTGGAAATGACCCAGTTATTCAACCAGTAAAGGTTATGTCCAGCAGTAGAAAAAGAAAACTTCTAGATTTAAATGAAGATGATAGTCTCTGATGAAGAAACCCAGCAACAAACTGCAAATTCTCCAGAATCATCATCAGATTCTTTGCCATCAACATCAGGCACTCAATCCGGAAGTAATTCTAAAGGTCTTACAAAAGTTATTACAGACTATATAGAGCATCAAAAGAATGAGAAGATGCTAGCGGTTGAAAGACAGAAAACTATGCACAATGAAAAGATGGAGAATTGTGGCAGTCTTATATGTGTGATGAAACAGCTGGTTCAAAAGAAATAATGTAATGTCATTTGTTAAGATGATTATTCCGTTTCCACCCACCAAAACATACAGGGATCACTCTTTAATGTCTTGTTTTGTCTAAATTACACTTAAACATTGGGTTGGGGCAGAATTCCCCATGGTAGAACTTGGACTTTGTCAATAGGGCCCATTATGTATAAACAACTATTGTATATGAAATTTTATGACAGACTTGCACAGAATCTTCATCACACAATCATTGACATTCCAGTTCTTCTTTACCATACACAAAATGCAGCAATTTCAATGGTCAGAAGTAACTTGCGGCTGCACATTCATAACTCCATGAACGCATATACCGAAAAAATGGCCATGCCCAAATTTTCAAAAAATAAATTATATTTCATCCGATTTCGATAGGTTTTTTTCAAATAATTCCTTGTGAAATATACAGTAAAAGTTATTCCAAGCATTTTTTTTATATATCTTTTACTGTTTTCAAGATAAAAGGGGACGAAAGGGCCTAAAAATACATTTTGTGGGGCATGGGCAATTTTTTTATTTTTATCCAATTTTGATGGGATTTTTTCATTGGATTGTTCTCCGTGAGTGCTTTCAGATTTATGTCAACGGAATTTTGCTATCTCTTACCATTTTTGAGATAATTGGGGTCAAAGGTGCAAAAATGTATTTTGGCTGATCTTAAAATTTTCAACTTTTTCATTTGTCATCTGATTTGAACATGTTAAATGGGGTTTCTTTTAAATGATCCTCATGAAAAATGCAATAGGATTTTCTCTAAGCATTCTTTGCTAACTTTTACCGTTTTTGAGATGGAAGGGGCCAAATTTGCCATTTTGTGGGATATGGGAAATTTTTATTTTTCTTCTGATTTTGATGGGATTTTTTCGTTGGATTCCTCTCAGTGAGTACTTTCAAAACTATGTCTACCACTTTTTTTACTATCTCTCATCATTTTTTAGATAACTTCGGTCAAAGAGGTAAAAAGAAATTTAGTAGAAGAAAGCTTCTTTTCTGCAGGGCACATCTCACTGATTTTGAAAAAATACTAATATATCTGAAAATTAACATCCAACATAATTGTTTCAAGCATGTTACAGTGTCAAACACACTACTGTGTCATGCCGAATACTGGGAAAACACTTATTTCCAACGTTCACGTGTGGACATGCTGCGGTCGTATCATGCTGCACTTGCGAAGGACCTCAGTTCATAGTTTATTTTATTTTATTATATATATATATTTATTTTTTTTTGGTTTGTGGCAGGATTTGATGCAATATGTGTCAGTCACAGACACTTACATCTCGGTAATTTAAATGTCAGGTAAAAATAAGATAACATACATCACGACAATGGTTAATGGATATTTAACAAAACACATCCGATCATAAGCATAATACATTTTAAGTATTTGACTCGATGAAGCAAATGAGTAATCACCCAAATAGTTTCCAGTTTCTTCATCTTGATATGTTTGGATATGCAAATTAATTTGAAAATATAACAACCGTAAACGTATGGGAAAAGTGAAGTCATGACGGCAGTACAATTCACAGATGCCAATAAATAAAAAACGCCAAGATGATACATATAGTTTTTAAAAGCTTCGGATTACTGTTCTGTGAAATGAATCTTGTTTTACCTGTCTCTTTCCAGAGTGCAAGATCTGCATGGACGATGCAGCAGATGTCATTATCTAACCATTTGGCCACATCTGCACATGTTACAAATGTGGCATCCAATTATAACAAGGTCCGATATGTAGGATAAAAATAGAAAGTGTCCAAAGATATTATATTATAGAACTTTTTACTGTTATTACATATATTGTTAATTTTGCTAATTTTTTTTATTTGCTATGATTTATTATTATTTGAGCAAGGTGCCATGTTACACTGCTTAACTTTACAGTTGTTAAATGTATAACTTGTCTTTTTTTTTACATTTTTATTTATTCTATCAGTGTTTGTTCTATCTATTGCAAGGTGCTATTGTAACTTTTGGTTTATTTTTCTTATTTAAGTGACATAAAGTTGCAATTTTGATGCAGTATATAATTACCGATTTGTTTTTATTTTTTTATGTTTGTTTTATCATACAGAACAGGAAATTAAATGATATGTTTGCATCTATTTCTATTATTTATCCAAAATCTAATATTTGGTCTGCAACTTGGTTATGATGAGTTGAAGCAAATTTTTTTCGCACCATACCCATTGCCTCCAACTGGTATTTTATGAAACTTCCTCCATCACATAACTTAGTTTCTGGGATCATATCCAGAAATTGCACATGTTGCAAATAAAAAAGTGGAATGAATGACTTTTAAGGGACAATAATTTCTACATTGGTCATCTAGCTTTCATATAAATTTCCAGGGACTTGTTGTTTGTTGATCGTTTTTGCAAGTAACAGTTATCATGTATCTATATCAGTTTTCTAGCCAACAGCCAAAAACTCCATACAATCGAACAAAATTTACTTTTCAAGGACAATTATTCTTGCATGCATGACATGAGTCATCCGATTTCCATTTTATTTGCAAGAATGTTGTCTTGCTTAGCATTTGTGCAATTTACACTTGCCATCTTGATGAAACAGTTTCTGAGATAATTTCCAAAAACTACATAAATAACCAATGTAAAAATATCAATCTTTAAAGGGCTTTAACTCCACAAATTGGTAATTAAAGATTTTTGAAAACTTCACATCTGGTCTGGTAGATCTTTTTGTGTTGATAAGTTTAAGATATGGCAGAATTTTGATATCTGCATTTCGTTTTTGAGTTCTTTTTCAAAATCTTCTGTTTGGCCCCTTATGTTCTATTTTTAGCAACGGCAGTCATGTTTGAAAACGGATTGACATAATATTCAGTAATTTGAATTACCATACCTAAGGATAACGATCATTAATGTAAAGTTTACTTGGAATTAGTTTAGCAGTTTCAAGAGTTTCAGAGATGATTTTTTGAAATGAGTTAATTACAATGGACACAAAGTAATGGCAATTGTTAGCTCACATGGGTCTTTGGGCCAGGTGAACTAAAAATGTATGGCATTGCTACATGTAGCATCACATTTTAATTTGTATTCAGTCACAAACAATAATTCGTAAAGAACAAGTTTCTACTGTAAATTTCTTGTTATATTTGTTCTTTTCAATACACCCTCAGCTTCATTTTCGTGAACCAGATTGGCTGCTATCTGTTGAAAGATTCCATCATCATTGTAATCAATGAACTCCTCGATTTCGTCATTGCTAAACATGAATATATTGTGTAAAATACAGCAAACCGTTATCACTTCAACTACAGTTTCCACAGAACAAGTATCAATAAATTGCAGACGGCGGAATTGACCTTTACGGACTGCGAAAGATCTTTCAACAACTACTCTACATGAAGACAAATAACGGTTGTACCTTTTTTCTTGCTCGTTCAAATGTCCATTATCGCGGTAAGGGGTAAATAACCACCTTCTAAGGGGGTAAGCCCCACCAGCAATAATATGGTAGGTCATATTGCACATCAATAACCCGTTATCCCAAAGATCAGACTGTCGTAAAACTCTGGCATCATGTACACTTCCTGGATGACCGGTGGTTATATGTGTAAAAGTCATGTCAGATAAGCAGACAGCTTGAAGTTGTAGTGAATGAAAACATTGTCTATTCACATCTGATTGTGGATGAAGCGCTTGTGCTTTAATGCGAATATGAGTACCATCCACTATTCCTGGAAACCCATTTCTTACCGCAAATTTATCTGCTTCCCATTGCAAAGTTAATGCTTGTGGCCACTTCACAAATCTGTGCAACAAGTTTTCATTAATAGCTTTCATAGCTTCATTTCTCGAAACAATCACAGTTGATTCAGACACGCCAAATCTGTCCGCAATCCTATTAATAGTATCGAGAGTACCGACGTACCAAAGAAACATCAGGACCTGTTTTTTCTACAGGGACTGGTTCTTTTCCCCTCCCATGAGTGTGAAGCTCAAGAGCAATGCTGCAGGTAATACACAATAATGTTAAATGTATCTCTTGACATCCTGAACATCCGCTTAAATTAGATATTATCATAAAGTGGTACAACTCCTGCAAAACAAAACAAAACGACAAAATAAGATGAGCACTGTTCTAGATACATGTAGATTTATGAAAACACATTTAGTTAAATGGAAAATTTGGAAATTATAATCCACAGGTGGACAACTTTGAGTTATGGACTTTCATGAGCCAAGTTTCAAAACAATAAATGGCCAGAATTCTTTGGACAAGTTCTTGATTAAGAAGGATTAATTATAAGAAAAAAACACGGTGCAAAATTTAGCCAAAAGCAAATGTTTGAGGACTTGATTACAACAGCATAACTGCGGAACTGGAGCTCTTGTGGTTCGATGTTGTTTTCTGTGTGTGGGGAACCATGTTGTCGGCTAATTAGACGCACCTAAGGATTTGAGTTGATGTGCACACTCTTGGAAGTAATATATTTCTAATTGTTTTATGAATCAAATAATAAAAATTAGTTTTTTGTTGGACTATTCAGGTCTTTTCCGAATGATTTATAATAATTCCCCAAAATGTACTATCAAAATGTCTATCTCTCTTTTTACAGTGTCCAAATGTGGGCTAATTAGACGCACGGTTAAGAACTAACCATGTTCTTAATACAGCAGAAGAAATAAATTTGGTCCAGATGGTCACCTTTCATAGTTATAAGAACAAAGCAAAATCCGGCTCTATGTGATTAAAAATATGTCCACATGAAGGAATGTATGATGCTTGTGTCAGCCTCCTTAACTAAAACTCAATTTTCTAACAGTAGACCAACATGAAAAATAGTTTTCTTCTTTTAACAGTATAAAGATATATTATCAGCCTAATTTCTAAAAAAAAAAAAGTTTTTGTACAATTTAGAAACCGGTTAATGAAATAATGCAGCCCAGTTTAATTAGCAAATGCGTCAAATTAGCCTACTTGGCATGTGGCTGAATGTCATTTGATTATTTCCGCACGCACCTGTGTCATCTAACGATCGAATAAAGTTGGACTTAAAAAAATCGTCCGCAAGAGGGCGAATCTCCCCTAATTATCATACCTGTCACTACATAATGCCGCCAATATGAAGGCTTCGTCATCGGATTTCCCGTCGGATTCACTTTCCAGCAGCTGCATTGCGCTGCTAACAATCAGTGCAACTTGTCCTCCATATCGATAATCATGCTTCCTGTTCTGGGGTGCTCGATTATACGTGTTCCACGGAACAGACGGAACTCCTACAGAACATGAAAATCGAGAGTTACGCTAGTCTTAGTCCGAGATTCCTCTGCCGTCCGACGGCTTTTTTTTTCGACTTGCTGGAGCCGTGGGACGTCAGAGAGCTCTACATACGGAAAACAGCGGATTTGCCGCTGCAACTCTGCGTCGACACATTTCCACGTTTCGTGGCTATTGGATTTTATTTTCTATCCGAAACCCTTGTATAAATCGCTTCACCAATATTTTTTTCTATTCATTCATAACCATCTTACCCTCAGAAAGGGGTGTTACACTCTATTACAGCACGATTTTGTCTTAGACCATCATTTCGCCATGTTTCATTTTCGAACCTACAAGCGTGATCTCGCGATACTAACTGAATGATGAGAGCAACGCATTGCATGATGGGTGCTACTTAATGCAACGTGCCAAATTATTTGCATACGTGCGCAACAACATAGATATAAAGCGTATTTTGCAGGACAAACAGTTCCATCTACAGCTCAAATCAGAGCAGAAGGAAATAATACAACATGTGTTGGAAAGAAAAGATTCAATGGCAGTGTTACCCACGGGCTTCGCAAAGAGCATGTATTACGTCCCCCCTTTTTGGACAAGGTAAGATCATATTTTTTTTTCTTATGGTTCTCTGTAATTCACTATTGCTGTTAAAATCATTACCAATCAATGTAATCAACTGTATTAAATTTTATGTTAATTGTTCTGCCTTAACAGGCGCCTATGATTGGCAATACAAATATTTGTTTGTTTATATGCAAATCATCTCCCATGATACATTGCGGTAATCGTAGTTTTCTCGAAGTCACGTGACAAATGTTCCAAAATGGATGTGAAATGACGAAATCATAGGGTCTAAGGGAAAATCGTGCTGTAATCGAGTGTAACACCATTTTCTGAGGGTAAGATGGTTATGAATGAATAGAAAAATGATTGGCGAAGCGATTTATATAAGGGTTTCGGATAGAAAATAAAATCCGATAACCACGAAACGTGGAAATGTGTCGACGCAGAGTTGCTGCGGCAAATCCGCTGTTTTCCGCATGTAGAGCTCTCTGACGTCCCACGGCTCCAGCAAGTCGAACGGCAGAGGAATCTTGGACTATGCTAGTCAGAGGTGTAGGAATCTACAGCGCCGTTCTTATTGTCAGAATTATTCAAAACAAATCTTGAACAGGAAATTATACTCATAAGATGAAAAACAAAAATATACCACACTGCCGGGACAGTTCTCAAATCTAATCGAAATATCGTAAAAAGAGGCAATATCGATACCCTTAGCACACAAATACACAGACACTTCAATTAAAAACGTCATAATCTTGAGCATTATACATAATTTATTTAATATTCGTGACACAGAAGTTGTATAATATCTAGTATCTAGTGTTTTAAGAAGGCTGATTTTTCTTGGAAAGTATCTTCACAGAAAAATTGAACCAAGAGAAAAATCTATTCAACACTAGTTTATGTTAGAAGATATTAAAGGGTAATCAGAACAGACAATACAATACGGTTGTTTCGAATCATGTCAATTCCGACCACGTTCCGTCTTTTTCGTGTCTTGACGTCTGAAATGCACGGCAGACGACTTCCGGTGTTTACGCTATTATTGTGACAACGTCAGCATAGCATAGTCGTAGATGCTGTAGATTATAAGCAATTGTAATATGGAGAGCCAAGGAAACGGTTGAATAAATACTGGTGTTCGGTACCCCACTATCTGTCTGATATCAGAAATATAGACATAAATGCAGATCGTTTTCCTTTCATGATGCTGACAGCCGCATATAAAGAAAGAAAACAAATTTAATTTTATAGAAGTATTTGTCTCTGCATTGAAGTCTTTGATACAAATAAAATAATTTAATTGATATCTGTCTTTTACTAATATGCTAAGATTTTTTTAAGTTGAGGATCGAACGTTAAAACAGCACATATCGATTGAAGTTTTTGTTGTGTACGTTGACACCGGAAATCCAGTGCTTTACATTCCATCGAAATCACGTGATCTGGCGGACGAAAATAACAAAATTTTGACGGAATGGAAATGATTCGAAATAACCGTATTGGCATACGAAAAAGGACGAAAAGAAAAACTACACAGAAAATTAAGAATTAAACAAAAAGATCACCATAAAAAAGGGGGAACTCAGGTTCGACGGAATTCGGGCACTCGTCGTAATTTTAAATATCCAATGTTCGATCTTCGGTGATCTGGCATGAACCCACAACACCATATACACTACGGCGTACTCTCTTGGCTTGGTAAATAACTATGCAAATATATAATAAATAACCTGCATTCTCCATTATACTACAATCGATGGAAAAGAAGGGGGAAAGTTGACTTACAAAACAAACTGACAATCACATCAGATCATACATTGAATAGACTCAAACCGTTAAAATGTCCTGCATTCAGGTTGTCTGTGAAAGAGGTCATTTTTAAGATCGTCTATACGGTTTGTGATTTTCTTTTATTTACCCAATATATCATCCGTTCGGTTTTCTCAACTATTGAATATTTTTGTTAATTTACACGACTACATAAATCATTATTGTTTACAATATATATGAATGCATTAAATTAAGTGAACAATAAAGCGTAGTGATGATCATGACAATAATGATGGCGTTTGGATCAAAATTAACATGATTATTTTAATTAACTACCTGATCTGACATACATATATTTTAAAGGGCACGCGAACTTGAATATAATGTAGGCTTTCTAACCTTGAACTCAAAACATGAACTAACGTAAAATAAAAAATAAAAGTACAAAATGTCCCTTTGATGTAAAACACACACAAAAAATCACAAAAGCAAAAAACAATCTTAAATTTATAATCTGATGTAAACAAGAAAATTAAAAACAACAGATGCATCAGACAGGAAATGTGTTAGTTTAATTGCAAGAAAAACATCTCTAAAAGCATATTTTTCAATTGCTATTAAAAAATATAACCGTCCAGCTGAAATGGTTAAAGTGTGCATCTACGATATAAAATAGTAATTTGTAAGGGTTCTATTATTGTAAATAGTACTCCAACTGTCTGAGAATACAGAAAACAAAACACATTCACTCCAAATCATCTGTGCTCAAGAAAAACGGGGGTTTGAGGGGCTTAACATCGTGTTGATATATCATAAATCATAAAATTGTCAGATCGGATTATTACTATGTTCCATTGTCGGATATTAACAAAAAAAATGTCTTTAAACCGCCACCATGTTGTAATAAGTGATCGCGTCTCGAAAATGGAAGTTCGAAATTTCGATCCTCAGGCAGATTAAATAGAAGACTATAACATTTGTATTTGTTGCTTCTCATTGTACCAGGTATATGGAAATATGGAAATGTTCTACTTGTCCTCGGGCAAGTTATCTGAAAAAGTTACTTGTCCGTGCAAAATCCCACTCGTCCTGTTTCTTTAATGGAAATTCAATACTTTCAAACACAGTTGGAGTCGTGAGTGTCAGGATCGAAATATATAAAAGTACTGCCTCTTGATCAGTGACAGAGGAGCCTGTACTGCCAACAGACATAGTTGAAATAAACCGAACTTGCGTCATATAGTATATTACATCATTGCGTAAAATTTCAGATAGTTTTAATAAAGGTAACACAAACATCCCTGCCTAAATAATCACTACATAAATATGCATTGCACATAGGAAAGTGTAGTCAAAGAACATGGCACACAATGGCCGGTTGTTTTTTTAAGACACAGCATAAGATGTGTTGAAAAGCTTCTCATATCTTTCAGGTTCATTTTGGCCATGGCTTTGTACACCAAACCAGTCATGTGTTTAGTTTTACTTGTGTACTTCATGAGGCAAGCAGTATGCTTTGCAGATGACAAATGAGAGGATAAACTATCTCTTCTGTCCACGATTTTTACAATAAACATTCCAGATTTATAGTCGGAAAAGTCTGGATATTTCCTGCAGATATTGTGATATGAGACTATCAACATCCAGTCGCAACCTGGAGAAATCACCTAACCACTTGGGCTGAAAAGTCAGTGTTTTTTTCCCTATATTCTGCCTCTTTTGTCCGCTTGAGATTTGCGTTTATTAACTTTCTCGGGCGGTTCTTTATCACCAGAACTTTGCAGACTTTTTTTTAATTATTATTAAATGTCAAACATATCTTAATCATCACGACTGAAGCCTAACTTGTACGTTCACGGATGCTAGGCCTTAGTTGTTTACGACTGGTAAGGAAACATCACAAACGCCAATAAAACAATGGTTTCTTTTATTCTACGGCCATTATAACTACTGATAAGATACCTGGTGGGTTAGTCATATAGTCAGATCCGTTGAAAGTCTTGTCGATGATACTAGAGCAATCTACATAAAAGTGGAAAAGATCCATTGCTATTTGAGAAATGAATGTTTCGTAACGATGAGCCATGCAGTTTGTGATGACCGTAGACTTTTTGTAGCGATGACTTCAACTTAGAAGACACGCAGCCTATGTACATGCTCTAGAAAACTATTTACGAATAATAGGTATAATAATCTAGAAAAATGTATATAAATAATAGACCTAATTCATACAATTGTATGTGAATAATAGTCACAATCTAGAAAATGTTTCAAAAGATACCATACTGACAGGTAATTCCACGCAACGTTTAATTTGACTCTGATTTAGTTAAATACTTTACGTCAGTGCAACAAATTGATACTAGATAATGTGTGCATGCCTGGTTGTGGTGGTAATCTTTCTGTATTACTGGTCCTGTTTGAATGGGTGGATCTTTTGAATGTATGAAAGCGCGATATCGTGGTATCAAAGCTAATGTTATATTTCTTTTTTCCCTAATTTTTTGCTTTGTTTTTGATTTTTTTTTTCTTTCTTTTATTTCGTTTTTCATAAAATGAAAAGCAAAAATGCCACACTTAAAGAAGAGTTAGAAGATACCAAAAGGGTAATCATAATCCGTATATCGAAGAACAGACAACACAATGGCAAAAAAAGGACAAACAACGATCTACAAAACATACATATAAAACTAAAGATCGAGTACCACGAACCCCAAAATTGTGTGCCTTTTTAATAAACGGCAGCTTTTAGTTTAGATGTCATAAAACCGCACTGCATGTACGTTCTTACATGCATTTGCTTACGGTTGTCTTCCATCAATTCGTCGCTGTTCACATCGACAGTTGTCAGTTGGTAATCTTTTATATCCTCAAAAACGTATCAGAAATAACATATTAATCAGAAATGATCATTTTTCACAGTATGTCTGTAGTTACACGCCGTTATGAAGTAGCTTAATGAGAACTGTCAATTAGCACAAGGATTACATATGTACATGATAAACAAACTCAATGTTTCCTATCTAGAGTATTTATTGCTGTCAATCTCTCAACGAGTATTTCATGCATGTGTTTTTTTCTTTCTCAGTGTTCATTCCAGAATGTAAATTATGTTTTAATGTACATTAAAAACATCTTGATAATATTGTTTCATATTAACGTAACATTCCAGTTAATTTATTTACAGTATTATATATCTGGAAAGTTGAAAGCTAAAAGGAGGATCGTGTATTACTCCTAAATAAGCAAGATGTACAAGTATGCAGTGTGATGCTAGTAACCTATTTTCTCTGGCGAAGGCTCATAGGACACAAACCCTTAGAGCTGTTCAGCATGTTCCCAGGTGGCTGATAGGGGAAGAAATTTTCGTCCCTACCAAACTCTCCATACTTTTTTAGTGAGAGTCAAAACGTCGTTGACCCCGTTGACCCATCACGTCGTTGATCCGGTTGACCCATCACGTGCCTTCCCTTCCCTCATTTCTGTATAGTTTTCATATATTAGTTGAACTTGTTCTTGTGCTGAATATAGCTGTATTACTGCTCGCTGGACGTTAAATAATAATCATTCAATTATGATGCCAATATACTAACATGTATTCAATGTAGTACAACCGCCCCTACTATTAAAATGCACAAATTAATATACATTATAATTCTTTATCATAGAACAAGAGAAGACATGTCTACTGTTTTGTAAGATTTTGTTGTTGTTGCATTTGCTTAAAAGAAAACGAAATGGGCCCAAGTTCCATAAATATGTTAAAATATTAGTGATTATTTATTTCTTGTCAAAAAGCAAGAAAAATTTCTTTCCATGTCTCTTCAAACACCTCATTTTAATAGATAATTATGGTCAACACCTTTTCACATAAATCAACTCTTAGAGAAGCATGACCATGATGCTTTAATATGTCATTAAAATCTCATCAAGACCTGGCAGGATAGGCCTAGTTTAAATGTCAAGCCGGAGTCATCGTTTAAAAGATTAAATTGTAAGCGAGATTCTGTTGAGGCCAGCAATATTTTATCTGATATGCATTGTCAAACGGTTCGTCAACTCCTATGAAAGGAGAAAATAATTTGCCGTCATCTTAACTCTTACAATTATAAGCAGTGACATATATACACAGAAGCCATTTTGCTACAACATATTCTGACAGTTATTAGCAAAAGATGAAAACTGATATATATGATTTATGTCAAGATAAATATAATAAAAGGGATCCTACATTGTTATGCTATAGTAGTCTTGGCAGGAGACTTCGTTTCAATCTCGTGGACCGGTGATTTATAATTTAATGATAGACAGAAGAATATCATTACTAATATTTTAACTATAAACATTATTTTCTATGCAAAAATATGATTTATGATATTTACATTCAACGGTATATGGTCAATTACTTTTTGTCACTAATTTTTTTATATACTAATGATTATTTCATATTTCGACACGATGATTGGCTATATTTAAATCATGATAAGAAAATGAATATAGAATAAACCTGCTTTAGCGACCACCTCTATTAAGCAATAACCTTGCATAATGTGACCTAAATTTTAATTCATATTAATTAAACCTGTATTTAGTGACCATCTGTCTAATGTGACCCTATTTCAGTGTTCCTGTGGAAGGTCACATACGACAGGTTTGACTATATATTCTTGTTCGTTATGAATTACAATATATCGATGTTTTTTACCTGTATAGCTATCACCTAACTGTATCGATGGTGTAATGGTTTGCATGCCCGGCTCCAGCGTGGTACTGACATCGTGGGTCCAGTAAAACCAAATGCTATACAATTGGTATTTGCTGGTTCTCCGCTAAGAATGCAGCATTAAGGAGTACAGTGTAACAACAATCAGTTGGCTCGAAATCATGATAATGTGTCCGAGTGGAGCGATGTGTTTACCAACAAACTGTTGTTTCAGTGAGATATCACTCCGAAAATCAAACTTTATACATTTATTGCATGCTGGTGAGGGAAATAAAAAAATGTATTCACCCAAGAGTATCATATGCCCTGAGGGCAACGCCCGAGGGGAGTATGATACTCGAGAGTGAATAACTTTTCATATTTCCTGAACCCGCATGTTATAAATGTTTTATTATACCGAATGAAACCAAGAAAACACATACATGTAAAATACTGCTGGCAAACATATTTTAAGTCCAATAGAACGTTGTCTCAGCTTTTCGGCTGTGGCCATTGTAACGGTCATCTGCAAGTGATGCGTTTCCTGTCAAAGAACAATAACTATGGCGGGAAAACTCACGAGGCTTCCGAGGGGATGGAATATGATTTTTGTCCTGTGTGATCACGTGTTCTGATTTTTACCCATTGTCCAATCAAATTAATATATTTATGTTAATTAATATATGAGGTATAATAATACTTGTTGGCATATTACAAATATGAAACCATCATCATAATCTCATCGTAATGTCACTTGTTCTCGCCATGGTTGGGCGTTTAACAACAATGACTCACTCACTCGGTTCAGCTGAAATCTACTAGTTAATACATATATCTTTCCAACGTGTTCCTTGTCGATTTTTTAACGGAACGTATTTTTGTAGGGTAAGTGTTTAATATTACCAGTTTGATATTTTCAAACTTTGCTTGCATTTCGTAGAGGTAAAACTATGTTCTATATATATATATATATGTCTGAAAATTAAACCAAACAGTGTTAGAATTAGATCTTTGAGCTGTCAAATTTTTGTTCTTCCCTCGACGGGATTTGAACTCACACCATTGATGCACTGCAGCACCAATCTCTTAACGTTATGTCCAGCGTCCTAAACCACTCGACCACATCCGTTATATATATATACCGCGAGCCAACTATAATTCAAATCCTCAGAGGGTCATATTTTAAAAGCAGAGAAAGCGTTATTAAAATTTGTATATTTATATAAACGTTAGACACAAAAGCACTATGTGTGACATGATAGTTCACTCTTTCTATTGAATATTCTGTTGTTTAACATGTTGGACTATCATTTAATGTCATACGTGTATTTCTATATTTAACATTAAACAATTTTACCTTTTAAACTCGTATAATATTCATGTTAGTCATCATTAATATATAGCTGTAAATACAGGAATATGAGACTTTTGTAGGAACTTTAATGAAAGTTTATTATTTGTGCTGGGTATGATCGGTGCAAGATATTAGTTTCATACTAACTATATTAAATTTTTTGTTTGTGTATGACGAAAATGGAAAATGAGAAATGGTTTTATTTGATAATGAAAATTCTTAATAAGAACTTCTGATTTTGAGAATATACATAGATGTAAGATATATACAAAACAGTGTTTATTAAATTGTGTGTTATAGGGGACCTATTAACTATGAGATGCCACCACTGTCGAACATGTGTATAGTTTTTTAAGAGTGCTCGTGTTTCTGAACCTACCTTTGTAGGTGCCACTAGTGGATCAGGAACTGCTCATCTTTCCTGAGCACCCGAGTTCATCCCCTGTTTTGAGTGGAGTTTGGGTTTCTAAATCGTTAGTTTTCAGTGTAGTGTTTTACATATCATTATTCGTCCTTTTGGCCATTGTATTGTCCGTCCTTCAATTTAAAACTTCTGATTAAATTACCCCTTTTATTGCTTTAATGAAAAGCACAACAAATGTTATAAATTAAAGCAAACACTCTAAAAGATAATGCATTCATCTCATAAAAGTACAGTCAAACATTCGAAGGGAACATTGAAATAGGTTAGCATATGACAGTTGGTTGCTTAATACAAGTTTAATTAATATGAAATGTACTGTGAAGGGAAATTAAAATTAAAGTCACATAATACAAGTTATTGCTTAATAGAGGTGGTCACTAAAGTAGGCTTAACTGTATTTCACTCTATTTGTGTTTTTCTTTCTTTTTGGTGTTACCGAAGCATTCGATCATGCGAAGTCTTCTTGTTATTTCACACTTGATCGCGTTGCCATCATTTTATAGGTTTTCTGTGTTTTCAACCTTGACATCATAATTTATTTATTATATTAACCCTTTTAACTCTTGACCATGACTTATATTGTTGTGGTTTTCGTTTTTATTTTCTTTGTCATAAAGACATTAGAACGTATTAATCTTCCAAAATAAACAAACAATAACATGTGGCAGGTGGTAATGTCTGCGTGTCTGTTACAGCTTTGCATACCAGACCCCGAGGCGGGAACCATATTATTTGGAAATAGGACTTAGTTTTTAAGCAGTGGGATACAACCGTCCTATGGTTTCACTTGACGAACCAAGTTTTAAACTGGTGTACAACCGTCCTCTGGTTTCACTTGACGAAGCAAGTTTTAGACCAAACGTAAATGTTGTGCTATGTCACGTAAAAAACTACTTGCAACAGTTATAATATCAACATTTTCTCTCTTTTCAGTGGCAATTAATAATCCCATTCATATGGACATCACCGTCACCTGTTTACTCACACGATATATTAGGAATGTTAGAATGTTTATCGGATACTCATCGACGACCGATATTGCTCCATCAGTAAATGTAGTCTCTATGACATAGTTACTAGAGTGTGTACGGATTCGCATGATAATCATTCAAGCAATCTATACCCATTGTCCATGGCGTAAAATCAAATATGCAAGCATGGATAAGACAAATAATGTATCTAGAAGATTCGGTTTTTTTCAATGTTTTAATGTATTCCTTCATTCATTGAATCATTGTGTTCCCGTTGGAAAGGGGTCCTATCGTGGTCGTGATATAATTACAGTTGAATTTGTATCTACCTTTGAAAGGAGCGCCAATCACCGCTTGAGTTGCGAGTTCCATTCCCGTCCATGTTGAGGTGTCCTCGATACAATTCTATCTCATTTTAAAGTTTGTTAGTGACTCGCAGGAGGTCTGTAATTATCTCCAGAGAACTCTGGCTTCCTCAAACATTAAATACAATCGTCACAATATGACGAACAATTGTTAAAAGTGGGGTCTATCATCTATAACCGAACTTTATTTTTGGGAAATGACTAGGATCTTCCCGTATCTACGTTTTTAACATTTGCTTTACGGAAATACAAAACAGAAGAAAAAAATTCGTGAAAGCAAACAAATATCACACCGTCGGAACAGTTGGAAAACGTAATCTAATCTATAAAAGAGAAACGAATAAAGACTACTTTCGTTTATCTTTGCCAAATTGCTATGAGATTTGATATCTAAATATATAAAAACAAACAGAATAAATACGATCATATATTTCATAAATTCAGCTAAAACTAAGTGAATGTTTTTTTTTAATGAGTTAATTAATACCCGGTACCATTGATTTATACAAATACGCAACTTTTATATGATAGTCAGTATATCAAGAACATCCTTATCGTGTTCTCAATATTACATACATACATACTAAAATATCTACCATTATTTCTCTGATATATAATTTTCTTAACCTTTGCCAGTAAATGTTATTTATTATACCCCATTGATTGTATGATTTAGTGTTGAATGCCTGTACTACGACAGAACAAACATCAATACTTAGAAGTAATGTATTCTAAATGAAGAACGAGAACTTATATATCTGACATGTTGGAAGAGCTAAGGATTTCTGGAATATCTGTGGCTATTATTCAGGAATGTGACAGCTAAAGACATAAGTTGTCGGTTTTTAACTTATAGATCGTTGCACTAAGGTGCGATAATTTCTTCACAGTAAGTGCGTACTTGACTTTCTTCAAGTGGCAATAATCAACGAAAGTATAAAAATGGAATCAACATTACTCTTTTAGTGGCAAAAACGCATGCATCATCGGAATAACTGTGAAAGTGGCAAAAACTAAGACAATATCTTCAACACATTCTTGAACTTTTATCTAAGAGAAGTTTGGCCTAGAAATATACCTTGAAGCCATAATAAGGCGAATGAACGCAGAACCCCAAATCAGAAACAATTTCTAGTAAAGGGGCCATCCGCTTATAAAGCACAACATTAGTACGACACTTGGCTATGCGTCCTCACTAGAGGACGTGTGTCGCTGCCACAACTAGTCATTCAGTGGCATGTTGGAAAATAATAATGGCCATATTTTGCTAATAGGAAAAAACGAAATACGATAGAAGGTGCAACTTCCTGGGGGAAGACTCTGTACAAGTTTCTTTCGTTTCTTTGAAGTAGTCAAAATTGATATTTGGGTATGTTTACCATCTGAAAATCCATGTCTTGCTATGAGAATCCCCACTATTTAACATGATAAAAAGAAATAAAATAGCTGTTAATATTTTATATAATGAAGAATCTGTGCAAGTGCAGTTGGTTTCTGTTGAGTGATCTAGTGGGAGTCACTAATTAGAGAAGTCGCTCTTCACAAATATGAAATTTCGTTTGAATCTAGGAAAACCTAAAATAATTTATTAAACAAATAAAACAGCAGATGCACAACTTCATGTAGAAGGCTATGCATTAAATTTTGGTATTTTCGATCAAGTGGCGTAGGAGTTGTTGATTCAGGAGTGTTTGACGATGGCACAAGACAACGTATAGTGATTCCTTTCCTATGTCAAGTCTTCTAAGCAGACGACATTAAAACGAAAGGATGGTTAGAGGTCAATATGTAGTACAATGTCACAGCAATGAATAATGACATAAAACATACAGACGTTAAGACTTCTTCGAAATACGAATATAGGGTTTAAGAATTCGGATTATGGTGTTTGACGCCACTTTCAACAATATTTCATTTATATCGTGGCGGTCAGTTTTATTGATGGAGGAAACCAGAGTACCCGGAGGAAATCACCGACCTGTCGCAAGTCACTGACAAACTTTATGACATAATGTTGTATCGAGTACACCTCGCCTGGGCGAAATATGAATGTACAAAAACAAGACAGTTTCAATACAATTATAACATCGCTAAGCACAAACGGTATTAAGAGAAAAAAAACCCAGTAAACTGCAGGACTCAAGACTCATATGCAAGCGGAGTGAGGCAAATTATTTCTCCAGGGTTTTAGCTATATTCAAAACGAGAATAAGTTCATAAATATCCAAAAATGATACTCAAATGGGGGCGGAATGTGACAATCGGGCCAACGAGATTTGACTGTGATTGGAAAGGCATTGAGTTAGGTGGGGACAAAACGTAGCACTGTCCAAAAACGTTAATCACTATGGTCTGTGGACAACCCTCTATCGATGGTGCATCCTCTATCCGCAATCCGGGAAGGCGCTGTGCAACGCTGAATGTAGAAACCTTGGAATCGCCGCAAGTATCCAGTACATGTGTATCAAAACACCCGCCTTATTTACATACCATAACAAATGTTTAAGTTAACATGTTATATTCTAACACTTCACAGTAGCGACATGATGATAAATATCTTTATCGTCAAGTCACCGGAAGGAATCTTAATTGTCGCTCTAAAGGTTGCGGTGAAAAAGACATTATTTTGCCATGCGATCATGAAGACAAATGGATAATGTTATTAAAGAGCTTCATTACAATTATTTTGGGTTGGTAGTCAACTTACACCCAGAGAAAAGTCTTTGTTTAAGTAATGCATATGCATGAACAAAATATTAAACATGCAAATATATTTGAAAGGTGATGCAATCTTAAATACACATTATTCACAAATTATTATCTCATTACTCAGGCAAGATGTCCTCCATACAACATTATGTCATAAAGTTTGTTAGTTACTTGCGACAGATCGGTGATTTCCTCCGGTTTCCGCCACGATATAGCTGAAATATTGTTGAAAGTGGGGTTAAAACAAAATAACCCTGACCCACTTTGTTTCCACGACAATTGCAATTAAAATTTGTGGGAACCTCTAATTTCTGTAGTAACCTTGATCAGGTACGCTCAAAGCCAATATATTTGAAAGCCTTTGGGAGCATGAAACCCAAAGGGCATAGACAAGAAAATCAAAATCGGCTACGGTTATCTGTGACTGATGGAGGCATGTATATACTTCCCGAGTACAGTCTCATTTTTGTGTTTTGTGGAGTTTATGTTGGCATCTGGATTTTGTTTTGTCTGTTTTGTTATTCCTTCTATCCGTGTCATCTGTTTGCTCAAATATCTCTTCCGATCTGGGTAATTTGTGCATTCGTCTGACACCGATCTAATGTGGTATCAAGTTTTACTTTTCATTCTTAGAGATTTGTGAATACTTTCGAGTAGGAGCTTTCAGAAATAGTACGACATCTGTTCATCTGAAAAATTAAAATTTCTAAATTCCATACAATGTAGGGCGCATAATTAATGATCTTGGACATTCTGATGGATCTGGACAAATCACACTATTAACCACAGGTATTATAAATAAAGAGAGACAAATGAGTTATGCATATTGTAGATCCATTTGTTTTTGTACGTATCACAATACAGCAATAAGACAGAACACTTTCACTGATCGTGTTCTATTACAAACATTCAAATACGACTACAAATTGTAGGTCCCCTTATATAATATAATTTGTTCATTTAAATTTTACATAGTGTATGCAACAGTGAAATACAATCATAAATATAGTAGTATTAAAATGGAAAACCAAAAAATACCACACTGTCCGGACATTTCGAAAACCCAATAGAAAAGTCATACAAAGAGGCAAAATCGATACCCCAATACACAAATACGTGACCGGTCATTATTCTGACTTGATACAGGCTCTTCAATAAAAAATGGTTGTATGGAAATAGGATAAGCGTGAAAATATATTTCACTAAGTATGTAATAATTGCATAAAAGGATTTGATCAACTGGGTATTTCTTCCTAGATTTTGAAGAAAAAATATGTTACTGTTTTCTCTTCACACATTCGGACACAAAAGTCATGTCCATTCCGAACCAACCAGTTTCTGCACGTGCTCCGTAACACTGCGATCTTAGCGGAGAGGCAGCAAATACCAATTGTGTAGCCTTTTATTTGACAGTTGTCTAGAAATGAATGAAATTAACATGCTTCTTGACATGTGAACTCGTGATTTTTGTTACTTGCTAATAACTTCGCTTGTTATATCTGCTTTTCGTGGCGCTCTTAATTTCGTGGTATGATAATACCTCCGAAAATAACCAAATATGCTATTCATTGTTGCCGATAACATAATTTAATATATATGTAAATGTTCTCCTAAACATTTATACGAGAGTATTCATTCAATAAAGATTGTATTGTCCAATAACATTATTGTGCATGGCTTCCGTAATGGTTATCTATGTGTTTTTCTTGCTCAATTTAGATATGTTTTGACAACGTCCATACGTCAATAGTTGATAAATGGAGGAAGGGTTAATAAAGCCAATGATTATTTTAAGTCTACTTTCTACTACAAATAGAACCACGCATTACACTGTGAATCCTTCATACTGTTTCTGTACAGATATCATTACTGTTATCCGTAATGAAATCTCAAACAATTCAGGTTCATATTTTCTTTGCTAAAATCAATCTCTTTTGTGACTTTTTTGCACTTGCCTTTCTAGATGAATTGTATTTATAGTAACGCGGAACACGTGGATAGTTATTTTTACCTTGAAATACATAATGAATTTCCTTATACACAATTTATGGACTACACTTGACCGTGTATGTATATTTCATAACTCATTCATGTCAACCTATGTCATATCGCACTACTTTTCGGAAGGTACCGTCAGCAGAATTCACAATGAAAAATAGATCGTTTGGTTTCGGTTTGTTTTAGTTTAGATTACATTGAACATTATACCTCTGCAATAGGAAATAGGACAATTTTAAAATCGTATTATGAGTATTTTAAGCTTTACCGAATGATGACGACCTTCAACAGATTGAAGATTATGTCAGAATTACCTTTGTGTAGCAAGTCCTGTTGACGGTGGAAAATAGAATATATGCTACGATAGATATATTTTGTCATTTTCTAATTTGATACCTACGGTTTTATTCTAGGTAAATACATTATTTTAGCGCATATATTAACCATCTAAAGTCCTGTATACATTTAATATTAGGGAATACCATTGTTTCAATTGGTTATCTACATCAATTCGACTCGAATAGTACTATACACCAGCATTGTTAATGTATAATGCAACACGACTACTACATTAAATCATTGTATCACGTTCTGGTTTTATGAGATTACCCCTCCGATTGGTCTTGCTGTAGAGCTTGGTAGGTGTTGGAAATTGTTTGTGAATGAGTGATTGCTGTTTGTGCAATTTTAGACCAGTATCATAACTGGGGCAAGTTATATTTTAATGATAATATGAAGACTTCTTGACGCTAAATTGGATGTTCATAGTGCTCACTGTTTCCATGTAGACATGTCGCTCCACTTTTATACATTATCTTGACGAATAGTTAGTCAGTTTTTACTCGTGCTCAACAATGCTGTATGCTTAGCAGAGAGAGACAACATACCAATCTTATAGTGAATAAGGTCAATCTCCACCAGACATAGGAAACCTCATCCCATATTGGCTATCATGTTTAGGTCCATTGATTTATTTGCTCCCAAATACTTAAATTATTTGGCTTCTCAATATTTTGATTATTACCATACCTGATGTAGATATCTAATTTAGGGCACACGATGCGTTTTTTGGAATACCCTTCGTCAAGCATACGTTGAAAAACAAAAGATTGGAAAGCCAAATTATTATGAAGTCTAAGTCTTTGTGAGCAATAAAACCAAAGGATCTAATAAACTATATATTAGGTTGATTGATTGATTGATTTTTGGTGTTTAGCGCTACTTTCAGCAATATTTCAGCTATATCATGACTACCAGATTTAGTGGTGGAAGAAGCCGGAGTACCCGGTGAGAACCACCGACCATGGACAAGCAACTGATAAACTTTATCACTTGCGGCTGCGAGTCGAGTGCACCCTATTTTGTAATTTACAAAGCCAGGCGCGAACCGACGTCGTATTGGTGATAGGCTTGTATGAGTTGTTAGGTAATCCAGCTACCTAACTCATTGAAGCACCCGGGCCCTTCTATATGTTAGGATATGACTACAACCAAACATATGTCATAAAGATCTATAATATTCATGTACCTTAACCATTAAACATTTTCCTGAAATAATTATCCATATATTCAGTTTTAAATGCAAACTTATAAAACAAAGATGGAATGAACTTCCAAACATTGACTCTAATAAACTATAAAATCTATAGTTATATGATTATTTTATTGCTAATATTAAATATCTAGTTATAAATTTATGGCTTTTTCATATGACGTAGAACAAAGTTTTGTTAGAATATTTTATTTCGGTATATTTTTAACAAAATGTATTCATTACGAGCATAGTTATAGAAATCTTACGTGGTAATATGACTACCATTCTGATTTATTAAATATATTTCAGTTTGAGGGGAAATTACAAAATAATTGTTTTTTTAAACTATCATCAATTTAGAAATGTGTCTTCAATCGTCAAGAATAGATGGACGACATCAGAAATTAGAAACGCTAAGTCATCGAAAGACAGAAATTGCCATGACCAAAAGGTCAAAAAGACAAACAATAGTCTACAAAACTTTACTAATGATTGCGAAAGAGTCAAGAACCAACTTACTTCTACCAATACTGACCGCCTTAAACAAGTTGACGATGATGTCAGAGGTTGCACATGGTATTTGAGCAGGGTTAAAGCTATTTACATGTTTCATCGACTAGTATTGCATAGAAGAGACAGCAGCTTTGAATGTTTCAACCGAGAGACTCATAACTATGGCAAGTGGTGGCCAGTTCCAGTCGGACATCGCATGAGGGGAAAACTGAAAACTGGAGATGAACTCATATGTCCGAACGGTAAGCAGTTCTTGCTTCACTAGTGTTACTGCTCGTGTTACTTGTACTGAATCCCGATGGCAAGTCATTAACGAGAACAGAAGGTTCGTGTTACTTATACTGAATCCCGATGGCAAGTCATTAACGAGGACAGAAGGTTCGTGTTACTTATCCTGAATCCCGATGGTAAGTCATTAACGAGGACAGAAGGTTCCTGTTACTTATACTGAATCCCGATGGTAAGTCATTAACGAGGACAGAAGGTTCGTGTTACTTATACTGAAACCCTGTGATAAGTTATTAACGAGGACAGAAGGTTTGTGTTACTTATACTGAAACCCTGTGATAAGTCATTAACGAGGACAGAAGGTTCGTGTTACTTATACTGAAACACTGTGATAAGTCATTAACGAGAACAGAAGGTTCGTGTTACTTATACTGACACCCTGTGATAAGTCATTAACGAGGACAGAAGGTTCGTGTTACTTATACTGACACCCTGTGATAAGTCATTAACGAGGACAGAAGGTTCGTGTTACTTATACTGACACCCTGTGATAAGTCATTAACGAGGACAGAAGGTTCGTGTTACTTATACTGAAACCCAGTGATAAGTTATTAACGAGGACAGAAGGTTTGTGTTACTTATACTGAAACCCAGTGATAAGTTATTAACGAGGACAGAAGGTTCGTGTTACGTATACTGAAACCCTGTGATAAGTCATTAACGAGGACAGAAGGTTTGTGTTACTTATACTGAAACCCTGTGATAAGTCATTAACGAGGACAGAAGGTTCGTGTTACTTATACTGAAGCCCAGTGATAAGTTATTAACGAGGACAGAAGGTTCGTGTTACTTATACTGAAACCCAGTGATAAGTTATTAACGAGGACAGAAGGTTTGTGTTACTTATACTGAAACCCAGTGATAAGTTATTAACGAGGACAGAAGGTTCGTGTTACTTAAACTGAAACCCAGTGGTAAGTTATTAACGAGGACAGAAGGTTTGTGTTACTTATACTGAAACCCAGTGATAAGTTATTAACGAGGACGGAAGGTTCGTGTTACTTATACTGAAACCCTGTGATAAGTTATTAACGAGGACAGAAGGTTTGTGTTACTTATACTGAAACCCAGTGATAAGTTATTAACGAGGACAGAAGGTTTGTGTTACTTATACTGAAACCCAGTGATAAGTCATTAACGAGAACAGAAGGTTCGTGTTACTTATACTGAAACCCTGTGATAAGTCATTAACGAGGACAGAAGGTTCGTGTTACTTATACTGAAACCCAGTGATAAGTTATTAACGAGGACAGAAGGTTCGTGTTACTTATACTGAAACCCAGTGATAAGTTATTAACGAGGACAGAAGGTTCGTGTTGCTTATACTGAAACCCAGTGATAAGTTATTAACGAGGACAGAAGGTTCGTGTTACTTATACTGAAACCCAGTGATAAGTTATTAACGAGGACAGAAGGTTCGTGTTTCTTATACTGAAACCCAGTGATAAGTTATTAACGAGGACAGAAGGTTCGTGTTACTTATACTGAAGCCCGGTGATAAGTTATTAACGAGGACAGAAGGTTCGTGTTGCTTATACTGAAACCCAGTGATAAGTTATTAACGAGGACAGAGGGTTTGTGTTACCTATACTGAAACCCAATGATAAGTCATTAACGAGGGCGGCAGATTCGTGTTACTTATATGGAAACCCAGTGATAAGTTTTTAACGAGGACAGAAGGTTCGTGTTACTTATACTGAAACCCAGTGATAAGTCATTAACGAGGACAGAAAATTCGTGTTACTTATACTGAAACCCAGTGATAAGTCATTAACGAGGACAGAAGGTTCGCGTTACTTATACTGAAACCCAGTGATAAGTTATTAACGAGGATAGAAGGTTCGTGTTACCTATACTGAAACCCAATGATAAGTTATTAACGAGGACAGAAAGTTCGTGTTACTTATACTGAAACCCAGTGATAAGATATTAACGAGGACAGAAGATTTGATCAACTGGGTATTTCTTCCTAGATTTTGAAGAAAAAATATGTTACTGTTTGCTCTTCACACATTCGGACACAAAAGTCATGTCCATTCCGAACCAACAAGTTTCTGCACGTGCTCCGTAACACTGCGATCTTAGCGGAGAAGCAGCAAATACCAATTGTGTAGCCTTTTATTTGACAGTTGTCTAGAAATGAATGAAATTAACATGCTTCTTGACATGTGAACTCGTGATTTTTGTTACTTGCTAATAACTTCTCTCGTTATATCTGCTTTTCGTGGCGCTCTTAATTTCGTGGTATGATAATACCTCCGAAAATAACCAAATATGCTATTCATTGTTGCCGATAACATAATTTAATATATATGTAAATGTTCTCCTAAACATTTATACGAGAGTATTCATTCAATAAAGATTGTATTGTCCAATAACATTATTGTGCATGGCTTCCGTAATGGTTATCTATGTGTTTTTCTTGCTCAATTTAGATATGTTTTGACAACGTCCATACGTCAATAGTTGATAAATGGAGGAAGGGTTAATAAAGCCAATGATTATTTTAAGTCTACTTTCTACTACAAATAGAACCACGCATTACACTGTGAATCCTTCATACTGTTTCTGTACAGATATCATTACTGTTTTCCGTAATGAAATCTCAAACAATTCAGGTTCATATTTTCTTTGCTAAAATCAATCTCTTTTGTGACTTTCGAGGACAGAAGGTTCGTGTTATCTATACTGAAACCCAGTGATAAGTCATTAACGAGGACAGAAGGTTCGTGTTACCTATACTGAAACCCAATGATAAGTTATTAACGAGGACAGAAGGTTCGTGTTGCTTATACTGAAACCCAGTGATAAGTTATTAACGAGGACAGAAGGTTCGTGTTACTTATACTGAAACCCAGTGAGAAGTTATTAACGAGGACAGAAGGTTTGTGTTACTTATACTGAAACCCTGTGATAAGTCATTAACGAGGACAGAAGGTTCGTGTTACCTATACTGAAACCCAGTGATAAGTTATTAACGAGGACAGAAGGTTCGTGTTACTTATACTGAAACCCAGTGATAAGTTATTAACGAGGACAGAAGGTTCATGTTACCTATGCTGAAACCCAATGATAAGTTATTAACGAGGACAGAAGGTTCGTGTTACTTATACTGAAGCCCAGTGATAAGTTATTAACGAGAACAGAAGGTTCGTGTTACCTATACTGAAACCCAGTGATAAGTTATTAACGAGGACAGAAGGTTCATGTTACCTATGCTGAAACCCAATGATAAGTTATTAACGAGGACAGAAGGTTCGTGTTACTTACACTGAAACCCAGTGATAAGTTATTAACGAGGATAGAAGGTTCGTGTTACCTATACTGAAACCCAGTGATAAGTCATTAACGAGGACAGAAGGTTCGTGTTACCTATACTGAAACCCAGTGATAAGTTATTAACGAGGACAGAAGGTTCGTGTTACTTATACTGAAGCCCAGTGATAAGTTATTAACGAGGACAGAAGGTTCGTGGTGCTCAAACTGTAGATTATGTCGTAGTGTTTGTCTGTTTTGTGTTTCTTCGTGTGGTTAGTGTATTGACTGTCGTTCGATTTTTGGTTTCTGATTACCAGTCCAAACTGTTATTTAAAATCTGATTCAACCCACCATTTCTTTAGAAATGTCTGTACCAGGTCAGGGTCATTACGGTTTTCCGGTTGTTGACTGATTTTGTCTGTTTATATACTTATGAGTTTTGACTTTCCCTTTGTAAGATTGTTCGGAGTTCGGTAATTTTGTTTTTACCCTTATTGTTCTCGTTATGAATATAGCTGAAATACTGCTCATTTGACGTTAAACAGCAATCAAGCAATCAACATGTTCATTTTTTTCTTGATCAATATTTGACAATGTGTTATATACAATTGAGTATATGAATATGAAGAATGTTAATAAACACGTTGTATTATGGGTCATGGTGAAATATTTGGGATTTTGCTGGGTATGGTAGGTGGTTCCAAGGCATCAACTCCAGGTGCCGTATAGGTCTGCCCATTCAATTGGAGGAATGCCTGTCATGTCATTTATATAGGAAGTCTGATCGTGAACCAATGTGGGTAACGTTCTTAGAAGTGCCATGCATCCTGAATGGTAAAGACATTTAATTTGTGGATTTTTTTTAGGTTGTTTGTGTATTTTTCATCATTTCTGTATAATATTTATATTTGTAACTATGGTGGAAACTAAGGTTCTCCTCCCTCGATTCTGAGCGTACATGATGAAGATTATTCCAGAAATGAGTCGATTTAATCTTGGCAAATATTTCGTGTTTGATAGGAGCGTTTCTTATTCATGACTTATCACCGGGTTTGTAACTAGATTAACACGACGGGTGTCACTAGTGGAGCAGTAACTGCTTACCCTTCCCGAGCACCTGAGTTCACCCTGAATTTTAGTGGGGTTCGTGATACTCGATCATTAGTTTTATGTGTATATTTTGTAGATCGTTATTTTTCCTTTTGTCCCTTTTCTTTTGGCCATTGTGTTGTCTGTTATTTACGAATTCTGATCGTATACCTTTGATATCTTCAAACTCTTCTTTAGTTATTTTCTGATGTATCGTTATACACTTAGATTGTGACTATACATCTTTGTTCATAAAGATGAAATATATAACTCATATGACCTCTGAAGATCAACGACCATTTACGATTAGATTGTGTTATGAATACGAACCACTGGTATAAAAGGATAGGCAGATATTAAAAATAGTTTTCTATTGATTATAAACAAACATAATAAACATATATTTCTTAGAAAATATTTATTATTGCAATGATATAATGCTCCTTATTGTTAACAGAGAAATCAAATTTTCGATAAAAATATATCATAGGTGCGGGTCTAGTGTTTTATTTAGTAACAGCCAAGGTGCATCAGATAAATCACTGGTCTTCTACCATTTGATCTTTTATCATACGTTTTTCATCGGAGAATAACATAAATAAAAACACAATGTCCAATATATTAGAAAGATTGTAGCATATGAACGCCTCTGCTATTCATGCAAATAACTAGTAAGGATGAAAAAGTGCTTCCGGTGTATCTTGTGCTAACAGGAAAGCCACTGAACTGGGAGTTCCTAGTGGTTAAGTTGAAGTAAACACTTGCTTGATCATTTGTTATTTTGCTTTATTCTAATTTTGCAAATTCACCGGTGTTGTTTTGTATATCCGGGTTGACATTTGTTTATATTGTTATGGTATGTTACCTATAGTAGATCGTCGCTGAAATAAAAACAAATTAACTCAAGCTCAGACCCATAAGGCAAAGCATCAAAAGAAGTTTTGGTATTTCAATTCACAAACCATATTAAAAGCAGGAGTGACACATTTTGACGTAACTAAAATCTAACTCTTTGACAATTTAAGCCGGTAATTCTCAAACTCATTAGACAAAACGTCAAAGGTTTATGATATGTGAAGTCACCAACCATTTAAGCGCTAGGGTGTGACGTTTTGACGCAAGTAAAAATTGACTGTGATGATGTTAAGCCCTATAAATCCGGTAGTTTGCAAAATTAAACAAACATTCACATCTTAACATTGTCATGTACCCGTGATATGTGAGTAAAATAAATAGAAGAGTAAAGATACGTGATATAATGAACGAATTACCCTTTATTGTCGAAAAAAATAGGGTCGGTCGTCGTACCCGCGATCTAATGTTAATTGAATGTTTATCTACGTATACAAAGGTAGATAGCAAAATCCGTGCGCACGACGCTTTTCTGGAATAACCTTCATTAGGTACTCTCTAAATCGAAAGATATCAGGCCAACCAGTCTTTTCTCTTTCTCCTTAATAATAATTCTAACATGGCGTGCTGTTTTCGCTTGGTAACCAAACATATTCTCTAAATAGCACAATTATTTTTTATGACATGCGCGAAGTTCCATCAACTTCGCAATACCCTTTTCAAAAAGCACAAGTTGTTGCGTCATCGTCTGCTCGGTATACAAGCAACACACAGAACTGTGGTGCATAAAAACATAAAAATTCTCGAATTGTTTCTTGACAATTAATTTTTTCCAAAATACTTAAGACAACCATCTATCGACCTTTGTAATTTGTCGTCTTCCGGTGACGTAGTTTACAAGGAACGCTGGTGACATTGACACAAGTTGGTTACTGATTTATTTTACGATTTTGTGAGCATTTTACTTGTTTTGCAAATTAAGTATAAAATATGACATGGGATAATTATTTCTTAAATAAATCTGCTTGCTTAGCGGAGAAGCAATAAAACATCAATTTAATTGTCTTTTGTTTGACCTGATCGGGGTTCCAAACCATGAGCTACCACACTCGAGGCGAGCACGCTAACCACTACACCACCATTAAAAAGTAATGTTAATGTCTGATACATAAACATTCATATTACTATGTATCAAGACCAACATTTCCTTGCAAAATAATATAACACTATAATAGGCCAGAAAAAGTATTTCGGATTCTATAAAACCGTAAATAATTAATTAAGGGCATACAATTTTGACAAATGTTAAACATCGTAGATTGAGGCAATGCCATTTATTTTATAGAAAAAACGAGCTACAATTTTTTTCCACTGACATCTAAGATAATCATATATAAAGAATGCTGCACTGTTAATTGTTGTTCAACGTCAAGTGAGCAGTAGTTCAGTTCTTTACATAACATAGACAAGGGTAAGGGTTAGGAGTATGGTGTTAAACGTCACTTTCAACAATATGTCAGTTAGATCGTGGCGGTCAATTTTATTGGTGGAGGAAACCAGAGTACCCGGTGAAAACCATCGACCTGCCGTAAGTCATTTACAATCTGTATTACATAATGTTGTATCGAGTACACCTCGCCATGAGTGGGATTCAAAATCACAGCTTTAGTGGTGATAGGCACTGATTGCATAATTAGTTGTATATCCACCTCTCATGCGACCACGACAGCCCCTACGTGAACAGGGTAATAAACCATTTATGTAAAACGGTGGTACTGATCACGAGATGGGCCTATTGTAACGATAACAAAAAACATTGCTATTTAATATAGTGCGCATGACGTGGAGCAGAAACTGCTAACTGTTGTCCTTTTTCGTTTTGACTTTGTGTTGTCTGTCCGTCGATCTACGAATTCTTATTGCCACTTTGGTTTCTTCAACCTCTTCTTTAAATAAATTACATGACTTAGGAACTGTATATTTTAAACATAAATACATTTAATAAACAATTTCAATGCTGAAACACTGATTACTGGGCGGATGATGCCCTCATGGAATAACGGGCACCCAGCAGAGACATCGGCACAATATTAGTAATACACTGATTACTGGGCGGATGATGCCCTCATGGAATAACGGGCACCCAGCAGAGACATCGGCACAATATTAGTAATACACTGATTACTGGGCGGATGATGCCCTCATGGAATAACGGGCACCCAGCAGAGACATCGTTACAATATTAGTAATACACTGATTACTGGGCGGATGATGCCCTCATGGAATAACGGGCACCCAGCAGAGACATCGGCACAATATTAGTAATACACTGATTACTGGGCGGATGATGCCCTCATGGAATAACGGGCCCCCGGCAGAGACATCGGCACAATATTAGTAATACACTGATTACTGGGCGGATGATGCCCTCATGGAATAACGGGCACCCATCAGAGACATCGGCACAATATTAGCAATACACTGATTACTGGGCGGATGATGCCCTCATGGAATAACGGGCACCCAGCAAAGACATCGACACAATATTAGTAATACACAGATTACTGGGCGGATGATGCCCTCATGGAATACGGGCCCCCAGCAGAGACATCGGCACAATATTAGTAATACACTGATTACTGGGCGGATGATGCCCTCATGGAATACGGGCCCCCAGCAGAGACATCGCCACAATATTAGTAATACACTGATTACTGGGCGGATGATGCCCTCATGGAACAACGGGCCCCCAGCAGAGACATCGGCACAATATTTGTAATACACTGATTACTGGGCGGATGATGCCCTCATGGAACAACGGGCCCCCAGCAGAGACATCGGCACAATATTAGTAATACACTGATTACTGGGCGGATGATGCCCTCATGGAATAACGGGCCCCCAGCAGAGACATCGACACAATATTAGTAATACACTGATTACTGGGCGGATGATGCCCTCATGGAATAACGGGCCCCCAGCAGAGACATCGGCACAATATTAGTAATACACTGATTACTGTGCGGATGATGCCCTCATGGAATAACGGGCCCCCAGCAGAGACATCGGCACAATATTAGTAATGAAGATGTAGATATCTATCTAACTGTGGACGAGGCGTTTCTCTGAAATAAACTCCATAAGGTGCCGAGTCAAAAGATTGGGGGGAAATCAGGATAGTAAATAATGCAGTCAGACTATTTTGTCTTCCAACCGGATGTCACTATTTACAAGCTACTGTTCATTAGGAGATGATATATTGTTTTTACGTAGAAGGAGTATGGCTCTCTTCAAACACAAGGCGCTCGCTTGCACACCGTCCTTAGTGCTAGTTTTGAATTAGATTTTTCCAGCTGAACCTTTCGATGCAAATGGGTCATATTTTAATACCTCGAGCTTCTTGAAATCGATGTCTAGAATTGTGGACATGTAATAAAAGAGAAAATGGTATCTAGGAATAACGTTCGTCCTTATGTCGAGTAATAATAAGACGTTATTTGAAATTTTTCATGCAAAAGTGAGTCAATTCTGACAGTGCGACATTTTTGTTTTTGTTTGTTTGTTTTTAATTTTTATTCAGATTTGATAATGTTTGTAGTGAAAAGACACAAATAACGTTATACGTAGATTACATTCACAAATCGCTTTGTTGTCAAAAAAAAAAGGTTTCGTTGATGACGAAAAACTTTTATCTCTACAATACATTCCACTTAGTATCGAGTGGAAGTAAATGGGATTAACCATACAACTGATGAATTCCATAATGGCATGATAACAATTCGATATTCAATATACAATCAAAATTATAGAGCAAACATGACATTATGTATTTTCGTTTATTTGTTTTCATATTTATTTAACCTGATGACCGAGAATTTAACAGATTATTGGGTTAAATTTCAGTTTCATATCGCGGGTCACGAATATTCTATCCATATAATATTTATATATATATAAGCGTCTAAAATGTAGCACAACAATATCAAAAAAGATGTTAAAATATAACCAAAATAACTATAAGTCTACAAAAAGACTATAATTATAATCAAATTGACGGATATTTCGCTTAACCGACAAGATTCATCAGCGTCTGTAATCTGATTTGAAAAATTGTCACGTGACCATCAGTTATCGTGACGTAAAAATCATAATCTTGAACTTTATACTTTATATTATTAAAATATATATGTACACTAATTTATATAGAATATGAAAACAATGAGAAAATGTAATGATGAAATTTACCAACTAGCTAAGGACCAGGCACTGGTTAAAAAGATAAAAAAACAACAAAAGATTTAGGCCTTTTTGTTTATGCCCTCCGGATGTAATGTTAGTAACTCGCGGATCCAAAAAAATCTTTTTTTTTGTCTTTGATTCTCTTTCCAACTTGGATTGTGGTCAATGATATAAATTTTAGATCTACCAAAGTCATCCAATGAGTGCCCCGGCGACACAAAGTGTTGACTTACGGGCAACAGCATCTTTTTCGCAAGGTCACTTCTGTGTCCATTCATTCTTTTGTTGAATGGTTGGACACTCTCATACGTATTGCGACCCGCAGACGTGAGTCAAGGAGGTAAACCACATTAGGTGTTTTGCAATTGACATTGCAAAAGATCTTATACTCCTTTCCTGTCGTCTTACTATGGAACGCTTTTGCGTGTTGCAATTGGAGACAGCACTTGCAACGCTTGTCACAACATGGTTTACTTTTGCCGACCATCGATGAAGGTCTAGATACCGCAGCTCTGACCAGTGTATCCTTTATGCCTTTAGGTCGCCGGAACGCTACAACGGGTGGTTCAGGGAACAACTTGGCCAGCGTTTCACTTTTTTTCAATTTCTTTCCAATGATGACGGACGATGCCTGAAATTTTCTCTAAAGAGGGATGGCAAGTGAGAACAAGGGGAACCCGTTTGTTGATCTTTTTTTCTTTGTATTCCAGGAGGTTATTTCTGTTAATTTCACTGGCCTTTGAAAACCCACTCTCTATAACTTTGTCATTATATCCCCGTCTCTTCAAATGATGGCGTAAATCTTTGCTTGGTGGTTCAACAGTGGAGCATACTCGTTTGATCCTAATGTCTTGGCTGAATGGGATACTCTTAAAACAGTGCTTATGATGGCAACTACTGGTAATCCCTTTTGGGATTCGAAGCCAGAGTTGCTTTCTGATATTGCCTGCTTCCGAATCCCTTATCAACCATGCATAGTTCTATTCGGGAACTTTTTTTCAGGTTGCATAAATATGTAAATAGAATCATGATCACCTACCTATGACGCCAGATACAGCTCATCATTCCCAGCCGCCGCTTCAGATCTATTGAATGTCGCCCTTTTTACTTGTTTTGAAAGTATGTCACGTGATCGCTTTTTCCACGAATTACGTGGTATAGTCTATTCCATGCATCTGATTTATCGGTATTGAAGCATTCTTTTCTTTTTACACGAGGAACTTCTTCTATTAATTCTTGTAGTGTACATATTCAGATTAATTTCAATACCTTTGCATCTGCAAAGAAAATGTTCCATCTAAAGTAGATATAATCAGTATTTTGGTAATGTTGGAGAATGTTTTATATTTTATATGATTTGTTTTTGGGGGGGCTAGGAGCTCCAGTGTGCTCATAGTTGAAGACTGTGTGTTGATTTTTTTAGCTTGTTCTAGAGTTGTCTCATTGACCTTTACCCCATATCTCTCTTTTTATAAAAAATAATTACAAGCAGTAAGATTTCCGACCCGTTCATGTATAAATAAGTTGAAAATACGAACTACAGATGAAAGCCTGCAGACCATATTTACAAATCGGAAATTTACTAGTACCAAATGTACTTGACAATTCAGTGACTCCAGATACACTTCTGTATCTTGTGTATAAGCCTTCATCTTCGATGTGACCCACATGTGCGCAAACATTCTGGCATAAAAGAAAAAATGCTTCAATACCGATAAATCAGATGTATGGAATAGACTATACCACGTAATTCGTGGAAAAAGCGATCACGTGACACACTTTCAAAACAAGTAAAAATGGCGACAGTCAATGGATCTGAAGCGGCAGCTGGCGTCATAGGTAGGTGATCATGATTCTATTTACATATTTATGCAGCAAAATATGTCTACTTTTGAATACTCCAGCGCCGGTTGGCACGACATTGAGTTGCAGGCGTAATTCACGCCGGTTCGAGGCGGGGGTACCTGAAAACAAATTCACGAATAGAACTATGCATGGTTGATAAGGGATTCGGAGGCAGGCAATATCAGAAAACAACTCTGGCTTCGAATCCCAAAAGGGATTACAACTACTGGGTGAAAAGTATTGATGTTTGTCTGTGGGTTTAAAGTATAAATCAGTTGTCATGTTGCCCTCCTTGGCCGTGGTGGAAAGGATATTTTGGTTTTCGACACTTCGTGTGTGAATTTTATAGACGGATGGATACTGTTGGCATGTTCGAATATATATATAATTGAACAAAGAGAGATAACTCTAGTAACACCATGTGAAACATTTCTAAATCAACAACTCAAAATGTTAATATATTCGTAACCATGATCGTTCGTAAATTTGTCTCTTATTGTGCCCGCTATTAATATTACCGATAGTTTTTATTATTTTTTTAAATATATCTGGCTCTGTTAAGATAATATTAGCATTTATTGTAATATTTTACAAGAATTTTACTGGTAAGATCGAAATTTTGTGATGTATCAAATATTTGTATTAAAAAGCTAGTATTGTGAGAGATGACATCATGTTAATAAAACCGAAGATATCAAATTTACTTCGTCAGGTACGCTCAATATGGATATATAAGGGCAATAATAAAATTACCGAACTCCGAACAATCTTACAAAGGGAAAGTCAAAACTCATAATTATATAAACGGACAAAATCAGTCAACAACCGGAAAACTTTGAAAACCGTAATGATCCTGACTTGGTACAGGCATTTCTAAAGAAAGATTGGAAAGCAAATTAACTATAAGAGTTTAGAAGCAAAAAAAAACAAAGCAAAAAAAACAGACAACACAAAGGGCCTAAAGAGGAAGTCCAAATGGGCTACGGTCACCTAATCGTAATAATTACCAATAATTACTGATAATTATTTACATGAAGCATTGTTATGGTCATCTGTAATTCTCTTGAATTAAAATCTTTCCAAATGTATAAAGCTTAGCTTGATATAAAGTAAAGACTTACTACAACAATCTAATACAAATGAGACGTTTGTTTTGTATCTTTTTGTTTTAATATTTTGTCTTGTCGATACACTAACATGTAGCAACATCCCGCTAGTTAGTTATCATATTGAGCAACCTTTCATTTTTCCTTGACTGTTTAATCAAATGCTGGACAGATAAAAAAAAAAGGGTATTGGCCAATCGGACAACATCTCAGCGAGTAATATGTTTTATAAAGTAGGATCATCGCTGATTGGTCGGTTGATAACATGACCCCTGACATGACCCCATACGGGATGTTGTGAGATGTTTGTGTATCACCATAGACAAAACAGAACAAACGTGCTAAAGACACTGAATTCGATATCATTTTATTTTTTTTAATTAGATTAGTATGGTTATAGATTAGGGTTATGGTTATGGTGTTTAACACCACTTTTAACAATATTTCAATTATATCGTGGCGGTCAGTTTTATTGGTGGAAGAAACCGGAGAAAACCACCGACCTGCCGCAAGTCACTGACAAACTGTATCGCATAAAGCTGTAGGGGGTTCGAAATCAGAACGTTAGTGGGATAGGCACTGATTAGAGAGGCAGTTGCAAATCCAATTGCTATGCAAACAGGACCACAATGGCCCTTGTTAAGGATATGGATCTTAATGCCTCTTTCAACAACCTTTATAGTTATATCGATGCGGTCAGTTATTTAATTGGTAATTATAAGTTAGTGTGCATGACGCGTTTCTGGAACAATCTTCAACAGACAATTACGTCACCCTTAGAAAGAAACATTTAAAGATATCAAAAGAGTACACAGAAGCCATACATCGAAGGACAAACAATACAATGACATAAAGAAAAAGATCAAAAGACAAATGATATGAAATAATATGAACAACCTAGCCCTACTAAAATCATTGGGCGACCTCAGGTGTTCCGGAAGAGTAAGCAGTTCTTCCTTCACTAGTGTCCGCAATCCACTGACTAACTGTATCACATATAGTTATAACGTTCTCTCCAATGGCGATAATCGAACTGACAGCTTAGTGTTCATAGGTACGCATAGCATTGGTAATTATCAATCTGACAAATGATACGAGCATAATCACTTGCATTTGTGATGTTACATAGTGAGAAATACGGCAATTGTTGTATACTACTCGCTCTAGTTAAACTAATGTTCTCTCCCTTTCCCAGACATAGGTAACCATAGCCTTGTATACTATTCGCCCTAGTTAAACTAATGTTCTCTCCCTTTCCCAGACATAGGTAACCATAGCCTTGTATACTACTCGCCCTAGTTAAACTAATGTTCTCTCCCTTCCCCAGACATAGGTAACCATAGCCGAATGTGGTTATCCTGTTGGTGCCCTTTTGATTTTCTTCCTCCCAAAGACGGAAAAGACTTTTAAATTATTTGTCTTTCCAATCAATTAAGGTTATTCTAGAAACGTGTGCACTATATTAGACATATACATTTGTATTGTTAATAATTACCTTTACCCTGGATGTGTTTCTTCTCTCCATTTGAAATATATGTTGCTAATTCATACGATTATTTATATTCATTTCAGTTAATAACAAACAGAGTAGGAAATGCAGTGCATGTGTGATTGTAGTTGAACTTCCGGTTCCTATCGAGATTTCCTTGATAGAGGGTTGCTGCTAACAAGGAAGCTACAGAACCAAGGAATCCTATTGGTTAAGCTGAAGTCATTAGTTAGCTTTATTTACTCATGCATGATTTATCACCGGGTTTGTAACTAGAGTTACTCGACGGGTGCCACTAGCGGAGCAGGAAGTCCTTATCCTTCCGAAGGAACAGCTATATGCAGGGTTAGATTTGTATAATGTAACACATGTCACTCAACCCGGACACATTACCATGATTCCGAGTCGGCCAATCTTTTTTTCTTACCGCTTAATACTGCATATTAAGGGGAGAAGTAAGTATACAGTATGTTCCCCTATCGGGATTCGAAGCCACGATCTACCGCAATTCAGGCGATAATACAAACCATTACACCACCGATGCTGCTAATTTATTTTGGCATATTTTATTTCATTTTATATTTGCATTAACAAAAAAATATGTGTAGATTTATCATCCTTATGAATAGTGCCTCGTGCTCGGAGAATGGTATGGTTATTGCACGTAGACAACTTACAGATGATCCAAATAAGCAGTAAATTGTTTGGAGTGCACATTGGTGAACCGTCAGGAAAAATGTCCGCGTATATCAATCATACCCTGTATTTATCATGTTGCAATCACACTATTTTGCGCTTACCTCCGTCCCAATGCCACTTTTTTTACCGATATGATTTATTGTAAATTTTTCTGGTCATGCGCGGGATTCAAACTCACAACTTTAGTGGTCATAGGTACTGATAGGTAGTTCCATACGATCACAACGGCCCCATATTAATCTAAATACAGTAAGAAAGAAAATAAAATAAAAGGAGAAACACAAATTATTTCACTGTCGGGATACAGGCACTTCAATAAAAAAAAGGGTGCGGGTTTAGACTAGTTTAATGGGTCCATAACCTTAGACACAAATCAAAGTAAAGGAACCGTAGAATGTAAATACGATGGTGTGTTACATACATAGTATATTTATATTAGACACAAATCAAAGTAAAGGAACCGTAGAATGTAAATACGATGGTGTGTTACATACATAGTATATTTATATTAGACACAAATCAAAGTAAAGGAACCGTAGAATGTAAATACGATGGTGTGTTACATACATAGTATATTTATATTAGACACAAATCAAAGTAAAGGAACCGTAGAATGTAAATACGATGGTGTGTTACATACATAGTATATTTATATTAGACACAAATCAAAGTAAAGGAACCGTAGAATGTAAATACGATGGTGTGTTATATACATAGTATATTTATATTAGACACAAATCAAAGTAAAGAATCGTAGAATGTAAATACGATGGTGTGTTATATACATAGTATATTTATATTAGACAGAAATCAAAGTAAAGGAACCGTAGAATGTAAATACGATGGTGTGTTACATACATAGTATATTTATATTAGACACACATCAAAGTAAAGGAACCGTAGAATGTAAATACGATGGTGTGTTGCATACATAGTATATTTAGATTAGACACAAATCAAAGTAAAGGAACCGTAGAATGTAAATACGATGGTGTGTTACATACATAGTATATTTATATTAGACAGAAATCAAAGTAAAGGAACCGTAGAATGTAAATACGATGGTGTGTTACATACATAGTATATTTATATTAGACACAAATCAAAGTAAAGGAACGTAGAATGTAAATACGATGGTGTGTTACATACATAGTATATTTATATTAGACACAAATCAAAGTAAAGGAACGTAGAATGTAAATACGATGGTGTGTTACATACATAGTATATTTATATTAGACACAAATCAAAGTAAAGGAACGTAGAATGTAAATACGATGGTGTGTTATATACATAGTATATTTATATTAGACACAAATCAAAGTAAAGGAACGTAGAATGTAAATACGATGGTGTGTTACATACATAGTATATTTATATTAGACACAAATCAAAGTAAAGGAACCGTAGAATGTAAAAACGATGGTGTGTTACATACATAGTATATTTATATTAGACACAAATCAAAGTAAAGGAACCGTAGAATGTAAATACGATGGTGTGTTACATACATAGTATATTTATATTAGACACAAATCAAAGTAAAGAATCGTAGAATGTAAATACGATGGTGTGTTACATACATAGTATATTTATATTAGACACAAATCAAAGTAAAGGAACCGTAGAATGTAAATACGATGGTGTGTTACATACATAGTATATTTATATTAGACACAAATCAAAGTAAAGGAACCGTAGAATGTAAATACGATGGTGTGTTACATACATAGTATATTTATATTAGACACAAATCAAAGTAAAGGAACCGTAGAATGTAAATACGATGGTGTGTTACATACATAGTATATTTATATTAGACACAAATCAAAGTAAAGGAACCGTAGAATGTAAATACGATGGTGTGTTACATACATAGTATATTTATATTAGACACAAATCAAAGTAAAGGAACCGTAGAATGTAAATACGATGGTGTGTTACATACATAGTATATTTATATTAGACACAAATCAAAGTAAAGGAACCGTAGAATGTAAATACGATGGTGTGTTACATACATAGTATATTTATATTAGACACAAATCAAAGTAAAGGAACCGTAGAATGTAAATACGATGGTGTGTTACATACATAGTATATTTATATTAGACACAAATCAAAGTAAAGGAACCGTAGAATGTAAATACGATGGTGTGTTGCATACATAGTATATTTATATTAGACACAAATCAAAGTAAAGGAACCGTAGAATGTAAATACGATGGTGTGTTATATACATAGTATATTTATATTAGACACAAATCAAAGTAAAGGAACCGTAGAATGTAAATACGATGGTGTGTTACATACATAGTATATTTATATTAGACACAAATCAAAGTAAAGGAACCGTAGAATGTAAATACGATGGTGTGTTACATACATAGTATATTTATATTAGACACAAATCAAAGTAAAGGAACCGTAGAATGTAAATACGATGGTGTGTTATATACATAGTATATTTATATTAGACACAAATCAAAGTAAAGGAACCGTAGAATGTAAATACGATGGTGTGTTACATACATAGTATATTTATATTAGACACAAATCAAAGTAAAGGAACCGTAGAATGTAAATACGATGGTGTGTTACATACATAGTATATTTATATTAGACACAAATCAAAGTAAAGGAACCGTAGAATGTAAATACGATGGTGTGTTATATACATAGTATATTTATATTAGACACAAATCAAAGTAAAGGAACCGTAGAATGTAAATACGATGGTGTGTTACATACATAGTATATTTATATTAGACACAAATCAAAGTAAAGGAACCGTAGAATGTAAATACGATGGTGTGTTACATACATAGTATATTTATATTAGACACAAATCAAAGTAAAGGAACCGTAGAATGTAAATACGATGGTGTGTTATATACATAGTATATTTATATTAGACACAAATCAAAGTAAAGGAACCGTAGAATGTAAATACGATGGTGTGTTATATACATAGTATATTTATATTAGACACAAATCAAAGTAAAGGAACCGTAGAATGTAAATACGATGGTGTGTTACATACATAGTATATTTATATTAGACACAAATCAAAGTAAAGGAACCGTAGAATGTAAATACGATGGTGTGTTACATACATAGTATATTTATATTAGACACAAATCAAAGTAAAGGAACCGTAGAATGTAAATACGATGGTGTGTTACATACATAGTATATTTATATTAGACACAAATCAAAGTAAAGGAACCGTAGAATGTAAATACGATGGTGTGTTGCATACATAGTATATTTATATTAGACACAAATCAAAGTAAAGGAACCGTAGAATGTAAATACGATGGTGTGTTGCATACATAGTATATTTATATTAGACACAAATCAAAGTAAAGAATCGTAGAATGTAAATACGATGGTGTGTTACATACATAGTATATTTATATTAGACACAAATCAAAGTAAAGGAACCGTAGAATGTAAATACGATGGTGTGTTACATACATAGTATATTTATATTAGACACAAATCAAAGTAAAGGAACCGTAGAATGTAAAAACGATGGTGTGTTACATACATAGTATATTTATATTAGACACAAATCAAAGTAAAGAATCGTAGAATGTAAATACGATGGTGTGTTACATACATAGTATATTTATATTAGACACAAATCAAAGTAAAGGAACCGTAGAATGTAAATACGATGGTGTGTTACATACATAGTATATTTATATTAGACAGAAATCAAAGTAAAGGAACCGTAGAATGTAAATACGATGGTGTGTTACATACATAGTATATTTATATTAGACACAAATCAAAGTAAAGGAACGTAGAATGTAAATACGATGGTGTGTTATATACATAGTATATTTATATTAGACACAAATCAAAGTAAAGAATCGTAGAATGTAAATACGATGGTGTGTTACATACATAGTATATTTATATTAGACACAAATCAAAGTAAAGGAACCGTAGAATGTAAATACGATGGTGTGTTACATACATAGTATATTTATATTAGACACAAATCAAAGTAAAGGAACCGTAGAATGTAAATACGATGGTGTGTTACATACATAGTATATTTATATTAGACACAAATCAAAGTAAAGGAACCGTAGAATGTAAATACGATGGTGTGTTACATACATAGTATATTTATATTAGACACAAATCAAAGTAAAGGAACCGTAGAATGTAAATACGATGGTGTGTTACATACATAGTATATTTATATTAGACACAAATCAAAGTAAAGGAACCGTAGAATGTAAATACGATGGTGTGTTACATACATAGTATATTTATATTAGACACAAATCAAAGTAAAGGAACCGTAGAATGTAAATACGATGGTGTGTTACATACATAGTATATTTATATTAGACACAAATCAAAGTAAAGGAACCGTAGAATGTAAATACGATGGTGTGTTACATACATAGTATATTTATATTAGACACAAATCAAAGTAAAGGAACCGTAGAATGTAAATACGATGGTGTGTTACATACATAGTATATTTATATTGTAGTTGTCTTTCTTTATACATTTTATATTGTACATCCAACTTTATAGTAAGGTAAGACCTACGAAAACATTATTGTTTAGCCAATTCTGGTTTATTAGGTTGTAGTGAGGAAGTGATTGTTGTTTAACGCCAAATGAGCAATCTGTCCAGCTACAATGTAGATCATAGCGAGTTCTTATGTGGAATGGTGAGTTTTAAAGTGAATAGTTGTTTTTAAGGGTCCCTCATGTTATGTATATAAGACTTTCGTAATGCCACATATTACTATTTTTGTTTTCAGTTATTTTTCTAAAGCGTTCGACAAAGTTTGACATAAAGGATTGTTGCACAAAATTAAATCATACGGTGTAGATAGCAATTTATTAAGTTGGTTCTCTAGTTACCTGCAAGATCGACAACAGAGAGTAGTAATAAACAATTCGTCTTCTTCACTCTGCAATGTTTCAGCTGGTGTACCTCATGGTTCAGTACCCTTTTTGCGGACTACACTTCTTTCAGCTATTCCAGTCGTGATGAATTACAGATAAAAACTGTGATTGATCACGACTTGAAAGAGCTGGATGAATGGTCAAAGAAATGGTAAGATGTCTTTTAACCCGTATAAAACAGAAATTATGCTATTTTCAAATACGGAAATTCCAGAATTAAATTTTACATTTAATGGAAGAACTATTCCAATTACAAATTCTCATAAACATTTAGGAGTTACATTTAGCAGCGATGCTAAATGGAATATACATATAGAATATATATTCCAGAGATGCAGCTAACCGTCGGCCCCGTCGGACCTAGAGGGCAGCATTTTAGAGGGTCCAGCAAATGACGTCTTTGTGTCAGACCTAATGACCGGCAAACATTTTTACTGCTTGGGGCTGTCAAAAATCAAATTTCTGTCGGTCCTGGTTACCTCTTAGACCCCTAAGCGAAGGATCTTTGATTATCGTTAATAAAGTCAAAAGTCGTAAACAAATCGGTAAAAATTTCTGTTCCGTTCTGTTTATGCTAAATTTCGGGAACCAGTTCCCATTCCGGATTTTATTTCGTATCCTATCGGTAATCGTTGTAAATTGTAATTTGATCATTTCCGTTATGGCTGCATGGCCAATTAAGTTTACGGAGGGGTCTAAATCTGGAAAAAGCACCCACTACCTATCGATTTATCTACAGAGAATAAAAAAGCCAAAAGGTCGGCATATGAAAAGGAGAGGCGACCGGGGCGGTCCTTTAATCGAAAATGGAAGGACAAAATGAACAAACAAATGACGACTTGATATCAAAATACTCATTAGATTAGAAGAATAATAAAATCTTACCAATATGAAGTATTGATTATTTGATGTTGCAGGGCTATCTAAATTGAATGTGGTCTCGGTCACTAACCCCTCTTTGGCAATATCCTTAATCTGATTCTGGTCGTAGTAGTCGTTAGCTGTGTCAAGGCTTTAAGATTGTTCCTTTAATCATACTGTATTGAAAGTGAAATATTAAAAAATTTCTAAAAAAAAGTAGGTCTGGCAAAAAGTTGATAGGTCTGGCAAAACTCTCTTACTTGCAGGACCCAATGTCTGACAGGAATTTTTTTTTATCTCCAACTCTGATATTGTCAAGTATTTACAAACACCTGAATGTTCTTCGAAAGTTAAAATATAAACTCTCGGAAAAACCTAGAGAAACTCTATTTAGTTTATATCGGACCAATTTGTGAATATGCTAGTGAAGTATGGGATAATTGTGGTGTGGGAAATTCTAATAAACTTGATCAGTTGCAACTTGAGGCTGCTGGAATCGTTACTGGTCTTCCAATATTTGCTAGTTCCATTCTAATTTATAAAGAGTTAAGCTGGGAATCATTGACAGAAAGAAGAAAAAGGAGAAAATTACAAATGTTTTATAATATACAAAATAATAATGAACCCAGGTATCTTTGCGACTTAATTCCTCCAACGATTCAAAGTACAACCGTTTATCCATTGCGTAATGGAAGTGATATAATAATAAATAATACCATTTTGCAGACTATCGATTACTTGTGACTCCTTTATTCCCTCAACAATACGTCAATGGAATAGCTTAAATCCATCACTTCGAAATGTGGAATATATTGCAAAATTTAAAACTGAATTAAGAAAACAAAGATATTAGACAAGTTCCTAAACATTACGAAATTGGACCTCGAAAACTTAATATTGCATTAACCCAGCTTTGATGTTTTGCTTCTTTTTTAAATTATGATTTGTTCCAAGTAAATATAGTCTCAGATCCGTCTTGTCGTTGTGGAGCCAATCGTGAAGACTCGTATCACTTCTTCTTTGATTGTTCCCATTATGCAAATATGAGATATACATTGTTTCACAATCTCAGCTGGCTACCTAATGACTGTGCTATAGACCTCAAACTATTAACCAGTGGTAATCATATTCTTTCAAATGAACAGAACGAAATTATTTTAAAGCACGGGAATGAATATAAAAAGAGGTCTGTAAGGTTTCTTGCTTAAGTGGTTCACCAAATGAACAACCACACACACCATCACCACCACCTCTCTCCCTCTCTCCCTCTCTCTCTCTCTCTCTCTCAGGATAGCCAATATCGGCTAAGGTCACCCATGTCTGAGGGAAGAGAACATTATGTTTTTAGTAATAATAGCATTATTTAGGAACTGTAGATTTCAATAATAAATATATCTAATAAACCACACCAGTGCCAAAACACTGCCTACTGGGCGGATGATATCCTGGTGTTATCGGTTCTCGATAAACCAATGTGTTTGTCCAGTTTCCTGTATGCACTATAATTTTGCTTACTTTATTTTATCATACGTTTTTCTTCATTTACATACTATCCCTATGTATGCCTCAATAATATTTCACTCCAAATCGATGATTTTTATGTGTGCAAATTTCTGAAATGTTGTGTACTACGTCATCTGTTCTCGATAAGTGCGCATTTGTATGTATGGGGGGCAATTTTCACAGGTATATTTCCGGTTATACATGACTTGCGTATACTTGACCTTCATGTCAGTTTACCTTTTGTTTACATTGATAACCGGGATTTTCTGAGGGAAAATGGGGGAGTTATTCTAGTTTTGGGAATAAGAGAAAGGCCGTAAGCTTGGGTAGAAGGAACCTATGTTTATTTACATACCTTAATCCGTAAAATGGTGATTTGTTTTTGCTTTGATCAAGCGAGGTGGTGTTCTGTTGGTAAAATGCAAGCGAACAGAAAACACGTACCATTTCGCGAAATCTGTCAAATTGTACACGCGCAAAACTATCGAAAACTGATAACGCCACGACACCCTCGTGAACTTATAGTCCACCAGCAGAGGTATCGACAAAATGATAGTACTAAAAACGTAGATATCTAATTTAGAACGGTCAGTCTTGCTCCTAAAGACTTAAATTTATTTCGCTTTCAAATATTTAGGCTTTGAATGTACCTGACGAAGGTTACTTGAGTAACGCGTCGTGTGCACTAAATTAGATATCTACTTTTGTCTTAATAAATTTGTCTCGAAGATTAAATATATTATGTATCAAGCTTGGAAAACACTTGTATGACCGCATCATTCTACTAAGAAAGAATATTTGGGTCCTTAAAACTAGTTTAACCCCGTCCATTTTTTTTATTGATGTGGCTATTGTACCAAGCCAGGAAAATGAGCAGTCATGTATTTGTGTGTTAGGGGTATCGATTTTCCTCTTTTTCAACAATTTTTCGATCGATTTTTGGAATAATCCCGACAGTGGTATTGTTTGTTTTTCATTTTATGACAAATATAGATTTACCTAAACTCTCTTTACCTTCCGAAAAGAAAGTTTAAACAGTGATGGTCAACAATTCATCCATAAATCAACAAAACAAACAATTACCCATCACCTTAATGCACTGAGCACTGAATCCAGGTCCTTGTTTTTGGACAGACACAGACATGTTTCGGGTTTAAACCGGTTAAGGTTATCCCAAACCTGCCCTCTTGATAACTAGATTTCCAACGGAGATACATATGTACACCAACAGCTTCGCTTCCTCTGAAAAATTGCTTTTCACATCACATGATAGTATCGGGTACATTCATTGTCTCTCCCCAATAAATCATCCTCGGTTGTGTAGGTTGGTGGAACAAAATCATTCGATATTTAATCAGTGTGCGTACATCTTCAAGCTTGATTAAAATATGACAAGAGAAAAGACAATGAATTTGAAATCTTCCACTCGGAATTACAATTGGCAAGAAATTGCTTTCTGTCTCTCAACTCAGACATCAATTACTCAAATTGGGTTCGTTAAGTATTCATTAAAAATTGCGCCAGTAATTGATCAATTATGAGCTTGATTAATGTAACACATTTAAGTGTTGTTCAAACGCCCAAGTGACTTTGAATCAAGTTTGCAGACGATTGGATAGCATGTCTTACACGAAACAGACATCATATTCAAATTTAATGGGGCTATAATAAGCACTTGGACAATTTAGGAAAGTTTGTTTATGTTCCCGATGTTGGTATAAAGTATGATACAGATAATTGCATCTAGACGAGGAGAATGAATGCTGCGATAATTTGTAGTTACAATATCCTTTGATTGTGTGGAAATTTATTCACATCAGCAAAAATTATTAACTATAAAACTAGTATAACCCCGCCACTATTTATTGAAGTGCCTGTACCAAGTCAAGAAAGTGAGTGGTCATGTACAGGTGTGTTAAGGGTATTAAGTGTGCTCCATCTACGATGATGGAAATAATCAGACAATGTAGTAGTTTTGCTTTGTTTTTCATTTATAACCAAAACCTGTCGATAAATTGTTTATTTTATCAGTCAGATGTATAGAATGTTGTGATAGAACAACCATGTTTTGCACCTTCGTGATTAGGAGATAATAGTTTTAACACGGTACATTACTTTAATGCCCAGAGGTTAGTTATGTAATATTTTTACTGTCAGTTTGTCTATCAATCTTCACAACTTCTCGTGTGTGAAACATATGTAGTATACACTTCGACATAAGTAAAACGTAAGACGAACATGACTCATTACCTAAATATATATTTTAGTAATGAACTTTTCAGATTCGTTTGCACTAATAAATACACATGCACACAATTAAAAAAAATTAGAGAAACGCGAAAGGATAATCAAGTAATGACAATCCAACAAATACAGGCAACATTGGAAACAAGACACAGAACGAAGATATACAATGCAAAAACAAAGAAAACTAAAGAGAATCCCACAAAAATTGCAACAGGTCAGTAATGCACGATATCGTGTGTACTTTAAACCGGTTTACAACTGGTCCTACAAAAGAGCGTATGCAAATATAATTAGCAGTGTTCCGAATAGGCTTGGTTGCATTGATCACGAGCATTTTTGTTCCTGGGAGATGAGTCCATTTGTCAGGCGAAAGACGTATTTTTATCGAGTCCAACCAATGATGGCGGTAAGATTTTTTTGCACATGCGCACCGTTAGGGTTTTCTGGAACAGGAGTACCGTTTTCCATGAAAGCAACATTATGGGTATGGCAGCGTTCGACGACGGAACTGTGTGGGATGTCTTAGTTTCAAATGCAAGGTATACACGCAATGTCGTGTAAGGTAGCTTTAACGGCATTACATACTATGACAACCAGCTTAGCCTAGTCAGTCGTCGTCGGAGAATTCCCCAAAGAAGATACAATTCACAATTTTCCGTGAGCTGCTAATAGGAGTGAGGGCTTAGGTTATTATGCAGTAAGACTGTCCATAGAACATAGTGGGATAGCGTGCATGGAGAGTGTCAAGCCACTTTTACAGATTTCGTACAACCAGTAGATGGATTGTATACTTTCTCAACTTTTCCAATGGCAGTGAAATGTCGTTTCCTCGAGAGTGTCATCCTTTCCTCTTTACTACATGTATATACTTTTCACATATTATTGAACTTGTTCTCGTCCTGAATATACATGGAATATTTGACCGCGGAAGTTCAGCAACAAACAACCAATCGACTTAAAATCATTTACTGTTATAGTGACAGCCGGAACCTTTGAACCATAATGAAAGCGGAAGGTTTGGCGCTTTAAAATCTGATTCAACCCACCATTTCTTTAGAAATACCTGTACCAAGTCAGGGTCATTACGGTTTTCACAGTTTTCCGGTTGTTGACTGATTTTCTCTGTTTATATACTTATGAGTTTTGACTTTCCCTTTGGAAGATTGTTCGGAGTTCGGTAATTTTGTTATTACCCTTGTTTACTGAATACACAATATCAAAACAATTCTGAATTTAAAAATGATATCTTATAAGATTGACTACAATACCGACACTGTAAGACCCGTCTATTTGCGTAGAAAAAAATTGAAGATACCATATGAGTAATTAGACACCGTAAATAGAGAAGGAACTGACAATACAATGACCAAAAGAAAAAGGGCGAAAGGACAAACAATGATCTACAGAATACTAGAGAGAAAACTAAATATTTAGGAACACGAACCTTGCTATGAACAAAGAGTGAACTCATGTACTCGACTAGTGACATCCGTACTGTTTGTATTAAACGACACGGACATGTTGAAAAACAATAATGAAATGGAGCTGTTTTAAAATATCAGCTTTGACTCCAACGTACATGTAATAGCCAATCGTCTGGATCCATTACCCACTTCCAATATATCTCATGTTGTATATTGCGTGATGTAATCGCTAATGATATATTTCTAAAAATTGCATCAGGTTTGACTAATTTGTCCATAATGGATAAATTAATTGGGAAAAAATATAGGATGGCGCTTATCTTTAATCAAAGATGTATATCATACGAAACATTAAGTATTTCAAAAGTCAATAAGATCATATACGTTTTATTTAGTTTATTTTTCAATATTGTAAACTAAATGACTTTGGTTGCAAAAATTTATTACCACAGAATTATTCTATAGATGAAATTCCGAAAAGAAGAAACAACCAAGACAATATATGTAATGCTCAAGGTTTGAATATATTAGACTTGTGTATATCGTCACAGCTTAGGATACTTAATGGCAGATATGTTGGCGACTCGTTAGAGTATTTCACATGTCTTACTGTGAATGGTTTGGTAGTGTTGATTATGCTATTGCTAGTGAAAGCCTTCTGTCCTCAGTTCTATTTTTTTCTACACAAGAAATTAATTACCTGTCAGATCATGTGCAGATCAAATTCCTTTTAAAATGTAAATTGCAAAAGAATACTACATCAGAATCCATTTTTTCAAGTTGGTTAGATACTGTTAATTATAGATCGACAGAAGGATCAAAAGAGGAAATAGTAGATGCTCTCTGTAATGAAACTATTTTGAATGAAATAATTAATTTTGAAACAAAAGCTTTTTCAGAAGACCAAAATGGTATAAACTTAGCTACTGAAGAGCTTAATTCAGTACTTGGTAAGATTACAGATAAATCATGCAAAAAGGTAAGAAAAAGAAAGAAAAAAATAAAACTGTTTAGACAAAAGTGGTCCGATATATCAATATATGAAAAAAAGAAATCTTTAAATTTTCTAAGTGGTCTGATCTGAAAAAATCCTAATAATAATGAACTTAACCAAAAATATTTTTTACAATTAAAGTCTTTTAAATAACCCTTCAGAACTATGGAAAACTTTGAAGTAAGTTGAAAGAAAAGAAGCAGGAGGAAATAGTGAAGTTAAGGAATTAATTGCTGATTTTGAAAATATAGTAAACCATGTTCAGGACCAAGGACAATGTAGTAGTGCAAATATAGACTTTGAAAATAAAATTAAGCAAGAAACCTAAGGGACCGACCATTTAACTTGAAGGGGGGGGGGGGGGGGGTTATGGTTTTTTGTTTCATTCATAATTTTTTTTCCGACAACACAAGAGTTAGAATATATTTTTTTTGTCGCGCAAAGCGCGAAATTTTTTTCCAGAATGTAACATTACGTTATATGACAAAAACTCTGAATCACATTTTTTTTTTCCTCCACCAAAATCAGAATATTTTTTTCAGCAACATTGGGAATCAGAATATTTTTTTAGAAAAAAACCATACCCCCCCCCCCCCCCCCTTCAAGTTAAATGGTCGTTCCCTTAAATATTGAAAAGAATATATGCTGTATTCCCGAAACAGACAAACCAATAATTGTTGGTGAAATTAAGGGATCTAAAAATGTTAAAGGAAGAACAATCGAGTGGTCCAGATGGCATCATTAATGAAATATTTAAGTATAGTAGCGACGCTACAATAAAAGCATTAGCAAAATTGTTTAATTTGATTATGAAAACAGGATAATACCCAGAGCATTGAAATAAATCCTATCTTATCTTACTCCATAAATCTGGTAAAAAGTGTGACCCCTCATATTACAGAGGGGTTTCTTTAATTAATTGCGTGGCAAATTTTGTTAGTGCTATCCTTAACAATAAATTGAAATTGCTTATGAAAGATAAATACTCCAATTCTCAATTTGGGTTCCGTGAACATCACAGAACATCTGATTCATACTCAAAACCCTTATAAATAAATATCTTCATAAAAATAAAAATAAACTATATTTGTGCTTTGTGGATTTTCAGAAAGCCTTCGACTCCGTGTGGAGAGGTGGTTTACTCTACAAATTAGCTAATATAGGGATAGGAAAATATGTGTACAGTACTGTTAAGAATATGCTTTCCAAAACTGAAACAAAATTGATCAAAAACATTCTGATTATTTTGAAATGTTTAGAGGTGTGAAACAAGGAGACTCTATTAGCCCCACTCTCTTTAATATCTTTATAAATGACCTCAGTGCAAGCTTTAACACTGAAGAGTGTAAGCCTTCAGAACTTTTAAATTCTAGAGTTGGTTCTCTTGCATTTGCAGATGACCTCCTTATTATATCTGAAAGTAAAGAGGGACTCCAAAATAGTATTTATAAACTTAATATGTTTTGTGATAACTGGCAACTGACTTTAAATGTTAAAAAGACAAAAACTATGGTTGTCCAGCAGAATACTATTCAAGTTAGCCCATTCATAGATTTTAAAGGAGATGTGATACAGAATGTAACGGAATATAAATTTTTATGTTGTTTATTTAAGTGTAATGGTAACCTCAGACATAGTCTAGAAGAGCTGGCAAAAAAGCCAGGAAAGTTTTATTTTCCTTGCGAGAAAAAACTTCATCTCTTGGTATATTACCATTTCGGTTTCGATTAATCTCTTTGACAAATTGGTTAGATCTATTTTGACCTACAATTCTGAAATATCTTTTATGGATTATTTTCTTGTTTACCATAGGGCAAAACAAAGAGCTATACTAAGAAATGGAAACATGGACCATTTCACCTTTATTGATAGAACCCCCTTCGAAAAAGTTCACTTGATTTTTTGTAAGCATCTCCTGGGAACAAAGAAGATTTCCTCAAATATAGGAGTGAGAGCAGAATTTGGTAGATTTCTTGTTGAAAATTTTATTAATTCGCAGGCAATTTTATATCTTGCCAGACTACTTACTGACAATTAAAATCCATTATTGGAAGAGGCTTTTGAACTTTTAAAATCTCTGGATTCACAAGGTGTTTATTCTTGGTACACATGTAAAAAAAATATTGAACCAGACAGCGTTGAAATAAATAAAGTTGCCAGTTGCAAGAATCTAAAGGATGTTAAACATTTAAAATTAGATATTAAAAATGAAATAACCGAAAAGTATAAATATTTGTGTAAAAGTAAAATAGACAAAATTGATGAGAGCAGCAAGCTTTCCTTTATAAACATTTTGAACCTTCATTATAAAGGAAATTCTATTTATCGTTTAATGATTTTTCAATCAGGAGTATTTTTACAAAATTTCGTATCAGTGACCACAGTCTTGAAATAGAGAAGGGTCGCTATAAGAAAACTCCATGTGAAGAAAGACTGTGCAAAAATTGTGGAGTCATTGAAGATGAAGCTCATTTTATTTTAAAATGTAAAGTAAATCAGAATCTGAGAGAATCTCTGTTTAATAATATTGAATTAGATAATGAAATTTTTTCTTAAGCTATTCTGATGAACAAAAGTTAGTATATTTACTAAATCCTGCTTCCATACGACATGCTAGAGTTATTGGCTTCTATTTGAAACGGTCATTAGAACTGAGGACAGAAGTCTTATTGCAACATAAATAACTCGTTATGTTTGTCCTTGTTTTTTTTATTATTCTTTTTTTTTCATACACACAATTGTTTGTTTGTATGTATTTGTCACAGACATGTTTATATATGTTTAATGACAATAAAGTTATTATTATTATTATTATTAATATCATATTACTCCTCCGACCTCTTTTCTGTCAAAATATAAATATAATTGTCCCGTGATTACATCAATGCACGAACGTGAATACTATCTACTGCTCACCGAATTATATATATGATGGGTGACATGTTACTCGCATGGGAAAGTCACTTGCATGACAACGTCAATTCACTGATAATGGAAGGTTTGGGCCCATAGGAATAGCTTAACCCCGCAACTTGCTAGTGAAATACAAATGGAGCATATCCCTGGTAGTCTGTAACATAGATAGTCCGTAACGGATAACCAAGTCATGATAGTTACCGTAAAACTTTGGAGGTGATACTTCAACCATTAGGAACCATTGTTTAGTAGCTATATCTTTAATAGAACACTCTTTCATAGCCATTATGATACGAACTACAAATGTTGGAATATTGTATCAGCCGAGAAATATATGATAGACTCAGATCAGCGCCCGTACTCAAATCGGCATCTACTGACGTCATTATCTCAAATCACGGTTCGATTTAAGGGTATTCTCAAATCGGCGTCCTTTCCAAATTCTCATATCTATGGCCGATGTATTGGTTAGGGTTAGGACATACGTCAGTGACGTCATTTGACATCGATTTGAGAAAGTGAGAAACGGCCATAGAATCGATAATGAACGCTGATTTCAGAATTTGAAAAAGGATATAGATTTGAGAATTGGACGCCGATTTGAGAATTTCAAAAGGACATAGACCTGAGGTACACATGTCTGTGACGTAAAAAATGGACATGGGTTTGAGGAGTGGACGTCGATCTGAGTCTTGCATAATTATATACTCCATATACAGGTGTTGCTGGAATGTTGCAACATATAAATGAGAAAATTGAAATAATCTCTTATGTCGTAATGTTTCGTTCTTAGCAGGCCCTCACTGTCATTTTCTAGATGTGGGTCAAGGTATGAAGCAGACCTAGCTGTATCTGTCGTATCCTTTATTTCAAGTTCAATCGGATAGATGCGATCATCACAGTTGGAATTATTTGGTGAAAGGACTATATAGCGAGGTGTGATATTAAAAGACTGGTCTAGCTTAGTTTTCTTGTGAAGCCCTGCATGAAGTCTGCTTGATACAAATAATGACCAATTCAACGAAACGAGGAGCCCAGCTGGTACCGATAGAAATGCCGACTGTCCGTTTAAGAACAAGTCCGGCAATTCATCACAAATATGGTGTCAACCAAAAACTCGAGAATTTCAATGATGTCGTTTTTCGAGAACCATTTTGTTTTAAATGAAAGTGTTTTTAAAATTAGAAATGTTTCTTCCTACGCCAAGATATTTCTTTCTACGTTGGCCAATGTTTTTTGATGAAACAATGTTTATCTACTTCATTTAATCTGTATTTTTATATAGAAAGGGGAACAGTTGTGTAAAATGTAGAGAAGTCAAATGTTTTAAAACTTTTCCATTAGGAGAGTGACCTTAATTTTGTGTACTCTAACAGGTCGTAATATTTTTTCCTGAATCCTATTCGGATTCACTCCACCCCATGCGTAGCTAGTGTTACAGTATCTCTGAAGTCCGCCTCTGATCGCTGATAAAATTCATGTTGATATAACGTTACTTGCAAGAAGAGTTTAAAAATACCATAGAGGTAATCAAAATCCGTAAATCGATGAAGGACAGACAACACAATTGCCAAAAGAGAAATGAGAAAAGGACAAACAACGATCTGCAAAACACTGCACAGAAAACTAAGGATCAAGCAACACACGAAAACCACTAAAAGCGGAGGTGAAGTCAAGTGCTCCGGAAGAGTGGGAACTCCCTGTACCACTGGTGGAACCCGTCGTGTTACTCCAGTTCAATTAAGTTATTCAACGAAGTATGACGATCTTGATCTGGATTATTTATGCATAGATGATATCATAATTAAGAATATTGAACAAGTTTCGCATGAACAATTTACACAAGATTGGTGTCATTAAATTATGTCAACTGATAAACTGCTTACATATAGATTGCTCAAATAACCCACCAAGCAACCGTGTGTAAACCCATGTGCTCGTGAAGAGTAAACAGTTCCTGTTTCTTATAAGAATGGTGTACCAATATTTATATTGTTATATACCTGGTAGATACAATAGTGCTCTATCTAAATTTTGCTTGCGTATAGTGGTGTCCAACACATTGTGTTTTTGTTTTATTTTTCACTGTCTTGTGTACCTTGTGTTGTCAATTTCTCTAGATTGTCCTTTTTCTGATTGCCCATTCGATATCAAATACGTTTATTTAAATGTGGTATCGCGCCCATCAAAACTGAAACTAGACCACATGAAACGCTTAATACAGGTAATAGCATTTTAATTATACTGATGAAATTCAATATTAGAAACGTGATCTGTTGACATGTTCTGTCTATTCTGATATTCGTGATATTTTTTAATGGTATAGTATCATTGAACTATTTTAATACCTACGTCAGAAGAGGATACATTCTTATTTCTCTCTACAAATGACAATATTATGTTTTATACCTTCAATTTCTAATATGTTATTGTGTTGAAATCAAAATACATGTTAAAATCGTGCCAATTGACACCGTATCTGTATACATTTTATTAGAAAAATGTGACAATACCAAAAGGTGATCAGGTAATCAGAACCCATAAATCAAAGGACAGAATATACAATGGTCAACAGAAAATAGATACAGAGACAAGCGATGATCGACAACACACTACACAGAAAACTAAACATTGATCATCAAATCTGAGAATTCAAACATGATTTGGATAATGTAAATTTAACACTACTTTCAACATGGATTTAGGACTCACTGAGTTAGGTAGTTGGATTACCTAGCAACTCATACAAGCCTATCACCAATACAGCGTAGGTTCGCGCCCGGGTTTGTAAATGACAAAAAAGGTAAACTCGTTTACCAGTTGCTTGCCCATGGTCGGTGGTTCTCGCCGGCTTCTTCCACCACTAAAACTGGTCGCCATGATATAGCTGAAATATTGCTGAAAGTGGCGTTAAATAAATAAATAAATAATAAATAAATCAATATGGATTTAAGTTGTAAGATGGGGGTCAGTATTATTGGTGGTGTAAGACTGGACATCTTCAGTATTATACTGACAAACTTGGACACACCGAACTACAGCTGCACACATACAAATAACACTGGTAATAAAATGAAAAATAAGAAATACCACACTGTCGGAACAGTTCCAATTTCAATAGATAAATGGCAGAAAGAATGAATATCGATAACCCTAACACTTAAATACATGACCGCTCACTTTCCCGGCACATCATTAAAAAAGTGGCGGTATTAAACTAGTTTTATGGGCCCAAATTCACTGAAAAACTTCACAATACCGAACTACTCCTCATACCTACAAACAGCAGTGGAGACTAAAAACTTCACAATACCGAACTACTCCTCATACCTACAAACAGCAGTGGAGACTAAAAACTTCACAATACCGAACTACTCCTCATACCTACAAACAGCAGTGGAGACTAAAAACTTCACAATACCGAACTACTCCTCATACCTACAAACAGCAGTGGAGACTAAAAACTTCACAATACCGAACTACTCCTCATACCTACAAACAGCAGTGGAGACTAAAAACTTCACAATACCGAACTACTCCTCATACCTACAAACAGCAGTGGAGACTAAAAACTTCACAATACCGAACTACTCCTCATACCTACAAACAGCAGTGGAGACTAAAAACTTCACAATACCGAACTACTCCTCATACCTACAAACAGCAGTGGAGACTAAAAACTTCACAATACCGAACTACTCCTTATACCTACAAACAGCAGTGGAGACTAAAAACTTCACAATACCGAACTACTCCTCATACCTACAAACAGCAGTGGAGACTAAAAACTTCACAATACCGAACTACTCCTCATACCTACAAACAGCAGTGGAGACTAACAACTTCACAATACCGAACTGCTCCTCATACCTACAAACAGCAGTGGAGACTAAAAACTTCACAATACCGAACTACTCCTCATACCTACAAACAGCAGTGGAGACTAAAAACTTCACAATACCGAACTGCTCCTCATACCTACAAACAGCAGTGGAGACTAAAAACTTCACAATACCGAACTACTCCTCATACCTACAAACAGCAGTGGAGACTAAAAACTTCACAATACCGAACTACTCCTCATACCTACAAACAGCAGTGGAGACTAAAAACTTCACAATACCGAACTACTCCTCATACCTACAAACAGCAGTGGAGACTAAAAACTTCACAATACCGAACTACTCCTCATACCTACAAACAGCAGTGGAGACTAAAAACTTCACAATACCGAACTACTCCTCATACCTACAAACAGCAGTGGAGACTAAAAACTTCACAATACCGAACTACTCCTCATACCTACAAACAGCAGTGGAGACTAACACACAATTACATGTAAGAAACTACAACATTAACATTAGAGGAAAACATATTTTGAGAAAAAAAAAGGAGAGCTTATTTTCGCAAAAACATCACAATAAATTATTTTTCCTGATTCAGACTTTAATCAAAACATATTTCATTCCATATTTTCCGTTGAAGTATCTGAGTGACGCAAATATCATAATTGTCCACTTTTCCAATATTTCTTTGAATGACAGAAGCCGATTTGTTTTTGTGACAATGTATTTTTGCTGTCATTTTTCTTGAATATATATATATTGCTCATTGTAGTGAACTTAAATTTAATATATTGCAAGGATTTAAACGTCAGTCAATATTATTTAGACGATAACCGTTATTGTCATTCTTAGAAATATTTTGATTGTCAATTATATTTAAAGTAATAAATCTATTCGTTTTAGAGATGTTTTGATTGACTTGACTGCTGTTATTATCAAAATAATAAATCTATTCTTTGAAATATTACTAATCGTTATGGATTTCGTTTTTTTTCAATTTGACGGAATAGTAATATCTTTTAAGCTTCAATTAATTGGGTTTTACTTGTTGTTGTTTTTTTCTCGAATAAGGACATGAGCAAATTCGTGTACTTCAAGAAAGAAGCGTTGCCTTGTTCTTTCCTGAAAAAACTCGTTAAGAGGTAGTCGAACTATAGCTCAAATCGAATAACTCGGGCAAATATCGTGAACATAATATGTAATTAGTGGAGACACGGAAATCTGGTATAAATGTATAAAGTGAGTAAGTGAGTCATTGTTGTTTAACTCCAAATGAGCAATATTTCAGTCATATCATGGCGAGAACAAGTTACACTAGATGTCATGATGGTGAACCCGCTTTGTACTAGACCAACAGTCTTGGTTGGGTTTTATCGTGATATCTCACTGCAACAACGTCCATATGTCGCTCGAATCAGACACATTATTATGATTCCGAGACAACCAATCTTTGTTCTTACTCCTTTTTAACTGCGTGCTTAGCGGAGAAGCAGTAAATTCTAATTTAATAGTCTTCGGTTTGACTCGATAAGAGCTCGAACTCACGAACTACTGCACTCGAGGCGAGCACGCTAACCAGTATACCACCGATGCGGTTTCCTATCTTTGAAATCTGATAATCCTGTCAATTTAACATTACTTCCTGGTCCATCTCACTCTATAGGTTATCATCTGTTTGAGTGACGTTTTGGGTAAACACATTTGGACTGATTAATATGTTGACGTGTCTGCCTCATGTCGTGGTCAAACAGTAATGGATATTGGCTAATTTAATTTACCGTCTAAATATCTTTTAACATTCAAACTTAAGTGGATGAAATAAAATTAGTCTGTGTACGTATTGATTTCAATATACTTTCATTAAGCACGGCTTTTGCCTCTATAAGATCCAACGTTGTATATCAATCTCACTGTAAAAAGCTATATTTTGACTCACTTAAGTTGTACATTAAAAGCGGTAGCAAGGGAATCATTCGCTAAATGAGCCTAAAGTGATTTAGTTACATAATGAAATTTCTTTCCATAAAGAATCTTTGATTTAATGATATCCAACAGTTCACAGTACATGAGGCCTCATATGTTTGTCCTTATGGAAGCTGATTCTCAACGTTTGCTTGATTTTTCCATCTTCAGATAATATTATTTCCTGAAATGTTTTGATTGAATTGATTTGTTGTTTACTGTTGAATAACTTTAAACAGTATTTCATCTACATTCATAACGAGAACCAGCTTTCAAACAATATACAATTACGGCCCTCGGAAGAGATGAATATCCAAAATTGTCAACCCCACTAGGGTTATTTCCCCGAGGGCTTTAGCCGGGAAATAACCCTAGTGGGGTTGACAATTTTGGATATTCACCGATTCAGAGGGCCGTAATTGTTTTATTATACCGAACAAACAGTTGAAATATACTGTTTAATATTTGAATTGTTAAAGTATTATTTCATTAGGGTTATTCACTGGACGTTGTAATTTTCGAGGGTTATTCACCGTTGAATAATAGGGTTATTCAATGGACGTGTGTAATTCTTGAGGTTATTCACCGTTGGCTGCGATTAGAAGCAAAACTATCCAGATTATTTTATGTCATGTGATTATCTTTTATCCAATAGAATTGATTCTTTATTATGTGAGGTATAATAATAGGGACTGTCGTGGTCGTGATTGTATGATTGTTGGATTTATCATTACCTGTGCAATCAGTGTATATCTCTACACCACTAAAAATTGTGAGTTCCAATCCCGTTCATGGCGAGGTGTACTCGATACAACATTATGTGATAAAGTTTGTCAGTGACTTGCGACAGGTCGGTGCTTTTCTCCGGGTACTCCGGTTTCATGCACCAATAACACTGACCGCCACGATATAACTGAAATATTGTTAAAAATGGTATTATACATCATAACCTTAACTCAATAAATCATATAAAAGGTGGCGTAAAATGGATTTAAGGACGGATATTTTTATTTCCACAAGAGAAGCTTGAAATGATGGACACACTCGCAATATTTACTCCTAGAAAACCACAGTTCAGCCGGAAGTGATTCAATTCATAAAATATGATAATGCTTACACTTAGTAACTCTTTCTCTGTGTACCTCATGCTCTCTAACAGTTATGTCACTTTTGGGTAGAAATTTCTGAATATTTTGTACGGCAATTGTTGGTAGTTTAATTTCAATATTTCAATCCATTAAATGCTTCCATCATGGCGAGAACAAATTGCATTACAATGATATGATGATGATATTTGCTAGTGCCTAAGTTGAAGTCATCACTTCGAAAGCTTTACGGTCGCCACCATGACTTGGTTAACCGTTACGGATTATCTGTGTCACAAATATGTTCCGTTTTTCGTAATCACAATCCGATCCGCTCCTCATTCATAACCTATCAAGAGTAACAGGAAGGGTGCCTCATGTGGAGCAGCAACAGCTTACCCTTCCGGGGCATCTGAATACACCCGTGGCTTTTAGTGGAGTTCGTGTTGCTCCATATTTACGTTTTATGTAGTGTTTTTTTTAGATCATTGTCCTTTTGCTTTGTTTTTCCTCTCGCAATTTTGTTGTCTGTCCTTTTTCGATTTATGACTTCTGATTACCTTTTTGGTATCTTCAATGTTTATCTACTACAAGGTAAAGATTTATCTACCGCAAAGTATTGACAACACATATCACAAAGTACTGTTAGCCCATACCACAACGTACTGGTAACCCATACCACAAGGCACTGGTAACCCATACCACAAGGCACTGGTAACACATGCCACAAAGTACTGGTAGCCCATACCATAAAGTACTGGTAACACATACCACAAAGTACTGGTAGCACATACCACAAAGCACTGGTAACACATACTACAATGTACTGGTAGCATATACCACAAAATACCGGTTACCCATAACACAAAGTACTGGTAACATATACCACAAAGTACCGGCAGCACATAACACAAAGTACTAGTAACCCATACCATAAGGTACTGGTATCCCATACCACAAGGTACTGGTAACCCATACCACAAGGTACTGGTAACCCATACTACAAGGTACTGGTAACCCATACCACAAAGTACAGGCAACCCATACTACAAGGTACTGGTAACCCATACCACAAGGTACATGTAATCCATACCACAAGGTACATGTAATCCATACCACAAGGTACATGTAATCCATACCACAAGGTACATGTAATCCATACCACAAGGTACATGTAATCCATACCACAAGGTACATGTAACCCATACTACAAGGTACTGGTAACCCATACTACAAGGTACATGTAATCCATACCACAAGGTACATGTAACCCATACTACAAGGTACTGGTAACCCATACTACAAGGTACATGTAATCCATACCACAAGGTACATGTAACCCATACTACAAGGTACTGGTAACCCATACTACAAGGTACATGTAATCCATACCACAAGGTACATGTAACCCATACTACAAGGTACTGGTAACCCATACTACAAGGTACTGGTAATCCATACCACAAGGTACATGTAATCCATACCACAAGGTACTGGTAACCCATACTACAAGGTACATGTAATCCATACCACAAGGTACATGTAATCCATACCACAAGGTACATGTAATCCATACCACAAGGTACATGTAATCCATACCACAAGGTACATGTAATCCATACCACAAGGTACATGTAATCCATACCACAAGGTACATGTATTAACAACACCTACTTCAAGGTATTTACAACACATATTTCAAAGTTGGTATTTAAAGTATAGTACATACTAGGTTATTAACCCTGTCCTATTATAATTTCTGGTTTTTATAAGTGTTATTGATATCAATATGTGCAGCCTTGGGATACTATAAATACTATCTCGTTTAATCTGTTTGTGTAAATAAGCCATGCCTGCCTTACGTTTCCGATCGAAAGTAATCTTAATGTGAAGAATTAAAATATCTGTACAAATATTACAACTATTTGTCTCTAGTTGTAAACATCTTATAGCACGCCAAAGACATAGAGATTCTGCAATGGAAACCTAGATTCTCTCATTTAGTGTGTTCAACGCGTTTTGGGGATCGCCATGATAAGGTACGCTCATGGTTAAAAGATTGAAAAGCAAAATAAGCTAAAATTCTTTGCGAGAAGGTGAACAAATGGTGATAAGCAGGAATGCTAACATTGACTGTGGCTACCTATGCCTCAGATAGATTGATCTTAGTTTTATTATATTATATTATTTAGGAACTGCACAGTGTGGTGTGAAACGACACAGTCAAAATATTTCAGTTATATCGTGACTGTCAGTTTTATTAGTGGAGGAAACCGGAATACCAGTAGAAAACCACCAACTTGCCGCATGTCACTGACAAACTTTATCACATAATGTTGTATTATGAAGAAAATGACACTGACAGTCCACACCAATAATAGTGGAGAAAACCGGAGTACCAGGAGAAAACCACGAATACACCACGCCATTTGCGGGATTAGAACTCACAACTTAATGGTGATAGGCACTAATTACACAGGTAGTTGTAAATGCAACTACCATAAGATAACGACCACGACGGTTCCTTTGAGCCGTAATGAAAGCGGGAGGTTTAGCGCTTTAAAATCTGATTCAACCCACCATTTCTCTAGCCTGTACCAAGTCAGGGTCATTACGGTTTTCACAGTTTTCTGATTGTTGACTGATTGTGTCTGTTTATATACTTATGAGTTTTAACTTTCCCTTTGGAAGATTGTTCGGAGTTCGGTAATTTGTTATTACCCTTATTTAGGAACTGTACATTTCACACACAAATATATCTAATGAATTATTCCAGTGCTGAAGCACCGACTACTGAGCAGATGATACCATTGGGTACTAATATTCCACCAGCAGAGGTATAGACACAGTGATATTAATAAAAAAAAATGATATCCAATTAAGTGTGTATGACGCGTTTCTGGAATAACCTTCATCAATATCATACAAACATCACAAAGAATAGTAATTTGCCATGTGCTGGGAAATAAAACGTGAATAACATAGATATATTATATTAATACTTCAATAAGCCTAGATCCATTCCGGTAAACTTCTGTATATTAGTTATGAGTCAGACAAGGTCATCCAAGAAACAAAAGTACATTGCTATATCTAGGGAGAAAATTATTTTAATCCGAAGCAGTATAAATATATAAAAGTAACAAATTGGTTAGATGTTCATTGTTATTTCTTATTAACCATGAATATATATATATTGTTAACAAATAATCTACTTACCCTCATTTGTATTGGGGTCGTCGTGGTCGTGATCGTATGGTAGTTGGATATACAACTTATCGTGCAATCAGCGCCTTTCACCACTAAAGTTGTGAGTTCGAACCCCGTTCATGGCAAGGTGTACTCGATACAACATTATGCTATGAAAATGTATCAGTGACTTGCGACAGGTCGGTGGTTTTCTCCGGGTACTCCGGTTTCCTCCACCAATAAAACTGACCGACACGATATAGCTGAAATATTCTTGAAAGTGACGTTAAACACCATAACCCTAACCCCTTCTACACAGGGGATGCGTTTTCCTCCGGTTTCTTCCATCAATAAAACTGATCGCCATGATATAACTAAAATATTGTTGAAAGTGGCGTTAAACACCACAAACCTAATCCCTTCGACACAGGGGACCGCATCTGCCAGATACAGATCTGTCGTTTTTGCTTCTTTTTTTTATTGATATTGCTCTGGTGTAAACCCCATTAAGACAGTACACTGACCTGCACGTCATGATTTCAACATGTTTGTTTAAATATACATGTATTTATCATATATTTATAAGTGATAACGTCCATTTTGCCCATAGGTAAACACCGGAAGTGTCACAGCGATATCAACCCATGAGTAGATATCGGGGCAAAACTCTGATAACATGATATCAAGCCTCTTTATAAATAGATCAATGCATGCCTTTTTCCATATCAGGACTGTTATCATCCCTCAACCGATATCAATCACTCATATATATATATTTGGTGTCTGTGTGGGAGGTTAATTTTGTTCTTTTTAATTCAATATTGAAATATGTGATAAATAGATTAATGCATGCCTTTTCCATATCAGGACTGTTATCCCTCGACCGATATCGACCCTCGGGTTAAAGCCCTCTGGTTGATATCGGTCTCTCTGGGTGACAACAGTCCTGATATGGAAAAGGGCATGCATTAATCTATAAATAGTACATGTATTTGAATAACATAAAATGATATCATTCCACTAGACCCCCTAAATGATGTAACAATATCTAACACGACTAAACAAGAATATCGTATTTGCCTTTGAAAACATAGCAATTCAAATTGAAAGATATTTGTGCTATGCACTTTATTTGAATCTAATTAAGTTGTTAAATGATATTTTGTAATGTAATAGTGTGTAATTAACTACATAAGATACATATCGTTCTGATAATAAACAACATACTATCACCCACGGTGACATTTACAAAATTGCAGTAAATGATATTAATTCTGTATGAAAGCTTATGTCTTAATGTGGGTTGTCATGCCAACATTATTCTATTTTGTTTATCATGAACATATTAAGTAATGTTGCATCGATGCTTTTTAATATTACAAAATATATTGCAGAATAGAAGCCATCGTGGTCATGATCGTATGGTAGTTGGATTTATAATTACCTATGTAATCAGTGCCTATCACCATTAACACATTACTTTTTATTATATTATTGTCCGCCTGATATTGGGATCAAAGGGGATTATTTTGATAATGGTAGCATCATATTGCCATCGAGCAAAATGTCAAAGATTCCTCTCAGGGCCCGGGTGGCTCAATGAGTTAGGTAGTTGGATTAGCTAACAACTCATACAAACCTATCACCAATACGGCGTGTGTTCACGCCCGGATTTGTAAATTACATCAAAGGGTGCACTCGACTCACAGCCGCAAGTGATAAAGTTTACCAGTTGCTTGCCCATGGTCGGTGGTTCTCTCCGGGTACTCCGGCTTCTTTTATCACTAAAATTGGTCGCCATGATATAGCTGAAATATTGCTGAAAGTGGCGTTAAACACCAACAATCATTCAATCAATCAATCAATTAAAGACTTCTCTCATGTTTAGTCATAGAACTCGAACAATACATTTATTAAGAAAGGGAAAATAATAGACAACAATAAATACTTTTCTTGTTATTCTTCATCACGCAATTTAGTAACATATAGCCCGCACTTCCTATTATATGTAGCAGCTAGCATTGTCATGGTTTTAAATTTGTTATTTACATATCACTGCTATTGTTTTCTCTCTCCGGATTATGATGTAATTGTACCTTTCACTCTAATTGATTTCTTGCATGTATATACATGTATTACGATACCAACTAACAACATAGTATTATTGATTTTTCATACCTGACAATAGTGACATTTCTCTTATTTTTATTATTTAAAGATAGAATATAATACCATACATGTACATATTATGTTGCCAATGAAAATATAAATATCTACTTTAGACACGCAGTTGATGTACTCTTTTCTAAGATACAATGTGCTTATGACGAAAAGTTTGAAGATATCAAAGGGATAATCAGCATCAGAAGGACAGACTACAATGACCAACAGACAAAAGAACAAAAGTACAAAACATTCCACTGGAGACTAAAGATCGAGCAACACGAATCTCACTAAAATCCGGGGTGAAGTCAGATGCCCAGGAAAGGTTAAGTAGCAGTTTCTGCTCCACATGTGGCACCCGTCGTGTTACTCTTGTTACAAACCCGATGATAAATCATGATTGAGGAAAGGAACGGATTGTGAGTATGGATACTCCTAACGGTTAACCAAATCATGGTGGCTACCGTAAAGTGATGACTTCAACTTAACCAATAGGGACTCTTGTTTCAGTAGCTTCCTTGTTCGCAGCAACCCTCTTTCACGGAAATCAATATAGGAAGCACAAGCTATGGAATATCAGATCAACTGATAAACTGCTGACGACTATGTTCCTTCTTAGCCAGTCTTACGTGTGTATCTGATCACAATGTTTACTTTCGTTTTCAAGTGCAGTTAATGAACGAAAATACATATTTGATAAAAACCAATACGATTTTGTTTATTTGGCAGTATATAAAAACGATTTTCACACTTAAAATATTTGAAGTATTCCCAAGATAAATAAAATGTGTTGTGCACTACGCGCTTGTGGAATAACACTGAACCCTGCATGTAGAGTTCCCGATTATTAATTCCTGCCATAGTACACATAATCTACTGATTACTCAAAGTCAAGCGATGTTATATAAACGCTTTCGGGAATTGAAGAACAAATACATAAAGCAAAACATTTCAAAGATTCAGGTCATCAAAGTGAACGATCATTTACATTATATTTCAATTATAGTGTTATTATTTATTAGATATTTTACTGATGTTTTAAATCTTACCAATTTGTCAATTTTGTCGTGGAAACCTAACATTTAGTACAATTAGACGTACTGTAGAAAATAATCGATTCTATTTTGTTGCATCTCGTTGCATTTGTACATAATAAGCTTGTTTGCCTTCTCCTGAGAGTCTTCTTCGTTTTAACATGCATCAATTTTTTCATCGTTATTTGTAGATTACTATCATTAACACTATACGTATGGTAAATATCTAGAAATAGACATTTACTGCAGAAGACTAGCATTACAGGAATGTCATAAGGGAACACCTACAACACACAACGAGTTCTATGTGTACTAATAAAACATGTTTGTAAAACATGATGTACATATATTAGTGAAGCGTAGCTCGAAAATATGAAATTAATAAAAGAATGATAGAAAGGCTGCTTTGTCTATTCAGAATGTATCTAATTGATATGTTTAACTTTGCTATAGTATATCAATAAAATGAAAAGCAAATAAATACGTCACACTGTCAGATCAGTTTAAATACGCCACACTGTCAGATCAGTTTAAATACGTGACACTGTCAGATCAGTTCAAATACGTCACACTGTCAGATCAGTTTAAATACGTCACACTGTCAGGTCAGTTTAAATACGTCACACTGTCAGATCAGTTCAAATACGTCACACTGTCAGATCAGTTTAAATACGCCACACTGTCAAATCAGTTTAAATACGTCACACTGTCAGATCAGTTTAAATACGTCACACTGTCAGATCAGTTTAAATACGCCACACTGTCAGAACAGTTTAAATACGTCGCACAATCAGATCAGTTTATATACGCCACACTGTCAGATCAGTTTAAATACGCCACACTGTCAGATCAGTTTAAATACGTCACACTGTCAGATCAGTTTAAATACGTCACACTGTCAGATCGGTTTAAATACGTCACACTGTCAGATCATTTTAAATACGCCACACTATCAGATCAGTTTAAATACCTCACACTGTCAGATCACTTTAAATACGTCACACTGTCAGATCAGTTTAAATACGTCACACTGTCAGATCAGTATAAATACGTCGCACTATCAGATCAGTTTAAATACGCCACGCTATCGGATCAGTTTAAATACGTCACACCATCAGATCAGTTTAAATACGTCAAACTGTCAAATCAGTTCAAATACGTCACACTGTCAGATCAGTTCAAATACGTCACACTGTCAGATCAGTTTAAATACGCCACACTGTCAGATCAGTTTACATACGTCACACTGTCAAATCAGTTTAAATACGTCACACTGTCAGATCAGTTTAAATACGTCACACTGTCAGATCAGTTTAAATACGCCACACTGTCAGAACAGTTTAAATACGTCGCACTATCAGATCAGTTTATATACGCCACACTGTCAGATCAGTATAAATACGCCACACTGTCAGATCAGTTTAAATACGTCACACTGTCAGATCAGTTCAAATACGTCACACTGTCAGATTATTTTAAATGCGCCACACTATCAGATCAGTTTCAATACCTCACACTGTCAGATCAGTTTAAATCCGTCACACTGTCAGATCAGTTTATATACACCACACTGTCAGATCAGTTTAAATACGCCGCACTGTCAGATCAGTTTAAATACGTCACACTGTCAGATCAGTTTAAATACGTCACACTGTCAGATCAGTTTAAATACGTCACACTGTCAGATCAGTTTAAATACGTCACACTCTCAGATCAGTTCAAATACGTCACACTGTCACATCGGTTTAAATACGTCACACTGTCAGATCAGTCTAAATACGTCGCACTATCAGATCAATTTAGATACGCCACACTGTCAGATAAGTTTAAATACGCCACACTGTCAGATCAGTTCAAATACGTCACACTGTCAGATCAGTTTAAATACGTCACACTGTCAGATCAGTTTAAATACGTCACACTGTCAGATCAGTTTAAATACGTCATACTGTCATCAGTTTAAGTACGCCACACTGTCAGATCAGTTCAAATACACCACACTGTCAGATCAGTTTAATTAAGCCACACTGTAAGATCAGTTTAAATACGTCACACTGTCAAATCAGTTTAAATACGTCACACTGTCAGATCAGTTTAAATACGCCACACTGTCAGATCAGTTTAAATACGCCACACTGTCAGATCAGTTTAAATACGTCACACTATCAGATCAGTTTAAATACGTCACACTGTCAGATCAGTTTAAATACGTCACACTGTCAGATCAGTTTAAATACGCCACACTGTCAGATCAGTTTAACTACGTCACACTTTCAGATCCGTTTAAATACGTCACACTCTCAGATAAGTTTAAATACGTCACACTGTCAGATAAGTTTAAATACGTCTCACTATCAGATCAGTTTAAATACGCCACACTATCAGATCACTTTAAATACGTCACACTGTCAGATCAGTTTAAATACGTCACACTGTCAGATCAGTTTAAATACGCCACACTGTCAGATCATTTTAAATACGCCACACTGTCAGATCAGTTCAAATACATCACACTGTCAGATCAGTTTAAATACCTCACACTGTCATCAGTTTAAGTACGCCACACTGTCAGATCAGTTTAAATACACCACTCTGTCAGATCAGTTTAATTAAGCCACACTGTCAGATCAGTTTAAATACGTCAAACTGTCAGATCAGTTTAAATACGCCACACTGTCACATCAGTTTAAATACACCACACTGTCAGATCAGTTTAAATATGCCACACTGTCAGATCAGTTTAAATACGTCGCACTGTCAGATCAGTTTAAATACGTCACACTGTCAGATCAGTTTAAATACGTTACACTGTCATATCAGTTTAAATACGCCACACTGTCAGATCAGTTTAAATACGTCACACTGTCAGATCAGTTTAAATACGCCACACTGTCAGATCAGTTTAAATACGTCGCACTATCAGATCAGTTTAAATACGCCACACTGTCAGATTAGTATGAATACGTCACACTGTCAGATCAGTTTAAATACGTCACACTGTCAGATCATTTAAATACGTCACACTGTCAGATCAGTTTAAATACGTCACACTGCCAGATCAGTTTAAATACGCCACACTGTCAGATCAGTTTATATACACCACACTGTCAGATCAGTTTAAATACGTCACACTGTCAGATCAGTTTAAATACGTCACACTGTCAGATCAGCATAAATACGTCACACTGTCAGATCAGTTGAATTACGTCACACTCAGATCAATTTAAATACGCCACACTGTCAGATCAGTATAAATACGTCACACTCTCAGCTAAGTTTAAATACGTCACACTGTCAGATCAGTTTGAATACGTCACACTCTCAGATCAGTTTAAATACCTCACACTGTCAGATCAGTTTAAATACGTCACACTGTCAGATCAGTTTAAATACGCCACACTGTCAGATCAGTTTATATACACCACACTGTCAGATCAGTTTAAATACGTCACACTGTCAGATCAGTTTAAATACGTCACACTGTCAGATCAGCATAAATACGTCACACTGTCAGATCAGTTGAATTACGTCACACTCAGATCAATTTAAATACGCCACACTGTCAGATCAGTATAAATACGTCACACTCTCAGCTAAGTTTAAATACGTCACACTGACAGATCAGTTTAAATACGTCACACTCTCAGATCAGTTTAAATACCTCACACTGTCAGATCAGTTTAAATACGCCACACTGTCAGATCAGTTTGAATACGTCACACTGTCAGATCAGTATAAATACGTCACACTGTCAGATCAGTATAAATACCATCATGCCTTCGTACAATCACTTCACTATCACAATCCTGCCATGACACAATCACTTCAATACCACCATCCTTCCTTGGTACAGTCACTTCAATATCACCATCCTGCCATGGCACAGTCACTTCAATATCACCATCTTACCTTGGTACATTCACTTCAATATCACCATCCTGCCATGGTACAGTCACTTCAATATCACCATCCTGCCATTGTTCAGTCACTTCAATATCACCATCATGCCTTCGTACAATCACTTCACTATCACCTTCCTACCATGGCACAGGCACTTCAATATCACCATCCTGCCTTGGTACAGTCACTTTAATATTACCATCCTGCCATGGCACAGTCACTTCAATATCACCATCGTGCCATGGCGCAGTCACTTCAGTATAACCATCCTACCTTGATACAGTCATTTCAATATCACCATCCTGCCATGGTACAGTCACTTCAATATCACCATCCTGTCTTGGTACAGTCACTTCAATATCACCATCCTGTCTTGGTACGGTCACTTCAATATCATCATCCTGCCTTTGTACAGTCACTTCAATATTACCATCCTGTCTTGGTACAGTCACTTCAATATCACCATCCTGTCTTCGTACGGTCATTTCAATATCAACATCCTGCCATTGTTCAGTCACTTCAATATCACCATCATGCCTTCGTACAATCACTTCACTATCACAATCCTGCCATGACAGTCACTTCAATATCACCATCCTTCCTTGGTACAGTCACTTCAATATCACCATCCTGTCATGGCACAGTTGCTTCAATATCACCATTCTACCTTGGTACAGTCATTTCAATATCACCATCCTATCATGGTACAATCACTTCAATATCACCATCCTGTCTTGGTACAGTCACTTAAATATCACCATCCTGTCTTGGTACTGTCACTTCAATATCAACATCCTGCCTTTTAACAGTCACTTCAATATCACCATCCTCTCTTGGTACAGTCACTTCAATATCACCATCTTCCCATGGTACAGTCACTTCAATATCACCATCCTCTCTTGGTACAGTCACTTCAATAGCAACATCTTGCCTTTCAACAGTCACTTCAATATCACCATCCTGTCTTGGTACAGTCACTTCAATATCACCATCCTGTCATCGTACAGTCACTTCAATTTCACCATACTGTCTTGGTACGGTCACTTCAATATCATCATCCTGCCTTTGTACAGTTACTTCAATATCACCATCCTTTCTTGGTACAGTCACTTCAATATCACCATCCTGTCTTGCAATGGTCACTTCAATATCAACATTCTGCCTTTTAACAGTCACTTCAATATCACCATCCTTTCTTGGTAGTCACTTCAATATCACCATCCTGCCGTTCTAAAGTCACCTCAATATCACCATCCTGCCATGGTAATCACTTCAATATCACCATCCTGCCATGGTAATCACTTCAATATCACCATCCTGCCATGGTACAGTCACTTCAATATCACCACCCTGTCTTGGTAGTCACTTCAATATCACCATCCTGTCTTGGTATTCACTTCAATATCACCATCCTGTCTTGGTACAGTCACTTCAATATCACCATTCTGTCATGGGACAGTCACTTCAATATCACCATCATATCTTGGTAGTCACTTCATTATCACCATCCTGCCGTGGTACATTCACTTCAATATTACCATCCTGCCATGGTAATCACTTCAATATCACCATCATGCCATGCCACAGTCACTTCAATATCACCACCCTACCTTGGTACAGTCACTTCAATATCACCATCCTGTCTTGGTAATCACTTCAATATCACCATCCTGTCTTGGTACAGTCACTTCAATATCACCATCCTGTCTTGGTACAGTCATTTCAATATCACCATCCTGCCATGGTACAGTCACTACAATATCACCATCCTATCTTGGTACGGTCACTTCAATATCACCATCCTGCCTTTGTACAGTCACTTCTATATCAACATCCTGCCTTTTAACAGTCACTTCAATATCATCATCCTCTCTTGGTAGTCACATCAATATCACTATCTTTCCATGGTACAGTCACTTCAATATCACCATACTGCCTTGGTAAAGTCACTTAAATATCACCATCCTGCCATGTTACCGTCACTTCAATATCACCACCTTGTCTTGGTACAGTCACTTCAATATCAACATCCTGTCTTTGTACAGTCACTTCAATATCACCATCCTGTATTGGTACAGTCACTTCAATATCACCATCCTGTCTTGGTAGTCACTTCAATATCACCATCATGCCGTGGTAAAGTCACTTCAATATCACCATTCTGCCATGGTAATCACTTCAATATCACCATCCTGTCTTGGTAGTCACTTCAATATCACCATCCTGCCGTGGTAAAGTCACTTCAATATCACCATTCTGCCATGGTAATCACTTCAATATCACCATCCTGCCATGGTACAGTCACTTCAATATCACCACCCTGTCTTGGTAAAGTCACTTCAATATCAGCATCCTTTTTTGGTAATCACTTCAATAGCACCATCCTGTCTTTGTACAGTCACTTCAATATCACCACCCTGTCTTGGTACAGTCACTTCAATATCAGCATTTTGTCTTGGTATAGTCACTTCAATATCACCACTCTGCCTTTGTACAGTCACTTCAATATCACTATCCTGTCTTGCTACAGTCACTTCAATATCACTATCCTGTCTTGCTACAGTTACTTCAATATCGCCATCCTGTCTTGGTACAGTTACTTCAATATCACCATTCTGCCTTGGTGCAGTCACTTCAATATCACCATCCTGTCTTCGTACAGTCACTTTAATATCACCATCCTGTCTTGGTACAGTCATTTCAATATCACCATCCTGCCTTCGTACAATCACTTCAATATCACCATTCTGCCATGCTACAGTCACTTCAATATCACCCTACTGCCATGGAATAATCACTTCAATATCGCCATCCTGCCATGGTACAGTCACTTCAATATTACCCCCCTGTCTTGGTACAGTCACTTCAATATCACCATCCTGCCATGGTACAGTCACCTCAATATCATCATCCTGTCTTGGTACAGTCACTTCAACATCACCATCCTGTCTTGGTACGGTCACTTCAATATGATTATCCTGCCTTTGTAGAGTCACTTCAATATAACCATCCTGTCCTGGTACAGTCAATTCAATATCACCATCCTGTCTTGGTACGGTCACTTTAATATCAACATCCTGCCTTTTTACAGTCACTTCAATATCACCATCCTCTCTCGGTACAGTCACTTCAATATCACCATCCTGCCTTTGTTCAATCACTTCAATATCACCATAATGCCTTCGTTCAATCACTTCACTATCACAATCCTGCCATGGCACAGTCACTTCAATATCACAATCATTCCTTGGTACAGTCACTTCAATATCACCATCCTGCCATGGCACAGTCACTTCAATGTCACAATCCTGCCATGGCGCAGTCACTTCAATATCACCATCCTACCTTGGTACAGTCATTTCAATATCACCATCCTGCCATGGTACAGTCACTTCAATATCACCATCCTGTCTTGCTACAGTCACTTCAATATCACCATCGTGTCTTGGTACGGTCTCTTCAATATCAACATCCTGCCTTTTAACAGTCACTTCAATATCACCATCCTCTCTTGGTACAGTCACTTCAATATCACCATCTTGCCATGGTACAGTCATTTCAATATCACCATACTGCCTTGGTACAGTCACTTCAATATCACCTTCCTCCCATGGTACAGTCACTTCAATATCAACACCCTGTCTTGATAATCACTTCAATATCACCATCCTGTCTTGGTACAGTCACTTCAATATCACCATCCTGTCTTGGTACAGTCATATCAATATCACCATCCTGCCATGGTACAGTCACTTCAATATCACCATCCTGTCTTGGCATAGTCACTACAATATCACCATCCTGTCTTGGTACGGTCACTTCAATATCACCATCCTGCCTTTGTACAGTCACTTCTATATCACCATCCTGTCTTGGTACAGTCACTTCAATATGACCATCCTTTCTTGGTACGGTCACTTCAATATCAACATCCTGCCTTTTAACAGTCACTTCAATATCATCATCCTCTCTTGGTATTGTCACATCAATACCACTATCTTTCCATGGTACAGTCACTTCAATATCACCATACCGCCTTGGTAAAGTCACTTACATATCACCATCCTGCCATGTTACAGTCACTTCAATATCACCACCTTGTCTTGGTACAGTCACTTCAATATCAACATCCTGTCTTTGTACAGTCACTTCAATATCACCATCCTGTCTTGGTACAGTCACTTCAATATCACCATCCTGTTTTGGTAGTCACTTCAATATCACCATCATGCCGTGGTAAAGTCACTTCAATATCACCATTCTGCCATGGTAATCACTTCAATATCACCATCCTGTCTTGGTAGTCACTTCAATATCACCATCCTGCCGTGGTAAAGTCACTTCAATATCACCATTCTGCCATGGTAATCACTTCAATATCACCATCCTGCCATGGTACAGTCACTTCAATATCACCACCCTGTCTTGGTAAAGTCACTTCAATATCAGCATCCTTTCTTGGTAATCACTTCAATAGCACCATCCTGTCTTGGTACAGTCACTTCAATATCACCACCCTGTCTTGGTACAGTCACTTCAATATCAGCATTTTGTCTTGGTATAGTCACTTCAATATCACCACTCTGCCTTTGTACAGTCACTTCAATATCACTATCCTGTCTTGCTACAGTCATCTCAATATCATCATCCTGTCTTGGTACAGTCACTTCAACATCACCATCCTGTCTTGGTACGGTCACTTCAATATGATCATCCTGCCTTTGTAGAGTCACTTCAATATAACCATCCTGTCCTGGTACAGTCAATTCAATATCACCATCCTGTCTTGGTACGGTCACTTTAATATCAACATCCTGCCTTTTTACAGTCACTTCAATATCACCATCCTCTCTCGGTACAGTCACTTCAATATCACCATCCTGCCTTTGTTCAATCGCTTCAATATCACCATAATGCCTTCGTACAATCACTTCACTATCACAATCCTACCATGGCACAGTCACTTCAATATCACAATCATTCCTTGGTACAGTCACTTCAATATCACCATCCTCCCATGGCACAGTCACTTCAATGTCACAATCCTGCCATGGTGCAGTCACTTCAATATCACCATCCTACCTTGGTACAGTCATTTCAATATCACCATCCTGCCATGGTACAGTCACTTCAATATCACCATCCTGTCTTGCTACAGTCACTTCAATATCACCATCGTGTCTTGGTACGGTCTCTTCAATATCAACATCCTGCCTTTTAACAGTCACTTCAATATCACCATCCTCTCTTGGTACAGTCACTTCAATATCACCATCTTGCCATGGTACAGTCATTTCAATATCACCATACTGCCTTGGTACAGTCACTTCAATATCACCTTCCTCCCATGGTACAGTCACTTCAATATCAACACCCTGTCTTGGTATAGTCACTTCAATATCAACATCCTCTCTTGGTACAGTCACTTCAATATCACCATCATGTCTTGGTACATTCACTTCGATTTCACCATCCTGTCTTGGAACAGTCACTTCAATATCTCCATTCTGTCATCTGACAGTCACTTCAATATCACCATAATGTCTTGGTAGTCACTTCAATATCACCATCCTGCCGTCGTACAGTCATTTCAATATTACTATCCTCCCACGGTAATCACTTCAATATCACCATCCTGCCATGATACAGTCACTTCAAAATCACCACCCTGTCTTGGCACAGTCACTTCAATATCAGCATCCTGTCTTGGTAATCACTTCAATATCACCATCCTGTCTTGCTACAGTCACTTCAATATCACCATCCTACCTTGGTACAGTCACTTCAATATCACCATCCTGTCTTGGTACGATCACTTCAATATCACCATCCTGCCATGGCACAGTCACTTCAATGTCACAATCCTGCCATGGCGCAGTCACTTCAATATCACCATCCTACCTTGGTACAGTCATTTCAAAATCACCATCCTGCCATGGTGCAGTCACTTCAATATCACCATCCTGTCTTGGTACGATCACTTCAATATCATCATCCTGCCTTTGTACAGTCACTTCAATATCACCATCCTGTCTTGGTACAGTCACTTCAATATCACCATCCTGTCTTGGTACGGTCACTTCAATATTAACATCTTGCCTTTTAACAGTCACTTCAATATCATCATCCTCTCTTGGTACAGTCACTTCAATATCACCATCTTGCCATGGTACAGTCACTTCAATATCACCAAACTGCCTTGGTACAGTCACTTCGATATCACCATCCTGCCATGGTACAGTCATTTCAATATCACCACCATGTCTTGGTACAGTCACTTCAATATCAACATCCTGTCTTGGTACAGTCACTTCAATATCACCATCCTGTATTGGTACAGTCACTTCAATATCACCATCCTGTCTTGGTACAGTCACTTCAATATCACCATCCTGTCATCGTACAGTCACGTCGATATCACCATCCTGCCATGGCACAGTCACTTCAATATCACCACCATATCTTGGTACAGTCACTTCAATATCAACATCCTGTCTTCGTACAGTCACTTCAATATCACCATCTTGTATTGGTACAGTCACTTCAATATCACCATCATGTCTTGGTACATTCACTTCAATATCACCATCTGTCATCGTACAGTCACGTCGATATCACCATCCTGCCATGGGACAGTCACTTCAATATCACCATCCAGTCATGGTACAGTCACTTCGATATCACCATCCTGTCTTGGTTCCGTCACTTCAATATCACCATCCTGTCTTGCTACGGTCACTTCAATATCAACATCCTGCCTTTTAACAGTCACTTCAATATCGCCATCCTGTCTTGGTAGTCACTTCAATATCACCATCCTGCCGTGGTAAAGTCACTTCAATATTACCATCCTGCCATGGTAATCACTTCAACATCTCCATCCTGCCATGGTACAGTCACTTCAATATCACCACCCTGTCTTGGTACTGTCACTTCAATATCACCATCCTGTCTTGGTACAGTCACTTCAATATCACCACCCTGTCTTGGTACAGTCACTTCAATATCAGCATCTTTTCTTGGTATACTCACTTCAATATCACCACCCTGCCTTGGTACAGTCACTTCAATATCACTATCCTGTCTTGCTACAGTCACTTCAATATCACTATCCTGTCTTTCAACAGTTACTTCAATATCACCATACTGTCTTGGTACAGTAACTTCAATATCACCATCCTACCTTGGTAATCACTTCAATATCACCATCCTGTCTTCGTACAGTCACTTTAATATCACCATCCTGTCTTGGTGCAGTCATTTCAATATCACCATTCTGCCTTCGTACAGTCATTTCAATATCACCATCCTGCCATGGTACAGTCACTTTAATATCACCCTACTGCCATGGTATAATCACTTCAATATCGCCATCCTGCCATGGTACAGTCACTTCAATATCACCACCCTGTCTTGGTACAGTCACTTCAATATCACCATCCTATCTTGGTACGGTCACTTCAATATGATCATCCTGCCTTTGTACAGTCATTTCAATATAACCATCCTGTCCTGGTACAGTCACTTCAATATCACCATCCTGTCTTGGTACGGTCACTTTAATATCAACATCCTGCCTTTTTACAGTCACTTCAATATCACCATCCTCTCTTGGAACAGTCACTTCAATATCACATTCCTGCCTTTGTTCAATCACTTCAGTATCACCATTATTCCTTCGTACAATCACTTCACTATCACAATCCTGCCATGGCACAGTCACTTCAATATCACAATCATTCCTTGCTACAGTCACTTCAATATCACCATCCTGCCATGGCACAGTCACTTCAATGTCACAATCCTGTCATGGCGCAGTCACTTCAATATCACCATCCTACCTTGGTACAGTCATTTCAATATCACCATCCTGTCAAGGTACAGTCACTTCAATATCACCATCCTGTCTTGGTACAGTCACTTCAATATCACCATCCTGTCTTGGTACCGTCACTTCAATATCAACATCCTGCCTTTTAACAGGTACTTCAATATCACCATCCTCTCTTGGTACAGTCACTTCAATATCACCATCTTGCCATGGTACAGTCACTTCAATATCACCATACTGCTTTGGTACACTCACTTCAATATCACCTTCCTCCCATGGTACAGTCACTTCAATATCAACACCCTGTCTTGGTACAGTCACTTCATTATCAACATCCAGTCTTGGTACAGTCACTTCAATATCACCATCATGTCTTGGTACAGTCACTTCAATTTCACCATCCTGTCTTGGTACAGTCACTTCAATATCTCCATTCTGTCATCGGACAGTCACTTCAATATCACCATAATGTCTTGGTAGTCACTTCAATATCACCATCCTGCCGTGGTACAGTCACTTCAATATTACTATCCTGTCTTGCTACGGTCACTTCAATATTAACATCTTGCCTTTTAACAGTCACTTCAATATCATCATCCTCTCTCGGTACAGTCACTTCAATATCACCATCTTGCCATGGTACAGTCACTTCAATATCACGAAACTGCATTGGTACAGTCACTCCGATATCACCATCCTGCCATGGTACAGTCACTTCAATATCACCACCATGTCTTGGTACAGTCACTTCAATATCAACATCCAGTCTTGGTACAGTCACTTCAATATCACCATCCTGTATTGGTACAGTCACTTCAATATCACTATCCTGTCTTGGTACAGTCACTTCAATATCACCATCCTATCATCGTACAGTCACGTCGATATCACCATCCTGCCATGGCACAGTCACTTCAATATCACCATCCAGTCATGGTACAGTCACTTCAATTTCACCATACTGTCTTGGTACGGTCACTTCAATATCATCATCCTGCCTTTGTACAGTCACTTCGATATCACCATCCTGTCTTGGTACAGTCACTTCAATATCACCATCCTGTCTTGCTACGGTCACTTCAATATCAACATCCTGCCTTTAAACAGTCACTTCAATATCACCATCCTGTCTTGGTAGTCACTTCAATATCACCATCCTGCCTTGGTAAAGTCACTTCAATATCAACATCCTGTCATGGTAATCACTTCAATATCTCCATCCTGCCATGGTACAGTCACTTCAATATCACCACCATGTCTTGGTACAGTCACTTCAATATCAGCATCTTTTCTTGGTATTCTCACTTCAATATCACCACCCTGTCTTGGTACAGTCACTTCAATATCACCATCCTATCTTGGTACGGTCACTTCAATATGATCATCCTGCCTTTGCACAGTCACTTCAATATTACCATCCTGTCTTGGTACAGTCACTTCAATATCACCATCCTGTCTTGGTACGGTCACTTCAATATCAACATCCTGCCTTTTTACAATCACTTCAATATCACCATCCTCTCTTGGTACAGTCACTTCAATATCACCATCCTGCCATTGTTCAGTCACTTCAATATCACCATAATACCTTCGTACAATCACTTCACTATCACAATCCTGCCATGGCACAGTCACTTCAATATCACCATCCTACCTTGGTACAGTCATTTCAATATCGCCATCCTGCCATGGTACAGTCACTTCAATATCACCATCCTGTCTTGGTACAGTCACTTCAATATCGCCAACCTGTCTTGGTAGGGTCACTTCAATATCATCATTCTGCCTTGTACAGTCACTTCAATATCACCATCCTGTCTTGGTACAGTCACTTCAATATCACCATTCTTTCTTGGTACGGTCTCTTCAATATCAGCATCCTTCCTTTTAGCAGTCACTTCAATGTCACCATCATGCCTTCGTACAATCACTTCACTATCACAATCCTGCCATGGTACAGTCACTTCAATATCACCATCCTTCCTTGGTACAGTCACTTCAATATCATGATCCTGCCATGGCACAGTCACTTCAATATCACCATCCTGCCATGGCGCAGTCACTTCAATATCAACATCCTACCTTGGTACAGTCATTTCAATATCACCATCCTGCCATGGTACAGTCACTTCAATATCACCATCCTGTCTTGGTACAGTCACTTCAATATCACCATCCTGCCTTGGTACAGTCACTTCAATATTATCATCCTGCCTTTGTACAGTCACTTCAATATCACCATCCTGTCTTGGTACAGTCACTTCAATATCACCAACCTGTCTTGGTACGGTCACTTCAATATCAACATCCTGCCTCTTAACAGGCACTTCAATATCACCATCCTCTCTTGGTACAGTCACTTCAATATCACCATCTTGCCATGGTACAGTCACTTCAATATCACCATACTGCCTTGGTACAGTCATTTCAATATCACCATCCTGCCATGGTAGTCACTTCAATATCACCACCCTGTTTTGGTACATTCATTTCAATATCAACATCCTGTCTTGGTACAGTCACTTCAATATCACCATCCTCTCTTGGTACAGTCACTTCAATACCACCATCCTGTCTTGGTACAGTCACTTCAATACCACCACCCGGCCAAGGTACAGTCACCTCTATATCACCATCCTGCCTTGGTACAGTCACTTCAATATCAAGATCCTGCCTTTGTGCAGTCACTTCAATATCACCATCATGTCTTGGTACAGTCACTTCAATATCACCATATTGTCATGGTGGTCACTTCAATATCATCATCCTGCCATGATACAGTCACTTCAATATCACCATCCTGTCTTTACAGTCACTTCAATATCACCATCCTGCATTGGTACAGTCACTTCAATATCACCATTCCGCCATTGCACAATCACTTCAATATCACCATCCTGCGTTGGTACAGTCACTTCAATATCACCATCCTGCCATGGTACAATTATTTCAATATTACCATCCTGCCATGGTACAGTCATTTCAATATCACATATCCTGCCATGGTACAGTCACTTCAATATCACCATCCTGCCATGGTACAGTCACTTCAATATCACCATCCTGCCATGGTACAGTCATTTCAATAACACCATCCTGCCTTGGTACAGTCACTTCAGTATCACTATCCTGTCTTGGTACAGTCACTTCAGTATGACTATGCTGTGTTGGAACAGTCACTTCAGTATCACTATCCTGTCTTGGAACAATCACTTCAATATCACCATCCTGTCTTGGTACAGTGACTTCAGTATCACCATCCTGTCTCGGTACAGTCACTTCAGTATCACTATCCTACCTTGGTACAGTCACTTCAATATCATCATCCTGCCTTGGTACAGTCACTTCAATATCACCATCCTGCCTTGGTACAGTCACTTCAGTATCAACGTCATGCCTTGGTACAGTCACTGCAATATCACCATCCTTCCATGGTACAGTCACTTCAATATCACCATCCTGCCTTTGTACAGTCACTTTAGTATCTGTCACTATCCTGCCTTGGTACAGTCACTTCAGTATCACTTTCCTGCCTTTGTACAGTCACTTCAATATCACCATCCTGTTTTGGTACAGTCACTTCAATATCACCATCCTGCCTTGGTACAGTCACTTCAGTATCAACTTCCTGCCTTGGTACAGTCACTGCAATATCACCATCCTTCCATGGTACAGTCACTTCAATATCACCATCCTGCCTTTGTACAGTCACTTCAGTATCTGTCACTATCCTGCCTTGGTACAGTCACTTCAGTATCACTTTCCTGCCTTTGTACAGTCACTTCAATATCACCATCCTGTTTTGGTACAGTCACTTCAATATCACCATCCTGCTTTGGTACAGTCACTTCAATATCACCATCCTGCCTTTGTACAGTCACTTCAGTATCTGTCACTATCCTGCCTTGATACAGTCACTTCAGTATCACTTTCCTGCCTTTGTACAGTCACTTCAATATCACCATCCTGCTTTGGTACAGTCACTTCAATATCACCATCCTGTTTTGGTACAGTCACTTCAATATCACCATCCTGCCTTGGTACAATCACTTCAGTATCACCATCCTGTCATGGTACGGTCACTTCAATATCCCCATGCTGCCTTGGTACAAGTCAATTCAGTAAACACCTTACATTCTCTTGTATCTTTATTAAATTCAATGACTGGTTGTGATAACAATAAAAAAAATGTTATTTTACTTGATATGACATTAATAAAATACCCACTAGATGGACCAGTCCAAAAATACTGACTAGAGGAACCAGTGCAAAACCATCACAAACTGAATAGGCGAAATAACACCAGTTATATATGACTCTAGCAGATTTTGACCATCCTGTTTCGGTCCATTAGTTTCCCTGCTCCCAAGAATTTTGAATTATTTGGTTTTCAAATATTTTGGCTTTGAGCGTACCTGATGAAGGTTATTACAGAACCGTGTCGTGCGCACTAAATTTGATATCTACGTTTTTAATACGCATATATTTAAACAGAAATATAACCGTAAAACAACACGAATTTTCACATGAAAACTGTGAATGACACCAGACGATTGTAAGGGGTTAAATATGGTACACTCATCAAATAAGATATATAGATTCTGTCAATTAACTGTGATAATTCACTTTATTGAACTGTATATGTTTGTGTATTCCCTGTTTATATTATATTATGCGGTCTTTTCAGTTGAGAAGAATATGACCAGGTCTTCTGCAGTTTGTTTAATCGTGTTGGGAATTTACATGTAATTATTAAGTGGGTAGGATTGGAAAATAAGTAACTTGTATAAATCAATCGAATTCTGTACTCCGTGTCATACTATCAGTGGGATATTTAATAGTATGTCTTATTTACGTTATTTGTGTATGTTTACGCATAGTAGTGTCCAAGACATCTTGTGTTGTGGTTTTGTTTTGTTTTAATCGTCTCTGTAGCCAGCTTCTCTGGATTGTCCATTTTTGATTAACTTTTTGCTATTCTCTGACATTTATGTATTACTCGTATCCCAAGCTGGTGTAAAACTGGCCTTTAAATGAAGAATACACATTTGTTTTCCTTGTCACCATGGCGACGTTAATGATGGGTATAGAAACTCGTATCCCGAGTTGAATGTAGTAAATACAGGGATATTAGAGTGATTTCTTAACTTGTGTAGACCGATTTAGAATAACAATTGATCTTGCTTTAGAGGTAACCAAAATCTAACTGATAACGATAACAAACACTTCAATATCACTATCCTACCTTGGTACAGTCACTTCAATATCACCATCCTTCCTTTGTACAGTCACTTCAATATCACCATCCTGCCTTGGTACAGTCACTTCAATATCACCATCCTGCCTTGGTACAATCACTTCAATATCACAATCCTGCCTTGGTGCAGTCACTTTAATATAACCATCCTGCCATGGTACAGTCACTTCCATATCACCATCCTGCCTTGGTACAGTCACTTCAATATCACCATCCTGCCTTGGTACAATCACTTCAATATCACAATCCTGCCTTGGTGCAGTCACTTTAATATAACCATCCTGCCATGGTACCGTCACTTCCATATCACCATCCCGTTTTGGTACAGTCACTTCAATATCACCATCCTATCTTGGTAATCACTTCAATATCACCATCCTGCCTTGGTACAGTTACTTCAATATCACCATCCTGCCTTGGTGCAGTCACTTTAATATAACCATCCTGCCATGGTACAGTCACTTCAATATCACCATCCCGTCTTCGTACAGTCACTTCAATATCACCATCCTATCTTGGTAATCACTTCAGTATCACCATCCTGCCTTGGTAGAGTCACTTCAATATCACCATCCTACCAAGGTACAGTCACTTCAGTATCACTATCCTGCCTTGGTGCAGTCACTTCAATATCACCATCCTGCAATGGTACAGTCACTTCAATATCACCATCCTACCTTTGTACAGTCACTTCAATATCACCATCATCCCATGGTACAGTCACTTCAATATCATTATCCTCCCTTTGTACAGTCACTTCAGTATCACTATCCTGCTTTGGTACAGTCTCTTCAATATCACCATGCTGCCTTGGTACAGTCACTTCAATATTACCATCCTGCCATGGTACAGTCACTTCAATATCACTATCCTCCCTTTGTACAGTCACTACAGTATCACTACCTTGCCGTGGTACAGTCACTTCAGTATCACTATTCTGCCTTTGTACAGTCACTTCAATATCACCATCCTGCCTTGGTACAGTCACTTCAGTATCACTATTCTGCCTTTGTACAGTCACTTCAATATCACCATCCTGCCTTGGTACAGTCACTTCAATATCACCATTCTGCCTTGGCACAGTCACTTCAGTATCATTATCCTGTCTTGGAACAGTCACTTCAATATCACCATCCTTCCTCGGTACAGTCACTTCAATATCACCATCCTGCCATGGCAAAATCACCTCAATATCACAGTCCTGCCATGGCGCAGTCACTTCAATATCACCATCCTACCTTGGTACAGTCATTTCAATATCACCATCCTGCCATGGTACAGTCACTTCAATATCACCATCCTGTCTTGGTACAGTCACTTCAATATCACCAACCTGTCTTGGTAGGGTCACTTCAATATCATCATCCTGCCTTGTACAATCACTTCAATATCACCATCCTTTCTTGGTACAGTCACTTCAATATTAACATCCTGCCTTTTAGCAGTCACTTCAATGTCACCATCATGCCTTCGTACAATCACTTCACTATCACAATCCTGCCATGGTACAGTCACTTCAATATCACCATCCTTCCTTGGTACAGTCACTTCAATATCAACATCCTACCTTGGTACAGTCATTTCAATATCACCATCCTGCCATGGTACAGTCACTTCAATATCACCATCCTGTCTTGGTACAGTCACTTCAATATCACCATCCTGTCTTGGTACTGTCACTTCAATATTATCATCCTCCCTTTGTACAGTCACTTCAATATCACCATCCTGTCTTGGTACAGTCACTTCAATATCACCAACCTGTCTTCGTACGGTCACTTCAATATCAACATCCTGCCTTTTAACAGCCACTTCAATATCACCATCCTCTCTTGGTACAGTCACTTCAATATTATCATCCTCCCTTTGTACAATCACTTCAATATCACCGTCTTGCCATGGTACAGTCACTTCAATATCACCATACTGCCTTGGAACAGTCATTTCAATATCACCATCCTGCCATGGTAGTCACTTCAATATCATCACCCTGTCTTGGTACATTCATTTCAATATCAACATCCTGTCTTGGTACAGTCACTTCAATATCACCATCCTCTCTTGGTACAGTCACTTCAATACCACCACCCTATCTTGGTACAGTCACTTCAATATCACCATCCTGCCTTTGTACAGTCACTTCAATATCACCATCATGTCTTGGTACAGTCACTTCAATATCACAATATTGTCATGGTAATCACTTCAATATCATCATCCTGCCATGATAAAGTCACCTCAATATCACCATCCTGCCGTGGTACTGTCACTGCAATATTACCATCCTGCCATGATAGTTACTTCTATATCACCATCCTGCCATGGTACAGTCACTTCAATACTACCATCCTACCTGCCATTGTACAATCACTTCAATATCACCATCCTGCCTTGGTACAGTCACTCCAATATCAACATCCGGTCTTGGTACAGTCACTTCAATATCAACATCCTTTCTTGGTACAGTAGCTTCAATATCACCATCCTGCCTTGATACAGTCACTTCAATATCACCATCCTGTCATGGTACAGTCACTTCAATATCACCATCCTGCCATGATACAGTCACTTCAATATCACCATCCTTTCTTTGCAGTCACTTCAATATCACCATCCTGCCTTGGTACAGTCACTTCAATATCACCATTCCGCCATGGCACAATCACTTCAATATCACCATCCTGCCTTGGTACAATCACTTCAATATCACCATCCTGCCATGGTAAAATTACTTCAATATTACCATCCTGCCATGGTACAGTCATTTCAATATCACATATCCTGTCATGGTACAGTCACTTCAATATCACCATCCTGCCATGGTACAGTCATTTCAATATCACCATACTGCCTTGGTACAATCACTTCAGTATCACTATCCTGTCTTGGTACAGTAACTTCAGTATGACTATGCTATCTTGGTACAGTCACTTCAGTATCACTATCCTGTCTTGGTACAGTCACTTCAATATCACCATCCTATCTTGGTACAGTGACTTCAGTATCACTATCCTGTCTTGGTACAGTCACTTCATTATCACTTTCCTGCCTGGTATAGCCACTTCAATATCACCATCCTGCCTTGGTACAGTCACTTCAATATCACCATCCTGCCTTGGTACAGTCACTTCAGTATCACCATCCTGCCTTGGTACAGTCACTGCAATATCACCATCCTGCCATGATACAGTCACTTCAATATCACCATCCTACCTTGGTACAGTCATTTCAATATCACCATCCTGCCATGGTACAGTCACTTCAATATCACCATCCTGTCTTGGTACAGTCACTTCAATATCACCAACCTGTCTTGGTAGGGTCACTTCAATATCATCATCCTGCCTTGTACAGTCACTTCAATATCACCATCCTGTCTTGGTACAGTCACTTCAATATCACCATCCTTTCTTGGTACGGTCACTTCAATATCAACATCCTGCCTTTTAGCAGTCACTTCAATGTCACCATCATGCCTTCGTACAATCACTTCACTATCACAATCCTGCCACGGTACAGTCACTTCAATATCACCATCCTTCCTTGGTACAGTCACTTCAATATCAACATCCTACCTTGGTACAGTCATTTCAATATCACCATCCTGCCATGGTACAGTCACTTCAATATCACCATCCTGTCTTGGTACAGTCACTTCAATATCACCATCCTGTCTTGGTACTGTCACTTCAATATTATCATCCTCCCTTTGTACAGTCACTTCAATATCACCATCCTGTCTTGGTACAGTCACTCCAATATCACCAACCTGTCTTGGTACGGTCACTTCAATATCAACATCCTGCCTTTTAACAGCCACTTCAATATTATCATCCTCCCTTTGTACAGTCACTTCAATATCACCGTCTTGCCATGGTACAGTCACTTCAATATCACCATCCTGCCTTGGTACAGTCATTTCAATATCACCATCCTGCCATGGTAGTCACTTCAATATCACCACCCTGTCTTGGTACATTCATTTCAATATCAACATCCTGTCTTGGTACAGTCACTTCAATATCACCATCCTCTCTTGGTACACTCACTTCAATACCACCATCCTCTCTTGGTACAGTCACTTCAATATCACCATCCTGCCTTTGTACAGTCACTTCAATATCACCATCATGTCTTGGTACAGTCACTTCAATATCACCATATTGTCATGGTAGTCACTTCAATATCACCATCCTGCCATGATAAAGTCACCTCAATATCACCATCTGCCGTGGTACTGTCACTTCAATATTACCATTCTGCCATGATAGTTACTTCTATATCACCATCCTGCCATGGTACAGTCACTTCAATACTACCATCCTACCTGCCATTGTACAATCACTTCAATATCACCATCCTGCCTTGGTACAGTCACTCCAATATCAACATCCGGTCTTGGTACAGTCACTTCAATATCAACATCCTCTCTTGGTACAGTAGCTTCAATATCACCATCCTGCCTTGATACAGTCACTTCAATATCACCATCCTGTCATGGTACAGTCACTTCAATATCACCATCCTGCCATGATACAGTCACTTCAATATCACCATCATGTCTTTGCAGTCACTTCAATATCACCATCCTGCCTTGGTACAGTCACTTCAATATCACCATTCCAACATGGCACAATCACTTCAATATCACCATCCTGCCTTGGTACAATTACTTCAATATTACCATCCTGCCATGGTACAGTCATTTCAATATCACATATCCTGCCATGGTACAGTCACTTCAATATCACCGTCCTGCCATGGTACAGTCACTTCAATATCACCATCCTGCCATGGTACAGTCATTTCAATATCACCATCCTGCCTTGGTACAGTCACTTCAGTATCACTATCCTGTCTTGGTACAGTAACTTCAGTATGACTATCCTGTCTTGGTACAGTCACTTCAGTATCACTATCCTGTCTTGGTACAGTCACTTCAATATCACCATCCTGTCTTCGTACAGTGACTTCAGTATAACTATCCTGTCTTGGTACAATCACTTCAGTATCACTATCCTGCCTTGGTACTGTCACTTCAATATCACTATCCTGCCTTGGTACAGTCACTTCAATATCACCATCCTGTCTTGATACAGTCACTTCAGTATCACCAACTTGCCTTGGTACAGTCACTTTAATATAACCATCCTGCCATGGTACAGTCACTTCAATATCACCATCCCGTCTTGGTATAGTCACTTCAATATCACAATCCTATCTTGGTAATCACTTCAGTATCACCATCCTGTCTTGGTACAGTCACTTCAATATCACCATCCTACCTAGGTACAGTCACTTCAGTATCATTATCCTGCCTTGGTGCAGTCACTTAAATATCACCATCCTGCCATGGTACAGTCACTTCAATATCACCATCCTACCTTTGTACAGTCACTTCAGTATCACTATCCTGCCTTGGTACAGTCTCTTCAATATCTTCATCCTGCCTTTGTGCAGTCACTTCTATATCACCATCCTGCCATGGTACAGTCACTTCAATATCACCATCCTACCTTTGTACAGTCACTTCAGTATCACTATCCTGCTTTGGTACAGTCTCTTCAATATTACCATCCTGCCTTGGTACAGTCACTTCAATATCACCATCCTCCCATGGTACAGTCACTTCAATATCACTATCCTCCCTTTGTACAGTCACTTCAGTATCACTTTCCTGCCTTGGTACAGTCACTTCAATATCACCATCCTACCTTTGTACAGTCACTTCAATATCACTATCCTCCCTTGGTACAGTCACTTCAATATCACCATCCTGCCATGGTACAGTCAATTCAATATCACCATCCTGCCTTGGTACAGTCACTTCAGTATCACCATCCTGCCTTGGTACAGTAACTGCAATATCACCATCCTGCCATGGTACAGTTACTTCAATATCACCATCCTGCCTTTGTACAGTCACTTCAGTATCACTATCCTGCCTTGGTACAGTCATTTCAGTATCACTATCCTGCTTTTGTACAGTCACTTCAAGAAAACTGTGAATGACACCAGACGATTGTAAGGGGTTAAATATGGTACACTCATCAAATAAGATATATAGATTCTGTCAATTAACTGTGATAATTCACTCTATAGAACTGTATATGTTTGTGTATTCCCTGTTTATATTATATTATGCGGTCTTTTCAGTTGAAAAGAATATGACCAGGTCTTTTGCAGTTTGCTTAATCGTGTTGGGAATTTACATGTAATTATTAAGTGGGTAGGATTGGAAAATAAGTAACTTGCATAAATCAATCGAATTCTGTTCTCCGTGTCATACTATCAGTGGAATATTTAATAGTATGTCTTATTTACGTTATTTGTGTATGTTTACGCATAGTAGTGTCCAAGACATCTTGTGTTGTGGTTTTGTTTTGTTTTAATCGTCTCTGTAGCCAGCTTCTCTGGATTGTCTATTTTTGATTAACTCTTTGGTATTCTCCAACATTTATGTATTACTCGTATCCCAAGCTAGTGTAAAACTGGCCTTTAAATGAAGAATACACATTTGTTTTCCTTGTCACCATGACGACGTTAATGATGGGCATAGAAACTCGTATCCCGAGTTGAATGTAGTAAATACAGCGATATTAGAGTGATTTCTTAACTTGTGTAAATCGATTTAGAATAACAATTGATCTTGCTTTAGAGATAACAAAATTCTAACTTATGACGATAACAAACACTTCAATATCACTATCCTGCCTTGGTACAATCACTTCAATATCATCATCCTGCCTTTGTACAGTCACTTCAATATCACCATCCTGCCTTGGTACAGTCACTTCAATATCACCATCCTGCCTTTGTACAGTCACTTCAATATCACCATCCTGCCATGATAGTCACTTCAATATCCCCACCCTGCCATGGTACAGTCACTTCAATATCACCATCCCGTCTTGGTACAGTCACTTCAATATCACCATCCTATCTTGGTAATCACTTCAGTATCAGCATCCTGCCTTGGTACAGTCACTTCAAAGTCACCATCCTGCCTTCGTACAGTCACTTCAATATCACCATCCTGCCATGGTAGAGTCATTTCAATATCACCATCCTGCCTTGGTACAGTCACTTCAGTATCACTATCCTGTCTTGGTACAATCACTTCAATATCACCATCCTGCCATGGTACAGTCACTTCAATATCACCATCCTACCTTTGTACAGTCACTTCAATATCACCATCGTGCCTTGGTACAGTCACTTCAGTATCACCATCCTGCTTTGGTACAGTCATTTCAATATCACCATCCTGCCTTGATACAGGCACTTCAATATCACCATCCTGCCATGGTACAGTCACTTAAATATCACCATCCTGCCTTGGTACAGTCACTTCAATATCACCATCCTGCCATGGTACAGTCACTTCAATATCACCATCCTGCCTTAGTACAGTCACTTCAATATCACCATCCTGCCTTGGTACATTCACTTCAATATCACAATCCTGCCTTGGTACAGTCACTTCAGTATCACTATCCTGTCTTGGTACAGTCACTTCAGTATCACTATCCTGTCTTGGTACAGTCACTTCAATATCACGATCCTGCCTTGGTACAGTCACTTCAATATCACCATCCTGCCTTGGTACAGTCACTTCAGTATCACCATCCTGCCTTGGTACAGTCACTGCAATATCACCATCCTACCATGGTACAGTCACTTCAATATCACCATCCTGCCTTTGTACAGTCACTTCAGTATCTATCACTATCCTGCCTTGGTACAGTCTCTTCAATATCACTATCCTGCCTTTGTACAGTCACTTCAATATCACCATCCTGCTTTGGTACAGTCACTTCAATATCACCATCCTGCCTTGGTACAGTCACTTGAGTATCACCATCCTGTCATGGTACGGTCACTTCAATATCACTATCCTGCCTTGGTACAGTCACTTCTATATCACCATCCTGTCTTGGTACAGTGACTTCAATATCACCATCCTGTCTTGGTACAGTCACTTCAATATCACCATCCTGCAATGGTACAGTTACTTCAATATCCCCATGCTGCCTTGGCACAGTCAATTCAATAAACACCTTACATTCCCTTGTAGGTTTATTAAATTCAATGACTGATTGTGATAACAATGGAAAATGTTATTTTACTTGATATGACATTAATAAAATACCCACTAGATGGACCAGTCCAAAAATACTGACTAGATGGACCAGTCCAAAAATACGGACTATATTTACCAGTACAAAGCCATCACAAACTGAATATTCGAAATATCACCAATTATATGTGACTCTAGCAGATTTTGACCATCCTCTTTAGGTCCATTAGTTTCCCTGCTCCCAAGACTTTTGAATTATTTGGTTTTCAAATATTTTGGCTTAGAGCGTACCTGATGAAGGTTATTACAGAAACGCGTTGTGCGCACTCAATTTGATATCTACGTTTTTAATACGCATATATTTAAACAGAAATATAACCGTAGAACAACACGAATTTTCACAAGTGAACTGTGGATGACACCAGACTATTGTAAGGGGTCAAATATGTTACTACTCGTCAAATAAGGAATAGACTCTGTCAATTAACTGTGATAATTCACTTTATAGAACTGTATATGTTTGTGTATTCCCTATTTATATTATATTATGCGGTCTTTTCAGTTGAGAAGAATATGTCCAGGTTTATTGCAGTTTGCTTAGTCGTGTTGGGAATTTACATGTAATTATTAAGTGGGTAGGATTGGAAAATAAGTAACTTGTATAAATCAATCGAATTCTGTTCTCCGTGTCATACTATCAGTGGAATATTTAATAGTATATCTTATTTACGTTATTTGTGTATGTTTACGCATAGTGGTGTCCAAGACATCTTGTGTTGTGGTTTTGTTTTGTTTTAATCGTCTCTGTAGCCAGCTTCTCTGGATTGTCCATTTCTGATTAACTCTTTGCTATTCTCTGACATTTATGTATTACTCGTATCCCAAGCTGGTGTAAAACTGGCCTTTAAATGAAGAATACACATTTGTTTTCCTTGTCACCATGGCGACGTTAATGATGGGTATAGAAACTCGTATCCCGAGTTGAATGTAGTAAATACAGCGATATTAGAGTGATTTCTTAACTTGTGTAGACCGATTTAGAATAATAATTGATCTTGCTTTAGAGGTAACCAAAATCTAACTGATGACGATAACAGTTTCAATTTATAAAGAAGTTTGCAAGTTTATTAGATGTGATGTTCTAAGCGATTCCTCATTGCAATAAACTTATAACTATGACCAGTGGAGAGTATTTATATAGGCTATTGCCTGCTATCCAATCCATTTCATTTATTTATGAATAAAATATGTTTAAAATGAAACTATAGCCAGTATGATCATCGTGTCCACACAAATTGTTTTGAAAACTTTTTTTCTTATTTTCAGCTATCTTTTACATGTGTAATTGTTACTGGTATACCTACATATATGTGCATGCTGTGTTCAATAAGTATATTTGTTATAATTGTTACGTAATTCAAAGGAAAAGACTTCATAAGTTTGTAAAACTTGTGTTTAATCCTTTTTGTCTCTTTGAACAAATGCAATTGTTATAAACTAAGACGACAACTAGCTTACAAATGATCAATAATCATTTATGTTCTGTCTCGTTCGCCTTACAAGATAAGACTTTCAAATCATTTTCTGTTTATATTGAACATTTTAATCAGCTTGATGGGTCAGAGAATTCCTTCATGCATTATGACCAAAATAAAATGCCCCAGCACGACTTGACATAAGTTGACTCAATTGTTATTTATCTATTCGTCATGGATAGGGATGATATCGACCTTCAAAGGGAATCTTTCTGAGATAAGGGCAATGTGTTCAACCGTGTCCGTGGATATCGTGCATCAGCATATATCGCAAACAATGTCAAGGTCAACGACATTCGATGTCTTTGTTATGACTTTTTGACTTTACTGAGGGAACGACCATTTAACTTTTAAGGGATGGGGATGTGCTTCTCTCTTTTTATAGCAAAAATTCTCCCTCCAATGTTTTTAGAAAAACATACTTTGACCTGAAAGATGCAACAAATTAATACTATAACGCTGCTGTGATCGCATCGTAGTTGAATTTACAACTACATATGCAATCAGTGCATATCACCACTAAAGTTGTGAGTTCGAACCCCGTTCATGGCGAGGTGTACTCGATACAACATAATGTGATAAAGTTTGTCAGTGATTTCCGACAGGTCGGTGTTTTTCTCCGGATACTCCGGTTGCATCCACCAATAAAACTTACCGCCACGATATATCTGAAATATTGTTGAAAGTGACGTTAAACACCATAAACCTAAACCCAAACCTGCACTGATCAAGAAGAAGACAATTTTGAAGATACCAAAGAGGTCATCAGAAGCCATAAATCGAAGGACAGACCACGAAACATTTGGTAAAATTGTAGAAAATTACTTTTATTTCATGCGATAAAAAAGGTTATATTTTGTTTCCTGTGAAAAAGAGTAGGGAGTGGAAGCCCCTACCCCCACCCCTAAATGTTTAAGTCAGTTGAATTTTAGGCCCTCATTTTTCAACAAGTACAAAACGGATGAATACAAGAAAACTTTCATTTAAATTAATGAGAATTCTTTTCATATTATTACTTAAGCACACCTAGCACGACTATAATTTCATTTAACACACCCCGCAATCGTTTGTACGACACAATAAAATGGTATTAACACTATATAAGATGGTATTTCATCTGGTGATCATCCCAGAACATGCCATTCTGTCTCCAGAATGTCTCGTTATATGTAATATGACATCTAATGTGATATTTGGTGGATATCTTGTAATAATCTCCGAATGGTTAAATGCTCCATGGCATGGGTAGAACAAATATTATATGGGAAAAACACATTGACTTCGGAAATATGAGCATGCTACCTGACACACATTACCACGAACAGTTGTATCGAGTATATCTCGAAAATGGAACCCTCAAACACCAGTCGTGATTGGCACTACATTTATAGCGAGCATCGCAAGAAGCGAATTAACAGCAACATGTGTGTAAGGAGATGAATCAATATATGATCAATACCAACCGGAAATGGATTCTAAGTTTCGGCATAGAATGGACATACGGAGTGAAGTACAGGAAATAGCCTTTTAATTTGAATAAAAAATAACTATCCAGTTTAAAAATAACAAAACAAAATAGAAAGGAAACCGTATTAGATAATGTGGATTTTGCTTCGTTGGCACTACAGGTAGCACCTGTCTCATATTAGACGTTTGACTCATAATCATAGATTAGTAAAATACATGTACATGTCTATGCGTAGAAGCGATGCTCGCCTGTAGGCTGTGCCTAATTCATATTAGGTTAAAATGTAATGGGTAAGCGTAAGAGAATACAGAAGGGGCTATCAAGAATGGATAGTTTGTAATGGTTTCTGAATGGTTAAATATTATATTGGATGGGTATTACAAATATTATTGACAAAACACACTGACTTCAGACAAATGAGCATGTTACCTGACACACTTTTCCGTAGAAAGTTGCATCGAGTATATCTCAAAAATGGAATCCTCAAAAATTAGTGGTGGTCGACACCAATAAAAAGGTTAACTTATAATGGATAAACGTTAGAGAATACCGAAGGGGTATTCAAAAATTGATTTTGTGTAATTGTATCCGAATGGTTAAATCGTATATGGCCTTGGATAATACAAATAGACAGAAGGTCTCATATTATAAAAGGCTCTTAGAACTTCCCGATAATAGACTATGCAAATCCGTATTTAATGAAATGGTTAGAAAAGGTGACAGCTTTTGGAATTACAAGGAACATGTTTCTAGTTTAATAAATCAGCCTGACGTAAATTTTGGTATAAACATTAAGGAATTTAACAAGTTATATGGATCTCAGGCCAGAGACAAGTTACTAATGGAAGTCTCCTCTAAAAGTAGCCTTGATTTCTATCAACAGTGTTTTGTTAGTTTAGGCAAACAAAACTACTTAAATAACCATAATGATTTTTATGCCTCCCGTCTGAAACTACTGTCAAGAACCGAAACCATACCCCTTCAGAAATATCTGTTCAGGATGCACCTAAGTGCACACAGTAAATGCCTTTTATGCAATAACGGTGAAGATGAAGATCTCGAACATTTTTTGTTAAATTGCCCTGTCCTGTCTAGTGTTCCCGATGAATATTTTAATATTGTCTCTAAACAGTCTAGTGATTATTATATTGGTGTAGACTTTATGGAACAGTCACCTAGTGCCAAATTACAGTTTATTGTTGGTGATATTGGATATGCTTTTAATAATGATATTGGAATATTGTATGATTTTATCGGTAAAATGTATATTGAAACATGTTTTAGATTACGAAGTGAAGTATTGAGTGTTACTGTTTAAAATATTTATCTTATAATATTTTAAACATAATTATAAATGATGTTTTATGGAGAGTTTATGGACAGTTTATAACGTGTGTGTATATATGGCAGATGTCTTATCATATTTTTGTTGCATGTGCTTTTATCATAATAAATGTACATTTTAATAACTGTAGTTAGACGCGCAACCGACACCCCGGTGGTTGGCGCCCCCGATGTAAAGGGGTAGTTTCATAATAAATATATATATATATATATATATATATATATATATATATATATGGACAAAGTGTTTACATTGACTTCCGAAAATATCAACAACTTATTTTACCACGAAAAGTTTATTAAAGTATGTCTTGAACAAATCGAGCTCTCAAAAGTCAATGGTGGTCGGCCTGTAATTTAACAGGTTGATGTAGTTCAACTGCCATACGATCGCGGCTACAAATCACTCGCGGGCCGATAATGAATTGATTCATCCGAAGATATATGAATAAGAAAGTAGGCATATATTTTGCTTCGACTCTGGGATAGTTCATTGGATTTTTTTTACGTTTGATATTTAGAGTTGATGCATTTGTAATTGATTAAATAAACGACCAACCTCCGTCAGACATAGGAAACTTTAGCTTTTCAGCTACTTGCTCTCAAACACTTTCAAAGTATTTGGTTTTGCAATATTTTAACTATTAGCCTACCGTATAAATATTTATCCAGAATTCGTCATGTGCACTAAAGTAGATATCTATGGTTTTTAAGCTTAAAGTAGAATCCGCCATTATTTGGTACTATTAGATCGCAATATCGTACTTACCAACAATGTCAAATATCTGTTAAAATACCAACAATGTCAAATATCTGTTAAAACACCAAAAATGTTAAATATCTGTTAAAAACACCAACAATGTCAATTATCTATTAAAATCACCAACAATGTCAAATATCTGTTAAAAACATCAACAATGTCAAATATCTGTTAAAACACCAAAAATGTTAAATATCTGTTAAAAACACCAACAATGTCAATTATCTATTAAAATCACCAACAATGTCAAATATCTGTTAAAAACATCAAAAATGTCAAATATCTGTTAAAACACCAAAAATGTTAAATATCTGTTAAAAATACCAACAATGTCAATTATCTATTACAATCACCAACAATGTCAAATATCTGTTAAAAACACAAACAATGTCAAATATCTGTTAAAAACACAAACAATGTCAAATATCTGTTAAAAACACAAACAATGTCAATTATCTATTAAAATCACCAACAATGTCAAATATCTGTTAAAAACACCGATAATGTTGTTAAAAACATCAACAATGTCAAATATCTGTAAAAAAACAAAAACAATGTCAATTATCTATTAAAATCACCAACAATGTCAAATATCTGTTAAAAACACCGATAATGTCAAATATCTGTTAAAAACACAAACAATGTCAAATATCTGTTAAAAACACAAACAATGTCAAATATCTGTTAAAAACATCAACAATGTCAAATATCTGTTGAAAACACAAACAATGTCAATTATCTATTAAAATCACCAAAAATGTCAAATATCTGCTAAAAACACCGATAATGTCAAATATCTGTTAAAAACACCGAAAATGTCAAATAGCTGTTAAAAACACCAATAGCGTATTTAAATATCTGTTAAAAACACCAATAATGTATTCAATCATCTGTTAAGAACCACATCGCTGGTGTAATGGTTAGCGTTCTTTACACGAGTGTGGTAGAGCGTTGGTTCGAATCCCGGTTGGATCAAACCAAAGACTATAAAATTGGTATTTGTTTCTTCTCTGTTATGAATGGATGATTTAGGAGAGAGACTTGTTGGCTCGGAATGAAGAGAATGTGTCCCAGTAGATGGACATGTCTACCCGTGGATTATTGTTTCATTGAGCTAGCACTATACAAATCCAACTAGCTGGTCTATGCAAAGCGCGAATCATCATCATTTCTTCGAATACATTTCCTTGCATATATTTTTCTTGCCATAATATAGCTGTGAAATTGCTCACTTGGCATTAAATAACAATCACTCACTAAACCCAATAACATAGCAGCCACGATATAACTGATATATTGTTGAAAGTGGCGTTAAATACCATAACTCTTACCCCTCGTAACGTACCTACCAATAATGGATTCAAATATCTCTCGAGATCTTTGCCTTTACACAATTAAACAAAACAGTAGATACACCAAATGCTATCAGATCTGAATGAGTCACAAACTTAGGAAAACAAATCAACATAGTTTGCGTGTGTCTGATCCATATTCCACCTTCGTAAAAGAAAACGGAGAAATTGATGTATGTGAAATCTCTTGTAGCATGACGGATTGACAAATAAAATAACATCAAGATAATTTGATCACTGACTGCATTGGTATTTGATGGAATGTAAACATGGTTGTATTGACGTCTGCATAGTATTACATTTCCGTAAGCATATTTAATTTATGCATTTCGGATGTTGTCAAACGTCACGTCAATTTATTTCTTCAACAATTAGGATTATTATACCTCACTAACTTCTCATTGGCTTAAATTAAATCACATGACCTGAAACAGTTTTAATGTTTTGTGAAAATTAACCCAAACGGGAAACAACTAGTTGTTTACCGGGTAACAACCCTATTGTTTCCCGGTAAACACACCATTGCGTGCCTCACAAGGGAAACAACTCTTTCAAAAATTTCATAAAATTTCATAAAATTTCAAAATACTAAAATCAATAAAAAAAATAAAAAATAAAGTTCAAAATTTTCAAAAAATTCCAATATTTCAAAAATTCTAAAAAAATTCAAAATTTCAAAAATTTCAAAAAATTCAAAATTTTCATAAGATATCAAAATTTTTTAAAAAATTTCAATATTACAAAATTTGTCAAAATTTATTAAACACACATTTTGCTTAAATACATGTATTTATTTAAATGCCCAATCCTTGGTCTGTTGTTCGGTATAATAAAACAGTTATTGCCTTCAATGGATTGTAAACATCAGAATTGTTAACCCTCAAGGGGTTGTTTCCCTCGGGCTAAAGCCCTCGGGAAAACAACCCCCATCAGGTTAACAATTCTGGATGCTTACATCCATTGAAGGCAATAAGTGTTTATTGTTTTATTTGAAATACATTGTAAAATAGTTTCCCAGATTCCAGACACAAAATAAGAATGAAAAGCAGAAATTATTACGGTATACAGCCATATGATATTTCATGTAAAATGTAATTAATAAAAACGTAAATATAAATGTCAGGAGCGGATCCAGGATATCAAGTTAGGGGGGGGGGGCGCACTTAAAAAAGTTGCGTCGAGCGGAGGGAGGCGCGAATATTTTTGGGGTATTTCGTGTGAAAAATCACGATTTTACGCCAAAAAATCTTATTTTTTTCCAATTTTAGGGGCGCGCGCCGGGTGCGCCCCCCCCCCCCCCCCCCCCCCCCCCCCCCTCCCCCTGGATCCGCCCCTGAATGTTAATCTTAGTGTGCGTTACGCGGTTCTGGAATAACCTTCATCAGGCACGATCAAAGCCGAAGAGTCGAAAAAACAAATAATTTAGATTTGGCGTGCAACATTCTTTGATATTCATACTAGTGCAATATCATTTCAAATCATCACATCTTCAACAGGCTCGTCATTTATAGTTCAGTATAAATATTATCAAGGGGTTATTGTACTGATATTGATGACTTTTTTTTTATGCTATAACCCTATAATACTTTTTTCCCTAAGAATACTGGTCTTTAACCAACCGATTTTACCTTCCTAGCTAGTAGTCAGTTAACTACAAGCATTCATTGACCCTACTATTGTCCATGTTTGCGTTGCCATTCCTTTTTGTGATAGCACGTGGTCTTTTTGAGTGGAAGCTAATCTGTGCAGGTTTTTATCGTTTGTTTATATGTGTGTTGCTGTTGGAGATCAAGTTATCAATGAAGGAAGGGTTGGTATCCTGTTAGCCGGTTTAACCCTGTCACATATGTGCGTCTGTCCCAAACCAGGACATGAATTTCCAACGTCACATGTCGTGATCTCCCCCTTTTTGTGGTCAGTGAGTTAGGTGACACGTGACTGTTCGCTTTGTTGATATTGGTGGAATTGTTGATCATCACTGTTTTAACTATATTTTCATAGTACTATAAAAAATACGTTCGGTAGCTGAGAATTATATTCTCTCAGAAATTTCATCATTTTTCATACAGTTTACAAAACAACGAGGATATCTTAGTTTACAATTTAAATTGCATACGACGCGTTTCTGTCATAGCCATTTTCAGGTATGCTCAAATTCATTGTTGCGAATTTTCGCAAGTCTACTTCCCAACGGAAATAAACATGTTCTGTTTCAAATAGGAATATTTTGACCACGAATTACGAAGATGTATGTTGTATATATATATATATGGGATTGTCAATGTTATTTTGTACAGTTACAGAATCTAGGAAAAGAAAATTGCTAAAATGAATTAACTTCAAAATTCGTATGGAAGAGGAGAGGTTTGGGTCAATAAATCTAGCTTAACCCCGCCACCTTTTTTTTTTTATTGAAGTGCCTGTACCAAGCGGGAAAGTATATGTATGTAATGTATTTGTATCGATTCTACAATTTTTTTTATTGGTTTTTGGAACTGTTCCGACAGTGTTGTATTTTTGTTTTTCATTTCTAGTATTTATTTTATAAAGTGGAGAAATTTGTCGGTAGCCTTTGATAACAATACTTTATACGAACCCAACAAACAACAGAAAGCAAAGTATCAATTTGCATGTTGAAAAGATAATTTTAGCGGTCGGAGATTGTTTTATTCCTTCCTTTGTTAATATTAAAACATGGTCAGTATACTAATTGAAATATCAATAAATGTATCTTTTCATATTTGATCAACCAATTAACATACTTAGAAAGTTCTTTTCAACTTTTGTTATATCTATTTTCGCACATTAGCATACTTTATCATACAATTGTGTGATTCTGGTTATTAATAAAAGAGGTCAAATGATCTTCAGTGTTATTTATTTAGTCATTGACCTACATGTGATAAAGTTTTTCTGATATCTGAATCATGTAGAGTATATACTCTATACAACTTCAAGTGATTTTCTCTATAGTTGAATAAGATGAAAAACGTGAATTTCTATAAGAAAAGAGAGAGAGAAAATAAAATATGAATTATCAATATTAATAAAAAAAAAATAGCATATTTTCTAAAGGTTTGACAAAATAATATCACTAATAAACAAAATCAGCCAATAACGTGTTATCAAAATAAATAATTCATATTTACAGCAAGATGTTTTGTATTGTGAATAGGTTTGGTTTTAAAATTGAACCCTTTATTGTACCGTTTTGGTCTACATAAAACGTTTTTTACTTAAGCTGAATATTTTCAACATTTTTTAACTATGAAAACAAATTTACGAACAATAAATCATTTTTTGGAAAAGGAGGCTGGCATTCTTCAACGTTCGCCCTGATGACACGTTGTGTGTATGTTTCGAAAAGCCTAACTAACGGACTCTCTCTTCAGAGGCTTCAGAGGGGCTGTAATCAGTAGCTGACAAACACAATGCTATATTTCTATACCCCGGATTGTTTTATTGGGGTATTCATTGAAGACATATCCCGGATGTCCATATAAGACAGATAATTCATTGGTATGTATCTTAGTCTCTAGTGTTTACGTTAAAGGCATCATTTCGAAATGTTGACGGTCGGCCTCCCATCATGACCTGTGTACTAATCGTTAATACTTTCTGTGGCCAAGGGGACTACGGATATGTTCCATTTGTCGTAGACACAATTTCTTTCATGTCGTCCTTCATGGCGTTTACCGGATTCTTAACGTGGGTAGCACGACGTATGATATTATTGGAGAAAGAACTGCTTACACTACCAGAAAATATGAATTTACCCACGGTTTGTAGTTGGTTTTATTTTGTTTTATTTTAGTTTTCTGTTTAGTCTTTTTTATTTTGGTCACTGCCTTGTCTGTCTTTCAATTTACGTCTTCTGATTACCCTTTACACATTTAATGTCTTCAAACTTTTCTTAGTGCACAACGAAAAAACAGTGTTAGTAAATCGTTAAAAGTTCTCCTATGGTACTGACACTTGAATTTCCAAAATATCACTTAAAATCTATTATTAATTCTTTCAGTTAACTACTTCAGTGCCTAATAAATATTTGATAGTCTAATTATGATTAAGTCCTTAACCAATCTGTCTAATTCAAGTAAAACCTAATTTAGACAGAAATGTTTACAAATTACAGACAACAATTGAGACGTAATTAGCACTTGCGCAGAAACCAATGAAACCTTGATTATATTGCAGGCAATAAATGAAACTGTTGATTATTATTGCAATAAATAACTAAACCAATGTAATCTCTTGTCCTTGTTCATTATTCATTGTTTGTCGTATTTTAGAATTTTGTACATCCGATCAGAAATATCAGATGTGATCTAATTGTCTACTATTGCTGATAATACATGTAATAGTCTAAATACATCCTGGAGAACGATATAACACATACAACGTTCATGGACAAGAACATTAACAGTTTATGTTTGCAATTATCGCCTTTACTTGTTATAAATGTAGGACAATATTGCATTAAAGAAAAATTTCATAAGAAAAAATGCGAAATGTAGATCAGCAGGAAAAGTGATGAACCTTTAATAAAATGGAGGAAAAAATAATACCACACTGTCGGAACAGTTCTAAAATCCAATAGAAAGAGACAATATTTATACCTCTAATACATGAGCTTCATTTTCCTCACTTGATACAGGCACTTCAATAGCTGTGGCTGGATTAAGGTAGTTTGCAGACCCAAACCTTGTGTCATATTGAAAATTGAAAACAAGCTCTAGTGTTCATTTCCTATCTTACTAATTCATAGGAAACATACACAATACATTTCAAACTTGTTTGTTTTGCTATCAGCATGTAAGAGCATACTGGGCCACATTTATTTTTGTATATTCCAATCCTAAGCTGCCTCTATTGTCATTTGTGTGTTTCAAAGTTCGTGGATATTGAGCTATAAATCACAACAACATCATTAGCCGTGGCAATATTCTCACGCTAAAATTGTGCGTGAAATATATTTCTAATCATAACTAAGTTGTAAATACTTCTAGAAAGAATAAGTTTTCCCAATCTGATAAAATAAACCACCAACTCTAATAATATTCGTTCAAAGATTAAATTTAGAAATATTATGCAAGACATTAGTATTGAACTAGTTAAACAACAATAAAATTGTAGATCTAACATTTAGTGGGTACGACGTATTTCTGTAATAATTTTCAAAATCAGATACGTTCAAATTCAAAAACTATGCATGAATGAGATACACCTTAGTTTTAAGAATAATTACATTACTTAGGAACTGTAAATTTGAATAAAAAGTACATCTAATTAATCATGTAACTGCTGATAGACTAACAAATGCGATAGCTTTCTTAAATAAAACGTAAAGCAGCATTGGAGTATTTTCTTTTCTGTCTGTCGTGGTCGTAATCTCTTTGGAATTGGATTTATGGCTACCTGTGCAATTAGAGCATATCACCACTAATGCTGTGAGTTGGAACCCCGTCAGGCGAGGTGTATTCCATACAATATTATGTGATAAAGTTTGTCAGTGAATTACTACAGATCTGGGTACTCCGGTTTCCTCCACCAATAAAACTGACCGTCACGATATAGATGAAATATAGTTGAAAATGGCGTTAAGCATCATAACCTTAACCCCTGTTCTCTCTGAATATGCATACCCTTCCCAAGCACCCGTTTTTGTTGGGTTCAAGTTCCTCAATCTTCAATTTTCTGCTTAGTGTTTTGTAGATCGTTGTTTGTCCTTTTGTTCTGTTTCTTTTGGCCATTGTATTGTCTGTCCTTCGACTTCTCTTATCATGTAAACCTACAGGACGGGATTGTCGTGGGCGTGGTCGTATGGTTGATGGATTTGCATACACCCACGCAGCCATTTCTCGCCAATTAAGCTTTTGGAGTTTCAATTCCAGACATTGGAGAGGTGTACTCTATACAACTTTATCTGATAAACTTTGCTACTTCCGGTATCCTCCAACAATAAAGCTGACCTCGCTAAATAACTCAAATGTTGTTGAAAGCGGTGTGATGGACATATAACATAAAACATATAGCCGTCTGAGAAGTTGTTTTTAAGGAATCCCTTGTCCTTCGGTTCGTCACGCTATTAATATGTGTGTACGAAGAAAACTACTGAAGTTATGTGAGCAAAACTTGGTCAAAACACTCCTTTAGTAAATTTCTCTTGACTGTTTTATTCGCTGCTTCAATACTGCAAGGAAGAGGCCGTCGTAGTCGTGATCGTATGGTGGTTGGATTTACAACTACCTCCGCAATCAGTACCTATCACTACTAACGTTGCGGCTTCGGATCCCACTCAGTCGATACAACATTATGTGATAAAGTTTGTCAGTAACTTACTGTGTAACAGGGCGGTGATTTGTTCCGGGTACTCCGGTTTCTTCCACCAATAAAACTGATCGCCACGTGCACAATATAACTGAAATATTGTTGAAAGTGGTGTTTAACACCATAAATCAAACCAATACTGCAAGGGAACATTTAACTTCTCGGTAAAACTGAAGGATTGTAAGAATGATATTTCAAGCCTTGTATATTTAATGATTTTTTCTGGAGTCTTGATAAATGTTATTGTTTCTATGAATACCTATTTATTATGTATTATTTCTAAGGAATATTTATTTATTATTTATTATTTCTAAAGAATATCTATTTATGTATTATTTCTAAAGAATATCTATTTATTATGTATTATTTCTAAAGAATATTTATTTATTATTTATTATTTCTAAAGAATATCTATTTATTATTTATTATTTCTAAAGAATATTTATTTATTATTTATTATGTCTAAAGAATATCTATTTTGGGATGGAAATTAACCTTTTAATGACAATCCCGTCCTGTAGCTTTACATGATAAGATAAGTAGAAGAACAGACAATACAATGGACAAAAGAAACATATTTGATGGATTAATTTAAAAGCATATTCACCCTTTGCATACAACCCGTATAAAATTAGATATATATAGCAAACTTGTAAGTTATGTGGACAGGTTTTCTGTCATAACATTTTCCCCAAAGATAACCTTTTTGCGGTTTCTTCGAGGTTGGGTTGAAATGGTTCACATGTTGGTGCGATTTTTGCATAGAACCTCTTTATTAATTAATTTGCATGACTACAGAAAAATAAGTATGCTTAGGTCTACTAAAAGTCATTGGATTTCTACCTTTAGCATTGATGTCCCTAAGGAGAGGTGGGATTCAAAAGAATCCCTTTAATTATTTGTATTGTATCATATTGAAATTTATCATATTGTACTATATTTATTAATTAATAAAATATGTTTAAATTAAAATGAGAAGGAGTGTATGATCAAACACCTCGTTCAAATGCCTTGTGTTTTCAACAATATCAAATACAATAACATAGGCCCATCTGGGAGGGGTTGCAATTGTGCTCGCTTGGGAAACTTGTGTGACAGATCACTATTGGGATTACCCATATGTTGTTCTTGAAGGATAAATGCGTGAATAATTAAACATAGGAGGGATATCCCTGGTAGGCATTACATACAGTAACATTGTTTAATTTTGAGGTGAATAAATATATAACATGCCTAACTAGTTATTGTTTTCCTATAGACTGCTGACTAAATCAGTTTATTTAGTACAATACAGTCATGAAATAATTCTATATAGTTCAACCTATTCATGATGTCGATCATATAATTTCCTAAGCATTAACGTATGCTTAGGTTTCTTTTAGCTTGGCTGTGTAATCCTCTGTTCAACCATTCGCGATCAGAAGAATGCACTGTTTTAGAAAAGTAATTGGGATATAAACAACCCGTAAACAATTGAGAGAACAGTGTGGCTACTCAAGAAAGGAAAACTTACTACTGAGAAATCGAAGTCATCACGATTGTCAATTATCTGCAAAACAATTATTATTGTCAATATGTATGTATAAGTCTACCTACGATATGGATCTATCAGTAATTTCTGTTTCTTCGACTTCACTGGAATGTATATGTGTTAAGCGTTTTTAATTAATAAAGCATTTATACATCGAAACGCAACCGTGCTACAGGCTTCACGTGCCTTATTCTTATTTTTGGGAACCGGTGGATAAAAGTAGCAAGTATGGATGCACAGTATGCTCTGGTGGAAATGTTTACAATCTGTTAAACAAGCCTCTCATCAAACATGCTGTCCACCTAAGCGCCCAGCATTATGTCAATGCTATTTATAGTCTCTCTCTCTCTCTCTCTCTCTCTCTCTCTCTCTCTCTCTCTTTCTCTCGACATCCAGTACTATAGATTAAAACCTCTGCTGAAATGGTTGTCGACTATACACTACAAAGAAAACTAAAGATTGAGTTACATGCGATTGCATGGTAGTTGAATTTACATCTACAAACGCAATCAGTGCCAATCACCTTTAAAGTTGTGGGTTGAATTCCAACTAGTGGCGAGGTGTTCTCTATACATCTTTAATTCAGTTTTCCGTTGATGCTCTGATTTCCCTAACTAATTAATCTCACCGCATACATTAAGGAAAAATATTCTTCACAGTGGCGTTAAATATCAATTGCCCAAATCGTAATTAACGGTATTTTGGGCATTTTTTTTTTTTTGTCTTTCTTTGATCTCACCGAGTGATATTTTCAATATCAACCAACTTATTCTGATGCTGAAATTTATCAGTCTGACGTCAAGCATATTATGAAGTTACTGATAAAAATCAATAACGCCAGTTTTGAATGTCTCGATATACATTATCAGTATCCGACTCGCTTTAATACTAGCGATAATGTCTTTCTCAACTTTCATAACAACTGTTATTCTACATACATTTACTATTTATGCTACAAACACAACAGTAATTGGTATTATGCAAATCATTGGGTTATTATCAATTGTTCCATGCAACAAAATTGCTGTAAATATATATATAAAAAATGAAATTATGAAAATAATAAAAACATACCCTTAATCAATCAGAACGCATCAGATCGTGAAATGTTTAATCAATGATCAATACCGTTGATTAATTGACCCATCTTGTTTTGACTGCTATCTAACCTCTGTTTCGTTGGAAGTTTGTCATCATATATCATACCCACGTCATCACCGCCGTTCCGCAAAATTAATAAAATACAATTCCACATAAATCGACAGTTAATAATCATATAGCCGAGATGAAATGATAAACTTTAACTAAATTAGAAAAATATAAATTATATCGCTGTCAAGAAAGGCACAAGATGAGTGGTACAAATATAAAATAAAGACAACTGTATATGAAAATAAAGAATCGGGATAGATCACCAAAATACCAGTGAACCACATAATCGAAGGAACTAAAATATCGGACAATATGAAATCCTAAAAACTATCAGGAATGGGACTAAGTGTTTCGAATGGGAATGTTGTTCAATGAATTTATTTTTATGTTACTAATTGATATTTAAATAGAACAGGGGACGCTAATCCTTCCGGTCAATCTGGAGCACCTTCCCTTCGTCTTTACTGAGCATATGGTCACACTTCTCGTCATTTCGAGCCACGTGGTCGGAGTTCGTTGTCGTCCGGGGCACCTGGTCGCTTTCTTCGTTATTCTGGACGTACCCAACATCCTTCCGGGGCACGTATTCATGGTATTCATCCTTCACGCCTGGTCGCAGTCCTCGTCATTTGGAACATCGGGTCGAATTCCTGGTCACCTTTCGTTGTTGGAGAGGCTAATGGGGTTGGTGATCTTGTTCCTTGTTGTTTACATCCATGTCATACCTTTACTTGACGATACCTTCTGACTTTGTGATCACACATAAGACTGTCCAAGCCATCTAAAGTGACATAAATCGTAGATATCTAAATTAGTTCGCATGATGGTTTTTTCTGGAATAACTTTCATGAAGTACGTTCAAATTTAAAAGTCTTTCGGAGCAAGCATTCTAAATGTCATAAGCATAATACCCAAAATTGGCGACGGTTAACTACGCCTTGCAGATGTCCTAAGCATAATGCCCAAAATTGGCCACGTTTAACTATGGCGACGGTTAACTATGGCGATGGTTAACTACGCCTTGCGGAAGTGAACCTTAGCTTTAATAATTATTACATTATTTAGGAACTGTAAATTTCAATAATACATATATTAAGCCATAAAGACTGACTTTTAGAAGAATTATACCATCGAGAACTAATAGTCTATCAGTAGTGGTATCAAGCGAGCGATAGTAAGACAGATATATATTGTATTTTGTTAATTCCGGACCATTTACTGGAAAATATATCTTACTCTGTGTTCGCAACATCAACTTATTACCAGAATTATAACTCTGCCAAGTTATTCTACTTAGTGCACAACTGGAAAACGTTTTATAAAAAATAAACTGAAAACCCAAAAAACACCACATTGTCGGAACATTTCCAAAAAGGACTAGAGAAATCGTAGAAAGAGGTAAAAACGATACCACTAATACACAAATACATGACTTCCTACTTTCTAGGCTTGTAATATGCACTTCAATAAAAATTGGCGGAGTTAAGCTAGTTTTATGAACCCAAGTCTCTCCACTTGGTGAAATGATCCGGTCATGCAAGTGCTGTCCATATGTCAATATAATGCCAACCCTCACAATTCGGTTTTTTTTTTAACCTTAATATAGAATGATTTGTCTCTTCGTTTAGACTTTGATGTTTCTATATTACAAGGGCGCGTGTACAGACACTACAACACTGACATTGATCCTTCTTTAAATATTTGTCAATTATGATGTTAATCTACAAAGGTTATATTTAAATGTCCCTTTATGATCCTTATCTTCATCTCTATAGAATGTTTTTTCTCGTATTAATTTCTATTGGATATCTATTCTCTCTAGACATCGAAATGTAAATACACAAAAACAGAATACTAAAATACCATAAAGAACTTTACACAGACTCTATACTGAATAGACAAACATTAAATAAAACTATAAATTTACAACCATCGTCAGCGATTAAACATAATTATATATTTTTAGGTTGGAAAAATGTCAATATAGCGTTGTGTAAATATATTGTATTGTCTGTAAAAATGAAAAAGTACAGGAAAATAAGACATTAAACTGTGCACGTAGTTTACTTCCCACTTTATAATATTCAGGTTATCAAATGTTCTAAAATATGACTTCACCTAAGAAATCGATGTTTTAACGCCAGAAGATTGTTTTTCGATTTTATACAAAATTTAATAAAAATCAAAGATTTCAGTTGGAATTTGGTGTAAAACCACAAATAACGGACTGATTTTTGACATGAGAAACTGCATTTTGGTCTCAAAGTATATTTGTTTGTGTTATTAAGGTAAAATGTTAGTTAAAGCAAAAATAGTTGTTTGGATATTAAAGGCCTGTAATATCAGGTAAAAGTGGTAGTGTTTTATGTTAGTAACTCAACAAAAATGTTTTGAGACTAAAATGCAGTTTCTCAAACCAAATGTCCGTCCGCTGAATTCAAATACAACTGGCAGATGTGTTTCATATACGTGTAAGGTTTTTGGATGTCTTTGTACAGTTTATTGTTTATCGTTTGTTATATAAATGTATTGTTAGAGATATTCAGTTATCAGGGAGGGAAGGTTGGGGTCCCATTAGCCAGTTTAACCCCACCGCATGCATGTGCCTGTCACAAGCCAAGACCTGGATTTCCAACGTCATATGTTGTGGTCCCCATTTTTGTGCATCAGGGAGTTAAGACAAGAGTTGATTTTTCATTGTGTTGATATGGGTGGAATTGATGACCATCACTATCTAAACTTTATTTACATAATACTATTCTAGTATTTACAGAACATACATTAATTTGTATCTGAGTGAAGAGTTAGATAGTCTCTCGTGTCCATTTACATCCATATCATTTCTTACTAACTGACTGAGATGTCTCTGGTGTCCATTTACATCCATATCCTTTCTTACTAACTGACTGAGATGTCTCTGGTGTCCATTTACATCTATATCCTTTCTTACTAACTGACTGAGATGTCTCTGGTGTCCATTTACATCCATATCCTTTCTTACTAACTGACTGAGATGTCTCTGGTGTCCATTTACATCTATATCCTTTCTTACTAACTGACTGAGATGTCTCTGGTGTCCATTTACATCTATATCCTTTCTTACTAACTGACTGAGATGTCTCTGGTGTCCATTTACATCTATATCCTTTCTTACTAACTGACTGAGATGGTTATTCAAATGTTGTTAAAAACAATTAACAAAATAATCACGAAAAATGACAGACTATTTTAAAGAGTATCGAAAGAAAAATATATATCTAACTGCGCAGTATTTTATAAGAGTCAAGTGTATTTTACGTCATTGTCAACAATATTTCAGAACTCAGAACTTTAGTTGTGATAGGCACTGATATATTATCCATATTTTGGCTATCCCGCGTGTTGTGATAGGCACTGATATATTAGCCATATTTTGGCTATCCCGTGTTGTGATAGGCACTGACTTTATTAGCCATATCTTGGCTATCCCGTGTTGTGATAGGCACTGATTTTATTAGCCATATTTTGGCTATCCCGTGTTGTGATAGGCACTGATTTTATTAGCCATATTTTGGCTATCCCGTGTTGTGATAGGCACTGATTTTATTAGCCATATTTTGGCTATTCCGTTTATGCGTGTTGGTGTACTTGCTACCAACAACTTTTTTAATTATTTGGCTGTTCAATTATTGGGTCCATAAAACTAGCGTAACGCCACCACTTTTTATTGTAATGTCTGTACCAAGTCAGCAATAATAATAATTCTTTATTCCATAAGTAAATACAACTTATAGGATTTACAATACAAATATATTTTACATTATGCAACATTATACAATTATAGCAATTACAATATAATGTTTATAATATAATATAGCGGAGTATGGCATACATAATAAAATAAAATAATTTTCAACAGAAATACATGTATATAAGTTTTACAATCAATTACCGGTCTTACGAATTTTCTCTGCAGTATATAAGCAGCAAAGAGAGTGGCCATACATATGTGTGCTAGGAGAGAGTGGCCATGTATATGTGTGCTAGGAGAGAGTGACCATGTATATGTGTGCTAGGAGAGAGTGGCCATGTATAGGTGTACTAGGAGAGAGTGGCCATGTATATGTGTGCTAGGAGAGAGTGGCTATGTATATGTGTGCTAGGAGAGAGTGGCCATGTATAGGTGTACTAGGAGAGAGTGGCCATGTATATGTGTGCTAGGAGAGAGTGGCTATGTATATGTGTGCTAGGAGATAGTGGCCATGTATATGTGTGCTAGGAGAGAGTGGCCATGTATATGTGTGCTAGGAGAGAGTGGCTATGTATATGTGTGCTAGGAGATAGTGGCCATGTATATGTGTGGTAGGAGAGAGTGGCCATGTATATGTGTGCTAGGAGAGAGCGGCCATGTATAGGTGTGCTAGGGGTATCAATTTTGCTTCTGTTCCTACGAATTTTTGGATTGGATGTTAGACCTGTTCTGACAGTATGGTATTTTTGTTTCGTTTTTAATTTTTATTATTTTATCAATAATATTGATTTTAACCTTATGTTTATCATTACTTTCTGATTACATTTAGATTACTCTTTTGACATATTTGTTTCATAAGTAAATCGTATATTATATTTCCTTAGATATGTTTTGTGTGAAGGAATATTTATCATGAAATTATTTTTTAAATAATGTAGAAAGTTTTAAAAATAGAAATATAAAGTTTATTGGCATTAATGATATAGATATGTTTTTGCAATATAACACTTTAATTAATTTCATTTTTCAAATATAAAGTTCAAATCTCTTCATTACCGCGCCGTTACGACATCATTTAATTAAATATTATTAGCTAAATTACAATAAAAGCTAATACAGTTGGATATTGCTGCAAAAGTTTTATTCTATTATAATTTTGCCTTCAAAGACTTGATATAAAAACAAATAATTTCGATGGAGTATAAAAATTTCAATTGCAACAAAACACACAAACTCCAAAACATTATAGATTGAAAATAGTAGGACTTTCACGATTCCACTCTTGATCAAAATACATTAAACTCATATTTATGTCTTTTTGACAAACATTTTATTTAACAAAAAGTGATGCATCTCACTGAAGTTGACAATAAATTCAGGTAATTATCTGTGTCATAATAAGACCTTAATTACCTATTATACCTGCTGCACAGGTTAATTGCTATTTAATGATCAACAATACACTTTTTATTGGATTTTTTTTTTTAATATTTTATAAATGTGCAAGAATATTTAATGATGTTTACTAGAAGATTGTAGGCAGATGTAATGAGACAACATTCTACACAACAAACTTTAAATTATAAAGTAGATTCAAATCGTTGTTTTAATTTGTGATCGTATTATGGTATTGCACTGAAAACTTATTGATTGGTAAATAGTATACACTTATTGACTGGGTATGAGGGTAATAGCATTGTTATTGTCCCCAAGGTACCAACTATTTTCCGAGGCAACGCCGAGGAAAATAGTTGGTACAGAGGGGACAATTAAAGTGCTATTACCCGAATATCAAGTCTATAAGTGTTTTATTGTACTGAACAACTGTGCAATTCAAAATTCTAAATTAGGTCCTTTTCTGATGGATTTCTAGTCTACTTTATTAATGCTTTTTAAAACTAATACATTTTCATGTGTGCATTTGAAGAAGAAATTAAATTTTTTTAAGCAAAAAAAACCATGTGATTAAAGTTCTATTCACCGACCGGTGAATAGTCATTTGTGCTATTCACCGGTGAATAGTACTTTTCAGACAAATTGAATGAAACTATGGAAATAGTATTTTTATTGCAATCAATAAAATTTATATAGAAAAAAGTATGAGAAGTATAATAATGACAGTTATTGTATGCGTATTCAGCGCCAGAACAACGTCAACGATATTTCAAAGTTACATGGAAATCGGTGAGAAATAGGACAAAAAGATAATACTTTTGTTTTCCACTAGGAAACTATGTGGTACTAGACAGGAATGGAAAAAAACCTTTATGTAGTAGCGACAATATGCTTACTCCTTTTCGAAATCTACATCAGAACCGTGACACTCTCCAAACAATGCATCCTTTATGGCTTACGGTCACTTGTCATTCAGTGTGCACCAGTAAAAACATAATTCAAGTTCCAAGTAAGAAATGCATTCTAAAGATGATATATTGACAGATGTACATGACACACACACACATGCACACGGTTGTACACGGTCCTGTAATGTCTGTAATGTCTGTACTGTCTCTACTGTCTGTAATGTCTTTAATATCTGTAATGTCTGTACTGTCTGTACTGTCTGTAATATCTGTAATATCTGTAATGTCTGTAATGTCTGTAATGTCTGTAATGTCTGTAATGTCTGTAATGTCTGTACTGTATGTAATGTCTCTAATGTCTATGATGTCTGTAATGTCTGTAATATCTGTACTGTCTGTAATGTATGCAATGTCTTTATTGTATGTAATGTCTGTAATGTATGTAATATCTGTAATGTATGTAATGTATGTAATATCTGTACTTTATGTAATGTCTGTAATATCTGTACTGTCTGTAATGTATGTAATATCTGTAATGTCTGTAATGTCTGTAATGTCTGTAATGTATGTAATGTCTGTACTGTATGCAATGTATGTAATATCTGTACTTTATGTAATGTCTGTAATGTATGTAATGTCTGTACTGTCTGTAATGTATGTAATATCTGTACTTTATGTAATGTCTGTAATGTATGTAATGTCTGTAATGTCTGTAATGTCTGTAATGTCTGCAATGTCTGTACTTTATGTAATGTCTGTAATGTATGTAATGTCTGTACTGTCTGTAATGTATGTAATATCTGTACTTTATGTAATGTCTGTAATGTATGTAATGTCTGTAATGTCTGTAATGTCTGCAATGTCTGTACTTTATGTAATGTCTGTAATGTATGTAATGTCTGTACTGTCTGTACTGTATGTAATATCTGTAATGTCTGTAATGTATGTAATGTCTGTACTGTCTGTACTGTATGTAATATCTGTAATGTCTGTAATGTCTGTAATATCTGTAATGTCTGTAATGTCTGTAATATCTGTAATGTCTGTAATGTATGTAATGTCTGTACTATCTGTACTGTCTGTACTCTCTGTAATGTCTGTAATATCTGTAATGTCTGTAATGTCTGTAATGTCTGTAATGTCTGTAATGTCTGTAATGTCTGTACTGTATGTACTGTCTGTAATGTCTGTACTATCTGTACTGTCTGTACTCTCTGTAATGTCTGTAATGTATGTAATGTCTGTAATGTCTGTAATGTCTGTAATGTCTGTAATGTCTGTGATGTATGTAATGTCTGTGCTGTATGTAATGTCTGTAATGTATGTAATGTCTGTAATGTCTGTATTGTCTGTAATGTCTGTAATGTCTGTAATGTCTGTAATATCTGTAATGTCTGTACTGTATGTAATGTCTCTAATGTCTATGATGTCTGTAATGTCTGTAATATCTGTACTGTCTGTAATGTATGCAATGTCTTTACTGTATCTAATGTCTGTAATGTATGTAATATCTGTAATGTCTGTAATGTATGTAATATCTGTACTTTATGTAATGTCTGTAATATCTGTACTGTCTGTAATGTATGTAATATCTGTAATGTCTGTACTGTCTGTACTGTATGTAATATCTGTAATGTCTGTAATGTATGTAATATCTGTAATGTCTGTAATGTATGTAATATCTGTAATGTCTGTAATGTATGTAATGTCTGTACTGTCTGTACTGTATGTAATATCTGTAATGTCTGTAATGTATGTAATGTCTGTACTGTCTGTACTGTATGTAATATCTGTACTGTCTGTAATGTATGTAATATCTGTACTTTATGTAATGTCTGTAATGTATGTAATGTCTGTAATGTCTGTAATGTCTGCAATGTCTGTACTGTATGTAATGTCTGTAATGTCTGTAATGTCTGTAATGTATGTAATGTATGTAATGTATGTAATGTCTGTAATGTATGTAATGTATGTAATGTCTGTAATATCTGTACTGTATGTACTGTCTGTAATGTCTGTAATGTCTGTACTGTATGTAATGTCTGTAATGTCTGTACTGTATGTAATGTCTCTAATGTCTGTAATGTCTGTACTGTATGTAATGTCTGTAATGTCTGTACTGTATGTAATGTCTCTAATGTCTGTAATGTCTGTAATGTATGTAATGTATGTAATGTCTGTACTGTATGTAATGTCTCTAATGTCTGTAATGTCTGTAATGTATGTAATGTCTGTAATGTCTGTAATGTCTGTAATGTATGTAATGTCTGTAATGTCTCTAATGTATGTAATGTCTCTAATGTCTGTAATGTCTGCAATGTATGTAATGTATGTAATGTATGTAATGTCTGTAATGTATGTAATGTCTGTAATGTATGTAATGTATGTAATGTATGTAATGTCTGTACTGTATGTAATGTCTCTAATGTCTGTAATGTCTGTAATGTATGTAATGTCTGTAATGTCTGTAATGTCTGTACTGTATGTAATGTATGTAATGTCTGTAATGTCTGTAATGTCTGTACTGTATGTAATGTCTGTAATGTCTGTAATGTCTGTAATGTATGTAATGTCTCTAATGTCTGTAATGTCTGTAATGTATGTAATGTATGTAATGTATGTGATGTCTGTACTGTATGTAATGTCTCTAATGTCTGTAATGTCTGTAATGTATGTAATGTATGTAATGTCCGTAATGTCTACTGTATGTAATGTCTGTAATGTCTGTAATGTCTGTACTGTATGTAATGTCTCTAATGTCTGTAATGTCTGTGCTGTATGTAATGTATGTAATGTCATTAATGTCTGTAATGTCTGTACTTTATGTAATGTCTGTAATGTCTGTAATGTCTGTAATGTCTGTAATGTCTGTAATTTCTGTAATGTCTGTGCTGTATGTAATGTATGTAATGTATGTAATGTATGTAATGTCTGTACTGTATGTAATGTCTATAATGTCTGTAATGTCTGTAATGTCTGTAATGTATGCAATGTCTGTAATGTATGTAATGTCTGTAATGTATGCAATGTCTGTAATGTATGTAATGTCTGTACTGTATGTAATGTCTGTAATGTCTGTAATGTCTGTAATGTCTGTAATGTCTGTAATGTCTGTAATGCATGTTATGTCTGTAATGTATGTAATGTCTCTACTGTCTGTAATTTATGCAATATCTGTAATGTCTGTAATTTCTGTAATGTATGTAATGTATGTACTGTCTGTAATGTCTGTAATGTCTGTAATATCTGTAATGTCTACAATGTCTGTAATGTCTGTAATGTCTGTAATGTCTGTAATGTATGTACTGTCTGTAATGTCTGTAATGTCTGCAATGTCTGTAATGTCTGTAATGTCTGTAATGTCTGTAATGTCTGTAATGTCTGTAATGGGAATCGATTTTGTTTCGGTTTCTACGATTTTCCTATTAAATTTTGGAATTGTTATGACTGTGTGATATTTTATTGTTTCTGATTTTATTATTTAATTTACATTTGGACTTATTATCGTTCAACATTCAATGAGCAGTATTTTAGCTATATAAAACGCGAGAACAACCTTGCAACCAATAAATCATGCAGATAAAAAGTTGGCACTAGAATGGGTTAGGGTATGGTGTTTAACGCCGCTTTCAAAATATTTCAATTATATATTGGCGATCATTTTTGTTGGTAGAGGAAACCAGAGTACTTGCCGTAAGTCACTGACAAGTTTTATCACATAATGTTGTATCGAGTACACATCGCCACTCACAACTTTAATGGTGATAGGCACTAATTGTATAGGTAGTTGTAGATCCAACTACCACACGATCACGATCATGACGACCAATGGCTTTAGGGTGGAAACTTGAGATTGTCACAGAAAAAATTACGATAATGGATTGGATATGGTCAGAATGGTTTGCTGTACAACGAGTAACCAACGACCATCCGTACCAATATGTAACTCATTGGAAGCAGCTACAAATTTGACTTTTATGTCTTTTAAGAACGTGGCATCCTCCATATTACGATGCGCTCATTTACGTCCCGTTTTACGGCTGAGTTGTGTAATCCTAGCGGACGACCCTTTCGATAGTGCTAAAAATTATAAGGTAAAATTCATTTAGGAATCAATACTAACTATATGCAAGTGTAGTTTTAACATATGCGTATTTAAAAGCAAGTACGCATAGTCTAAAATGCATTTAAAAGTTGATATCCTTCCATGGTTGACCATTAAAAGCGCTTCCGATTATTTCAGGGTTGTACCATACAGATAAATAATGTCATATTTTCATAATCAGGGGTTAGCGTCAGGTCCAATTATATTATGAATATACTTCTAAATCTTGCACAAAAGGTTTTCTAAGAACATCTCAATTGCCAGTAAGCATATTGTGTTCAGCCTCTAATTTATACATCAAGAACAAAGAGTTAGTGTCACTCCTGGTTTGACTTTCTATCAGATATCACTTCATTTAAATGAACTTTTACAGATATGGGAGAAAGTTTATACAGAGATTGACAACAATTTAACATATATCAGCAGTGGAACAAACGAAAACTACCTCTCATCCAAATTAATTGAACACAATGAAAACATAGATATCTAATTCAGAGTACCCCACGCGTTTCTGTAATAACCTTCCTCGGGTGTGCTATAACCTTCCCCGGGTGTGCTCATATTCTGCAGATTAGAAAGACAAAATGACTATCACTACATATGCTGGTGGAAATTCAGGTTCTGACTTGGCACATGCACAAAAGATATGAAGAGGTTAAACCGGTAGATGGAACCCCAAACCTCTTCCTCTAGATATTTGAATCTCTAATGGTATTAGACATAACAGAACATTTTAAAAACATGCTAAGATTCGCTTCCACTTAAAAAGTCAACACACTACATTTGTTTTACAAAATTGAACCACAACAACAACAGGATTAGTGAATGCAATGCAAGGTAATTAACCGACTTCTAGCAAAGAAGGTAAAATCTGTTGGTTCAAGACCACATAAATGATACTTCAGAGAGATTTGATATCAATTAGTGAGAGATAACTTCGAGGGAGACCAGAATAAATATGTCATTAATTGGATGGAATTAAATCTAGAATATAAAACACAATGAAACCTGTCCAAACCTTCTTCAGAACAGTTTTTACGTTCGGAATAGACAGGTGTTCGGTTTATACAGAATAAATTAACAACAATGTCCTACATTGGGACTTAATGTAAAGTTCTGTTTATACAGGATTCTGTTTTACTTAGGGTTTGGTTTTGATAGTTGACACTGTAATTAGAATTGGAATGAAATATAAATGTACTGATCTAGTTGGATCTCCTAATTCTACAATCAAATTGTATATAATATTAGCAGAGAAAACCTGTCTTAAAGAGGCAACTTTATATGCTTAATTATAGAATTTTCCAATGATTTAATAAGCTTAGATGTGTCAAATTTGAACTTTAACCTATTAATATTATCCCCATAGAAACATAGATGGAAAAAACCGTTTTTGATCAAATCTCTGCTTGTAGAGTCGTATTTGTATATACAAAATCTTTACACGTGTAGCGGTGAAAACCATATATTTCAGAAACGCGTTGTGCGCCCTCAGTTTGATATCTACATTTTTATTATAGAGAAAATATAATTGTATATTATGTATTTTAATGTGAATAATATATAAATATATTTGCTATGACCTGAATGTTCAATAATCCCTTAATGTAATAATTATGAATATTAATAAAATACCTGAGTTACACCTAGATATAATTAACCAACTGACATAAAACAATACGAGGATATTTGATTGGATGATATTTAAAACGTAATTAGTACAGAAACATAAGAAAATGTATCATTATTCATACATTGAATTATCGACCAAACATAATTTAAAATAACAAAGTTATTCTTTTATTAATGATCATAAACCACGTGTGACAGATGTGTTGTTAGAAATGTTTGAAGATGCCAAAAGGGATAATCTGAACCCTTAAATCTAAAAGGGATAATCTGAACCCGTAAATCTAAAAGGGATAATCTGAACCCGTAAATCTAAAAGGGATAATCTGAATCCGTATATCTAAAAGGGATAATCTGAACCCGTAAATCTAAAAGAGACAAGACAATGCAATGGGCAAACACCATAACCTTAACCCTAGTACAAAAGAATACTTGTCGATTCCTCAATATTATTTGTAATAGACACTGTTGTTTTGAGATTCTGATGCTAACAGTAATTTACTGATTAATGTCGTGAATCATATTTATTGCCGGTCATCTACGGAAATAAATGTTGGTTAATAGAATACGGATGTAATGATACTTTATACAGTTAAACTTATGACTGATTCAAGTAATAACAGAATAATCAAACGGAAGCATTACAGAGACGGCAATAATAACAGCAATAAGAATACGCACAATTATCATTGAAACGGATACAGTATCCATCTGTTGTTAATGTAATGTATATTGAAGGTTCCCATTAACAGATGCAGTAACACCGCTCTATTATTGTGACCGTCCTTAGTGTATCACCACAATATTTAAGACACATCCTAGATTTTCATCGACTTTGTACGGTGTGTGTACTTAGACTGAGGTTAACATATGAGTGGGTTCGTATTGTGGATGACTATATTGTTGACTATTGTTGGGTGATGTTTGTTTTCCAGATCTTTTGCTTTTTATGTAATGTTTTGTAGATCGTTGTTTGTCCTTTTTCTTTTGGTCATTCTGTTGTATGTCCTTCTTCGACTTACGGTTTCTGATTACCCTTTTGGTATCTTCAAACTACATATTTTTAAATCTTTATCTTTGTTTTTGATCTGTTGTTGTTTATATCCGGTTCCACCTCTACTTCTATTGTCACTTGAACCGTGTCAGTAGTAAAAGAGTTAGCGTGCTCACCTGGAGTGCGGTAGTTCATGAGTTCGATCTCCGGTCAGATCAAGCCAAAGATTATCAAATAAGGGTAATAACAAAATTACCGAACTCCGAACAATCTAACAAAGGGAAAGTCAAAATTCATAAGTATATAAACAGACAAAATCAGTCAGCAACCGGAAAACTGTGAAAACCGTAATGACCCTGACTTGGTACAGGCATTTCTAAAGAAATGGTGGGTTGAATCAGATTTTAAAGCGCCAAACCTCCCCCTTTCATTACGGCTCAAAGTTTCCGGCTGTCACTATAACAGTATTTACAACAATACTTGAACAAAACAGGTAAAACAGTTGTCAAATCAGCGCCAACTGTCAAAAAAACTTTTACGTATATGCTGTTTCTGCGCTAAGCACGCAGCATTGAGGATTAAGAGCAAAGACTTGCTGGCTCGGGATCAGGATAATATGTCCGAGTGGAGCAACATGTCTATCTGCAGACTAGTGGTTCAGTGAGCTAGCACTATAAATATTCATCTAAGCGTGTTGGTCTAGTAGAAATTGGATACCATCTAATCGAAATATAAAATTGTTCACGCCATGATATAGCTGATAAATTGTTCACGCCATGATATAGCTGATAAATTGTTCACGCCATGATATAGCTGATAAATTGCTCACATGGCGTTCAATAAATTGTTCACGCCATGATATAGCTGATAAATTGTTCACGCCATGATATAGCTGATAAATTGTTCACGCCATGATATAGCTGATAAATTGTTCACGCCATGATATAGCTGATAAATTGCTTACATGGCGTTCAATAAAAATCACTCACTCACTCACTATATTATGACTTTAAAACTATGTGTCTTCTGTGGATAGAAATTGTGAGTCAGTGAGTATAGTATAAAGCAAAGAACTATTTGTCAGTGTATATGGTCGTAAACAAGTTATTTTTGATTAGATATTGATCATAGTTGTGTTGAACTAAAACCAAAGCACTTAGTTGGATTTTTTTGTGGTGCTAATAGAGAAAAGTGCACATGTAGATATGTTGCTCCACTTGAAGAAATTATAGTGACTCCGAACCAACAAAGTTTGGCTCTTATTCCTTTATGCTACATGCTTAAAAATTGTTATGCTTAAAGTAAAATCAATATAATTCATACTTTATTTTATATTTCGCAACTGGTATATTATCATTTCAATACATTCGGCTAATAGTGTAGCGAAAGTAATGATATTGGGTGTATTTATGATATTTCTTCATAAAATATTTTGTGACCTTAAAAAGCTGTTATTTTTCAAATATTAATGGAATTTGTTTTGTCACGAAGTAAACTCGAAATACAATTATAGGTGTATAGGTAATGGCCCTTTAACATGACAAATGGCAATATTGGTGTATAGATCCTTTTCATTATTAGTTGCAATGAAGGTAGAAAGAATTGCCTTTCATAAACATCAATATATTCAAAGGTGTGACTTCCTCTCAGAATAATCAAGATAAATACGGTCGAACCTGCCTTAAAGGGCACCTCCATATAGCAAAACACTGTCTATAAAGGGTAGCCTTATTTTTCCTATTTATGAATAGTGCATATAATTTTAACCTGCAGATAAAGGGCCACTGCTCATAATGGACACTTTCCAGGTTCCCTTGTGTGCCCTTTATATTCAGGTTTGACTGTATATAATATCAATGTTCGTGTCTACAAGCAGTTATCAGTGACAAATGTGAATAAGAATACAATAAAGCCTCGCACTGAACATGACATTTGTGAAGACAATATCTTATAAATGTCCACATTGTGTAGAATAATCTGTATTAAAAGGTTAATAGTTCAATCGTTCCCATTCGGAAATGTACAGTGAACATGTCTAATCCGAACCCTGAATGAAACGAAATCCTGTATAAACCAAACTTGAAATAAAGTACCAATGTCAGAAATCTTTGTTATTTTAATCTGTATAAAACAAACGCCTGTATATTCCAGACACAAAAGTTGATCACAAGGTGGCTGGGTTAAACATGCTTCACTGTATTACCAAAAGAGTGGCAAATATTTTAATGTAAACACGAGTTAAATAATGATATTAGATTAGACATGCGTCCATATATCGTACTCATCAATACACAAGGTATACATTGATAGCTGTAAATGTGTTAATACTTCAGAGAATACTATATTAAATAGACTTTAACAGTAGACGAATAGAGACAAATGTTGTAGACTGATTTACAATATGACATTGAGATCTCTGTTTCCTCAACTGTGTATTGAAAAGATTAGATACACCAAAGGGGTAATCAGATGTCTTACATCGAAGAAGGACACACAAAGGACAAACAACGATCTACAAACATTAAACAGAAAACTAAACCCTACTGAAAACTAGGGCTGAGCTCATGTGCTTCGGAAGGGAATACTCTTGTTACAAACTCGATGATAAGTTATGAATGAGAATACTTCACGATGAGTAGCATGAACAAGCGGGTGATTCTACGTGCAATCATTCCAGGGATATGAACAGGCGGGTGATTCTACGTGCAATCATTCCAGGGATATGAACAGGCGGATGATTCTACGTGCAATTATTCCAGGGATTTTTATGGACTTTCTTAACTTTTGCTATTGCTTGTTGTATTCTACTAAATGTTTGTAAGACTTTATTTTATGTAATGATCGTTCCCAATACCAGATACAGAGGCCACATTACGTCTTCTAGAGTACAGAATATCTATCACCCTAGACACACAACCAAACTGGAAGGAGAGGTTTCCCTCATGGTGGACATTCTTTCGAGTAAAAATTTACAGAAAATAGATCGTGGAGTTGAGTATGGTAGAGATGAAATTCTGGCGATGGAATAATGTATCCTGTGTTTCGGAGATTTTGGTCGTTCCTGATCTCAAATATCCCTTTTGCTTTGACAGCTCTGTTGTTGTTTATGATATCGTATCGTGCAAAGATGAAAAAGATGTTCAACAGATAATGAGAATCAAATCACAAGAACCAGATTGTCTACCATGAAAGTTTTAATTGATTGATTGTTGTTTAGCGATATATTAGCAGTAATTCATGACGTTAGCACGTTTACAAACAATCAATCTTGTAGGTGGAAAGGTTGTTTTGTTCTTTGAACCATTGTGTTGTCTGTCCTTCGAAATAAGGATTCTGATTACCCTTTTTCAATCTCTTCTTGTACCGGCACGAGACAATGTACGAAAGCTAAGATTACAACTGGAAAAATAAGATATGATTGTAAGCAACAGTAAAGGAAGAAACACCCATTCCACTCGTTAGTTATCTCTGTCGATTAGAAATTCAAGATGTCCACACCTGGTACCACAAATATACATAAAATAGTATGGGGGAAACTCTAGTACCATTCCTCTTCACTGTTTGAAGCAAGAATTGTATATGAGGGCTATTAATTTAAATATTGCTTTACTGAGATTATATTTCTGTGCAGATCTGTACATTGCCATCAACATAGAATCATCTTTTATATTACAGTTTATTGGGTGAGGGTTATGGTGTTTAACGCCACTTTCAACAATATTCCAGTTATATCGTGGCGGTCAGTTTTATTGATGCAGGAAATCGGAGTACCCTTAGAAAACCACCAACCTGCCGCAAGTCATTGACAAACTTTATCACAATGTTGAATCGAGTACAACTCACCATGAGGGAATTCGAACGTGTGTGGTGATAAGCACTGATTGCATACGTAGTTGCAACACAAATTACCATACGATCACGACGACGACAACCCAAGGCATACAAATATATATTTCATGTGAATGACCATTAAATCAAAGTTTTCCTTGGTCACAGTTTTGCATAAGTTCAAATGTACATAAGCAATCAGTGCCTACTATGTCTTGGATATAAGGGTAATAACAAAATTACCGAACTCCGAACAATCTTACAAAGGGAAAGTCAAAACTCATAAGTATATAAACAGACAAAATCAGTCAACAACCGGAAAAACTGTGAAAACCGTAATGACCCTGACTTGGTACAGGCATTTCTAAAGAATTATACGAGTTATATTCTCCCCACCATTAATTTTATCTTTGGTTAACTTGCTCCGAAACATTTTAGAATTATTTGTCTTTCCAATCTGATAACTATGAGGACACCTGGTAAAAATTATTCCAGAAACGCGTCGTGCGCACTTATTTAAATGTCTACATACCTGAATATTATACAGATAAAACACACATAATCATGATCCAATTCGATTACGTTTTCAAAATACCCGATGACAAAATATAATATCTGGACATTTGGTGTACAAATGACGAACCCTCATTGAACCTTCCTAGATGTTAATCAATCATAGATGTAAACACGTAATACGCGAATTCATAAACTAACACAGAATTCAAGTCTCACGCTGATTTGTCAATAAAGTAATTAAAATAGAAACCATACCCGTTTGTGCTTGTTTTTTTCTAGCATCTGAGAACGTAAGACTGTTATAAGAATCTTAGAATGTATCTGATCAAACTGAGAAGTTGAAAGTACATGCGTGTTAATTTATATCCAAAACAAAAAGCAAAAATAGTTTTATTTCAAATTAATATTAAACCAGAAAAACATTAAAAAATTGACAAAATATAGCTAATCTGGGAAATTATCACCGGTTTGTATCAAGATTTACACGACGGGAGACAATAATGGAGCAGGAACTGCTTACCCTTCAGAAGCACCTGAGTTAACTCCCAGTTTTTAGTGGGATTCGTGTTGTTCAATATTTTGTTTTTTGTGCAGTGTTTTGAGGAACATTGCTTACACTTTTGTCTAATTTGTGTGGCCATTCCATAGCCTGTCCTTCTTCGATTTATGCTTCAGATTACCCCTTTGGTATTGTCAAAGAAGAGTTTGAAGATACCAAAGGGGCAATCAGAATCCGTATATCGAAGAAGAAAAGACAACACAAAGGCCAGAAGAAAAAGTACAAAAGGACAAACAACGATCTACAAAGCATACACATAAAACTAAAGATCGAGTAACACGAACCCCACTAAAAACCGGGAGTGAACTCATGTGGTCCTGAAGGGTAAGAAGTTCCTGATCCACTAGTGACACCCGTCGTGTTAATCTAGCTATGCAAACCCGGTAATAAGTCGTGAATGAGGAAAGGACCGGCAAGTGCTTACGACAAGTAGAACATATCCGTAAAATTTTCGAAGTGAAGACTTTAACTTTACCAAAAGGAACCCTTGGTTCAGTAGTTTCCTTGTTAGCAGCAACCCTATATCAAAGAAATCCTGATAGGAACCACAAGCTCTGGAATATCGTATCATCTTAGAGATATATACTCCATATGCAGGTGCTTCTGGAATGTTGTTACATATAAATGGAAAGTTCACAATGGGAAAATTGAAATCATCTCTTTTGTCGTAAAGTTTCAAACTTTTCTTAGCCCTTGCCCATACTAATTATTGTTGCATTGTATTTCAATCCACTATCTTTTGTTAACTAGACATCGTCCTTGATTTCGTGCAAATGTGAAATTAATCAACCAATGTTACGATAAGACCTGATCATCTTGTCAGAAATTCTGAAGTTGCCATGAGGAATTGTTTGATCTTTACATTTCTTAATTATAAATCTGAAATATGCATTTGCTTAACTTAACTTTGGGAAATATGACTTTGCGAAACAAGCAAGAGATGGTGACTATTTGTTTGCTATACCATTTTTATAGCACCTAGTCTAAATGCTGGATGTTATGGTAGTTCGTATTTTTAATAACTGGGGGGGGGGGGGGGGGGGGGGGGAATCCAGATCTACCATGTAGTTGTAACTCTCTTCCAGTTTGGGTTCTCTCTGCTTTTTTCTTGGTCGAGCTATTGGTCTTTAGAGTTGGTTTGCCTTTGCCCTTGTTTTATTGTTGTTTGATATCCGAATGTTCCTTTATTAGAAATTCTCTTCGTTCGTCTTGATAGCTTTCCTTGATTGATAGGTAAAGTTCTTATAATTCAATAGTGCATTTAAACACTCAAATTTGTTCTTTAAATTAGCTTCAAGCTCTACCTGTGCGTCTGTTTCAAACATATTTAATATTGTGCCATGCGCACTGAATTATATATCTACGTTTTTATTAGTATGAGATTTATAGATCGTGTAGTTTAAAATGAAAAGCTAACCTGTAGAGGGTTAGGGTTAGGGTTATGATCTTTAACGCCACTTTACCGACAAGTCACTGACAAACTTTATCACATAATGTTATATCGAGTACACCTCGCCATGAACGGTGTTCGAACCCACAACTTTAGTGGTGATAGGCACTGATTGCAAAGGTAGTTGTAAATCCAACTACCAAGCCATCACGACCACGACAGCCTCTAACCTGTAGAGGTAGAGAAGATATTTGATATCTGAAATATTGTTAAATAATGACATCTATAAGGCAACTAATCATTTGATGCAATCATTCATCTGTCGATTCTAATTATGACCTCCTTTATATATCGAATTAATTTTGTCATGTCATGTCGTATTCATTTTCTTCCAGATAATTGTCTCTACAACATTACAATATGCAAAAATGGTACAAGCTGATTTTTATCATTTGGTACATTCTCCATATAATGTAAAAACAGAAGATAATTCTAATAAGTATCTATTTTTTATTATCTTACTTTACTTCACTTATTATGTCCAAACCGCCAGTCTGTTTATTTTGTATGATCAGAATTGATAAGTTTTTATAATAATTCGGAGATCTGATAATAATTCGCTGGTGACTAACTATATATATTTTTTTAAATATTATATAATGTTTATACAAAATGTGCGTATTCGTATACGAAAATGGACGATGACTGTGGGTTTTGTCATAATTTGCGCCTCCATAAATCATATATGTACCTTTTGAATAGAGAATGCCAAGTTCCATGCAGCAGCTCTATATGAGCCACAATTTGTGGTTGTTGCCCCTTTTGCAATACAATGTTTCCCATTCCTATCCATTTTATCCTCGTGGCAATCTAAATTTCCACCCATAGTCCTGGTGTAATCGCTACCCGCACGATTTATGGTTTGCAAATTTTCTGTGTAATGTTTTGCAAATCGTTGTTTGTCCTTTTGTACTTTTTCTTCTGGCCATTGTGTTGTCTGTACATCTTCGATTTATGGATTCTGATTATCCCGTTAGTATCTTCGAACTCTTCTTATTCTAGTATAAATATATACTCAAAGAGAATAAGAAGAGTTCGAAAATACCAAAGATACAAAAGACGAATACAAAAGTGCATAGGGGTCGTCGTGGCCGTGATCGCTTAGTAGTTGGATGTACAACTACCTGTGCAATCGGTGTGTATCACCACTAAAGTTGTGAGTTCGAACACCGTTCATAGCTGCTAAGTGTACTCGATACAACATTATGTGCTATCAGTGACAACTACAGGTCGGTGGTTTTCTCCGGGTGCTCCAGTTTCCTCCACCAATAAAACTAACCGCCACGAAATAACTCAAATATTGTTGAAAGTGGCGTTAAACACTATAAATCAAACCAAAAATATGTAGGTTTATCTGAAATACTCTTGGCTAGACGCTAAACAACAATCGATCAATCCTTTTTATTATTTATTTGTTAATTATATATACCGGAGACATAATCATCTGGTCTATACATCTCAGAAGGAACCGCAGTAGCGTACTGATTGTGTATGCTATAAACTAACATATCAATGGTCATGTTAATTTGTGGTTTTTCATTTTTATGACTTGAACTACTTTCTTGCAGACGATATATTGCTAGCTGCATGATTTACGAGGCAATATTACGGTATATTTACTAATCCTAGATATAAAACAGTTGTGGTTATGGTTACCCCGTCGCTTCTGGTGGATTCCCCCCTTCCCCAGTATAGGTACCTCCGGGGGTGTAACCCACCACTTGTATCTGGATTTGATGTATGTTGGGTGGGGAGGGGGGGCAGAAGCGCCATTCATATCTAGAATTCTGGAATTTTTTTAATTACTGAATTACGTTTACCAAATTTTGCCGCCCTTTTTTAAGAGCCAAAAATGCAGCGGGTCACGGATCACTCTTTTTCGGAAAGTCTGGTTCCGTCCCTGCCTATCGTCTTTAGGTACCAACATATATTACATGTATAAGCTTTACCTTGTATCGTGTATGTCTATAACTGTTGTAAACATCATTGTATAACGTGTTATATTCGTATTGATTGGCCCGTGGCATGTTCAATAATCAATCAAACAATTTAAACATAATCAATGATCTTGTGAGTTATAACACCTATTGTGTATTTCATCTATAGCGTTTCTATTGTCTTAACGATTTTTATATTGACGAGGAAATGGAGGGTAAAAGTATATTATTTTTTTCCTTAAGCTGTATGTCTAATACAATAAAAATTTGAGTAAATTGAATGGGAGGGGGGGTCAAAGATATTTTGTATATTAACAAAGAAATGAGGATGTAAGTACATTATTCCCCCTTAAGGTGCATTTCTAATTTAAAAAAAATTTTGATTCAATTGGAGAGGGATTTCAAATTTTTCCGACATACGACATTTTAAAGATAACTTTCCAAATTCAACGGGGCTTAGGTGATGGCAGTTTTTGTTTTTGTTTTTGTATTTTCGTCTTCATCTTCATTTCTATGCATGAAACAAAATACGACACCCTTCTTTAATGAACTATCAATGTCATGTTGTAAATGACAGTTTACATGAAAATTAGGTGATTACTAATACAAAAGCTAGGTAGCTATTTAAATTACTTAGTAATGCATACAAATCTATCGATTTTCAAATCAACGAATTGATATCGTCTCATCTTCTCGCATTAGATGTTTAATCCGAGCAAAAGATGTTCATTATTGTCATTGAGAGGTTTCCAGCAGACGACATTGGTCATTCGTAACACCTCGAATCAACAGAAGATTTTCACCAGAAGTAAAATGCCAATAATTGTACTAGAATTTGGTTGTTTCAGATAATTGACTTTTTTGATCGATCCTCAGCGTTATTAGATCATGCATTCAATGGTTTTTATATTGGAACTGTGAAAGTATGGCGGGCACGATTCTGGTTGGCGCTACGTCATTTTAATTGATTTCAACTTTTCTCGTAATCTTACGAGATCTGGACTTGAAAAAGAAAAAAAAACAATGCCGACAATTTTGAGAAGACGACGGGAGAAGGATAAGATGTCTGAGGATGCTCCCCCATCTTCAGTGATGAAACATATCTCTGCCATTGCAGTTCCTGGGATGTATTTGTACTATAAATATAATGAATTTAAAAAACAACGTATAGAGGACATGAAAAGAAAAGTTACAGAAAGGGAACTAGACCACCTCAATCAAAAAATAGTAAGTCATTTTTTATTTAATTACATTTTATCTGGACTTTTAAGAGAAATTTTCTAATAATGTGAACTTCTTTAATTTGTTTACTTTTTGACTACTTTGTTCAACTTTTCAAGTTTTTTTCAACAATTACAAAAGAAAGGGATGCGAAGTATATATCTCCCTGGGACTGCTGTGCACGTGTTATTTCTTCTAACTCTAAAATATTTATTATTATCATTATTATTATTATTATTATTATTATTTTCAATCCACTGTTACCAGTTATAAACCATAACATCTCCCATCCTTAAGAAACTGGAACAATTTACTTAAAACTTAAATAGAATTTACAATTGTATACACACTAGTATATGTAATGACTATATTTTTCTATTTTATTGATTGTGACCTATTTACAGTCTTAATTTAACGAGTTGTCATAGAACTAGCAGGTGTTTTAAAGGTTAATCGAATTTTTAATTATTATTATCTTATTTATTAGATTTTTTTAAGTTGACATTTTTACAAGACAAGAATCTTTATTCTCAAATAAACCATAAATTACAATGGTATAGAGAAGTGCAATACAGACAATGCAATTCTATACAAAATCGGACAAACATCTCTGTGAATTAATAGTGTGTACTTACGTCGTTTAAGACTTTTTAAGATCTCTGTCTTGTCTCCGATTACAAATCTCTCCAGAAAATGGAACTATGATTGACACAATGAGATATAGAGCACACTTGATTAAAAAACAAATCACACACCTGGAACAATCGTTCTTAAGATGATAATATTGCGGATTTTCAAGATCGGATATGTGTATCAGTATCAAATAAATTGACATATTAATTTATAACTGTACTTTTTAAGTTTTAGTATTTTTTAAAACTCCGATGAGGGGAGGTTTATGACCCATACAACCAGTTTAACACCGCCAATTTTTTAAGCTGTTGTACGAATCATGTATTTGTGTGCTACGGGTATCGATTTTGCATCTTTCTACGATTTTAATATTTGATTTTTGGATTGTTCCGACAGTGGGGTGTTTTTTGTTTTTATATTTTAGGATAAATTACTTGCTTTAGAGACCACATTTAAAAAATCTACAATATAATTTAATATAATTTTTATTTTGAATTTTTATTAGATTGTTCCCATTGTTAATGTAACTTAATAAAAGAAATTTCAAATATATACAATACGATTGAAAATCCGAAAACCCCACTTTATTTATAGTAATACATTTTATGAGCTTCTTGTTATAAATAAATATATATTAATATGAATTTTGATAATGATGAAATGAATAAGATACGTTTTTCTTGGATTTTTTTTTAATACAAATCGCAAATTGAAAATTGAAAATTCGGGTGCTCTCTATTGCAGAAAATATAGAACGATGTTTTTGTTTAAATTTACGTTTTTGTTTAGTTATTCAAACATGTTCATAAGTTTTAATGAAATTCTCTGAAATATTTAAATCTACTGTTGAAATTAACTTTTCTTTTCGATTTTGTGGTGTAGTTATAATTGTCCGTTGCTTTTCAAAGTAGAAAGTCTGATAAATAATATATCTGTTAATGTTAACCATGTGTTTACGTGTTAAAAATCGATTGAGAGAACATTTAAATGAATACAGAACATTTGACAGTAAATGTATGATCATAATTAGATCATTGTAAAATTACGAGAGTTAGGCGTGATTTAGCTGTATCAGAGAAATAAAAACATTTTGTCTTTGATCAGTACCGCTGATTAGTAAAATTATGGTTATGGTAATTAACGCCACTTTCAACAATATTTTAGTTATATCATGGCGGTCAGTTTTATTGGTGGAGAAAACCGGAGTACCCGGAGAAAACCACCGACCTGCCGCAAGTCACTGACAAACTTTATGACAAAATGTGTTATCGAGTACACCTCGGGTGAGCAGGATTCGAACTCACAACTTTAGTATTGATAGGCACTGATTGCACACACAAAAAAATAGAAACATAGAAAAAAAATTGAAGACTCAAATACAATGTAATTCTATAGATGAAACTTATTGTGCAAAGAAAGTTTAAATATCTGTCTTGTCTATAAACTATAAAAAGGAATTAATGTAACCATTTAGAAAAATCATACATTATGATAAGAAAGTTTAAACAGTGATGGTCAATAATTCCACCAATATCAGCAACAATCACCTCTCACCTTAACTCACTAAGTACAAAAAGGGGGAACCATGGCATATGACTGAAAATACATGTCCTGGCTTGGGACAGGCACAACACTGTGGTGGGGTTAAACCAGTTTTTATATTTTCATTTCATAGCTTCAATTTTTCATTGTATCTTGGTCAACAGTTCGACGACAATCAACTCAAATAAAATAAAAGAATTTTTCTTAGAATTCAAATTTCAAAAATCTGCGCTTAATAAAATCAAGGAAAGTTCTTTAAATGCAAAATACTCAGATGAATTTGGATGCAAGAAAACTCATTTGTAATAAAAAAAATAATAAAATAAAAAAATATTCCATCGGAAACCCGAGTAAAAACCTGAAGTGGAGCAACTCTTTTCTTCTCTTTATCTCACTGTGAAGTCTTCAATGACGAGTAAAACTCTTACCCCAAACTGAGTGTCTACAGAGTCAGAGTCCTTAGTATGTAAATAAGATGGCACTGTAGACTTCTAATCGTAAAATACTAGGTACATGTGTATGTTGTTTTATTACATACAAAATGCGGGGGTACATGTAATAGTAAGCTAAAACAAAATATTCTTAAATAAAGTAGTATAATGATAGAAATTGTAATGGATCCCTAATCATGGTGTGATGAAGACACCCCTCGCCTTCGTTCGTTTATTAATGAAATAATATTGTTATGAGTTCGAATCGCGCTCATAGCGAGGTTTACACGCTACAACTTTATGTGATCAAATTTGTCAGTGACTTGTGGCAGGTCGGCGGGTTTTCTCCGGGTACACCGGTTTCACGGTGTATACATTTGTATCCATAACGGAACCTTCGCGATGAACATCGACGTTACGCGATTCTTCGGGAACAAGTAACGGATCCTTGGTAGATTTTTTAAGTAAGTTGAAAAACCGGTCTCTTTATTTTTACGATTTAATACGATCAAAGATGTCTAGGAACTGTATATTAAGTGTCACGGAACTCAGCTATTTGCCATTTCTACAAGATTTATCGCATCTGTGCATACGCAGAAGCGGCATTTATAAAAAAAAAAACGATTGCAGTTTTCACCGCATCAACATATTGAAAAGACGTTTTCATCACATAGTGTGTCTTATATCATCAGTATTCTGTTATTTGATTATTAGCTAGAGTATATCTTGGATGTTCATTTCAATGCCATGACAAATATGAAAACCAATTAATGTATAATAAAATCAATAATGATGAAAACATTTCATCTCTGCAAAGCAACGGATCTTTATGATTGTGGAACTGCAACCTTCGGGATTGCCAAAGGAAATATTCAAAGCGTTTTTACACTGGTAATTAGGGACTCCGGGGGTAAGAGGGGTAACAACCATACTTTTTACCGGGATGTACCACTGATTGATTGATTGATTGATTGATTGATTGATTGATTGATTGATTGATTGATTGATTGATTGATTGATTGATTGATTGATTGATTGATTGATTGATTGATTGATTGAATGGGATTTAACGCCACTTTCAGCAGTATTTCAGCTATATCGTGGCGGTCTGAAGGATTGAAAACTGGCCCAAATTAATATATCCTAAACAGGTATATTATACAATATATTTGGCCATTTTTTTACTAGAAAAGGAGAAAAATTGCCCCCAAATTTATATAATTGTTTCATAAGCTTACAAAACTTGTTACCCTTTCATATATTTGCACACCCCAGTATACCGTAGAAAAAATAGGAAGTTGCCCCCTTCCTTATCAGGAAGCACCTTATTAAACCCCGTCATCGTTTTTGTAAGAAAAGTTTTAACTTATGAATAAACTCTTTATTTCTTAGTTAATGCAGGTTAATTAAGAGTTTGTTTCCGGAAATATTTTTCCACAAGATTTTACTTCCGCCTACAATGTTTATATTTATAATTAAATTAAAATGCAGAATGTAACTAAAATACCCTTTTTCTGACTTTGATATCCAGGAGGGGATATCGATAAAATATATATATATTGTCGAAATCACAGGGGCTTGTAGCCGCAAAGCCCTACACCCCACCCCTTTTTGAAAAAAACTACATTTTTTCCCTTTTTATATTGTTTTCTTTTTTTTTACATTTCAAGACGAAAATTCCCAAAAATAAAGATGTGGTGTGGATATGTGGCTGGCCTTCTTCTTCTTTGGTTTATGCAGCCAAAGTATACTGAACTTTCGTTTTGTTTCACTTTTCCTGAAACAAAATAAAGAATAATAAAACAATTATTGTCGTAAAAGTCGTGAAGGTCGCGGTGCCACATTTTAACACGTTTTCTATCAATCGTAGAAATTAAAAATCGAATTTAATGGGCTTTAATGGATTATTAACTGAAGACTGGGTTAGGAGTTGGTGCATTTAGGTTTCTTCTTTTAATAATTGTCAAAATTTGAGAGTTAAAAGGTGGAAAAAAGCAAATATTCATAAAAGATATGTCCGAAATTTCACTTTACATTGATAGTCATCTCGTTGGAAAGCGTGCGAAACGCATTTTCAGCAGACGTATGTGAATGGTTTTTGGTCTTGGATTGAATCATACATCAGAGAGTTCCGTGAGAACAATATACGATATATTTACCTTCCTTCCTTGCAGCTATCCATTATTATGTGACTTTCCCACTTGTTGACATCCTTTTCATCACAAAGGAACCGTTACTTATTCCCAAAGTATTGCGTAACGCATATTTGAGCGGGAAGGTTCCGCTATGGATATATATACACCGTGGGTTTCCTCCACCAATATAACTGACCGCCACGATATAGCTGAAATATTGTTGAAAGTGGCACTAAAAATCCTAACCCTAACCCTACTTATTATCTTCATCTGGTTGTATGAAATTTCTTAAAGTATGATACAAAATTATATATATCAGGTTCAAATTTCAAATTCCTTAATAAGATCAAGAACTGTTTGGACAGCGTGGTATATTGGTTTTTATTTTTATTATATATTTATTTTATATATTATATAATTATTAGGTGTGGGTCAACAAAATTAGCTTAACCCTGTCACTTTTTATTGAAGTGCCTGTACCAAGTTAGTATAATGAGCGGTTATGTATGTGTGTGTTAGTGGTATCGAATTTCCCCTTTCTATGATTTTTCTATTGGATTTTGGATTTTCGGATAGTGTGTCATTTTTTTGTTTTAATTTTCATTTTATTATGTTAAATTAAGTGACAATTCGCAGGAAAGTTGGATATTGTGTTCCTAATGCCATACTTAAAGGTAGTTGACAAAATTCATTCTTAAATACAACTGACCTCTAAATTGTCCATTACTATATATGACAATGATCTTTGTGGAAGCCTCAACCTTGACTGTACTATTGTAAATTATTGACATTACGGATACGACACAGCATCATGAAGTATTATACCAATGTATTTATGATCGATTTGATATAACTTTATAGTCAGATAATATCTCGGATTTTTAATATTTAAAGCCCAAGACAGTTGAAGCCGGGACCATACATTTTAAATTAATTGGAGTTTTAGTTGAAGCCGGGACCTTACATTTTAAATTAATTGGAGTTTTAGTTGAAGCCGGGACTATACATTTTAAATGAATTAGAGTTTTAGTTGAAGCCGGAACCTTACATTTTAAATTAATTAGAGTTTTAGTTGAAGCCGGGACCTTACATTTTAAATTAATTAGAGTTTTAATTGAAGCCGGGACCTTACATTTTAAATTAATTGGAGTTTTAGTTGAAGCCGGAACCTTACATTTTAAATTAATTAGAGTTTTAGTTGAAGCCGGAACCTTACATTTAAAATTAATTGGAGTTTTAGTTGAAGCCGGAACCTTACATTTTAAATTAATTAGAGTTTTAGTTGAAGCCGGGACTTTACATTTTAAATTAATTGGAGTTTTAATTGATTGTTCGTTATTTATTTAACATACAGTGTCAAATATTTGATGCAAACTCAAGACGAAAACAAATTAAAGAATATCTGAAAATTAAACACTCATTGCGGAACGGTGGGACGATCGGAGAAAGACTTTTGACTGGTATTGGAAAAGTATGGAAAGGAACTGGTTTTTTTTTCAACATCTACAAAAGAGCTCTGTAACGTGGAGGGAGCGTGGTACCCTCCAACAACGGTCTCCACCATGGTCCACAGTCATGCTTTCCTTATTATAACAGGACAACCCCATCGAGATGGGATCCTCTATCCGACATCCGGGCACGTACTGAGCAGTAGGAATTGTCTCCTTCACCAACAAATTGGAGTTTCATGTGGATTTTGTTTAATAATATGCTTAATAATATATAAACAATAGAATTGGACAGCAAGTTATACCAATTTATATGAAGTCCTCTCCCTATTACAAAATATACACCTGAAATAATAACCCAGCAATTCAAAAATCAAAACAGATATTTAAAATTTTGACACTGACAAGAAGAAAGTAAGAAATATAGGTAAAAAAAAAAAACCTGCTGATTTAGCCCTTAAATTGTTTATTTTGATTTATAAATGTTCGAACGTGTCTAAACATTTGGGAGTTGACATCATAACTATATTCATCGTTCCGAAAGAGTAAAGTTTCAATATTGATATTGATATCGTCGCAATCACTAAGATGGATGTGTAGGCGGAATCCACATAAGAAACGAAATTGAGGGAATTTTAAAGTGAAAATAAAACGTTCTCAAATCAAAACCTTTGTTGTTGTGATCACCATCACACGGATACTAGATAAAATGGTAAATGTACAACGTTATACATTTATGTATATAGTAATTTACTAGTGGAGCAGAAACTGCCTACCCTTCCGGAGCAACCGAGTTCACCCCGGTTTTTAGTGGCGTTTGCGTTGCTCGATCTTTAGTTTTTCTGTGTAGTGTGTTTTTTTTTATATTATTGTTTGTCCTTTTGTCTTTTTTCTTTTGGCCATTATATTGTCTGTCATTCCATTCTTCGATTTAAGGCTTCTGATTACCCCAATGGCCTCTTCAAACTTTTATTATGATGACCTTTACACATCATCAAAGAAAATACATCCGCCATGACAAATAATTCAATTATTATAGCGTTGAAATCCTTAGCAATAAATCTACCGGTCATCGTACTTTACACCTATTTACTATGAATTTTACAATTTTGTCTTTCTTTTATTCCTCAATTCCATCCAATGGATGTACAATCTATGTATTCCCACGGACAAAATCATTCTATATCGTATCGATGTGGTAAACTGTCCCTAACAAATCTAACACGATATAAATAGTATTAACACGACCATTGTGTCTGCTTCTATTGTCTTGCTTATCAAGTGATACAACCCGATCAACGATTTCTATACCATATAAACCTGTTATTATGCTATACTTTTCCATTGTCACTTACCTATAAAAGCTGTATTTTGGAATCTTTCTTTATCAAACCCCAAAGGGACCGCCATTGTTATTCTCTGAGTCAACGACTGGTATGTTTAGAAATGATTTTATGATTTATTGCCGCCAATATGTATTATTTATTAGATTTTCTCCTGAATAACGGATGAACGACATGATATCGAAGTTAAAACTGAATATAATATAATATTTTTTCTGTGTAATCAATTCCGTCGCTTCGTTTTCAAAGAACACAAGAGGTTGTAGGAACACAGAATATTTGTTTATTAGACTCTGGAAAATACTTCATCAACGTTTAGCATAAAAGGACTTCTAATCCTTATAATTTGATTGGTTGTATTTCTAGTTTCATTGAAAAGTTTTGTTATTGTGATATGAAAATTCATTTTTAAAAAATAAAAAAACATACTGATTATTTTTAATAATATTTATCAAATATTTAAAATATTTTGCAAACCCATAGTCACTTTAATCTTTCTAATAATTTTCTTTTATAGATTTGCTTAAAATACCGAACTGTACATAAGTATCACATATTAAAACGACAGTAGGGCATCGAAGGACCGACGACAGATATACAGAAATGGACTTTAATATCCGTTTAATAGTATATAATATGTTCTGGAAGTCTTTCAAATAAAAACGTAGATATCTAATTTACTGTACACGATGTGTTTCTGGAATAATCTTTATCAGCTACACTCGTAGTGTAAAGATTGGAAAGACAATAGTCTAAGTCTTTGTGAACATGTAACCCAAAGGACTAAAGTAGCTAATATTATATACTCATATAAATATCTTGAATCTGATTTGATAAAACACTGTCACGTGATATTTATCCATTCGTTGGGTCAACCGCTAATCGTAAGGTCTCATAGTAAGGTTCACCGCTCGCGAGGAAATCCCAAGGAAATTCCCACGTGAGCCTCACGTGTTTCCAATTATAGTTACTTCCCTTGCTTCAACAGACAACAAACATGGCGTTCAGTGACAGGTTCGTCGCTGTAGGCGAAGAAGAAATTTTATAGATTATATCGAATATTTTCGCAAAGCCGCAGGTATTCTATTACTTGGGTCTAATGGAAAAATATTCGATATAATATACCAATTATCACCCTTGTTGGAGTGTGACCCAACGGTTTGTCTCCCCTCGAAAAGTTAGGTCACCCTCGGGTGACCTTACTTTTCTCTGGGAGACAAACCGTCGTGTCAAACTCCAACAAGGGAGATAATTGTATAAGGTCGTCTATTCATGATGGAGGAGAACCTTAGTTTTGATAAAAATGACATTATTTAGGAACTAAATTTCAATAATACATATATTATAACCCATGTCAGTGCCGATAAATACAGGTAGATAACAGTGGAATAAAAAAGATAATATTCTTTACACTAGTTGAATACTTATCTTACAACTATTAAATGGCGGTTCCATATGGGATTCGTTCACAAAGTACATGTAGCTTATTTTATAGAGTGTCAAATAGTTAGTGGTGTTTGTGTTGCTCGATCTTTAGTTTTCTGTGTAGTTGTTTGTAGATCGTTGTTTGTCCTTTTGACCTCTTCCTTTTGGTCATGGTATTGTCTGTCCTTTTGACCTCTTCCTTTTGGTCATGGTATTGTTTATCCTTTTGACCTTTTCCTTTTGGTCATGGTATTGTCTGTCCTTTTGACCTCTTCCTTTTGGGTCATGGTATTGTTTGTCCTTTTGACCTTTTCCTTTTGGTTATGGTATTGTTTGTCCTTTTGACCTTTTCCTTCTGGTCATGGTATTGTTTGTCCTTTTGACCTTTTCCTTTTGGTCATGGTATTGTTTGTCCTTTTGACCTCTTCCTTTTGGTCATGGTATTGTTTGTTCTTTTGACCTCTTCCTTTTGGTCATGGTATTGTTTGTCCTTTTGACCTTTTCCATTTGGTCATGGTATTGTCTGTCCTTTTGACCTCTTCCTTTTGGTCATGGTATTGTTTGTCCTTTTGACCTCTTCCCTTTGGTCATGGTATTGTCTATCCTTCGATTTCGACTTCTGATTACCCCTTTGGTATCGTCAAACCTTTCATTAATTGTAACCGAATTTCATCATTTTCATTTAAACAATAAAATATATAGAAGTCAAAATAGAACGAAACGTCAATATATCTTGCTCCAAACGAAGATCCCTTAGTGAAATCCGGATTTGTTTTTATCAAATAATCATGACATTGTACTGTGACAATAAAGAAAAAAAAGTGGAGTTTAACAATTTGACTGATATAAATAAAGCGAACAACCTCCTTTCATACCTCCTCAAGTCATTGAACACAGGTAGATGACGTTGGAAATCAAAGTCATGGATATGTCCCACTTCCCGGTCTCTTCCTCATTCATGACTTATCATTGTAACTGGAGCAACACAACGGGTTCCACTAGTGGAGCAGGAATTGATTATCCTTTCGGAGCCCCTGAGTTCGTACCCAGGTTTTAAGTGTGGTTCGTGTTGTCTGTCGTTCTTCGAATTACGGATTCTGGTAGCCCCTTTGGTGTGTTCACTCTTTTTGGGACAAAACATGTATCAAGTTTTAACTTGTTTATACATGTTATATATAAATAGATTCCTAATCAATTGAAGGCGCACTTTCACCTGAATTATTTTGTAATAATTCGTGGTAGTCGTTTTTGCTTCTCATTGTAATATTAACTTGAATAAAAAAAAATAGGAATCAAAATGAAAACTAGAAAGTAACACATTGTCGGAAAAATTCCGAAATCTAATCGACAACAAGTAGAAAAAGAAACAAACTCGATACTCCTAACGCATATACACGACCTCTAACTTTCCTGGCTTGGTACAAGGGAATGTTTTAATAGGTAACTCCCCTTTGCTATAAACATTTGATAAATGTTTTATTTTGTAAAATATACCCAAATGTCACCAGAAAATTCAGTTATCAGGTTGAGACACAAGAAAGTTAATATATTTTTTATCTAACTGAATTCTGCGTTTTAATGGAAAAACACGCAATTTAAATATTTAAAAATTATTTTTTTTAGTTCATTTCATTTTGAAATGCTCATTATCTGCAAGAATGACAAAGAGTTAAAAAAAACCCAATCATAAATCATAAATAGACTTTAAGTTTGAACTATTGCCCAAAGAATAATTGTATGTATCACTGCAATTACCGTTATAATTTCACGATATCTAATAGAAGATTAATTTTATGAGCATAGAGCATAACATTTTACTTTGAATTATATCACATTATTTCAGTTAAATTAAAAGTAAAAAAGATAATGAAAATACAAAAGTGTTAATTAGTGAAAGTAACAGAACATAATGTTACATTTCCATTGGATAGCATACAAGTGTCACACAAAGAATAACCCCGCCATATATGTGTGCCTGCTCCAAGCCTGGACCTGGATTTACAACGTCATGTCGTGATCTTTCTTGTATTCAATGATTTGAGGTGAGAGGTGGTTGTTGCTGATATTGGTTGAATTGTTTACCTTCACTGTTTATATTTTACCTTCATAATACCCTTGATATATATTTAAAAACAATATTTATACTATTTAAGATTCAAAATGTTCTTCCTAGACATGTAGAAATGAAGATCAGTCTTCTGCAGTTTTGGTCTTTGACCTGGTTGTAATTTAAAGACAGAGTGAAAGGATTTTGTCTTGAATATTTTACTTGCAATAATAAATAAAAAAAACAAATACCACACTGTCGGAATAATTCCAAAATCAAACATCAAAATCGTCGACGCAAATACATGCAAGAAACATATGGGAATATGACTGTTAGAACCCTGTTTCTGCTTTAATACCGAGAGTGTAGTACTTTAAATTTTTCATTTTATTAATAGGTAATGTCATTTGTTCCTGATTTTTTAAATAATAGTTGAAATTGAAATGTGTATTATCCTTTTATGACAAAGCAGATTCTAATATTAAGAACAGCCACGATATATCTGAAATATTGTTGAAAGTGGCGTTAAACACCATAACCCTAGCCTAATATTAAGTCTCTTACTAACACATCATTCGATTAACCTGCATGTCAGAAGGCTTTGGCTAATAAACATCAACATACATGTATCTATCTAAAAATTAGAACGTACAAGTTATGAAATTGATAAATATATCTAATAAATCATGTCAGTTCCGAGGAATAAATTGAATGCATCAGATGCAGATATCAGTATTACTGTCGTCAGTAGTGCTGAACTTAAAATTAAAATTCCAAGCACAGAAAAAAGAGCAAAATTTCAAACCCCGGTTAAGGCTAGTTATGAGTGAGTCAAACCCCGGTTAAGGCTAGTTATGCGAGAGTCAAACCCCGGTTAAGGTTAGTTATGCGAGAGTCAAACCCCGGTTAAGGCTAGTTATGCGTGAGTCAAACCCCGGTTTAGGCTAGTTATGCGTTAGTCAAACCTCGGTTAAGGCTAGTTATGCGTGAGTCAAACACCGGTTTAGGCTAGTTATGCGTGAGTCAAACCCCGGTTAAGGCTAGTTATGCGTGAGTCAAACCGCGGTTAAGGCTAGTTATGCGTGAGTCAAACCCCGGTTAAGGCTAGTTATTCGTGAGTCAAACCCCGGTTTAGGCTAGTTATGCGTGAGTCAAACCCCGGTTAAGGCTAGTTATACGTGAGTCAAACCTCGGTTAAGGCTAGTTATGCATTAGTCAAACCCCGATTAAGGTTAGTTATGCGTGAGTCAATCCCCGGTTTAGGCTAGTTATGCGCGAGTCAAACCCCGGTTAAGACTAGTTATGCGTGAGTCAAACCCCGGTTAAGGCTAGTTATGCGTGAGTCAAACCCCGGTTAAGGCTAGTTATGCGTGAGCAAGATTAACAGTAAAATGAAGAACAAAAAATAGCACACTGTCAAAACAATTCCAAATTCCAATCAAGAAATCCTAAGAAACATGCAAAATTCCCACTGACACACATACTCATGACCACTCACTTTCCTGGCGTGATACAGGCACTTCAATAAAAGGTGGCGCAGTTAAGCAGAAGCTAGTATTCTAAGAATTTCTCGAATAAAATGTCTAAATTTCTTAAATAGTATAAATAAATAACATATCAGCGCCAATGTCCTTATTGAATCCGCCACGATATAGATAAAATACTGTTAAAGTTGGTGTTAAACACCAATCAATCAATCAATCAATCAATCAATCAATCAATCAATCCTTATTGAATCGTTGAACAGTAATTGTTCACCTTGACTATCCAGAAGACATAATTGCCTTCCTTAGTTTTATTAATTCCTCAGCGACTATAAAGCTTCGATCAGGTCAATGATATTTTAACTGTAGTTGTAGTCTGTAAGCGTCTAGTTAAAAAATATCCTATTTATTTCTATTTTTGTAATGTAAAGAAGTTCAATAAAAAGCATTAAAATACATTCAAGATATATTGTTACTATACATTTATAATTTGTTCTGATTATTGTCCTAAAATTTCCAATATAATCAATTATCGAATGTGTCATCGCCATTTTCAGATGATTAATTTTTACCTTGTGTGTTGTCACACGTCTGCTATTTGAAGTATAATGTATGTTAATGGCGACACGAGATGGTCCAACGTAAATACTCCAAATAATTAAGGACATGTGTACCCTAACTTATAATGAACTCGTAAATGAAGAAAACCATTTACTTTTATTGTATTGTTTTTGATGGGGTGTCGTGGCAACGATCGTGAGGTAGTTTGATCTATATCTACTTATACAATGTGTGTCTATCAACACTGGGTTTTGTGAGTTCGATTCACGCCCGTGGCAAGACGTACACAGTGTGATCAAGTTTGTCTGTGTATTGCGAAAGTCGATGTCATCTTCAGGGCATTCCCCTTCCATTCACCAATAAAACTCAATATTTAAGGAATGATCGCAATTTGTTTTCGGTTCATGAAGAAATAACCTCAATTTCGAATGAACCGAACAAATAATTTCGATCAATTCTTATAAATTAATTCAAACTTTTTTTGCTATGATATTGAAAAAACCCCAAAGGTGTCTCATTTAAAGAAAATCACGCCTTGAGAACGACGTTTATTTTTATATTCAGTAGATACACAAATAACCTCAACTTTTTAAACCAATCAAAACACGTATAAAATGGCATGTGACACTAAAATTAATGTATTATTGAATGTACCATTATGCACATATAATCCTTGTTATTTGGTATCTTACATGCTGACATAAAACGGTCTTAACTACTTTAAATGGAAATTGTTCAAATATTTATGTCTTTCTCTATCACGTTAACGGAAGGGCGAACTAAACTTGCTCCATACATGACAATTATAATGAATCTGGTATATTGCCACATTGATAAGTTCAGCATCGTCAACTTACGTGATGTGATAAATGTGATACTTGTTCTCCTCCCTCAGGCTAAAGTGATCATTGCTGATTGTCCTCCCTCAGGCTAAAGTGAGCATTGCTGATTTTCCTCCCTCAGGCTAAGGTGATCATTGCTGATTTTCCTCCCTCAGGCTAAAGTGATCATTGCTGATTTTCCTCCCTCAGGCTAAAGTGATCATTGCTGATTTTCCTCCCTCAGGCTAAAGTGATCATTGCTGATTTTCCTCCCTCAGGCTAAAGTGATCATTGCTGATTTTCCTCCCTCAGGCTAACGTGACTGTTGCTGATTTTCCTCCCTCAGGCTAAGGTGAGCATTGCTGATTTTCCTCCCTCAGGCTAAGGTGATCATTGCTGATTTTCCTCCCTCAGGCTAAGGTGATCATTGCTGATTTTCCTCCCTCAGGCTAACGTGACTGTTGCTGATTTTCCTCCCTCAGGCTAAGGTGAGCATTGCTGATTTTCCTCCCTCAGGCTAAAGAGATCATTGCTGATTTTCCTCCCTCAGGCTAAGGTGATCATTGCTGATTTTCCTCCCTCAGGCTAAGGTGTCCATTGCTGATTTTTCTCCCTCGAGCTAAAGTGATCATTGCTGATTTTCCTCCCTCAGGCTAAGGTGATCATTGCTGATTTTCCTCCCTCAGGCTAAGGTGATCATTGCTGATTTTCCTCCCTCAGGCTAAAGTGATCATTGCTGATTTTCCTCCCTCAGGCTAAGGTGACTGTTGCTGATTTTCCTCCCTCAGGCTAAGGCGATCATTGCTGATTTTCCTCCCTCAGACTAAGGTGATCATTGCTGATTTTCCTCCCTCAGGCTAAGGTGATCATTGCTGATTTTCCTCCCTCAGGCTAAAGTGACCATTGCTGATTTTCCTCCCTCAGGCTAAGGTGACTGTTGCTGATTTTCCTCCCACGGGCTAAAGTGATCATTGCTGATTTCCTCCCTCAGGCTAAAGATATCATTGCTGATTTTCCTCCCTCAGGCTAAGGTGATCCTTGCTGATTTTCCTCCCTCAGGCTAAGGTGATCATTAATGATTTTCCTCCCTCAGGCTAACGTGATTGTTGCTGATTTTCCTCCCTCAGGCTAAGGTGATCATTGCTGATTTTCCTCCCTCAGGCTAAAGAGATCATTGCTGATTTTCCTCCCTCAGGCTAAGGTGATCATTGCTGATTTTCCTCCCTCAGGCTAACGTGACTGTTGCTGATTTTCCTCCCTCAGGCTAAGGTGAGCATTGCTGATTTTCCTCCCTCAGGCTAAAGAGATCATTGCTGATTTTCCTCCCTCAGGCTAAAGTGATCATTGCTGATTTTCCTCCCTCAGGCTAAGGTGTCCATTGCTGATTTTTCTCCCTCGAGCTAAAGTGATCATTGCTGATTTTCCTCCCTCAGGCTAAGGTGATCATTGCTGATTTTCCTCCCTCAGGCTAAGGTGATCATTGCTGATTTTCCTCCCTCAGGCTAAAGTGATCATTGCTGATTTTCCTCCCTCAGGCTAAGGTGACTGTTGCTGATTTTCCTCCCTCAGGCTAAGGTGATCATTGCTGATTTTCCTCCCTCAGGCTAAGGTGATCATTGCTGATTTTCCTCCCTCAGGCTAAAGTGACCATTGCTGATTTTCCTCCCTCAGGCTAAGGTGACTGTTGCTGATTTTCCTCCCACGGGCTAAAGTGATCATTGCTGATTTCCTCCCTCAGGCTAAAGATATCATTGCTGATTTTCCTCCCTCAGGCTAAGGTGATCCTTGCTGATTTTCCTCCCTCAGGCTAAAGTGATCATTAATGATTTTCCTCCCTCAGGCTAACGTGATTGTTGCTGATTTTCCTCCCTCAGGCTAAGGTGATCATTGCTGATTTTCCTCCCTCAGGCTAAAGAGATCATTGCTGATTTTCCTCCCTCAGGCTAAGGTGATCATTGCTGATTTTCCTCCCTCAGGCTAACGTGACTGTTGCTGATTTTCCTCCCTCAGGCTAAGGTGAGCATTGCTGATTTTCCTCCCTCAGGCTAAAGAGATCATTGCTGATTTTCCTCCCTCAGGCTAAAGTGATCATTGCTGATTTTCCTCCCTCAGGCTAAGGTGTCCATTGCTGATTTTTCTCCCTCGAGCTAAAGTGATCATTGCTGATTTTCCTCCCTCAGGCTAAGGTGATCATTGCTGATTTTCCTCCCTCAGGCTAAGGTGATCATTGCTGATTTTCCTCCCTCAGGCTAAGGTGATCATTGCTGATTTTCCTCCCTCAGGCTAAGGTGACTGTTGCTGATTTTCCTCCCTCAGGCTAAGGCGATCATTGCTGATTTTCCTCCCTCAGACTAAGGTGATCATTGCTGATTTTCCTCCCTCAGGCTAAGGTGATCATTGCTGATTTTCCTCCCTCAGGCTAAAGTGACCATTGCTGATTTTCCTCCCTCAGGCTAAGGTGACTGTTGCTGATTTTCCTCCCACGGGCTAAAGTGATCATTGCTGATTTCCTCCCTCAGGCTAAAGATATCATTGCTGATTTTCCTTCCTCAGGCTAAGGTGATCCTTGCTGATTTTCCTCCCTCAGGCTAAAGTGATCATTAATGATTTTCCTCCCTCAGGCTAACGTGATTGTTGCTGATTTTCCTCCCTCAGGCTAAGGTGATCATTGCTGATTTTCCTCCCTCAAGCTAAAGAGATCATTGCTGATTTTCCTCCCTCAGGCTAAAGTGATCATTGCTGATTTTCCTCCCTCAGGCTAAAGAGATCATTGCTGATTTTCCTCCCCCAGGCTAAAGTGATCATTGCTCATTTTCCTCCCTCAAGGTAAGGTGACTGTTGCTGAATTTGGCTATCAGTTTTAGACCCTTGGGTTTTATTGCTCCCATTGGCTGTTGAATGATTTTTGCTTTCCAGTCTTTTGATTTTGACCTGATGAAGGTTATAGTTTAGAAACACGTCATGTGCACTAGTGGAGCAGGAACTGCTTACCCTTCCGGAGCACCTGAGTTCACCCCCGGTTTTTAGTGGGGTTCGTGTTACTCAATCTTTAGTTTTATATGTATGTTTTGTAGATCGTTGTTTGTCCTTTTGTCCTTTTTCTTTTGGCCATTGTGTTGTCTGTTCTTCTTCGTTATACGGATTCTGATTACCTCCCTTTGGTATCTTCAAACTCTTCTTGATATCTACGTTTTTATTGTAATGAAATAGGTATATATTACAATGGTAATATTTCTACATGTGACACTTTAAATACATCCAGTGTAAATCACCATAGTCTTATGATTATAATAGGTTTTTTTCATATACGACACGTGTGATGAATTGGCTATATATTACCATGGTGGGAAGGTTGATATCTTCTTTCTAAAAATGACACTTTAAATTAATTCGGTATAATATCAATGTAGATATCAAATTTAGTGCGCATATATCATTGTAGCGTTAAAGTTATACTAGTCATTTTAACATGACACGTGTAATGAATTTGTTTTATGTCACCATGATACTGTCTATTGTCATAAGGTTGACACGCCTTTACAGTGTGTGATACAACATTTGTAGATACAGATTATCACATGGCCTTTTTTCATATTAAATCCCCTATAAGCACTAGGTCCTGATATATCAACCAAAGGGTAGATAGGCTTGATTGAGGGCTGATGAGGGATCTAATATGAAAAAAACCATGTCATGACCTTTTTATCATATACTTGACACATGAAGACATTTTCGGAAATTGATGAATTACAACATGATACCAATTACGGAAAGGGATATGATATATTCCGGAACCGTGTGATATATTTTTTATATCCGTTATAAATACTTAATATCGAATTTCCCCATGTCTATATGGTAACTTCCCACTCGGTCTACTCCCATTTCGTCTACTATTTGACCATTCCCATTTGGTCTATTCCCATTTCGTCTACTGTTGAAAATTTAATAATTCCCATTTCGTCTACTTAATGAAATTTTATGATTAAGAGGTCTATAACATCTTTTAAATTAAAATGATAGTATATTAGGGTTGTGATTGTGTATTCGTTTTCTGTTGATGTTTCCATTGTGGCTCTACCTGCATGAAATTAAGATATATATGATTATGATAATGCATTGTTGTTGTCTCTTTGACACATTCCCCATTTCAATTCTCTATTCTATGAAATAATGTAAACCGAGTATAATTCTCCAGAATTTCAAAAAGTATTAAATAAAACTTAAATCTACATTTAATTAATCACTCAATACAAACAATATATTCATAGATAAAATCAAACATGAATATGCAAACATGTCTAGGTTAAAACATTTTAAACATTTATAGAAAGCACTATAACAATGACAGCACAATAATGTTTAAGCAAAGAAACTAAGCAAGTTAAGCACAGTACATTTCATGAATAACAGTTCAATCAAGTTAGTGTTTAAAGTCCAGACAGTTGACCAACTGCAGAAAGGAAATCATCGAGGCTGATAAGTCCACTGCTGAAACGGTATTTAAGACATCTGATACGGTTGTCGTTTGCGCACCCAGACCACCTGTTTGAATCTGCTGTAGTGTCACAATATATGCACCATCTTCTTTTTTGATGAGGTCAATCAGTTGGTAGAGGTTGGAATGGGGTCTGCCTACAAATCGGTTGATACGGTTGTGCCACCCCTCAAGTCTGTTGTTGTTTCAGTGGTTCCACATAGCAATCGGAAAGTCTCTCAACCATGTCTGCTGAAAGTATGTGGCGAACTGCTGAACGGACGGCACAGTGTGATCTTCGGCACCACTTACGGAGTCGAAAGCAAGTCGAACATTAGCAGGTGGAAGGAAGGCTAGTGCGGCACAGTTACTGACAAAAGTTTTAATGTTGGATGTGTTTTCCCTGTAGTCGATCGCCAGTCCATGAGTCTGTATCCAACGGTATAAGCACTGGGTAAAGTGAAAGTAACAACCTTTAATAGATGCTACTGGGAACTGAAGTTGTACGGACTGTCGCAAGACGATTTCAAAGTCAATAAGCACTGTTGATGGAGTTAAAGTAAAGTTTAAGTTCTGCATCTGCTCTTTAGTTGAAGTAAGCATCTTATTTTAAGTTTCTCTGCTTTGCTGGGTAGAAGAGCATAGAGTGCAGGAACCTGTTTACCGTCAACTATAATGTTTATAGTGAACAGCTGGTAGAAGATACGTGGACAGGTGCTGAAGGTACCATCCTGTAGAGAGTATCTGCATCTGCAATCAGACGGAGCATGTGGTCAGAAGCAAATATGATGCTATTGCTTTTTGTCATGATGAAGAAGAAAACGGCTGGAATCAAGTGTCTCTGTCCATTTACCCTCTAGGTTGACGTCACTAGCAGTCTCAGGAAGTTCAGGGTAGTTTTTCTGGCGCTGATGGTAGAGTAATGACTTGTAAGAAGAGAAGGTTGGCAGAACTGTTGTCATGCCATCACGGTCGTTATGTTGTTCAACGTGTACAACTATATCATTGAAGATTGCTGGAACTGGTTCAGTTGAAGTTTTAGCATTCTCACGAGCAACATGTTTCAGTTGTTCTATGTTGTTGTCTACTTGTTTTGATGGATTGTTGTGTGGAGTGGAGCTCAGTACTTGGTTATTCTGGGTAGATAAACTACCCTTACATTGGTGGTCATGGCATCTCCAGAAGATGCGATCATTGGTACCCCTGCGGTTAATCTGATAACGGAAGCCTTCATAAAGAAGGACTGTACCACCACGAGACGACTTAATGTACTCCATAATGGACTGAATGACTAGCTTATTTTCTGACCTTTATATAGCCTATAGAAAGCAATAATTAAGATCTGTTTGATCTGGTAAAAAGACAAAAGAAAAAAGCCCATGTTTGTACTAATTGTCTCAAAAGCATGAACCTTATTTTATGTGCATTGATATCACTGATATTATCAACTTATGTTGTTAGAGAAGCCACTTTGCTCTATTAATTTTGACCAAGCTGTAAGATCAAAAATAAAAAAAACATTCTATTGAAAGTATCAAAACTGTTAATCACTGTAAAAACAGAGGAATATATCACTTTTTAATAATCATTCCCATTGTTTATGTTACAAACTCATTATTAAATATAATTATTGTTTGTATCACCAAACTTAAATGTATTTCATATACAAATTTGATTTGTTTTGTATAATAAATAAATATTTTATATAAAATTCAAAAATAGCTATGTCTTAAAAATAGTTCTAACCTTTAATTAAGAAAGTATATGACTATGATTTTTTTTTAAATGAGTATAAATACATATCATAAAAATTTTAAATTGAAACTTTTAAACTTTCTCTTAAACTTTTCCCATAATAGAGTGAAATTGTTTTTTATATGTTGTTTTTGTATATAAAATTCACAGTAGGATATCAGCTTAAATGTTGTTATTTCTTAAATAAAACACACTTGCCTTAAATGTCTACGTTTTAAAAGACTAACACACCTTCGAATTCTGTAAATGACTAGATATTCTATTATTACTTATTTCAAACACACCTACTTTAAGCAGACATATATTCTAGTATGTCATAATCCAAACACACCTACTTTAACAGACAGATATTCTAGTATTTCTTAAGCCAAACACACGTACTTTACATGGTCAATTATTTCATCATTTGTTAAACCAAGCACGCATGCTTTATTCTGCCAGACTCTCAGATTCTTTGTTCTGGACACCGATGTAAAGATAAATGCACAATCAGACAGGGCGCATGCGTTTGATTTTTCCCATTTAATTCTTGATTTCCGTTGTGTTAAGATAACGTATAATTAACGAAGATAACAGTATCACTATCAATATATTTTATCGGTTTTCCTAGATTTTTGTCTTGTTTTTATGACTAATTGTAGAAATAAAACTGGGTGATTCTTGATTTATTTTCTATTGATAATTAGTTGTGGTATGTAACGTTACTCACGAGTATGACCATTCGTGCTCGGTAATATCTGTGAACTTTTCTTGGCTCACTAGGTTAAGCTTTTAAATGTCAACCATGTGATGATAAAAATGGCACAAAATTGAATTCAACAACATATATCCGTAAACTAATGAACATACATACAGAAGGGGAGGGGGTGTAGTATGAATTAATTTGTGTTAGGTTTAGGGTTATATTAACAATATTTCAGCTATATCCTGGCGGTCAGTTTTATTGGTGGAGGAAAACAGAGTACCAACAGAAAACCACCGACCTGCCGCAAGTCACTGACAACTTGTTATCACATAATGTTGTATCGAGTACACCTAACTTGTTTTAAGTAGCCAGCAGTTTTGTTTATTAATGGAAGTGTGGCATTTAAAATTTAGTCTCTTTTTTAGATGTTATTTGCATTTTGTGTCATTATTTCCTCCCAAGTATGAGTTAAGATCATAATTATCAGAATGATCATGCTGAGCCCTTCCTCTAGACTATGTATATGATATTTCTGGCTCGTTTATCTTTAAGCTCTTTAAAAGTGTTCCGTCTTAGTGACGGAAGGATGCGGTAGAGATCTTTTTTTATATTTACGTCATAGGAAATAAATCTAGTTCATACTTAAATACATCAACGTAACTAGTAATTATTCTGAAGTATTAAGAGATTTGAGTGTTTCATGATAATATTATTTTGGATTCGAAGCGTGACATGTGATTGACACGTGGTTGACAATTTAGAACTTATGGGAATCATTATAGTAATAGCAAGGTATAATTAACACGATGGGCAAGTGAAACGAGTCTAGTGTTAATTAATTAGTTTATTTTTATTTCAAATTCGTTTATCGGTCAATGTCCCCTTAAGAGCGGGAATGTGTCGGACAGAGGTAGGCAGAATATAATGACTGGATTATTCGACTCTGTGTATTTAATGAATTTTCCAATGCAAAAATTCCTAATCCTTACACTTTCAGTGAAATTTCCACTAGCCAAAAAATCCGTCATCTTTCAGAGGGAACCGCGGGGTAGAGAATAGACATAGTTTCTCAGCTGAGGGGTGTAATCCCTCCGAAAGAAGATGTCCGCTAGCTGTATGGAAATGGATGCATCGTGTATTAAGAATGACATCCTCTTTGCACGTAAAGTACATCATGAAGCACTTCGTAAATGGTAGAACTTGTTAGGTATGGCCGTTCGCGGTCCATTTAATGTAGAATGTTCTGATCCCATCAATTTGCCAGGGATAACACCTAGCATTTTTACTGCAGTTGCCAATGGGTCTCCCTGACATAACAATTTCAGTAGTCCAGCAAAATATTTTGGGACTCAGCAATTGACTTTGCACATTAAATATTCAAAATGTTCAGGGGTCCAGGCAAAATTTTAGTGGTCTTGGGCCACCGGGTTCCTATTCAATTTTAGCCCTGTTTGTCCATCACAATCGCAGCTTTTTACCTATACAATTGATTGTTTGTTCTCGTCATGATGAATATAGAAGAACTAATGTTCTATTGATGTTAAACAGCAATCAATCAATCATTCAGTGACATTATTCAATAACAACAAATTTCTCGTGCAAATGTCAACTCTCATGTTGTTGTCTAAGGAATATTTAAATTGGTTTTTCTAATGATTAAAAAGTAATTATATCTTACCTATTTACGTCACAAGGTAGATTGTGTAATTAAATTGTATATGCTTACGAGACAACGAATATAGATTGTAAAATAAAAAAAAATATCATCCTAATAGTTTTTCTTAGATTGTCAAGAATTCCACCAATATCAGCATAGCGAACAACAATCTCTCCCCTGAAATCATTGAACACAAACAGACCATGACGTATGACATTGGTAATCCAGGTTTTGGTTTGGGACAGTTATAAAAACGTGACGGAGTTAAACTTGTAATCGTAATCCCAACCATCCATGATCCACCCGATAATTGGATCTTTAAAGACAAATACATTTGTATAAACAATTAAAGAAAAATGTTAATGCATTGTTGTCTATTGTAAAAACAAGTTTATCTACAGATGTCTCCCTAGCGGAATAAACAATTTGCAAATTTAGATGCAACTTATTTATTTTGGAAGACATTTTATTAACCTATATGTTCGTACTAGTGGATAACGTGAGATTTATATTTGTGATGAGTAAGATGTTAGCATACAGAGTAAGATGTTAGCATACAGAGTACTGAGTAAAACAAACAAAAAACTCAGACAACTCAAACTCTCCCATAAACTAAAGCATGCCATGTACTTTTGATGAAATCTACAAATTGAATTCGTCGTTGTAGCGTATAATGTCTATACCAGGTGTATACCACATGATCATGGCATCAGGAAGAGACGGGGAACCAATATTTAATAATTAGTAGATCAGTTAATTTTTGTTTATATGACAGATTGAAGTTATATATACATTTGTGCATATATATATACAATATACGTACATTGTCGGTAAATATAAAATTTATTTGTACGAGTTTTAGAAACAGGCAGAACAGCGAGCCTTTGGCGAGCTTTTCAGGCCTGTTTCGCAGCGAGTACAAATGAATTTTATATTTAACGACAATGTACGTATATTGTGTTTATCCTGCAATGTCAAAAATATCGGAAAACTTGTCAGATTTAAACAAAAAGGACAGAAACAAGCGTCATTCCTCGCCTTTCATAAATTTTGTCAAGGGTGTCTTCTTCGTGGTCCGTGTTACATTAGTACCAGTTTCATACTTGTCTGCGCCCTCCGCTGTGCATAGCTACAGGGTACCAGGAAAGTTTATTCGTAGGCTGAAAAGTTTATTCGTCCAGTACGAATAAAGCAAAAATTTATTCGTATAGCATATTTGTACAGCAAATGTACTGATTGCAGGATAAATCATCTATATACAACTAGGTTACCCCAGCCATTTGTTATTCGATTGTCTGAGAAGAAAAAAAGTGAGCGATCATGTATGTATTTGCTTTACATTTCTACGATTTTTGTATTAGATTTAGGAAATGTTTCAACAATGTGAAACAGGAGGAGGCTGCGAGTTTGAAATTTATCTTTGAAAACATTGTACGTTCTTGTCACATAATGTAAATTATTCCTGTTTTGGAGTGGTTATATTCATGTGTTTCCTTTTGGGCTGTCGTAGTCGTGATCGTATGATAGTTAAATTTATGCAATCAGTGCCTATCACCACTAGCGTTGTGAGTTCGAACCCTACTCAGCCGAGGTGTACTCGATACAATATTATGTGATAAAGTTTGTCAGTTACTTGCATCAGGTCGGTGGTTTTCTCCGGTTTCCTCCACCAATAAAACTGACGATATAACTGAAATAGTGTTGAAAGTGGCGTTAAACACCATAACCCTAACCCTCTTTTGCAAATATAATTAAAATTATTAATTTATAAACAATGACATTAATGGGATTCTAGCCAACCCTCCCTTTGATTACTCGATTTCCAACGGCAATAGAGATATGAACAACAATTAAAAAAAAACCTACTCTGATAAGCAGTTTATCTAAAAACAAATATATTTTGCGACTAATAATAATCTTTATTCCTATAGCTAATAGTAATGTTATTTTGGTAGCCTCTTTATCTATCAACTACAGCATAGCAATGTTATTCGTAAAACGCAATAATTATTGAATAAGCTGTCTAAAAATTGATTCCAATCATCTGTTTTATTTGGTAGCCTTATCTTGTTCCCCATATAATGGGACAAATTATCTTAAAAATGGATATAAATCTTCACCATAGTGCTTGAAATAGTCAGGGAATAAAAGATGAAGACGTTATATTACAGACATATTTGTTAGTCACTACATAATGTAGAATTTAATACGCGAACAATGAATCTGATCACGTGATACACATAAAAAAATATGTAACATTATTACGTCATTCGAAACAAACGGATGACGACATGCTGCATTAGATGTATCGATTCGTAACTTCTGGGTGACAGTCTGTCTAGAACATATTGCACAATTATGACCTTCATTTCGTTGATAAATATTTGAAATAGAAAAAAAATCATTTCATTGGAAAATGATGAAATTTCTTTTAAAAGGCTATGGTGCAATTATTAGTGAAAATCGGAAAATGTTATTTGCTTTACAAAGAGGGGAGGTTTGGTCCCATAAAACTAGTATAATACCACCACATTTATATATTGAAGTGACTGTGCCAAGCCATGGAAGTGGTCTGTCATGTATTTGTGTGTTAGAGATATCCACTTTGCCCCTTTCCACGATTTTCCTATTAGATTGTAGAACTGTTCCGATAGTGTGGTATATTCTTTGTTTGTTGTTTTTCATTTTTTAGGTTAACAAAGTGTATTAGAGGTATTGATTTTGCATGTAATTTTAACGATTTTTCTATTAGATTTTGGAACTGTTCCGACATGCAGTGTGGTATTAATTTTTCACTGGGGATAATCACATACAAAACATACAGACATGAACTATTTTACAACCCATTGCCGAAGTTGGCGGTGAAAATAAACGTTAGAGGATACTGAAGGGACAATCAAAAATGGACAATCTAGAGAAACTGGCAACACTTGCAAAATGAAGACAAACAATACAAAAACACCACACAATATACGTTGGACACCACTATGCGCAAGCAAATACAAGAAACGTAAATAAGACACGAGCCCTCCTACAAATAACTGGAGGTAAATACGAACCGAACATAGTCGTCATCATTGCATGTTTGATATCACTACTTAGTGTCACGACGCGTCTCTCGACTAACCTTCACCATGTATGATAACAGTCAAAAATAGGACAGCCAAAATTTTTTAAACATTTAGGAACAAGTACGCCAACGCGTTCACCCCCCTACCCCCACCCCCTCTCCCCCCACATTAGTGATGTTTATGTTGCTCTATCTTTAGTTTTCTGTTTAGAGTTTTGTAGATCGTTGTTTGTCCTTTTTCTGTTTGGCCATTATGTTGCCTGTCCTTCTTTGATCGACGGATTCTGATTACCCCCCTTTGGTATCTTCAAACTTTTGTTTCAATATACATTTTTTTATTTGTTTTTTTTTTGTCTTATGCTTTTGTTTGAACATTTTGTTCGAATGGTTATGTATTTATTATTTTTCCAGATTCACAAATATAATTTTGCTGTGTGTATTACTAGAATCACGTTTTATTCAACAATTATTACTTCCCCAAGATATGCACAAAGACATAGTACAGGAAATAATGCAATAATTATATATCTTATATTACAAATACACGAATATCTTAAATTATATAAACAAGAAATAGTTATTAGTGAAATTCCATGCTAAATCCAGGATTGAAGTCTTAAAGCCAAGACGTTCTGATATATATCATTAACCTTAGGAGAGCTCGTGTCTTATTTACTTTATTTTTGTTTGTTTGTGTATAGTGATGCCCAATACATATTGAGTAGTGTTTTTGTTTTGTTTTTCTTCGTCTTGTGTACGATAAGGGTAATAACAAAATTACCGAACTCCGAACAATCTTACAAAGGGAAAGTCAAAACTCATAATTATATAAACAGACAAAATCAGTCAACAACCGGAAAACTGTGAAAACCGTAATGACCCTGACTTGGTACAGGCATTTCTAAAGAACTGGTGGGTTGAATCAGATTTTAAGGCGCCAAACCTCCCGCTATGTTGCTAGTTTCTCTAGATTTTTCGTTATTGATTGCCCTTTCCGCATTCTCCTAATGTTTACTTAACTGAACTAAGGAAAATGTCAAGTATTGCTGTCGGCAGACGAATGGCAAATAGTGTTTGGCGTTAATTATTTTGACTTTTAGATACAACAATATTGTATCCGTAAACATACAATATGCATAGTTTATATTCAAATCAAATTTTGCATAATGATATCAATATTTAATTCTTCCAAGTCATATTGAGTATATCTAGTGCTTTGTAGTTACAACGTAGATATCAAATTTAGTATTTTTTCGTTTGTCCTTTGAATTGTCTGTCTTTATCTATTGATCTTTCATATCATATAATTTTAAATAAGTCCAATTACCACAAGAAGGCGGGTAGTAGTAGTCATGTAGTCTTTTACTATGACCAATTGTTTATTAAGGTACTTTTAACAATCTATACACTGGACATTAATATTTTGCTGGTCAAATATTGTTTTTACTACTTTTTCCCTGTTATTTGACCTTTGACCAGAACGAAATGCTTATTTTAAACATTATTGATTCAAAGGACAAGATCGGTACATGTATCATTCCGCTGCAAATATTATCAAATAAACGTCAGAGAAACCCGAAGCGGGCAATCAAAAATTGGCAATCCAAAAAAACTGTCTACAAGACGAAGAAAAACAAAACAAAATCACAAGCACAATATGTGTTGCACACCACTATAAGGGTAATAACAAAATTACCGAACTCCGAACAATCTTACAAAGGGAAAGTCAAAACTCATAAGTATATAAACAGACAAAATCAGTCAACAACCGGAAAACTGTGAAAACCGTAATGACCCTGACTTGGTACAGGCATTTCTAAAGAAATGGGGGGTTGAATCAGATTTTAAAGCGCCAAACCCCCCCCCCCCCCCTTTCATTACGGCTCAAAGTTTCCGGCTGTCACTATAACAGTATTTATAACAATACTTGAACAAAACAGGTAAAACAGTTGTCAAAGCAGCACCAAGCTCAGTGAAGTAAATGTCAAAGACAAATAATGTAAAGACAAATAATGTAAATAAGACATGAGCCGTCCTACAAAACATTACATGAACCATCCTACAAAACATTACATGAGCCGTCCTACAAAACATTACATGAGCCATCCTACAAAACATTACATGAGCCATCCTACAAAACATTACATGAGCCGTCCTACAAAACATTACATGAGCCGTCCTACAAAACATTACATGAGCCATCCTACAAAACATTACATGAGCCATCCTACAAAACATTACATGAGCCGTCCTACAAAACATTACATGAGCCATCCTACAAAACATTACATGAGCCATCCTACAAAACATTACATGAGCCGTCCTACAAAACATTACATGAGCCATCCTACAAAACATTACATGAGCCGTCCTACAAAACATTACATGAGCCATCCTACAAAACATTACATGAGCCGTCCTACAAAACATTACATGAGCCGTCCTACAAAACATTACATGAAATATACAGTCAAACCTGTATATAAAGGCCACTCAATTAAGGGAACCTGAAAATGTGGCTTTTATGTACAGGATAAAATTATATGCACTATTCCTTATTGGGGAAAAGGGGACTGCCTTTCATAGACAATGATTTGTTATGTAGAGGTGCCCTTTAAGGCAGGTTTGACTGTATTTGAATAGTTATTTCAATAATTCTATCAGAGAAACATATTTATTTGTGGTCGACCGTATGACCTTTTGACCAGTCCGCCATGTTATATTAATGATTTAATTTTTTTTGCACAAGTACATCTATTTAAGTCCTTTATCATGACTGTAAATGTAATATTATGACATACTTTGGTGTAAAGTCATGACAGGAACCAATCTTTTAAGACATTACAATACTGTTACATGCAGAATCGATATATCCATTAAGAACTATCAGCTGCTGAAAGAGAAATACATTACAATGTAATGAAGCAATGTACATGTTACGTGCGATATATAAACGACTATGTCATTTTTCTAACTGTATTCACGCACATGTTGTACGGCTTTGGTCTTTAGTTAAAATTGTTGGTCAGTTTCTAGAATCAAAAGACGTCACCAAATCTAGTTTTAGAATAGTCGCAAATTATTTTACCAAGACATCTAACACCTAATTAATGTTAGATAAACAATCCTACAGGTAAGAAATTAAACTTGGATAAATGGAAATACCTGATTTTCAAAAGTTGGATACATGGGAAGACACTTTTAAGGATGTGGGTTTATTGACTTCCATGTCTTATAACATATACTGGTGCTATTTTTATTATTGAGATACTTTAAAATACGATTTTTTCGTGGGTTAACCAAACCACGAATTTATGGATACAACGAAATATAATGTTTTCTTTCCATTTACGCAAACATCATTGATGAATAGCACAGTGTATAAGATAAGATATAAGATTGTATTGGTCCAAATTAAAGGGCCCACGAAGGGGCATATAAACATAATAAAACATAAGGTGATTGCATAAAATATCAAATAAATTGTAAATACAAGAATGAGAGACATGACTAGTGTTAAAATATGAGATACCAGCTATCCGAAACAGTGACTTTTTAACAGGAAATCACACATGCATATTAGAGTATCTTTACTTTCTGAGTTTAAAAACCATATAAATTTATCCCCAAATGATAATTTTTCAAGGTTAGAATGATTAATGTTATTCTTAATTGTTTCAAGAAGCTTGCCCCTGAAAGCATAGTAAAACGAACATTTTAATAGAAGGTGTTCTTCAGATTCTATTTCATCTGAAAAACATTTTTCGCAAATGCGGTTCTCTAAAGGTGTTATAGGTTTTGAATATCTGCCAGTTTCAATCTTTAATATATGGTGCTGATTCTAAATTTGGTGAAAGATTTTCTTTGATTAAAATCTGATAAAATATGAAGATAATTTTCGAATCCGAAATTGCATTTGAGTTTTAAATAGGTTCGCAATTTGCTGTTTTCATCTAGAAGTTTATTTCTTTTAACATACCATTTATTTTTATAAAAGGCTTTTGTAAAAACTTTATTTTTTCTGTTAAATGTATTATGCTTATATTTAAGCATATTGTGAATTCCTGTATTGTTATCAAATATTTTAAAAAGTTTCTGTAGACCAGAATACCAAGTGTCACAACCCTGTGAGCGTATGATTATATATATTCTATTACTATTATATATATATTATTTTATTTGGAATCCACGAAAGTAAGATCCCATGAATAAGTGGTTAGAGTTATGGTTATGGCGTCTAACGCCACTTTCAACAATAGTTCAGTTATATCGTGGTGGTCAGTTTTATTGGTGGAGGAAACCAAGAGTACCCGGAGAAAAACACTGACCTGTCGTAAGTCACTGACAAACTTCATCACATAATGTTGTATCGAGTACACCTCGCAACGACAGGGATTCGAACACACAACTTTAATGGTGATAGGCACTGAATGCAAAGATAGTTGTAAATCCAACTACCATGCGATCACGACCCCCCCCCCCCCCTCCCCCAATGAATAAGTATTTTGTTTTATTAGCAATATGCAAATATTGACATTCACGACTTGAGCTTCCGTCACAACTGTTTTATTATTTATATTGTAATTCAGGTTTTAAGAGAGCTCTACCTTGTACCTGAAAAAAGACACGTTGTATCGTCGATAAACTACTAAATACAAAATAACATATTTATATTCCAGAAGATTTGCGCTTTATCTCTTTGAACATTTTATATTCAGAAATAGTTGCCCCTACCGGAATTCAAAGTTCATTAACATTCAAAACTAGAAGATTTAATTGGGAAAAACCATCTGAAATTGATAACCAAGAATCTTCCTAGATATATCATGAAATCAAAATGGAAAATTAATTGGACAGAATTTACAATCTTTAACGTGTAAATTCACATTCTGATCTCCTCGTTATAATAAAATCATATAAAATTTGTTCATTTAAAGGGCAAATGAGTTTTAATCGACAAAATACAATTTTTATTATGGAATTACGTTTTGATCTAATTGATCATTTTCTATATAGGCTTTGATCACAGGAGGTATATTTAAAATGATACCACAGCAACACTTTGTTATTGCCAAAAACAGTTTGAAGATACTAAAGTGGTAACAAGAAGCCGTAAATCGAAGGACAGACAATACAATGACCACACGAACAGGACAAACTACTACACAGAAAACTAAAGATTGACCAACACGAACCTCACTAAAACGTGGGTGAACTCTGTGGAAGGTAAGTAGTTCCTGCTACACTAGTGGTACCCGTCATGTTAATTCTTCTTTTGTTACAAACTCAGTGATAAGTTATAAATGAGGAAAGATTCGGGTTGTGCCAATTAAGGCGTTATAGCTTTCTAATATTGTGAATGTTATTCCAGAAACGTGTCGTGTGCACTAAGTTAAATATCTACGGATTAGTTTTGTTTTGTTCTTTTTAATTGTGCACAGTGTGATTAATATATTCTGTTTACCTGTTCACAGCTGATCGTTTTATTTTGTTTTTTTTATCAGTTTGAGTGAGTGATTGTTTTCTTAACGCCAACTCAACACTTTTTCGGCTATATTATGGTGAGAACATGTTAATTTTCAATGAGATGAAGATGAGGTCCACTTTGTACTAGACCAACACGCTTCGTTGAATTTTATAGTGCTAGCTCACAGAAACAACAGTCCGCAGGTTGACATTTCGCCCCACTCGGACACATTATCCTGATTCCGAGCCAATCAGTTTTTGCTCTTTCTCCTTAATGCTGCGTGCTTAGCGGGGAAACAACACATGCCAATTTTATAATCTTTGATTTGACCTGATTGGGAATCAAACTCACGATCGAGGCGAGAGCACGCTAACCATTACACAAACGGTGCGGTTGTTATCAGTTTAATTCAAGGCTACATGTACCTTAGCAAATCATTACAAAGGGGGATTAACTGTATTATATGATAATAGGGTTTAATGGACGTATTACGCTAAATTGTTATAAATGACCTAAGAGTACTGATTTTTAACCAGAAGATTGTACAGTCTTATTTAACTGTGAACATTCACTCACCTTGCTTTGTACTGTTAATAATTATCTTGTCATTCATATTTATGATAGTATGTTGTCATTTTGAGTGGAAGCAAATCTGTGCAGATTCTATTGTTTGTTTAAATCTGTATTGTTGTTGGATATCCATTTATCAGGAGAAGAGGGACGACATCCCATTAACACTGCCATATGTTCGTGCCTGTCCCAATGATGAAAATATTGGTTAAGTAGACTTGATTTGAAATTTAATGAAACTTTTTTTTATTTGCAAATGTTCAAATGTTTCATCCTTAAATTTAAACAGGTATTTCCTTGTTTTATCAAAAATCAATCCAAGCATGGACAAAATTTGTACAATGAACTTCTATTAAATACTTTAATTTTTATATCTAAGTGGTCTATTTGGAAAAAAAAGGCAAGAAACAAAGTTAAATATGACAAAATTCATATCGATCAGAATGTACTTTGTTATATATGGAAACAGACTTTAAAATCTGAACTAAAAATTTTGCTAAAGACCAATTGTAATGTTACAATAGATAGAACCAAAATCTTGACAATTCTATCAGTGATTAGTAAGTAATTATAATATATGAGTACAAGGCATGTATGTAAATGTTATAAAAAAATATATGTTGAAGCTATTATAAAATGCTGATATAGATTGACTACATGTTGATTATATAATTGATAAATTTAGTTGTATTTTTTAAATGGGATCATGTGGACTCTAATTAATCTCTTATTAACCCTGGATAAGAGATCTATTGTAAAAACAACCCTGGATAAGAGATCTATTGTAAAACAGGGAACCTTAGATTATTTTTTGCTTACCTGGGCATCTAAGGTGTTTTGTTAACAGGCGAGTCAAACAATAACATATTATGTTATTATAAAAAAAAAAAAATGCGTTTCAACCAAGTAAATACTCCTTTTCATTCTTAGCCTATGCAAATTTCACACCTTTTTACTAACTCCCTTTTTCCGACACTTTTGATACTCTTTTAATGCCAAAAACGTGAGTCCTCAATTTTTTATTTACATTTTATCTTTACAATGAAGATTTAATCTGTCATCACGTGATTCTTGCGTGTGGGAAAATATTAGGCAACTACTATTACGACATTCGTTAAAATATGTTTGTTCTTACGACACGTATTATCGCCATTTTGTAATGAAAACGTGCTGTTAATATTTTTTTACCGAGTTGAACAAAGTATAACTAAGTGATCAGAGGCAACAACCTATTTAAATATGTAAAATGAAATAAAAGAAAAGTATTATTCTATCTTTAAAGCTTGTAAAATTCTATTTTTTATTTCAAATAGTTGTCTTAAACACAAAAAATAATCTCCTTTTTTTCAGACACAACATCGAGTTGTAACAGTAAAATAAAAGACAATTTATCATCATTTTATGCACAAGTGACATATGTATAATAAATTAAAAACATTAGTCCATATTTAAACAAATGTATTAATAGCTTTTGGCCTTTAAAACTTTTGGTAATACGTCACATCTTTAGGACATGCGCAAGGTGACGAAGTTTTATGCACATCTATTTCCGATATGGTTTTGACCTAGTTTTCATTGTTTACGTTTTTATGATGCATTGAAAAAATAAATGCACAAAAATGTGTCATAATTGCAGGAAAAGAATACATAAATGACATAAGACCAAAACAAAATATAATCAAATGTTTATGATAATAGAAATTATCGATGAATCGTTAGGGTGACGAACTTTCATACATCGGGGCTAAGTGTTATTCACTTAAATTCATGTGTTCCATTTTGTATTTCCGATAGTATATCAATGTATACCAAATCGAAATGTTCATACCCGCTCTAAGCCAACCATTATGGTTTGCTTGGTAAAAATAATATCACGGTAATATGTAAGCATATCTTGTATATCAAACTCACAGGTACTTGTGGACAGGACCCTATGTTGCTCCCCCTTTTTTTTTCTTTTTCTTTTTTTTTTTTTGAACATCGACTTTTTTTTTCATATAAACAACATTTTGCAACTTTCTATGTATCACTGTATGAAGTTATATCATGTCAGAAACCCGGCATGGATAGAAACTACTGTTTGATTGAATTTATTGTATATATGTCATACAGTGATACATAGAAAGTTGCAAAATGTTGTTTATATGAAAAAAAAGTCGATGTCCAAAAAAAAAAAAAATTATAATAATAATAAAAAGGGAGCAACATAGGGTCCTGTCCACAAGTACCTGTGATCAAGCTAAGAGATATTCAATATTGAATTCTTTAGCTCTGTGAATCAAATTCAGTGTTTGCAAACCTTATATTTTGTGAAATAGTTTTTAAAAAAAACAACAACAAATAGTAGATATCAAATTTAGTGCGCACGACGCGTTTCTGGAATAACCTTTCATCAGGTACGTACTAAATCGTATAATTGGAAAGCCAAATAATTTAAAGTTTTGGAAGCAATACAACCAAAGGGCCTAAACAGAATAGGCAAAATCTGTTAAGGTCACCTATGTCTGAGGGAGGAGAACCTTAGTTTTATTAATAATTACAATTATTTAGGACCTGTAAGTTACACTACAATGTGAACTGTAAGTATATGGATACATGTTAATAGGGTGAACATAGCGAACCGAAATCAACGTAGGTACAAAACTACAGGAAAGTAGTGCAATACGACCTCCCACTAAAAAAACTGGGATGGGACCAAATTCGTTTCATTGTTAAAAGAACTGCTAAGTTTAATAATTTATATTCTAAAGCATTTGAAATGTCTAGAAGTTTTGCATAATATGTAGTGATGGACACGATTGGCTGATGCGTTGCTCCTGTATTTAATCCGTTTACGGTGTCGTAGGTTGTATTTCCTGAAGGAACCCTTGGATATATAAGTGGGATATAGTTTCTCCACGTCGACATACATCATCTATGGCTGATATATTAAATGCACGAATCTCCCTTGGGAAGACACGCATATGAGTGTCTGGTGCTTGATGAATGTCACGCGTCGTGCGCACCAAATTAGATATCTACGATTTTTTTCACAATTATATATCTCACCTTAAATTTGGATCATTATCATTCATAGACACGAACTTTTAATGGGAAATGTTGGACATTTATGAAAGGTCGAGTGTGTCATATGTCATTTCTTATTCTGGCTTGAAAGTTCTTAAAACTGAATTTTTTTATTCAGTAAGTTGTGTTTTGCGTTTTTTTCTTTCTATTCGTTTTTCTTAATGGACTTCCGCTCATTGATGGACTTCCGCTCATTGCTTTGAACGAACTGTTTGTAGATAATTGATTTACCTGTCCTCCGTGTTTCCCTTTGAAGTAAGCTTACTTGCTCACTATCTACCTCTCTAATTACCTTCCCCCAGAATCCTTTGTACTTATTGTGAAAACTCGGTCATCTTTATTAACCAATATATTTCCCATTACTAAAGCAATTTATTATAACGTTTTATAGCCAACATCCGATCATTAATTTTGTGATAAACCTTCATAAAATCATTTCTGTTTGTTTCTCATTGTTACATCTGAATAGCGACCTAAATTTGTTATTATTACATTAAATCAAACAATATAATGAATCTATTAGCACCTTTAAAATAAACAAACCATTAGGATAGTCAATATAACGGTATCTTGACAAGGCTATAATTGGCCATTTAGTCGTGTCATTTTGTATGCATTAGTCTAAGAAGAGCTTGAAGATACCAAAGGGGTAATCAGAATACGTATATCGAAGAAGAACAGACAACACAATGGCCAAAAGAAAAAGTACAAAAGGACAAACAACGATCTACAAAACATACACATAAAACTAAAGATCGAGTAATACGAACCCCACTAAAAACCGGGGGTGAACTAAGGTGCTCCGGAAGGGTAGGCAGTTCCTGTTCCACTAGTGACACCCGTTGTGTTAATCTAGTTACAAACCCGGGGTTAAGTCATGAATGAGGAAATGACTGGGAAGTGTTTACGACAGGTGGAACATATCCGTGGTCATTTGTGACACAGATATTCCATAAGGGTCAACCAAGCCATGGTGGCGACCGTAAAACTTTCGAAGTGATGAATTCAACTTAACCAAGAGGAACCCGTTTCTCTGTATTTGTACTGAGCTAAATCCGATACAAAAATGTATTGAAATCTAGAATTTCAGATAACAATTTTGTATTGTATTCTTCTGGAAGTCTGCCTTGAGATAAATATATATCATATAATGGATCAAATGATTCATGTTTTCCCACGAGATGAAAGCAAATACTACAATAAACAATCAAACGGTTTATTGCTCAAGGAACATACACTTGAGTAACCTACTTATATACCTCAAAAGGGAGAACTCCACTGTTGTATCATTTAGACAGAATGTCTAAGAAGACCGTCATTTGACGTCTTCTGATATTACCCTTTTATTGCGCTTTGTCTGCCTTTGTGATCATATATCATAGTTTGTTTATGTAATAATAGTAATCAAACAATATATTAGATCCATTGTAATTGCATTTTTTATTTTCTTATTTATTTATTTTTTAATTTATTTTTTACGGTTTTTGTTTCGTTTTGTTTTGTTGATATTAATCATTTGAACTACACGTGTATGTCAGATGTTAGATATTTTATCCAGCGATTCACTCATATGTCACACTATCATGTATCGGGTTATGTCTGGTATCACATTCGGAAGCTTTCTGCTCTTTCCTACTACCGCTATACTGTTTAGAACATCACATTTTTAACGAACGAACTGTAATTGAATGGCTGTAGTCATACTGTGATCATGTCCAATATAAAGGTGATCAAGCATGCCCGACAATATTACCTGATATAAATTGAAGTAAAAATTCAGTGGTTGTTCCATGATACTTTTGGGTTTTTTGTTTTGTTTATTTGTTTGTTTTTGTTTTGTTTTTTGTATTTAAAAAAAAGGTTATCTAGGCTAATTTTATGTCAGATACATTACTTTGATAACAAAAGACATTCTCTTCACTTAAATATATTTTACTTGTTTTTGCGGAATCGCACTCTTTTATTTGGATACTCACCCGGAACAAAAAACAAGTATCTACAGTTCAATACAGACTACTACAGTACTATATCTATATATTACATATGAAAAGCTTTTGAGAAATGAATTCACACAGGGAGACAAAATCAATATTTTGAAGTCAGAAATTACATATTCTTTTTATCTTGTACGTGCCTTATTGTTGTCAGCAATAAAACATGTACAGTTCTTCATTTAACACTGTATAAATGACTTTTATCACACGACATATGTTGTACTATTGGGATTAGACCTCATGGCATGATTTGTGTATTGCTTTTTTCACGTTCATGTCAATATCATATTCTATCTTTATGAAATTACTGTGGTATTGTATTAACAAAGTCACTGACATATCACTGGATAGGCTAAATCACAGAGTACGCTCTGGTCGTATGACATAATTTTCTACTTATGATTTTCATACGAAGGCGGAGATTAGTGTTGTGGTCATGGTGTTTAACGCCACTTTCAACAATATTTAAGTTATATCGTGGCGGTCAGTTTTATTGGTGGAGGAAACCGAAGTACCCGGAGAAAAGCACCGACCTACCGCAAGTCACTGACAAACTTTATCACATAATGGTGTATTGAGTATATCTCGTCTGAGCGGGATTTGAACTCACAACGTTAGTGGTGTTAGGCAGTGATTGCATAAGTAGTTGTAAATCCAACTAGCATACGATCACGACCACAACGGCTATCATCCGAAGGCAGAGATAAAAAAAACATTGGCTATATATTGCTAAATAACCACGTGCGCTCCCGTTTTATTACACATTTTCTTTTGACTTTAAACTGATGGCAAAGATAAAAACAAAAGAAGATTAGAATGTTACTGATTTAACAATGAATATTGCTAGAATATGTATTGTTCTATGCTTTGACCATGTGACATTTTTTTTTCTGCTGAATTTCAACTGTAGGCAGATATTTTAAAAAGTTTAAATGTGTAACCTCTTAAGCTGGATTCAAGTAATCACAATCGTACCGTTAAATGTGATCTATAAATTCAGATGAGGTATCCAGAATTTTTTTTCTTTTTTTTAATACAAGAGCATACACACAAACTGTGCGCAGTTGGCAATGAGCAGGTAAACAGTGAGTGATTTTTGTTTAACGTCAAGCGAACAATTATCAGCTATACCATGGCGAGAACAATTAAGTTGCATCTGATGTCTGTTTTCTAATATAGACCAGCTGTAGGCAGATATTTTATATTTTATATTTTGTATTTGTCGTACTGGATCATTGAAACAACATGTCGCTCCATTCGGACACTATATACTGATTGTCGCTCCATTCGGACACTGTATACTGATTCAAAGTCTTTGATGTTACTCTTTAGCAAAGCAAATGTCAATTTTATAAGTGTTTGTTTTGAACCGATCGGTGATCGAACCCACGATCTACCTACCACAAACGAAGCGAGCATTCTAACCATTATATAGCAGTTCATCGACAACAAAATTCTAAAAATATATTAAAATCCGGAAAATGCTATTTATCAAAGAATTATTTTCCGGATAAATAACAAAAGAGCTGTAATTAACCGCTAATACACTTCCGGTGATACCTCTTATTTGAAAATGTAGGGAACAAAAACAAGAAAATGGACTTGAAATATATATTAAAGGAGTAACGACTTTTTAATATTATCATTATAGCTATTTAGCTTTGAGATTTTTATAATCATATGATATAATAAATATAATTAATTTTCCAGATTTTGGTGACATCGCTGAAAAAAGTGTCAATATTATATCTAATTGAATTAAATTGATATTAGTGTCTATAAAACGAAAAAAAAACGCATTTTTATTCATTAATTTTATTATTTTCTTCTAAAAAATGAAGATGTGACGTCTGTATGCAAGAAAAAGCTTCAATATAGAATGACATTTTGAACTCTCGGGGCATAAAATGTTAAATCTAAGATAAAGAACAAAAAGGTAGATATAGAATGTAGTGCGCATGACTCGCCACCGAAACAAGCGTCATCAGGTACGCTCACCATCAATAAATCGGAATTCCAAGCAATTTAAAAGTCTCTGTTAGCCAGCAAGCAACCCAAAGAGCCTAAACAGGACATCCAAACTCTGCTAAGATCACCTACATGTATGTGTGAGGGAGGAGAATGGCTTATTGAGAAATAAAGACAGAAAAGGAAAGAACCTCAGTTATAATAATGATTACATTATTTAAGAACTGTAAATTTGAATATTAGATATATTAATATAAGGTAAGAAGAATTTGAAGATACCAAGGGGAGGTAATTAAAATCCGTAAGTCGATGAAGGACAGACAACACAATGGCCAAAAGAAAGAGTACAAACGGACAAACAACGATCTACAAAACATAAATTCAATTTTGGATTGCACATTTTCATGTGTCTGTCAGTGTGTAATTAATAGTTGTTTCAAGTCAGTACATCAAATGCTTAGATTATTAATATGCTGGCATTTTAATTAATAAGGTTAATTAGAAATCATATATTGTGGAAAATTCAAATAATGAAAATACATTGTGCAGCATGGAACAATAATATAGACCACAGCATTCTTTTTGAACACCATTTGAATACCATTTAGTCCCGGAAGTAAATTAACCATTAAATAAATATATAATCAATTTCAATTCATTACATGGCATATTCATCATACCCGTTTACATAATTAATTATTTTTTCATCAAGAACCAAAATAAAATTGCTCCGTTTTAATGATAAATCCCTCTTATCAATACCACATTCATTTAAATAAAGAAAAAACTAATTATTGGAATATTTTAAAGGTAATTTCTTGTATAAATGGTAATATCACTTTATTCCTAGACATCAACTTTAGGACTTAAATCAAAATTAATTACCTCAGTAAAATATCCGTCCAACTGATCGAGGGATCAATGATTGTTACTAATAGAAGAATTAGATAAAACCTAATGTCCGTTTTGTCTTTGTATTGAGTAATAGCAATATTTTATACATTGATCCTTGTATTCAATCAACTCTCTTGACGCCACGCAATCGCCACATACATTTGTTTTGAGATGGGAAAACAGCATAGGAAAATGTTTGGTTATGGAAAATCCATTACTCCCTGAAAAAGTCCATTTAGCTACTAACAGTGGGACATTATATACAACTATTCTGGTGTTTAGTAATTTGGTGAATGCATATGACAGAATTACATAAGTCACAAGTTGATGCATTAATTTTTAATTGGTAAAATGGCATGGGATAAATAAAATAAGGCGTGTTCGATATATTCTCATCCACGAATTATATTATATGAATAAATGCACTTTGCAGTAAAATCCTAACTGATAATAACGGGAAATTCAAATTAAAGATATGTATTGTTACAAATGTAATTCTTGTCACAGTTTGCATCAATTTGTATAGGATTCTTGGTTGTGAGTTCGAATGCTGCTAAATAGTTCAGCTTCGTGTATACCTGTATTTAATAATAAGTTTGCTTTATTTTTTGCTCGATACAATATTATGTGATAAAGTTTGTCAATGACTTGTGGCAGGTCGGTGGTTTTCTCTGGGTACTCCGGTTTCCACCACCAATAAAACTGACCGCCACGATATAGCTAAAATATTGTTGAAAGTGGCGTTAAACGAATGTAGGACGTTTCGGCCAACTGACGTTTCGGCCTAGGACATTTAGGCCATGGACATTTTGGCTAAGATTTTTTGCTAAGGTGGACGTTTCGGCCAAACAATATTTAGCTGTTATTTATATGTTGGGGTTTTTTTTCATTGGAAGTTGTAGTCCGATTGCTAATATTTTATATATTGTTGTGGGTTTTTTTTTTTCTTTCTTTGGGGGTGGGATGAGGTGGGATAGGAAGAGAGGGTCCATGAGGGCCACGTTTGTATTATTTGTTTCAAGATTTATTTTAAATAAAAGTAATACGAGATATTTTTATTTGACTTATTTCATCATTTAGCACCGCATATTTCATAAGATAACAGTTTTCGTAACAGAAGATACATTTGTTTATTCAAGCACTATAGATAAAGTGAGCACATAACACAATTACAGTTCTCATAATAACAGAGGAAACTTGTTCATTCAAAACACTAAAAAGTGTGTATTAGATGAAAGCTGACTTGTATTTAAAATGAACACATTACACAATAACATAAATCACTAGCTAGTTACAAAATGTCTACATATTCGGTTGACCACCACGAATGTTGTAGCTCACACCTCTTAAGAACTCTGCAATGGTCTTGTTACCAGATGTTTTGTCTTCACAAAGGTTACAGAGACGTTTTTGAAGTTCTGTATACACTTTCTTGCACCTTTTTGTTGGACGGATACCTCTTTCATTCTGTAGTAAGATGGTTGTTACACGTTCACATTTCTGTTGAAAGGTCTCAATAAGTTTCCATACACTAGGATGCTGCTCACCGACCACCGAGGAGAATTTGTTGTTCCAACCTTCATGTTGCTGTTGTGGGCGTTGTCGTAGGCGACCAGAAACATATGTGTGAGTAGTCAACAAGTGGTTCTGCGGCTTCTGGCATTGTCTGCTTAATATACTGCATTCCTTCATGAACTTCCCAACGCGGTAAAAATGCAAGTGCGTCAAGTTGACCACAGAAAATTCTAAACTCGTTGTCATCTTTGTACATGTTGGTAAGTCCTAGTGAATGAATCTGTCTCCAAATTGATTGAGTAAGGTGGTAAAAACAGTACTGAATCTGTACTTGTGGTCCATAAACTGCAAGAAGAGCAATATCTACAGAACGTTCAAAGTCTATTATAACGACGGACGGGTCACAACCATGCTCCTCTAACACACGAAGCATTTATTCATAACTTGTGTGAGTCTTTCTCTGTAAGAGTACGTACACTAATGGAATAGAAACTCCAGAAACACGACCCTGGATGCGTGAAGATCTGGTTTGGTTTGTCCAGTGGCTTTTCTTTTCATGGTGTCTCTGCATTTGGCAATGGTAATAGCATTTTCATCTGGCTGGTGGTTATGTGGTTTCTTCGTATCTGGATTGTCCATGTTTTTGGAGGTTTGCAGTATTGCTGTACATTTGACTGCATCATCTCTTTTCACACAACGCCATATCAGTTTGTCAGTTGTTTCAATTTTTTGTGTGTACATGAAACCTTCAAAGCAGAGCTTTTACCCTCCACGCTTTGTTGCAATAACCTCCATAGTACTATTATCAGTGACTTTTTTTTTAGCTTAAATGATTATAGATTCTCAGTAATATTATATATACTTTAAGTGGGCTTGTGTATATTTGTGCATTACAAGCTAAATCCAAATTTGAGAAAATACTGTAAAAACTAAATCTTTAGAAACTATAAGATAAAAGAGAATGGTCTTGTATGATGTATTGATTAATTTGACAATCATAAATTCAAAGGTAATATTTTCTTTTTATAATTAGTTTTTATTAACTAATTAAAATGAAAACTGCTGTCTAAAAAACACTAATTACTCCCTTTAAAATTTGTTTTCATTAAAATCTGGAAAACCAATTATTTTATTACATCTGATTGTTTGATATGGAAAATTGTTTAGATAAATAACAAGTTTTAGATTTATTTACTTATTTAATTTATAAATTTGTCCGAAACGTCCATTGTCCGAAACGTCCTTGTCCGAAATGTCCATGGCCGAAACGTCCTGGGCCGAAATATCCTAGGCCGAAACGTCTGCTGATCTGTTAAACACCACAACCCTTATCTTTTATTGGTAGAGGAAACCAGAGTATCCGGAGAAAACCACTGACAGTCGGTTAAAATCGGTTTAATCCGCTGCTCTCTTTTTATATATAGTAATGAAGGAAGGGAATCGGCTGAGTTGTGACGAATGAGATTACTGGCGATGTTTGTGTCCATATAAAGTTGTATCAAATACACCTGACACCATATGTGAAGTATACATCTAAATATGCGATCAGTACCTATCATCACTAAAGTTGTGAGTAAAATTCCCGTTAGTTACGAAGTGTACTCTATATAACAATATGTGATCATTGTGTTTGACGAGTTCCGATAGGTCGGTTGTTTCCTCCTGGTACTCCGCGTAGATAATGTCGAAAGTGATATTTCCAATTGTTTCCAAAAACCATCAGAGGTTGTTCTGCTTTTCATGCACCCACGATAACTCAAGATTTCTTTGACCAAATTTCACAAAGTTTTTATACTGCCTTAGGATTGATGAAGAAATAGATTTTGACTATTTCCACTTTTGTCATTCGGTTATTGAAATTTGTAAACAAAAGACAAATAAATGAATATTTTGTCATATCTCGGACGATAGCATCGAGTTTGTTTCGTCCAATCTTCATATCTTTTTTACAGATCCTTAGGAGTGATAAAGGTAGTATGCTTTTCGAATTTGACTATTTTATTTTTGCAGTTGGAGAGATTTTTGGACCTTGTTCGCAACAATACTACACATGTCATGTCTGATGATAGCTCAAGTTTGCATTGACCAAACTTCACAAACAATTTGCAAATGCATCTCAGTGATAAAAGGTATATTTTTATATATCGCTCTAGAGTAATGGGACCGTGTAAATCAAAACATACTTTTCCACATTTTGCACAATACCTTAAGTTTGCTTTGAGTTGACCAAATATCATGATTTTTATGTTAGTGTCAAGAATGGTCAAAGTAAAATCTATTTAGATTTTGACGATTTGCACGTTTGCCGTTCCATATTCATTACATTTTTTGGGTTAAAATGGGCACTTCATTCATATTTTACAACCGTTTGGGAGAATGGACGTATCATGCAATCATGGCGCAGCTATTTATATAAGTCTTCTTCAATCATTATCATATTATGTAAATATGAAATGTTAGTTAAAAAGAACTAAAAAGAAATAATTTCAACTTCCATTCATATATTGTTGTTGCGTGCTATGGAGATAGAATATGTATAATTCTTATACAACTGTCATGTCTAAGTATCTCGTAAACATTATATACAATATATCCTGACATTTCTATACATTTTTACTTAAATAAAAGTATTATGCATTCCAGATGTCATGCTTAATGCGAGTGAGGAATTACTAACGGTGACATTTGAATAGTGCTAATTACGTTCGGGTTATTAACACGCAGCATCTGTTTGCTGTTCGGAACTAATTACTGATCTACCAATTGAACGATGCTGGTTTTATATACAAATGTACCAAGCGATAATTTAAAGGTTACATTACCTCAATACAATGTTTTGGTTTCAGCCACCAATAAAGTTTGTCAGTGACTTGCGGCGGGTCGGTGGTTTTCTCCGCGTACTCCGGTTTCCTCCAATTAAACTGACCGCCACGATATAGCTAAACTATTGTTAAATATGGTGTTAAACACCATAATCCTCACTCCTCACCCACCAATAAAACTTATCGCCCAGATGTAGCTTCAAAAAGTGTGTTGAAAGTGACATTAAGCACCATAACCGGAAACTAGATGTTTATTTAACTATAGACTAGAGACCGTTTCACACTCAAGTGTATTGTCTCCGTAATTGTTGAAGTCATCCTACTGTGACTGAATTGTAGAGCAGCAATAAAAGCGATGTTTCTGTACATTATTTGGTCGTCGTAGTCGTGATAGTATATATGGTAGTTGCATTTACAACTACCTGTACAATCAATATCTATCGACACTAAAGTTGTGAGTTCGAATCCTGTTCATGGCGACGTGTATTCGATACCACAGTATGTGAAAAAAGTATATCAGTGACTTGCGACAGGTCGGTAGTTTTCTCCGGGTACTCCGGTTTCCATCACCAATAAAACTGACCACCGTGATACAACTGAAATATTGTTGAAAGAGGCGTTAAGCACCAAACCTTTGCCCCTTTTCTTGACTTTTTGTCTTCATGGAAAGTTGTATAGTCTCATATGTTCATTTATATCCATATCCTTTTATTTTTTACACTAATTATTTTTGAAACGTTTGGCAATGATGATGGCTACGACTTTAGAAAGTTGGAAGCCATCTTTTATTAAATAAATACAGTAATATATTTCTGTCTTCTATTGAATTTGCCATGTATATAATATATATCACAATAAATAAAATGTTTACTACCCCAATCCAAATAATACGTAGAAACTTAGAGCTGTTTTATCAAACGATAACTACTTAACTCTGGTTTAATAACTATTAAACTTTTGACCGCCAGTATCCAATGATTTGCTGTCAATTTATTCACTTCTAACCTTCAGTAACAAATATTGACCAATCGCTAGTTATCGTGGTTTCTGTCAGCTTAGTATAATCAATCTTGCTTTAGACAGCAGTCTGTAGTCTTAATAGTCAAGTCTGATTAATTATGACCTCGTCATCATTCTATGAGTATTACCATCAGTCATTGAGACTTAAAATTAGACAAAGCTGTATAAATGTTTATATGACAAATATCGTCTGCTATTTTGAATAAAATCTGTCTAATCTGTGCATCTGTCCATTACTGATACGGGATATTTAAAACACTCTTCGAAAGAAACGTCATTTGCTGTACGCAACAAATTAAGATCACAACTCATCCTAAAGATAAGATATAAATTTTTCCTTACAACTGGTCACAGAAGGATAAAATTCGCACCAGATAGTTTCCTAGAGAACCCGATTTCTACAGGAAAATCAATGATTTATTCGCAAATCGTGTCATTATACGTCATCGGAAACATTTCGCACTAAAAAATGGTCACTGCAACGCATGTACATTTTATAGTTGACGATCTCGTTTGCAATAAGTATAGTATAGATGTACGAGATAATAGGAACAGATTTTAAAATGTGGAGAAAATTTAGATTTTACTTATTTAAATAAAATATATATTATCAATGTTAATCATGTTAATGGCATCAACACTTTTGTTGGCAAACAAAAGTTTAAGAAAGGAAGATTTATCTGTTTCTTCTTAGTTAATGACATCAGATTTGTGGTGAGAAATATGCATGAATATGCTCTATGGACTGTGGACTGCTTACCCTTCCGGTTTTTAGTGGGGTTTCGTGCTACTCGATGTTTAGTTTTATGTGTATGTTTTGTAGATCGTTGTTTGTCCTTTTTCTTTTTGCCATTGTGTTGTCTGTAATTCTTCGATTGACGACTTCTGAGTACCTCGTTGGTATCTTCTAACTCTTCTTAAGACATGTTTTTTTTACTTGAAACAGCTTTGTAAAATTATCCACAGTCGCAATTTGTTGTAATGCTGTTATAACAACAGATTCGACACAGGACAAGATAAAGTACAGCTGTCCCATCACACTGTTTATATATAATATATTTATTTGTACTATCAAATTACTTTTTAGGCGTTAAGAATTGATTTTTAAGTCTAGATTGCCAATTAAGTGTGGGGGTTCTCTCATTATAGATTTCAGTATAATACATCTTGTTCTACGATCCTTCTATTTGCAGCAGAAAGAGATTCAATACAAAATAATTTAGACTTAAACAAATTCAATTGCATTTGCATTCTTTCCTGATTAGATATTAAAAAGACAGATGGAATCAAGGATTTACATTTTATTTAGTCTGCCCTTCAAAATAAAGCTCACTAGACATTTAATTGTATGCTGAATTAAACATTAAACGATATCTGATGTTTTAAGAACGTTCTTGGCTGGCGTTGCTACTGCTATTATCAGCTATTTATCAAAGCTTAAAATGGTTAAAACTTTATTATGTTCTACATCGTGAGATACGGCTTATGAAGCATATCTAAAACAAATGAATTGATTTGTCACATATGCTCGGCAGTTGAAAAGTGTAAGCATGTCAAACATGTTCTGTGATTGAACAGTTTAATTTATTTGTATGCATGTCACACGTGTTCAGAGACTGAATTGTTTAATTTCATTGTAAGCATGTTAAAATGCTATAATGGTCTAACGGGAGATGTGTTTGTATCTTATTTGATACTACTATCTGTGTTCATATCTTATGTATAAGCCTCACTTTTATTATTCACACAGTTGTTATCGATTTGATGCATTTAATATTTACAAAACTAGAATTGAATGAAATATACTTATAACATTGGTGTTAAATTAATTAACAATTTCCTTTATTGATTTTTGCATTCTTGTTATAATAGGGCAAGGGTCATATGATTGTGACATTAATTATTAAACTTTCATTTCTGTTATTGACACATTTGCCGTGTGTGATAAAGTGTTATTTCGTTTCTTGACTCGTCAACTTGATCAAGAATTAGAGAAAAGAAATATAAATTTAATTAGTTTGACCCATCAATACATTACTTTTGTCTGTTCCCCATAAATAGTCTGATAGATATATTACAAGCCAACACGATGTAATTTTAAATATATGTTACAGTGTCAAGTACTGAACAGGGACCATTGTGGTCGTGATCGTATGGTAGTAGGATGTTACAGTACTGAACAGGGACCATTGTGGTCGTGATCGTATGGTAGTAGGATTTACAATTACATATGAAGTCAGCACCAATCACCACTAAGGTTGTGAGCTTGAATCCTGCTAATGGCGAGGTGTACTCGAAGCAACATTATGTGATAAAGGTTGTCAGTGACTTGCGCCAGGTCGGTGGTTTTCTTCGGGTACTCCATTCTCCTTCACCAATACAACTGACCGCTACGATATAACTGAAATATTGTTGAAAGTTGTGCTACACACCATAACTCCTAACCTCGTAACCAATATTATTACAAGGAATCCAAAATATTAAAGTCACCATATCAAAATATTGGTAGTAGATCACCACCAAATTGTTGTGTCTCGCCAAGCTACAGACATGTTCCACCAAATTGCGTCTCGCCTATTTATAGACAGGTATCACAAAATGATTATGTCTCGCCTGGCCATAGACATGTATCATCATTTGGTTGTGTCTCTCCAAATTGTTGTGTTTCCCCAAGATACAGATAGGTGGATTTTTTAGTGGGTTCCTGTTGCTCTAGTTTCAGTTTCCTATGTAGTCTTTTTTTAACCATTGTTTGTCTTTTGGTACCTTTTCTTTTGGACATTGCTTTGTATGTCATTCGATTTACGTCTTCGGATTGTCCCCTGTGGTATCTTCAGCCTGTTCTTAAGATGAAGCCGTATGTAGTTCACTTCGATAGCCAATGTTCCTTTAATAATCCTTTAAAAAAATGGAAAACTCAAAACGTGCAAAATATTTGAAAGCTCAAAACTCTAAATTCCCACAAATGTTGCACATTCATTGGATAGAATTGACAGATATATCTGAGGTTCATAGTTGTCAATGATGCGTTTGCTTTTGATGTCGTTGGTACCACTTATGATCAGCAGAGCATTCCGACTTGTATAGTGTAATTGTTCAATGCTGGTGCAATCTTTCGATTTTGAGTGTACCTGATGAATATTATTCCAGAAACGCGTTGTGTGCACAAAATTTGATATCTACGTTTTTATTTTGATAACATGATTAATCACAGACAAAACAAAATATAGATATACAATGAAGGGTGCATTGGTGATTTATAATAATGAACGTCAAAACAGTGTTTTACGTACCAAATAAAGAATGTCAATATTTTATTTTGGATTTGTGTCACTAGAGTGCACTCGAGACTCCTTGGAGGTTCCGGCATGCACTCAAGAAAACCGCGGATTCGTCTGAGGTTGTCAAGTGACTAGTCTGAGGTAATAAGCATTTCACATTCTCCAAGGAAGACTGTCAGTCGAAATGTTTGTGGTATTAATTAACAATTAGTTTCAACATAATTGTTAATGTTGTTTACAACGTTGTTAATTGGAGTCATAGAATAATTAGATTGCATCATTAAGTCTGTAATCCGACTCTCAGAAAATGTGATTGCTGTTTAATTATATTCATAGAAAAATCGGAGAATATCGCCTTTCCGTTTTTTTTTTTTCTTTCTATTGAACGGTTATTTACACCGGGTTTAAGTGGTTCATTGAACAAATCACATGATGTTTACATGTTTAGTTGAAATATATATCTATAGCATGGTAATGTTATAATTCATTGGCTTGACATTTGATCGTTATTAAACAACTAGTGTCACAAATGATTTTTGATATTTCAATTATATTTCCAGTGTTTATAAAATGTCAATTTACAGCATTGACAAATACCAAACTCCCAGGATAAACATCCTATAATAGCTATAGGCAAAATATAGCTGATTTATCCTACTGCTCGCTGGAAGATAAGCAATCACCACACAATCTAAAGTTGAGGTTTAACATTGAAGGTCTTGTTTGACAAATATCAAAGTCAATGGGCATACATCAAATAATTGTTATCATAGACAAAATGTTTACCTTGACTTGGAATTACCCGAAGGGCGTGTTAAACAAACAGCAAAGTCATGTGACTTGGGTGGAATGGTAAACGAAAAGCTATAATGTTCTGGAATAGAGAATAAGGTAGCTGAATGTACATCTACCTATGCAAATAAGGGTAATAACAAAATTACCGAACTCTGAACAATCTTACAAAGGGAAAGTCAAAACTCATAAGTATATAAAGAGACAAAATCAGTCAACAACCGGAAAACTGTGAAAACCGTAATGACCCTGACTTGGTACAGGCATTTCTAAAGAAATGGTGGGTTGAATCAGATTTTAAAGCGCCAAACCTCCCGCTTTCAATACGGCTCAAAGGTTCCGGCTGTCACTATAACAGTATTTATAACAATGCTGGAACAAAATTGGTAAAACAGTTGTCAAAGCATGTCTAATACCGCATAGGTTGCGAGTTTCACTCGATAAAACTATGTTTGATAAAATATGTAGTTTGATATGTTATAATGATGGCACACTGAAACAATGACCCGCAAGTAGACATGTCGCTCCATTCTGACATATGAGAGGACAAAATGCCGGGCATCACTATAAGTAAACGTGGAAGATTTCTAGTAATAAAATGGAAAACAGAAATATAACCGCTTTGTCAGAGCAATTCCAAAATCTAATAGAAAAATCGTAGAAATATTCAAAATCGATACTCCAAGCACAAATACATGGACGTCTAATTTCCTGGCCGGGTGGCGGGGTTAAAATAGTAATTGTTATTGGCTTAATTATTCACGATGTCCTTGTCCTCGCCATAAGATTTCCTCAACAACATCCATCAACCACCAAACTACAGCTGTTTATAAATACTTAGCCCTCAATCATCAATACTCTTGTGGATTCTTGTTATTTACTATGAAATTGTAGAAAAAGCAATTTCTTACCGTGATGATAATAATAGTCTAAACAATGGTAATTATTAGCCACAGAAGCCAAGACGATACGATGTTATCAATTAAAATAATTTTCTTAGAAGCAAACAATTATTGGAGAGAAAAAACTTCTCCGAGAATATTGCTTTTCAGAAGAAAAAAAATTGCTTTTAACACTTTATTCTTAGTTCGCTAATTATTCTCGCACTTTCTTTTTTTGTTGTTGTTGTATGATAACTTTGAAAATTCTAGTTCTTATTGTAACTCCTAATTATGTGTAATTTAGATTTGTTTTGGTTCGGTGGTATTTAAGACCACATTACAAGTAAATATATCATAACAACGCAATGTCTTATTTGAAATATTGTGAATATTGTTTTATATTAGCTCTAGCACATAAAACAAGTTTATCCCGCCACATATTATTGAAGTGCCTGTAACTGGCCAGGAAAGTGAGCGTTCTTGTATTTGTGATAAGGGTATCGATTTTACCACTGTTCTGACGGTTATTTGATTGGCGTTTGGAGCTGTTGCGACAACGTGGTATTTTTGTGTTTTTCATTTTATTGTAGATTTTTCAATGTTATGATTCTTATATATTTGTGTTTATAATGACCAATGGTACTGGTGGTTACTGTTGTTTCCAGTTATTGAATATAGGGATTAGAGTTATTGTGTTTAACGCTACTTTCAACAATATTTCAGTTATATTGTGGCGGTCAGTTTTATTGATGGAGGAAACCGGGATACCTGCAGAAAACCAGCAACCTGACGCAAGTCACTGACAAACTTTATCACATAATGTTGTATCGATTACAACTCGCAATGAGCGGGATTCGAATTCACAATTTTATTGGTGATAGGCACTGATTGCATAGATAGTTGTAAATCCAACTACCACACCATCACGACCACGAAGGCCCCTAATAGTTTGTTGTACATGGCATATTCGATAGATCCATTGTAGACATTTATCATTTCGCTTTAGTTGTGGTATTAATTGTCTATAACGTTTAGTGCAATAAGGTCACTATAAATAGCCTCGTATTCGTGCTGATACCACATTTAACACCAGAATTCCAATATACGACAAACTATAACACGTTCTATTGTCAAATTTATATTAAATAAATTGTACTATTCACATATTTCTGTTTATTTGTCTGATTATTCATTACTGAAAATGAGACATGTAAATGAGGACAAACACAAAAACGTTGATATCACACAATTAAGCTAAAACAATATTTAAATATTCATTCTAATGTTTTCCTATTGTAATGTTTTTCTATATATTACTGTCAATCGTTATACTATCTGTAAACTTCTGACCTTATTTCATCTTCTCTGGTTGGTTACCTTCTATACTGGTTCCCTGTCCATAATAAAGGGTACCTGTATGAACAGGCATGTAGGGTGCGACGCCATAAAGTATTGAATCATGCATACCAGCACATATGTGTTTTGTGTCTCCGGATGTGAGAACTCAAGTTTACGTTGATTACATTTATTCGAAATACAACACTTCAACCTCCCTCGGGCATAGGTTACCGTTACCATCATTTTGGAGATTCTGTTTAGGCCCTTTGGTTTACTTGCTCTAAAACAAATTAAAATCATTTGGCATTCCAACTTTTCGACTTGAGTGTACCTATGAAGGTTATATCAGATACGCATCGTGTGCAGTAAATATGATATCTACGTTTTTACTTTAGTAAAAATTTACATAGCTACTTAATGCTCTAAATGATTTCAGTCCTGATTTTAGTGGGGTTCGTGTTGGTCGATCTTTGGTTTTCTGTAGTATTTTGTCAACAATTGTTTGTCATTTTGAACGTTTTCATTTGGTCATTGTTTTGTCTATCCTTCAAACTTCGGTGTCTGACAACTCCTTTGGTATCTTCAAAATATGCATAAAATCTTCACCTAAGCAAACAATAACGTAGCATATCTCAATTCTGGTATTTGGTTGTATCATTTATATTTCAAATTTTTAATCAACACAAATAATGTAGCAGGCGCAGACGTAAACGACAACTGTTGGTAAGCACTGTGTTTTCATTATTCCTCATGTCACATGGGGCGGACAAAATTGTCATGAACCATAGTAAATGTAGCCATTTCCAGTATATTGTTGTAAAGCCAAAACATTTAAACTATATGATAGAAATTCAAAATTTAAAATTACAAGTAAGATATATAACTGACAGGTGGAATACACGTGTATGACAGCATCATTTTACTAATAGGGGAGGTTTGGGCCCATAAAACTAAGATAACCCCGCCACTTTTTATTGAAGTGCCTGTACCAATGCAGGTAAGTGAGTGATATCGATTTTTCCTCTGTTTCAAAGATTTTTCAATTAGCTTTTGAAACTGTTACGAAGGTGTGGTAAAAAAAAAATTCTTCATTTTATCACTAGAGCAGATGCTCAGTGTAAGTGAGAAGGAGATTATTAGATCCACACCACAATCTGAGAGCAATTGTTAATCAAATAGACATACTCAAGTGTTTTATTTACTGATCCTACAGAAAGAGAGTTGAGAAATGCTTAAAAACAACTGAATAATACGTATCTTGATAATGGTTATAGATTGGCAATCTGTCACTACTGACTTCTAAGGCAAATACAAAATTGTTTCTTCATGTGACGTCATCTAATGCTGTTCTTTACAAAATTAGATTTTCATCTTTTCTTTTTTTTTCTTTTCTTTTTTTTATGTTAAATCGTTGATCTCTTGACAGGTCTGTCAATTAAATTTTCACGTATTTAATTTTTTTTTTTTTTTTTCATGTCAATTTTTGCTTATAAAATGGAGCTGCAGAAAATTTTTGAGAAAATTTTAGTCCCCCCTCCCCATAAAAGTAAAATGGTCGCTCCCTTACATGTGTATTATACTTTGTTTTATAGTTTGTCTTCCGGTCAGGGATTCAGATTGTCAAGGGATCACGTGATTGATTGATAGATAACTTGATTAGACAATATGGCTGATAATAGAACGGTAGTAATACATTGCTCTTTTACATCCGTCATTAATCATTTCTAGTTGAATAATTTAGTCCAATTTATGATAGAGCTTTGACAGTGATAAACCAAGTGTTATTGTTTCCATATCTTTAGTTCTATCTATTGTGATAAGGTAATGCTGGGGGTATTTTTTGTGGGGGAATTTCGTAAAACCACGCAGCTGACGTAAATACCTAATTTAGTGGCACTATTAAATACATATTCATCTAATTAAAGTACGTAAAACTCGCTTCGGAAGTCAACTTTGAAAGCTATATATTTTTTAATGGGAAAAAGAAAACTAGCTTAATCATGATATCCAAAATCGGTTAAAGTCACCTGGATGCCTGAGGGATGAGAACCTTAGTTTTGATGAAAGATGCATTATTTAATAACTGTTAATTGCAATAATAAATATGTCTAATTAGCCATGTCAGTGCCGAAGCATTGACTACTGGGCACAGGATATCCTCGGGAAATAAAAGTCCACCAACAGAGGTAAAAATAATTTTTACTTATTAGTGCTGGTAATATGTAATTACGATTTTTGTATATGTAATTATGATTCTTTTTATAAAAACAAGTACCAACTAAAGTTTGTTTTTGCCCGCAAAAACGTATGTCTCCCCCCGTCCCACAAACTGTAGTCAAAGGGAAAAAATCTATTTAGGTAAATTTAATCCATGAAACACAAAAAAAATTTGATCGAAAGTGCTAAAGCAAGGGTTACAGGTACTATTCCATATTGTCATGGTAAAGTTCCCCATTCCAGAAAATTGCTCAGCCTATCTCCCAATGATCTTAAAGGAGTTTTGTTCTTGTAAAATCAATGGATTGGTGATGAAAAACTTTTTCAGGGAAATAATGACATTATGATCGACTCTTGTACATATATATACAAGTTTCAGTAAGGGATATTACACTAGAGTGTTTGCAAATAACTCCCACAAAATTTAGGGGATAAAAATTTCCTGATAATATGCACAACTACATATGGAAGTTCAAAGGGGCATAACTCCCACAAAATTCCGGCGATGAAAATTTCCTGGTAATATGCACAACTACATATGGTGTCCTTACTACCTACCAAGTTTCATGAAATTCTGTTCATTAGTTTCAGAGGAGTTGCGCTGACAAACTGTGTGACGGACAGACGGACAGGACAAAAACTATGTCTGGGGGGGGGGGGAGACATAATGAGCTACCTTGAATATATCATGTGACACATAAATATTTGCCCCATTATTGTTCCGATAATTTGATATTTGCTGGAGAGCACGGTTTTCCATGTTAAACTAAGGAGATTGATTGATTGATTGATTGATTGATTGATTGATTGATTGATTGATTGATTGATTGATGGTTTAACCTCATTCGAGCTGCATTATCATGCCTCTAACTATTGTACGATGTTTGTCCCAGTATTTGCTTACACTATTTATTGACATTTCACAAATACTGGAAATATAATTGAAACAACAAAATATCATATGTGACATTGGTTGGTTCATAAATATCAAATGACAAGTACGTCAACTTATGCGCATTATAACGATGTTCGTTTCGTCTGTACCTCCACTTGTTTGTAGGAGGGCGCATGTCTTATTTATGTTATTTCTGTTTGTTGGTGTCCAACACATATTGTGTTGTGTTTTTGCTTTGTTTTTCTTCGTCTTGTTTACCCTATGTTGACAGCTTCTCTGGATTGTCCACTCTTGATTGCCCCTTCGGTATTCTCGAATGTTTATTGATACCATAAACATACTATAGAAATAATGTTAACTGTAAACAGCAAGTAATTTATACAATGTACTACTTAAGCCGACGTAATTAACAATTCTACAGAAAAACCAGGAAAGTAGATATTATCCTATTATTGTATGAATTATAATTAAACAGCAATCAAATTTTCGGGGAGTCGGATCACAAACTTCACAATACAGTCCCATATTACATAATCCGAATAATCCAGTCGTTGTATTACGCTCCCGCTGGTCGCTACATTAACGCCTGGATGCATTCATTGATATAATCCGTCAAACCGGAAATAGTAAATCGCTATGACTTATGGGTATTACGACATCGCCATTAGGCATGAATGGCGCGTAAAATAGGAGGAGCTAAGCAAGTGTTTGTAAATAATGTCCATTGGACCGTGTAGTATAGATTCTACTGCCACTTTTTGTTTTTCTTTGAATCTAAAGGTGTATTTGTCTTCTAAATTTGCAAATGCACAATCATTCTCCATGTTTCTTTTGTCAATATTTACAAACGGAAGTAAAGGAAGTCACTAATGCGCATACGCGCTAATATATGACATTTGATTGGTCGTCTGAACCAGACAGCAGCTGACGGAGTTTTTCCATTAAGCGCGTTCAAGCCTTCGTCCAGCGATAATGCCGATAGAGGGCGCAGTATATGAACAAAGTTGTAAGCAGCACTGAATTTCATTGAAAGCAATTGTACTCTAAAACGAAAGTCTTCTGGACCTATGTGGAATTTTCATACCCTCAGACTAGTCACTCGAGAAACCTCTGATAAATCCATGGCTCTCGTAGTGTTGAGTACCGAAACATGCAATGATTTTCGAGTGCAGACTATTAACAAATGCTAAATGAGATGTACATTCTTTGTTTGGTACCTAATATGGTGGTTTGACGTTTATCGTTGTAAATCATCAATGTATTTTTCATTGTATTGTCCCTTTAATTTAAAAATAAACAACAGTTATTTCATATTTAAATATGAAGAATATATATGTTATTGGCCGATTATTCACGTCTGCTTCATACCTTGACCTTCACCTAGAATTTAACAATGAGGGCCGGTTAAGAACGAAACTTTACGACAAAAGAGATGATTTTAATTGTTTAATTGAGAACCATTTATATGTAGCAACATTCCAGTAGCACCTGCTTATGGGGTATATATATGTTAGTTTGTATGACATTTCAGAGTTGGTGATTCCTATCATGATTCCACTGAAAGAGGGTTGATGCTAACAAGAAAGCTACTGAACCAAGTGTTCCTAGTTGTTAAATTGAAGTCATGGCGTTGAAAGTCGCCAACACGAGGTCGTTGACAGCTACGGAATGTCTACGTCATAAATGACCACTGATATGTTCCGTTTGTCGCAATCATAATTCCGTTCTTTCGATATCCATGACATATCACAAACTTTAGCAAGGGTAACCTGATGGGTGCCAGTAGTGGGATAAAATGGATGGAATTCACTCCTGTTTATTAGTGGAGTTCTTGTTGCTCAACCTTTTCTGTGTAGTATTGTCTCGACCATTATCTGTAGAATGACGACTTTTGATTATCTCCCTTTGGTATCTTCAAACCTATCTTAATAGATTTGCTAAAATGATAGAGTAACTACAAATTCAAAACGCAAATAAACCGAAAATGAATTATAGAATGTGTACATTTTGGGACAGTTTTCACACATAAAACTCGCTTAATCTCAAACCAGTACGGAAAGCCATATTGATTTAACTGATCCGACAATCTTCTTCCGTCGATGTTTCCTATTTCCGTTTACAAAAGACTATTTGCTTAATACACATTTGATTATATTTTCCTAACTTAGTAAAACCTTGTTACATATTGAATATATTCATTGTATTTATTGTATTTATTGTATTTCCTTACAGAAATTCTTCATCTCCGCTTCAGCTAATACATCACACGTCAAAATGTCATCTAGAGTTTTCTCAGAAACCAAATCAATTTCTTCTCCCTCCTATTAAACTATTTAGTTCTACTGAATATATGAATTCAACAGATATACTCACATCTGCCGAATGAAATGACTATAGGGTGTTCCAAGATGGCAGCCGTTTCTTTAAAAACGATTGATTGGCTGAATTTGTATGACTCGAGGGTATTATGAAATTCAATCTATAAGAAAAATAAGTTCAAAGAATAATTTCCCATTGATTGATCATCTCTCTGCAGGCTTACTGTAAACAGAAATTGTTCAGGTTTTCAATCAAAACATATCACATCTTGATAAATCGGCCGTAAATATTTTCAAAATATACACATGTATTTTCATGTCTTCTAATTCCAATATCATTGAAATATTTCGAAGCCATTCCCACTTTCTGTATAATAATTGCTTATCATTCAATTCTCCACACCTAACTTGCATATTCTGCACAGAAATGATAATCAAAATGCTCTTGTCTAAAATTACTTTTACAAGCCAGAGAACAATATTTTCTTGCACTTTTTCGGATGGCGGATATAGAAGGACCCCTCTCGATGGGGGGGGGGGGGGGGGGGGGGGGGGGGGTTGTCATGTTATATTACTGAAAATAAGGATAATAACAAAATTACCGAACTCCGAACAATCTTACAAAGGGAAAGTCAAAACTCATAAGTATATAAAGAGACAAAATCAGTCAACAACCGGAAAAATGTGAAACCGTAATAACGCTGACTTGGTACAGGCATTTCTAAAGAAATGGTGGGTTGAATCAGATTTTAAAGCGCCAAACCTCCCGCTTTCATTACGGTTCAAAGGTTCCGTCTGTCACTATAACAGTATTTATAACAATACTGGAACAAAATAGGTAAAATAATTGTCAAAGCAGTACCAAATTCAGTGAAATAAATGTCAAAAACACTCTTACCGTGAATGTTTGACGAGTGCCGCGCTTCATGAACGTTAAAGACCTCTTTTATACATTTCGGGAGGAGGGTCGATAGCAGCATTGTTACTGTTATCAAAGGGTAAACTTGTCTAAGCTATCAACCGTAGCAGTCAAAAATCGTTATCCCTGGCTTCCCATTCTTTTTCATTTCTTTTATTTTTGTTATATATTGTTGAACTTGTTCTCGTCCTTGATATTTTTGAATTATTCGCCATTGGACGTTTATAAATCAACAATCAATCATATATCACTTTTTTCTGTGATCTCGCAATAAGTCACCTTATTATTTCACTTATGATATCATACTGACACGTAATATGACAAAATGAACAACACTGATCTAGCTAAAACCCTCCTAAGGTGTCCCTCTTCCACTAGTGTCGCCAACCGTATTGCTCATATTTAAAAAAAAAAAACAAAACAAAACAAAAAGAAAAAAAGTGGCAAGTCACGAGAGAGGAAAGAAAGGGATTTGATTACAATAAACGACATATTTTCGTGACACTGACATCTATTAATAGTTAAAGACATAATGATGGCTACCATTTTATGACAAATTCACATGAAATAAATATTACAGTCCTTTCAAAATGGTACATCATTATTCTAGGCGAAACGGTGGTACAATATACCAACAGTGATTGGTTCGAATTTCGCTGAGTGAAGAACAATAACAAATGTCAGCTACAAATCTTAGCACTGTTGGGTTGAATGCTGAGACGTTATATATATATATATTTGGGAATTTTCTCATATGATCTGTCAATCTAGCCTGTTTATTCTGTAACACTGAGAATGTTTTTATTTATACAGCTGATAGTTTTACATTGGATCTATATGAATGTTCTGCCAATATTGTATGGTAGAAATCTCGCTCAGATCTTTCAAAGAATGACGAATACAACACTGTCTGTAGCACAATAACGCTTTGATAAAACCTAACAAGATTCCTTTTAGTTTAATATAGTTTTTAAAGATTTTCTGTAATAAATTGTGACAGGTTATTTTCTTGAGTGAATTAGAAATTATAAAACCATTGCCATAACCACGTACAGGAAGTTAATAACATAACACAACCAATTAAAGAATCATCAATCAAACGGCCATCCATTAAAAGACGGAAATTTGTTCCTGCAAACGATTTGTTTTTTACTTTATTCAATGTACGATCCATATTATTTTTCAGGATAAATTGTTGGCAAAGATAGAAGAAAGCGATAGTGAGTTAGATTTTTTACAAGACACACCCGATGATGAAGTAAGTTTTAGAAAATTTGACGTACTTTTCCAACTTCTCACATGCAACAAAGGGCGACTCAAATAGAGGGTTACGGTGTTTCGCGCCACTTTCAACAATATTTCAGGTATGGCGTAGCGGTCAGTGTTATTGTTGGAGGAAACCGGAGGACTCCGAGAGAACCACTGACCTGTCGCAAGTCACCGACAAACTCTATCACATAATGTTGTATCGAGTACACCTCCCATGAGTGGGATTCTGGGTCACAACCTTAGTGGTGATAGGCACTGATTTCACAAGTAGTTACAAAGTCAACGATTAAAGAGATATAAATCAAACTTACATGTATTATTAAATACAGTTTAACATGAAGCTGAAATGTTTAAATTGGAGATGTTAGTTGATAACATGTAGGTCCATTAATTAGTCACAACTCATTACGGTATTCAAGAGCGTGTGTCCAATACTGTGATTTTCTAGCTAGATAGAGCTCAGCTGTAGAGGCAATAGCAATACGGTATCCAAGAGCTTGTGTCCAATATTGTGATTTTCTAGATAGAGCTCAGCTGCAGAGGCAATAGCAATACGGTATCCAAGAGCTTGTGTCCAATACTGTGATTTTCTAGATAGAGCTCAGCTGCAGAGACAATAGCAATACGGTATCCAAGAGCTTGTGTCCAATATTGTGATTTTCTAGATAGAGCTCAGCTGTAGAGGCAATAGCAATACGGTATCCAAGAGCTTGTGTCCAATATTGTGATTTTCTAGATAGAGCTCAGCTGCAGAGGCAATAGCAATACGGTATCCAAGAGCTTGTGTCCAATATTGTGATTTTCTAGATAGAGCTCAGCTGCAGAGGCAATAGCAATACGGTATCCAAGAGCTTGTGTCCAATATTGTGATTTTCTAGATAGAGCTCAGCTGTAGAGGCAATAGCAATACGGTATCCAAGAGCTTGTGTCCAATATTGTGATTTTTTAGATAGAGCTCAGCTGCAGAGGCAATAGCAATACGGTATCCAAGAGTTTGTGTCCAATATTGTGATTTTCTAGATAGAGCTCAGCTGCAGAGGCAATAGCAATACGGTATCCAAGAGCTTGTGTCCAATACTGTGATTTTCTAGATAGAGCTCAGCTGCAGAGGCAATATCAATACGGTATCCAAGAGCTTGTGTCTAATATTGTGATTTTCTAGATAGAGCTCAGCTGTAGAGGCAATAGCAATACGATATCCAAGAGCTTGTGTCCAATACTGTGATTTTCTAGATAGAGTTCAGCTGTAGAGGCAATAGCAATACGGTATCCAAGAGCTTGTGTCCAATACTGTGATTTTCTAGATAGAGCTCAGCTGCAGAGGCAATAGCAATACGGTATTCAAGAGCTTGTGTCCAATATTGTGATTTTCTAGATAGAGCTCAGCTGCAGAGGCAATAGCAATACGGTATTCAAGAGCTTGTGTCCAATATTGTGATTTTCTAGATAGAGCTCAGCTGCAGAGGCAATAGCAATACGGTATCCAAGAGCTTGTGTCTAATATTGTGATTTTCTAGATAGAGCTCAGCTGTAGAGGCAATAGCAATACGGTATCCAAGAGCTTGTGTCCAATATTGTGATTTTCTAGATAGAGCTCAGCTGCAGAGGCAATAGCAATACGGTATCCAAGAGCTTGTGTCCAATATTGTGATTTTCTAGATAGAGCTCAGCTGCAGAGGCAATAGCAATACGGTATCCAAGAGCTTGTGTCCAATACTGTGATTTTCTAGATAGAGCTCAGCTGCAGAGGCAATAGCAATACGGTATCCAAGAGCTTGTGTCTAATATTGTGATTTTCTAGATAGAGCTCAGCTGTAGAGGCAATAGCAATACGATATCCAAGAGCTTGTGTCCAATACTGTGATTTTCTAGATAGAGTTCAGCTGTAGAGGCAATAGCAATACGGTATCCAAGAGCTTGTGTCCAATACTGTGATTTTCTAGATAGAGCTCAGCTGCAGAGGCAATAGCAATACGGTATTCAAGAGCTTGTGTCCAATATTGTGATTTTCTAGATAGAGCTCAGCTGCAGAGGCAATAGCAATACGGTATTCAAGAGCTTGTGTCCAATATTGTGATTTTCTAGATAGAGCTCAGCAGCAGAGGCAATAGCAATACGGTATTCAAGAACTTGTGTTCAATACTGTGATTTTCTAGATAGAGCTCAGCTGCAGAGGCAATAGCAATACGGTATTCAAGAGCTTGTGTCCAATATTGTGATTTTCTAGATAGAGCTCAGCAGCAGAGGCAATAGCAATACGGTATTCAAGAACTTGTGTTCAATACTGTGATTTTCTAGATAGAGCTCAGCTGCAGACGCAAAAGCTATGCAAAAAAGGCTACGGTGCTTCTAGGTTAAAGTCATCGCTACAACAATTCTACGATTGTCATCACGAACTGGTTAATCGTTACGCAATATCCGTTTCTCATAAGGCAAATTGATCTTTTGTTTTTTATGCTGACAAATGAAACGTTTTAATTATATATGAAATTTTATATTAAACAAATGCTAAACGAAGCTCTAATTAAAACGTCACTTGTCATAAAGCAGCGTTTTAATATGAAGATTCGAGGTTTTACACGTGAACGTTTCAGTTATTTATCAAATATTATATTAAAGGAATGTAAAAAAAACCAATTAGTCTTATAAAACAGACTGAACTTTAAGATTTGCTGTAATAAGCTTTGGAGAAATGATAACCAGATCATATGTCAAATTTTCAATCCATCAACCACAGCCGGAAAAATAACTGATTACTTGGTTTGAAATTGAGGTATTAATCTACGAAATGTTTCTCTTTGATCATGTCTATATCAAACTTTATCTGGTAATCTTGTGTCAGACACATCCGGGTCACTTTGTCTGTTGTCTAACGTCAATGATTTATTTTTCATGAGATCTGCTTCTTTCATTATTATTCCATACAATATAATATATATTATTGATATGATGTAACAAAAGATAAACGTTAAACCAACTGAAGCATGATTCCTGTATGATAAACTTATAGATATACTTGTAAGCGATATTATCATAGCACAAAACTGTACCTTAACATTTTTTGCATATCATTGATTGTTTGAGGACAGTAGATAGTCTTAGCCTACTCTTTTCATAGTTATGCTGGGTATTTTTTGTTCAAAGCGTTTTGTGATATTTTTCATAACGTTATATTTTTTTTTCATATCGTTTTATATTTTTCAAAGCATTTTATATTTTTAATAGCGTTTCATTAAAATATTTTTTCTAAATGTTATATGAATTTTTAAAATATGCTATGAAAAAAGTAGATATCCAATTTAGTACTCAAGACGCTTTTCTGGAATAACCATCATCGGGCACGATCACAAATAAGTAAGGGTAATAACAAAATTACCGAACTCAATCTTACAAAGGGAAAGTCAAAACTCATAAGTATATAAACAGATAAAATCGGTCAACAACCGGAAAACTATGAAAACCGTAATGACCCTGACTTGGTACAGGCATTTCTAAAGAAATGGTGATTGGAATCAAAATAATTAAAGTCTTTGGGAGTAATAAAATCAAAGGCTAATGTGATGTTTGTCAACGCGTTTTTTTATATTTTTCGAAGCATTAGGATGTTTTTTTTATTTTCTAAACATTATCACAGGCTTATTGCTAACTATATACATGTACACAATATGGCCATAATCTTTACTTCGATACCCTTATTTCCGTTTTTGATAAATAAGTGACAAAAAGGGGAAATGAATCTGTCACATGAACAATATTCATTAAAATCAAAACATAACGTTTTCCTAGTACTGTCAATCACAATAGCTGAAAACACGTTATAGAGATTGAAAAACTTGGCTTTACATTGTTATTGAACGACGCGAGATTAAATGTTCAAATATTAACATTCAACTTTATTCCGAGCTTTATTGTTTTTCCCTCATATTCGTTGTTTTTCGTTGTTTGCTTTTAAGCAAAAAACGCATTGTGTGATACCAACAAACTGGAAGCGAAATAGCAGTGATCGGAAAGCATTAATGTTCAAGAACACGCAATTCTTCGTAGAAAACATAGGGAGGCAATATACACTTTTCATGCTAAGCCACAAAATTAAGAACGATCCGTTAGAATGTACATAATTATTAATTGTCCTCGATTTTAGAAATAAGGCTGCCATCTTTACCTATGGTTTACTCTGAACTACCGGAATTAAGTGTTTTATCAGGTGATTTACATATCTGTTCAATTTGAGTATAAAGTGAAATTACTCAATAATTTGTTTCAAATCTGTGATTCTAGACATTATAGAAATGTCTAGAGGATCCATAAGAAGAAATGTTTGAAGATAGCAAAGTGGTAACCAGAAGCCGTCAATCGAGTGAGTGAGTGATTCTTGTTTAGCACCAAATGGGCAATTGTTCAGCTATATCATGACGAGAACAAGTTAAATTTAATGAAATGATGATGATCACATCTTTGTACTAGACCAATATGCTTAGTTGGTTCTATTGTATTGTACTAGCTCATTGAGACAACAGTCCCTTGATAGACAAGTCGCTCGACTCCGACACATTATCCTGATTACCAGTTTTTGCTCTTACTCATTAAAGGTGCATGCTAAGCGAAAAATAAGCAAATGCCAATTTCGTAATCTTTGGTTTCATCCAACCGGTGGTCGAACCCACGATTTACCAAACGCTGTCAATCGAAGGAAGGCAGACAATAGTGAAAGGAAAAGGGTTAAAAGTCGAACAATGGTCAATAAAACACTACACAGAAAAGTAAAGATCGAGTTACACGAAACTCACTAAGAACCGGGGGTGAACTAGTTTGTAAAATCGTACACATTTTATCGAACATCTCATTGCTCTTGGTTTCGTCGCACAGTTGTCTGCAAAGTCAAGTGACTTTTTGATAGATTACATTAACCGACTCTATATCCCTCATCTTTACTTGCTACAACCAACACATCCGTGAATTGAACCATCCACATTCACCTTTGTACCTACACAATGTAATTTTTGTAATCTTTTTCGCGTTATGAACATAGCGTAAATATTGATCACATGACGTTAAACAACAATTAATCATTTTGACATTTTGTATTTGTTTACTTTGTTCTATGTATAATGAATATTGCTTTTTTTTTCTTTTCTTATAGTGTGTAATTTGTATGGCTGCCAAAGCAACAATGCGTACATTTCCTTGTGGTCATAAAGTTGTCTGTCGGAAGTGCTTCATCAAAACTATACAAAATGCCGTCTCACAAAGATGTTTACCTTTAAGATGTGTTGTCTGTAGAGAAAGAATTCTTAAATTGCGACAAAGTACATCATCAAGCCAAAAGACTGGTAGCAAATCAATTCGTCAAAAATTATTTCCTCGTGCCATCAAATCAACCAGAAGCCAGCTTAAATGCCGGAAGTGACGAAAACTTACTATTTACAATTTCAAGTTTTAAACCAATTACCATATCAGCTTTCGATAAGAGATTATACAATAATGTATTTCATTTAGAGATTATACAATAACTGTTTTGCAATGACGTAGGTGGTCAACTGGTTTATCTATCGGATCTTCAGTTCATTAAAATGCCAAACTACATTTTCCGAAAGATACAGATTTAGTATTATTTTTATATTATTGGTACCAGTAATGAGAACTATATAAAATAGGAAATATTAGAATATTATTTTCCCTTGGTAATTTATGTTACACGAAGGCTTGGTAGTTAGATTTATATCTACCCATGCAATCAGTGCCTATCACCACTGAAGTTGCAAGTTCCATTCACAGCCGTGGCGATGTGAAGGTGTGCCGGGTTGATATGGTATTTGCCAGGCTCTTCGACTTCAATGAAACTGGCCGGCACGATAAAACATACAATCAGAACGTCATATCCAATAAAAACAGTGTTCTTATTCGACGATTTTGGAAGATGAGTACGAAACTCGTGCTCAAAAGTTATCCCCCTTTGCCAAATGTAGAAATCAATGTTATTGTTTTAATAAAGGTTTTACATGGAAACGGGGAGGGCATGTAACTAATGTTTCATATTAATATATAAGGGAAGCGAATTCAGTATGAATAGAATATCACCTTAATAAGATTGATGTATGATTCAACTTACCTTGAATATCGTCCGCTGTAGTTAATTTTATCAGAATCAGCTATAGGAAGCATTGCCTGGTGTGCTTGATTGGTCAGTGGATTATTGTTAAATATATGTATAGTATATGAAAAAGAATGTCAAACGTTGAACTGTGTTTATTTTATTTACCATAACATGTCAAAGAACTCACTTAATATTGTTAAATCAAAAGCATTGAAAACACCACGTTTTCATGAATCTTAACTTTGTGGTCACACACATATGATTAGATTGTCGGAAAAAGAGCTATTTTGTTAATATGAGTTTATATACGTGAACAGCAACGTATTTTCAATTTCACACGTTTCATCACTTTTGCACATGCATCAATTGTTCTTTAGTCTCTCTTTTATGTACATATGTAAATAACACAAGTGCTTGCGTCACATTTAGGTATCTATGCAATTGTAGCACTATTTTGTCTGTGATTCCATGTGAAAAGCCAGATTAATAAGCTGTTATTATTTTATCTCTGATTTCTAAAATATGGAAGGTAACTAGAAATTAAAATACATAAAAGTATAGACTTTTTTTCGAAATTTTTTGAAAAAAACACATCTTGACGATAAAAACAAATATAATATAAAAAAAAACTGGCAAAATAGAAAATAACCCGAATTCCATTAATGTTTTTGGACTCATTTCGTTTCCTAAGATCTTAAAAATGAACGCAAGAGAATGTTATTATTTACTTGCAGACGAACCTCCTTATCTCGAGGTCGGAAACGTCACTCCTCGGATACCTTGAACTAAACATATGATCAATTCGTAATTGTTTTTGCTTAATTAATACCGATAATTCGACCACCCTTATATGTCGAAGTAAAATAATTGGATTTGGCGACTTTGCCAAAACAATGTCCGAATATTTATCGATAGGTGTTTACGCAAATGTTTTCCTGTTGTTACTTTATGCATTCCATGTCCTTCCAAATAACATGTTAGTTTTTGTATACATTTTGTTAACATATTTATGTATTTTTTCTTATTTTTACCTGTTATAATGTTATTATATTTGTTATATTACATGTTCAATTTTCCCGAATAGTGCTGATATTTGTGATATAGTCTGAAAAAAAGTATCTGTGATCAAATCTATTGGTTTTTATTATCATTCTTTTCATTATAAGTGTGTGTGTGGGGGGGGGGGGGGGGGGGGGGGGGGGGGGGTTTATCTGTAGTACATGTATCATACATGTATTACCTTAATCAGAAATTTACAGAAACCTACAGATTTCATATTACAAAATACGATTAGATAAATAAAAAGAAAGTCAAACCCTTCAAGAGAACCTGAAAATGTGCCCTTGTGAACAGTTGTCTTTTATATACAGGTTAAAATTATATGCACTATTCATTAAGGGGAAAAATGAGACTGTCCTTTATAGAGGTACTGTTTAGAACAGGTTTGATTGTTTATTACATAAGTACTGGTATATACGAATTTTATATAAATAGATATAAACGGTGAGCTGCATTCTATTTGTGGTTAGATCTACAATGAATTGAAAGAGACGAAATATGCATGGTTTTATTCTCATCTATAGTACAAGACATTTTGATTGTTATATCAGTTATCAGTGATATGGAATATTTTGTCCACCTTCTTAAAACTAATTCTTCAAGTATACTTCATGTAATTTGAGATATAATCTATATTAATTTGTTAGCATACACTTTATTCCACTCTCATATGGTACGGGAAACCATGTTGTTTACTTTCGGTTTATTTTGATTTTTATGTTGGTGTTTCTGTTGGTGCTGTTTCGTATGTCGGGATCGTGATAAATTCTAAATATACTTTCATTTTGAAAACGTGTCAACTATCGTCATGAACGGATTTTCCCATCAACAGCATCTTAAACCCGCTTCAAATGCCTCAATTTTCGCTTTCGTCTCTTTGTGAGGTTGTGCGAGCAATATCCCAAGGTGGTGCTTCAGAAACAGCTGCTGGAAATGTGCAATAAATGTAAATAATGCATTACATATGTAACAGAATAAGTTGATCTTTGTCAATATTGCTCTTAATAAAGATATTAAATTGTGTATTACATTTAAACATGTAACAGAGTAAGTTGATCTTCATCAGTATTGCCCTTAAATAAGACATTAAATTGTGCATTACGTTTAAACGTGTTTCAGAGTAAGTCGATCTTTGTCAGTATTTCCCTTAATTAAGACATTAACATGTATATTACGATTAAACGTGTATCAGAGTAAGTCGATCTTTGTCAGTATTTCCCTTAATTAAGACATTAACATGTATATTACGCTTAAACGTGTATCAGAGTAAGTCGATCTTTGTCAGTATTTCCCTTAATTAAGACATTAACATGTATATTACGCTTAAACGTGTATCAGAGTAAGTCGATCTTTGTCAGTATTTCCCTTAATTAAGACATTAACATGTATATTACGATTAAACGTGTATCAGAGTAAGTCGATCTTTGTCAGTATTTCCCTTAATTAAGACATTAACATGTATATTACGCTTAAACGTGTTTCAGAGTAAGTCGATCTTTGTCAGTATTTCCCTTAATTAAGACATTAACATGTATATTACGCTTAAACGTGTATCAGAGTAAGTCGATCTTTGTCAGTATTTCCCTTAATTAAGACATTAACATGTATATTACGCTTAAACGTGTTTCAGAGTAAGTCGATCTTTGTCAGTATTTCCCTTAATTAAGACATTAACATGTATATTACGCTTAAACGTGTTTCAGAGTAAGTCGATCTTTGTCAGTATTTCCCTTAATTAAGACATTAACATGTATATTACGCTTAAACGTGTACCAGAGTAAGTCGATCTTTGTCAGTATTCCCCTTAATTAAGACATTAACATGTATATTACGCTTAAACGTGTTTCAGAGTAAGTCGATCTTTGTCAGTATTTCCCTTAATTAAGACATTAACATGTATATTATGTTTAAACGTGTACCAGAGTAAGTCGATCTTTGTCAGTATTTCCCTTAATTAAGACATTAACATGTATATTACGCTTAAACGTGTTTCAGAGTAAGTCGATCTTTGTCAGTATTTCCCTTAATTAAGACATTAACATGTATATTACGCTTAAACGTGTATCAGAGTAAGTCGATCTTTGTCAGTATTTCCCTTAATTAAGACATTAACATGTATATTACGCTTAAACGTGTATCAGAGTAAGTCGATCTTTGTCAGTATTTCCCTTAATTAAGACATTAACATGTATATTACGCTTAAACGTGTTTCAGAGTAAGTCGATCTTTGTCAGTATTTCCCTTAATTAAGACATTAACATGTATATTACGCTTAAACGTGTTTCAGAGTAAGTCGATCTTTGTCAGTATTTCCCTTAATTAAGACATTAACATGTATATTACGCTTAAACGTGTACCAGAGTAAGTCGATCTTTGTCAGTATTTCCCTTAATTAAGACATTAACATGTATATTACGCTTAAACGTGTATCAGAGTAAGTCGATCTTTGTCAGTATTTCCCTTAATTAAGACATTAACATGTATATTACGCTTAAACGTGTATCAGAGTAAGTCGATCTTTGTCAGTATTTCCCTTAATTAAGACATTAACATGTATATTACGCTTAAACGTGTATCAGAGTAAGTCGATCTTTGTCAGTATTTCCCTTAATTAAGACATTAACATGTATATTACGCTTAAACGTGTTTCAGAGTAAGTCGATCTTTGTCAGTATTTCCCTTAATTAAGACATTAACATGTATATTACGATTAAACGTGTATCAGAGTAAGTCGATCTTTGTCAGTATTTCCCTTAATTAAGACATTAACATGTATATTACGCTTAAACGTGTATCAGAGTAAGTCGATCTTTGTCAGTATTTCCCTTAATTAAGACATTAACATGTATATTACGCTTAAACGTGTATCAGAGTAAGTCGATCTTTGTCAGTATTTCCCTTAATTAAGACATTAACATGTATATTACGCTTAAACGTGTATCAGAGTAAGTCGATCTTTGTCAGTATTTCCCTTAATTAAGACATTAACATGTATATTACGCTTAAACGTGTATCAGAGTAAGTCGATCTTTGTCAGTATTTCCCTTAATTAAGACATTAACATGTATATTACGCTTAAACGTGTACCAGCGTAAGTCGATCTTTGTCAGTTTTGCTCTTTATTAAGGGATGAAATCTGTCCAAATATGAAATGCGTAATATAAAAATATTCTATGCGTTTTTATTATATTACAGGAGAGTGAAAAAGAGTACAATTGTCAAACCAAGCTACAGCACAATATAAATCCATATCTTAAAATAAGAGAATACAAACCAAGGCTGTTCACATCATATTGTCGTAAAATGCCAGATCGGGAGAAGTCTTTCTTCACATTTTTACGGTTATCATCCAAACTGTGACATATTAAAGAAGCATTAGGTCAAACAATTGACTCTTAAAACATGTCTGCAACTACTATGTGTTATGTCTTTCAACAATAGTTCTATGTTTTTCATCAGTGGGTTTTTTTTTGTATGCGGCCTTGTTTTTGAAGTAATATACGTATTTTTTTACCCAGCTCAAAGAAATTTTGAAATATTTAAAACTTAGTTCTTTGCAGATAATATGAAACAAATGACATCAAATATACATGTATATAAAACGTATGTCGCTTGCTTCATCTTGTTTGAAAATATCAACATGGTACTGACATATCTGAACAAACCTGGTATTTTTCAATTGCAATTGTTTAATCCATGTATGTACAGGCCTAATTTGTACTCTGATATATACATGTAGTTTTTGCAAGGCTATTGATAAACATCATTCCCAGGCGCGAAAGCAGGATTATTTATTAGGGGGCATTTGGCAGTCAACAGGATTGGATACACTTATGGGCTCTAACGGATTTCCAGGGCAGACCTCCTCCCCCTCTTTTGAATTTGATATTGGAGAATCTAGCTGTGTCTAAAAAATATAGTACATGTAATGTCATTGATCCAGCAGCAGCCGAATTAAGGAACGTATCCCTCCCCCTCTGAATCCACATCTGATTCCGAACAGAATGTTATAATGCTGGTGAAATTATTAAGTAAGATGGATAATACTAATTAACATGAGTGCAATAACTCTTTTTGCATTAAAATGTTAAAATTATCAAATTCATCTATCGATTTGTGCGAGTTCAATATGGAAATATATGACGCACTTACTTTCGTTTTCGTCATGAAGGGAATAGATAAGATAAGATAAGATTGCATTGGCCCAAATTAAAGGGCCCACGAAGGGGCATATAAACATAATAAAACATAAGGTGATTGCATAAATTATCATATAAATTGTAAATACAAGAATGAGAGACATGACTAGTGTTAAAATATGCGATACCAGCTATCCGAAACAGTGACTTTTTAACAGGAAATCACACATGCATATTAGAGTATCTTTACTTTCTGAGTTTAAAAGCCATATAAATTTATCCCCAAATGATAATTTTTCAAGGTTAGAATGATTAATGTTATTCTTAATTGTTTCAATAAGTTTGCGCCTGGAAGTATAGTAAAAAGAACATTTTAATAGAAGGTGTTCTTCATTCTATTTCATCTGAAAAACATTTTTCGCAAATGCGGTTCTCTAAAGGTGTTATAGGTTTTGAATATCTGCCAGTTTCAATCTTTAATTTATGGTTGCTGATTCTAAATTTGGTTAAAGATTTTCTTTGATTAAAATCTGATAAAATATGAAGATAATTTTCGAATCCGAAATAGCATTTGAGTTTTAGATATGTTCGCAATTTGCTGTTTTCATCTAGAAGTTTATTTCTTTTAACATACCATTTATTTTTATAAAAGGCTTTTGTATAAACTTTAATTTTTCTGTTAAATGTATTATGCTTATATTTAAGCATATTGTGAATTCCTGTATTGTTATCAAATATTTTAAAAAGTCTCTGTAGACCAGAATACCAAGTGTCACAACCCTGTGAGTGTAGGAATTTATTTTCAATGTATGCACTCTTAAGTAAAACATTAGTAGAAGAATCTAAACGATACCAGTATTTAAAAACTGAAGTAAAGCAATTTAATGCAAATGGTATTCTTCCTAATTCACTCAATATTGCAAAGTTGGTGCTTGTTTTATTAGAACTCAGTATATATTTACAAAAATGAATATGCAATTTATCACAGGGAAGTACAGATAATAGTCTTGAATAGTCAAACATAAAGTTAAAGTCAGCTGATTTTGGTAAATAACAACCCCATATTTCTGAACAGTATAATAAAATAGGTTTGACAGTGTGGTCAAAGATATGTAGACTAGTTTTGGGCATTAGATACAATGATAATACATCTGCTTTCAGTTTGAAAAAAGCTTTGACTGCTTTCTTGTAAAGTTCAGTTTTGGACTCTGTGAATGAGCCAGATGAGGAGAATGTTATCCCTAGATATTTGTAACTATTACAACAGTCTAAAACTTTATTATTGAGTAGGAAATTTTGTTTAAATTACGACGTTAAACAACAAATTATTTTCTATATTGGCACAATATAAATAGCAACTTATTTAAATGCGCACTATACATTTTCTTCATTATTTTTGTATTATAAATGCAGATTTAATATTTATATCTTAAAAAAAAAGTAAAATTATATTAAAATGTAGAGTTTTGACATATTTTTGTCTTCTTGTACACACACAGTATATTATCATGTAAATATAAGCATATGCAATCAAAATATGACTTCCTCTTTTATGTTTGAAATATTATATAGTACAACTATAAATAGCCTTATTTGACCTACTTTCTACTATTTTAATCACCTACTGTATAGTGGAGTAATTTGGCATGGTATAAATTATGGCTTATTTTGGCCGGAGTATTTTTGGCATAATGTAAATTATTGCTTATTTTGGCGGAGGGAATATTTATGGCATGATGTAAACTATGGCTTATTTTGGTGGGGTATCTTTTGCGTAATGTAAATTATGAATTATTTTGGCGGTTTCTTTTATTTAGCTGCTAAAACTGAAATGATAATTGTAATTTCAACATGATCGCGAAATATGTGTCAAATCAGGAACATTTATATCCACAATAATGGTCCGCTATTCGGTGATCTGTCAAGAATACATTTATTTTAAAAAAAAAAGAACATTATAGAAAATATTCATCAAGACCTGTTTTTCCTCTATATTTTACCTACTTTTCTGAATTAGTTACATTTTATCACACAGCTATTCCATTTATTCTATTTAAAGCACTAGAACAATGAGCATTTGATTAGGAAAATATATAAAGCACATAAAGTACGAGCAATAGTGAGTAACAATATATTACTCTACATTTAGGTATGACTGTATTGTGTATTGTCACGCCAAATATATTACTCTACATTTAGGTATGACTGTATTGTGTCACGCCAAATATATTACTCTACATTTAGGTATGACTGTATTGTGTATTGTCACGCCAAATATATTACTCTACATTTAGGTATGACTGTATTGTGTATTGTCACGCCAAAAATATGTAATATGCAAATTCTATACGTTTAATTGTATAAATATTGAATATATCATTTCTGAGATGAATTTGTTACTTGTTATACTATATTATACCTTAGATTAGATTTAGTGAGTTGGTTGATTGATTGGTGTTTAACGCCAACATTAGCAGTGTGTCAGCTATATCGGGTCGATAGTGAGTTGGTAATTGTTGTTTAACGCCAAATGAGCAATATTTCAACTATATCATGGCCAGAACAAGTCACGACGAGATGATATTGATGATGATGCCCGATGTGTGCAAGACCAACATGCTTAGTTGAAATTTGTATTGTGCTAGTCCACTGAAATAATACCCCGCGGATAGACATGTCATTACAACCAGACAAATCCTTATTTCAAATCAACCAACGATTTGATCTCACTCCTTAGAGCTGCAAATATCAATTTTACTATCTTTGATTTGACCAGATCGGGGTTCGAACCCACGATCTACCGCACTCGAGGCAGGAAATATAACCATTACACTACCGATGCGAGCTAATGAGATTTAGCAATAGTAGTGAAGCTTCAGAAGTAAAAATGTACATCTATCAGATAAATTTAAAATACCAATTAGTCCAGAAAATAACTTCCACATAAAAAAAATCATCATTGATGAGACATGAAATTAAAAATAAATAAAATAACAACAATTGAACAACGCGAAAAACGCTACTCTGGTAAACAAATCAATACCAGTGAAACATGAAATTAAACGGTTATTTACCTAACAACAATTGGACACGACAAGCCAGCCATGAATTGAGTCAACGTAAACAAGTCAAATTATATTTACAGAGGATATGCATAGTGCTAGTTGAGTAAACGTAGGCAGGCAAGTTCATGATATTTACCGAGTCTATGAATAGTGCGAGTTCAGTCGACGTAGGTAGGCCAATGTATGCTATTCACAGAGACTGTGGATATTGTGAATTAGGTCAACATAGGCAGGCCAAATCACAATGTTTTCAACGTCTATGCATAGTGCGAGTTCAGGCAAAATAAGCAGGCAAAATCACTATATTTACAGATTTTATGCGTAGTGCGAATTGAATCCTATTAGGCAAACAAAATCATAATATGTACAGAGTCTATGCATAATGCCAGTTCGAGTCAACATAGGCAGGTCAAATCACAATATGTACATAATATGTATGTAGTACGAATTGAGTCAACGTAAGCAGGTCAAATCACAATCTTTACAGATTCTCAACACAATGCGAGTTGTGTCCACGTATACAGGCCACCAATTCATAATACTTAGAGAGTATCTGCATAGTGCGAATTGAGTCCAAGCAGACAGGCCAAATCATATTTGCACACTAAACATTAGGATGTCTATTTCTGATTTCTGAATTTTAATGTTGGCATAAAACATCAAATATACCGATATGAACAAGATGCAGAAACATCAAATATACCGATATGAGCAAGATGCAGAAACATCAAATATACCGATATGAGCAAGATGCAGAAACATCAAATATACCGATCGATATGAGCAAGATGCAGAAACATCAAAAATACCGATATATGCAAGATGCAGAAACATCAAATATACCGATATGAGCAAGATGCAGAAACATCAAATATACCGATATGAGCAAGATGCAGAAACATCAAAAATACCGATATGAGCAAGATGCAGAAACATCAAAAATATCGATATATGCAAGATGCAGAAACATCAAAAATACCGATATATGCAAGATGCAGAAACATCAAAAATACCGATATATGCAAGATGCAGAAACATCAAAAATACCGATATGAGCAAGATGCAGAAACATCAAAAATACCGATATATGCAAGATGCAGAAACATCAAAAATACCGATATATGCAAGATGCAGAAACATCAAAAATACCGATATATGCAAGATGCAGAAACATTAAAAATACCGATATATGCAAGATGCAGAAACATCAAAAATACCGATATATGCAAGATGCAGAAACATCAAAAATACCAATATATGCAAGATGCAGAAACATCAAATATACCGATATATGCAAGATGCAGAAACATCAAATATACCGATATATGCAAGATGCAGAAACATCAAAAATACCGATATATGCAAGATGCAGAAACATCAAAAATACCGATATATGCAAGATGCAGAAACATCAAAAATACCGATATATGCAAGATGCAGAAACATCAAAAATACCGATATATGCAAGATGCAGAAACATCAAAAATACCAATATATGCAAGATGCAGAAACATCAAAAATACCGATATATGCAAGATGCAGAAACATCAAATATACCGATATATGCAAGATGCAGAAACATCAAAAATACCGATATATGCAAGATGCAGAAACATCAAAAATACCGATATATGCAAGATGCAGAAACATAGAAAATACCGATATATGCAAGATGCAGAAACATCAAAAATACCGATATGAGCAAGATGCAGAAACATCAAATATACCGATATATGCAAGATGCAGAAACATCAAAAATACCGATATATGCAAGATGCAGAAACACCAAATATACCGATATATGCAAGATGCAGAAACATAAAAAATACCGATATATGCAAGATGCAGAAACATCAAAAATACCGATATATGCAAGATGCAGAAACATAAAAAATATCGATATATGCAAGATGCAGAAACATCAAAAATACCGATATGAGCAAGATGCAGAAACATCAAATATCCCGATATGAGCAAGATGCAGAAACATCAAAAATACCGATATATGCAAGATGCAGAAACATCAAAAATACCGATATGAGCAAGATGCAGAAACATCAAAAATACCAATATATGCAAGATGCAAAAACATCAAATATACCGATATGAGCAAGATGCAGAAACATCAAAAATACCGATATATGCAAGATGCAGAAACATCAAATATACCGATATGAGCAAGATGCAGAAACATTAAAAATGCCGATATATGCAAGATGCAGAAACATCAAAAATACCGATATGAGCAAGATGCAGAAACATTAAATATACCGATATGAGCAAGATGCAGAAACATCAAATATACCGATATGAGATAGTTGCAGAAACATCAAATATACCGATATATACAAGATGCAGAAACATCAAATATACCGATATATGCAAGATGCAGAAACATCAAATATACCGATATGAGCAAGATTCAGACACATCAAAAATACCGATATGGGCAAGATGCAGAAACATTAAAAATACCGATATATGCAAGATGCAGAAACATCAAAAATACCGATATGAGCAAGATGCAGAAACATCAAAAATACCGATATATGCAAGATGCAGAAACATCAAACATACCGATATGAGCAAGATGCAGAAACATTAAATATACCGATATGAGCAAGATGCAGAAACATCAAAAATACCGATATATGCAAGATACAGAAACATCAAATATACCGATATGAGCAAGATACAGAAACATCAAATATACCGATATGAGCGAGTTGCAGAAACATCAAATATACCGATATATACAAGATGCAGAAACATCAAATATACCGATATATGCAAGATGCAGAAACATCAAATATACCGATATATGCAAGATGCAGAAACATCAAATATACCGATATATGCAAGATGCAGAAACATCAAATATACCGATATGAGCAAGATTCAGACACATCACCGATGACGATATGCAAAATAGAGCAATCTTCTAAGTCTTTATAACACTATATAAAACACGTGAAGTCTTAACAACATTTAATTAAAATAGCTACTTGTAATATGACAAGACAGCAATATGAAGATTGGTTAATTGTCATTTAACAGCATATAAGCAGTATTGTAGCTAGATTGGTAACAATAACAAGTGTACAAGCAAACAATAAGTAGGAACATAGTAATTATGTGATTGGTTAGAGAGCGTTTTGATTGCTAAAAAGAAAAGGGGGGGGGGACATTCTCATACTTTTTGCCTTTCACGGTTTGGCAATCACCAACACCTCGTTTGATAGGCAGCTGCAAGTTTCCCTCATCGTCCAACACAAGAAACACATTAAAGTTTCGCAGCTCATATAACAAATTGTATCGTTCATACATAAATATTAGAGAATACCGAAGGGGTAATCAAAAATGGACAATCCAGAGAAACTGGCAACATAGGGTACACAAGACGAAGACCAGCAAAGCAAAAACACAACACAGTATGTGTTGGACACCAATATACGCAAAGAAACACAAATAGCATTAATAAGATATGAGCCCTCCTACAAACAAGTAGTGATAAAGACGAAACGAACATCGTTTTTATGCGGATATCGTAAAGGACATCACAACACGGAACTCAGAACGTAAAGACACATCATAGGACAACACAAAAAATATATGAGCAACACGGACATCATAAAAAACCGGTAGGTAAACTCGAGTGCTCGCGAAGGGTAAGCAGTTTCTGTTCCTTATAAGATGTTCGCTGTGTTACACATATATGCAGTTAAGTCATACATCACACACATTCATCGGATATCCTGGTGGGGGATTCTATTTTTGTAACCGCCGTCGTTCCCTCAAGGAATGCTATTAGTCAAACCGTCAACAGGAAATAGATATTTTAGATCTGCATATTCCATCAAGCTGTGACAATTCAGAAATGTATCCTTCATTCTCTTAATAGGAATTGCAAAATCGTTGAAATTGACATTTTTGTCAATAAAAACAACAATATTGACTTTTACCCCTTATGTTGTTCCGTGTACTGCTTAATTAGGCTTCAAATAGATACAGGAATAGTTATTATGGAAATGACGGATTAGAAGTGTATTGATACTATCAGCAGTAATTAATGGTGTAACCCTCGTATAGCTGTCTTGACGTTTGTCAGCTAACTTCAGACAGTTGATTGTATTTTATCGTTAATCTCTTTCAATTAAAATGACTGCCACCGTATAGTTGAAACATAGTTGAACATGTCAGTAAACAGCCAAGGTTGTGTTCTCATTAACAGGTTTAACCCCGTCACATTGTTATGTCTATCACAAGGCATGACTTTGATTACAATAAACGTCAATCGTCGTTTTTGTTTTGTTTTCCTTAGAGTTTTCAGATTTGTCATGTTGTGTTGTTAGAGTTAGTGATATTGTCGGTCGTTACTTATCTTTATCAAATCAATTTCCTAGCTTAGTGATTTTGTTATTCATTATTTTAACATTTTTGCTTTGGAATGTCTTGTGGAGTTCCAGGTATTATCGGAAAATATTGTTTATCTTTCTATAAGCAGCTTGCTCGTGTTGTACAGTTTCATGTTTGGCTTGATGTGTTGGGGCTGCTGTTCTATATTTTATAGTTGGGCGAGTTGTGTTGGAGTTCCTGTTCTATAATTTGTGGATTGGCATGTTGTGTTGGAATTGCTGTTGTTGGTTGCAATCTCATGGTTTAACATGTTGTGTTTGGTTTTCTGCTTTAAAGTTTGTCGGTTTGTGAATTTGACATGGTTTGCGTTGCTCGATCTTTACTTTTCTGTTTTCTAGATCATTGTTTGTCCTTTTGACCTTTTTCTGTTCGTCATTGTGTTGTCTATCCTTCGATTTACACATTCTGATTACCCCCTTTGATATCTTCTAATACTTATTTTGTTTTGTTGTTAACTTTCTTTGCTTTTTTCAGTCGAAAACGGCTAAAACAAACAAGCTATATAGGACATGACAACATGAAAAAAAGATTGCCGCATACAATCGACATCCCATTACAAACTAGATATGGATGTAGTAGAAATTTAATATTGGAATATACATCTGTAAAATAACTTTGTCATGGTGGATTGTGAGGTTCAGATGTCATGTTCTACAAATAGTAGCCAATTAATTGGTATGTTGGTTGGTTTATGGTGCTTAACGCCACTTTCAGCAATATTTCAGCTATATCGTGGCGGTCAGTTTTATTGGTGGAGGAAACCGGAGTACCCGGAGAAAACCACCGACCTGTCGCAAGTCACCGATATTAGTTCCGGACCACATGGTCCTACTTCCATATTTTGTGAGAGTATGTGTGCGAGATTTAGTTAATTTTACCTCTATGTGTCTACTGCTGTTTCTGGGGGTCATTCTTATAGTATGTATAGGTTTTTTGTTGTTTTTTTTTTGTTTTTTTTTTTGCCACCATGATTTGGTTAACCGCTACGGAAATATATGTCACAAATACCCACGGATATGTTCCACTTATCCACCAAGTCCTTTCCGAATTCATGACTTATCACCACCGGTTTGTAACTAGAGTAACCCGATGGGTGCCACCAGTGGAACAGGGATTGTTTACCCTTCAGGGGCACTTGAATTCATCCCGGGTTTTAGTGCGGTTCGTGTTGCTCGATCGAGTTTTCTGTGTAGTGCTTTGTAGATCGTTGTTCGTCACTTTTGTACTTTTTCTTTTGGTCATTGCGTCGACTGTCTTTCGATTTACGTGTTCTGATTACCTCTTTGGTATATTCAAACTCTTCTTGTATTCAAAACTATTGTGTTAACTCTTTTTGGCTTTCCATTTAGCTTACATTTCTATTGATATCAAATGTATTTTAATCAAATTAAACCCCAATTGTAATATCCGAAATGTTTCCGGAAGATTGAAGTTGTTGTTAATTTTATGAGAAGCTTATTTGAAGAACATAGAATTTCAGTATTTATGGTTGACGGCAATGCTGTACGCAAAATGTTTAGAGGATAAATCAGTTGATTGGTTTGGTTTGGTTTATGGTGTTTAACGCCACTTTCAAAAATATGTCAGTTATATCGTGGCGGTCAGTTTTATTGGTGGAGGAAACTGGAGTACCAGAAGAAAGCCACCGACCTGTCCCAAGTCTCTGACAAACTCTATCAAGTAATGTTGTATCGAGTACACCTCGCCATGAATGGGGTTCGAATGTACAAGTCAGCCACGATATAGCTGATATATTGTTGAAAGTGGCATTAAACACTATCAAACAAACAAAAGAACTCCCAACTGGGGAAACAATGGAAAATTACTTTAATTGAATGCATCAGTTGAACATGTGCCTTACAACAACTTCGAGAAAGCCTTACTGTATGTACAGATCTAATTCCATATAGTAAATTCAAGATATCAATTGGGATCATACAAAAATTGACTGATTTTGTAATCGGAGCATTTGTTCTAAAGCCACATTAATTAAATTGAACAGAAGATTTAAAACTAGATTTATGATTTGATGTTTACTTTCAGATTGAATTATTCATAAGAAGTGATGTGGAAATTAAATTAATACAAGGCAAAATTCTCGTTATGCACTTTGAAATAACTTGGAATTAATCATCAAGGCTTGAAATGTTTTTAATCTGTCCGGGTTTTATTCTGTTCAATCGGCCATTAAACCACAAGATTGAATCATTTCCTGTCGCATGTTATATAATAATGGTTACGATTGTGTCTTTGATACAGAGCTCAACGTATATAATTTGTGTTTCTCATTATAAAATAATTGTTATTTTCCGTACTCCTTTTCCATAAGCCAATTCACCACCTACGCGGTTCAATATCAATACGAAGTCCTATTAACATAACTTTATGTTTATAATTGACATATTTAAATTGAGCACGATTTGCTTTTAGTGTTCTCTAAACATCACTTAAAAGACATGTCTGCTCTTCTACAATATTCTGTAATTATTGATTAATAAATTTGATATATTCTCTGGCATTTTGATAATTAATATTCACTGCAAGTTTTGATAAGACATGACATTGATTGACATCTCCCTTTATACTTATTTAAAGAATGTATAAATAAAAATACGGGAATTGACAATATTCAATCATATTAACGAGGAAAACGGTTTCATTCTGGAAGTACAACACACCTTCTTGAATGTATAATAAAATATCACTGTTATGTTCCGTGCTATTTTGGAGACTGACATTTTTGTATTGCTGTTGAGCGAGTGCTGACAGAAATAGATCTGGGTGTACTACTTTTCGTTGGTTCGATAAGGCTGTACTTGGTTGATGCTGGTGTGGTTTTAAAATACCATTGTTATGTTCCGTGATATTTTTGGGGATTGAATGTTGTTGAGTGATAATGCTAAAAATAGATGTGAGGTACTACTTTTCGTTGGTTCGAAAAGGTTGTATTTGATTAATGCTAATGTGTTTTTTAAATTTGTTTCGATATTTTAAGCAAAGGCATTTACTATTCTCAGTAACCAAGGATGAATCATTTATTTTAATGCATATTTTGTGACAATGGCAATCCCACGTTTGTAAATGTGTCATATATAAAAACATACATGATGCAAATGTGTCAAATTACTTTCCTACTGCAAAAACGTCAGTGACTTGTGACAGGTCGGTGGTTTTCTCCTGGTACTCCGGTTTCCCCTACCAATAAAACTGACCGCCACGATATCACTGAAATATTGTTGAAAGTGGCATTAAACGCCATAACCTTAACCATAACCACTGCAAAAACACAACACTATCACATAATGGGCTGTGCATTCAATGTCTTTATTGTTTCTTAAAGGTCACAGATTATACAGTTAAACAGCTGAAATGTCTTTTGGGTAAATAGTAAATGATGATTTAAACAATAAGTTATGTACTCTCTTCAGTCCCTAATGAAGCCACATCTTAGGGTGTTAGTTCATCGCTTGCTGGCAATATCATTTATGCTTGTACATCATTGCATTATATCTATACATCTGTTTCTTTGGAAATCTACATTATCGCCCTATACCCCTTCCAGTACTACTTTTTCGCCTAGAAGATACAATGTTTGTTAATTTGCTCTCGTCATAAAAAAAAAGCTGAAACACTGTTCGTTTGACAATACTGGTGACGGTTCCCACGGAGCTGCCCAGATGGCGGATTATGGAATGCCTTTTGATAGGGTTGTCAGAGAATAATACGGTAATCCTGACTATGGACCATAGTGGGAGAATGTCATGTTCCCTGTACTTTAAGAACCTCTCTGTTGTGCCAGTTCTGCCGGATTTACCATTGTGCTTAGGTGTGCTTAAGCACAGGGCCCCGTTGGCCAGGGGGGGGCATATTCCCGTCAGAAATTTTTTACGATGGATTTTTGCTTATGTGGTGCAATTTTAAATTTGAAAGTGTTGTGCTTTGGAGCGATTCCAGACATAATGATAGAGTTGATAGTCTATGGGAGTGTGCCACAAAGCAGGCAGTCATGACAGTGGTTCAGTGACATTAAAATCAAATTATTAGGGAGTCTGTTAAGGGCCCAAGTAAGGGGCCTCATGTGTCCTAAATCCGGCACTGCAGTTCTCCCTCATTTCTATACATTTTCTGATATTGTTTAATTTATTCGCTCCTCAATGTGCATGAAATGTTTGTCGCTGAACGTTAAACAAACAAACAAATAAAACATATCTCTTGACAATTAATATTTAACAACCTGATCCAAATCAGATTAGGGTGCTCGATATTACTCTGGAAAACCTACAAAATATGAAACATGATTCATCGAGATATAAACGCAAGCAAAATATCAAATTTTAACTCAAAATCGATAGCATAAACACCGGTTCAATCCAAGAGAAAATGTATACAGTGACTAAAAGAATTTAAGCTCTTGTGGATTATTAATATTATAAAAAAAAATTCTTCTCGGACGTAACGATAATATCGTGGGACAAGAAAATATTTCTTGAATAATCACTAATCGACATCATGGTTATATCATCTACGTAAAGACCGAGATGTAGATGTCCCGGGGCACGCATAAATCGTAATAAATACTGTCGACAACGAAACTCACTTAACCTACAAGATCTATTAACTCCATAAAAAGTTATTAACGACATGGATTGTTCTGTAAACGGAGTGTTATACCCATTTTACACCTTCCCTCAAGTTATAAGGAAGGTGATAAAATGTTTGTTTTAATCCCGTATATTAAGTGCTTTTACTCTTAAAGGGATTTTGATATCCTTGAAATTGGTAAACAGAAAAGCCAGACATACTATGTTTTTGAAAGTAAATAGATATTTAATATTGTGGCTGAGATTTCATTGATATACCATCAATAGTTAGGAAAGCCTTGAAAAACTAAATCTTGTTCCTACTTATCTCAATAATACAATAATACGTATATTATTCATCCCAGAGAAACCTCGTGTTATATAAATAGGTCATATATAGCGTCTCCGCTGTGGTGGATAACCTTTATGAAAGCGACGTCTTCTAGTTGTGCGGGACAAACAAATATGACAGAGTCTAAATGAGTGCCTTTTATTTAGAGAGTGTTATGCTCATCTCGCGTATATTTTGGCTTAGCGCGTACCAGGTGAAGATTATTCCAGAAACGTGACGTCGTGCGCACTAAATTTGATTTATCCTGCACTTGATCTATTTGAGCAGACACATCGCATTGGCTTGATAATTTTTTGCTATATACTGTCACTGACCGAAATAATAGCTTTTTCTGGTACCCCTGTTGCATGTTGCCTGTTGACCTTTGAGGATCTAGATGTAAATCCAACTCACTTCCTGTTGATTTTTCTGCAGGAAAAACACAATATTAATTCAATGTCTTAAAATATTAAGCTTGTGTGTATTCGGCACAAAACTGGAAAAAGGCTTGGTCAACCTCGCCTTTATCCCAGTTTTAAGCCTCATACACATACACAGACACTGCACTATTACACAGGCGCTCGTGGCACGGATTCACCACCCCCCCCCCCCCCCCCCCCCCCTCCTTTTTTTCTAACTTCCTGTTTACAAATTTATTTTCAATAAAATTTCTTTATTTCTTTATTATTTCATCTGTTTTTCCTTATTTTAACTTGTTCGTGTCAATATTCATACATTCTTATGTTAACATTAAATTGCATGTGTCGACCCAGTATATAATACACAAGGCATGCAACTCGACAGGTTTAAAAATCGTACCCCTGCTCTCTTCGAGTACATTTATTGCACCTTATTTCTATTATGTCATTCAAACTAGGACATGTATCCATTCCTAAAAGACGCATCTTTTTGCCCCTGTTTTTGTTTTGTGCATAAAGGTAATAACAAAATTACCGAACTCCGAACAATCTTACAAAGGGAAAGTCAAAACTCATAATTATATAAACAGACAAAATCAGTCAACAACCGGAAAACTGTGAAAACCGTAATGACCCTGACTTGGTATAGGCATTTCTAAAGAAATGGTGGGTTGAATCAGATTTTAAGGCGCCAAACCTCCCGCTCTCATTACGGTTCAAAGGTTCCGGCTGTCACTGTAACAGTATTTAAATACAGGAACAAAATAGGTAAAATAGTTGTCAAAGCAGTACCATATTCGGTGACGTAAATGTCAAAAATATTTTTACGTCACACATTGACAAAAAAATTCTTGACATTTTTTACTTCTTTATCTTTATACATTTTCACTATATGAAAATGCATCGCTTATAATTTTTTCTGCATACGATAGCTCAGTTCTCCAGAATTTTAAGATTTTCACACATTTATTGCCAAATTTTTCCTATAAGGACCCACGGCAGACGGAAGTGACGTACCACTGCATTAACTTCAACGATAGGGTCAGAAACGTTCCAAACATTTAAATAATACATTTTTGGAACTTTTCTGACCCTATCGTTGAAGTTAATGCAGTGGTACGTCACTTCCGTCTGTCGTGGGTCCTTATACGAAAAAGTTGGCAATAAATGTGTGAAAATCTTAAAATTCTGGAGAACTGAGCTATCGTATGCACAAAACAAAAAACAGGGGCAAAAAGATGCGTCTTTTAGGAATGGATACATGTCCTAGTTTGAATGACATAATGGAAATAAGGTGCAATAAATGTACTCGAAGCGAGCAGAGGTACGATTTTTAAACCTGCCGAGTTGCATGCCTTGTGTATTATATACTGGGTCGACACATGCAATTTAATGTTAACATAAGATTGTATGAATATTGACAAGAACAAGTTAAAATAAGGAAAAAGAGATGAAATAATAAAGAAATTTTATTGAAAATAAATTTGTAAACAGAAAGTTAGAAAAAACGGAGGTGGTAGGTTCGTGCCACGAGCGCCTGTGCACTATTATTGTTTATATGTACGTTTTTATTAAAGTAAGCAAGCATGCAGTATCTTCTAATAAGCAACATCTTGATAGTAGTCGTTGGTCACCAGTTGACATAATAATATCCTCGTCAATGGTTCACAAGGGAAACGGATTGTAAACTCAGTTCGGTAGGAGTGGTCATTCGTCACGTTGCAAGACAAAATTGCCCGAACCCCTATCCATTATCTCTCCTTTTTACTTGTTTCATTGAAAATATCTGCCCATATGCCAATCTCGGGTGTAAAGATTTCAAGCTGTTGCCCTCTCATCGTCAGTAACATACAACTGATCACCTTCCGATTTCTCTCCACTCATTATATTGAAGCGTGCTCAACTGTGGGTTACCGACGATGCTACCTTCTCGATAATTTGAAATTTACTTCTTATTACACCCGCATATAGGTAGCATGTACCTGATTTTATATTACCCATCTACTGTTCATAGTACCCCACTCTGCTTGTCAAAGCACGTAAAAATTAATAATACGTCACAAAATTGCTGATTGTATTTGTGGGAATGGTATTGGGGATGAATTTCATATTTTGTTCTTATGTGAAAATGAAATTGTTGTAAAAGAAACAAATATATATCGAATTATTATAAGAATCCATCCATCTTATTTTAAACTTGTAGGTCTACTCTCAATTATATGAAAAAAAAGTTTTATGTTTTTAAGAAAAATTGCAGCTTTATTATAAATTTGTATATTATATGTATAAAGAATATTTGTCATCACTTTTATGGAACATGTTTGTATTAACTATTATGTTTGTCATTTGTTTATTCTGTCATGTTAATTAACATTATGTTGTTATATTTGACCTCATGTTACACGTTTATATGTGTCCGAGTGTTTTCTCAATAAACTGTTCAAACTATTAAAATAATGAAAAAACGTTTCTGGAATAATCTTCATCAGGTACACTCCTAGTCAAAAGATTGTCAAGTCAAATATTATAAAAAGACGTACAATAAATTAGAGATACCCCTCCTGCTACACTTGAAAACTCTGGATTGCAATTCTTTTTATCGGTTAGGTTAATTTAAACAATTCTTTTTATCGGTTAGGTTAATTTAAGCAATTCTTTTTATCGGTTAGGTTAATTTAAGCAATTCTTTTTATCGGTTAGGTTAATCTAAGCAATTCTTTTTATCGGTTAGTTAATCTAAGCAATTTTTTAATCGATTAGGTTAATTTAAACAATTCTTTTTATCAGTTAGGTTAATCTAAACAATTATTTTTATCGGTTAGGTTAATCTAAACAATTCTTTTTATCGGTTAGGTTAATTTAAACAATTATTTTTATCGGTTAGGTTAATTTAAGCAATTCTTTTCATCGGTTAGGTTAATCTAAGCAATTCTTTTTATCGGTTAGGTTAATTTAAACAATTCTTTTTATCGGTTAGATTAATTTAAACAATTCTTTTTATCGGTTAGGTTAATTTAAACAATTCTTTTTATCGGTTAGGTTAATTTAAACAATTCTTTTTATCAGTTAGGTTAATTTAAACAATTCTTTTTATCAGTTAGGTTAATTTAAACAATTCTTTTTATCGGTTAGGTTAATTTAAGCAATTTTTTTTATCGGTTAGGTTAATTTAAGCAATTCTTTTTATCGGTTAGGTTAATCTAAGCAATTTTTTTTATCGGTTAGGTTAATCTAAGCAATTTTTTTATCGATTAGGTTAATTTAAACAATTCTTTTTATTGGTTAGGTTAATTTAAACAATTATTTTTATCGGTTAGGTTAATTTAAACAATTATTTTTATCGGTTAGGTTAATTTAAACAATTATTTTTATCGGTTAGGTTAATCTAAACAATTATTTTTATCGGTTAGGTTAATTTAAGCAATTATTTTTATCGGTTAGGTTAATTTAAGCAATTCTTTTCATCGGTTAGGTTAATCTAAGCAATTCTTTTTATCGGTTAGGTTAATTTAAGCAATTCTTTTTATCGGTTAGGTTAATCTAAGCAATTCTTTTTATCGGTTAGTTAATCTAAGCAATTTTTTTATCGATTAGGTTAATTTAAGCAATTCTTTTTATCGGTTAGATTAATCTAAACAATTATTTTTATCGGTTAGGTTAATCTAAACAATTCTTTTTATCGGTTAGGTTAATTTAAACAATTATTTTTATCGGTTAGGTTAATTTAAGCAATTCTTTTCATCGGTTAGGTTAATCTAAGCAATTCTTTTTATCGGTTAGGTTAATTTAAACAATTCTTTTTATCGGTTAGATTAATTTAAACAATTCTTTTTATCGGTTAGGTTAATTTAAACAATTCTTTTTATCGGTTAGGTTAATTTAAACAATTCTTTTTATCAGTTAGGTTAATTTAAACAATTCTTTTTATCGGTTAGGTTAATTTAAACAATTCTTTTTATCGGTTAGGTTAATTTAAGCAATTTTTTTTATCGGTTAGGTTAATTTAAGCAATTCTTTTTATCGGTTAGGTTAATCTAAGCAATTTTTTTTATCGGTTAGGTTAATCTAAGCAATTTTTTTATCAATTAGGTTAATTTAAACAATTCTTTTTATTGGTTAGGTTAATTTAAACAATTATTTTTATCGGTTAGGTTAATTTAAACAATTATTTTTATCGGTTAGGTTAATTTAAACAATTATTTTTATCGGTTAGGTTAATCTAAACAATTCTTTTTATCGGTTAGGTTAATTTAAGCAATTATTTTTATCGGTTAGGTTAATTTAAGCAATTCTTTTCATCGGTTAGGTTAATCTAAGCAATTCTTTTTATCGGTTAGGTTAATTTAAACAATTCTTTTTATCGGTTAGGTTAATTTAAACAATTCTTTTTATCGGTTAGGTTAATTTAAACAATTCTTTTTATCGGTTAGGTTAATTTAAACAATTCTTTTTATCGGTTAGGTTAATTTAAACAATTCTTTTTATCGGTTAGGTTAATTTAAACAATTCTTTTTATCGGTTAGGTTAATTTAAACAATTCTTTTTATCGGTTAGGTTAATTTAAGCAATTCTTTTTATCGGTTAGGTTAATTTAAGCAATTCTTTTTATCGGTTAGGTTAATTTAAGCAATTCTTTTTATCGGTTAGGATAATTTAAACAATTTTTTTTATCGGTTAGGTTAATTTAAGCAATTCTTTTCATCGGTTAGGTTAACTTAAACAATTATTTTTATCGATTAGGTTAATTTAAACAATTCTTTTCATCGGTTAGGTTAATCTAAGCAATTCTTTTTATCGGTTAGGTTAACTTAAACAATTCTTTTTTATCGGTTAGGTTAATTTAAACAATTCTTTTTATCGGTTAGGTTAATTTAAACAATTCTTTTTATCGGTTAGGTTAATTTAAACAATTCTTTTCATCGGTTAGGTTAATTTAAACAATTATTTTCATCGGTTAGGTTAATTTAAACAATTCTTTTTATCGGTTAGGTTAATTTAAACAATTCTTTTCATCGGTTAGGTTAATTTAAGCAATTCTTTTCATCGGTTAGGTTAATCTAAACAATTCTTTTCATCGGTTAGGTTAATCTAAACAATTCTTTTCATCGGTTAGGTTAATCTAAGCAATTCTTTTCATCGGTTAGGATAATCTAAACAATTCTTTTCATCGGTTAGGTTAATCTAAACAATTCTTTTCATCGGTTAGGTTAATCTAAACAATTCTTTTCATCGGTTAGGTTAATCTAAACAATTCTTTTCATCGGTTAGGTTAATCTAAACAATTCTTTTCATCGGTTAGGTTATTCTAAACAATTCTTTTCATCAGTTAGGTTAATCTAAGCAATTCTTTTCATCGGTTAGGTTAATTTAAACAATTCTTTTCATCGGTTAGGTTAATTTAAACAATTCTTTTCATCGGTTAGGTTAATTTAAACAATTCTTTTCATTGGTTAGGTTAATTTAAGCAAATTTTTTCATCGGTTAGGTTAATTTAAGCAATTCTTTTCATCGGTTAGGTTAATTTAAGCAATTCTTTTTATCGGTTAGGTTAATTTAAACAATTCTTTTTATCGGTTAGGTTAATTTAAACAATTCTTGTTTATTTAATGTTTAAAGTACACAACGGTTTACATCGGTTAGGTTAGGTTAGGTTTATGGGGTTTAACGCCACTTTCAATGATATTTCAACAAGGGTTAGTATAAACATATTTGATTAATTAATTCAATATCACACATTATGATAATACACATATAAATTATATAGACATTTGAATCAATCAAGAGGATTCGGAAACACGTGGTTATACTTATATTAATCCGTATCTACTTATATTAATTCGTATCCGTATCAGCAAGGGTTGAACCTGGAACATAATCTACTTTCATTTTGTGGTTACGAAATAAAGGTAAAAAAAACCATAACAAATGGTATATACATGTAGTAATATTCTTTTAAGAATGTTGTGATGCATTGATCCAAGTACTACTTTGTTGTAATATAATACTATATGGTTAGGGTTGGTGTTATGGTGTTTAACTCCACTTTCAACAATATTTCAGTTAGATCGTGACAGTCAGTTTTATTGGTGGGGGAAACCGGAGTACCTGGAGAAAACCACCAACCTGTCACAAGTCACTGAAAAACTATTTTTATCGAAGTAGAAACAATGCATGAAAGATTTATTTAATTATTAATTCCTCAACCGGAAGTGAAAGTTGTCAGATAAATTTTCAAGTGAAGTATACTACATGCATTATTTGAAACACTAACAATATGTCAACAACAAAATGTCATTGATATATAAAGTATTGTTGACATATAATTACTATATAAAATGAAAACACAAATAAATCATCTGGATACTTGAAATATCCCAAAGACATAATCAATAGTTAAGTCAAGTCTGTATTGTATCATTTGTAAGTGAACTGTCTATAATAATATAATAAAATTATATATTTGTCGTCATTTTTAATGTCAATAATCTGAAAAAATGAACATTTTCTTGTTTATTTAATGCTTAAAGTACACAACGTTTTACATCTTTTGATCATTGATTGTAATGCATTTGTATCAATTGTATCATTTATTTGCACTCAATCCCCTTATCCCCCCTTTTCCCCCCATTACTTCTGTGTATCAAATATATTCATGTATACATTTATTATATTTAATATGTAACTTGCTGTCATTTTCTTATTTATGTATATAACATTATTGTATAGAGCGGATATACTAAGTTGATATAACTTGTTTCCAATCTAATTGTACATTTATAAGACAATAAAATATGTTTAAACTTAAAAAAATCAAATGTTGATACGAAAATTGTGTCATTTTATCGCAGTAACAATTTGTTACCATTTGGTGTTGTTGTGCACACTTTTAAGATGTATGTAATATGTGTTTTTGTTTTGTGCAGTATATGCATGTTCGTTAGCGATCCAAGATCCTGTAATGTTCGTTAGCGATCCAAGATCCTGTAATGTTCGTTAGCGATCCAAAATCCTGTAATGTTCGTTAGCGATCCAAGATCCTGTAATGTTCGTTAGCGATTCAAGATCCTGTAATGTTCGTTAGCGATCCAAGATCCTGTAATGTTCGTTAGCGATCCAAGATCCTGTAATGTTCGTTAGCGATCCAAGATCCTGTCATGTTCGTTAGCGATTCAAGATCCTGTAATGTTCGTTAGCGATCCAAGATCATGTAATGTTCGTTAGCGATCCAAGATCAAGTAAGGTTGATTGCTTTGTTGACTAGTAATATAGATCTGTATGTGTTAGGGCTAGGGTTATGATTTGAGAATTGGACGCTGATTTGAGAATTTGAGATATAAGTTATCGATGTTTGTGACATAGACATCGGACATGGATTTGAGGAATGGACGTCGATTAGAGGATGGACGTCGATCTGAATCTTACATATACTAGTATATTGCATATCAGGAAAATCTATATCCCGAAATGTTATTTTCTTAATGCATGTTAATCCCTTATTACTTAAATAAATATTCAAGGTTCAAATTAATTAATAAAATATCCACTTTTTAAAAAATTATATCTTCAAAGAAGAAGAATGTTTAAACTAAGAAGAAAGTAACTGATTTGCACTAAATGTATTTAGCTTGCTATTCTTAATATGTCTTAAAGTACAAATGTATTTTTACAACATTACTGCAATTGTTGCAGTGTTGCACGTATTGCTTTTTATCTATTGTCAATACAAGTATATTATATAAATTATCGCAATTAAGACGTCTGTTGCATTCATTTGTAATTTGATCTACATCTACAGGATACTAAACAATGTCTTGATAGACCATTACGTTACGGAAATACTAGTTCGCAGCGGCGTGAGCGGTTAGAAATAAAGTTATGAACTGATAAGAATAAAGTAGCATAATGGTAAACTGTAAGATAAAGGAAAGAGACAAAGGAAAGAAACACAATTACGAATTGCGTTTTCGGTTCTTCTGATTAGGCCAATCCGGCTACCGTAGTGGCCCCTGGGCATACACCCAACAGGCACAGTTCTAATCTTCATTAGAACTTACTTACAATTCGGACCCTAGCAAACTAGAGTGACAGATGACAGACCCCGCTTGAAAGATACCAAGTCGGGGGTCTCAGCTATAGTGGCTGGTAACTGGTTCCAGTTTCCGGTGGTTCTAGGAAAGAAACTGTACTTGAAAACATCTGATCTTGTATGGTACTACTGCATCTTCTTTGAGTGGTTGGATCTCGTCTTGCTGTTGGCTGGTATGAGGTAGTTGGATGATGGAATATCCACTAGGTCGTTGAAGATCTTGAAAAACATTACAAGTTGAATTTTTGTTTTGCTTGACTCTAGTGTCTCCCACTCTAGGTTATCTAACATGTCAGTGACGCTGCTGGTGTTTCTATAACGGTTTGTGGCATATCTAGCGGCTCGACGTTGTATACCATTTCTAGTTTCTTGATTGATAACAAATTTGAAATGAAAAATTGCATCTCATCAACCAGATTGAAGAACGAAATTGGCCACTTACGTCAATTAGATAAATTCGTTTCTTTATTAATTTTTGTTTTTAATTTATAAAATCATTCAATCTATGGTTAATTAAGAACTATGGACGATATGATTGTTGCATGTTCAAGTTCATTAATTAGTCCGCCGTAAAACATACAAAAGACAACGACACAAGCTGATGGCTTCTGGCGGCCATAACAATGTGATATATGATATAACCTATTATGGGAATATCAATTCTCCTTTCTCAATCTCCTTACAATAATCGATTGCCGGTCTTAAAACAGCATGTACATATTCGCATTTACCAAAAATAAAAATGTCGTAATTATTTTCAGAATATATTACAAAAACATTTAACTCCTTAATTATCTCTAGACAGTATAATGAGAATATCAAGATCTATTATCATCTGTTTTGTTTTTAAGATCATGTTTTGTCTAGCTTTGAAAGTAACCAAAATGGCAAATATTTACCCTAAAAAGTATACTTTTTGCAGGAAATTTGAATTTCAATAAAACGACGATAACAGCAAAAAAAGATCGTGATAGGTGTTTTGATTGTATGGCGGAAGGATTTATATCTATCTTTGCAATCAGTGCTAATAACCACTAAAATTGTGAGTTTTATTACGGGGTGTGTTCAATATCCTATTTGATAAATTTGTTCAATGCGCTTTGTCAGGTGGGCGGTTTTCACCGGGTACTGTGGTTTCCTCGGGTAACAACACTCACCTCCACAATATACCTGAAGTGTTCTTTGATGATACTTTGGTCGTTAGACTGGCGTATTTAGTGGCTGATTATCTCTTTCTTTTATGTTTCTGATATAATTCAGACAACAAAAAGAATTAGAAGATACCAAAGGTATATTCGGAATCCGTAAGTCAAAGAAGGACAAACAATACAATGGCCAAAAGATAAAGGACAAACAATGATCTACAAAACACAAAACAAAAGATCGAGCAACACGAAGCCGATTAAAAACCGACGTGGACCCACGTGCTCCGGAACATTAAGTAATACGAACCCACTAGAAACCGGGATGTGAACGGAATGATAAGCAGTTCCTGCTCAACTAGTGGCATCCGTCGTGTTTCTTCTTTTAAACATCCAGTAATAAGTCATGAAAGAGAGCAGGAGGATGGTATTGTGATTACGATAAACAGAGCATATCTTTGTTAAGCTGTGACACAGATTTCCGTAATGGTTGACCAAATCATAATGGCGAACATAAAACTTTCGAATTGATTACTTCAACTTGACCACTAGGAACCCTCGTTACAGTAGCTTTCTTGTTAGCAGCATCCTCTATCAAGGAAATACTTATATGAACCACAAACTCGTTTATATTCTCCACCGAAAGATACTCCATATACAGGAGTTTCTGTAATGTTGCTATAAATAAATGGAAATTTTAAAATGGTAAAATGGATATCATTTTCTTGTCGTAATAATTCGCTCTTAGCCAACCCTCAGTGTAAATTTGAAGGTGAATGTTAAGGTATGAAACAAATCTAACTGTATAGGTGTCATCTTTTATTTCAAGAACAATGGGATAGATACGATCACCATAATAACAAAACTTTTTTTGTGATAAAATATCATCTGTATAATCGAACGTGAAATTTAAGAACCGGATTATCTTCTTTCGTTTTTCTTGAGAAGCTCCTTGAGACGTCTACCAGCCCAATATAAGATAACAACAAAAAGAAAGAAACTACTCAACCAAGTGGTCAATATAACTTGAAAACATCGAATATACACACCAGTTCACTTATAATGAAATCGGTTATATTTAATATTTATTTATCTACTCTGAGAAGGCCAGGTTACTCATATGTTGACGTCATCGATATAAACGGCTTCCGGTCGCTATCAGGAACTGGGTGGTTGCTATGAAATATCAATTTCTCAAATGGCAATGGATCGTTTGCCTTTAATAGAGATTAGTTTCTTTCCTCTATCACTGAAAATACTTTATTCGACTTCACAATATGAGTAACACATTGGGTGTCATAGAAGAAACAGGAACTGCTTGTCCTTCGCGAACACGTGGGTTCACCACCGGTTTGCTTGTTTTCGTTCTGTGTCTTGTGCCCAATATTGCCTGTGTCTCTTGATTGTCCATTCTTAATTGTCCCCTCGTGGTGTTTTTTTCTAATGTTAATCATTCTCGTTAACCTCCTTGATTATATTTCAGGCCTGGTTATATTGAAGTTCTGGCTATAATGAACTAATTCCATTATAAGTGGGCTAGAATGTATTATATAATACCGATAAAACTGGAAAATAAATTAAACTAAAATTATCAGCATGTCGGAGTGTCATTGAATAAAACTACGATAGCATATTGTATCTTAGAAAAATAACAAGATTTGTCCATGTTTCCAAAGCATGCTTTCTGAAAGCAGATGATGAGAATAAATTATAAAATTTTCGTTTTTGAGTTCATTTATTGACACATCGGTAAATATAGAGAAAGAGATTGAACATAGGTCACAGTTCACAATGAAGGTCGGATTATGTAACTATTTAGGTAGATTTAAAATTTTTTGGCTTTCAAATATTTTGACCTTGAGGGTACCTGATGAAGGTCATTCCAGAAACGCGTCGTGCGCACTCATTTTGATATCTACATTTTTATTAGTATTTTCTCTTCAAAATAACAGAAATTCGGGAAGAACATTTAGCATTTATATATACAGTGAAACTTGTTTAAAGTTAACCCTGAATTTAACTGAAATCCTGTATAAACCGAACGTCAGATAAAGAACCCTGAATTTAACAGAAATCCTGTATAAACCGAACGTCAGATAAAGAACCCTGAATTTAACAGAAATCCTGTATAAACCGAACGTCAGATAAAGAACCCTGAATTTAACTGAAATCCTGTATAAACCGAACGTCAGATAAAGAACCCTGAATTTAACAGAAATCCTGTATAAACCGAACGTCAGATAAAGAACCCTGAATTTAACAGAAATCCTGTATAAACCGAACGTCAGATAAAGAACCCTGAATTTAACAGAAATCCTGTATAAACCGAACGTCAGATAAAGAACCCTGAATTTAACTGAAATCCTGTATAAACCGAACGTCAGATAAAGAACCCTGAATTTAACTGAAATCCTGTATAAACCGAACGTCAGATAAAGAACCCTGAATTTAACAGAAATCCTGTATAAACCGAACGTCAGATAAAGAACCCTGAATTTAACAGAAATCCTGTATAAACCGAACGTCAGATAAAGAACCCTGAATTTAACTGAAATCCTGTATAAACCGAACGTCAGATAAAGAACCCTGAATTTAACAGAAATCCTGTATAAACCGAACGTCAGATAAAGAACCCTGAATTTAACTGAAATCCTGTATAAACCGCACGTCAGATAAAGAACCGTCAGATAAAGAACCCTGAATTTAACAGAAATCCTGTATAAACCGGACGTCAGATAAAGAACCCTGAATTTAACTGAAATCCTGCATAAACCGAACGTCAGATAAAGAACCCTGAATTTAACAGAAATCCTGTATAAACCGAACGTCAGATAAAGAACCCTGAATTTAACTGAAATCCTGTATAAACCGAACGTCAGATAAAGAACCCTGAATTTAACTGAAATCCTGTATAAACCGAACGTCAGATAAAGAACCCTGAATTTAACAGAAATCCTGTATAAACCGAACGTCAGATAAAGAACCCTGAATTTAACAGAAATCCTGTATAAACCGAACGTCAGATAAAGAACCCTGAATTTAACAGAAATCCTGTATAAACCGAACGTCAGATAAAGAACACTGAATTTAACAGAAATCCTGTATAAACCGAACGTCAGATAAAGAACACTGAATTTAACTGAAATCCTGTATAAACCGAACGTCAGATAAAGAACCCTGAATTTAACAGAAATCCTGTATAAACCGAACGTCAGATAAAGAACACTGAATTTAACAGAAATCCTGTATAAACCGAACGTCAGATAAAGAACCCTGAATTTAACTGAAATCCTGTATAAACCGAACGTCAGATAAAGAACCCTGAATTTAACAGAAATCCTGTATAAACCGAACGTCAGATAAAGAACCCTGAATTTAACAGAAATCCTGTATAAACCGAACGTCAGATAAAGAACCCTGAATTTAACTGAAATCCTGTATAAACCGAACGTCAGATAAAGAACCCTGAATTTAACTGAAATCCTGTATAAACCGAACGTCAGATAAAGAACCCTGAATTTAACAGAAATCCTGTATAAACCGAACGTCAGATAAAGAACCCTGAATTTAACAGAAATCCTGTATAAACCGAACGTCAGATAAAGAACCCTGAATTTAACTGAAATCCTGTATAAACCGAACGTCAGATAAAGAACCCTGAATTTAACAGAAATTCTGTATAAACCGAACGTCAGATAAAGAACCCTGAATTTAACTGAAATCCTGTATAAACCGAACGTCAGATAAAGAACCCTGAATTTAACTGAAATCCTGTATAAACCGAACGTCAGATAAAGAACCCTGAATTTAACAGAAATCCTGTATAAACCGAACGTCAGATAAAGAACCCTGAATTTAACTGAAATCCTGTATAAACCGAACGTCAGATAAAGAACCCTGAATTTAACAGAAATCCTGTATAAACCGAACGTCAGATAAAGAACCCTGAATTTAACAGAAATCCTGTATAAACCGAACGTCAGATAAAGAACCCTGAATTTAACTGAAATCCTGTATAAACCGAACGTCAGATAAAGAACCCTGAATTTAACAGAAATCCTGTATAAACCGAACGTCAGATAAAGAACCCTGAATTTAACTGAAATCCTGTATAAACCGAACGTCAGATAAAGAACCCTGAATTTAACTGAAATCCTGTATAAACCGAACGTCAGATAAAGAACCCTGAATTTAACAGAAATCCTGTATAAACCGGACGTCAGATAAAGAACCCTGAATTTAACTGAAATCCTGCATAAACCGAACGTCAGATAAAGAACCCTGAATTTAACAGAAATCCTGTATAAACCGAACGTCAGATAAAGAACCCTGAATTTAACTGAAATCCTGTATAAACCGAACGTCAGATAAAGAACCCTGAATTTAACAGAAATCCTGTATAAACCGAACGTCAGATAAAGAACCCTGAATTTAACAGAAATCCTGTATAAACCGAACGTCAGATAAAGAACCCTGAATTTAACAGAAATCCTGTATAAACCGAACGTCAGATAAAGAACCCTGAATTTAACAGAAATCCTGTATAAACCGAACGTCAGATAAAGAACACTGAATTTAACAGAAATCCTGTATAAACCGAACGTCAGATAAAGAACACTGAATTTAACTGAAATCCTGTATAAACCGAACGTCAGATAAAGAACCCTGAATTTAACAGAAATCCTGTATAAACCGAACGTCAGATAAAGAACACTGAATTTAACAGAAATCCTGTATAAACCGAACGTCAGATAAAGAACCCTGAATTTAACAGAATCCTGTATAAATCAAACGTCAGATAAAGAACCCTGAATTTAACTGGAATCCTGTATAAATCAAACGTCAGATAAAGAACCCTGAATTTAACTGGAATCCTGTATAAATCAAACGTCAGATAAAGAACCCTGAATTTAACTGGAATCCTGTATAAATCAAACGTCAGATAAAGAACCCTGAATTTAACTGGAAACCTGTATAAATCAAACGTCAGATAAAGTTCCAAAGTAGGAAAGATTTATTGATTTAACTTGTTGATCCAAATGAGCATCGTTTTAGACAAGTTTCGCTGTATTAGTCATGAATTTCTCAAATATGAATGTATTAAAAAGGGGACGTAACTCTTATCACAAATAAAAGATGCAAAGAATGAAGAGATTTTCTGCTTATATCATATACTTTATTTCTTATGTACAATTTCAAATACATCAACACAGCAGTTTCTGCAGTGCTATAGTGCAGCTGATATATTGGATTTTGATCCCTACAGACTGTTATTATTGAATTAATATTGTGTTCGTGGGTTATGTAGCTTCAACACTTGCCAGGATAAAATGTTATAATCATTTAGATTTTAATCATTTTGATTTGGTCATTTGTTTTCAGGTTGAAACATTTCTTGGATCAGCAATGCATCAATAAGTTCGAGACTTGTATTGGATACTGAATAAAAGGCTATATATGCAGATAATATATAAAAAAATATATATATTTCAAACCACCGCATCTGGGAAAGTGGGAATGTTTTACTGCAATGTTTGTTTTCCATATTTCTGTATATTCATTGGTAGCACAGTTGTATCACAATTTAACTTACAATCATCTGTACTTTATAAAGTTCTATATTATCAAGCTTAAATGTCTAGCATATTGTTTTTTTTTAAATTTACAATCTCCTCCCTTATTTATTTTGCATTTCATTAAGAGGGGAGGTTTTGTACATTTATATTTAATTTAACCCCGCCACTTCTTTTTATTGAAGTGCCTGTACCAATCTAGGAAAGTGAGTGGCTATGTATATATGTGTGTTTAAAGATTTTGGGTCTGTTTCTACGAGTTTTTTTTATTAGATATCAGAACTGCTTGGAAAATGTGGTCTTTATTTTCCATTGTATATTAATAATTGATATAAGCTCAATCTTAGATATAGTTGAAAATCATTTATTTCTGTTGAAAAAAAAAGAAGAAAACAGTCCCTAACTCAGCTTGTCGCATCTCATCAATCAAGTCGTAATTAATGCAGTTTCACGGTTTGTACAATTCTCCCATCCAGAAATCTAATTCATCAAACTTTAACGTCAAGGATATGCCATAAATTTGCATACAATATATCTACAAATTGTTAATTCAGTTACACTGGAAAGCTTTACGAGCCTTTAATCGTATTAAAGTTAATAAACAAAATACTGTGATGTTCTAAGCCTTGAATATATTTCTTCTGGATGATTTCTACAATAATTTAACATCGTAAGAATAAACATTTTAACTTAATCAGTTCTCCCTTTGTGCTTTCCTGTCATATTTGTCGTTTGTCCCGTTGTTGTTGTTTTTTTTTTATTTATTATTATTTGATAGAAACTAGATAGGCATACAATTGACTGCTTTCATTTCCATAACATTACAACTTGATTCGAGCAAACAAAAAAACAGACAGCATAATTCTATGATTGATTGATTGATTGATTGGTTGCCTGCATGACCAAGATGAATTTAAAAGGAAAAACGCAAATATAGAAAAATGTGCAAATTTAATAGGACAAATGCAAATATAACAAGACAATGACAAATATAAACAGGAATTAGCTAATTTAACTGGTAAACGCTAATATAACTGGTAATCTTTAATTATTTGCATTTTACCGGTTATATTTGCAAAAAACGGGCATATTTGCATTTTCTATTTCCTAGTGCTGGTTGATTGATTGATTGATTGATAGATTTATGTATTTATTTATTGATTGATTGATTGATAAATCTAGGTTTGGTGATTTCGTTGATCGCATCTATCACATTGAGGTTGGAATAAAGGATACCACAGATACAGATAGGTCTGCTTCATGCCTTGACCTACACCTCGAAATTGACAGTGAGGGGCGGTTAAGAACGAAACTTCACGACAAAAGTGATGATTTCAAATTTCCCATTGTGAACTTTCTATTTATATGTAGGAACATTCCAACAACACCTGCATATTGAGTATATATATCTCAGGTGATACGATATTCCAGAGCTTGTGGTTCCTATCAGAGATTGTTGAAGTCATCACTTCGAAAGTTTTACGGTCGCCACCATAACTTGGTTGACCGTTATGGAATATCTGTGTCACAAATAACCTGCGATATGTTCCCGGTCCTTTCCTCATTCATGACTTATCACCGGGTTTGTAACTAGATTAACACGACGGGTGCCACCGATGGAGCAGGAACTGCCTACCCTTCCGGAGCACCTGAGTTCACCTCCGGTTTTTAGTGATTCTTGTATCAAAACATCACAAAATTCTAAAAAGAATATTACTATATACGTATATACCATTTGTTATCGGGATTTTTAACCGTTATTTCGCTACCACAAAATGAACGTAGATTATCTTCAAGGTTCAACCCTTGTTTTTGTGGAGTTCGTCTTGCTCTTCTTATCATTATTATTATTATCTTTTTGTAATTAATTTGTCTTCGTTCAGTGTCTTCTTTCCAGTGTTGCCTGTGTTTACTGCATTATGTATTCGCAGTTGTTTACTGGATTGTCCATTCGCAGTTGCTCCCTTCGGTTTTCTCTAACGTTTATCTATTATCCAATCAAACAAGCAGACAATCATTACTGTCCCAATTTAAAAATCTACATCCGGATGTCTTTTGAATCACAATGTATATGAAATTCTATATTTCATCGTTTTGTCTTCTGCTATATTAATCTAGTGAGTCTATATATTAACCCGGCCATTTCCTATAGAACTTTACATTGATAAATGTAAAATATGATGATGATCTAGAATAACACAATACATCATCTGATGGCTACGTACCCTTACAATAATTTAGGAATATATCTAATATATTATCATTTGATGGCTACGTACCCTTACAATAATTTAGGAATATATCTAATATAGTATTTGGCTTTCCAATATTTCGATACTGAGCTTTCCTGATGAACGTTGTTCCAGCAACGCGTCGTGTGGACTAAATTTGCTTTCTACGTTTTCATAAAAAGAACTGAGATGCCTGTATTAACTATAGTTCTTCCATTTGAAGCATGTCATACTATAAAACATCATATTCGGTCTGTTTAATCTAAATTATTTCCGATGTCGATATGCCGTCGATTTTTTAATGGTTTTCGAATCGGTGATATTTGACGGGTTGGTATTCTGATATATTTTTTTTCCGTTTGCAAATTTTTGTTTTATTTTGTTTTGTTTGTTTGTTTGTTTGTTGTTGGTTTTTCTTTCTCTTTTTTGTTGTTGTTGTTGATTGATTGATTGATTGGTAGTTGCTTAATATCTTATGAGAACGATATACGTACATTTCCAACAGGTGTGGAATATTTTTGTACGAGTTCTCAAAACATATATATTTAATTTGGTGCTTACGACGGGTTTCTAGAATAACTTTCTTCAAGTAAAATGATGAAAGCTTTTAAAATACTTAGAATGTCTAAGGGAGTAAGTAAGTCAAATGGCATTAGCAGGAAAATAAAAAATAGGCTAAAGCTCAGACATAATGTGGGATTATATTAAAATTAGAAAGACAAATCAAAAAATACCATACTGTCCAAACAGTCCCAATATCTAATCGAGAAGTCGTAGAAATATAGGTCAAAACTACATGCCTAGCACACATATACAAGACCGTTCACTTTATTGGCTTGGTACAGACACTTCAATAAAAAAAATGGTGAGTTTAAACTAATTGAGTCGACTTAAACCTTTCCCCTTTTCGTGAAATGATGATGTCATGCTAGTGTTTTCCACATACGAGTAGAATTTCAACCCTCACATATAACTGAGAGTAGCTATTCCGAAGGAAGGACGTCTAATACCACCCAAACGACTGTCGAGAAACATGCACGACAAAAGCTTTCAGATACCATCAGCAGCCAGCGACTATAGGAAGTATTCGTTCTTCCCACGTACGATGAGGGACTGGAACACCCTCCCTCCTGGGGTAGTAACAGCGCCGTCAGTCGAGGCCTTCAAAGCCTCACTGACAAAGCTGAATTAAATTCTTACATGTTATGGGGGAAGGGGGTGGGGTCCGTATGCGCACCTAAGTCATGGCATTATAATCAGCTAGATGAGTGTGGCCATTACCAGGCAGAAACAGAAACTGAGAGAACAGTGTTGTTATAAAGAAAGTGGAGTTCTAATATTTAACTTTATACATAATATATTTAATCTTAGAAACATTTTATTTGCTAACAGAATTACAAACAGGGTTGAATACAAGCTATAGCAATGATTGCTTAAAGCCCACTCGCTACAGTATACAACCAAATATGCACAATTAAAGCAGCTATTTTTCAATTAATCGATCAAAATATAACATTTCTTAGCCGCGGAGTACTACATGTATATTACATGTCAACAGAAACACAAAAATCAAATAAAGGTGTAAACTAACAGATCTGCAGGGATTAATTAAATGGATTAAAGCATTAATAAAACCTTAAACTACATGTACATTAAATATACATGTACTTTGTTTAATTGTTATATCAACATATAAAATAATATCTAGGTCACTTTTTCCATCTGATGTCTCGGGAGTTCGTTCCGGATGGAATTAGGGACCATCGTGGCCGTGATCATATTGTAGTTGGATTTGCATCTACCTACGCAATCAGTGCCTATCACCACTGATGTTGTGAGTTCGAATCTCGATCAGGACGAGGTGTACAACATTATGTGATAAAGTTTGTCAGTGACAGGTCTGTGATTTTCTGCAGGTACTCCCGTTTCCTCCACCAATAGAACTGACAGCCACGATATAACTGAAATATTGTTGAAAGTGGCGTTAAACACCATCAAACAAACAAACAAATACTTTTTTGTCATCTGATGTCACGGGAGTTCATTCCGGATGGAAGCAAATAAAAATAATTAAGAAACTCATCTTACTTGCGAAACTACCAATACAACATACTTTGCAAATAAAATGTTTGTTTCCATACTTCAAAGCCATATTCCATCACCGGGGTCTTCCAATAGTAATGTGACAGGTACTATATCTTATAGTTCAAATAATATTGAAATGATCTTTTAGAAATAGCTCAGACCTCGGGGTCTCTCTAACTCTAATAGTTATTAAGAAGATCAGAGGAATGCTTTTAAATGATTCCTTTATGTTTGAAATTAAGTAAATTTAATTAACTCTATAACATTTTCATCAAAGGATTATAGTACATTAGCTGTGTCAGGGAATACTAAGCTTAATGGTCCTTGTTGCCAATTTAAACTATTAGGTATTTGATTTTACTGAGTTATTGCTTAACGCCGAATCAGCAATTTTTTCAGCTATATTATGGCGAGAACAAGTTACATTCGATGAAATGATGATGATGATGATGATGTCCGCTTTGTACTAGATCAACAAGCTTAGTTTGTTTTTTTAATAATGGCAGCTGGCTGAAACAACAGTCTGTGAGTAGACCAATATTTGCTCTTTCTCCTTAATTCTGCGTGTTTAGCAGAGAACCAACGAACACTAACTTCATAATATTTTATCTACCGCACTCGCGGCGATAATGGTTTTGATTTTGATTTTTTTGGTGCTTAGCGCCACTTTCAGCAATATTTCAGCTATATCATGGCGACCAGTTTTAGTGGTGGAAGAAGCCGGAGTACCCGGAGAGAACCACCGACCATGGGCATGCAACTGGTAAACTTGATCACATGCGGCTGCGAGTCGAGTGCACCCTTTTTGTAATTTACAAAGCCGGGAGCGAACCCATGCCGTACTGATGATGGGCTTGTATGAGTTGTTAGGTAATCCAACTACCTAACTCATTGAGCCACCCGGGCCCTCCTACAACTACCTAACTCATTGAACCACCCTGGCCCTACAACTACCTAACTCATTGAGCCACCCGGGCCCTCGGCGATAATGACAATGAAACCTTGGATTGTAATCCAATAATATCATGAGCACCAAAATCATTTCAGCGCATTGGAATGAACTCGTAAAAATAAATATAGATTTAAGCTTTTTATGCAAATGTGTATCAAAGAATCATAAACCGAATATGGAGGTAGTACCACAGGCGTGTTGGTCATGACTTCTTCAGAAGTACACAAATTAACAAGCCATGTCACGTGACTTTTAAATTATTGGTAAAACTGTCGATTAATTATTTTTTTAATCATGATGGAAGTCCTGCCATTGTTCGTCTGTATTTGTTATATTTTGTGATTGGAGGAGATACTGGTGAAAAGAACGATTACTTAACTCGTTATTTGTGTTTATTTGCGGATAGTGATGTCAAATAGGTGTTACTCGATCTTTGGTTTTCAGTGTAGTGTTTTGTAGATCGTTGTTTGTCCTTTCGTACTTTTTCTTTTGGACACCGTGTTGTCTGTCCTTCGATTTACGGATTCTGATTACCCCTGTGGTATCTTAGATTTACGGATTCTGATTACCCCTGTGGTATCTTAGATTTACGGATTCTGATTACCCCTGTGGTATCTTAGATTTACGGAATCTGATTACCCCTGTGGTATCTTAGATTTACGGATTTTGATTACCCCTGTGGTATCTTAGATTTACGGATTCTGATTACCCCTGTGGTATCTTAGATTTACGGATTCTGATTACCCCTGTGGTATCTTAGATCTACGAATTCTGATTACTCCTGTGGTATCTTAGATTTACGGATTCTGATTACCCCTGTGGTATCTTAGATTTACGGATTCTGATTACCCCTGTGGTATCTTAGATTTACGGATTCTGATTACCCCTATGGTATCTTAGATTTACGGATTCTGATTACCCCTGTGGTATCTTAGATTTACGGATTCTGATTACCCCTGTGGTATCTTAGATTTACGGATTTTGATTACCCCTGTGGTATCTTAGATTTACGGATTCTGATTACCCCTGTGGTATCTTAGATTTACGGATTCTGATTACCCCTGTGGTATCTTAGATTTACGGATTCTGATTACCTCTGTGGTATCTTAGATTTACGGATTCTGATTACCCCTGTGGTATCTTAGATTTACGGATTCTGATTACCTCTTTGGTATCTTCAGACTCTTCTTACATATTCTTTACCAGGGGAACAATACAGGCTCTATAATATATAAATATGTCCTTGACATTCCATATATTTTGCATTTTTACATCAAAAACGTAATATTTCCTTTTAGATTTAATCGTACAAATCACTAAACCTTTAACGAAACTAATTAAGCTATGATATTCAAAATACCGGTATATCAGTTAATGACACATTTTAAACAAGCTAACGGTTGGTCATGGGGAGATAAACATTATGTTATTACAGAACATTCAATCTAGTGGCATCATGCATCATAAACGTAATCTATCAAGAAAATGTGCATACATAATTACCGATTTAACTCCTCCACTTTATTCTGTCTGTCTCAATCCAATACCTGGATTTCTAACGTTACATGTATATGTCGTGGTATTTTCACACTCAATAATTTGAGGTGAGAGGGAACTGTTCCTTTTGTTGAGGTTGGTGGAATTGTTGACCATCACCATTCTTTTCAAAACAAGATGAAAATACTTTCTCCAATGGACCCCTTGCTCTCCCCTCATTTTACATGTTTTGGCAATCAAAGGCAAAGCATCTGTCCGTATGACCAACAATGTGCCACCATTCTAACCGAAGTACGTCTCACCTGGCGTGAAACAACAATCGATTAATCATTTGTATTCATTTAAGAGCATATGTTCCAAGAATTTTCTACATGCACAGCTCATCTATTCGTCGTGACAGATGGAACTTTAATCACCGTAGTCGTAAATGTTGCAGCTGCAATTCGATTTAGCTACACATAATGTGTGAAATGTTAGTAGGTTGATTGTGAAAGAAGCGAACTATTTAATGCGTAGTCATAAAAGACAGTGATTACGTAATAACGTTGTAATAAAATGTCCGTTGTAACACTACAAATATATTAATATTACATGCGATATTTTAATAATTCAGGTTAAGCAAATTGAAATTGGGAACGAGAAATAATAGAATGACCAGAAACAATTACAACTGTCGGAACAGTTACAAAATCCAATCTAAAAATCGATACCCCTATCACTCATATACACGAGTGCTTACTTTCCTGGCTTGGTACATGTATTTCAATAAAACATGGTTAGTTTAGAAGAGTTTGAGGATACCAAAGGAGTAATCAGAATCCGTAAATCGAAGAAGAACAGACAACAGAATGGCCAAAAGAAAAAGTAGACATACACATAAAACTAAATATCGAGTAACACGAATCCCACTAAAAATCGGGGGTAAACTCAGATGCTCTGGAAGAGTAAGCAGTTCCTGCTCCACTAGTGGCACACGTCGTGTATATCTAGTTACAAACCCGGTGATAAATCATGAACTTGTTTTTTTTACCAAGCCTCCCCTTTTACTGAAATGATGCAGGCATGCAAGTGTTTTCCACGTGTGAGATAAATGACAACAATCAAAATATAAATTGGTGAGCAGTGTCGTTGTAAAGAACACTGCGCATGCGTACTAGTCTTGAGCTTTAAGATTTATACATAATATATTTATCTTCATGAGACTTAAGTTACCATATGTAAATTACAAAAAGGGTGCACTCGACTCGCAGCCGCAAGTGATACAGTTTACCAGTTGCTTGTCCATGGTCGGTGGTTTTCTCGGGGTACTCCGGCTTCTTCCACCACTAAAACTGGTCACCATGATATAGCTGAAATATTGCTGAAAGTGGCGTTAAACACAATAAATAATCAAATCATCGTGACACTAGAATAAGAAACATAAAACAAAGACAATATGATAGCCAACAATGAACAAATACATATCAAAATATGGCAGGCAACACTGATTCTAAAAATAAAGCTTAAATAACACAATTTATAATAAAACCCATTATTTGTATTTACTCTTGTCAGTCTGCTCTAAAGTGTCAATAGCTGCTGATAATTTCTAATTGTTCCATCAATCAGTTGTAATTTTAACGAGGTGCAAAATATAGCAATGCAGTGCTCAACGAGTGTTGTAAGGATGACTACTTTTAAAATTAGAAGCATTACGCAATAATGGAATATATGGACCGATGCTGGGTGAGTGATTGAGCAAATTTTCAGTTGTATCATGGCATGAACAAATTAATTTTCAATGAGACGATGATTATGTTATGCCCGCTAACACGCTTAGCATGACTTTTTATGTTGTTAGCTCATTGAGTAATCTTTTATCTTATTCTCTTATTCCTTATTGCTATCTTCAAAGTGGAGAGACAGCGAATACAAATTTTATGGTTTATTTGGTCCGACTGTAGATCGAACAAACGATCTACATGTAGTATAGGCGGGTATATTAGGCATCACAACACCGAGGCGATTCGCAATACATCTGAACTTAATAACCACTTTTACCTTCAAATCAAAAGGAGAAATGTTAGAATTGGTACACAATATGCAAGACGGTATTTTAAAAAAATCTGAATAAAACAAGGTAAAATCGGCATTCCAAATTAAGGCACACAATGAGAACATTTCAGTAAGGTAATATGTGAAAATGTATCTTCCACACGATTTTCAATCACCATGGGAACCAAAACAACATTAACGAAGATGTCTATACTTAGACGATCCAATTATATGAAACAAAAATTGTTGCTTCATTTAAAGCAAGGCTAAAAGTGTATGTTTCATGCTTTGATGGTCATAAAAAGTAGATATCTAATTTAGTGCGTACGACGTGTTTCTGGAATAACCTTCATCAGGTACGCTCAAAATCGAAAGATTGGAAAGTCAAATAATTTAAATGTTTGGGAGCAATGAAACCAAAGGGCCTAAGCAGGATAGACAAAATCAGCTATGGCCACCCATACCTGAGAGAGGAGAACCATAGCTTTATTAATATTTACATTATTTAAGAACTGTAAATTTCAGTAATAAATATATCTACTGAACCATGTCCGTGCCGAATCACTGACTACAGGGCGGGTGATACATTCTTTGTTTTATGTAACCAATGAGGAGAATACGTTTTGATTCACTGATTTATTGTTGTTAGCTCTGATTCATTGTTGTTAGCTCTGATTTATTGTTGTTAGACGTCGAATGAACAATATTTCAGCTACAGTCATATCTATGGCGAGAACAGGTTTACAAACAATAAATCTGTAAAAAGGTGGCAACATAGTGATCCACCGTTTTGAATGTCACGGGGACGAGGATATAATTGGTAGAATCTGATAAATTCTGTCTGGTAGCGGGCCCCCAATGACCACTCCGGATCCTTATAAGAAGAGTTTGAAGACACCAAATTAAAGGGGTAATCAGAATCCGTAAATCGAAGGACAGACAACACAATCACAATGGCTCAAAGATCAACGACAAAATGAAAAACAATGGTCTACAAAATACTACACAGAAAACTAAAGATTGAGCAACACTAAATATAACACCACTAAAACCCGAGTGTGAACTCAGCAGACCTGCTACAAGTTGTCTAATTACAATGTGCAAGGAGCTGCGTGATATCATCTATACAATACTGTTTACACAACCTGTTTGATTGTTGCTTCAGCATGGTATTAGTACCAGAAGAGTCGAATATTATTAATCTCATTCCGCAATATAATATAGCTGATACAATAGAACACCCCTCTTGTTACTGGGGAAGCACGTTGACGTCAATGTCGAATACAGTACTAGTTTACTACAACATTGTAAAACGATAGGCTTTCACAATGGATACACAGCTGTATCATAATAGTTGATGTACAGAACGTGTTCCGCGAGGACTGAATATTGAAGTGTCATAGATAATATCAATGATAGGCTTTCACAATGGCTACACAGCTGTATCATAATTTGTTGATGTACAGAACGTGTTCTGCGTGGACTGAATTGAAGTGCCATAGATAACATTTCATCGACCACAAATATAATTCAAAAGCCAAGAAAACTAAATCTTTGTAATATGTAGAACATGACAATGTAGAATGTGGTCAACTCCATCTGCATAGTTATTGTAATTATATTTAAAGGCTGCATATATATATATATATACAATGTTTTTGAACAGAAGCAAATTTATCCATTCATTTTGCTTCAAATATCACATGTCTTGTCGCTAAAAACGTTTGCAAAGATGCTGTAGATTCAAAGACACTATTAAGACTTGGTTTTGGTTTTGGAGGGAAGTAAGCTAAGTTTATCAATTATCCCTTTAATCTTCAAATAATTTTACCCTTTGAAATTCTGTTTATTTGATGAAATGAAAACATAGAAATTAAATTTAGACAATAAAACTGACCACCACGATATAGCTGAAAAATTATTGAAAGTGGCATTAAACACCATACCCCCTAACCATTATGGAATTTTTGTGTCTCAACTTCTTGTAGACATACTCCTGATGTAGCTATTAAAACCATGCATCTTTTAATTGAACAAAATGGGTCTTCCACAACAAATGTACCAGTACAGTGAATATTGATGGCATCCCTACTTATTGACAATCAAGTCATGCCACATCAGGAAGTCATTAAAATCTTAATGCAGAAGGAAATGTGAGTCCCAACATGATAAAGCTTGTAGTGAGACATAAATTCATTCTGTAATAAACATTTTGACATGGAATGTTTTCTCTATTTAATGACAAACAAAATTGTTGAACAAGTGCAGGGCGAGTTGTGATTACACGGTAAAGTGTGATGCTACCATGGAGACTGACAATCTAATACAATACCAATGATGTTTCTTTGTGTATCTATTATGCCAACTCTGCCACGATCATATAGCATAGTTGGATATACACTTACTTATACCATCTGGGCCTTACACTATTAAAGCTCTGAATTTTCCCCTCCCATGGCATAATACATGTACAACCTTATGTGATAGTTTGTCAGTGACTTGTGAGGGGCTGTCCTTCTTCGTGATAGTATGGTTGTTGGATTTACAACTACCTGAGCAATCAGTGCATATCACCACTAAAGTTGTAAGTATAATGACGAGGTGTACTCGATATAACATTGTGTGATAAAGTTTGTCAGTGACATGACGCAGGTTGGCAGTTTCATCAGGTACTCCGGTTTCCTCCACCAATAAAACTAACTGCCACGATATAACAGAAATATTGTTAAAAGTGGCGTTAAACACCATAACCCTATAAGTGACTTATAAGAGGTCAGTGATTTTCTACAGGTATTCCGGTTTACTCCAACTAAAAAACTGATATAACTGAAAAATTGTTGCACGTGTCTTTAAACACATATATCCCTTTAAAGGACTAATTATCCAACTTTATAAAAGTCTCTAGAATGAACCCTTTTTGTGTATTTCTCTAACAGTACTACATTAGTCCCCTATTTCTGGAATGAAAATGTGGCCTTAAAAGAGGGGTGGTTTTTCTTGTGGAGGCCAAATTAGTTGTATTTTACTATCTCAGTCTTCTGAAATCTGGCCTGATAATAAGAGGAGTGGTCTCTCTAGAAAAAGGGGGGGGAGGGGTAATTTAATAGTATTTGACTATTTCAGAGCATCTGAAATCTGGCATGATAAGAAGAGTGGTCTCCCTTCAGGGGGACAATTTAGTAGTATTTTTACCATCTCAATTACCTAATAAGAGGTGTTGCCTAAGGTGGGAGAAACCTTATAAGAGGGGGACTCATGTTACACATGTTAAAGGTTAAGTCATATGGCTGTTATTTTTTATAAATATTAAACAATGTATAAAATAAGCTTTAAATAATTTTATTCATATGTTTGAGAAAATGAAAGACATTGTCCTATTCTATTGTGACTCTTTATTCGTCGTGTAGATGGCATCAGAATTCTATTGCGGGTATCAATCAATGTTTTTTTTACTTGTCCTTTGTTGCTTCTTGTTGTTCAAATATAGGATAGTTGTTAAGAATATCCTCCCACGTTCTCCTACAAATCGACAGATCTTGTACAATTCTAGGTATCTCCTCAATCTAAACAAAAAGAGACAATAACATTGTAAATACTTTTTCGTATATTTTCAACCCTTGTTAGGGGTTGTCGTGATCGTATGGTAGTTGGATTTACAACTACCTATGCAATCAGTGCCTATCACAACTAAAGTTGTGAGTTCGAATCCCATTCATGGCAGGGTGTACTCGATACAACATAATGTGACAAAGTTTGCCAGTTTGTGGTTTTCTCCAGGTACTCCGGTTTGCTCCACAAATTTAACTGACTGCCACGATATAATTGAAATATTGTTGAAAGTGGTGTTAAACACCATAAATAAAACCAAAAAAACCTGTTAGCTCAAACCCAAATAATATGTTTAGTTAGATAAATCAAAGTAATAGTTTCGTCCACCCATACTAAATGTTACCCAAATTTGCCCTGATAACTCTTCTTGGTTAATTTTAATGTATTCAAAGTCCCTTCGAAGGTGCTTCTATATAATCTATTACATCTATGAAATTTAAACAAATTAAAAATTTGAAAATTCTAAAATTTTCTCTCTCTTTTATAATATATTAAATGTGAATTGTTTGGGTCATAAGATACATGTACTGGTTCCCTGATTTGTTTTTATTATACATTTTATAGGATATGCTAACAGGTTCCCTGATTTGTATGGGGTATTAGATATATGTACTGGTTCCCTGATTTGTTTTTATTATACATTTTATAGGATATGCTAACAGGTTCCCTGATTTGTATGGGGTATTAGATATATGTACTGGTTCCCTGATTTGTTTTTATTATACATTAAGATATATGTACTGGTTCCCTGATTTGTTTTTATTATACATTTTATAGGATATGCTAACAGGTTCCCTGATTTGTATGGGGTATTAGATATATGTACTGGTTCCCTGATTTGTTTTTATTATACATTAAGATATATGTACTGGTTCCCTGATTTGTTTTTATTATACATTTTATAGGATATGCTAACAGGTTCCCTGATTTGTATGGGGTATTAGATATATGTACTGGTTCCCTGATTTGTTTTTATTATACATTAAGATATATGTACTGGTTCCCTGATTTGTTTTTATTACACATTAAGATATATGTACTGGTTCCCTAATTTGCTTTTATTATACATTAAGAAATATGTACTGGTTCCCTGATTTGTTTGGGATATTATATATACTTACTGGTGCCCTGATTTGCTTCGTTGAATCTCTTTCTCTAAGGGTAGCAGTATGGGGTATTTTAATACTGTCAAAGTCAATAGTTATACCATATGGTATAGCAATTTGGTCTGTTCTGGCATATCGTCGTCCTATTGAACCACTGCTATCATCAACCTTGTGTGATATATCATGCATAGTGAGAGATTTAGCTGAAAAATAACAAAACAAAACATAAAATAAAAAAAAATTAAAATTAAATTTAAGGTGATTTTTGACAAACAAAAAACAAATGTCCCATCCTCCAACATTCTTCATCTTTTGAGAAATATATCTTGTTATCCAATTTAAAATTGGAAAATTTTCAAAAAGGTCAATAACCCATTCAAATTGCAGTAATAAGAATAAGTTTTGAATAAATCTAGTTTAAATAGGAGTTGCCCATACAAACTTTTTGATCATATATTCTAAGCTTAAAAGGGGAATAACTCCTTCAAAAATAGTTGCATACAAATTCTGTACTAATATGTGAATATGCATGTAGAACATGTCACTCCACTCAGACACATTATCCCTACTGCGAGTCAATCAGTATTAGCAGAGTGAACAAGCAACAAATGTCAATTTTAAAGTCTTGGTTTGACCTGAAAGGGCTTAAACCAAGGATCTACTGCACTTGAGGCAAGCACAGTAACCATAACACCATATATATGTAACAGGTGATCCACAGATTTACATATCCACGAAAATACAAATTGACCTCAAACCATCGATATTCTTATCCACAAATTAAAATGAATTCGCAATATTTGATGATTGTTAATACTTACATAGTTCTTTTACTAAAGGTTGAAATTCTGGATTACCACTTAATGGCAAGACTGAGCATTTGTATGGAGCAATTTGTGCTGGCAACGACAAATACTGAAATAAAACAATACACATTTATTTTCATTGTCATCACTTAGTGGAAAGACTAAGTATTTGTATGGAGCTATTTGTGCTGTAAATGATAAATATTAATATTGAAATGAAACAAGATAGAATTATTTCCCATTTGTCATAAATACTGGGAATTTGCATGGAGCTATCAGCACTGGAAATCACAAAAACAGATATTAAATAGCATTATTTCCCTTTGCATAATTTATTGACAAGACTGGATCTTAGTATGCAGCTAACAATACTGGGAATGAAGTACAATGGAGTTATCTCTCTTGGATTAAAAACATACATTAATTGTGCCATTTATTCAGTGAATTCAGTTTATTGCTATTAACAGTGAAATCAAACTGCTTGAAAAACTTGTTTCACAATACGCTTGTTTCGAATCATTTCCATTCTGTCAAAAGTTTCTTATTTTCGTCTGCCAGACCATGTGATTTTGATGGAATGTTGGGTACTGGGCATCCGGTGTCAATGTACACAACGAAAACTCAGCATTTACTCTGCTGTTTTCTTGGCGTCTCCATATTACAATTACTTATAATTTACTGCATCTACGACTATGATATGTTAACGTTGTCACAGTAATAGTGTAAACACCGGAAGTAGTCTGCTTAACATTTCAGACATCATGACATGAAAAAGACGGAACGTGGTCGGAATTGATATGATTCAAAACAACCGTATTGTTGGTATATGCCTAAAAAACATGAACACGTCCCCTTTGGAAATAATCCTTAGGGTATTTAAGGACAACCATTGGCTGATATTAACAAAATACTGATACTTATATGTGAATCATGTTACAGAGGTATTTCTATATTTTACTTTTAACTGAACATATATTTAGTATCGTATTGTATATAATACATCAACATTGTCCTAAATAATTTGTGAACTTTTACCTATCAAGAGATTTTAATACCCTTCCTACTGTCTAATGTTGACAAATTAATCATGTATATTACCAAGCCATCCAACAACAAAATGTTCACACGATCTGATATCAAAGCATTTTAATACATAGACAATATACATACTGGTACATTGTCAGAAAAGATTTATTTGTACAAACTTCAAAATCAGGAAGAAAAGCAAGCCTCTGGGGAACTGTTCATTCATATTTCGAGGTGAATACAAGTAAATTTTATATTTTCCATCAAAGGATGTATATTGTCTATCTATTTCAAATGTGCTGATATCAGATCATATAAATGTTTTATTGTTTGAAGGCTTGGTACTTTATATGATAAATTTGTGTTTATACAGCAACATCATGCATCAAAAAAAATGTTAAAACATTGGACATTTTGGTTGAATTTCCCATTGGATATCTACTTCTAGGTTCGTGTTCGATCAATTTCTATTGCCGGTTAGTCTACATAAAACATGGAGTAAAAGTAGATTATATACATCCAGTAGAGATGAATAAAACAAATATTTACAGTTCTTCAGTTATTTCATGGCGGTCAGTTTTATTGGTGGAACAAACCAGCGTACCCGGAGAAAACTACTGCTCTGCCGCTAGTCACTGATAAACTTTATATGTTATATCAAGTACACCTCGCCTGAGCAGGATTCGAACTCACAACTTTAGTGGTGATAGGCACTGAAGCATAGATAGCTGTAAATCTGACTACCATATGACCATGACAGCCCCCTAGTATAAAAAGATATAACTCTTAAATACTTACTGTTCTTTGTTCATCATCTTCTCTTGTTTTAAAGCAGTGTTCAAATATTGAATACATCACCCTGCCAACACCAAACGATGGTTCTATTACAGAGGGAACTATTTCTTCAACTGATCACAACAAAAATGATAATTAAAAAAAATCATAAATCTGCCTATACAGGGACTTAAGTTATTGAATGGAAACCAACGGCAATATGGACACAAGTAAAATTTAATACCTAAGATGCTTATGTGGCAGGAGTATAAAACAGTTTTAAAACTATATCATACAAACTCATTTCTTTAAAAATAGTGTCCGTATTTTACTGAAAATTCATTAGATTCATAGTAGATTTGACAATGATCTTTTAAAACTTACCATATAATATTTTCTGTTTTCGATGATTTGTACAGTTTCCCTTTGATTTTTACATGTGATAATATACACTTATGGCCTTGTTAGGAGGTGAGTATCCAGAATTATCAACCCATCTAAGGTTATTTACCCTAGAAGGCTTTAGGCTGAGGGAAATAACCTTGGTGGGCTGATAATTTTGGATATCCACCTCCTAACTAGGCCGTAAATGTTTTATAATCACAGAACATAATTTTGACACTCCACATGAAACAAACCTGATATTATGCCAATTTCATCTGATTCAAGCCAGAACAGATATGGTTATTTCCCAGGTAATAATGGGTTATACCACGGCAGTCAAGAATAAAAAAAAATATCAGGGTTATTTCCTATGTAATAATATACAATTATTGCCTGCACTTAAGGTGAACATCATAATTGTTCACCCGAGGGGTGTTGTTTTCCCTGAGGAAAAACAACATCCCAAGGGTGAACAATTATGATGTTCACCGTAAATGCAGGCAATAATTGTTTTATTATACCGAAATTCTATTTACAATAATGTTGGATGCAATAAACACTTATTTGTGTGTTTTTATCTTGTGTTTTCATAAACTTCATATTTGTGTTTTTAACTTCCGGTCAAGATTGTAATTCCGGAATGCAAAAATGGATACATTTCCGGACAGACATGGAACATAATATTTGTTAACCGGTGAACAACAGTGATGTTTCCCTGGGGTACCAATTTTGTAAAAACATCACTTTTATTTTATATATAATATATAATGAAAGGTATAATAATGGTTTATCCTATGTCATTCGAGAATTTGAAAAAAATACCAGAATAAAAAAATATCACATGGTGCTATTTAAACCATCCACATTAAGCTATAATATGTGAGGTATTAAAATATCTCTAATCAAGTAACTAACATGATATTACCATAAAATCACTGTTTTTTAATGTGAAGCTATAACAACGTTGTGTTACCAAATCCTCGATACACATAATATCGCTTATATGTTTTGCTCTAAATCGCCTTCAATGTAATATTGATCTGAGAAATCCATTCTTGCAAAACAAATCAACGATAGTATGTAGATAGTATATAGATATCGTTTAATATTTAGCATGGTGTATGCCAGTATAAAACTTACCATGTAATTTCTTCTGATACCGTTTAATAGTTAACATGTCAGGTACCAGTTTAAATGTTTGACTGTTTACTGTAATGTCTGCTTCACTGAAAGATAAAGATAAAGATTAGATAAATAAAACATTTCAGTACGATGCTAAGCATTCAAAAGACTTAGCAGGTGTTTAGATTATTGATATTTAACACCACTTAACACAGTATTTCTGGCCTAACAGTCATAAAACTTGCAAGTACAAGTTTTGTACTTATGCTCGCAAAACATCCAATCAGAAAGTCATATCCAATACAGGAGTTAAAAAATCCACCGGTCCGAGGTCCAGGACTGACGATTTGTTGGTTCAGGCCTAACATTTTCTAATCCTGTAAAGACCGACGGACCAGTCGAAACTGTGCAATTACGGACTTGAAATAAATTAGAAGTTAAAAGTCCAAGGGACAGATGTTACTGCATAATTTTAATCCAACATTCACTGCCTCTTTTAATATTGTTAACATTGGGTTATGTAATCTGAAATAATTCAAGATCAAGTGTGTTTTGTTCTGTACAAACCTCCGGTAATTAATGGAGCACACACACCAAGATGGTTGTAACAGAATAGCTTAAGATCAGTTTTGCACTTTATGGAAACGGTAATTCTTTCAATAATACTTAAGCGTATTAGTGAAGCAGTTCAAACATAAAAATGGCCCGAAACTCCGAAAGTCATTGATCATTTTTTTTTAAAGTTAACAGAGTGGCTCGTGATACTGACAACAATCAATTACATAATGAAAAAACACCACAATTAACAAAATATCAAAGATACGATAGGCTTAAACAGAACAGAACATTTCAAACATCGTGGAAGGAATAAATTACCTTGGGTTGAGACAAGTGGTAGGCTGATATTAGTGATAACCCCGGCGATCTAATCTCGTTGAAATTAAACTTCCGAAGACATTTTCTGCTCTGTATCTTCAGATATTAGACTTCTGAAGACATTTTCTGCTCTGTATCTTTGGAAGTCTAATCTCAACCAGATTACCGGCGATCATGCTAATGAGAATTATAAAGTAAATATGTGGGGTAAATACTGTAGAATATATCCAGAATTTGCACCAAAAAAACCAACAATGCTTTATTAAAGGTACAACCAATATACGAAAATTGACTGATAGCCCAAGACAAAAAGAAAAGGAGGTTTTATAAAATTAAGTGTACAGCAGCATTTGATCAGGTATTGCCAACCTAAAATAGTCAGCTTAAACAAGATGAACTATGAGCTAATGCTCACTTATGATACCCCCGCATATATGTTCAATGTGTATAAAAATCAACCAAGTCGGCAAACAGGAAGTAGGAATCTGATGGGTCCAAAAACGCTTCCCACGATATGGGGTACCTATATGAAGCTTGTGACCAAATATCAGATTTCTGCCATCAATAGTTGCTGAGAAAAATGTGACGAAAAATGTGCATATATGTTCAATGTGTATAAAAACCAACTAAGTCGGCAAACAGGAAGTAGGAATCTGACGGATCTAAAAACGCTTCCCACAATACGGCATACCTATATGAAGCTTGTGACCAAATATCAGATTCCTGTCATCAATAGTTGCTTAGAAAAATGCAACGAAAAATGGGCATATATGTTAAATGTGTATAAAAGCCAACTAAGTCGACAAACAGGAAGTAGGAATCTGACGGGTCCAAAAACGCTTCCCACAATATGAGGTACCTATATGAAGCTTGTGACCAAATATCAAATTTTTGCCATCAATAGTTGCTGAGAAAAATATCTTGGGACTGACGGAAGGACAGAGGTAAAACAGTATACCCTCCCCCCCCCCCCCCTCCAGTGGAGCGGGGATATAATAATATATGTCGCTCAGTTACTAGTAAGTTAATTTTGTGTTCAACAATTTTTATTTCCTTCGTTCCCATATTCAGGACCAGTATATTCCTGATGCTCACTGGTCCTGGACCAGCGAACTTTTGAAAAAAAAATTGACCCCTGCAATAAATACAGGATTCTGATTGGACCATTTTGGAGTATGAGTACAAAAGTAGTACTCAAAAGTTTTATGACCGTGATGCCTGTTGTATCATGACTTTCTGTTCTATTGGTAAGGAAAACTAGTCGGTACCTGGAGGAATACCACAGATCAGCTGCATCATAACTTGAACAACAGATGAAAGGAAATAATTACATATGGTAGATTTAAATCTACCCTAACGTTTGGTGTTTATGTTACTTTCCATTACTCCATGCTGACTCGGTAGGCTTTATAGTGGAGGATGATAACCATTATTTAGATAAAACTACAAAACATTGTCAAATACCCACCAAGGACAAGGTCATCCTTGAGAGAAAAAAAACCATGTTGCTGTCACGCAATTAATAGTTTTTTTAATTGAGTATAATTTAAAGATACTTTTTCCTGTTTGATTTGATAATACTGACTCATGTACCTCATGCTGTTGGCAATAATATATGTGCTAATTTCTATTATTTTGGTGTTAATGAAATAGTCATATAGTCATTTGCCTTTGCAGCTTCTAAGAGGTGTAACAGTTAGTATGATAGTTCCAAGTGAAGTAGATCATGATTGCCAGTCAGCTCAAAACAAAGACTATGAAAAATGGTATTTGTTGCTTCTCCTCTAAGCTCATGGTGAACAAGATGTTGCATGCTACGTCGTGCTAAGAATACCCCCACTCGTTCATTTGTAAGTCGCACGGTAAACAGGAAGTAGATGCGCAGTAAACTTGGAAAGGGGAGACACTGTACAAGTCACCATGCAAAAGCCATATATCAAATATAAAATCATTTCTTCCAGTAGAAGCTGAGATAACTGTTACGAAAGTTTTCATTACGGCAAACATGAACAATTTTAAGTCGCACTGTAAACAGGAAGTAGATGTGCGGTAAACCTGGAAAGGGGAGACATGGTACAAGTCACCATGCCAAAGCCATATATCAAATATAAAATCATTTCTTCCAGCAGAAGCTGAGATATCTGTTACGAAAGTGTGAACGGATGGACAAAACGGACAGACAAATGGATGGACGGACGGACAAGGTGATTGCAATATAGCCCCCACTCTATGATTGGGGGAATAATTATGACGGAAGACCAACACTTGATTTTGATGAACAATGACTCATGGGATTTCATTCTGTGCAAAAACAAATACACATTTTATCTGTGTATCACATACTGACATACCCATTGTCTTTAAGACCTTGTTCTAATTGTTCCACTTCATTGACTTCAAGCTTGCTGAGATGTTCAGAGACCATTTTTGCCTCCTTTTTAAAAGATTTACCAAGAACTTTCATCTGAGGTATACATTCTACTATATCAACTATCCTGTGTTAATTGTCAAGGAAAAACTGCAATACATGGCAATCGCTCAAAAATTGTATTCGCAAAAACAAAGAAAAGTTAAACACGTTTGATTTAATTGGTTAATGTAACCTATCAGTTACATGAATCTCCAAAATGAAAAATGAAATAAAGTATTCTAATAGATGTATATATGCATGCATAGTATGGTTATTTTTTTTTCCACCAACTAAGATGATCTAATGTCATTATAAGCTAGTTGATCACTAAATATTCTATAAATATTCACATTTCTACAGTAGCTTCATTGTAGCTTAATAGCAACAAAGGATATAGGTTCAGGAAGTCTTCTTTCTGCGACCAGTTTGATGCCTGTAGCCTTTGTATGAGCCATCAAATCAAAACATGATCTATCAGCACAACCCACACATTCTATCCAACCCTGTCAAATATAAAATATAACATTCAGCCATCAAATCAAAACATGATCTATCAGCACAACCCACACATTCTATCCAACCCTGTTAAATATAAAATATAACATTCAGCCATCAAATCAAAACATGATCTATCAGCACAACTCACACATTCTATCCAACCCTGTCAAATATAAAATATAACATTCAGCCATCAAATCAAAACATGATCTATCAGCACAACCCACACATTCTATCCAACCCTGTCAAATATAAAATATAACATTCAGCCATCAAATCAAAACATGATCTATCAGCACAACTCACACATTCTATCCAACCCTGTCAAATATAAAATATAACATTCAGCCATCAAATCAAAACATGATCTATCAGCACAACCCACACATTCTATCCAACCCTGTTAAATATAAAATATAACATTCAGCCATCAAATCAAAACATGATCTATCAGCACAACTCACACATTCTATCCAACCCTGTCAAATATAAAATATAACATTCAGCCATCAAATCAAAACATGATCTATCAGCACAACCCAGACATTCTATCCATCCCTGTCAAATATAAAATATAACATTCAGCCATCAAATCAAAACATGATCTATCAGTACAACCCACACATTCTATCCAACCCTGTCAAATATAAAATATAACATTCAGCCATCAAATCAAAACATGATCTATCAGCACAACCCACACATTCTATCCAACCCTGTCAAATATAAAATATAACATTCAGCCATCAAATCAAAACATGATCTATCAGCACAACCCACACATTCTATCTAACCCTGTCAAATATAAAATATAACATTCAGCCATCAAATCATAACATGATCTATCAGCACAACCCACACATTCTATCCAACTCTGTCAAATATAAAATATAACATTCAGCCATCAAATCAAAACATGATCTATCAGCACAACCCACATGTTCTATCCAACCCTGTCAAATATAAAATATAACATTCAGCCATCAAATCAAAACATGATCTATCAGCACAACCCACACATTCTATCCAACCCTGTCAAATATAAAATATAACATTCAGCCATCAAATCAAAACATGATCTATCAGCACAACCCGCACATTCTATCCAACCCTGTCAAATATAAAATATAACATTCAGCCATCAAATCAAAACATGATCTATCAGCACAACCCACACATTCTATCCAACCCTGTCAAAAAAAAAAAAAAAACATTTCATCTGTAATTTGAACATCTATCCTTTAATCTCACTGAGTGATATTGTCAGTATCAACAAACTGATTCTGATACTGAAAATTGTCAGTGTGACAATAAATACAATTATCCTGATTTTAGGTTAAATCTCGCAATATGATTGGTTGATATTGTCCTAATAAATTTCAGTGCAATATTTTATTAAGTCAATTCGAATTATCTCCCTTACACCATTGACTTAATATGAAAGAAAATGGAATCAGAGGTGAAATATGGAGACAAAACCATGACAAATTCCATATCCCATGGAAAACTGAAAGATGAGATACATGGTTGTATAGATTCAAAATCATGATAAATTCATTGTTCTAATATGGAAAACATTAGATATGAGGTTCGGTTGCAAAATCAGGATAAATTCGTTACACAGTGTATAATTGTCCTAATACGGAAAATATCGGGTCAATAAAATTCATATCGGGCGAGGCATTTATTGACCCGATATTTTTCCGTATTAGAACAATTGTACACTATGTAACTAATAATATACTAAGTTAATTTGTTTTGCAAGAATGGATTTCTCAAAGCAATTTCACATCAAAAGTGTAGTCTGAGATGTGAGATGTGGAGAGAAATACATTTGAGTAAAACATCAATGATAGTATATCTATTGAGGATTTGGTAACATGTAGTCTGAGATGTGAGATGTGGAGAGAAATACATTTGAGTAAAACATCAATGATAGTACAGTCAAACATGTCGTAACGGTCACCTTTGTATAATGGTCACCTGCTCAAAACAGTCATTTTCGTGCTCTCCCTGTGCATTTTACTATATATTTTAATTCGATATAGCGGTCACCTGTTCAATGTGGTCAGCGGTCACCATTTATTAGTAATTTCCAGTGTAAAACCTTTGCATAACGGTAAGTTCATTTTTAAAATAATACCGGAAGTGATTTCGAAAGTTCGGTATTTTTCTCAAATGTACAAAAAATCCTGAGGTGTTACAAAATATATTGCTTAATTTAATTAACTAATTAAACAAACACTATTAAATTTTGTGAGTAATAAATTACATAAAGGAAAGTTTATACCCGGGGGTTATTGGAGATATTTATTCATTACGACGAGAGTAGAAATTCACTCACCAAAATTATTTTGTATCTTGTGCATCATGTCAAAATCATCAACATCCGTAAATAGGAAAGCTTTGAAATTAGACGACAAAGTGAAAGTTATCTGTATGAGTACGTTGGGCTTTAATACAACGGGCTATAAATCGTTGTGATCGATGGTGGGAAAAGTGGTTGAGCTGTGGGCGAGGAGAAGGGTGTTGGTCGTACCCAGATAATGAACATTCTTTAAAGAAAACGTGAGATTCAATCGACGATTTTGAAAACAATGTTTCCAGTTCAACATCGTGTTACTGGAAATTGTACTTTTGTTTATTAAATATCTTTCTTTCTTTATTTGTATGTTTTATTCAAATCATATCAGATTGAGATAAACATAAGATGTGATTAAAAATGTTTATTTACAACTAATGCAGAATATTTCGTCGAATAATCAAATCCCTTCATATAAAGGTCACCTGTCTATAGTGGTCATTTTGTCAAACTCCCCCAGGTGACCACTATAGACAGGTTTGACTGTATACCTATTGAGGATTTGGTAACATGTAGTCTGAGATGTGAGATGTGGAGAGAAATACATTTGAGTAAAACATCAATGATAGTATATCTATTGAGGATTTGGTAACATGTAGTCTGAGATGTGAGATGTGGAGAGAAATCTATCTGAGTAAAACATCAATGATAGTATATCTATTGAGGATTTGGTAACATGTAGTCCGAGATGTGAGATGAGGAGAGAAATACATTTGAGTAAAACATCAATGATAGTATATCTATTGAGGATTTGGTAACATGAAGTCATTTTGACATCACATTAGAAAACAGCCATCACACTAGTTGTTTGATAATAGATATTATTGCATGTTAATGATAAAAGGAAAAATGTACAAGTCATTGATCTTACTATAAACAATAACGTCAGTTTTCAAGATCTCGACATACATTATCACTAGTATGACAGCTCGTTCTATTGGAGTCGCTGTGATACTCGCGATCATTTCTGTCTCGATCTTCATAAGTCAATACGTTGTTTACATCCATTAATTTCATTGGTCCAGGAATTTTACTTAATATCACAGATTTATTGACACCACTTTCAATAAGTGTCCATTTATATTGGGCATTCAAATGGTTTTTTTGAGGAAACCACAATGGCCTGATTAGAAAATCTTAGTTCCTAATGAACTATCAATCAACAAGTAAAGAGCATTTTTGGATGGACAGAGTGTAAATTTCAGCAGAGAAAATAGATACTATGTCCCCTATTAATAAAAGGGGGAGGGAGAGGTAAAAATTCAAACCACTCAGATGGGGTTATTTTTGGACATTTTTTTAAATGCAAATTAATTGAAATTTACTCCACACGAATATTTCCATTAATACAGTGTATAAAATGTATATATAGATTCTCCTTCTTCTACAAAAGGATTATGATATTTATTTGCTAGAGGTTTTCAAATTTTAAAGTTCGAGATTTAACAAGAGCTTTAAATTTGAAAATTTAACTATCGACAGTGGAGAAATATTGAATCTATTAATAGCAGAAAGAGAATCTGTTTCTCGTAAGAACAAATCGTCAAAAATATTTGTAAGTTGTTAATTGCTGTCGTTAATGACATTGAGAGGGAAATGGTGGGAATTCTCTTGCAGAAATTTAACCACCGTGGTTATTAGAAATATTACGAAATTTAGGGTTAGGGTTATGGTGCTTAACGCCACTTTCAACAATATTTCAGTTTTATTGCTGGTGGAAACTGGAGTACCCGGAGAAAAACCACAGATCTGCCACAAGTCACATAATATTACATCGAGTATATCTTGCTACAAGCAGGATGATGTTCCTTGATATGAACACTACTTACATAAGATGTTTTACACTCAGCATCCCAGCAGTCTTTAGCATAATGAGCCATTTCATTAGACATATGTTGACGGAATCGTAACTTTTTAGGATCAATGCCAGCTTTGGTCATGAACATATAAATTCTGCCAATGAAGTAACCGAGTGTTTCATTACAAATCAAACCCTACAAAGAAAACAATAATATACATAATTATTTTGCTGAATACATTGGAAAGACTGAATTCACATAGGGAAAAAAAAAATTCAGAATAGAAAAAGGATTTTTAATTACACAAGTTAATATTGTACAGAATTGTACAAATAAAAAAAAAAAAAAAAAAAAAAAAAAAAAATTGTACAGATCAAAAGAAGGTTATTCCAGAAACATGTCATCACCATTAAATGTGTGCATTTATATGTTAGACTTCGGGAATGCATTAACTGCCCACTTTACACAGGAGTCTGGTTTATTCATGGTTCAGCTGAAACAGTTTTCACTATAATGAATAAATTACAATTCAATAATAAAAGATCCGATTTAATGCACACAACATGTTCTATTTTAAACAACCTTCATCAGGTACACTCAAAGTCAAAAGATTTGAAATTATTTCACAGATACACAACTGCATAGTTCTACAAAGTATGTTTAATGTGTGATTTGATAGGATAAACACAGGCATTTAGTTTTTTTTTAATTACATGTATGTTATGTACAGTGCAACCTGTCTAAGGGACGGACCATTTAACTTCCAGGGGGTTATGGTTTTTTTTCTAAAAAAATATTCTGATTTCAAATGTTGCTGAAAAAAATATTCTGATTTTGGTGGAGAAAAAAAAAATCTGCGACAAAAAATAATAATATTCTAACTCTCGTGTTATCCGAAAAAAAAAAACATAGCCCCCCCCCCCCTCCTGCAAGTTAAATGGTCGGTCCCTAAATCGAACCCGGCATAAACTAGAATCCTGTATAAACACAACTATAATTAAAGTCCCAAAGTAGGAAATCTATATTAATTCAAACTGCATAAACCAAACACCTGTTATTCCAAATAAAAAAAGCTGGTCCCGAGGAGGTTATATTTAGACAGGTTTCACATTGGACATCATCAATCCAATTAGTATATATACATATATAGGGGTGATTTAAGTATATATCTATCCAATATTTGATGACTTTCCTGCTAATTTCAACAATAATCGGAGGTCTGTGAAAAATCCCATTGATACATTATATATAAACTACTGACTACTGACTGTAGTAAAACATTTAGATTCCTTTATTATTACTTACCTCTTTGACAGCATCACCAAGCCTTCTGACTTCAGGAGATTTTCCTTCCATCTGATTACAGGCTGAGTATAGAGTAAGGTTAAGGTCAGATACGCTGGTAAATTTAGGATGGTCTTTCTTATCAGGATCACAAAAATGTTCTATTTCTGCCATTGTGAATTCTCTGTAAAACATCATAAATCGTATATTTCATATGTATAACACAAATGATGCTGGGAAATTTTCATGTGAACCTTAGACACTTTTAAACCTTTTTCATTTCCTGTAAACCATGAATAAGACCACAACTACACTGGTGGTGTAATGGTAAGCGTGCTTGCCTCGAGTGCGGTAGATCGTGGGTTCATTGGTGGTGTAATGGTAAGCGTGCTTGCCTCGAGTGCGGTAGATCGTGGGTTCATTGGTGGTGTAATGGTAAGCGTGCTTGCCTTGAGTGCGGTAGATCGTGGGTTCATTGGTGGTGTAATGGTAAGCGTGCTTGCCTCGAGTGCGGTAGATCGTGGGTTCATTGGTGGTGTAATGGTAAGCATGCTTGCCTCGAGTGCGGTAGATCGTGGGTTCATTGGTGGTGTAATGATAAGCGTGCTTGCCTCGAGTGCGGTAGATCGTGGGTTCATTGGTGGTGTAATGGTAAGCATGCTTGCCTCGAGTGCGGTAGATCGTGGGTTCATTGGTGGTGTAATGATAAGCGTGCTTACCTCGAGTGCAGTAGATCGTGGGTTCATTGGTGGTGTAATGATAAGCGTGCTTGCCTCGAGTGCGGTAGATCGTGGGTTCGAACCCTGATCGGGACAAACCAAAGACTATAACATTGGTAATTGTTGTTTCTCTGCAAAGCACACGGCATGAAGGAGAAAGAGAAATTACTGGTTAGCTCGGAATCAGGATAATGTGTCCGAGTGGGCGACATTTCTATCCACAGACTGTTGCTTCAGTGAGCTAACACTATAAAAAATCGAAAAAGCGTGTTGGTCTAGTACAAAGCGGACCTCATAATCATCTATTGATATAGCTGAAATATTGCTGAGTTGGCATAAAACAACAATCACTCACCTCTGAATAATAGAATTAGAAAATTTTTGGGTGCAATAATTAGCACACATCTTTCTCTCATTCATGATCCTCGTTTTTAATTTTGTGACTTATGAATCCTTATCACTGTTTACATGTGAAAATTAACCCTTTTAAATTACCATATTGTACATTGCAAATATTCTTTATTTCATAAACAAAGTTGCATTAATATAAAATAATAAACTGCATGATCGACTGCAAATTATGCAAATACAGTCAAGCTTGCCTTATGTGATCGTGTGCATGACCTTCCAAGGGAACAGGAAAATATGGTCACATAAGCCAGGTGGTCGCTTAATAAAGGTTTAATTGATATGAAATGCACTGTGAAGGGAAATAAAAATTAAGGTCACATAATACAAGTTATTGCTTAATAGAGGTGGTCACTAAAGCAGGTTTGACTGTACTGGCAATTCATAATTATTCGTGGTACACCAATTTTCGTGGATTTCGTTGGCCATATAAAACCACGAAATTTAGAATTCAAGGATATTGTGTCACCATACATTGTTTATACACATTGTGTTGTGTTTTTGTTTTGTTTTTTGTTGTCTTCTTTCCAGTTTTTCTGTATTGTTCATTTTTGATTGCCCCTTCGGTATTTTCTAACGTTTATTGGCTACAATGTCTTGAACAGAATTAAGGTGTGACATAATGTATATGTTTCTTTGGGTATTTTTTTGTACAATCCGTATCCATTATTGGTGCTCTTTTTCACCTACCTTACTCTGAGGAGACCAGATCTAGGAGAAATCTCGTTTCTGAAGGCATTACCAATTTGTGCTGCAGCAAAAGGTAGCTTACCCTGATGAAACTCTAACAACCGTTTAAAATTTACAAATATACCCTGAGCAGTTTCTGGTCTCAAAAACCTACAGTAAATAATAAAACTTGTCTCTAATAAATTGATAAAAAAAGAACTTCTATTTGTGTCTTTTTAATAGCCATATTTTCTCAGATTTTCTAGATTGCCTTTGGTATCATAAAACACTTATTTACTGGCTATTCGGACAATAGCAAGTTTATTGTCCTCATAGCCAGTAAATAGGTGTATACTATCTTATGACTTTACATAGAATTATTATTTGTAATACAAAATATGTGAATGCTTCATGTTAAGATGCCACTTATTATTGCATATTTTACTATTATGGTCAAGAAAAGAGATTGCAATAGTAGGGAGGACATATTATATATACATTATCATTGTATAATATCAATTTTAATATAACCGCATCAGTGGTGTAATGGTTAGCATGCTCGATTGCGGTAAATCGTGATATCGAGCCCCGATCGTGTTAAACCAAAGACTATAAAACTGGTATCTGTTGCTTCTCCGCTAAGTATGCAGCATTAAGGAGAAAGAGCAAAGACTGGTTGGTTCGGAATCAGAATAATGTGTCCGAGTGGGGCGACATGTCTATCCGAGGACTGTTGTTTCAATGAGCTAGCACTATTAAAATCCAACTAAGCGTGTTGGTCTAGTACAAAGCAGACCTCATCATCATCTCATTGAAAAATTAACTTGCTCTTGCCATGATATAGCTGAAAAATTGCTGAGTTGCCATTAAATAACAATCACTCATTCACTCAATTTTAATATTGTACACTTCAAATATTTTCTGTTAATCTCATATTTTTGCTTCTTTCTAACCCTTGTACAAAATAAATTTGATATATGATGACAATGTATTCATGTTCTTTATTTCTTTGCATAAGATCTTCCATGGTACAAACAAAGTCCATATACTGTTTGAAAAACACAATTAATTGCATAAAAAAAGCAATATAACTATTTTCTTTTAATAGAAAGAGTAATCTCCCCTACATCATAAGTTTCTTTTTGGTTGGTTTTTTTTCAACAATATGATAATACAATATATTCTGACTTGACTATTAATCTGTAGTGAGTGTATACTTCAAATCGTAGCATAGAAAATGTGTCTCTTTCAAGCAAAATATATATATGCACATTGTCGGAAAATAAAATTTATTTGTACGAGATGTAGAAAACTTCGCCTTTGACCAGATTTTCTCTCTTGGTTCGCAAATAAATTTTCTTTCAGTGACAAAGTATGTATATTGTGTTTATCCTGCAATGTAAAATAGTCCAAAATCTAGTGCAACATTGTCTGAATAGAGCAGAAACCAGTTTGTTCCAATCATCTTCAACAGTGTTATCTATTGTGTCTGCTCTAAAATGTTTATTTTTATTGTTCACTCTGCATGAATCAGGTACCATTATATATATTTTGGTCGTTGAATATATAACAAAAAATTATCCACTCAATACTATTTGGCTGCTAATATAGGACGAATGCAGGATATCTACATGTATTTTTTATGTTAGGATTTAAACTGTTGCTTGTCAATATAATATATATTAAATTTCGAAAATTCCATCTAAAAATATGGTGAGGGTTATGGTTTTAACCCTACTTCAACAGTATTTCAGCTATATTGTGGCAGTTAGTTTTATTGGTGGAGGAAACCGGAGTACCTGGCGAAAATCACAGATCTGTCGCAAGTCACTGACAAACTTTATCACATAATGTTGCATAAAGTACACCTTCCCTGAACGGGATTCGAACTTGCAACTGCAGTGATGATAGGCACTGATTACATAAGTAGTTGTACCGTAAATCCAGCTACCATATGATCATGACCATGACATTCCCTCTAAACTGCCTTTCAAAATATAACAAAATAAACTATCATAAATTAAACCACATGTACAAACCCTTTAATATGACCTGTTGGACCTATAGATGTAGCAAACATAAGGTTAAATTTGATTGGTTCTGAGATGTTATTTCCTGTTACTGGAGACTTCATGTCGTAATCTTTTAATATCTTTGTCATATCATCTTGACTAAGACCATCAATCTATAAAAACAGATTCTTGTTTATATGATACATTACCTCAGATGTTCTATAAAATTCTGCATAGCAATGCAGTTATTCTAATGCTTTGCATGCACAAATGACATTAAATCTATCAGAATACAATTTTAACATATTTTCCCACAAAATCATAAAAACTTTATACCTTGCCAAAATTTTTCCTGTTGTGTTTCTAATGTTTGTGTTATAATTTTTGTATCAGAAAACTGAGAAACATTTCTAATATTTCTTGATTAATATAATATATCTGCATTATTATGTGACTTTGAAAATTTTTCAAAGATATAACAATTGTAGGAACTCACAGTTCAGATTATGTTTTGACGTCATTTATATTTGTATTTTCTAGAATTTTTTAGCTTCTGTGGTTTGACTATTTTCATGATAAACAGATAGTGAAATGTTCATTGATACTTGAACTCATGCTTTTTTTTTACTTATTTATAATTTCTCTTGTATACGTTTCGCTAAGCACTAAATTTCATGCTGTGATGATACCAACGAAAACCGTAAAAAAATTGGTAATCAACAAATAAAAATAAGTATACAGTATATTGTGACAATCAGTTATAACTAATTAAGTATTGAAACCTCCAGCCTTGAATATATGTTCACGGACCTTAACGCCCAGGGACTCAAAAAAATGTTTTCAGTGGTCTCATGCTTGTGGTTAGAATAAACTCAACTACTGCACCACCCATGTGGCAGCCATAAATTGAAATTGGTATTAATGTATATTACTGGACCTTGATTTCCTGTTGTCCTTTTTTTTTATTCAATGATCTGAGGTAAGAGGTAGTAATTTGTTTTGTTGATATTGTTGGAATTGCTTCCATAAAACACCGACAGGGCTGTCGTGATGGTATGGTAGTTGGATTTATAACTACCTATGCAATCAGTTCCTATCACCACTAGCGTTGTGAGTTGGAATCCTGCTCAGGCGAGGTGTACTGAATACAGCATTACGTGATAAAGTTTGTCAGTGACTTGCAGCAGGTGGGTTGTTTTCTCCGGGTACTCTGGTTTCCTCCACCAATAAAACTGATAGCCATGATATACCTGTAACTGAAATATAGTTGAAAATGTCGTCAAACACCATAACTCTAACCATTTAAATACTGGGGTATAAAATCAATAATAAAATGCTTTCTATTAATTCATTTTGATTTGTACAAAATGTAGAAAAGAACTCCTACGATTGCTAATGTCTTCCTTATTTCCTCTTTCTTGTCATCAGTTGTTTTCTTATCTGTAGCTAACTTCTCCAGCTGAGCTGAAATTCAAATAGTCAAATTATTACTGAAAATTTAATATTCTAGACCTTTTAGTGTTTACACTTTCTAAGTTATAAAGTTTATGTAATATTAAAAAAAATATATTTGTAATATGAAGGTTTATTGTACTATTTTCTGTATACACCAACATTAAATTATGTGACATGTAGGATTTTGGACTTATAGTCAAGAAAATACAGGCATGTTGATTCATCATATTAAAAATTGAAATTTGCAGCATAGCAGTATCTTTTATAAAGAGTAATTGTTGTTGGTGAGAACAAGATATATTTCAATAAGATTATCATGACGTCTGCTTTGTACAAGACCAACATCCTTATTTGGATTTTCATAGCTCACTGAAGCAACAGTCTACATGACAGCATTCAGACACATGAATCAGACACTACTAGTCTTTGCTCATAGTTCTTAGCGAAGAAGCAACAAATACCAATTTAGTAGTTTTTGATTTGACCATAACCTAAAACCTACTGTGAATAAGGCAACCATGCCAAACATTTCACCATCAATGCAGTTGCAGTTCATTACAAGACTTTCGTTGGATAATTTAATTGTCAATAGTAGTTACCTTCAATAAGATGGTCAGCTCTAAAACAGTCTCCAGTTTTAAGATCTTTCACCATGTAATCCTGGAATCTCTCCAAATGACCAGAGGCCCTGTTAAATGTCAAAAGAAATGAATGCTATCACTATGAAAATGTTTCCTTTTAACAAAATAGTAACAGTATAAGTCTATATGTACAGGTATAATAAACTGTCTTTACATGTACAATGTACAGCATGTATAGGTACAATATACACTTCATAAATAAAATCAGAGGATAATTTTATAACAAATAGAAAATTGACAAGTTGCTACAATATTAAGCTTTTCTACACATTATGGGACAAATATACATTTTTTTCATTGAACTTTGTATGAAAAGGTTCCCTTTTCCCACATACAAAAATGTTTAAAAACATATAATGTTAGAATCGAGTTGGAAATGTACAAATGGTCTGTTGTTGACTTACTTGAGAACAGATTCAGGTGTTAACATAGAACAATCAACCTCTAACATTTGTTCCTCCAAGACAAAGAAATTTCTCCACATCTGTAGAAGGTTAGACTTGACGGCACACCCCATTGGACCAAAATCATACAAACCATTGATACCTATAATAGATTAAACTTGTCAATAAAACATAGACTGATATATATAATACAATACAAAAAAAAAATATATATATATATTTATTATATAGATATCGATGAAATACTGTGATTTCTGAGTTAAATAAAAACGATAATTTCACTAGTGAAATTACCATTTTTATTTCACTCTCGCTATATTTCGCGCCATTTAGTTGTCGACGTCATATGAAGACTTCCAGTTTGAAACGTAAAAATTAGACGTTATTTGGCTTCGTGTACGCTTCAATTTGGATCAAATTTAACTAAAATAATATTTCAAGGTAAGAATTTTAATTATTTTATTGTCGTGGGTGGGTGGCTCCATGTTTTTTGAAGCGATACACATTATAGTATATCCCTACGCTACACACGTAATATAGTGCAATTAAACTCATTTTATATTAAAACGATTCGAAACATTTTTTTTTATCTATATACTAAATACTATAACTAATTGACGAGCTTCATTATCAAAAATATGTCACTCATGACCAAATAACGTTGTAACTCGTGCATTCGTGAGTTACTGTGTTATTTGGTCATTCGTGACATATTTTTGATAATGAAACTCATCAATTAGTTATAGTATAAATATATACCATCATTGATTTGTTTTGCGAGATTGGATTTCTCAGAGCAATTTAAAATCAAAGACGAAGCCTGACATGTGATGAGAAGTCCATTTCCAGCAAAACGTATCAACGATAGTATGTTTATCAAGGACTTAATGATTTAGTGTCACATTAAAAAAAACAGTGATATTATCTCCCTTTCACAATAGTTGCTTGATAATAGATATTATCACGTGTAAAGATCAAAGGTCAAATGTACAAATTATTGATAATAAGTGATTAACTATGTTTTTTTAAAATGAAATGACGTTTCTCAGTCATCTCTCATCAAAGGGCGAAACCCCTCAGATGAGAGATGACTGAGAAACGTCCTCGAGTTTTAAAAAACATCTTTAATTTTTTTATCGCTATGATAGTATGTTTATCAAGGATTTGGTAATGTGACGTCATTATAACGTCATATTAGAAAACAGCGATATTACTACGTGCGTCCTTGACAACGTTTAGTGATTAGCGATAATTGGAATCATCTCATGCGCTTACATGATACGAAATATATTGGTTTTAAACATCAAAGGGAAAAGTAAACAAAATAGTGATAAAGCAACTAAGTGAAAATAATTACACTTCAAATAAACTTGATCATGGCCAATTTGTTTTGTTCAAAATATACAGATGTTTAGATAATGTAAATCAGCATATTTTCGTGTGATGAAAATGTTGCAACCGGCCACTGAATATTTATTTTCGGATTGCAAAACTCTTGTGGAGGTCCATATAAAATGCTGAATTTGCATAATTAGTACTGTTCAACGATAACCCTCATTTCACCTCCGTAATCACACTCCTCTTGTTAAAATTCATTAAAAGATTAATCAATAAAATCATCTATAAATTTGTTTGTTTACATTCAACAAACGTCATATTTCGTGATTAGTTTTCATAATCGTTCACTGTCAACAACAATTGTTTTGACTAAAGTCAAGATCTGGGCATATTTCACCTAAGATATTTATACTGCTACATTGTACATATGAATCCAATTGCATATTCTTGTGATATGACATCAAATAATGTGCCATTCCTGATTGCAGAACAACTATATGCATAGCTTTAGTCTTTGCCTCAAGTTGTACATAAAAAAATCTACATGAGTAATTTATGAAGATATTGGAATTAGTCAGGGTTGCAAAGTGGATAACTTCCACTGATTAAAATTATTCTACAACAAAATGATAACTTAACGTTATACACTTTACCTACCTCCATATATGGCAAACGCTTGATCAAAGAAAAATTTCTGTTTAAGTAAATCTTCTAACTTTGATCTGTCAAAAAATTCTTTAGGAGCCAATGCTAATTCCTGTTACGACATAAAAAAAGTTTATAAAGAACATGAATTGTAAGAACACTGTTATTTTAGATAAGTAGGTTTTCTTGAAGAGGTGATTAAAATTTTGCACTTCAAAAGAATTTTTTATAAAAATTTCAATCAAAACACATGGCATTGATGGGGGATGGATCAGCATGATAAGGGCTTTCTTCTCCATGAGTCTTACTGCTATCAAATTTAACTCAATCCATATTAAACTGGATCCCTTGAAAATGTTGAATTCAAAGAAAAATAAATATAAAGGTTTACACCGAGCTCAGTATGATTCAACAATGAAAAGTTCAGCAAGTGTGAACACAGAATTGTGATTGACACAAAAAGAAAGTTTAACAGTGATGGCCAACAATTCAATCAATGTCAATAAAGCTAACAATCACTTCTCACATGTAACTATATCATATAACAGTCCCTTTATAAGGTCACTTCTGTAGTTAAAATGTATCTACAAACAGATAAGAGGAGAGACCTCTGGACTGGTAAATTTATTATCTCTTTAAAGTGTAAAATTACTAAAAAATGTCTCACAAAATGTCTAACTAGATCTGGTGAGAAACCAAGCTAAGAAGAGTGAGTGAGTAATTGTTGTTTAATGCCAATTCAGCTATTTTTCAGCTATATCATGGCGAGAACAAGTTAATTTTCAATGAGATGATGATGTCAAGATAAGAAGAAAACTTCCACAAAATTGTATAACCAACTGTAAAACATTGTATGTATAAACATTATAAAGGTAATATTTGTTGGTATACCTTGGCTTCTAGAGCATGCTTCCTATTCTTCAGTTCAGCAACAGCTCTTTGTACATCTATATCTGGAGCTTTCTCAGTCTTTAATTTTCTTACTAAATCTCCCTAAAGCAAAAAGAAAAAATAAGTCTCAAAATAAAAGATGTACATATAGTATTTTTGGGTAGTGGTGAAGGTTCCCAGGGCTCAAACCCAGAGAGCTGCTCAGCAAGATCTAGGGTGGCGGATACGGAAAGCCCTCTTGATAGGCGCTGTCGTGTTATAATAATAATTCTTTTTAATGGCAACAAAATTGAAAAAAATAATAATTCCTTTTTTTAACTTTCCATTTTTGGCTTTTACATGTTTCAGAGCCATTTTGAAATGATAACCATGAAATAAGTATAAAGTCCCACTATAGTATATGTAGCTAGATTAAGTTGTAGATAAAAAAAAAAGACAATTTTGAAATTTCAAAATACATTTATGATCATTTTCAGAGTTTTTCATCTTCAAAATTTAGCAAAACTTTGCTATCTTTTGATTATTGTAAAACTAAAAGTACACCAATAGCTATGTCAATTCAAAACTAAAAGTACACCAATAGTTATGTCAATTCAAAACTAAAAGTACACCAATAGTTATGTCAATTCAAAACTAAAAGTACACCAATAGTTATGTCAATTCAAAACTAAAAGTACACCAATAGTTATGTCAATTCAAAACTAAAAGAACACCAATAGTTATGTCAATTCAAAACTAAAAGTACACCAATAGTTATGTCAATTCAAAACTAAAAGTACACCAATAGTTATGTCAATTCAAAACTAAAAGTACACCAATAGTTATGTCAATTCAAAACTAAAAGTACACCAATAGTTATGTCAATTCAAAACTAAAAGTACACCAATAGTTATGTCAATTCAAAACTAAAAGTACACCAATAGTTATGTCAATTCAAAACTAAAAGTACACCAATAGTTATGTCAATTCAAAACTAAAAGTACACCAATAGTTATGTCAATTCAAAACTAAAAGTACACCAATAGTTATGTCAATTCAAAACTAAAAGTACACCAATAGTTATGTCAATTCAAAACTAAAAGTACACCAATAGTTATGTCAATTCAAAACTAAAAGTACACCAATAGTTATGTCAATTCAAAACTAAAAGTACACCAATAGTTATGTCAATTCAAAACTAAAAGTACACCAATAGTTATGTCAATTCAAAACTAAAAGTACACCAATAGTTATGTCAATTCAAAACTAAAAGTACACCAATAGTTATGTCAATTCAAAACTAAAAGTACACCAATAGTTATGTCAATTCAAAACTAAAAGTACACCAATAGTTATGTCAATTCAAAACTAAAAGTACACCAATAGTTATGTCAATTCAAAACTAAAAGAACACCAATAGTTATGTCAATTCAAAACTAAAAGTACACCAATAGTTATGTCAATTCAAAACTAAAAGTACACCAATAGTTATGTCAATTCAAAACTAAAAGTACACCAATAGTTATGTCAATTCAAAACTAAAAGTACACCAATAGTTATGTCAATTCAAAACTAAAAGAACACCAATAGTTATGTCAATTCAAAACTAAAAGTACACCAATAGTTATGTCAATTCAAAACTAAAAGTACACCAATAGTTATGTCAATTCAAAACTAAAAGTACACCAATAGTTATGTCAATTCAAAACTAAAAGTACACCAATAGTTATGTCAATTCAAAACTAAAAGTACACCAATAGTTATGTCAATTCAAAACTAAAAGTACACCAATAGTTATGTCAATTCAAAACTAAAAGTACACCAATAGTTATGTCAATTCAAAACTAAAAGTACACCAATAGTTATGTCAATTCAAAACTAAAAGTACACCAATAGTTATGTCAATTCAAAACTAAAAGTACACCAATAGTTATGTCAATTCAAAACTAAAAGTACACCAATAGTTATGTCAATTCAAAACTAAAAGTACACCAATAGTTATGTCAATTCAAAACTAAAAGTACACCAATAGTTATGTCAATTCAAAACTAAAAGTACACCAATAGCTATGTCAATTCAAAACTAAAAGTACACCAATAGCTATGTCAATTCAAAACTAAAAGTACACCAATAGTTATGTCAATTCAAAACTAAAAGTACACCAATAGTTATGTCAATTCAAAACTAAAAGTACACCAATAGTTATGTCAATTCAAAACTAAAAGTACACCAATAGTTATGTCAATTCAAAACTAAAAGTACACCAATAGTTATGTCAATTCAAAACTAAAAGTACACCAATAGTTATGTCAATTCAAAACTAAAAGTACACCAATAGTTATGTCAATTCAAAACTAAAAGTACACCAATAGTTATGTCAATTCAAAACTAAAAGTACACCAATAGTTATGTCAATTCAAAACTAAAAGTACACCAATAGTTATGTCAATTCAAAACTAAAAGTACACCAAGAGTTATGTCAATTCAAAACTAAAAGTACACCAAGAGTTATGTCAATTCAAAACTAAAAGTACACCAATAGTTATGTCAATTCAAAACTAAAAGTACACCAATAGTTATGTCAATTCAAAACTAAAAGTACACCAATAGTTATGTCAATTCAAAACTAAAAGTACACCAATAGTTATGTCAATTCAAAACTAAAAGTACACCAATAGTTATGTCAATTAAAAAAAAATTATGAATAGAATCTTCTCTGAAACTACAATCATGATTTAAAGAAGAAGCTTATATATGGTCACACTTGGGTGGTCAATTCCTAACTTTCAATTATATACATTGCATAAGACAGTTACCCCTCCCACCACCCTTTCCATCCAACCTTGACACATATTTTATAATTTTAAACAGGAATAGGTAGACAAGTTAACTTTAGTTACAATGCACATATAAAGCGTTATTTATTACATTTTCCAAGAATTTCTTTGACAAATGGATTTTTTTTTAATTTATACTAATAAGCTTTATTCATATTGATCAAAAAAGCAAAATCTGTGAAAACACTATGCCAGACTGGTTATACATTTTAAGTTGACTTGAAGGTTTAGTTAAAGAAGGAGCCTAATCATATTAATGGGTTCTCAGTTTTCACATTTTTATTAAATGTAAAATCTGTTTCTACATACATATGATGTAATGTCATTATTAAATATTTAAATAGACTGTGCATGTTCAGCAAAGATATAAATATTTGATAATAAATAGGTTACAACTCAAGTTACAATTTTGTATTTTAAATGTTTTATAAATATAAACAAACTTTCATCTTGTTCAATATAAAAATGTCTATAGAAACTGTATGGATCCAATTAATGCATAAAGGGAGATAATACAGAATTGACAAAAATCAAATTTCTCAGATATGAAAAGAGTCCTTTATTTTTCTATTGAGAAGAAACAGTGAATTTGTTAAAGGAAATTTGAGCTGTTTTAAAATGCAGAACAATATTTTTTTCTGCTTGCATTGGAAATATTTTGAAACCTACACATGTACAATGGATTGATTTTTTCCTAAAATTGGGACTTTTTGTTAGTAGATGCCAACTTATTTGTGAAAAAATATCTTACATGCATATATATTTAGTTATCTTTAGGTTAATGGAATCATTGTTCAAAGGATTATCCATTGTATTTTGTTAATCAATTGATATTTTCTTTGTTTACAGATCTCTATTTATCATTGAGCTCACGAAAATTGTTGACAACAAAAATGTGTCCAAGGAGAAATTAGCTATGTCATAAAAACCCTCGTGCTGACTGACAATCTTGGTCAATTCATCATCACTCATATAGGTGCATGCAAATGGAAATTAAAGTGTACATACCAAAAACTGAGGGTAACCTAAAACATGTCTAGACTATATGCATTGTCTGTAACCCATGGCTATCTTGCTCCGATACTCTCCACTCATTACCCGATAGTCAACTGACATAGAAATCCTCATAGTCATGAATAATTCACGAGTCATTTTGAAATATTTTGATTAGACCCCAACTGTCTTACAGCCAATCAAATCAGTTTTTGAAAAAGAAAAGGATTACTGTGCAAATTAAAATGATAAGAGACTAACGGGTCACAATTTGACATGTGTTATCAACAATTAATGCTGTATTGACTAGTAAGCTTGCATCTTTCATAATCTGTTCAGTCCTAACAGGAAATTTATTTCAGTGATGATAGGTTGTTATGGAAACAACTAAATACAGATCAGTAACAGACAACCTAAAACTGCAGATTTCATATGAATTGACCTATGGGTGATGATTGGAGAGCATCATAGCATTACAGTCGTGGGTTACCAACAATAAATGGACGTTAAGAAAAATCTTGAAAAGATGTTAATATGCAGAAAATTGTCCAAAAATCTTATTTGAAAGACTTGTCATGTTGATTGGCTTCTGGAAGACAGATCGTGCAAAGCTGTCTACATTGTATCATGGGTAAATGTCAATGTAAATGTAAATTTATCAATTTTTACAGCATCCAGTTGTAACCATGTAAACGTCATGAATGATTTGACATCACAATGGAAATCATCCCATAGGATACGGTTGTTCCGAATCATGTCAATTCCGACAACGTTCCGTCTTTTTCTTGTCTTGACATCTGAACAAATCGGCAGGCAATTTCCAGTGTTTACGCTATTACTGTGACAACGTCAGCATATCATAGTTGTAGATGCGGTAGATTATAAGTAATTGTAATATGGAGATGCCAAGGAAACCGCTGAATAAATACTGGTGTTCGGTACCCCACTATCTGTCTGATATCAGAAATATATACATAAAGGCAGATCGTTTTCCTTTGATGATGCCGACAGCCACAAATAAAGAAAGAAAACAAATTTAATTCTAAAGAAGTATTTGTCTCTGCATTGAAGTCTTTGATACAAATAAAATAATTTAATTGATATCCGTCTTTTACAGAAAATGTTAAGATTTTTTTAAGTTGAGGATCGAACGTTAAAACGGCACATATCGATTGGAGTTTTTGTTGACACCGGAAGTTCAATGCAGATTAGTCCATCGAAATCACATGATCTGGCGGGCGAAAATAACAAAATTTTGACGGAATGGTTACGATCATATTTAACAGAAAAAAATAGGTTCTTGTATCCCTCCCAAAAAAATGAAGATCAAGACATCTTCCAATCGTGAGAAATTCTGCATTTTATAACATCGTTTAACTCAAAAATTGACAGAATTTCCTATACTTATGAAAGATATACCTTGTCCTTATCATCAATATGGACAAGGCATTACTTTCTCGAAAAGAACAAAATATTTCTGTCACAAGACCAGACCAGTTAAGAAGAAAATGAATTTCCCTTTCAACATCATCAAAATACATCACTAGAAATATGGATGTAAATTAATACCTGTTCTTTAACTTGTTGTCGTAGTGGTAGCAAAAATTTCTCTATTTCGGGATCTGCCATCCTTTCTAGCATATGCCGAATTTTTTTGTGATAAAAAGGTTTCTGATTTCCAGATTTTGCAATGCACGGAACACTACGATGTAAAGTGCGGCGATTTAAGTGTCCAAAAACAGCACTAGATACGCTTTTGCTTACTCTCAGAACACAACAAAATGTTAAATGTTTCATAGATGTTTCATCATGAAATCTGCCACGGAACCGGAAGTGTCAGAATGAGGACAAAAAGAAATCGTCTTCTCAAATTTATTTTTATATCTTTAAAATGTTTATTTGTACAGAACTGGAACAAGATTAGTCTTACATATAATAAAAGTATAAAAAATAATTAATTGTCTTCTGAGAATTCGCAAAATTTGAAAGTTAACAACATCTGAATCGTTAAAATTTGTGTCTACCATCCGGTTCTCAATTTTGACATTTCAAGATGTCTGCGCCCATAAAAACCGGCATGAAATATTAACTACTGGAAATAATTGCAATGATCGTAGTTTGATAAACAATTACAAAGGAAAATGTCTTATTCTTTTACTTACTCTAAACTTTCTTTTTATCAAAGAACAGTGAATGAATTGTTGATGTTCTGTCGTAACCCTAATTACAGAGTTACATCCCTTCGAAAATGTAACACTAAACGACAAAGATTAGTTCTAGGGATTGAAACAAGCTGTGATGACACTGGTGCTGCTGTGGTCGATAACGATGGCAATGTCCTTGGTGATTCTCTAAATTCACAATTGAGAATACATGTAGAGTATGCATTTTTTTTAGGGGCACAGGTGGCTCAATGAGTTACATGTAGGTAGTTGGATTGCTAACAACTCATTCAAGCCTATATCACCAATATGGCATGGGTTCGTGCCCGGCTTTGTAAATTACAAAAAGGAGTGTGCTCGACTCGCAGCTGCAAATGATAAGTTTACAAGTTGCTTGCACATGGTCGGTTGTTCTCTCCGGGTACTCTAGATACGATAACGTAACCCTCAGTCCGCTTTTGCTCCCAGCGAGGGTTACGAATCGGTCCCATTCAACGTATGGGAGCAGTGCCCGGAGTGATTCACACCGGACGGTTTTTTGTCCTAATTCCGTTGTAAGTGGTTGGAAAAATTTACGGGGGTGAAAGATAAATATATTTAGGTAAACCTTGAGGTGTTAAGTAAACGCTGCATCAATCCATAGTAGACTTGTCTCCATCTGAAAATTTGAATGCATGTAATCTTCTTTCTGTCTATTTGGATCAATCGTAGTAAAACATCATTGTAACGTTTTTCATATTTGGCATTCAGATCCATATATGGATAGGCTCCGCCCATCACGAGAGTATACGTAAGGTGCCATGGCGGACAAGAAACAATTTTCGAATACTAAATCGATCGTGAAGGTAGAAACAGGTATTGTAACACTTATTTCGTATCGCCATTACTTAAAAATTGTAGGGAATAATAAGTTATGACCAGATATGCAAAAAGAAAGTTGAAACATTCACTTAACGAAAATTTTAATTTGCTCCCATACGTTGAATGGGACCAATTCGTAACCCTAACTGGAGCACAAGCGGAATGAGGGTTACGTAATCGTATCTACAGGTACTCCAGCTTCTTCCACCACTAAAACTGGTCGCCATGATATAGATGAAAGTGGCGTTAAACACAATAAATCAAATCAAATCAAATGTTGGGTTTTTTTTGCATTTTTTAAATCTCGTTGCAATTAGACTTCCTAAGAAAAATTCTGCTCTGTAGTATGGAGATACAGAGCAGACAAATTCTTCGGAAGTTTAATCTCTGATTATATTCAGTATTCCCTATTCCCGTAAAAATGTACTATGAAATGAAATCTATAATGAACAGCATATTCAATGAAGCTTAAAATTTACTATTCATTTTCATAGATAAACCCAGTGTATCGGAACAAGTTCGTTGAACCCTTAGGTGCACGATCACGTCGGACAGTTCTGTACACCATTATAGACATTGTTATTTATTTATTTTTTTATTTATAGTTGTACTGGTATCTATTGCATCTGCACTCTTGTTATTTTCAGAAAACAAATTTATTGTTACAAAGACATAAAATAACTATTTATTTGCAATTTTAAATGTAATATTAACTTTTCTTCAACATTTTAACCGCATCTGTTGTGTAATGGTTAGCGTGCTCTCCTCAAGTTCGATAGATTGTGGGTTCAAGCCCTGATCGGGTCAAACCAAAGACTGTAAAATTGGTGTTTGATGCTTCTCCACTAAGCATGCAGCAATACTCAACTATCTGAACAGTTCCAAAATCCAATTTAAAAATCAAAGTAACGGAGGTAAAATGGATACCCATAACACATATGAGTCATTCCATACAAAAGGGGATAAGTATGACCAATGTTTGTGATAAGTTTGTAGCCAAATAAAGAGATCTATAGTATATTAATGACTTGTTATTATTTATTCCTTATTTACACTGAACAAATAAAAAACATAAAAGTGTGCAGTTTGGTATGAATTTCACTTGTTTATTTAATGATTACCAGAGTACTAGTGCATTATTTTGGTTCCAAAATTGTGACATAAATGTCAGGGAATATAAAATTCTGAAATAAATGGTTATTATCAGTTCTATAGTTTTCTGTAGTAGCTAAAATGGAAGAAAAATGTTAAAACTCAAGGGGAAAATGATTTGGTACTATTTTTATGAACCCCAGGTTACTAGAAGAGGGGTTAAGAAAAGGTCACAGATGTGATGATATTCCGTCAAAAAGGGTACCCTTTATGGTTTTTTTCAAACCCACATACTCTGATTGAGTCACGACTGAGCAGTTGTTTCAGTTAGTTTCATCAGTTTAGTGCTTGAAAAAATGATTTTTTTCGTTCTTTCCTCTACAAATAATCATTTACTTAGAAGTCAGACCAAACTGGTGCGGATTCCGTCAAGACTTTCTATTCATCACGTCCGTGTATTCATTTACTTTTTCTGATCACGTGATCCGCAACATAACCCGTAATCAGAACTTGAAATTGTAAGCAAATTTTGTGACGTACTACACATAAACAACATTTAAATGGCGGCTTCGACATGAGCTGGTAAGTTGTTCCGTCAACAAAAATTAGACTTCATCACGTCCAATCTATATGAAACATCCGTTTCTGTAATGATCATTATGTAATTTTCTGACTTTATATTTTTCAGTATGATTGATACCGTTTAAGAAGCTTTAGGAAGCTGCATGTTCTCAATCCCAAAGACCGAAACTTATTTGCAAAAAAGAAACTTTGTGTTATGGTCGTGATTATTGACTTAAGCTTGATAAGATAAGGACAATATAAAGAGAGTGGTAAAACATCCATTGTCATCACATCCGTGCAAATGTCAACATCACATCATGCTACAATTATAACTGATTTTTTAACATTGAAACTGTCAAATGTTGCTAGATGTCTAGAATGAATTTCTTTTACATCACTTAATGGCAAATTTCAAAACAAGTTTCAGCCATTGATGAAAATTACACTATAATAACTTCTCAAAAATGGGTGTTTGCCATTGTCAATATTTCGTATGTCAAACTCTTAGATATAATAAGAATATAACATAATCTTACTTTTTTTAACAGCTTAATTTGATCTAAATCAGATTAATTTCAATTATTTCTTGTCTTTATAACTATCCCCAGTACACAATTATTATCAAAAGATCATTTATTTTGTCAACATCACATCTGTGACATACTTGGGACTACCTATTAAATTGTCCATAGCTCTTTAATTTCAAATGAAGTTATCTTTTCTTGTATCTCAGGTGAAACTAGAGACTCTCCTGTTAAAAAATATGGAAAGAAAATTCAATTTAAGGTTTCTTGAAATTTTATTGCTCATGTCACACTTGTTTCCTCTTTTTGATGAAATGACTCGTATACATGACTGCTCACTCTCCTGCGTTATGAGACAGTTCATCCTATTTATGATTTTATTTTTCAGTCATGGTGGAATAGTATTACCTCGTGCTCAAGCCTTACACAGAGAAAACATTAGACCTGTTGTTGAGGAAGCGTTAACTGCTGCAAAAGTCTCGTTACAGGTACATGTATGGTAATCTGGACTTCAAAATCATCCAATCAAATCATTTTATACAATGGATGTGGCACTTTAATTTGTTGGGTTTTTTGAACATTATATTGACTATTTTTATTGAGAGTTTGTGTTGAACACAATCGACATGAATATTTCAGTCAAAAGAAACAAAAGCACGTTTTTAAATATTTTTTTTTCAAGGTAGAGTTAGAATAGGGTTAGAGTTAGGGCTATGGTGCTTAACACAACTTTCAACAATATTTCAGTTATATCGTGGCGGTCAGTTTTATTGGTGGAGGAAACTGGAGCACCCGTAGAAAACCACTGACCTGCCGCAAGTCACTGACAAACTTTATCACATAATGTTGTATAAAGAACACCTCGCCTGAGCGGATTCAAACTCACAACATTAGTGGTGATATACACTGATTGCATAGGTAGTCTAACTACCAACTACCATACGATCACGAACATGACGGCCCCTAGGTAGAATAGGAGACAATTATATTTGGAAAAAAGCCAATGCAAATGATCACAGCTGTATTATTTCTCTCCAAAATGTATTGGAGAGGCCGTAGTGATCGTATGATAGTTGGATTTACAACTACCTGTGCCAATCAATGCCTGTCACCACTAAAGTTGTGAGTTTGAACCACGTTCATGGCAACTAGGTGTACTCGATACAGCATTATGTGATGAAGTTTGTCACTGACTTGCGACAGGTCGGTTGCTTTCTCCGGGTATTCTGGTTTCCTCCACCAATAAAACTGACCGCCACGATATAACTGAAATATTGTTGAAAGTGACGTTAATAACCATAATATATAAAGTTAGAAATGAGTGTTTTGTATGATTGTCTTTCAGGATATTGAAGCTATTGCAGTAACAGTAAAACCAGGTCTTGCTCTTTCACTACAGATAGGATTGGAGTATGCTAAAGAACTTGTACAACAATCAGGGTATTTACGATTTTCAGGAATGCATCCATTATCATGATTTCAAGGAATAAAATAAAGGAAATTTGGGAATTTTTTCAACATTACTCATTTGTTAATACTTTTGTTAAAATGGGTTTATCATGATTAACCTTTATACAATCTCATAAAACTTGGTCAGACATTCCTTTACGTAAAATGTTACATGTACATACTAACGATGTCATTTTGAGGCTTTCGTCAGGATACTGAAGAAGCATATCTATTAGGTAAAAAAAATCTTATATTATTCAAATGTCTAAAAAGTGTACAAGGAAGTAAAATGACACTGTAATACAATAACAAATATTTGTCTCAACAGATAAGCTTCTTAAGTATCCTGACGCATGCCCCAATATTGCATTGTTAATATGGGTCATACATAAATTAAAATATTTGTGAACACATTTTCCACTAATCATACCTGATGGAGTCATGCAATTTATTAAGTTATAAAATGGACAAAAAAAATACCACACTGCCGCAACAGTTCTAAAATACCAAACTGCAGCAACAGTTTTAAAATACCACACTGCCGCAACAGTTCTAAAATACCACACTGCCGCAACAGTTCTAAAATACCACACTGCCGCAACAGTTCTAAAATACCACACTGCCGCAACAGTTCTAAAATACCACACTGTCAGAACAGTTCCAAAATACCATGCTGTCAGAACAGTTCCAAAATACCACACTGTCAGAACAGTTCTAAAATACCACACTGCCGCAACAGTTCTAAAATACCACACTGCCGCAACAGTTCTAAAATACCACACTGTCAGAACAGTTCCAAAATACCATGCTGTCAGAACAGTTCCAAAATACCACACTGTCAGAACAGTTCTAAAATACCACACTGCCGCAACAGTTCTAAAATACCACACTGTCAGAACAGTTCCAAAATACCACACTGTCAGAACAGTTCTTAAATACCACACTGCCGCAACAGTTCTAAAATACCACACTGTCAGAACAGTTCCAAAATACCACACTGTCAGGACAGTTCCAAAATACCACACTGCCGCAACAGTTCTAAAATACCACACTGCTGCAACAGTTCTAAAATACCACACTGCCGCAACAGTTCTAAAATACCACACTGCCGCAACAGTTCTAAAATACCACACTGCCGCAACAGTTCTAAAATACCACACTGCCGCAACAGTTCTAAAATATAAACACTGTCAGAACAGTTCTAAAATACCACACTGTCGGAACAGTTCTAAAATACCACACTGTCAGAACAGTTCTAAAATACCACACTGTCAGAACAGTTCTAAAATACCACATTGTCAGAACAGTTCTAAAATACCACACTGCCGCAACAGTTCTAAAATATCACACTGCTGCAACAGTTCTAAAATACCACACTGCCGCAACAGTTCTAAAATACCACACTGTCAGAACAGTTCTAAAATACCACACTGCCGCAACAGTTCCAAAATCCAATCGAAAATCGCAGAAACGGAGGCAAATTCGATAACCGTAACATGTATATACATGTACCAGACTGCTCGCTTTTCAGTTCTAAATTTTCACTTTGTATTTGTCTTTTCAGGAAACCATTGATACCAATACATCACATGCAGGCTCATGCATTAACAGTTAGATTATTGCACAAGTAAGTTGGACATTTTTGACTAGCATAGAATTATGAAAAGAAAGTTGAAAAAGTTATCGTCAACAATTTTACCAAAATCAATACAACTGCCTCTCACCTAAAATCATTGAAAACAAAAAAAAGACCACAACATGCGGCATTGAAAATCCAAGTCCTGGCTTGAGACAGGCACTGAAATTATACATTTAGTTGAAAAAATTCAAAAAACTATGAAGAACATAATCTGGATGTAGAAATAAAAGTCCAGAATTAAGATTAAGCATTAAACATTTATAAAAGCATTAATGACCAAATAATTTCCAGTTTTCAATTATTATGTCTCCACTTCGAATGAAGGGAGACATATTGTTTTAGTCTGATTTTTTCTTCCACTTCTTCTGCTTCTTCTCAGTGAAGCTTGTCCGGACCATAACTTTTTTGTCTTTCCAGATAGGTCAATTATATTTGGTATGTGGGTGCATGACCATAAGGCGGTGTGTCGCATACTGTAATGACCTTCGTGGGACCTTGACCTTTGACCTCAAGGTCAAATAATTGTTTTTTAAATAGTATTTTCTTGTCCGGGCCATAACATTTTTGTCTTTCGAGATAGGTCAATGATATTTGGTATGTGGGTGCATGCCCATAAGGCGGTGTGTCGCGTACCGTAATGACCTTTGTGGGACCTTGACCTTTGACTTCAAGGTCAAATAATTGTTTTTTAAATAGTATCATTCAACTCATAATGTGTAACTTATTGTTGTACAGATGGCCGCATTAAGGGGAGACATAAGTTTTAGGTATCTAAGACAGTTCTTCCTAGTTTTTTTAATTTTCAAAATAGTTATCTGTTAATAAATTTCATCTATATCATTAGCTCACCTTGTCATAAGGGCCATATGAGCCAAAGTAATCCATCATTGTCAATATTGTCTGTTTGTTTTTTTTTTACATTTTATATTATTTCTCAGAAACCTCTGGACCAAATTGAAGCAAACTTTACAGACTTTTTTACTTATTGTCTATAAATAAATTGAGTGATCCACCCTCTTGAAAGCCTCCGATTTTTTTTCAGAGTTGATTTTCCATACTTGGTTTTCCTATTAAGTGGAGGTCATTGCCTACTCACAGTAGCTAAAGATGTTGATGAGTTTGTTGTGTTAGGCTCTACTTTAGATGATTCTCCTGGTGAATGCTTGGACAAGGTAAAGACCACTACATCTATTCTTTTGAAAACTTCACAGCAAGTGTCACTCTGTCTATTGTGTTGTTTGTAATTCTATTTCTAGATACGTAAATACCGTTTACCATTATTGGTCAGATATAATGCACATTTGTGTATTATTTGCCCCCTTTTTGGACCCTTCAAATTTGAAATAAATTTATTTCAAGTGATGGTATTGACAAAGCCCTGAGCGAGTCATGCATAGGTATATGTAAAACCAACAGTATACATACAATTACGGCCATGGCAGCTCGTTAGTTTATGAAATAAAGTTTATTCATATAACACACAGAAAACAACAACATATACTGACGAAAATCTAGCCAGATTCTAGCAGAAGACAGATACAACCATATGGTAGGATTATTCTCTGGTTAATGAAAATCTCATCTCATGAATATCTAAATTACCAACAGCCAAAAATTATAGGCAAACAAAAAAAACCATACACAAATATGCCTGTAAATGAAAAAAAAATACACATACCGGTACTATCTCACATGTAAATCTTATTGAAAAGCTTTCAGGGTTCACAAAATTGCATATGGGTTTGGTGGTCCTAGTGAAAAATATCTCAGTCCTCATTCATTTTCTAGTCAAAAATACCAATCTTGTGTCAGTCCTTAGCAAAATCTTCCCAAATTTTGCTGGTCATTTTCGTGAACTCTGAGCTTTACTTTTATTTTAGATAGGAAGACAGCTAGGTCTGAAAAACTTGCCACAGTGTGATGGATTGTCTGGAGGAGCATCAATAGAACTTATAGCTAAAGATGGAGATCCACTATCCTTTCCTATACCACATTTAATGACTGTGAATAGAAACTGTGATTTCTCTTTTTCTGGCCTTAAGTCCTATTTCAAAAACCTGATATCAGAGGAACAAAAGCGACAAGGTATTTATAAATATAGGAAGTAATTCCTATAATACAGTGAAAATTGTCCAAACAGAACATCCATGGGACCAATTCTTGTTAGGAAGAGACAGGTGTTGGTTTATGCAGGTTATATTAGGAAAGATTTCCTGCATTGGGACTTGAATTAAAGTTTGGTTTTATTCAGGGTTCGGTTTAGACAGGTTTCATTGGATATGCTAATCCTTTGTCCTTTAGTTGCTCTCACATAGGCGAGGTGTACTCGATGCAACATTATGTGATAAAGTTTGTCAGTGACCTACGGCAAGTCGATGGTTTTCTCCGGGTACTCCTGTTTCCTGCGCCATGATATAACTGAAATATTGTTGAAAATGGTGGTAAACACAATAACCGTAGCTTAACCTATTCTAAGAACGGGTACCATTTTGCCCATTATAAGGGAAATAACTCCTATATAAGCATATAATCATAGAATCAAATCAGGAATTTGCACACTGTATTGTATATCAGAAATATAGGTAGATATATAGAATAACAGAGGTTGTTAAGGTCGAGACAGACATTACCACCATACCATAGAGTCTGACAGTATGTATGTCAATACATTCAAAACTGATGTTATTGCTTTTATCTTTAACATTATAATGAACGCATCGGTGGTGTAATGGTTAGCGTGCTCGCCTCAAGTGCAGTAGATCGTGGGTTCGATCCCGATCGGGTCAAACCAAAGACTATAAAATTGGTATTTGTGGCTTCTCCGCTAAGCATGCAGCATTAAAGAGAAAGAGCAAAAACTGGTTGGCACGGAATCAGGATAATATGTCCAAGTTGGGCGACATGTCTATCCGCAGACTGTTGTTTCAGTGAGCTAGCACTATAAAGATCCAACTTGGCGTGTTGGTCTAGAACAAAGTGGACCTCATCATCATCTCATTGAAAATTAACTTGTTCTCGACATGATATAGCTGAAAAATTCTTGAGGTAGCGTTAAGCAACAATTACTCTCACTCACTTAACATCGTAATGAGTTAGACGTTACACTGATATAGGATATTTATTATATAGATAGCTGTGAATTACAGAATTTTCTGAGTTAAATAAAAACGATAATTTCACAGTGAAATTATCATTTTTAATTTCACTCTCGCTATATTTCACACCATTTCGTTGTCGACGTCATATGAAGACTTTCAATTCGAAACGTAACGATTAGGTCTATGTTATTTGGCTTCGTGTACGCTTCAATTTTGATCAAATTTAACTAAGATAATATTTCAAGGTAAGCATTTTAATTATTTTATTGTCATGGGTGCCGTGGCGACAATTTTTTTTTTTTTTGATGCGATATGCGTTATAGTATATCCCTACGCTACACACGTAATATAGTGCAATTAAGCTCATTTTATATTAAATTTGATTCAAAACATTTTTTTATCTATATAATAAATACTATAACTAATTGACGAGTTTCATTGTCAAAAATATGTCACTCATGACCAAATAATGTTGTAACTCACTCATGCGCTGCACGCATTCGTGAATTACTGCGTTATTTAGTCATTCATGACATATTTTTGACAATGAAACTCGTTAATTAGTTATAGTATAAATAATATTTTTAGGATTAAGTGAAGACCAGATATTACCAAATGTGGCAGATGTTTGTGCAGCAATGCAGTTTTCTGTGATTCGAGCATTGTGTCGCAAGTTACAGAGGGCTTTCATGTATTGTGAACTGAAAGGACTGTTACCAGAACAAAAAGTCTTGGTAAATTTAATGTTTACATCAATTTTGAATTAATTTACATGATGAAATACTTCAAGTTGGTTTTCTTATAGATCGATAGTATAACTACTCTCTACATTCTGAAAATCAAAAAATAAATCATGAGTGAATTATCTTTTTTGTTTGATTATGAGTGATTTATTTTTTATATATTTAGAATACAAGAGTAGTTATACTGTATATTTCATAGATATTACACTTTTCAAGATTGCAGATCCTTCCAGCTGAACCTCTTAGTATCATTACTCGTAGATTTATACGCGTGGAATGAAATATACAAATAAAAAAAATTATATATAAGAAATTTTGAAAGTCTATATAATAAACAGTATAACTAAATCATACATTTTGAATATCAAAATAAGACCACTTGTGACCGAATACGCATTAATGATTAAACTCGTGGACGGAACAAGTTCTGCCCACTCGTTTAATCCTTATGCGTACTTCGGTCACTTGTGGTCTTATTTTGATATTCAAAATCTACGATTAGTTATACTATATTTCTTTTACTCAGAAATCCTGATCTACCACAGGTAATAATTATATGTTTTGTTTTGCAATATCAGCCTCAAGTATTGTCAATTCTATTGCAAGGGCCTGGGTGACTCAATGGGTTAGGTAGTTGGATTGCCTGACAACTCATACAAGCCTATCACCAATACAGCGTGAGTTCATGCCCGGCTTTGTAAATTACAAAAAAGGGTGCACTCGACTCGCAGCCACAAGTGATAAAGTTTACCAGTTGCTTGCCCATGGTCGGTGGTTGTCTCCGGGTACTCCGGCTTCTTCCACCACTAAAAACTGGTCGCCATCTTATAGCTGAAATATTGCTGAAAGTGGCATTAAATACCAAAAATAAACAAATCAAATCACTTCTATGCAATATTAATATCCATTTTTGCCGATTTTTACATTTATATTAGCTTTAAGCACAGGGGCTTGTTACGATTTTGTTTATCCCTCAACTACTCTAAAAAACCACAAGGGAGGAATCTCAAATGTCACATTTTTTCAAAATAGTTTTGTGTTGGTGTCTTGACCTAATTCGCCATATATGTTTTGGAAATTGGTAAATAGCTTTAAAATGATGAAATAAAGGTAAATATTTCACATTAAACAGCTTATCGTACCAATTTTCGCCTTTTGAGAACGAAAATTACCATCGATTTATTATTTCCTTGCAAGCAAATAATTTGACCTCGCTTTCTCCGTATGCAACTGACCTTACTAGTGACAGGTAAAAACAAATAATTTGTATTTTGTCGCTTATTAACTGCAAACTAGCATGGTTCTTTGTCCGTTATTAATGCCGACTAAAAGCAGATTCACAGAAAATAAGAAATAAGTGCATTGTTGTACTGATTTAATGACGATTCGGCAAACCCCGTAAACAATGCCAATAATTAATAAGATGGCGTCCATTTCTTGATCGATCTCAAAACATGAGCAGTTGCACCTTTTTCCCCCGATGTGCGTACATTTCATAACATTTATAAGTTACAGAAACACGTATTATTAAGGCATCAATCATATCTGATAGTTTTTATGGGTAGCAAAAATTTACGATTTTGGCAGATAATGCCCCTTTAATAAATATATTTTTGATATTTCGATTCCATTTTGTCATCATTTTTACCTATCTGCAACTTTAAAGCAGTGCTTCACAGAATTTGCTGTCTGCAGGACTACCTTCCATCATGTTGACATGTCAGTACAAAGCCCAATTCCTACGTGCGATTTGATTGGTCGATTATTTTTAGGGTCAGGATTGCAAAGAATGTGTTGATTTTCAAACCTGACCCTAAAAATAACCGACCAATCAAATCACACGTAGGAATTCAGCCTTGCACTGACATGTCAACATGATGGAAGGTAGTCCTGCAGACTGCAAATTCTGTGAAGCATTGCTTTAAAGTTGCAGATAGGTAAAAATGATGACAAAAAGGAATCGAAATATCAAAAATATATTTATTAAGCTTCAAATGGATACCAATATTATGGCGAATCAGGTCAAGACACCAATACAAAACTATTTTGAAAAAGTGTTGTATGAAAATTTGACATTTGAGATTCTTCCCTTGTGGTTTTTTAGAGTAGTCGAGGGATAAAAAAAATCGTAACAAGCCCCTGTGCTTTAAGAGCTTGGTTTGATTAACAGTTTTTTTATGTCAAGTGATCGGGATTTTTAAACAGACTTACAAACAATAAATCAGTTTAAAAAGAGGCATAGAATACATCCCATCTGTAGGAATAGTTGTTTGTACATTCATCCAACACAAATCAGTGAAATTCTCTTTTTATCCCCGCAGAGGAGAATATTAGTTTTATTTCAATACCATACGGTTTCCTCTGTGGTTTGGGGGAGGGTGTCAAGTGAGCGCTCAATTTTTCTTTGGCTTAGTCAAATGAATCATTTTGAATATCTAGCTAAACTTTGCATAGTTAACCAAAAATAGTGCTTAATTCTACTTGCTTGAATCATGTGATATGCAGATGCAAGTGTGCACAAATCTGGTATATGGGATTCAAGTCCTAGTGGTACAAATATTGATATGAAATGTAATGGAAGAAAATTAAAAAATAACCTAAAATGGAAATGCAATTGTATTCTACATGTAGCAGCATTGTGATATAAGTTCAGGTTGGAGTTGTATTTAGTGCATTATTGACAAGGATATGTTCTCAATTTACAGGTTGCTTCAGGTGGCGTGGCCAGTAATATGTATTACAGACAAGGATATGTTCTCAATTTACAGGTTGCTTCAGGTGGCGTGGCCAGTAATATGTATTACAGACAAGGATATGTTCTCAATTTACAGGTTGCTTCAGGTGGTGTGGCCAGTAATATGTATTACAGACAAGGATATGTTCTCAATTTACAGGTTGCTTCAGGTGGCGTGGCCAGTAATATGTATTACAGACAAGGATATGTTCTCAATTTACAGGTTGCTTCAGGTGGCGTGGCCAGTAATATGTATTACAGACAAGGATATGTTCTCAATTTACAGGTTGCTTCAGGTGGTGTGGCCAGTAATATGTATTACAGACAAGGGTATGTTCTCAATTTACAGGTTGCTTCAGGTGGTGTGGCCAGTAATATGTATTACAGACAAGGATATGTTCTCAATTTACAGGTTGCTTCAGGTGGTGTGGCCAGTAATATGTATTACAGACAAGGATATGTTCTCAATTTACAGGTTGCTTCAGGTGGCGTGGCCAGTAATATGTATTACAGACAAGGATATGTTCTCAATTTACAGGTTGCTTCAGGTGGCGTGGCCAGTAATATGTATTACAGACAAGGATATGTTCTCAATTTACAGGTTGCTTCAGGTGGCGTGGCCAGTAATATGTATTACAGACAAGGATATGTTCTCAATTTACAGGTTGCTTCAGGTGGCGTGGCCAGTAATATGTATTACAGACAAGGATATGTTCTCAATTTACAGGTTGCTTCAGGTGGCGTGGCCAGTAATATGTATTACAGACAAGGATATGTTCTCAATTTACAGGTTGCTTCAGGTGGCGTGGCCAGTAATATGTATTACAGACAAGGATATGTTCTCAATTTACAGGTTGCTTCAGGTGGCGTGGCCAGTAATATGTATTACAGACAAGGATATGTTCTCAATTTACAGGTTGCTTCAGGTGGCGTGGCCAGTAATATGTATTACAGACAAGGATATGTTCTCAATTTACAGGTTGCTTCAGGTGGCGTGGCCAGTAATATGTATTACAGACAAGGATATGTTCTCAATTTACAGGTTGCTTCAGGTGGCGTGGCCAGTAATATGTATTACAGACAAGGATATGTTCTCAATTTACAGGTTGCTTCAGGTGGCATGGCCAGTAATATGTATTACAGACAAGGATATGTTCTCAATTTACAGGTTGCTTCAGGTGGTGTGGCCAGTAATATGTATTACAGACAAGGATATGTTCTCAATTTACAGGTTGCTTCAGGTGGTGTGGCCAGTAATATGTATTACAGACAAGGATATGTTCTCAATTTACAGGGCCAGTAATATGTATTACAGACAAGGATATGTTCTCAATTTACAGGTTGCTTCAGGTGGTGTGGCCAGTAATATGTATTACAGACAAGGATATGTTCTCAATTTACAGGTTGCTTCAGGTGGTGTGGCCAGTAATATGTATTACAGACAAGGATATGTTCTCAATTTACAGGTTGCTTCAGGTGGTGTGGCCAGTAATATGTATTACAGACAAGGATATGTTCTCAATTTACAGGTTGCTTCAGGTGGTGTGGCCAGTAATATGTATTACAGACAAGGATATGTTCTCAATTTACAGGTTGCTTCAGGTGGTGTGGCCAGTAATATGTATTACAGACAAGGATATGTTCTCAATTTACAGGTTGCTTCAGGTGGTATGGCCAGTAATATGTATTACAGACAAGGATATGTTCTCAATTTACAGGTTGCTTCAGGTGGTGTGGCCAGTAATATGTATTACAGACAAGGATATGTTCTCAATTTAAAGGTTGCTTCAGGTGGTGTGGCCAGTAATATGTATTACAGACAAGGATATGTTCTCAATTTACAGGTTGCTTCAGGTGGTGTGGCCAGTAATATGTATTACAGACAAGGATATGTTCTCAATTTACAGGTTGCTTCAGGTGGCGTGGCCAGTAATATGTATTACAGACAAGGATATGTTCTCAATTTACAGGTTGCTTCAGGTGGCGTGGCCAGTAATATGTATTACAGACAAGGATATGTTCTCAATTTACAGGTTGCTTCAGGTGGTGTGGCCAGTAATATGTATTACAGACAAGGATATGTTCTCAATTTGCAGGTTGCTTCAGGTGGTGTGGCCAGTAATATGTATTACAGACAAGGATATGTTCTCAATTTACAGGTTGCTTCAGGTGGTGTGGCCAGTAATATGTATTACAGACAAGGATATGTTCTCAATTTACAGGTTGCTTCAGGTGGTGTGGCCAGTAATATGTATTACAGACAAGGATATGTTCTCAATTTGCAGGTTGCTTCAGGTGGTGTGGCCAGTAATATGTATTACAGACAAGGATATGTTCTCAATTTACAGGTTGCTTCAGGTGGCGTGGCCAGTAATATGTATTACAGACAAGGATATGTTCTCAATTTACAGGTTGCTTCAGGTGGCGTGGCCAGTAATATGTATTACAGACAAGGATATGTTCTCAATTTACAGGTTGCTTCAGGTGGCGTGGCCAGTAATATGTATTACAGACAAGGATATGTTCTCAATTTACAGGTTGCTTCAGGTGGCGTGGCCAGTAATATGTATTACAGACAAGGATATGTTCTCAATTTACAGGTTGCTTCAGGTGGTGTGGCCAGTAATATGTATTACAGACAAGGATATGTTCTCAATTTACAGGTTGCTTCAGGTGGCGTGGCCAGTAATATGTATTACAGACAAGGATATGTTCTCAATTTACAGGTTGCTTCAGGTGGTGTGGCCAGTAATATGTATTACAGACAAGGATATGTTCTCAATTTACAGGTTGCTTCAGGTGGTGTGGCCAGTAATATGTATTACAGACAAGGATTAACACAAGTTTGTGATATGTTCTCATGTCAACTTATATGCCCTCCTCCACATCTGTGTACAGATAATGGTATTATGATAGCATGGTACGTAGAACCTAACAAGAGGCTCACCTGAACCAAGGTATCGCTCTATCTGATATTCATATAGTATGTGTTCAAGTGCTATATTTTAATAAAAATTATTTTACTCATTTTCACAACGGGTCTCATGTTAAACTTTAATTCATTGAAACGCCTCGTTTGAACCCCACTCATGGCGAGGTGTACTTGATACAACATTATGTGATAAAGTTTGTCACAGATTTTCTCTGGGTACTCCAGTTTCTTCCACCAATAAAACTGACTGTCACGATATAACTGAAATATTGTTGAAAGTGATGTTAAACACCATAACCCTAACCCCTGAAAAAGTTGTAGGGGGTATACTGGTTTCACCATGTCCATCCGTCCGTCTGTCCATCTGTAGACAAATCATATGTCATACGATAACTTGAGTTGTGTTTCTTAGAATCTTTTAAAATTTTATCAGCTGTTTACTGGTGAAAAGAGGAGGATCCCTTTCATTTTTGACGATTTTCACTTTTGCCATTCCAGAATTATTGGACTTGATATGACGGAAAATAGGATTTTTACCCTATGTCGTATGATAACTTGTAGTGTTTCTCAGAATGTTTTGAAATTTTATCAGCAGCTTACCGTTGAAGAGAGGAGGATCCCTTTCATTTTTGACGATTTTCACTTTTGCCGTTCCAGAGTTATTGGACTTGATATGACGGAAAATAGGATTTTTACCCTATGTCGTATGATGACTTGAGTAGTGTTTCTCAGAATGTTTTGAAATTTTATCAGCAACTTACCGGTGAAGAGAGGAGGATCCCTTTCATTTTTGACGATTTTCACTTTTGCTGTTCCAGAGTTATTGGACTTGATATGACGGAAAATAGGATTTTTATGCTATGTTGTATGATATCTTAAGCAGTGTTTCTCAGAACGTTTTGAAATTTTATCAGCAGCTTACCGGTGAAGAGAGGAGGGTCTCTTTCATTTTTGGTCAGAACAATCAGTAATGTTTTGGTTATGGAAATAGGTTGGACAGATGTGGGGAGCAGGGAGTATATCTTAGTGAGCTGTGCTCACAATAATACTGGTTTCAAATGGTAAGAGCTACAACAAGTCTGTTGGAACACTCTAGAAATGAATTCAATTGGGGGGAAAATGTTTACAAATTTGACTTAAATTTTTTTTTTAAGTTATGTTAGATGTTGGTCCCTTTTGGCATTCTTTTGACCTTTTTTTCTTGGAAACCCTAAGAGCTAGGTCAAATCTGTTTAGAAAATGCAGACAAAAAAATTCACAAGGGAAAAACCATATCAATATCAGATTAATATAAAATTTTAACATTTTGGGTGTATCGGCCCAATTTTGACCCCTTATATTCTCTTCCATAATATAACCGATATATTGTTGAAAGTTGCATGATGAACTGCCCCTAACACCAACCCTAATCCTATTATGATGTAGTATTAATGACTTTAACAGCATCTTTTCTACCCCATTTATATACTACAGGCAACATTGAGGATTTTAGGATCACTAAATGCAATGTTTTCTGTGGCAATAGTTTTTTTTTATTTTACTTTATGTCATACAGAATATGAGTGATATGTAGTTTAACATCAATTCAGCAATTTTTCAGCTATATCATGGTGAGAAAATGTTAATTTTCAATGAGATGATGACCAGATCTGCTTTGTACTAGACCAACACGCTTAGTTGGATTTTTTTCCGTGGATAGACATGTCGCCCCACTCTGTCACATTAGCCTGATTCTGAGCCAACCAAGTCTTTGCTCTTTCTCCTTAATGCTTATATTATACAGAAATGTTTTTCTTTAATTGAATTAAATACAACGGAGGCACATTTTATCAGAATTTCCTAATTAAGACTTGCAAAATGATATATGTATACCATGTGTGATACACATCTTAAACATACATTGATATGTCTTACCATAAAACAATCAACAGCCAGTTCGATATTTTTTTATATATTTTCTATTTTGTATCAATAATATTAAAAACTGGTACCGGTTAAAAAAATAACAGAATCTGACTGATATGTGCAGTATAATCTTTGGATTATCAAATTGGTTAGCTCCTGGGTTCACACCCTTTTTTTTGTGGGATCCGTGTTGCTCATCTTTTTAGTTTTCTGTGTTGTGTTTTATTTAGCTTTTTTATTTTGTTTGTCTTCGTCCTGTGTCTTGTGTGCCCAATGTTGCCAGTGTCTCTGAATTGTCTTCGTCCTGTGTCTTGTGTGCCCAATGTTGCCAGTGTCTCTGAATTGTCTTCGTCCTGTGTCTTGTGTGCCCAATGTTGCCAGTGTCTCTGAATTGTCTTCGTCCTGTGTCTTGTGTGCCCAATGTTGCCAGTGTCTCTGAATTGTCCATTCTTGATTGGCCCTTTGGTTTTCTCTAATGTTTATTTCCAAAACATCACTCTGGCTTTATCTGAATGTGAAGATATTGCTGACTAGACACTTAATTTTGTACCCACTATGGTAGATCCATGTTTGAAATTAAAAACAAAATCTGAGATAAAAATATCATTAGTACATCAAGTTTATCATTTTTCAGGAATGGCATGGAAAAACTTTTAACTGGTAAAGGAATAGCAGAGGATCCCATGTCTTTACGTTACACACCTAAGTAAGTTGATATTACACAATTTGTATATGACTTCGGTATTAAAGTCAAGCTTGCCCTAATAGCTGCCTTAAATTACCGGTTACCTCCTGTAAACGACCAGTTTAAAACCATCCCTACCTGATTTACATGTTATTTTAACTCAAGGTAATCCGTCACCTCTGACACTAATACGGTCAGCAATCAGATTTTCCAGCATTACTTTTATCTATTGTTGGCAAGATTTACCTCCCTTACTCAAAGTTTATCCCATCGTATCAGTATTTAATGGTAAATTTTCATTTTAGACTCATTGGTAATTTTAACTTTCAAGTTGTTTTCAATACACGATGCTATCTAATCATTGAATGATGGTACTGATTAGCAGTAGTAATTGTAGCACTGCAGCATTACAGTGTGACTGCAATTTTCCAATTAATATACCTTCTGGTAACAGTAAAACACGAATCCTTACATACCGGAACTGACCAAATGGATCAACTTATTTTAAATAAACGGTCACTTGTCTTACCCAAACAATGACAAACTTTATCACATAAAGTTATATTAAATACACCTCACCATCAAAGACCCGCCAATGACAAACTTTATCACATAAAAATATGTATCAAGTATACCTCCCTGTCGAACACCCGCAAAGGACAAACTTTATCACATGAAAATTTGTATCAAGTATACCTCGCCATCGAAGACCCGCCAATGATAAACTTTATTTTATAAAGTTGTATCGAGTACACCTGGCCAACAAAGACCAACCAATTACAAACTTTATTATATAAAGTTGTATTAAATATGCTTTTCCGGAGAAGACGAACCAATGACAATCTTTATTACATAAAGTTGTATCAAGTACACCTCGTCACAGGTTTATTTATAGTAATGGATTTACATCACAATGTAATAGATGTGTAGAGATATTTATGTTTTGTGTCATTTTTCAGATCTCCGATTGGAGAAGATATTAGGGATGATGTAGTAAAGGCTAATATTAGATTACCAAAACTTAAACTGAAGAGCTGACAGACCAGTCTTCCTCCGGGAGTTGATTGACCAGTTTTCCTCCAAGAACTGAGCGGATGGACCAGTTTTCCTCCGAGAGCTGACTGACCTGTTTTCCATGGAGAGCTGACAGATCAGTTTTCTCCAGGACAAAGACTTCAATATTGCTGCATATATTAATGGTTGAATGGAATACAATGCTAGTTCTCACTTTAACATATCATTACACAATTCCATTGATAATCCATCAAATCATGTGAAAATGTCTTTCATAATTTATATAAACATGAGAAATTCACTAATAATTATGTCTCCCCTTCGAACGAAGAGAGACATATTGTTTTAGTCTTGATTTTTTCTTCTGCTTCCGCTTCTTCTGCTTCTTCTCAGCGAAGCTTGTCCGGACCATAACTTTTTTGTCTTTCCAGATAAGTCAATTATATTTGGTACATGGGTGCATGACCATAAGGCGGTGTGTCGCATAATGTAATGACCTTCGTGGGACCTTGACCTTTGACCTTAAGGTCAAATAATTGTTTTTTAAATAGTATTTTCTTGTCCGGGCCATAACATTTTTGTCTTTCGAGATAGGTCAATGATATTTGGTATGTGGGTGCATGACCATAAGGTGGTGTGTCGCGTACCGTTATGACCTTCGTGTGACCTCGACATTTGACCTCAAGGTCAAATAATTGTTTCTTAAATAGTATCATTCAATGTGTAACTTATTGTTGTACAGATGGCCGCATTAAGGGGAGACATAAGTTTTAGGTATCTAAAACAGTTCTTCCTAATTATTTCACTGTTATATCTTATTATAGTGTTCCTCCTCTTTGTAAACCAACCCCTTCTGCAGTGGAAAAAGTGGCCTTATAAGAGGGGTGGCCTCTCTTGAGGGGGACAGTGATATTTTAATATGCTCCATTAACATCAGCCACAAACTAGATCTACCTGTCACCAAGGTAAAGGTCAGACAATTTGTTCAATTCTTTAGGTACTTTTCCCTTTACTGCCTGTAAAGTTAGAGGTAAATTCAGACAATTTATTTGATTCTCTTGAGACTTTTTCTCAAGAAGAACAGACAACACAATGGCCAAAAGAAAAAGGACAAAAGGACAAACAACGATCTACAAAAATACACATAAAAGTAAAGATCAAGTTACACGAATGCCACTAAAACCCGGGGGTGAACTCAGGAACTCGAAAAGGGAAGCAGTTCCTGCTCCACTAGTGGCACCTGTCGTGTTAATCTAGTTACAAACCCGGTAACAAGTCATGAATGAGGAAATGACCGGGAAGTGCTTACGACAAGCGGAACATAAGGTTCACCTTCGGCATAAGGTTAAATAGTTTTGTGTGATGTTAATGGACCATAGCATATCTAACATGTATAGGAGAGTGTTGTGATTCCTTACTTAATACTAGTTAAACCCCTCCACATTAATGTGCTTGCCCCAAGCCACGACCTGCATTTCCAATGGAAAATGCTCTGGTATTTTTTGTGTTCAATGATTTTAGATGAGAGGTGGTTTTGTTGATGTTCTTGGAATTGTTGACAATCACTGTTTAAAGTTTCTCTTCAAAATATAAGACTACATCAGTGGTGTAATGGTAAGCGTGCTCACCTCGAGTGAGATAGATGGTGTTTTCAACACTGGTCAGTTCAAACTAAAGTCTTTATAATTGGTATATGTTGTTTCTTTGCTACACATGCAACATTAAGGAGAAACAGTAAACACCAGTTGGCTCCGGATCAGGATAATGTATCCCGAGTGAATCGACATGTCTATCCGTGGATTGTGAGCTAGCACTATAAAAATCCAACTATTCATGTTGGTCTAATACAAAGCAGACATCTTCTCGCCATAATACAGCTGAAAAATTGCTAATTTGATGTTAAACAACTATCACTTATAATTTAATTTTAATCAGATTCTGGTTCATTACTGATTGACAGTGACTTTCAATTCCCTCTAATCAGATCGGCTGCCTTCTCTGCAATCATTACTACAGGAGTGTGTGTGTTACCAGATACAATGTTTCTCATCACAGAGGCATCAACTACTCTCAAACCAGATATTCCTTTTACCCTAAAACGAAAAATATTAAATGTTATTATCTTCTTTGATCTATTCTTGTAAACAGAAGAATGGCATCGGTTGTGTAATGGTTGGCGTGCTCACCTGGAGTGTGGTAGATTGTGGGTTCGAGCCCCAATCGGGTCAAACCAAAGACTATAAAATTGGTATTTATTGCTTCTAAGCTAGGCACGCAGCATTAATTATAAGGAGAAAGAGCAAAGACTGGTTGGCTTGGAATCAGGATAATGTGTCCCAGTTGGGTAATATGTCTATCCGCAAACTGTTGTGTCATTGAGCTAGCCACTACAAAAATCAAACAAGCGTGTTGGCCATGCATGGTCTAGCACAAAGTGGACCTAATCATCATTTGAAATTTCATTGAAAATTAAATTGTTCTCGCCATGATATAGCAGAAAAATTGCAGAGTTGGCGGTACACAACAATCACTCAATCACAAGTAAACACTGTAAACACAAGTATCTTCAACTGATACTAGCTTAGTCATTTGGTACATGGTATGGAATTAAATAAAGTTTTTTTTAATAGAAATTTGGCATTGTTTTTTTTTTCTTAATGCAGAGTGATAATTCAACTTCAAATCTTTTACATGCAAAGAGTGGCATTCTCCAAAAGTGAGGCAATCATTTATGTCCTGCCCTTAGGAAGACTTTGTATATTTTATTCCTCCCGTACAACCAGCAAGCACCCTTTAAACTGGTTAAATCGAAGCCCCTGTTCACAGTAGTTGAATCCTCTTTTCATAATGGTCTAAGCCCCTTTTCACAGTGGTTGAATCCCCTTTTCATAATGGTTGAAGCCCCTTTTCATAGTGATTAAAGTCCCTTTTCATAATGGTTTAAGCCCCTTTTCACAGTGGTTGAAGCCCCTTTTCATAATGGTTGAATCCCCTTTTCATAATGGTTTAAGCCCCTTTTCACAGTGGTTGAATCCCCTTTTCATAATGGTTTAAGCCCCTTTTCACAGTGGTTGAATCCCCTTTTCATAATGGTTGAAGCCCCTTTTCACAGTGGTTGAATCTCCTTTTCATAATGGTTGAAGCCCCTTTTCACAGTGGTTGAATCCCCTTTTCATAATGGTTGAAGCCCCTTTTCATTGTGATTAAAGTCCCTTTTCATATTGGTTGAAGCCCCTTTTCACAGTAGTTTAATTCCCTTTTCACAGTGGTTGAATCCCCTTTTCATAATGGTTTAAGCCCCTTTTCACAGTGGTTGAATCCCCTTTTCATAATGGTTGAAGCCCCTTTTCACAGTAGTTGAATTCCCTTTTCATATTGGTTGAAGCCCCTTTTCGCAGTGGTTGAATCCCCTTTTCATAGTGATTGAATCCCCTTTTCATAATGGTTTAAGCCCCTTTTCACAGTGGTTGAATCCCCTTTTCATAATAGTTGAAGCCCCTTTTCATATTGGTTGAAGCCCCCATTCACAGTGGTTGTAGTCCACAGTGGAGGAATTATTCTATGCATCTGGTCATGGGGAAAAATGAACAATAATAATTGTATTTAGATTGCTTTCCTATACACTATACCTTAAAGTTGGATCAACAACCGTAGTTGGATCATCTATAGAGCCCATTCTACAAGTACCAGAATAGTGAAAGCAGGAAGATGCCAGCTGTCGTACATAACATGACCAGTAGGCGTCACTATCAAACACAACATCATCACATAAACCAGGATAATCTCTTGGTATCAATGTTGTGTTAATTCCTTGCATGGCTTTACTACTAGCTAAACTCTGAACAACCCTGGCAGCTGTATATATATAGATATATAATATAATGTAAGATAATGGTACATTGGTTGAATATATATATATATAACTCCAGGCTTTGTGGTCATAAAATTTTGATTAACATTTTTGTCCTTGTTCTAAAAAAAACAGCCAATCAGAATATGGTATGCAAAATATCCAGTATTCTGATTGGAGTACAAAGTACAAAACTCATACTCAAAGGTTTCAGTATGACCATAAAGACAGTCTTTATATTATTTAGTTGTAATCCATCAAATGTAGGGATGAGTACATGTAGTATCTGTAGTGGAGGTATTAGCCATGACTACAAAATACAACAAAAAGGAATATCAACCTAATTTATGTAACGGTATTTTAACCCCACTTTCAACAATAATATACAGCTATGATTTCTCCAGAGAAACCCACATTACCTTTCAAAAGTCAGTGACAAACTTTGTCACATGAAGTTATTTCAAGTGCAACTCGGGTCAGCAGGTATAGAACTCAAAATTTTAATGGCACTTATTGAATAGGTAAATGTACATCCAACTATAACATTTAGAATTGTTTTACATCAACATAAATAACATTCATAATTGTGTTGATTCTTTTATTTATAATTTCTCCCATTATAAAACTGAAAATTGTCTTCTAATCTTGTCTGAAGTTTCTATCAAATTTATAAAGTAGTCTTCTACCTACTATCATTACTTTACAGAAGAAGAAAATGCTACAATTCTGAATTAATGGGAAGAAAATCAATTGAAATACAGTCAAACCTGCCCATGCGGTCACCTGTATTAAAAGGTCACCTTTTTCTTGTCCTGTCAGAATTTGTTATATGAATTGAACCTCTTTTAAAAGGTCACCTGTCTTAAGAGACTTATTTTTCCCAAAAGTGACCTCTGAATACATGTCTGACTGTGTGTCTCTACCTCTAACAAGTCCATCAACATCCTCATGATGATACAGGTAATTTGGGTCAATAAGAGGATACTCCATTGGGTCCTTGCTCTTTAAACGAATTGTGCCTCTACTCTTTGGGTGTAGATAAGTAGGAATAAATCTAATACCATTGGATGAGGCATCAGCTACCATTTGATGTAAAATCTTTCAAGAAAAAAAGAACTTGTAAAAGTAGTAGTTTTTTATAGTGTTTTTGAGGTGTTGTACTAGCATATATAACCATCTGAATAAGAGTGGGAATAAAAAAGAAAGTCATTTTTTTTAAGTTATACAACTGCTTTACTTCTCAATGAATTTGCAATCTTTGAAGTGTTCAATATAATTCATTTGTGTTTGTTTGTGTATAGTGGTGTCCAACACATATTGTGTTGGGGGGGGGGGGGGGGGGGGTTTGCTTGTTTTCGTCACCTATGTTGCCAGTTTCTCTGAGTTATCCATTTTTGATTGCTCCTTCGGTATTCTCTAACGTTTATTTAAACAGTCCATATTTTTTTTACAGTTTACATTTTATAAAAAGCAATTTTAATACTTTTCTTTTCACACAGAATTTTATAAATATTCTATGAGATATTGAAATTTTAAATGTTAATGTTGACTCTCAATGGAAAACTGGTCTTTTTGCCAACCGAACAAGCAAGGTCATGTCACCTTAAGACATCACAGCAAATAAAAGCCTCGCTGGTTTTCCCGCCAGAACTATCGTTCTTTGACAGGAAAACGTCAGAGGCACTCGGAACGCATCACTTGCAGGCGACCCAATCGGCAAACCTCGGGTGAGTCCGCTTCGCTTCCTCAATACCTCGGCTGTAATGCGGTATTTGATATGCGTCTTCGCGTCACATTTCTTCGCCGGAAGACCGTATCACTTCAATCAAACATTGCGCACCGCGAATAAGTTCTGAAATGGCGACAATAGATGAGTGTATAGAGTTTGCTTTGAAAAATATTGGTCTTTGATGAAGGTACGGAATCAGCCGAAGTTGCGACGAGTGGCAGGCGACGCGACCGTTACAAAATTTCAAAAACACTTTATCTTGGTTCATAAATGAACGTAGAAATGTTGGTTTAAGGGACATATTTCTAATTGGCCAGATTGTTTTCTCTTGGATATTGATCTTGAATCTCTATGTTGTGGATGTGGTTTTTAAATGTCTGAGACAACGTTCCAATGGACTTAAAATATGTTTGCCAGCAGTATTTTACATGTATGTATTTTCTTGGTTTCATTCGGTATAATAAAACATTTATAGCATGCGGGTTCAGGAAATATGAAAATTTATTCACCCACGAGTATCATATTCCCCTATAGTATGTCCTTCGATTTTCTTAATACCAATTTCGTATTCATGATTATATATGAGGAGCAATTATATATTTATTAAATATTGAAAATATAGCATAACACTTATGCTCGACTGCCGCCTGCTTTGAGGTGAACTCAGTAAACTTTATATGTGTAAAGATTTTAGATAGCATTCAATTATAAACTCCCCTCTTAAAGTATTATATAATATATGTGTTAGAAATAAGAATAAGAAACTGATTGCATAAATAGATCATCTTTCAAAACTGAGTAAGTCAAGGTGAATGCGTTTTTGATTGAAGAAGAGAAATAACCTTGTTATTGATATTTTGATCTATGCCGTATGTCAACATCTCCTCATCAGGTGCAACACTAAAGAAATGTACTTCAACATCAGGGGATCCTCGAACTTTAGACTCATTTCCTGTTTGTGCGAATAAAAGTGCATCGATTCCACTTCCACTGAAAATTCCTAAAATGTAAGACACAAATAAATAAGAATGCCATCAAATTTAATTATGTTAAATTTGTTATTATTAATATATGTTGAACAGGGTAAACTGTGGAAAGAACAGGGGTAATTAACTTACTTCACAGTCTTAAGAAATGTGAAAATACCAAGAGAAGTATGAAGATATCAAAGAGGTAATCGGAGGCCTCAAGTCGATGAAGATAGAATATACAATTGTCAAACTGAAAAACAGACAAAGGGACAAACAATCATCTACAAATGAACGGAATAAAGTTTTCTACAATTGACGTACCTTGTTGCTTCAATACGTATTTCTTTTCTTCTTCACTGTCCCACAATTTGGCTTTGTTCACTGCCCAGGATACATTTGTGCTGTATGACATAAACATAAGAAGATGATCTTGTAGGTTGTTTCCTACAGGTAAGTCAGCCTCGACATCAATCTGGAGAACATATCAAAATATATATTCACATATGCTTAGAAAGAAAAGTTTGCAGATATCAAGGTGTTAAGCAGAATCCGTAAATCGAAGAAGGACAGACACTATACAATGACCAACAGACAAAGGACAACCAATAATATACAAAGCACTACCCAGCAACACGAACCCCACTATAAACCGGGAGTGAACTCAGGTGTTCCGGAAGAGTTGGCAGGTCCTGCTCCACATGTTGCACCCGTCGTGTTACTTAGATGTATCTCAAATCAAACCACCCAAAAGCAACAACCAATGTACATTAACTTCACAAATGTTGTTTATGGATAGAGAAAGTAAACAGTTTTCCATTTGACCATAAACTGTTCGTGTTATGTTTAAACTTGGACATGAACATAAAATAAAATACCAAAATACCAAATTTTTTCAGAACAGTTTAAGATCCAATAAACAAATCCTAACAAATAGTGCAGTTGAATGTGGTATGTTGAGATGCAGTCGTATAGTGGTAGTCGTGTGACAGACTGGTTTGACTGTACAATTAGTGAATAATACCACTAAAATTGTCAGTTCGATTCCTAACAACGGCGAGGTGTACTCGATATATCCTTATGTGATAAAGTTTAAATATACAGGTCCTGAATAAGGTGATTGTCATTGAAACTAAAGTTCTCCTCCCACGTGCATTAGAAAGTGTTGCTAGTCTGTTTAGGCCCTTTGCTTTTCTTGCTCCTCCCAAACAGATTTAATTTATTAGGCTTCCCATGTTGACTTTGAGTGTACCTGATGAAAGTTTTTCCAGAATATCTTCTTCTGCACTAAATTATATTTTTACGTGTCTATTGTCCCAGACTTACGGCAGATCGGTGGTTTTTTACGTGTCTATTGTCACAGACTTACGGCAGATCGGTGGTTTTTTACGTGTCTATTGTCCCAGACTTACGGCAGATCGGTGGTTTTTTACGTGTCTATTGTTCCAGACTTACGGCAGATCGGTGGTTTTTTACGTGTCTATTGTCCCAGACTTACGGCAGATCGGTGGTTTTTTACGTGTCTATTGTCCCAGACTTACGGCAGATCGGTGGTTTTTTACGTGTCTATTGTCCCAGACTTACGGCAGATCGGTGGTTTTTTACGTGTCTATTGTCCCAGACTTACGGCAGATCGGTGGTTTTTTACGTGTCTATTGTCCCAGACTTGCGGCAGATCGGTGGTTTTTTACGTGTCTATTGTCCCAGACTTACGGCAGATCGGTGTTTTTTCTCGTATACTTTTCATTTACTGCAACTATACAGTATGTGGCCAAAAGTATTGCAACATATAAAAAAATCCCTATATAATCAACCAAAACCATATTTTTTCACAAAATTATTGTGAAGTCATTTCTGGATAGATTTTAACAAATTGTACACCAAAACATTCAGAATTGTCTATATCTGGATTGTTTATTTGCTCACTATGTTTATCTGAGTGGTTTTTATTTGTACATAATTTAAACAGGATTGTTAATTTTTGGGATTTATTTTTAGTTGAAATATATAGGAAAATCAAAGTCAATTTTTATTTGTTATGCTTAAATTATGAAAAAAAAACCCACTCATATAAACATAATGAGCAAATAAACAATCAAAATATAGACAATTCTGAATGTTTTGGTGTAAAATTTGTTAAAATCTATCCAGAAATGACTTCACAATAAAAAAAAATTAAATATAGTTTTGGTTGATTATATAGGGATTTTTTTACATGTTGCAATACTTTTGGCCACATACTGTATATAACTAACCAACACGATATAAACAGAAATGTTGTTGAAAAGAGCATTAAACACCAATAACTCTGTTGTGTGAATGGTCAACTTTCAATAACCATATAATATTACTAGATAAAGAAATGCTTCCATAATTTTGACCGGAAAGCTAAATATGTAGGCTAAACAGTGATAGTTAACAATTTCACCAATATCAACAAAACGAACAATCACCTCTCACCTCAAATCATTGAACATAAAAAGACACCACCACGACATTGATGTTGGACAGTCACAAATATGTGACGGGTTAAACCGTTTAATAGAATCCCAATCAACTCTTCTTGATAATTGGGTCTCAATCTCCAACGGCAATATATAAATATATAAATATATAAACAAACGATAAAAAACAAGAACATATTCGCTTCCAATCAAAAATACCACATTTTGTATTATTAGTATTACCTTTAATTGCTCAAGATGTTCCTTTGGTCCGATTCCTGACAACATCAGAATCTGTGCCGAACCTACAGCTCCTGCTGATAGAATTACCTCCTTGTTTGCTTTAACTGACATCACCTTATCCCCTTTCTTAAATTCCACACCAACTGCACGCTTATTCTCTATTAATACCTAATAATTTAACACACACTCCATATTAATTACAATCAAACCTGCTTTAGTGACCACCTCTACTAAGCAATAACTTGTATTATGTGACCTTAATTTTTATTTCCCTTCACAGTGCATTTCATACCAATTAAACCTGTATTAAGCAACCACCTGTCTTATGTGACCATATTTGACTGTTCCCTTGGAAGGTCACATACATGTAAGACAAGTTTGACTGTATATGAAAAATATAATTATGATCGTTGATATGTTATTATGACATCTGAATCAGCCTTCTATTTAATATGAAGAACGTCAATCGAAGAAATGTTTTCTTAAATATACCAGCAAACAGGAAAAAATGTTCAGTATACTGTTTTCAGAATCTTTGGTTAAAATTCGGTCCACAGTGACAAAGTACGACACTATGTTTTAACTGATTTTCCAAATGACCACGGGTATGTTCCACTTGTCGTAAGCACTTCCCGGTTCTTTCCTCATTCATGACTTATCACCGGGTTTGTTACTAGATTAACATGACGGGTGCCACTAGTGGAGCAGGAACTGTTTACCCTTCCGGAGCTCCTGAGTTCACCCCCGGGTTTTAGTGGGGCTCGTGTTACTCGATCTTTAGTTTTATGCGTTTGTTTTGTAGATCGTTGTTTGTCCTTTTGTACTTGTTCTTTTGCCCATTGTATTGTCTGTTCTTCGATGTACGGATTCTGATTACCCCATTGGTATCTTCAAGCTCTTCTTCCAAAAACTTGCGGTAATGACTTGGAAATATGCACAATTGAAGTTCTGAGTGCTACACATCAATTGCACAAAATTTCATTTATAATACAATTACGAAGCGAAATATTGCAAGTTTCGGAAGTTGGAAGTTGACAGGGTAGTGTTAATGTTTTGAATATGTAGAATTAATTGGAAATTCGTGTCACTGGCAGTTTGGGTTCCATATGTCATTAATATAGCGCGTTTAGTTTGGCATGTGAGAGCCACTTAAAGAGCGGACGTCAAATTTCATTTCAGGGTGATAAACATCACAGCTATAACGGTGATAAACATAACAGTGACAGAGCGACAAACATGAAAGACATTAAGGTGGTAAACATCAAAGACAAAAACGTGATAAACACCAAATACATAAAAGTGATAAACATCAAAGGCATAAACGTGATAAACACCAAAGACAAAAACGTGATAAACACCAAATACATAAAAGTGATAAACATCAAAGACATAAACGTGATAAACACCAAATACATAAAAGTGATAAACATCAAATACATAAAAGTGATAAACATCAAAGGCATAAACGTGATAAACACCAAAGACAAAAACGTAATAAACACCAAATACATAAAAGTGATAAACATCAAAGGCACTATGATAAAGGTGATAAACACCAAAGACAAAAACGTAATAAACATCAAATACATAAAAGTGATAAACACCAAATACATAAAAGTGATAAACACCAAATACATAAAAGTGATAAACATCAAAGACATAAACGTGATAAACACCAAATACATAAAAGTGATAAACATCAAAGGCATCAAGGTGATAAACACCAAAGACATAAAGGTGATAAACATCAAAAACATAAAAGTGATAAACATCAAAGGCATAAAGGTGATAAACACCAAACATCTAAGGATGATAAGGATGTTACTAATTGAAGATTTCTACAATAATTTATCTCACATATCTGTATTTACCTTTGTTACAACACTGCTGGTTGTGACTTGTAAATTGTCCCTATTTAAAGCCGGTCGTAAATAACACTTAACTGTACTACATCTGGTACCTGCACGTATGTCACTTTGGGTCTCACAAAATCCTTTAAATAAAAATAGCTTAATTGGTCTGGGTAATAAACATCGAAGGATTTTTACCAACCTCTTGTATTGCCTTCACATTGTGTACTATTAACTTAATGTCGAACTTGAGAAATTAATCATATAATTTGTTGTGATGAAATTAATTAAAATTAATTTTCAAGATGGTGGTTGTTTATATAGTTTAATATCCATGTTTTAGATTCACGCGTATAAATAATGTCATCTTTGACCGACACGATATAACTGAAATATTGTTGAAAGTGGCGTTAAACACCATAAACCAAACCTCATCTTTGATTTACAGTCTTGATCCGTTCATTTTCTTTTCACGTATATCCGATCAGAGTTGTCATGGGATGGGCAAGTTGAAATGTAAGCATTTGATCAAACATCTGCTAAATGTATTTTAATTATTTGTCACATTTCGGTTTTGAAAATGTGTCATATAGCAATATCTCAACACAAAATACAAAATAAGATTGCATCTATCCCTTCCTTATGTGGCCTTGTGCAAATTAAAATTTCAATGATAATCAAATAGAAAAAACTGGTTCTCCTATGATATTATACATGATAATTGCACACCTGTCAAATTTGCTCCATTACAATCAGTGACTGCCCAACCATTTTCAGCTGCAGCTTCCTGGTACAATCTAACCAATGGAGTATCAGTCGTAGGATTTACTGTTACCGTCATTGGACCTCCGACATGATGGTACTCTGTGAAGGTACAGAAATGAAACAGCTTGTAATCATAATTGCTAAAAAGTAACTTTAACATTTAGAACTACATGCAGCTCGATCTAGTCTAAAGGAAAATACTCATTAAGGGCTGTAGAGGTAACGCCCGAGACAATACAAATGTTCATCTAGACGTAAGATTATATGGCCTTAGATGTTAAAAGATCGTAGAATATTTTACATAGGGTTTTTCATCAGATTGCAGTGCAATAGCTTAAATTTATTGTGTACATTTTAGGGGCGGTAGTGGCCGTGATCTACCTGTGCAATCAATGCCGATCACCTCTAAAGTTGTGAGTTCGAATCACGCTCATGGCGAGGTGTATTCGATACAACATTATGTGATAAAGTTTATCTGTGACTTGCAGAAGGTCGATGTTTTTCTCCACCAATAAAACTGACCGCCACGATATAACTGAAATATTGTTGAAAGTGGCGTTAAACACCATAACTCCTCTGCAATCGATCAAGCCCTTATGTTCAAGAGAACTATAGATTAACCAATGAAAACGCAGTTAGAAAATTAGTCTCGTGAGTTTGGTTAAGGAGAGTAATGGTAAATCCCGAGATAGTACTAATGTTCATTCATCTGGACAAGTGATTAGATCCATTTGTGGCAGATGTCAAAATAGCGTAGCGTATTTAACATAGGATCTTTTGTAGTAAGAGAGATTAAATTTCTATGGTACTTGATTTGTTTATATTTATATTCTTTGGTTCCCTCTTCCCTCTTGATATTGTAATTGGGCTTACATATCTATGTGGTATTTTCATTCCTTGGATATCGTTGTTATAGTGTTGTCGTCATTCATATAACAACCACAATTTAACGTAACATACCTTTATCTTGGAGTTCTGGTATTTGGACATCTTCAGACTTCATGAAATACGGTAACACATCTTTGTAACTCCACCCGGTACATCCTTCAGCGGCCCATTCATCGTAGTCGTTTGGACTACCGCGGATGTGCACCATATATTGAAGACAACTTGAACCTCCAAGAACTTTTCCAACTGGCCAATAACCTTGCTATAAACAATTATTGCTAGTTATGAAAAGAACGTTTAAACAATCACCTAGATCATCTTATCTCATTGAACAGTATCAGTATCCATAGTGCTTTTCTTAGATATATAAACTTAGGAATCTTTCTTTAGTCGCTACAAATAGTGTATATAGCGGAACTATACGAGAAATATATCCATACAAGAGGAGTATTTTCTGTAGAGTTGAAGAAAAGGAACCATGTGTACTTATACCGAACCCTAACCGATGTCGTAAAAACAAGTTAAACAATAGATAACTGTGAAATGTAGAACATCAATAAAAAAAAGAGGTGCTGTTACTTTGCTTTAATTTATGTCTAAATGTAATGTTGGATAATCTCTTATGTTGATTTACATCCATATCATTTCCTTCTTGTCCAATGAGAAACTCTACTGGGCGAGGATACAATGATCATATTCAACATAGCAACCTTCACAACATATATTCATCGAAACATTTAGTTTTATATACTAGTACTTGTAGTTAGATCGACATATAAAAATACCTGTTTGTTCAATGATAACGATGAATTTGTTTGTGGAACAGTATAATATTGCCAATCTTGATTCGAATGTTGTAGAGCTGGAGTCCAGAAAGGGACATCTATCAGAGGATTGTCCAACTCTGTTCTTCCCGCCTCCAGTAATAAAACAGATACTGGGTCTTCAGAGAGACGTGCAGCAAGTACTGACCCTGCTGTACCACCACCGACTGTCAATAATACAGGTAATAATTACAGTTCCTAGATAATGTAATTTATACTTAAAACTAAGATTATCCCCCTCATGCATGTGAGGAAATGTGACCCTAACCGATTTTGGCTGTCTTGTTTATGCCCTTTAATTGGTTTTCTTGCTCCCAAAGACTTTAAATTATTTTGCTTTCCAACCGTTTGACTTTGAGCGTGCCTGATAAAGGTTGTTCCTGAAGCGCATCGTGTGCTCTAAATTAGATATCTATGTTTTTATTACATGTAATTCATTGTATATAATTTATACTTATTTCAGTTGTATATTTCGTTTATACGGTATATAAAAAGGAAATAATTTTTAATGGGGTTTGTGTTACTCGATCTTTAATTTTATGGGTATGTTTTGTAGATCGTTGTTTGTCCTTTTGTCCCTTTTCTTTTGGCCATTGTGTTGACTGTTCTTGGATTTACGGATTCTGATTACCCCTTTGGTATCTTCAAACTCTTCTTATGCATGACGGCATGGTTAGCATGTACAAATAAATGTTGTGTAACAATCATAAATCAAATACAGGGGGTTATGGTGTTTAACGCCACTTTCAAATACATATAATCTTGAGATTATCAATATCCGTCAGTCTTCAAGATTAGGGGTGGGGGGTTAGGGTTATGGTGTTTAACGCCACTTTCAACAGTTATATCGTGACGTCTTAGAAATCAAGTCTGAGTACATGTAATTAAAATTGTTTAAGCTGGGTCTGAAATATCTCTAAGCATATAAAACGAATGTTTTGAACGAACTGAGAAAAGAAGTCTGCGGTTGCCATGTTATGGTTTTGTCTACAATATCTAAACTCTGGAAATTTTGAAATTACGACAAGTCTGTTATAGCTCGGGAAATTCTTTATTAAATAACGACAAGTCTATTATGGCTAGGGAAATTCTGAAATTACGACAAGTCTGTTATAGCTCATGAAATTCTGATATTAGGACAAATCTGTTATATAGCTCGGGAAATTCTGAAATTACGACAAGTCTGTTATAGCTCGGGAAATTCTGAAATTACGACAAGTCTGTTGTAGTTCGGGAAATTCTTTATTAAATAACGACAAGTCTGTTATAGCTAGGGAATTTTTTTGTTAAATAACGACAAGTCTGATTTTATAGCTCGGGAAATTCTTTATTAAATAACGACAAGTCTGTTATAGCTTGGGAAATTCTGAAATTACGACAAGTCTGTTATAGCTCGGGAAATTCTGAAATTACGACAACGGTCTGTTATAGCTCGGGAAATTCTGATATTACGACAAATCTGTTATTCAGCACGGGAAATTCTGAAATTACGACAAGTCTGTTATAGTTCGGGAAATTCTGATATTACGACAAATCTTAATATAGCTCAGAAAAATCTGAAATTACGACAAGTCTGTTGTAGTTCGGGAAATTCTGATATTACGACAAATCTTAATATAGCTCAGAAAAATCTGAAATTACGACAAGTCTGTTGTAGTTCGGAAAATTCTGAATTTACGACAAGTCTGTGATAGCTCGGGAAATTCTTTATTAAATAACGACAAGTCTGTTATAGCTAGCCTAGGGGAATTCTTTATTAAATAACGACAAGTCTGTGATAGCTCTGGAAATTCTGAAATTACGACAAGTCTGTTATAGCTCGGGAAAATAGGACAAGTCTGTTATAGTTCATTTTTGATATTTCATCGCTTGAAAAGCTGCAATGGAAGTGTTGCTTAAAAAATTGTAAGAGAAAACTGTGCTTATTGGAACCGAGAGTACGCCCATCAGTCCCCAAATAGCTTACTGTATGCTGCAACGTACCAATGACATAATCGTACGATTCGTTAACAGGTACATCAAATATTCTTTCAGCGTTCAATTCGATTCTGCAAATTGTTGTTACGACAAATAGGATGGCAATCATGGCGGACATATTGCTACAAGAGACATTTACACGAATAAAATGATGGAACATTCAAATCGAGTATATTGTGAACATTAAAATAAAATGAAAAACATACAATACAACACCGTCAGAACAGTTCCGAAATACAATCGCAAAGGCTTAGAAACAGTGGGAAATCGATACCCGTAACACACATATACATGACCACCCATTTTAGCCGCATATCCAGAAATTGATGGTACTTTCCTCATAAATATTCATCATATTTAAATTAGATTTTGATCACGTGACTGCAGTTTCAAGCTTGGTGGATCGTTTATTAGATTTGTCAAAAAATAGCCTACAGAACGGAAATTCAATGTGTCCGTCAATGATTCGAAAATTAAAAGTTATTGTTTATTTCCGCAAAGTTTTTCTTCTGTCAAAATTCAAATATTTTTGTTTTGTAACGATTTTAGACATGTCCTTGATATCGCGATCATGCAAAAATGATCATATTATATTTAATGTGGGAACCTCGAGTTTAGAAGCTAGAAATATAAGGTTAGTCAATATAATTACATTATAATTTCAGAAAATATGTCGCCAAATGTCATTCATTGTTAAATTTTGTGTCACACGCCACCAGTTTCATGTATTTCAGACATTTTTACATAGACTCTTAAGGCCAAAAAAGGGTTTGTCTATTCGGATTTTCATTTAGTCCAGGAACCTCGAATATTTAATTGTTTTCATTAATTTTTATTTCATGATTTCATTTAATTCAGCTTGATTCAATGTATCATTTTCAAGTTCAGAAAATGACACGCATGCAATTATGAATGATATCGTCTATGCATAGATCATATGAAAATTGCAAACGTCCCGGCGTCGCCATCTTAGATATGCAAATGAGCAAAGTACCCATCATTTCTGACTGTGGGCTGGCTTGGTACAGACACTTATAAACAGTGGTAGGGTTAAACTAGTTTTATGGATCTAAACGCGATGCTGCCATGCAAGTGTTTCCACATGTAAGTAAAATGTAGCTCTCACTTATAACTGAGTGAGCAGCGATGTGGTAACTTAGTCTAAATCTTGATCTTTATGCACAATATCATTTATTCTTTGTGGCGCTCAAGTTGTCACATTTCATAAAAAGGTTTAAATACTATCCCAGCTAGCACACTACGTATTCACAACGTTGCAGTTTGGTTGCTGTTTGGTCAAGTCCCTTTCTTACGTGAAAATTACGTTGCCACAACGTAATTTAGATACGTGATATGCAAGTCGTTGTGACAACGTATGTTCCAACGTTTTTGTTACGTACGGATATGGTCTTGATGCTAACGTAAAAGCTCAAACGTAATGTGTACGTCCTGGTAACGTATTCAGAATACGTTATATCCAAGACGTTGTGACAACGTACTTTCCAACGTCTTTGTTACGTACAGATATGGCCTTGATGCTAACGTAAAAACTCAAACGTAATTATTACGTCCTGGTAACGTATTCAGAATACGTTATATGCAAGTCGTTGTGACACTGTAGTTTGAACGTTTTTGTTACGTACGGATATGGTCTTGATGCTAATGTAAAAGCTCAAACGTAATGTGTACGTCCTGGTAACGTATTCAGAATACGTTATATCCAAGACGTTGTGACAACGTACTTTCCAACGTCTTTGTTACGTACGGATATAGCCTTGATGCTAACGTAAAAACTCGAACGTAATTATTACGTCCTGGTAACGTATTCAGAATACGTTATATGCAAGTCGATCGTTGTGACACTGTAGTTTGAACGCTTTTGTTACGTACGGATATGGTCTTGATGCTAACGTAAAAACTCAAACGTAATTATTACGTCCTGGTAACGTATTTCAGAATACGCTATATGCAAGTCGTTGTCAAACAACCGTACGTACTTAATATCACCAATCGTTAAGGTATTTCCCTGGAAAAGGGAAAGGATCTTAATTAAAAAGTGAATTTTTCAAATTGGAAAGTATTCTCTAGACATGACTTTGAATTTGATAGTAGTTGATCTCCTGATTCTAAAAATGCATGGTTGACAAGGACTTTTTGCATTTCCAGGTTCATCAGTAAAAAATGTGACTAAGTTGTGTTGTTATTAAGCTACATTTTTTGCGTTATGATGATACAACTGGCTATAGTTGTATATCAATAGCAATAAAAAAAAAAAAACATAATAAAAACGCCATGTACGAGGATCGTATCGGTGGCCTCTTGATCGTTAATCGTTCTTCTTTCCACTGAACTTAGTAGAACGTGATGAAGGCAATATACAAATGTATCTCCAAGATTTAATTACTTGCAATAAAATTACCATTATCCAAAAATTAGAAGTACTTTTCCTCATAGATATTCGTCATATTTGAATTAGATTTTGACCACTGCAGTTTCAAGCTGAGTGGATCGTTTATTAGATCGGAGTTTGAATTCCTACCAAAATTCAAATCATTTTGGTGTTTTGTGACAATTTTAACAATTTCTTTGATGTCCCGAACATACAAAAACCTCGAGTTTAGAAGGTAGAAATATACAGTAAGGTTAGTCAATAGAATTACATCTATGAATGAGCAATCCAAATTGATTTAAGAAAATACTGTGAGTGTGACGCCAAAATGTCATTCATTGTTAAATTTTGTGTCAAAAACAAACAAACAAACAAATACTTTATTGTCAATCAAGACGCCCCGAAGAACAGAAAAATCATCATTAATTTGTTACAATGATTAGCGTGATTTAAGTGATTTTCAAACATTGAAATAAAATAAAATAACACAATAAAGGTTTACACTAATTTACAGCAAAAGTTTATAATCATACATACCTTGTACATGTACAAAAATGTAGTTATGTCAGTAACCAAAGCAATGAGGTACAGAGACGTGCCAAAAGTATTCGGTCACTGTGATTTTTTACTATATATTTCATGTAAAACCACATTTTTTAAAAACATTATTCCAAAGTCGACTCTTGTTCGATTTTGATGATTTTTTTACCAACAAAAACAGAATTAAATGTAGTTTTACACTGTAATTTTAGCATAAATTTATAATCTATAATTTTTATGAGTTCACGATTTAAACGCAAAACTAAATTTTGAACGTCAAAAATACAATACAATGATAGTACATTTGAAGACAAATAATTTAAGCTTGTGTTTAAATCATGAACATTTAAAATCTGTGCTCCCAAAAATTATTTAAAAATAATCACAGAAAATTACATACGTTCTCGCTTCTGTTGGTAAAAAAAGAGTTTTATTGGGGGGGGGAATAAAAAAAAAATAATAATAACCATTACACTTATCTAATTTTTTCTTGTCTCAATGTAAATAAGTTATCTCCCTCATTGGTCTCAATTTCATGTACAGAGACGTGCAACAAGTATTCGGTCACTGTAATTTTTTTTGCTATACTTCATACAGGTATATAACCACAATTTTTCAAAACATTCCAAACTCAATTCTTGTTCGATTTTGATGAAATTTTTACCAACAGAACGTCAGAAGCGAGAACTATGTAATTTTCTGTGATTATTTTTAAATATTTTTTGGAAGCACAGATTTTAAATATTCATGATTTAAATGCAAACTTAAATTATTTGTCTTCAAATGTACTATCATTGTATTGTATTTTTGACGTTCAAAATTTTGTTTTGTGTTTAAATTGTGAACTCATAAAAATTATAGATTATAAAATTATGCTAAAATCACTTTGTAAAACTACATTTAATTCTGTTTTTGTTGGTAAAAAAATCATCAAAATCGAACAAGAGTCGACTTTGGAATAATGTTTTTAAAAAATGTGGTTTTATATGAAATATATAGTAAAACATCACAGTGACCGAATACTTTTTGCACGTCTCTGTATTACAGACATTTTTACATAGACTCTTAAGACCAGATAAAGGTTAGATGCATCCGATTTTCATTTTGTCCAGGAACCTCGAACATTTAATTGTTATTTCATTTATTATTTAGCTTGATTTCAGCCAAAGGTATATAATTTTCAAGTTCAAAAAATAACATGCATGCAATTAGAAATTATATCTTTAATGTAGATCATATGAAAATTGCAGACTTCCCCATGATGTCCCCATCTTAGATATGCAAATTATCAAATGGTACCTCATTTCTGGCTACATGTATATACTTAGGAGGCAGGGGGAAGTAGCCTCTTTTTTTTATCATTAAGACAGTATGATCATTGATGATACCTGTGCATTGTGTATATAAATGAGACTATGAATAAAATAGTTTAAATTTCTTCATTATAATTTCAGAGCTGGTACATTTCTGTAAAAGTGGTAAACAAGTACAGTTGGATTTGAGGTTATAGCTGTTATAGGCACATAGCTGACCTTGTGACTTTTCAACATATGGCAAACCAGTCGAAATAATTCCTGGCCCCATGTAATATTGGAAGCCACAGATGTCACCTGCTTCATGTCCTGTAATGTCAGACCGATCAACACATAGCTATAGCTAGACAACAGCAAATTTCACCATCATCTAATCAGAGGAATTCAATTTCATGTTCTTCTAGCTATAGGCCAGACAAGTCAACAACATTATATTTTACTATCAACTAATCTAGTCCTGAGGCAATTTTATAGGGATTAAACTCCGATCACGAAAGCTACCATGATGATTTATTGATGAACCAGAAATTAGACTTCATGCACAAAGCCTACAAAATAAATGTATAATTATACATGTAAGTTATACAAATAGAGCTCCTCCCATATTTACAGTGTGTGGCTATCACAGAAACAAAGGGTTCTTTAGATGAACTGGTTACATTTAATTACATGTATACAATCTACTTCAAATACAGAACATTTCTTAAGAAGAGATTTATGTTAAATATCATCAGTTACAGTTGACGATAAAATGAAAATAAACACATTTTGAAAAGGTCAACCTATCTGATAGAGATCCCATCCCAAAGACAAATTAACTGTACCTGTAATGAAATTTTGAGAAATCAATTAATAAGGAATATAGTTATGTAAAAAAAACTGCAGAAAAAAATGCCTAAAATTCCCAAGAGTAAATAATTATAATATGATCCTTTGTCAGAGCTTTGTAACATGGACTTAATTTTTTGGTTCATTTCTACTTTTCTTTTTAAAGTTTTCTATATTAAGTGTAGAAATAATAAAAGTGTAATAAATGAAGATAATATTGGTCAGTAGAGAAGTACTGGGCATGGGTAATTATGCTATTTAATTAGGTCACACCACTGATTGATCGATATTTATCTCCTCCCCACTGATTGTTTATATGTGGTTTTGTGATTTTCGTAATTTCTCATTAATGAAATGAGATCATGGAAAACATTTTACGGGATATGTTTATATCAACAACAAATATCAAAAACTGCAAGATAAGTGCTGTCTTAAATCAATTTTTAATCTAGAGATATAAGTTTCTTGCATATTAAGTGTAAGTTCCTCTCCGAGTCTAATGTTTTACATACTGCAAATGCTTCTTCTAAAATCAAGTATTAATTTTGATAATATTGTAGTCTTGCAATAGATCTAAATGTTTGAACTGCACTTTTTTTGTACTATTTCTCTTCTAATTCTCTTCTGTTCTCATGTTTTTTTTTTTACATAAATGGAGATGTATCTTTTCTAGATTTGTCCTATCAATAAAATTTAACGTATATGTTTGGTCACAGTTTTTGGATTTCTTTCTTTAGCTCTGTAATATATATCCATGCAATATATTTCCGAGTTATAATCAATTAATTATAGGTTTTACAATGTGTCTTCACTTACAGTCGCAAATATCTGTTTACCTAGCTACATTTGTACGATATGCGTCGCTAGGTAAGCTCATTTTGCAACCGTAAAACCGACGATTTACATTCGCAAAGCTTAAAATACAATACAGTTATCTCCTAAATATAATAATTTCAAGCTTCTGATCATGATCAAAATAGTTACTAAAAATATTTTCACCCCTAAAGTTGTTCCATTTAGCTGAAAATATTAATATCATATTATTATTTTCAGAATCAATCCACCAATGAAGGGAGCTTTCCAGATGCTTGATGGAGAAAAAAAACTTTATAGTTGAAGGAAATCTTTCATTGTTCATTTAACTTTGTTGTTTTTTATATCTTTCATTTTTTTGCTGACCAAATGTTAGAATTTGTATGTGTTTTTTTTTGTATGCAAGTTTTGTGATTTATATATATCAGTATCAGTATGGTTGAGATAATGTGGGTTTGAGTTAATTATAAGGTTATGAGTGTTTAACACCACTTTCAACAATATTGCAGTTTATAAAGGTAGAAGAAACCGGAGTACACAGGATAGTATTATATAATATAATGTTGAATGAAAGTTGAATGAGAATCATGATTTGTATGCCAGTATTTTGAATTCTAATATGACATGCTGTTTTGGCCTTGTAAACAAAAGGATATAAAAATCCCCGGTTGTTTACAAAGCCAAAACAGCACGTCGTAGAAATGATTTATGGAAGGGGTAAGTTTGTTGGAGATTTTAATATGGGTACACAATTAAGGAATATGGATTAAATATTTACCGTATAAGTCCTATTAGAATAGAAATAATTTACGGAAGGGGTAAGTTTGTTGGAGATTTTAATATGGGTAACATTATCTGTGCAAATTTTGCCCCTCGCAACTCACAACATTAGTGGTGATGTGCACTGATTGCATAGGTAGTTATAAATCCAACTACCATACGATCACGACTGCCCCCATATTTAATAATATATATTTTTTTCTTTAAGAAAGAAAGAAAAATTAGGGTTATATTTTTTCTCTGTAAGGGGATGTGATATATTGGTTTTGATATTTTTATTTTGAATTACTTAGCTTAAAATATTATTGTTCTTTGTTATATTTTTATATACATTAACAAGAATATTTTGGGGTTACAGCTTTCTCAGGATTGGGATGTGTACACTGGTACATTTGTAGATCTTACTATGAAACAACTTTTTTAATGAACTAACTTTTCAACAAAATTAATGGAGTTTTTTTTACTGTCTTTGTTATTAGAATAAGGCTATTTTAGTAATAGAATCACATGTCAATGGCTTAAAGTACTTAATATTGACCTTAGAATATGCTCCAATTCCAATTTCATATGGCCTCAAAATGTCCCTGCAATTAGTAAAATTTCCAAATTTGCACCTGAATCCCAAGCTGTATGGGCTCCTTGACTTAGCCAGAATCTATTCATAGCCTACATTTTGGCAGTTGGATCTTCGAATCCTTTGTTGGTGCACAGCTTAATAGTTTGACAGCTCAGTCCTTATGTTAGAACCAATCGGAACCGCAAACAGACATATGAATTCTTAATTCAGGCTTGTGCATGATCCCTCTCTAGTAATTCAAAGAATGAAAAAATTCTTTTTTCTGTGCATTGATGATCCTACAAATTTTCTTCGTTTTTGGTAATTTTCGATTATATATTTTTTAGTATTTAATTTTAAACTAAAGAATAGATTTATAGGTCAAGTTGTTCTTATAAGTTTGGTCCATTGTTAGCAGGGTGATATTTTTATATGTATACATGTATTTCTGCTGTTTCCTTAGCCAGCAACTAGTGCTTCAGTTCCCATATTTATTAAGATATTTCTGTTTTCTAGCATAAAATGCTTATAACCCAGTACAGCAATTTTAATAAAAATCTGAGATATAGTGGTTAAATTAAAAACAAACAATTATCAGAATCTCCCATGGAACAACACCATTGAAGAAGATACCATCCGTTACTCAGACCTCTTTGCTGGTGGGAAAGGGATCAATGTTTGGCCCATTGTCAAGGACTCCACCCCAACACCCTGTTCATGGCCCTTTTGACCTTGTTGGTTATTCTTGCTGGCTGCAAAAGGGCCCACATAATAGTTAGGGACCTTAAAATGTAGGTCCTCCACTGGAAGTATACCTATTCATTACTTCTATAGATGTTATCTATATACATTTGTACATTTTTAATTTAGTCAAATGCAACTTTCACAAGATAAAGATTTTTAGTACATTTATTTTACATGTTTTTTAATCTGATATATTTATTATTACATGTACCCCACATATTTGTATAATAATTACATCTAAACATTTTGGCATCTTTAAAATAGATTATGATGGGATGAGTCTGAGAGTAGAAAGAGTGTTTCATCATCTGTAAAACTTGCAATAATTTGGGTTAATAAATGTTTAGAATTTTATATTTTATTAGTTAACTCAAAAAAATTAAGAACATCACAAAAGGTCCTTAAATACACAAAAAATAATGTACATTTTTGTAGTTGGTACCGGTAGTTGCATGGTGTAACGGTCTTAATGTGATTATAGTTGCCCTACTATCCAAATTACGTTGTCACAATGCTTTGACAACGTAATTTGGCTATACGAGTCCTTTTAGGGTTGTACATTTTTTGTAATTGTATAACTATATAGAGATGGTTGTAGTTGCGTCGTCTAAAGGTCTTTAGGTGGTCGTAGTTACGTTGTATAAAGGTCCCTAGGTGGTCGTAGTTACGTTGTGTAAAGGTCCCTAGGTGGTTGTAGTTACGTTGTCTAAAGGACCCTATGTGGTTGTAATTACGTCATGTAAAGGTCCTTTGGTGGTTGTAATTACGTCGTATACAGGTCCTATGATGGTTGGTAGTTACGTTGTGTAAACGTCCTTGATTAGTTGTATTTACCTCGTATTAAGGTCCTGTGATGGTTGGTGGTTACGTTGTGTAAACGTCCTTACATGGTCATGGTTGTCGTTTGGTTGTAGAAAGGTCTTTTACTACGTAGTACCACAACGTGGTAGTTACGCTTAGGGGAGTCTACAAATCGGCGTAGTTAAAACGTAAAATTCTTACGTTGTAACAACGAAAAAGTTACGTTGTCACTACGTTTTGACAACGTAATTTGGCTAGTAGGGATATGACCTTGAAAACAAATTAACGACAGTATTCAGCTGAAACACATATTATATTCTATATACAAGTCACTTGAATTTCTAAATAGATGACAGACGGTCACTATTTTTTTAGAAGTGTGAAGAGATCAAAGGGGTTATTAGAAGCAATATATAATGGCCGCCGAAAGAAAAAGGATAAAAAGACAACCAATGGTTGACAATTCACTACAGAGAAGATTGAAGGTTCACTAACACGAACCCAATTAAAATCCGAGGGTGAACTCGTTTTCTCCGGAAGAGTATGCAGTTCCTGCTCCACTAGTGGCGCCCGTCGTGTTACTCTTGTTATCCGATCATAAGTCATGAACGAGGAAAGAATGGCGGGATTGTAACTACGATAAACGGGATATATCCGTGGTCATCTATTACACAGATATAACGGGCATAACCAAGACACGATTACGACCGTAAATCTTTCGAAGTGATGATTGCAACTCAAAAACTAGGACCTCCAGTAGTTCAGTAGCTTTGTTGTTAGCAGCAACATTCTATCAAGGAATACTAATAGGAATCACAAGCATTAGAATATCACATCAGACACAGGTGCTGCTGGAATGTTGCTACATATAAATGGAAAGTTCACAATGGGAAAATTGAAATTATCACTTCTGTCTTACATTTCCGTTCTTAACCGACCCTCGGCGTACATTTCGAGGTGTAGGTCAAGGCATGCAGCAAATGTTCATTCCAAATACAATGCTTCCAAGTCTCAATGTATATTCCAAATACAACTTCATTAAAAACAAGGCGATGTCGTGATCGTGATCGTATGGTATTTACCAACTACCTGTGCAAGCAGTGCCTATCACCACGAAAGTTCGAAAAAAAAACCAACAAGGGATCGCGGATTTGTGGGTCCCATTAACCGGTTTAATCTTACATCATGTGTTGTGCCTGTCCCAAGCCAGGACCTGGATTTCCAACATCATATGTCGCAGCCTTTTTATTTTTTTATTTTCGATGAATTGAAGTGAGAAGTGATTGTTCGTTTTGATATTGATCAATTGGTGGATTTTTTTACCATCGTTGTTAAAGAGAAATGCAAATGAGCCGATGAAAAAGGGGTGCCAATAGTCAAGAGTATAACTACTCACTAACTTACCCTAGCGTTAACTGTGTCCGTCTGGTCTATCTATTTAGTGATATTGCCTGTGGCAAGTCCCCAGCGTAATTATTTACATTTTTATCCTGAAATAACCCAAAAATTGACAATTTGTTTGATAAAAATCATAATCATTTGTAACTATAGGGTAATTTTTATGAAAAAAATGTACATGTATTATATATGGTACATTTAGCCAGCATCCCTATCTAAAGGTTTAAATTAGAGTCAAGGTTAAAATATGGAAAATATTCAAGGCTAAATGCATTTGTTATTTGAAATTGAACGATATTTGCAATATACTGCTGAATTAAGTTGAATTTCATGTTTAATTATATTATTTGATATGTACCATTAAAAAAATAAGTATGCTCCCATGCAAGAGTAAGGGGATGTTAATACGATAGTATTCGTTATTCCTTCTTACGCAATAGGGATGTAGAGTAAAAGAACGTGGGCTCAGCTTAGTTTGTTCTCTACCATCCCCCTCCACTATTCCTTACCCAATTTCCTCCCGGCACTTCCTTACCCACATATTCCCTATCGTCTACCTATACAATAATGACCGGGTTTTAGCACAGGGACGTGGGGAATTTCTCCTTATTCATGGTAGTATACATTTCTCAGGGGAAATATATTACCAATAATCATTTGAAGGGGTAGCCAGTGTTCATTTTGGAATTATGTTCTTCTTCTTTTCTGGTGAAAGATGGGAAAGGTCACAGTTTTAGGACTGAAATCATCGGTTGAAAATCGCGACCTATGTAGACCGTATTTACCAAGATACATTAATTTTGTTGTAAATGCTATAGAGGTAAGCATACAGTGTATATTGAAATAAGGAATAAAACTTTATAAACATCTACGCCTTTTCCAATAGGAATGCATATCAAGAATATGTCGATGGAATATATGTCGTTTCTTTATTATACATGATATATCCGTTTGCAAACGAATCGCTGCTTAAGGGAATACGATACAGTAGCAAGGGCAGATAATTACTTTGCCGAATACCGCATGTTGTTTTTGTGACGTCACAGTAACGAGCGCGACATTTTCCGCGGAAGTTGCATCGACGTCATAAAAAGCCGATTGCGTAAAAATTTGAAAGCACCTGCTTCAAGCCGAATAATGCCGTTTTTAAAAGAAGGAGAAATACGCCGTCGGAAAAAATGTTCAGAGCACTTGAAAGAGTTGAATAGGAATGTTGGTGAGACAGAGGTAGACCAGACAGACGCAGACCAGACGGACGCAAACCCTGGAACTGATTATAAAGATATGTGCTGGCAGGATGGGAGACGAATAGTTGAACTAAAAACACTAGCAGAGCAATTAAACGCGTATGACGGTTGTGATACACCGTTAAATCTAATGAACATTGAGCAAAAACGTTTGCACGGGTTCGGCAGTTACTTATCTATTTATTTCATTCTCCGGTTGCGTTGCCCTTTCATCCAATCCAAGGAAAACGGCGGGAAAGACTCCACGACGTTTTACCTATTAAAATACATTGTAGGGTAATTTGGCACCGAAATTGACGATGTCTAGGTTTGTCATGAAAAAGGCACGGTTTTTGTTCTGTAGCTAAAAAACAAGCAAATGTACCCCCTTACTTTTTGTTAAAATTCTAAATAAAATCATTGCGAGGATATCATGACAAAATATTAAGAAAATATCAATTGTCATTTTTTTTCTACATTTACATTTATTCATGAAGAAACCACTAAATAATCCATATTCCACAAATAAGTAGAATTTTTGGACTACTTAATCTATTATTGGCAATGTACATGTTCATCATCTTTGAACGAAATTATCATAGGAAGCTATTGCAAAAAACCAGATGCAATTATCTTTTACCGTTTTGAAATTGTGATATTTTCTTTACCGCTATAACAATCCGTATTTTAAAAATTTGTCGAAAAATGGTCGAAATTCGATCGTAAATATCTCGAAAACTAAGTCACGAAGGTATATTTTTCTTTGCATATTTGGAAAGAGCATGTCGAAATTGACCAAATCACGAATTTTCATGAAAAAATAAATTGGCAATCCCTACTGTATCGTATTCCCTTAATCACACCCAATAAACTTTGAAAGCTCCCTTCAAATAAAAGAAAATATGATGATATTTCAGACTGATAGTGATATTTCAATTTTCCCTTTTTACGCTTGATATAGGTGTGAAACCTATAATTAATTTCTTTAGGGTTTTCTACTAAATTTGTGTTTTTTCGAGCCTACCTGGCCATTTTATCTTAAGTTTAACCTTTCGAAGACCATACATTTTCTGAAACGTCCATGATTCCTCTACGTTCTGTCAAAATATCAGGCCATGTTTAAAGTCTTGCAGTGAAATGCCAGGCTATGGAAAATACCTACTCTAAAAATAGCTTTGTCATCCCCCAGAAATTCCCTATTTATAGGTCATGCATCAAATTCTCCATATCCATATTAAAATACAATTAAATCAATCAAATTTGGGCTCAAAATAATCCTTATACATTTAACTTCAATTATCAATTTAATTATTCCATTCCATTCAGTATTTGTCACGATACAACAAAGTGAAAGGAACTTTTTTTTTAAAAGGGACTACTTTTGTATATATTCTTAGCTCTGATTGGTTGAATTACGTGTTTGACACCTATAGTAAAGAGTGATCGCAAGCATAACATTTTCTTTATTTCATTTTTCCCGCAAAACTAAAAATGTTACCGGACTTGGGTTAAATTTAGTATCAACACGTGCTTTACGTCGTCTGCTTTAGACTGGTTCGCTGTTGTTACTGACCTATAGCCCTATGTACTATTAAGACAAGTCAGCGAACCAGTCGATCTATTTCCTTTAGACTTGCACTTGTCTGCAGAGAAACACTTGGGTAAAGTTGGCGTGTCATATTTCTTCTTGGGGTTCATTCTAGATTGCCGTCTGGTGGTCTGTTACACATTTAGCAAAACCATTTTTTTCATGATTTTTTAAAGAAAAGTTTGAAGATATCAAAGACTTGACAGAGGTAATCAGAAACCATAACATTGAAGCAATGAAAGACTGGAATCTGGATGCCATGCCCATGACATGAGCATGGCTAAAGAAAAATACAAGCAATGATCTATGTACACTACACAGAAAACTAAAGATCGAGCAACACGACCTCCACTATAAACCAGTGGTGAATTCGAGTGCTCATGAATCTGAACACAGAATAAAAGCTGGATAATTTTAGCATACTTTGCCAGATGAGCTAGCCTATAGTGGCTATAGTATTGAGTAGTGTCACTTCTTTGGGGCTTTCATTAATCCAACCACTACTCCACTAGTACCTGAAATCCAAATAAATGTTTACTTTTCATTTTATTATTGCACAATAATTATATTTTTGCCATTTTTTTCCTTTTTCAATTTATTATGGGGAAAATCATTGGGTCTCTTTAAAGTCTTATAAAGACTTAAAGTTCATATTTTTATGTTGACATATATCAAAGATGGTCACCACAGCTGCAGTATAAATTTAGTGTTGATCATATGCAGAAAATGTTTTAAAATCTTCTCATATGTATGACCCTTTGGCTTTGGTGAAAAAGGTATAAAAACCAGAAACTAACTGATCTTTAAAAGTAATTCTATGTTAACAATTAATTTATATATATAGGTATAATTTTTGGGAGGTTAATTTATTTGGAATATGTTTTTCATGCAATGATCAACAAGTTTATAGGTTATAACCAGGTGTGTAATACAGACACAGGTGAGCCTCTATTCGGAGTAGATTTAAACTTTGTTTGTTTTATTGGACCAGTGAAGTGTAATAAGGGTAAGGACCCCACTGGAAATAAGCTTTATTTTAAGCTTTTGTGGGTTATCCTTGGGTGCTAGGCATTTCCGTTTGCTTGACTCAATATTTTCCACTTTACAGTCATGTCATTGTCTGTCTCTGAAATACTTGAATTTATTTAAATACTGTATGTAATGTATTGTGTCAAATTACATGTATGCCTTTTATGTACCTGAATAAATATTATTATTATTATTATGATTATCAATAAATTTGTTATGCACTTTTTTCATATTTGATTTATATTATAAGTCAATTTACCTTGAATTGATTGCAACTGTCATACCAGATAGCTGAAATTAAATTCATATATATGTGCTATCTAAATTTGAACTTGGGTAATGTTGTATTGAAGTGAAAAATTCAGAACCCATGGCCATAAATTATTGAGAATTATGCATTGAGATGTTGAATATTTGGGAATTTTGTAAAGAATAAAACATGTCTATTCATTTTTTATTTTTCTATCTATGGGAAATGGGTTTGACATTCTAATTTGAAACAATAAAACAGGAAAAGTATACCCTTTCCTTTTACCTCAGTCCCCTTCCCCACCATATTACATGTAATAAGAATAAAGTGAGTGCTTGTTATTTATTATCAAGCAAGAAGTGTTTCAGCTATAAGCCTATTTTCATTACAAGAGCAAGTTTACAACTATAAATCAACTTGTTTTCAATATTTTTGATGTCATGACCTAAAGTCACCTTAATATAAATATTGGTCTAATCTAAGAACAAATAGGTTTAGATTTATATGTTTACTTTTCAGTTTATATAAAAAGAAGAAAATTCACAGGTTTAACATTATTTCAGGTGAATACTGTAATGAAATGTTAGTACATGGTATATGCCACATATAATGATAGAAAGTGAGGTTGGAATATGGAACAAAATGGAGAATATTTCATGAATTTATGTTTACACTGGATTGATAAAGGTTTAGATGGTGAGTTATTTTGTAAAGTGAATGGAATCCCATTAGAATAAAGCTACATTTTAACTTTGTTGCAATAAGAGGATCTAAAAATATGTGGAGTAATGAAAGGCTGGTGTATGTTTATTTCTTTTTCATTTTAACACTTGTACTAAATTTGTTGTTCTACAGATTCGAAACAAAATTTAAACTGTCGAGCTTTATGTCAACAATTACTTCAGTCAAGGTAGAAACCAGATTTTGTACAATGATTGTTGGGGTTATGTCCCCTGGACATGAAAACAAATTCAAATATCTTACATTGTACACTAGCGTCTCTTCATTTTCAACAGATTAAACCAATTTAATGCTGTAAATTTATCAACATTGAATATTTCTATTAAGTTAAAAAATTCAGATGTTCGACAACTATTATCAAATATATGAAAAACAAATGCCACATTTTAAAGTGGTCTCGATGCAACTTTATATCATATATGATAAAAGTCATCATTGAATTACAGCACAAGTTTCCGATACCAATAAAACAGCCACAGTATTAATAATTATTGAAATAATATGAAAAGTGTTGTAAACACTCTTAACCTTATTACCCTGTGCATAACTGAAATAAAACCTATTAGTATGTGTGTGTTCAGATGATGTATTATGAAAAGAAACATTGATCAGATGGTCATCAATTCCACCAATATCAACAAAATGAACAATCACCTCTCATTCTAACTGAACACAAAAAAGACCATGACATATGATGTTGGAAATCCAGATCCTGGTTCGAGACAGGCACACAAATGTGGCAGACTAATCCGGTTAATGGGGTCCCAACCCTCCGCTCTTGATAAATGGATCTCCAATAGAGACACATATATAAACAAACGATTAAAAAAAACCTGCACAGATTCACTTCCACTCAAAAAGACGACATAATATCACAAAAATGAATGACAACATAAACATGGATGGTACAAAAAAATGGACGCTATTTTATGTTACACAGTTTATATAACCTATTAGTTTACAAGAAAGCACACACAAAGTGTCAAGTATATATTTTTTACCAAAAATTGAAAGACTGTGCTCTTATGATTGTTATTCAAAGTTTTAAATATATTTTGATTTGTATTTCATGGTTGCAGCTTTACAACAGTTGCCTGATTTGACAGTTGTGTGGTATCATGAATTGACAGATTTATCAGCTATTTCCAAAGGACAACATTGTATACTTGTTAGTGTATTTTTGCTTGTGGTCTTCATAATTACTTGTGTCCGCTGCAAAAAATGTGCAAAAGGTAAAACATTGCCTTAATACATATTACGTTATTTCTTATTATTATACTTTACTATAGTAACTGAGTAAGAAATAACGCTGTTATTTTACTATTTTCTTTGCCGAAGTCAAGCAATAACTAAATTTTCCCATGGAGTACTGCATGTAATACTAATAGCTGTTTGGGAATATGCATGTAGCGAAAAATAACTGTTTGAATTTGGTGCATAACTCAACTGCACATCAAACTTATTAATAGCTTATTATTTTCATGATCTGCCAGTAAACAAACAAAAATGGACATCATTGTGAGCAAACGGTTTGGGTCTGACATTGACAAAATAAGCTGGATGTGTAGTAAATTCAATGTCTATCACTCTATGTCGCAAAAACATTAATAAAACCTAAATCCTAACACAATTTAAATGGTATTTGTTTACATTGTATTTGCTAATTGTTGTATTAAAATGTTAACTGAAAGCGAATCAATTATATATTATTTGGACAGGGCATTCTATATACAAATACATTGATGTCCTTTAATTTTGGTTTGTTGCTTCTCTGCTTTTTGGTGTAGTATAATAATACCATTATGTCCTTCCCGAAAAGTGAATATCCTTCGGGCTTCGGGAAATAATTTGATAATTATGGATATTCACTTTTCATGAATGCCATAATTGTATATTCAATGCATTGAATAAAAACATAGATATCAAATTTAGTGCGCAATGACTCATTTTTGGAATAACCTTCATCAGGTACACTCAAAATCGAAAGATTGGAAAGCCAAATAATTTAAAGTTATGGGAGCAATAAAACCAAAGTGCCTAAACATGGTAGCCAAAATTGGTTAAGGTCACCTATGCCTTTGGGAGGAAAAATGTTTTTATGACAACCAATATACCTGTAGATTAAATATAGTGACAACAGAGTCCTAGCTAGTTTGCTAAATTAAACAAACACTGATTTGTGGAAAAGGTCATTTAATCATTATCATAAATTGCAATAAATTGCATCTCTAAAATTGTTACATAATATAACATAATCATGACTGAAATTATATAATAATTACATAACATCAAATGAATAAATGACATCAAATAGCAAAGGTGGGGACAAAAATGTACCCTGTTGAAAATAACTGGTATAATGATCTAAATTAAAATTGGGTGGTAAGTGGGAGGGATTTAAAAAATTTCCAATATAATTTCGAACATCCGAATTGGTCGGCAGTGTGTTTGCAAAAGTACATGTGGTAATTTCCTTTTATGCTAAGAATAGATGTTGACCAATCAAAAGTGTACATTAATTGATCATGCACTGACCGTGTGAATTTACACACATTTTTCAGCAACAAGTTTGCAAAGAAACATGACAACGGATGTTGGAATAGATGTTTGACCCATCAGGAGTGCACATTAATCGATCATGCACCAAGAAAATTAACTAGAATTAAAAAAAATCACAATCAGAGGTTGCAATTAAATAACCCAAGAAAGTCAGTCATTCGAATCATAGAACTCGAAATAATGCTTTGAAATCATCAAGAATGTCTTTTTTCACATAAGCAAGGAGTACAACTTGAAAACAACAAACTAAGCAAAAATAGGGAGGTTACACCAAAAATTGAAAATACTAAATATCATCTAACTATATAATATTATGACAGATCATATAAAATGAGTAATTATGGTCCAAAAATTATTAAAATCGCTTGGGCGGTTCGGAAGTTATGACCTTTTATGTGAGCCAAAAAGTGACCGATTTCTGGTTTTGGGGAAAATGTTTTAAAAAATGACAGAAAATAATAACGTTATCGATGACTACGATTGACCGCCCTAACAAAAAATGTAAGTTTTATCCATCTTAAGTTGTTAAAAATTTCAAAACAATTGCATATATATAGAATTTCAGATTATGCTTGATCGCCAAATGCTGACACATATATCTGCATACCCATTCTTTGTCAAACTAGGCTTTGACACAATTTGCTAAAAACTGAGGGTTTGGTTTATGATAAATTTTAAAGAAATGCTAAAAATTTCATTTGAGGCCATTTTGGTAAATTATTGTATGATAACTCAAAGGGTTCAATTGTATTTAGAAATGACACATCCAAAATTGCTAAAACACTTTCCAAGATTTGAGATTTGTTATGAAAATGTATGTTTTATGCTCACAGCCACCCTTAATGTAAAGAACAGAAATGAAAGTCCAATTAAGTTGAACCGGAATGTCTTTGATCTGGCTAAGGTAAATATTAGTGTACAGTAAAAAAAATGTATGATAGGTCAGCTCGATATGAGAGAAAAATCAATTTTGAACTGTCCAAGAACTTTCTGCAAAAATTCCTGGCAATTGTATTTGGGATTTTAGAAAGCAACTTTTTCTACAATCCTACTATACATAAAATCAAATTTTATTATTAAATCCCCAGACACAAGAACCCAAACAATGACTAAAAGACAAGTATAGCAAATTTTAATAACGAATGAATTGCACATATAAACCAAACATGGCACTAAAAGTAGAAAGCATGATATTTAATTGCTTCCACATTTGCACAAATTTTCGATGGTATTGATGGTGTAAACCTTGTGGTTAGCTTTTAACAGAACACAACATAACAGCATAAGACTGCAATAAGCATGATTTGTCAGTTTATTGTAAAAGATCTCTTCCAATTTATTTTAAGATTCCCCGACTTGTTCAGAGACCCAATCTGTAATCTTTTTTTTTTTTGCAACATCTATCTGTGATCACCTTGACTCATTCAGTCATTATATGAAAATTTGTGACTTGTCAAATTTCTGGGACTCGCATCTATAAACTAATTAACATTGACTTATTGGTGTGGACTGTCAGTGTCATTTTTTTCATAATACAACATTATGTGATAAAGTTTGTCATTTACTTGCGACAGGTCGGTGGTTTTCTCTGGGTATTCCGGTTTCCTCCACCAATAAAACTGACTGCCACAATATAACTGAAATATTGTTGAAAGTGGTGTTAAGCACCATAAAACCAAACCAAACCAATCATTTTCTTCAATTTCACAACTATATTGCCACAAATACTTTGCCAAGACTTAACAGGGTTGTAAACTCGGGACAATTATAATGAACTGTCAGGAGTACTAGTATGTGTCTGGATACCTGAAACCTTGAGGAGGGGATCAGGGAGAGAACTACAAGTGTGAACCTATTCCAGTGGTGTAAGGATTGTGGTCAGAAGTCAAAAGAACTTGACCACTTGTGCATCCATCCATACCACCTTACATCTTTACAACTTGTGAGCCCAAAAATATCCTACCAATATCTCAAATTCTGTCATTTCCTACAGATCTATGATGGGATCATCCTGATTCAGCCTTTTTGTTTAAAAAATATTTAGGTATTGTTTGAAACATATGGTGAATAAAAGGTCATAGAACCTGGAGTGATTTTTTTTATAAATTTATATAAAGTTGCTTTAATATTGTTTTTGTAATTTTGAATAATGAAAATTTGTCATGCATTTTTTTTTTTCTATTTCCAATTTGTTATTTACAATTTGACCTCTTCATATTATACAACAGCTGTTCTTGTCTATTTTAGGAAGAGACAAATCATCCTTTATTGATGAAATAAATCATTTCACCATGAACAAACTTTAGCAATAAATTTAACTTAAAATGCATAATAAAATCGAATATTGAAGTACCTGTACCCAAATTTTCAATTGGATTTTGGAACTGTTCCGACAGTGTGGTATTTTTTGTTTTTCATATTATAGAATTATATCAATATACTAAAAAGGAATGTTTTTTTTCAATAAATTTCACAAAATCCTCCACAAAAATGAGGTTTGGTTTATGGTGTTTAACGCCAGTTTCAACAATATTTCAGTTATGGTGGCGGCCAGTTTTATTGGTGGAGGATACCAGAGAAAACCACCGACCACACAAAAATAAGCTATTATTATACTTTTACTATGTGGTAAATGTATATCTATGTTTAGAAAAAAACATTTTCTTTTTTAAATTTCAGACTGCATATGAAGAAGGACACACAGAGGCTGTCATAAGATTGGTGGAAAAAAATGGCTATGATGTCAACTATGTCATGCCATCCAGTGGACTTTCATTGTTCTTGGTTTGTTAAAAACTTAACAGTAATTATAACACTCTCCTAAATAGATGGCAGTACAGTCAAACCTGCATTAAGAGGTCACCTTTGGAACAAAGAAAAGGTGGTCTTTAAAGACAGGTGACCTCTTAAAACAGGTTCAATTCCTATATTTTCTATGACAGGACAAGAACAGGGTGACCTTTTAATACAGGTGACTGCTTAATAGAGGTGACCACATGGGCAAGTTTGACTGTATGTTCTTGCCTTCTTGTCTGTCATGCTTTTGTTATGAAATCAGATTTATCAGAAAATAATATGAGTGTTTTCCTTTTATCTTGTTCAATTTTAGGTGAAAAAAAAGTTTTCTTCATATTTTTTTAAAACCTTGAATGTTTAAAGAATTTATCTATAATTTTGATAAATCTTTGTAAAGTATTGTCACTAACACAATAATTTCACTACATATTTGCAGGTGGTCATGGATTGATCATTCACATTATAAAACAATCATGGAAAAATTTCTGAATTTACAATATTTTTTTTTCATTTAGGGTTGGGTTATATGTGCAATTTTTCAGCTTATATCAGGGATAATTTTACTGATTTCAGTTATTTTCCTCTGCAGAGAAATTGCCTAAAGTTGCTGGACACAGTCAGAACAGGTCAAAAATGGACCATTTGAAAGTGGGTGTAGACGGTTTCAGCAATTTTCAGTTATTTTATTTTCTAACCAGAATCATCCCCGTTATATCATGACTACTGGACTTACAAGAGAAGGAGACCTCTGATAGGTATACAAAACTGACTAGTGAAACCCTAGACCTTGGGTATGAGTCTGGAAACCTTGACACTTGAGGTGGGTATCTGGACTAGAACCCAAGTCAGTGGTTTTTTGCTGTTGGTCAGAAATAAGCAACATGAACCACTCGTCATCCATGTGCTAGGGATTTAATGCCAATTCTCCAATCCATATAAACACTGAGCATTCATTATATACTCTAAGACATAGAAATATACATATTTTTTTAAGACATAATATTTTATTCTATTTCAGTGTTCATGTTTAAGTGGTGATGGGAAACTTATTAGATACATGATATCTAAAGGTATGTTAAACTTTCATTTATTATACAGAGAAATATATACTATTATTGATTTATTGGGTTATATGAGCTGTTGCCATCACTTTGCATCTATTGTCTGTCGTTAACATTTCACATTTTTGTCAATTTCTATGAAACTGCTAGGCCAATTGAACCTGGTTGCCATGGGCAATTCTTGTTTTAACTTAGTACAAAGTAATGTATGTGAGGTCCTTTTCAAAGATTCCTCATGTCGTCTTAATACGAACACTACATGGTGGCCACTGACAAATTCTTCTTTCTGATTGGCTGAAACTTAAAAATCTTCTCTGAACCTACAACTCAAAATGATTTGCTACATAATACAAATGAGGTATGTGGATTCCTGTACAAAGATTCCCCAGTATTGACAGTTCAATAACGGGGTCAATGAGTGTTTATTGTAACTAAAATGATCAAATCTTTTTTTACTTACTTATAATACACTAAATACCAGTTTGTTATGAATAATAATTAAAGACCATTGTGAGAGACCAGTACAAAATATCAAATTGTTAGAATTTTAAATAAAACAGCAAAAATATGTTTTGAATATATATCCACAAGTACATAGTTGAAATGGAATAGGTGAAATTGAGAATATGGTTCATGTATATGTCAACAAAAGAATCACATTGTACATATCCATTCTTTAAAAGTAGATAGGGCTACAATCTGCAGGCCAATGGTATTTCACTAAATTTGACGACATGGTTAATCCTTTTATAATTGTACAGTATTACCTACTTTCTTTTAGTTTGAACTACGCTCAGGTAAGGTGTGCTCGATACAACATTATGTGATAAAGTATGTCAATGACTTCCGACAAGGTCAGTGGTTTTCTCCGGTTTCCTCCGCCAATAAAACTGACCGCCACGATGCAATTGAAATATTGTTGAAAGTGGCATTAAACACCATAAACCAAACCAAACCTACTTCCTTTAAACAGGTGCAGACTTGCAGATAAAAACCAGAGAAGGGGATTCTCCAATATACTTAGCAACCTTTGGAATATTAAACTCTCCAACTGTTAGTCTTGATGTTTTAAAAGATTTAGTCAAAGCAGGTATAATGTATAATGTAGAATTAAGATTGAAAACATATACAATCAAATATTTTTGGGTCCAAGTCGAAAGAACCAATGATAATCATACCAATTAATGTAAATATTGTGATTTTCATGTAATTATACTGCCTATCATGGGCGTCTTTAATTGACAAATAAACATATTCTATTCTATAGAATAACGACAGTTTTGAAGGTAAAGACAGACATTATCCCCAATATCACAGCGAATACGATAGAATTATGGCTCAAAAGACACAAATTAATTTATAAATTTTTTTGTTTGCCAGAAAGAAATGTTCATATATGAATATGTAAATAATAATACAATTCAATAAACTACCTAAACATGCAACATAAGAAAACATTTTGCGGGCCATAAAATTTAAACCCGCAAATGTATATATAGTAAAAATAAAACTGCATTCTTCAGAATTACACATGATAAAGGGTGAGGCGGGTGGGAAAACTTTCAAAATTTTATCAAACAATGAGGTATTTAATTACAGGTGAACTCTATTCAGTGACTATATATATGAATTACCTTTATAATAGATTTTTGTGTGAAATGAATTTAGCCAAAATTACTATTTTTTACTTATAAACAAGTGTGGACACAGAAATGTGCTGTCCTAAAGGCAAGTGTGGATGTCAATATTTCATATTATTAACTTTAAAAAAAAAAATTCATGGACACAGGGGTCCTGGATTTTTTTAATAAAAAATTAATCCTGGATTATTATTTTTGCTTAAAGTCCGGTCCTGTGTTTTTATTTCAAATTTTCATCATAGCCCCCCTTCCCCTCCCAGGGGATATAAAATTGTATCATTAATAATAAATTAATAAATAATAAATTCAGATTTTCTATTTAAAATAAATCTCATTTACAAAACCACTGATATTTGTTCAATTTTTAACGCTGATTTAAGCTTTAGTAGCAACAATTTTTTATTTTTCTCTTTAAACTGTCGAAACATAACATTTATTTAACTGTAAAATTCTCCCCCTCCCCCTTTTTTTCTTGCTTAAATCAATGATCAACAATATTCCAGAATCAAACAAATGAATAAATATAACATAGATTTCTTTTACATACATCTTTTTACCATGCGGTGTCAGCGTGTTTTAAATTGATCATCCAATCAGGACGCTCATTATTCTTGTCCAAGATAAAAATACATCGCTAAAATTACCTGTGGGTGTTTCCCCACTTCAACTCGTCAATTTACATAGAAATCGGAGATATTTCGTCATAAAACTTCACACATGGTTTTGTCTATCATATTTCTTGAAGACAAACATAAAATTTTATTGCATTTATCAATATTGTATGAGTATCAACAGTTTTTTCAACACTGTATCTGTTTCTCGATACAGCCGCAACTTCAACTCGTAAATTTACATAGAAATCGGAGATATTTCGTCATAAAACTTTACACATGGTTTTGTCTATCATAATTCTTGAAGACAAACATAAAATTTTATAGCATTTATCAATATTTTATGAGTATCAACAGTTTTTTCAACACCTTATCTGTTTCTCGATACAGCCGCCCGATTACAGTGACCTGTGACCCAGATTAGCACATCCCAGAAGTTTTTTCTTAATAAGGTTGTTTAAAAATGTCCGACAAGTTTTGATACAAATGATAATGTTCATCAAGACATTTAAAACTAATGTTATTGTTTTTATTGACAACGTCATGTGTTTGATGTCACACTGACAATTTTCAGTATCAGTCAGTATGTTGATACTGGGAAAAATGTATATATTACTAATAATTCAAAATATCTCTGTATTCGAGTTATACAGAATAAATTCAGCCGAGTGACTGAACGACCTAGATTAATATTTCAAGTTATTCAAGGAAAAGACTTTTTCCAAGTTTGAGATACAAGATTCACCTGGGTGGCATAGTTTCACTTTGTCCAATGTATTTCTATCTTGTTCTTGTTACACTATGGGGAAGACATATTGTATTTATCCAGTTCATCTGTTATAAAAGTTTGTATGCACAACTCGTCTTACATTGGGAATTTTAAAACTTTGCAAGCTTGTGTATTGCATATATATATTGAGATTTGCATATCATTGCAATAGTTTGATTGGACTATTTTTGAAAGAGTTGTTAGAATTTGTAATAAAAATAATTTCAATTGCAATTCCTCCTACATTTTATATATATACGTGTAATACTGTATATATATATATATTATTAACTTATTATAGGTAGCTGTGTTAACACACAGAACCTGAACGGTTACACTCCACTACACAGGGCAGCAGCCAGAGGGAACATAAATGTCATTAGATGTTTACTTAAACTTGGTATGTGATTTATATTATAGCAGAATATTTGGCAATATGTGCTGAGAAAAAATTTCTGAAATATCTAATAAAGATATATATGTAGGCTATAATTAATAATTCCTGGACGGTTGCTGTCATAAAACCTTTAAGTACAAGCTTAATATTCGTTCTCCAAAAATGCCAAATTGGAACACTATATATAAATGAGAAATATTTGGATTGCTCATTACCACAATGTTTTTCACTGGAACAATATTAAATGATTTGATTGATTGATTTTGGTGTTTAATGCCACTTTCAGCTACATCATGGCAACCAGTTTTAGTGGTGGAAGAAGTCGGAGTACCCGGAGAGAACCACCAACCATGGGCAAGCAACTGGTAAACTTCATCACTTTAACTGCGAGTCGAGTCTCTTTTGTAATTTACAAAGCCGGGCGCGAACCCACACCGTATTGGTGATAGGCTTGTATGAGTTGTTAGGTAATCCAACTACCTAACTTATTGAGCCACCCAGGCCCTCGAATATTAAATGAAGAAATATAAATCACACACATCATTTGTACTATGTAACTAATTATTTTGACCTGTAGTTTCGATGGAGAAGGTTTTAATAAAGTTTTCGATTAGGAAGGAAAAATTGCCCATAGTAGCCATGTTTTTTGCCATATGAAGAAATGAGAAATATTTGTAGAAACATCGCAAACATTTGTACTAGTGTATAAATCATTTGAACTTGTAGCTTCTGAGGAGAAGATTTTTAAAATTTCAGGCAATCAAAAATTAGAATTTCCAGTGATGGCTATGCCATGTTTTATGCCAGATCAAGATTAAATGAGAAATCTCTGTAGAAGACTTCACAAATAATTATGTACTAAGCAACAAATCATATGAACTTGTACTTTTAGAGCAGATGATTTTTAAAGTTTGATTCAATCAGAAATAAGAATTGTGCATGTCAGCCATATTATTTGCCAGATCAAGATGAAATATGAATCTCTGTAGACGACCTCACAACCACTATTTGTTTTAAGCTAACAATCATTTGGACTTGTTGTTAGATTTTAAACATTTTTGCCAATCAGAAAAAATGTTTGATCATGTAATTATCATTTGCAGGTGCCGACTTGTATCTCCACACTAAAGTTGGTATCTATCCTATAGACAGTGCTATAAATGCAGGTAGCTACATTTAATTAATATATTGAACTGTTTTTAAGCTGAATGTGTAGAAATATAGAATAAGAGTATTTTTTAAATTGAAAAGAAAATTATCATCATTTACTTTTGAGACTTGGCAGACTTTGATACAAAATACTTTTTTTGTGAATGTATATTTGTTCCTCTGGATTATTTATTATAAACAACCCCTTAATATTTCTTCTTTGAGGAACAAATATGCTATACTGTTTATCCCCTTGAAATATATATAATGTAATTTTTGTTCCAGTCAAAACAAATGCTATGGTCGCAAATTCTATCCCATCACAATTTGAGGCATAAATATATTGTTATTTTTAACTGATTTTATACAGAAAATGAAAATTGAATTGACATTTAGCCTCATCTATTTTCAGAAGTAATAGAACACAATGTGGTCCATTTTTATGAAAGATAAAAAGATATATGATTGATAATCATGGAGGATTCTAAAAGCATGACACAAATCCTAGTTACCAGTGCAAACTTTAATGAGCGAGTACTCCGGTTTCCTCCACCAATAAATCTGACTGCCACGATATACCTGAAATATTGTTGAAAGTGGCATTAAATACCATACCCCCCTGAAAGGCCTGGCCTTTAGACAAGATTAATACTTATTGATAGATTATGTTTATAACAATGAGCATTATTTACACTGTAGGACATTTAGATGCAGCTGAATTACTGAAGATAGAGCTGGACAATCCACATGTTTGGGAAGTTGTAGATCCACACACACCACCAAGAATAAAATTAGGTCTTCAAAGCCCCATCAGGAAACACCTTATAGAGTCCACACATCGTCGTAGGCCATTCCACAATGTCATGACATTCTAGTAAATTACTGCAGTAGTCTTTCTAGTCAATAACTTTGTTTTTTATATATACTGTATAAAATAGTCGAGAAATATTCAATGATTTTGATTTTGAAAGAATATTGGTTTTCTTTTTTTCAAATTAATCATTTATTAATTAAATATTTATAATATCAAAATTTAATTGTAGATTAGTAATTTTGTAAATATATATATAATATCATCTGTAAAGTTATGTCGTTCACATCTGTTTATTGAAATAGTTTTATTGTTATTGTGAAAGTAAAAAATAATCAACGATTTAAAAATGTGTATTTTAATTATCTGTGGGTTTGTGCTATAAACCCAGGCCATAAGCATATCTGTGATATTGTTATTGTTTATGTTTTGCGAATTGATAAAATTAAAAGTTGAAACGTTTGTATAATTTTTTTGTTAACATCATTGGCATGAAGAGGCACAAGATGTTGTCATTACTTTGAGTCTGTCTTAATTTACATCTGTTATCAACTCTGAAACAACTGAACAATATGAAAGCAATGATCAAGAGGGGGGGGGGGGGGGATCCCATTAACAGGTTTAACCCCACCACATTTTTGTGTCTACCCCAAGCCAGTACTTGGATTTCCAACAGCATGTCAGTCTTACTTAAGTTCGATGTTTTGAGATGAGAGTTGGTTGTTCGTAATGTTGATATTGGTGATCTTCACTTTTTTACTTTCTTTTCATAATTTGCAGGAATGTAGATGATTCATATTTTTAAAACTGACCATCAAGAAATAATTGAAAAGTATGGTGTTAAACAAACACCCATAGACAAACTCATCTACGTACACATGTAATTATAAATGAAGTGAAGAAATTGGAACAAAATAACGGATGTTCAATTTGTTTTCATAAAATAACTATTTGGTGCAGCTGAATTTGAAAACCATGCCAATTTGTCCACTACATTATCAGATTTCCATATTTTTTTTGTATTGGGGATTACTCAATTATTCAGCTATATCATTGTGGGATCATGTTGTATTGGGGATTACTGAATTATTCAGCTATATCATTGTGGGATCATGTTGTATTAGGGATTACTCTATTATTCAGCTATATCATTGTGGGATCATGTTGTATTAGGGATTACTCTATTATTCAGCTATATCATTGTGGGATCATGTTGTATTAGGGATTACTCTATTATTCAGCTATATCATTGTGGGATCATGTTGTATTGGGGATTACTGAATTATTCAGCTATATCATTGTGGGATCATGTTGTATTTTAATGATGCCTAGCTACAGCTTTGTAATTTGATGGTTCTAGCTCAATGAAAGCACAGCCACAGGTAGATATGTTGATCCACACTGACACTCATCCTTACTCCCAGCCAACCAACAAAAGCAGTCCACATGTAGATATATTCTTACTCCCAGCCAACCTGTCTTTTCTATTCTTCAATAATGCTCTGTGATTAGTGGAGAAGAAGTAATAATGTCATAGTCTTTGCTTTGAACCACCCACCGAATCAAACCCACTATCTTGCACCCCTGAGGAGAATGTGCTACCTATTACAGTAAGAAATGATAATAACAGTTTGAAGATACCTAAGGGGTAATCAGAATCCCTAAATTGAAGAAGGATAGACAACAAAATGGCCAAAAGAAAAGGGGGAAAAACAAACAATGGTCAACAAAACACTACATAGAAAATTAAAGATTGAGCAACACTGTTCCTACTAATAACCAGGGGTGAACTCAGGTGGTACGGAAGGGTAAGCAGTTCCTGCTTCACTAGAGGCACCCATCATGCTACAGATAAGATTTGTAAATCTGACAATCGCATAAAACAAACAAACTAATGATAAATAATTCTATTCTTTAGTCTTTTTTCTAGCTATCATCTGGTCTAAGAATTCTAGATACACTTTTTTCTGTGGTGAAGAAGCTGGTATAAAATGTCCTCCCTGATGTTGTAATACTACTGGCTCTTTATAGTGTTGTAATAAATCTTCACTCATCTCTTAAAAATAAATAAATAAACAAAGTTTAACTTTAATCTAAATGCGAGTTATTCCATAATTAATTGCATGGGGGGTCGGAAAGTTTTAATTTTCATATCCACCCTGCATAAAATACTTTTACACTATACAGCTATACGATCACCCACTAAATTTTTTAAAGTGCATTCTAACCCCCTCACCCTGCCCTCTTTTCCCCACCATACAAACATTTCTGTAAAAACCATTATTTAAATCTATTCTCTTTTTATTCCAGTTTTTCTACACTAAATATGAAATGGTTCTAAGATGAAAAAAAACATTGAATAAGGCAAACATTACAAGCAACTTGTGTCAATTTTTGGATTTAGACAAGGTAAATTTAATGCATGAGTTTACGATAAAAGAAACAATTTTTCTTTCCCTACCGCTTTCATAAATTATTGAAAACTTCACAAAATTTAATTACAGCTAAAAAGATCTTGTATGTAAATACAATTCAATATGCAGAAATCTTATCAAAAAGGGTATTTCCCATATCCATGTTTTTATGGCAATGTAATTAAAAAAGTTAAAAAGTTACTTGAACAATATTATTTGTATAAGCTTTAATTTAGCAACTAGAGTTAACTATATAAGGCAGCTTTAATATGCTTAAAATATAGACAATTGGTTAGTAAAACTAGTACATGTATGTCCAACTAGCAATTAAATCAGTACATTTATATTTCATTCCATATTATATTACTATTTTATGTTCAATATTTGGAGCGCAGTTGTGGTGTGATCGTATAGTAGTTGGATTTACAACTACCTGTGCCATCAGTGCATATCAGCACTAAAGTTGTGAATTCTAATCCTGTTCATGGTGATGTGTACTCGATACAACATTATGTGATAAAGTTTGTCAGTGACTTGCAACAGGTCGGTGGTTTTCTCTGGGCACTCCGGTTCCTCCACCAATAAAACTGACCCCACGATATAACTGAAATATTGTTGAAAGTGGCATTAAACACCCTAACCGTATCTGACACCACATTTGTGACTACTATCTGGTGCTTTTCTTTAGGTACTATACAAATAAAACTGACTGTCATGATATAACTGAATTATTGTTAAAGGTGGCTTAAACACCTGTAGCCCAAATCCTAACTATGGAAATTAAAATTGTATTTACAAATAAAAGTCCTGTATTTCTGATTCTCAGACTCGCCACCAAATTCTTCATTTAAAATCAAATTTAAAAAAAAATACATTCAAATCAACAAACTTGAGGTCCATTAAAATAATTAATGTCTCTAAAACTATGAAAATTGGTTTCCATGGTAATACTTTGTGACATACAACTAAAAGCATAGCTTACCTCTAGATATAACTTTATCTGTATCACCAAACACATGTAAAGTAGGTATATCAATAATTATATCATATAATGTCTCGTGTTCTTTTTGTCGACTTTTAAAACCAGCTATAAATATGGCGAAGTCAAACTTAATCGGTGACTCTGAAAAAGATTTTGTATCCATCTAGAGATTAATTAAATATTCCTACTATATATTGAGTAGAAATAATGTACAGAATGTCAAAGAATTGTATCGATGGTGTAATGGTTAGCATGCTCGTCTCAAATGTGGTAGATCGTGGGTTCAAGCCCCAATCGAGTCAAACCAAAGACTATAAGATTGGTATTTGTTGCTTCTCCGCTATTAAGCACGCAGCATTAAGGAGTAAGATCAAAGACTGGTTGTCTTGGAATCAGAATAATGTGTCCGAGTGGGGCGACATGTCCATCCGTGGACTGTTGTTTCAGTGAACTAGCACTATAAAAATCCAACTAAGCGTGTTGGTCTAGAACAAAGCGGACCTCATCATCATCTCATTAAAAAATTAACTTGTTCTCCTCATGATACAACTGAAGAGTTGCTGAGTTGGCGTTAAAGAACAATCACTCACTCACAAATTTAATGAGATTTACAACTACCAATGCGATCGGTGCCATTTTTGTTCTCATTACATGATTGAACTAATTAAGATATCAAATAATTAAATAATTAAGTGTAGATCATAACAATAACACCACAGGCACAGCATTACAAAGTGACTACCATGTTTGCCATGTATTCCAATATATAACTTTCCAGTAACAGTGAAACAAATCATTACATACTAGAATTAACAAGTGGATCAACCAATCTTAAATATGTGGTCACTTGTCTTATGAGGTCATTTTTTCCTTTCTTCCAGTTGACAACTGAATACAGGTTAGGCTATATGGTCTGTTTGTACTAGCTAGTTTTTAGTATAATGTACTTGAATAAGCTCATTTAGAATATAAACGTTTGTCCATTTGACTTAACACAATAAGGTTCTACAATATTTTGAATTATTGTTAATGGTGAATCATCGACTGATGGATTTGAAAATAACCAAGTACCTGATTCTTTTTGCTGCAAGCTACATAACAAGGACAGTAGTGATGCTCCTTGACTAAATGCTAACACTCCATCGAATGGTCCCTGAAAACATAAATACAATGTATACAATTAAGCAAATAATTTTTTTAATTAATCACTTTGCTGTTTGCAGTTAGGATGGCTTTAGTTTAAGATGATCATTTCCAGATGTGGTTGTGAAGTTATCTCCCCTACTTTTTAAATTGAGCCTTATTTTCTACATTAACCTGACATTAAATTTGCATAATTTAATTATCTCCCTTGTCTTTTCAATAAAGGCTTGTTTTATAGATTCTACAGATTCCTTGTAACCTTTAATAGAGGACGGAAGTCCTCATTACGGTATACCATGTACTGATGAACTATTTCTCACGTCGGTCTCGCGAGACTAAAAATGTTCGGGCACCGACATTTAAACCCGGATGTTTATAGCCAACATAGATACGAAAGTAAATACTTTCATGAAAAAGATGTAAATAATAGCAACTTTGTTTTGTTTTTATTAAATAATAAGTGTCAATTCCATAAAATCGTGACGTCATGTGTAAACAAACACACCATCTTTTTCAAGCGTGTCCAGAAAAACAACTTTCTAACGGATTAGTAAAAGATGATTATAGAATAAATTTGACTTAATTTAGAACTACAATAGTTTTAGAAAATATTCAAATTTATTTGTTGGAGCATTTGTAGCAGATTCGTCTTGACATGTTTTTTTTTTTGCAGAATTTAAGTGGGTGGTAGGCCTAATACTCGGATCGATCAAAACTCTGACCAATATAACACGGACGCAGACTTTAGGTTAACATGGACTACCTTTAAGGACAACTTGTGTTCATTTTTTTGCACTGAGAATGACTCTAAGACAACTCGGGTCAATTTTGAAGTATGGGCATTTTAAGTCGCACCCATCTGCATTTTCAATTTCACTGTTGAACTCCAGATAAGTGACATTTCGTCATATGATATGACTTACCAGTTTAAAAGAAATTCAAACACAATTCCTGTCTAATTAACCTTGATTATTTGTACCACAATATTCCTAAAGTTCTACAATAAATGCGTAAATAAAAACGAATCATGCCACCATTCATCGCCATGTTAATAAAGTAATCACGTCATATTTTTACCTTTCAACAAGTCAAGGACAACATTGGAATCGTATTTGGGTCACAACTGACACCTGTTATAATGTCATAACTGTGAACCCAAAGATGACAATGTCGACATAAAATTTAATCTCCTGGCACTCTTTTCCATTTTTTCCTTTGTCACTGTGTGGGAATGCATCACATTCTTTTTAAAAAAATCTAATTAAAGGTCCTGCAGGAGCAAAAATCAATATATCTTTATTGATGCACAATTTCCCCCTAAAGGGATTGAAGGCATACAACACAACATCATACATTACAATGCAAATATACAAGCTAAAATTAAGGTTCAGTGAATTCAATATTTTTTTAATACGCATTGTACACATACAATAACTAGAATGAGGGGATCCCATACGTGTATGACGTTAATCCAAGTTTGTTCACTTTCTTTGCTGGTCCTTTTTGGCTCTTTTTGACTTTTTATTTTTTATCTCGGAATCAGAAGAACTACAGGTAGGTATGAAGGGAAAAACCTTAGCAATGTCAGACTCGAAATAAAATACATAATTTTGGGCATTAACCCCTTTGCCCTCTCGTATATTTGAAATGATAAAAATTACAATAAATTTGTTGAAACACTTAAGAGAAGACTTTTTCAGAGGAATCAAACTGCATAAAAACAAAATACAGAAAACAAACTGCATACAAAAAAGTCTTCTATCTATCTGGAAAACATAAAGAGTTTCAAAATATATGCAAGAAATTTCCCTAGGTAAAAAATCTGGAAAAAAATCAAAAACTTTTGGATGGTGTCTAGACATGGATTGAATTAGCAGATGAGTAGGAGTGGACTGGAAAGTGGGGGACAAGTTTTGAGGGTGGACCAGAAAAATTGCCCAGCTTTCAAAACTGATAACTAAAATGAAATGATATAAATACAAAAAAAATAAAAAAATGTCATTTGGATGAATATTTTATGCTTCTATACTAAAAATCTAGCTTTTTTAAAATTTTGTCAAAAGGGGGGCACATGCCCCTTGCCACCGGCTCCTATACCTCTGATAAGAAAAGATAGTTAAATTTAAATATTTTTCATTTTTATACAATTTTTGCATTTATTATTTCTTTAGCTAAGATAATAAAACAAACACTTTCTAACCATGATGTGCTCACATGGAACAAGGAACAATACAGTAAAACCAGTCTAAACCGAACCCCTTTGGGACTGAAGAATTTGTTCAGTTTAGACAGGTGTTTGGTTTACACAGGTTCAAATTACATAGACATTTAGACTTTAGTAGATGGGACTGTAAAGTCTGTCTGGTTTAAGCAGGTTTTCGGTTTACTCAGGGTTCAGTATATAGGACTGTAAAGTCTGTCTGGTTTACTCAGGGTTCGGTTTAGACAAGTTTCACTGTACATTAGTTTTTGCCTTATTTCTGTTAATTATTACCCATTTATTTATTCATCTCACTACCCAAAAAAGAAAAAAAAAGAAATTATACAAAATATCTATAGATACATTGTGAAAAATATAAAGAAAAGTAGATTTTTTGAAAATAGTAAGAGAAGAGACTATTTGGCCACAGGTACTCAGTGACAGAATAACCCCACCTTTTTTTTCCAACACTACAAAAAAAATGATATCATATGGTATCCTTCAGCTATTATTTTCAGCTTAAGCATTCGTTAATTTGATATGCATGCATATCATCACAAAAATATTTAAAAAATCCATCTTCGATTTAGTTTTACATTGCATTTGTATGACAGTGGTTCCGTGTACAAAGGTTTTGTAAAATTATCCGTCACTCTGATCCTACAAAATATTTGAATACTACCAACATCTGCCGAAAATGGTTTAGAATAGTAAGACACAATGAATTTTATTTATTTAACCATTTATTATGCCGTTCATACTACATGTATATCTGATGTTATTTATTACACTCTTTCTAAAATAAATACTATAAAATTATTAATCGGCTTGTTGTTGAAACTTTAACAGGTAATAAGGAATATATTCTCTGTATACTTTTGTCACAGACAATTTTAAAGAGTATGATTTAGAAACTGAATATTGCCTTAATATCGATAAATATTTTGTATGTGAAGGTAGAGACATGATGTCTGGTGGAAGCGGTGCCTATATCATTCTTTTAAAATTTAAAACTATTTTGATCACTTGGAGCTAGCATACTATTAACCGAAATACACATGCTTTAAAATGTCAATATGAAGATTATCAGTATTACAGTAACCGTACACAGTGCGGTCTTAATGTATGGGCAATTGCCTGGGGGTCCCACGAGCAAAGGAACCCCATACTAATCTATGTATGTTGTATACAGCATGTTTTTAAATTTTGTTGGAAGTACCAATACAAGAAATATATGTTTAATTTTATCGACCATTTACAGTTTTATTCCTGTGAGAGTTCGCATAGATAGGGGCCTCAGTGCACTGCTTTGACCGGGGCCTATAATGCTGATAAGACGGCCCTGACCGTACGTCATTCATCATGTACAGGCTGTACATAGCATGGCATAGGCCAATATTGCTTATAAATGTTGGTTGTATTTCTTGACATTTTCGTAATAAAACTCTTTTCTTACAGCTTAAAAGACCATACTTTCATTTTACGTACACCGGCGTCTACTACCCCCTTTCTAACGGTTAATACCACCCGCGAACTAGTACTAGTTAGTCTTCAATGTTTGCACTGTCCCTAGTCCTACAATAAAAGATTCCATAACTTTTATCGTTTTTTTCGTAATTTTCTATTCTACTTCATTTAACTTTCCAGGGGATATCATAGGGAATATAAAGGTATTTTTAGCATCATTTAATTTCAAATACTTCCGTCCTCTTCAAAGGCCGTGCCTTCTCATATTATGATCTGTGTAATCTAGGCATTGAAATAATTATCTCCCCTTGTGTTTTCACATTCTAAACTTAGGTAGAATTTGTGTAATCTAATTATCTCCCCTTGTGTTTCTATATTCTAAAAGATGCTTCCTAACCTTAAGTAGAATATGTGTTACACAATTATCTCCCCTACCTGTTCAATAAATGCCTGTTTTATACATTCTAAAGATTCATTGTAACCTTTGGTACAATCTGTGTAATCTAGGGCATTGTAATAATTATCTCCCCTAGAAAACCACCAACCTCTCTCTTCTGCACCTGAAAAATATAGGAGACATCAACCATTAGTATTATAATACATGTTTGTACAATAAAAGCTCTTTTATATTCATTACACATTACACAGAGATAAATATCTATATCTATGGTATACCTACTTTCGCAATCAAAATATCGAAAATAAATCATAAGTATTTGAACAATGCAGTAATTTACCAATGTGCATTAGCACATGATTGAATTGCAGTGTTATTCGTTAATGAGTGCTTTATTTTTGATTTTCAGAGTGCAACAACAATTCAATTCAAAGCTTTATTTAGAGTCGATATAAATCGTACATATAACACAAGCTCTAATGAGCTTTTAAAAACGACTATGGTATATAACAACACATACAATCATGCATACAAACATATTAAATAAAAACATACATCAATTTATGCAATTCAATATAGACACAAGTTACAGAAGCAGATATCAACTGAACAAAAGCAAGCTAAAAATAAGAGGCTCATGCATTTAAGCAACAACAGAAAATAATAAAATAATAAAAATATTTAAAAGCATGAAAATTTAGAAATAAAAATTTAAAGGTCATCTGCATGCACTGCAGTTATACTCTATATTACACTACCCATCTTTTTGTAATAATCAATATATTTTGTAAATGTAAAACTTAGTATTAGGATTATAGGTGTTTAATGCCACTTTAATTAATATTTCATTTAAGCATAGTGGTCAATTTTATTGGTGGAGGAAACTGGCATACCTGGAGAAAACCTTTGTATTGCTGAAAAACACTGACAAAATTCATCAAATAACGTATCAAACTCATCTCTGAACAGGCAATCAAATAATGTATCAAGCTCATCTCTGAACAGGCAGGAATCAATCTCACTTTAGCAATAAGAAGCACTACATGTAATTGTAAATTCAACTACCAAATGATAATGAATAAAATGCCCTCAAGATATATTCTGAGTTAGGAGGGTGTACATTTAAGCATCAATCACAATTACAGAGATTACTTGATGAAAAACAACAATAACAGTAGTGTTCCTTAAATGTTCAACTTTAACCTAAGTTTCCAATACATCTTTTTTTCATGTTCCCTTACATCAACACCCTTTAATGCTTTATTTATTTTCAATTCTATAAACATTCATATTAAAGTTTAAATCATCATAGTTAAACAGATGCCCATGTACACAACAAGATATACTGATTGATGTTTAAATCAAATGAGCAGTATTTTTGCTTTATCCTGCACTGGTTCTATTTGAGCATTCATATCACATTGACTGGATGATGTTTTGTAATATATAGTCACTGACTAAGATCTAGCTTTTCTGTTGTCTGATTCACATACATTGTCTGCAAATATAAATTTCATTTGCACTTGCTGCAAAACAGGCAAGAAAAGCTCGCCAAAGACTCACTTATCTACCCGTTTCTAATATCATACAAATATTCTTTTTATTTTTCAACAATGTACATATATTGTATATATATATTCTTAATGAGACTAGGTTTGAAAACAAAACTTTTCCATCTTACAAACAAATGTTGGTGTAATTTCATTATTCAATACATGTATTACTAATGTTCACTACCTTCAGTACTTTCAGTGCTTTGATCATCTGTTTCCAATGGTGGAACTCTATTAGGAGCTGTGATAAAAACTGAAATAAATATAAATGCTATATAATTTTAAGACAAAACTGAGTTTTAATTTCCGTTTTACAGTTTTTGATATACTGGTAGTACATTCAGTGTTCAGATTATTTTTTGTTTAAAACAAATTAACTTTCAACAAACAATATTTCTGAAATACATAATGGACACTAAAAGATTTGTCTAATGTTTACTCATTCCTAATTCATCCGACGGCAACGACTCAATATCAATGTCTCTTGTAGTATTATGTCATTTTTCTCAAATAATTTTGAATGAAGCAAGATGTTGCACGCTACGTCATGCTAAGAATACCCCCACTCATTCATTTGTGTCAAATTTGTATTCATTTGTGTCAAATTTGTATATATCTCAACACTCATTACCAGAAAATGGATCACAACCTGAAAAATTCTAACTATGAGGTAAACAGGAAGTAGATGTGCAGTAAACCTGGAAAGGGGAGACACGGTACAAGTCACCATGCAAAAGCCATATATCAAATATAAAATCATTTCTTCCAGTAGAAGCTGAGATATCTGTTACAAAAGTTTTTATTACGACAAACATGAATAAACAGCTGCACCAAGAGCGCATGATATGCCCGTCGTCAATATTCATACAATATTTGTAAAGACTTTCTTTCCCATAACTCTTGAATGAAAAATCTAAATTTCACCAAAAAGCATACAGACCGTAAAACTATCAATTCCAATAACTGTACGAAGTTTGAAGTGAATTGGCCAAGGGGTTCTCAATTTACAGTGTGACATACGAAAAACGCCTACAATTTGAAGAATAAAGTCCCATAACTCTGGAATGAAAAATTGAAATTTCACCAAAAAGAATACAGACCATAAGACTATCAATTCCAATAACTATGCGAAGTTTGAAGTGAATTGGCCAAGGGGTTCTCAATTTACAGCGCAACATACGAAAAATCGCCTACAATTTGATGAATAAAGTCTCATAACTCTGGAATGAAAAATTGAAATTCCACCAAAAAGTATACAGACCATAAGACTATCAATTCCAATAACTATGCGAAGTTTGAAGTGAATTGGCAAAGGGGTTCTCAATTTACAGCGCGACATATGAAAAATTGCCTTAAAATCACGTACAATTTGATGAATAAAGTCCCATAACTCTGGAATGAAAATTCGAAATTTCACCATAAAGTATACAGACAGTAAGACCATCAATTCCAATAACTCTGAAATTTGAAGTGAATTGGCCAAGGGGTTCTTAAGTTAGAGCGCAACATGTGAAACGGACGGACGGACAGTCGGACATTGGCATACCATAATACGTCCCGTCTTAAAGACGGGCGTATAAAAATTCTAAGTCGCACTGTAAACAGGAAGTAGATGTGTGGTAAACCTGGAAAGGGGAGACACGGTACAAGTCACCATGCCAAAGCCATATATCAAATATAAAATCATTTCTTCCAGTAGAAGCTGAGATATCTGTTACGAAAATTTTCATTACGGCAAACATGAAAAATTCTAAGTCACACGGTAAACAGGAAGTAGATGTGCAGTAAACCTGGAAAGGGGAGAAGGGGAGACACCGTACAAGTCACCATGTCAAAGCCACATATCAAATATAAAATCATTTCTTCCAGTTGAAGCTGAGATATCTGTTACGAAAGTTTTCATTACGGCAAACATGAAAAATTCTAAGTCGCGCGGTAAACAGGAAGTATATGTGCGGGAAGCCTGGAAAGGGGAGACATGGTACAAGTCACTATGCCAAAGTCATGTATCAAAAATAAAATCATTTCTTCCAGTAGCAGCTGAAACATCTTTAACGAAAGTGTGAATGGACGGACAAAGTGATTACAATATAGCCCCCTCTCTGCGAGTGGGGGTATAATAATGTTATGTTTTTGTAATATATTGTCTTTTTAATGATTTATATGTAACGGAGAAGATCTCGTAAATTTATAACTTGTGTCTGTAATTGCTTGACAAAAAGTGTTCAAAGTAATATTTCAGTAATATCATGGCAGTCAGTTTTAGTGGAGGGGGAGTGTCCCAATAAAACTATTGCCCTTCTAACAGTAAGTGAAAAACCATTTAACTTTTAGGGAGGTATGTTTTTTAAGGTTTTGTAGGCATAAAATTAATTTGCCTGAAAGACGCCAAAAGTAAATAATCTGATACTTCAATTTTCAATCAGACATTTTGGTAATATTTGATGAAAAAAAAGACTGATTTTACATGTCCATAATAGAAATACAAAAATGTTATCTGTGTTTCATTTCGTGTGAAAAACATTTCAGGCTCAGAGAGAAAAACTTTGCCCCTTTCCTAACTGCCATACGATCATTTGACCATGAGGGTAGTACTGAAAAAATTGCAAAAATATATAATGTGTTTAACAACATACCAAGTTCTGCATGCTTCTTAATAATTTTTCTGAATGCTCCAGTCCTTTCCCTAAAAACCTGTCCATTTTGCCTTCAAATACAAATGTATAATAAATAAATAAATATATAATATTAGTAGTGTCTTAAAATATAAATGTTTATATGTATGAAGCTTAAATTATGAAAGAACTGAGAGGTTTACAGAGAAACAGACAAACTTAGAACATATATTAAACAATTCATTACCATATATTTTTATTTATCGCTATTTTGTTTATTTTCCCTTTGATGTTTAAAACCAATATATTTCATATCACGTAAGCGCTGAGATGATTCCAATTATCGCTAAGCGTTGTCAAGGACGCACATAGTAATATCACTGTTTTCTAATATGACGTTATAATGACGTCACATTACCAAATCCTTGATAAACATACTATCATAGCGATAAAATAATTAAAGATGTTTTTTTAAAACTTGAGGACGTTTCTCGGTCATCTCTCATCTCGGGGCTTCGCCCTTCGATGAGATGACTGAGAAACGTCCTCTCGCTTTAAAAAACATTGTTAATCACTTATTACGACAGGACTAACCTACTTACATGTAGTTCAGTGTTGTAAAAAGAACCATTCCAGTCAAGTTTGGTTTAATTTGGTAAAGTGGTTTCCTAGAAGATTTTCAAATTAATTACAGGGGCTGTCGTGGTAATGATGGTAGTTGGATTTATAACTACCTATGCAATCAGTATTTATGACCACTAACGTTGTGAGTTCGAACCGCGCTCAGGCAAGGTGTACTCGATGCAACATTATGTGATAAAGTTTGTCAGTGACTTGCGACAGGTCAGTGGTTTTCTCCGGGTACTCCGGGTTCCTCCACCAATAAAACTGACAGTCACGATATAACTCCAATATTGTTGAAAGTGGCACTAAGCACCATAAAATCAACCAACTAACCAAATCATGAATATACTGAGAACCTAGGTAAAAATAGTCCCAATATGCTTAAATGTATTTGTAAAGGATATCTGTCTAATCAGAACACATGCCTATTCTTCAATTTAGAAAGCTGACTCAGTATACATTTTTTCTAGTCCTTTTTATGGTAATATTACAGTGGGTATACAATCTTACAGATTTTAGGGAGGGTTCTAATCAAAGTATCATAGCTACACAGCTTTATTAAGTCTCCCAAACAACGTTTGGAGACTTATTGTTTTTGCTCCGTTTCTTATTATTATTATTATTATTCTCCTTTCTTTCTTTGCGACATGAACGTGTCCACGGCCAGATCTCAGGAACTAATGGACAGAATTAAATCAAACTTAATGGAGTTATAGATATATGTTTCTAGTTGGAAATACATTTTCAGTTTTGGGGTAAAGGGGGATTAAGTCATATTTTGGGGGGTTCAAAGGGGGTGGGGTTTACTATAGAATCCTATGGGAAAGTTGAAATTCCATGCATTAATGTTGATAACTTCTAAATGGTTAATAATAGAGACATAAATTTTGACACAATGATAGGTCAACATCTGAGGAGCAATTCTGCATTTTCAAAATTTTCAAGATGTCTGCCATTTTCAAAATGGTTGCCAAAACAAGGCATAAAAAATCGGCGGTAAAAATTCAACATTGTCCGATATCATCAAAATTTGATATGTGGGTAGATAATGATGTCCCGAATTGATTCCGGACATTGAAAAATTTCTACCGGTCGCCATTTTCAAAATGGCCACCACAATACCGCAAAAATTCAAAATTGTCCAATATCATCAAAATTTGATATGTGGGTAGATAATGATGTCCCGAATTGATTCCCGACATTGAAAAATTTCTAGCGATAGTCATTTTCAAAATGGCCACCACAATACCGCACAAATTCAACATTGTCCGATTTCAACGACATATCATATGTAGGTAGATTATGATGTCCCAAATTGATTCCTGACATCAAAAAATTTCTACCGGTCGCGATTTTCAAAATGGCCACCACAATACTGCACAAATTCAACATTGTTCGATTTCAACGACATTTCATATGTAGGTAGATTATGATGTCCCGAATTGATTCCAGACATCGAAAAATTTCTACTGGTCTCCATTTTCAAAATGGCTGCCACAATACCGCAAAAATTCATCATTGTTCGATTTCAAAGGTAGCTTTTGATTTATTTACGGATATTTTGTCTGCTGTTGGTTTGCTGTCTACAGGTATAAAACACATAATTTTTTTTTGCTGCTTTATGCTATATACCACAGTACTCATCTTCATATAACATTCATTCATATTGTTGATGGCACCAAACTGAACTCGAAGTTGCTGTAAACAGTTAATTTGAGATAGCAAAGGCAAATAGTAAAATAATTAATATATTTGATTAGAAGTGTAGCTTCAAGTTCAGTTACAGAGTGATACCTGACACTAAATTTGAAATTGTTAATTTTTATTATTGAAATGTACTTATAATAAATAATCATATGATTATTTGATTATTTCAAAAGACAATTGCATCATGTCAGGTATCACTAGCATGACCAGGGCTACAAGTCTGTAGTTCCTCCACGTGGTGGCGCCGGAAACAGTCATTGGCCGGTTTGGGAGACTCCATAATCGTTACATTATAATCATATCTTGTTTTAATTGTGTCTATCAATTTCTATAAAAGAAATGTCTTTCATAAAAAAAATCTTGATGTAATATTACAGATTTTAATCCAGACCTGATGGCTTTTTTTTTTATTTAACTTACCTATAACCATGGATACAAAGAATCTGTAAAAAAAAAAAAAAAATTATTGTTTAATCATGACAGAATTTTTGAATTTTGAATTTTAGTGTTTAATGCCACTTTCAGCAATATTTCAGCTATATCATGGCGACCAGTTTTAGTGGTGGAGGAAGCTGGAGTACCCGGAGAGAATAACCGACCCTAGGTAAACTTTATCACTTGCGGCTGCGAGTCGAGTGCACCCTTTTTTGTAATTAACAAAGCCGCATTGGTGATAAGCTTGTATGAGTTGTTAGATCCAGCGACCTAATTCATTGAGCCACCCGGGCCCCTCATGACTAAGAAATAATGATGAGCTGATGATAAATTATAATGAACTTTTGACCAATTTTGGTTACTGATTCAGATATTCGATAGTAAAGGTCTATAATCGATATAAAAAAATAAAGAAAAATGGAAAAAGGAAATTTTATTCTTTTATTTTAAAAAAGATCTTTTGCACGTTCTTGATTTGATACTAAAATTATAAAAATTTTACAGGAGTTATTTCTCCTATGACAGACAAATGTTATAAACACTTTGAGAAAACCTCCAGAAAATAGTGCAATATGATCAACTTGGATAAATACTTGAATTATTTTCTAGCTAACTCTGTAAAAAAAATTGAATGATAAGGTTTTAGTGAACCCACACTTGGTATATAAGTCAGATATAGCTATAGAATCCCAGAAGGTAGTTTATATTAATGCATAAATGTAAAAAATAATTGTTAAACTATTTTTTACATTTTCAGTTTCTGCAAAAGGATGGATAAAATCCATCCATCCTACAGAAAACCATATCCCCATTAACTGTTTTTAAATGTTCCCCTAGTAAAATAAATGTATACCGGTACATGTATTTTTTTACCTTGTAGGTGTCCAGGGGTTTTATATTATTGAATGAAATTTACTATTTTCTGTTAACTAATGGAAACAACTGAAGCGAAAGAAACAATATAGAGAAAATATTTAACTTCACAAGATTTCTCATAAGGTCAGTTTGGGAATTCCCATCTATATTTTAACTATGAAGCCTTTATCAATTGTAAAACACAGGTGCTTGTGGACAGGACACAGCATTCCAGTGGCGTAGCTTGGGTCTTTTTTCTAGTGAGGCAATTCACCGAGCGCAGCGAGGCGAAAAAATGCTAAGGGGGTCCGGAAATTGAAAAAAAAAAATGGGTGATTGAAACGCATTTTCCCCCCGAGTTTAAATGGATAATTTATGATTTCAATAATAACCGAAATAACACGCAGAAAACTTTCGATATGCGTCAAATGACTGTGTTTGTGAATTTATTTCAGAACCTTGGGATTGGGTACATGAAGCTTCTTCCCGAGTTTCAGATAGAATCTATATCTGCAATCGAAAAAAAAACGAGAAGATAAAATAAGCTTGTATCTAAGAGCAGACTTAAGCCCGGCACATTTCCACTTTCAAACTTTGGCACACGGCAACAAACTATACTAAATTATGTAACATGATGGAGCCAAAAGTTTCCGTAAACGATTTCAATTAATGATGTAGAATATATTTTTATTACAAACTTTGACAAAGGTTTTTATTTCTCGTATTTTAATCAACTTTTATAATATTAATCACATTAATTTTTTTCCTGCAAAAAAATCTAGTGAGGCAGTTGCCTCATTGCCTCAATGGAAGCTATGCCACTGCATTCCCCCTTTTTACACCCTACCCCTTTTTTTCTTCTCCATTTCCATGGCTTAGAAATATGTAAAACAGCAATAATATGCCGTTTTCTGATTGCATACATTACATATCAGTCGACTTATGCAATCAGAAACGGCATATTATTGCTGTTTTACATCTTTCTAAGCCATGGGCATGGAAATGGGAAAAAAATGAAAAAAGGGGGGATGCTGTGTCCTGTCCACAAGCACCCGTGTCGTAAAGAGGTCGAATACCGTAAAATAAGTATTTTGCAGTTGCATTTATCGCTAAAACAAATATGAAAAATACTAAGGGACGTTATCATTTTTTGTTTAATTTGTCGATGGCTTTGGTGTTTCGTTGTTAAAATTGACTTGTATGAAATCAGAAATGTGTATCTATATGTATGATTAAACGTGTTGAATTCACCCTTTTGGGTTTGATTTTTCGTTACCTTTAAAGGTAATTCATCGGCCATGCTAAATCTATGTGACACTTGGGTTAAATCGCTTAGATTCGCTCGATAAACCACTTGATGTCAATATACACACAGTAACAGTTTGAGAACTACACGGGAACCAGTCAGTAGTATTATGACGCTCTATATGGTGTACCTAGCTATTAAACCTAAATACTGAAAGAACCGAGTCAAGAAGGTTTTGTGTTAAGCGTCAGTTGACATTTTAAATAATTATTATTTAGTTTTTTATGCATGAATTGTGATTCCATTTCAATTCAATGTCTGTACTGTTCACTTTCAGTGCTGTAAAATTTAATACTTTTTCTGAGACCGTCGTGATTGTATGGTTAGATTTATAACTACCTATACAATCAGTGCCTATCACCACTAAAGTTGTGAGTTCGAACCCCGTTCATGGTGAGGTGTACTCGATACAGCATTATCTGATAAAGTTTGTCAGTGACTTGGCGGCAGGTCGGTGGTTTTCTTCGGGTGCTCCGCCAATAAAACTGTCCGACAAGATATAAATGGAATATTGTTGAAAGTGGCGTTAAGCACCATAACCCATAACCCCATTTTATCTGTGTTTTTCATATGCTTAAACAAGAGACACATAATTAAAGGGACCACGGCAACTCCGGAAACAAGTTTATAACACATTTTTTTAGCAATTGTAAGCATTTGATACATTTTATCTGAACTTCTTTTTTTATTGTGAAAGACATATAAAGATTAATAATATATTTAGGAAGAGGGATAATATAGCAGAGACATATGTCTCTGAATAAAGAATTATTATGCTTTCTGTAAATTTCTTCTGTCATAAGTTCATACGATATTTTGGCATATATATGACAAAGAATTAATTATATAGCGTTGATATACTATGCGAAAATAGTACATCTACTATGATCTACCGAACCTGTAAACAAACACAAATAATACAATATAAAGAATTATTATGCATTCTGTAAATTTCTTCTGTAATATAAGTTCATACGATATTTTGGCATATATCACAAAGAATTAAATAGCGTTGATATACTATGCGAACATAGTACATCTACTATGCCAGTTTCACGCGGGGAAGGTTGGGTTTTCAGCTGTCTGTCAAGATATATAGCTAGTCCACATGCAAGGGGGCGGATCCAATCTGTTAATCTATTATAGTTGTCTAAACGTTTTTTTAATACTTCAAACTTCAAAAATCTTTATATTTTTAAAGCCTTAAATGAAACAAAGAATATTCTCACACTTTCAAGACTATCTGAACCAATATATTAGTCACCAATATCAGGACCTCCTTTATTGTAATAGTTCTCAATATATTTTGTCTACATATAACAGTCAGCATAATGATAATAATAATGTTGTGTTAGCAATGACTATGCCATAGTGGTCAGGGTTGAAGACATAGCTGCACTCCCCTTCGGGTCATGCACTATGTCTTCAACCCTGACCACTATATTGGCATAGTCATTGCTAACACAACATTATTATATAAATAGAGTTTGAAAAAAATAGCTTTAAATCTGAATGTGTGAATTTTGACACGATTAGCTGTCAAAATTGGGTTATTATTATTATTTATTTTTTTTTTCAAAATGAAATTAATGGCTGCAATATTTCTGGAGATTTTCAGAAGAGATGTTTATCGCTCGTTTTATACATGTATGTCTTTGGCTTAACTCGATCTGACTCCCTTTCCGGTTGTATGTAAGTGTGGTTTTTGCACGTGCATGGTCAAACTTTCTTTCAGGTTCGCTTACGTGTACATCTGTTTCCGAACGCAAAACTTTTGACAGTTAAATAGCTATCCAACTCCTTTACTAATATTTGATGAACCCACGTCCAAACGTGCTTGGCGACGTGTTTAGACTGTCAAATTTGTGTTTGAAACATGTGCACATGCTAAATCTGAAACGAATTTTAAAGGGGAAGTTTGATCGTGTAAAAATGACGCACCTTTCCATTAATTTATTGACGATAAATCTTTTTATCTCAAAAATACACCTTTCAAAATTGTTGCGGTTAAAGAATTTTGTTCATTTTCGGCCATTTTGTAATCTGTGTCTACTTACACATACCACGTGCGGACACAGATTCCAATTTTAACATTAATATTTTGTTAATGGAATGAAATTTTGTGTGGGTTGATGCAGCTCTGAAAAAAGTCAAGGGAGAGGGGTCCAGTGTTCGAGTGCCTGTGATTAGAGACGAATCAAATAAACAACTTGTACATCAGGACATATATATACATTTTTTGGGGGTCCGACCTATAATCCGACAGTCCGATAGTCCGACAAATGCTTTATTTCTTTGAAAGTTAACACTATAACATGTGTAATATGGGGCCAGAAACCGAACCGTTTACTCACCAAAGAAAGGTCCAGAACATCGGAAATACGATATCATAGACGGACAAACAATTGGCAGGGCAACACAAGAACTAAAAAAAACCCACATATATGAACAACACGGACTCCATAAAAACCTGGATCCAGTCGTGATGAACCGGTAGTGTAAGTATCCCGTATATTTTTTAGTAGCGACTACTTCAGGCTTTATTCAAGTAGCGTGTAGCCGTGTTCAACCAAGAAAAGTCAATATTGAAAAGAAAGATGAAATAAATGAATACAAAAAAAAAAGAAATACAACAAAAAAGGAAAAGACAAAAAGAAGAGCGTACCAGTGTCCCCCGCCCTTTATCATGGCATATTTATGTTAAAAAGCAATGTCGACACATCAATAGAGCTGGATACAATAATGTGTGCGAATTGATTGATTGATTGATTGCTTAAGGTCCAGGAAGCAATATTTCAGTCATATTCAGGATGAGAAAAGTTTGTAAACAAAAAATCAGAAAGAGGGGACTCTAGGATGGGTCAACATGGGCAACGACTTAACACGGGAACTTGTTTTTCTGTCTCTTCCGACGACAAGTTGGTCCTATTTTTATTCCCCGGGATTCCGACGGATGACCCTGCTATAGTCGCCTTCTACGACAAGCGCATATATAAAAAGTTACGATTGAAGGAATTGTCCCCAAGTGACACCTTATATCACGGAAAGAAACAGCATCGGAATATGACAAAATAACCCCCCCCCCCCCCCCCCCCCCCCCTTTGTGACAATTGAAGGTCAGTTGCCAGCGTTGGAACAGTAATTAATATGCTGCATTTTTAAACCAATTAATTGTATATACCTTATGAAAACTGGCATTTTCCAAACTGACTAAAATCACACCTCTCACTTGCTCCCCCTTTTATCAAATCAATGTATGTCACGACGTGACCTATCAGTAAAAGGGGGAACAAGTGAGAGATGTTATCGTACGAGGCGTGGACGGACGGACGAACAGCGGTATGCCATAATAAGCCTGTATTTTGACAGGCGTAGAAAAATGAATGGCCCATATCCTGAAATTACGAATATATCATTTTTGGCCAAATTATTTTTCAAAACTTTCATCAGTTTGATTAATGCTTATATGCATGGCGGATGGGCGGATATAATTCTGGGGTTTTTCGAAGATGGATGTGAATTTGCGAATGAAAATACGAGTATAAAGTACATGTAGTGCATTGTCGACGAAAGTAAGGGACCTGTGTTTTCTACTTAATAGATCGTCAATAATAAAGTTGGTTTGGTAGTTATCATTTTTCTACGGTGACACATTTAAGACACGCATTCATTTTTTTTTCTGAAAAAAATATGTCGAGCGCTCGACATAATATGATTTTGATAGTCTCAAACATTTGAATTCATTCCTAATATAGCAAGCATACGGAAACATGGATAGAGAGGAAATTATTGGCATTTTGCATCAATGTAATTTCAAGCAAAAATAAATTATGATAATGTTGTCCTCACAATTTCAACTCGGCATTTAAGACGAATTCTACACAAAATGAAAAGTTCTCGAAATGAATTAAGTTTTCAAATTCCTTCCCTTTTGAACTATAAGTCCAAATCTTTCCCGAAGCTCTATAGGAATGATAAAAATCTGTTGTTATCGTTTTTTTAACTTCTTTTATATATATGGCCTATATATACTGTTTTTCGTATGGACTATCGGATTATAGCTACGGCCCCCATTTTTTGTATATATATATATATATATATATATAGGGAGTGGATGTGGTCGAACTTGGTCTAGGGCGCTGGACGTAAAGCTAAGTGAATGGTGCTGCAGTGTATCAATGGTGTGAGTTAAAATCCCGTCGAGGGAAGAACAAAAATTTGACAGCTCTAAAATCTAATTCTAACACTGTTTGGTTTAATTTTCAGACGTATATATGAGAGTAGGATTACTTTTACCGTCAAGGGTCACACGTACAGTCTACTCCGACTACCATTCGCGTCATATGGACATGCAATTCTTAGATCATAATTGGTCAAACCCGATCTGCGGGTTTTCGAGCTAATTCCGTTGGCGTCAAGTTGAAGGACACTTCATTCGTTACCCGCGTTATTTTGAGCGAACACGTGGCAATCTAGGCGTTCGTCATGAGCACATGAGATATCGTTGTTTATTTATTGAAGTTCTCTCTGATTAGATATTCGTAAATCAGAGTCAGATTTATTATTAACTCTTCTATACAACAAACAGTCATAAGCCAAAAGGTCTTACAGTAGTACAATTAACATTAGATCACAATAAGTAATGGGTCAAATTGTTTTATTTTGTGAGGTCCTCAATATCAGGTCTAGATCTCCTTGAAAATTTATACTGTTTCTTTCTTGCAACATTCTCAACTGGATCTCCATAAAAAATAGACCCAACCTTATTTCTAGAGGTTCTTAATTAGGTTTCACAAGGATAATGGATCAACATTAATTCCTGTGGGTTCTCAATTAAATCGATCTTTATTATAAATATTTGATCAATCTGTTTTATTTCTTGAGATGGATCCCATCAATGGATAAATATTTTATTTCTGTAGCTTCTCAATTGGATATCTATATATAATGGATCAAAGTTCTAAGTATTTTATTCCAGGAGTTCTCAATTAGATGTCCACAAATATACATAATGAATCACTGTTGTATTTCTTGGGATTGTAGATCACTTGTAATTCTTGGGATTGTGGATTACTGTTGTCTTTCTTGGGATTGTGGATCATTGTTCTATTTTTTGGGATTGTGGATCATTGTTCTATTTCTTGGGATTGTGGATCATTGTTCTATTTCTTGGGATTGTGGATCATTGTTCTATTTTTGGGATTGTGGATCAGTTCGTTTTTGGGATTGTGGATCATTGTTCTTTCTTGGGATTGTGGATCATTGTTTTATTTCTTGGGATTGTGGATCAGTTCTATTTTTTGGGATTGTGGATCATTGTTCTATTTCTTGGGATTGTGGATCAGTTCTATTTTTTGGGATTGTGGATCATTGTTCTATTTCTTGAGATTGTGGATCAGTTATATTTTTTTTGGATTGTGGATCATTGTTCTATTTCTTGGGATTGTGGATTATTGTTCTATTTTTTGGGATTGTGGATCATTGTTCTATTTTTTGGGATTGTGGATCATTGTTCTATTTCTTGGGATTGTGGATCATTGATCTATTTTTTGGGATTGTGGATCATTGTTCTATTTCTTGGAATTGTGGATCATGGATCTATTTTTTGGGATTGTGGAACATTGTTCTATTTCTTGGGATTGTGGATCATTGTTCTATTTTTTGGGATTGTGGATCATTGTTCTATTTCTTGGGATTGTGAATCATTGTTCTATTTCTTGGGATTGTGGATCATTGTTCTATTTTTGGGATTGTGGATCAGTTCGTTTTGGGGATTGTGGATCATTGTTCTTTCTTGGGATTGTGGATCATTGTTTTATTTCTTGGGATTGTGGATCAGTTCTATTTTTTGGGATTGTGGATCATTGTTCTATTTCTTGGGATTGTGGATCAGTTCTATTTTTTTGGATTGTGGATCATTGTTCTATTTCTTGGGATTGTGGATCAGTTATATTTTTTTTGGATTGTGGATCATTGTTCTATTTTTTGGGATTGTGGATCATTGTTCTATTTTTTGGGATTGTGGATCATTGTTCTATTTGTTGGGATTGTGGATCATTGATCTATTTTTTGGGATTGTGGATCATTGTTCTATTTCTTGGGATTGTGGATCATTGTTCTATTTCTTGGAATTGTGGATCATGGATCTATTTTTTGGGATTGTGGATCATTGTTCTATTTCTTGGGATTGTGGATCATTGTTTTATTTTTTGGGATTCTGGATCATTGTTCTATTTCTTGGGATTGTGGATCATTGTTCTATTTCTTGGGATTGTGGATCATTGTTCTATTTCTTAGGATAGTGGATCACTGCTATATTTCTTGGGACTGTGGATCACTGCTATATTTCTTGGGATTGTGGATCAGTGTTGTATTTTTTTTTTTTTTTATTTCTTAAGGTTCTCAAATATATCACAATAAATAATGACCAAGACAATTTTATTCTAGAGGTTCTGATCTGTGTTGGAATGGATCAAACTGTTTATTTAATGAAGGTTTCAATTATGTATCCATAAAATATGGATCAAAGTGTTTTATTCTATAGATTCTCAATTAGATAAAACTTGGTAGTTAAATGTTTAGTGTGTATGCATTGAAAGTGGATTTGATTCCCAATCAAATAAAATATCAAAGACTATAAAATTGGTACATTTACTTGATTATATATTGCTGTTTCTCTGCCAGTCATGAAGAATTAAGGGGTAAGAGCAATAACTGGTTGGCTAGGAGATGTAGTATTGTGTAGGAGTGGAGCTGACTGTTGTTTCAATGGATTTACTCAGTATTGTGGTCTAGCAAAAAATCACTCACTCGTACACAGTATTTTAATAAGGATAATAAATTGCAATACACAAAACATTTTCTACCATGTTCATACAAGTAGTGAAAATATTTATAAAAATATAGAATTTTTTTTAATTTATTATTATGAAATGCTCAATTTAATTAAAGATCTAAATAATTTCAATTAGATTATGAAAAACTGTAATTCTCATATAAATCTTCAAGTTTGGCTATATGAAATATGAGTGGTTCTGGATTATATGGAAATAAATTAGATCTGCATAATTTATCGATTTTCAATCTAACTCTTATTATACAAGATATGACATCATCGACCAATTTTTCTTGGTTAAGAAATTCAGCTTTTGTACGACTGTCACTTACTGTAGTATTTGTGTTTGACTTATTTTGTACCTCTTGCTGAGAAGCTTTACAAACGTTGTATTCATTAAAGTCATGAACCATAATTTCATCTTGTTTATTATTTGTTTTTGCCAACTCGTCATTAAGATAACAGCAATGATGTGAACTTATATTTGTAGATGTCACTTCCTCTTTTTCTTGAATGACAGCAGTTTCTGTAATTTGTTCAAGATGGTTCCCTTTGTCAGTCTTTTTAGCCAGAATTTCATCATCAATTCTTTCACCAAGGGAGATAATTTTGTCATACATCGAGTCAGTACAGGAAATGTCATTAATTCTGTCAATATTATTCACATCAGTTTTGTACTCAATTGAAAGTCCATCGGTTTTGTCATCATCTGAGACAGTTCCATCATCTTTATCATCAAGGGAGATAATTTCATCAGATATGTTATCAAGGGAGATAATTTCATCAGATATGCTATCAGAGGTGATAATTTCATCATTGTCATCATCAGATTCATATAATCCAAGTAATGTCAAACCACAAGACGATGCAGGAAAATCCTGTCTGTTTAATGTTTTATCTGCTGGTTTTGTTTCTATTTCTTTGTTATTATTCAATATCCTCTTAGTTTTTTCTTGTGAATTAATGTTGTAAATTTTAGTATTAGGATTTAATAAAACTTGTTCTTTTAATGTAAGCTGTTGTGCAGTCTTCAGGAATAGAATCCATTCTTTCTTTATACATTTAAGATAACATGTAAAATATAACAGGAAACAGGTTTCAGGGGAGGTAAGCAGGTCAACCAAAACTGAATCATCAAAATCTGTAGATTTTAGAAAGACGAGGAATTGTTGGTGTGGATTCATCAGAGTTTGGAGCTGTGTTGATAAGGATTCAAAATCTCTGCAAATAAAAAACAATCAATGACTTGACCTAGTATTTTACAAATTATTTTGATATCATACACCATCTATTTACCATATTTCTTCAATGAAGGGTGTTTTTTTTTTAATTACAGTTAAACCTGTCTAAACTGAACCCTGAATAAAACGAATCTTGTAAATGTATAAACCGAACTTTAAATAAAAATGAAATAAAGTCCCAATGTAAGAAATCTTTGTTAATTTAACCTCTTTAAACAGAACACCTGAAAGTCTATTCAGAACACAAAAGTCTGTCCAAGGAAGTTTAATTTAGACAGGTTTCATTGTTGTTTACATCTGAGACTCCATGTTTCAGCATGGAAATTCTGGTTTCACAGGATGTCACTTACATTGGTTTGATTTGATTTTTGGTGTTTTAATGCCACTTTCAACAATATTTCAGCTATATCATGGCGACCAGTTATAGTGATGGAGGAAGCCGGAGTACCCGGAGAGAACCACCGACCATGGGCAAGCAACTGGTAAACTTTATCACTTGCGGCTGCGAGTCGAGGGCACCCTTTTATGTAATTTACAAAGCCGGGCGTGAACCCATGCCATATTGGTGATAGGTTTGTACGAGTTGCTAGATCCAACGACCCAACTCATTGAGCCACCCGGGCCCCCACTTACATTGGCAGCAGAAAGCAAAGAAAATTGAATTCATACAAAAGTTTAGACTTGTATTACAAGTACAAAACGTAGATGCTGGAGAATGCAATATTAGCAAGGATACTGAACAAATACAAATGTACCATCATTTGACTTGTAACATGTGATCATAGAATTGTTACAGTGAAGAACAGAACTAGAGACCCCCATATTGCATAAATGTATTAGAATATACCAGTAGTCTGTGGTTGCTCTACATGTTGAGAATACAATGTATGTGAATTGTGTACAAGTCACATTTGTCCACTCCTTTATTTTTACTGAAATTTAAATCAAATTCATTATTTGTGATTCGAATCGGACCCAAAATGTTTTTCATCCAAATTATTTTTGAAAGAATGAAAAGTGGAAAAGTTAAATAAGATGCTTAATTTATTTATTGGTACATTGTAACACAGTCTTACAGAATTTGATTTTAATTTATAGAACTAGAAGCGATCTTAAGTAAAAACTTTGAAAAATACAATTTCAGAAGTACTGAAATTCATTGAACCCTGAAAACTGATATCTTTTAGAGTTAAGTTTATAATCTTGAATCCACTATTGTTACCTTGATAACATAACTTGATTATAAATATCCAACAGAATTAACAGGGTCTCTATCCACATATCATCTTGGTCTTCAAACATCTCCAGGACCCAGTCATCATGGTCTTGTGAATGTTTAACTAGGTCAGTATCAACTTTAAAGTTTGAATTCACGAAAGTATCCAGATTATCAAGACATTGGATACAATCATCAATTGTGCTGTCATCTGAAATATAAAGTAATCATTTCTTTTGTCTTATTACAATAAGGGACCAGGTCATTTTAAGAAAGGGGAGGATATATATTTTCCCCAGCATGAGCCAGAAATTTTGTTCACGAAACAATAAGAAGATTTTTCTTCTGATATGTGGCTTGCACCAGATACTCCAGTTTCCTCCACCAATTAAAGTGACTGCCACAATATAACTGAAATATTGTTGAAAGTGCCATTAAACACCATAAACCGAAACCAATAATTCTCCAAATTATCAATGAGAAAATATTATAAGCATTGCTCTATATTTACATATACAGTGAATCCTGTTTGGAGTAACCTATTTATGGAAACCTAATCTCTTCTGAAAAATTCTCCATTATCTTTATATGTGTAGAACAAACCCATTTTTGGTTGGAGTCTGTCTATCTTGAAATAACACATTTTGCTGCCAAAGGGGTGGTGTTTATAGACAGGTTTCACTGTACCTGTATTTCATGAACATGACAGCACAGTCAGAGACATAGCGTGATAAAGTGTTTTTGTGATACTAATATTTTTTTGCTCTGTTTAATCCATTTACTTACTTTCTTGTGCATTTTGGGCGATAGTATACAACACTCTAAACACAAAAGAAATATTGAAGATATATTAAACAGAACAAAAGATACCTGTATATGCATGTCACCCAGATGAGTGATATGTCTATCACAGTGATTTATCATGGTATGTCTCTGACTGTACTATGATGTATGGAAAACTAAATCATTTCCTGTTCATGTGTAAAACAAACAAAAAATATTACCTGAACCATCTTTACATGCACCAACAATTGCAGTTGCTTTCAATGCTAACAAGATCATGAGTCGTAACTGAATCTTGTCCGATGATAATGATGTTGTCATGGTTACACCAATAAAATCACAGCCCTGTCCAATATGAATTCTGCTACATCCTTTTTGGTGAAAAAAAATGAATATATATTCTGAAGTCTGTCTAAAAAACACATGATTTCTTGAAACAGAATGTGATAATAGTTCTCCGTATGGAAGTAAACAATTGAAAAGTTTTAAAATGATTTTAATGAATAGTGAATTGTTTAACGTTGACATCATATTCCAAATTTTAAAATTATTCTGGCTCATTCTATCCAGCTTTTCAAATTTATTTAAGTTTTCACATTTTATTACATGTTTCACCACTTTTTTCCACAATCTAAAAAATTCAAACCCACAGATTCCATTTCCATCAAACTTGCTATTTTCTACACTTTGTAACTTCAGCATGCAAGAAGATATCTGATTCCATTCTCCTGTAATAAGGTCTATAAGAATGTCCTTGTGTTCAACCTTCATTAATGTTTTACTTGACAGGACACCATTTAAACATGTCAAAATCCTGATCTTCATCAGATGTGGTTGTTTTTCTTGTAACTTCTCCATAAATGAAGATAATAACGATCGAAAATCAGCCTGAAACACAAATAGAACAAGAACACAACCTACTAGTAAAGCTTGAACATGAATGATTGTAATTGTCATTTCTGTGTTTAGAACTTAAAGGTTTGATAGAGGAGTTGTTCATACTGCGGTTGTTGTTTTTTATATTGTTGTCGTTGACAACTACCATTTTTGCTTTGATCGAATGATTGTTGTTTGATGCCAAGTGAGTAATTTTTCAGTTATAACAAGTTAGATTTGATGAGATGGTGAGGATGTCCACTTTGTACTAGACCAACACATTGAGTTTGTCTTTTATAGTGCTAGCTCACTGAAACAACAGTCTGCAGGTAAACATTTTGCTCCTCTCTAAAACATTATCCTGATTCTGAGCTGACCAGTCTTTCCTTAATACTGTGTACCGGGTACCTAGCAGAGAAGTTGCAAATACTGGTACCAATTGAGGCTTGAAATCAACAACTTACCACAGTCAAGGCAAACATGTTAATCATTACACCACTGATTGACTGAGGAGTTCACATTTTTGTGGTTGGTTATATTCTTGACCTTTTATTTTCAAATGAAAGAAAATCCATAATGAACTCATAAAAAGAGTCCATGGGCTATATGTACAACGTTCAACTCAGAAATATAGCATTTGAAATATGACCTCTGCTACATTCCTGCTATTTTGGGTCTTTAATTTGAACAAATTTGAAATCTACAAAGATGATTTTATTTCAATGCTTGAACAATGTTTTTAACATAATTATCTCCACATAAATACAACCTTTTTTGGTCCTGCTCTTGAATGTATAGCTTTCTCCACAAATTTGAATATATAGTACCGATATTTGTGACCTTGCTATTCTGAATAAAATTTGGACAAACTAGTTTTCATTAAACAAAATAGAAGGATGTTTTCATATAATATTGCCAAATTTGACTTTGTTGCTTTAGCATATTCCCCAGTTCAATTAAGGATCCCTCTCCCCTTCCCCTAAAGGAACATTTCTGGGAAGTCTGGTGACTTGGTCAGGTAACCCAACAACTTACCTCTGATTTACAGTTAACAATGTATACTTTTAATGCACCAGATATACCATAGTTTATGAATAGATCTTCACAATCTTTTTCTAACTGAAAAAATACACAAAAATTCATAAAACATACACATACACATACATGGTCTCAGGTAACTTTTTACTGGTTTGTCATATTCTAATATTGGAATTATAAATTCTCTTACTATACAGTTGAATCTCATTATGTCAAACTCGGTTTAGTCGAAATTTTTCAAAGTTTATGATAATTATACATTTAAATGTTAATCGTCATTGTTTATACAAAATATTAAATATACTTGAAGACATGAAATCCAGAATTTAATCAAAACATTGTAGACCAAAATTTAACTGAGAATAACCACAACAATTAAGGTTGGGTTTATGGCACTTTCAACAATATTTCAGTTATATCATGGTGGGAAGTTTTATTGATGGAAGAAACCTGATGTACCCAGAGAAAACCACCTACCTTGCACCTGTCGCAAGTCACCCACACACTGTATCACAGAACGCCATGAACGGGGTTCGAACTCACAACTTTAGTGGTGATAGGCACTGATTGCACAGGCAGTTTTAACTCCAACTACCTAAGTATCGGATCACACTATAAATTTTGTCGGAAAATAGTCGTCATTATGTTGCAGGTCTTCCGTAAATGAAGAAGATCAAGATGATCTACAAGAATTAAGACATACAGTGAATACACTGGAATCCTGCAATAAACAAACATTAAATGTAGTCTCAATGTAGGGAATCTTAGTGTATTTTAACTGTATAAACAGAAAATAAATCTATTTGGCACACAAAAGATGGTTTCTTTGTATATTTTTAGTGAATGAGAATTTGGAAAATAACCGGTTGTGATAACAAATTGATTACTATCCATGCAAATACGTCAACTATGTCCTGTGATCAAACAAGTAATGACACTGGAATTTATTTAGCATTGATAATGTAGTATTGATACTGTCTAGACTATTACCACAGGCACTCGGGTACACTTTGTGATTTGCGTTATTTTCATTAAAATTAAATATTTTCCCTTTTAGTGCCTCTATTCTAACCTTCTCTAGCAGAATCATCTAATTTTGATGTATTTTACACATTTTGATAAAACCCAGAAAAGAGGCGCTAAAATGGAAAATATTCAATTTTAATAAAAATAACGAAAATCACAGACACAGTGTACCCGAGACCGAGTGCCTGTGTCTATTAGTATTAGAATTTTAGATTGATAGATATATGGGGGGAAATAAGTTATAACCAATTTTTCAGCCATATTTAGAGATGACGTTTGTACACTACTAGATGTGAAAGAATCTGAACATTCGTTGATATGTCGCAATAATTCATGTCTTTGGGAGTCCATTCTCATGTCCTAATGTCCACATGTGTTTGTTTACGTTTTGACCGGAAGTTAAATTTTATTATGAATAAAAAACAGATTATATCATCGACAATGATTGATAAGAAGAAGATAAAATGTATTGCTATCTCTATCTGAAACCCAGATTTTACTTAAAAACTATAAATAAAGCTTCTATCATGCTATTAATATCATTGTGGAAAGATGTTTGATAAACACTATAATTTCTTAAAAGTTCTTTCCTTTATTCTTGAGAAAAAAAATATACACAGACCAGCGATGGACAATTTAGAGGAATGTCCTGCTGATTCGGTAATATCAGCATCTCTAAGAATGAACTCACATTTGACAAGTCCTATTGTCTTGTATGGTTATCAATGTACCCCTCCTTTTTGTTACTTTTTTTCTGGTAGCAAAAGCCTATTTCATAGTGGTATTGCAGAATACCAACAATTTATGTCAATTAAAATAAAAGACAATGTACTTTTTTGGCTACCTTGTCCTACATCCAAGATTGCTGCCATGGCTTCTGATTGGTTAAAAAATTGTAAATCTTTGAAAGTCTTCTTCTGCAGAATCACTCGATGGAATGAAACCAAATTTGATTAACTAGTCCTTGGATAATCCCCTTCCAAAATTGTGTCTAGATCTGTTGACCCTGTCAATTATTCAAGAGGGCCACCACAGCTTATTATTTTAATATGGATTAGGCACAGCCTACAGGTGAGCATCGCATCTATGCATAGACATGTACATGTATTTTACTAGTTTATGATTATGAGTCAAACGTCTAATATGAGACAGGTGCTACCTGTAGTACCAACGAAGCTAAATCAACATTATCTGATATTTAAATCATGTAAATCCTTGGGATGATTAAAATAACACATTTAAACAACACAAATAGTACTTTTGGGTTCTTTTCTTCATTATTCTTGATTATTTTTCTTTATTCTTCAATTCAACTTACCCAGTTAATTCTATTGCAAAGGAGATTTTTGGGGCTGAGATATATCGGGGACGATTTTTTTTTAGGGCCGATCGTTCTTTAGGGACGAAACAAGAAAGTATAACGATTGTCCATTTTTTAAATAAATTAATCGTTTCATGTTAAAGAAGCTGTACGGTTTCCTTTCTAATTTTTATTTTTTATTTTTAAACTGGATAGTTATTTTTTATTCAAATTAAAAGGCTATTTCCTGTACTTCACTCCGATTGTCCATTCTATGCCGAAACTTAGAATCCATTTCCGATTGGTATTGATCATATATTGATTCATCTCCTTACACACATTTTGCGATGCTCGCTACTATTGATTTTTCAGCATTATCTTAAATGTTTCTGTAATTTGATTTGACTATTATTTTGAAAATACATTTAGATTAATAAAATACTGGCCAAATTTAATTTTGAGATATATTACTTAATTTTTTGTAATCTAACTGTCATAAATGATAAAACAGTTGACATGAGTACAAGTTTCATACTCATACTCCACAGTCTACCTATCAGAACACTTGATATATTCAGTGTTCTCAGATTGGTTGTTTTTATTAGTACAATTAGAAAAAATTATATTCAAAAGTTTTATGATCGTAAGACTTGAGGTGAGATATACATGAAAAGTATTTTATTCTCCAATATAAAAGTTGTTAAAATGTTCCATGTATACAGATTTAACTATATTGTAGGGACTGGCAGGAAGAGCCAAAATTTGTGAAGGATGTCCGGGACAAGCCTTTTGTCAGTCACAAGGTATATAATTATCTGTGGTGAAATGTATTTACTTTTTGGCCTTAATTTATAATATTTTATAGATAGTGTAAAAAACATAAATTTCTTCAAGAATATTGATACAGTAAAATCCCTATTTTATTTTTTATACTAACATTGGTGTAATAGTTTTTAAGCTCGCCTTGAGTGCCAGAGATCCTGGATATTGGTATTTGTCAATTCTCCCTTGCAGGTATTAAGGCATAATTGAACAAAGACTGGTTGACTCAGATTCAGGAGAATGTGTCAAAGTGGAGGGACACATCTACATGTCAACTGTTATTTCAGATAACTAACACATTTTTTTTTACATGGATATGTTGGTCTTGGTCAAAGCAGATGTCACCATCATCTCATCAAAATGTAACTTGATATGGTCAATATAGTATAGCTGAAAATAGTAATTTACCATTTTAATATTTAGTATACAATGTATATGAATAAACCAAAGAAAAAGCAAAAATAAATCCTCAAAAGAGAAATAGTTATCCTTATAATCACTTAAAAGGGAAATTATAAAATTAATAATTGAAACAAAACCCATTTATTCAGAAATATTTGCTTTAATGATTATGTGCTGTAACTGGTATCAAAATATTATTTTTGAAGGTAGAGTTGATCCAGATCAAGAGTTGATAGACATTAGAATGAATGCAATAAAGCACAAGATATTGATTGTGTCTGGAAAGGGAGGTAAGTATGTTTTACAACCAGTTGTGTATTGCTTTTTGATGTTCAATTGTTTTGTAGGTACATATTTCTTTCATTTGTGTGGTAAATGTTGTCTTCTTTGCAAATTAACTGTACAATGTCTTAAATGCTGATGATTTCTTCTGATGCAAGCTTAGTACAATGTATTTACTAATTATATACCTTGTATTTAATACACTGTAAGTTCTTGTAATTCTTTAGGGTTAGGGCCATTATGGTTATGGTATTTAATGCCTCTTTCAACTATACTTCAGTTATATCGTGGTGGTAAGTTTTATTGGTTGAGGAAACCGGAGTACAGGGAGATAACAACTGACCTGTTGCAAGTCACTGACAATCTTTATCATATAATGTTGTATCGAGTACACGTCGAACTCACAACATTAGTGGTGATAGGCACTGATTGCATAGGTAGTTGTAAATCCAAGTAAATATACTGGTGTCTGTGTCTACAAAATCTTATACTGAAATGTTGCATAATCATTTGACTCTGTACTGCTTCCCATTATAGTGGATAATATCCACTATAATGGGAAGCAGTACAGATAATCCAAAACAAGTACTGACCACATCAGTGGTGTAATGGTTATCAAGATCGCCTTGAGTGTGGTAGATTGTTGGTTCGAGTCCTGATCAAGTCAAATCAAAGACTACAGATTTATATAAGTTTAATAACTTGTTTTCGGATCCTCTTAATTAATTCATAGTCATTACTATTGTTGTATTTAAATTGTTGTACTATATTCATATGTATTGATTAATAAAATATGTTTACCCTAAATCAAAGACTATTAGATTAGTATTTGGTGCTTTCCCATTAAGCATGAAGCTTTAAGGAGTAGGAGCAAAGACTGGTTGGTTTAGAATCAAAGCATACATCATCATCCTCTCATCAATATGTAACTTGTTCTTGCTAAGATATATCTGAAAAATTGCAAAAGTAAAAGCCAAATACACTGTACATAACAAGATATGTTACATAAGTATCAAAACAAAGAATTGAAGATTTCAAATGTCAGCGAACATCTCGCCGTCTGTTTATCAACGAAAATTAATAACAACCAATATAAATAAAACCACAGTATTAATTGATTAAACTGATCAATTTGTGTTTTCAAGGATGTATAAATTCAATTGAGATTCGTAACAGTACAAATACAAATCAGCAACGAGAATTTTATTTATTTCCATCAGCTCCAGATCTTTTGATTTTGTTTTCTCCAAATAAATTATGTACATTTCATCTGACAAGAACTTGTTTAATTATGTCTCAATTTTTTTTATTTTTTACTACAGGAGTGGGTAAATCAACTGTTGGGTGTATGTTAGCTCAGATGCTGGCCTCCCAATCTAAAAAAGTGGGTATGGTTGATCTTGACATTTGTGGACCTAGTGTACCTAAACTTCTTTCTACGGAGGAGCAGGTTGTTGTTAATACAGACTATGGATGGAAAACACTTTTGTAAGTTTGACATCACATTTTAGGAGGAAACGTTTTCTGATCTACCAACATTTAAAAAAAAAATCCTTACTAAAAACATTTTTGTATAGAAATAAGCAAGAAAGACTACCTGGGGTCTGTGTAATCATTCTTGAAAATAGTTAGTGTTATATATAAGTGGTCCTTGACAACCAACCACTACAATAACGAAACGCTTCAGGCAAGAACAGAAGCTGGTGGAAATATAGGTCCTCACTAAATCTCTGGTAGTCGTACAGAAATAAACAAGCAATAGAATAAACATAAGCAGATTTGTATATTTCAAAACACCACACATTTTTACATAGATGACGACAATTTAGACTTGGATTGTCCAAGTTGGACAGTACAAATGCAGGGTCAATTAGCCATAAGCGTCCAAAGAAATTAATAGACTTCATGAGAGACCAGAATTGTAAGAAATGTGTATCATCCAAATGTATGAATCAAACACAATAAAAAGAATATCAACATTGTTCTATAAATGTCAGTAAATGGGAATTTAACAGAAAAACCCTGTTAAAATCATAAAATTATAAATTTTGCGTGTTGAACCATTTTGTCCCCCTTGAGTCATATCTCAGAAACAGTAAGAGCTACAGCAAATCTGCTTCAGCAGGAATCTTCTGAGGAATTCAATAGAAAAAACTGCATACAAATCAGCCTTAAAATAAATAAGTGTCATTTTTGTTGTTGGTTCATGTTGGCTCTCGGTGACCTTTTTTAAAAGCTACCGGTAGTGTAAATGAGTTTGGCAGTGTTCTTTCACAAATGAACAAACTATTGTGTAACACATTGCAAATTTTCATCAATGTAATGATAATTAGATATTTCTTTGAACTTATTTTTTCATCTTTTTATCAGGTGATCTACTGACATTTGGTATCAGGTCATACCATGTAGCCTTTCATTTACATTCTGAAGCTCTCTGCTCTTTTCATAAACCCTGATGTAATCATAAATACAATGTATCATCCCTAGTATATAATGTCCTAGGAGATTTAATTTTAGAGAAAAAATATCCTGAAGGATATTTTCATGGTTTTAAATGGATAAAAAGAAAAAGGAAAAAACATCCTTGTCATCAATATTTTATCCTCTCTGATGGATAAAATATTTTAGCTAAGTTGTCCTTTGTGGATACAATCTTTAAATGATTTATTATCCTAAAGGGATAAAATGAATAACAATGATTATTTCCTAGGATATAAAATTAATGAAAGATTATCCTATGGGACATTATATCATTTATATTATATCCTTAATACTCTATGTTACTAAAACGTTTTATTCAATATGTATTATGATAATTAAAGAAATCTTATTCGTGAAAAAGATTGAAGAGTATAACGATAACAAACAACCAAAACAACGATGCACGGAAAAGAAAAGACGCCAATCTAGTATATACGAATATTTCAATTAAATTAATTGAATTTCTTTTGTAAAAATGTTAATGTTATAAATATATATTGATCTCTTAGATTTTTATTATGTCCCTTGTTTACATAAATTAAAGTATTCTGGGATAAAATTCCTTTTCTACTTTTAATACCTTTTATAGTATCCAAGAGATAAAATTTGTGTACAACTATTATCCATCTGGGATATTATATCAGAGAAATGTTATCCTAAGTCTTTAAGAAATAATATCCTATGAAAAGGATATTATTTTTACACAATGGATAAAATTTCTTAAATATTTTATCCCAGAAGGATAAAAATTGTACACAAATTTTATCCCCCGGATACTATCATAGGTAGGATATAATAATTTGTTACACTTATACTGGTAAATAGCTCAAGATTTCATATGCTTGCCCCTTTGTCACTGTGCCCTCTTACATGATGTAAATGTTAGTGGATAACCTAATGACAAATTTTAAAAAACCAACAAATATCTATACGGTAATCCCCAGGCTATAAGGTCACCACATCTGCACTGAAAAAGTGGCCTTATAAGAGCATTGGCCTCTCTTGTGGGGGACAGTTTAGTAGTATTTTACTATCTCAATACATCTGAAATCTGGCCGGATAAGAGAGGTGACCATTGATGAGAGGGGTCTTATAAGAGGTGGACTATTGTATTGACTTTTTGAGGCATGTTTTAATATTATGTATTTTAGATCACCACACAATGGGATAAAAGTGATGTCTGTGGGTGCTATGCTACAATCCAATAGTGATTCTATTGTGTTTAGAGGCCCCAGAAAAACAGGTGTGTTTGCATGAATATATAGCTTGGTGAATGGTGAGTAGATAAGAAAAGTTGACCTTAGTTTTCAAATTCTTCATCTGTGATGCATGCACATTCAACACTTTGCAGGTAGACACAGATTGAAGAAACCTGTCTTATGTAACCCTCCAAGGGAATGCAGAGATTCAGCTAGACATCGGACTCGGGACATTTGCCCACCTATTTTCCAAATTGTCCTAAAGAACTTTATAAAAGTTAATTTTAATTATTAAAGAATGTCCTGAAGAAATTTTGATAAAACTGGATTTCAAAGTCTAGCTGAAACACAGGAATATTGAAATAGGGTCACGTAAAACAGGTGGTCACTGAATACAAGGTTTCATTAGTATGAAATGCACTGTGAATGGAAATAATAATTCACGTCACATAATACAATTATTGCTAAACAGAGGTGGTCCAATAATGCAAGTTATTACTTAATAGAGGTTGTCCCATAATACAAGTTATTACTTAATCGAGGTTGTCCCATAATACAAGTTATTACTTAATCGAGGTTGTCCCATAATACAAGTTATTACTTAATAGAGGTGGTCCCATAATACAAGTTATTACTTAATAGAGGTGGTCCCATAATACAAGTTATTGCTTAATAGAGGTGGTCACTAAAGGAGGTTTATTCCTTATTCACTTAAATACCAGTGAATTACAGGTAACTTGAAGCCTGACAAGTTGTTAAAAGGTAACAGTATTTTATATGCTCTGTTTGGCACCTTTTTCAATGAAAATTGATTTGTGATCAACTTTTCCTTAGAAGTTCAGATGAGACTAGATATACTATACTGTACTGATATCATGTTTGACAGATATACAGTCAAACCTTGTTTTGAGTATAGAAGTTATCTTGGCTAAATTGAGGTGAACGAGTACTACAAACTGACCAAATATATACCAGTACTTAAAAAATGATGTATTCGAGTTTCAGATATCAAGGTTCGACTGTACATGAAAACTGTTTTTAACAAAATATATGTACAACAGCAAATACAGGCAGATGCATGGAAAAAGTACTCTTTCAAAATGTTTACATGTTGAAATAATTAAAAAAAAAACCTTCTGTGTGTATATAGAAATTGAAAACATGCTTGATGTATGACATCACTGTGACAATATAAACAATGCCATTTTATTAATCTAGTTAAAATTGACATATTTTGTAATAATAAGTTTTTTAATGGAATTAAATTAATGGAAAAATTGAAATATTCAGAAGGAGATCAAGACAATGAAATTTGTGCATTATGAAAATATAGATAATAGAAATGATCTGGTGAGGCTGTACATGTGGACCAGTGATGCAAAAACCGGTTTCCTCCACCAATAAAACTGACTGTCACGATATAACTGAATTATTGTTGAAAATGGTGTTAAACACCATAACCATAACCCTCTAGAAAAAAACCAACAAATAAAAAAAAGGAAGTATACAGCAATGAATTTGAGTAATTTTTCAAATTTCAGGAAGAAATACAAAACAATGCAATACAGAACTAACATAATTTGTTGTTAATTATACTTACAGGTTTGATAAAGAGATTTTTCAAAGACACATTTTGGGGAAAACTTGATTATTTAATTTGTGGTATGTACTACATTTAATAACTATGCATAATGTATTTCTGTTAGCAGTTTTTAATTATGGGAAATATGTCCAACAAAAAATAAATTAAATGAACAATTATCCTGTCGTCCGTTAAAATCAGTCAACACCTGAAATCGGTCACCATTTCGGAATGCACTGTCACGTGAGTTCAGATGTCGATGACGTCATTTATCCTGCAAACTGCTTCCAGAAATAGATAATGGATTTACTTTCACTTTGATCAAGACAACAATGAGATTTAAACAGATAAGAAAATATATCTATAGGTTTTGGTGCCAAAATGGTGCCATTTTACTACTACCATTTTGACTTAATATTCAAAGTCAAATATTTCCAGAAAAACACAGTCCGTAATGGATAATTTGCATATCCTGTGTTTGTTTACATTCTACTGCGCATCTTGACCTATATTTACAACTCAATTAGGCAACGGAAATTGCATTGTTTTCGTTTTGAAATTAAGTAATTCCTTAGACAATTTTCAGATTTTTAGCGGGAATATTTGTGGGTAATATATATGATTTAATATAAATTACATGGAATTGGATGGATAAAATTGTACGTGAAAACAGAGATATTATCTGCAGAAAACAAGTGACAGCAAATACAATTTAATGAAAAAATGGGGAAATATAGAAAAAGCAAATTAAAAAATATTGTAAAATACAATCTCCTAGGCCTATTTGTGTTCCACATGACTATTTTATGGCTGACCGATTTCAGGTAACGTGACTTGGGTGCCATTACAAAACATATGCAAACAAAAAAGGTCAGCGAGCCGACATTCCTTCATCAAATTAAGCGATGTTTTGGTATTTTATTTGGCTTAAGTGCCCAAGTAAACATGGCATTTATCTTTGAGATAAATACCAATTTGAATGAGAATCATAAGGAAATGTCTTAACTGACCGATTTACGGTCACATGTGGATAATTTGGAAAAGAGAAATCATTTTCGTAGTTTTCCTCTAATAAATGTTGTTGTTGTTTCTATCGTATCTTCAGTGATTATAAAGATTTAATGATTCTTAATTATGTTAATCCTTTTGCTAGCTAACACACACTTGGGTATACACAAATTTATCGGTAATTTGTTACAGTTTCCTTTGATTTTTACTACCCGATAAATTTAGTAACAACGTTCAGTTGACCACCGACTCGTGATACTAGAAATTATCAGCTATTGGTCATTTGTCATGCGCAGTCTAACATGATGTCATTAAACCTTTCATTAAAAAAAAAGGTCATAACACAACAAAAAAATCACAAAACTGTTAAAATTGTGGAATTACTGATAAACAAATTATTAGTATTAAAAAAAAAGGTAAAAACACAACAAACAAATCACAAAGCTGTGTTTAAATTGTGAAATTACCGATAAAAAAATTATTAGTATGTATTTCTTTGTCATTATATTGTTAAATATCATGTATTTGCTTATCAATCAAAACTACTGGATATTTAGCATGTGATTAGATAATTTTATAACAACGCAAAAACAAAAACAGAGACAATTATATATTGAGTCTATTTCTGAAATGTGTCTCTTTATTTGATAGCTTCTTCCTTGCAATGTTGTATAATATTTTCATGAAGACTCACCAAGAAGATATGTCTTAGTTAAATGATGGGTTCACAAATAATTACTTTATGTCCTTTCAAGCAATTCTGTGTTGAATTTTGAGTATTGGAAAAACTTTGGTAAACTATCCTGTATTGCATTGTTTGACTGTATTTTGCTTTCAGATTGAGACATTTTGTGCAAAAGAGCCCCAATTTTTTTTTATTCTTATAGATACTCCACCAGGAACTAGTGATGAACATCTCACAGCCATCAAAGTATTGAAAAATGTCAAACCAGATGGTGCCATCATAGTCACAACACCACAGGGTGTTTCTATAGCAACAGTGCGAAGGGAGATAAGTTTCTGTCGAAAGATGGGCCTGAAGATACTGGGCTTGGTTGTTAATATGAGTTCCTATGTTTGCCCATGTTGTGATGTAAGAGGTTTATGTACATCTAGTTCATGACTGTGTTTTAATAATCTGGTGACTGACATGAAGTAGAAGTCAAGCTTTTCAGTGACATAGATACACAATGAAAAAAGTTTGAACAGAATCGACTTAATTAGAAACTTGTCTATATCAAATTTTTTAATTAATCCCAACCTAACCTGGATCCAGACATTTATCACAAAATGGAAAAAAATCATGTTAACGTGAGGAAAAAGTCTTGTGTTTAATCTGTAAATTAATGTTTTATTAGAACATAACATGACATTCTTCTGTGAACATGTCTTTTATGGGGTTGTTTTTGTAATGAAACATTAGAATTATGAATACGTCTCAGTTAAAATTATGAAGGAAATGTATATTAAATTTCGTTATTTACACAATAATAGATTCATCTATTTTGCTAAAATAAGATATTTGAATATATTTCTCTCATGTGTAAAATTTAATGCCTTTTTTTTACCCTCGTTCGGCTATGCTCCATTCGAAAAAAAACAGAATTTCATGCGATCATGAAAGATATTCTTACATTTCTTATAAGTTTATAAAGCATTATAGAAGAAATTATTACATTGTAATAATTGATAAGAGTTTTTATTGCTGTTCTTTATCTCACAGTGATCAACATATAGAACAACGGCAGTTTTGAAAGTTTCGACATACATTGTCACTAATATCACAGCAAGTCCAATACTAGTGATAATGACTGTCTTGACCTTCCAAACTGACACTAGTATCACAGCAAGTCCAATACTAGTAATAATGACTGTCTTGACCTTCAACTGACAATGTTTTTTATGTGTTTGACGTCACGCTGACTGATAATTTTCAATATCAGAGTCAAAGGGAAAATGTCAATTACTGATAAATGTATCTACCACAAAATTGAAAACAAATATGGAAGAAAAGTAGAGATATTTGCAATTTGATTAGGAGAGTCCTGGACTCACTATTTTACCCCCCAAAAAATACAACAAAAGAATGCACTAGTGAAACTCATAACTTTTTTCTTGGACTCGTCAAAATGTTATCTTACAAGGATCTCTGGAAAGGGATTCAAGTATTTACAAATCAGAATTTCTATAGATTTAGATTTATTGACTGTTGTAAAGAATGAAAAATGTAGCTTTTTGTAGTGGTTACAATGCACTTACTCTTTTACATGCTACGAGCATGCATTCTCTAAAACATGGCACCCACTAGACTCCACGGTCAGGTGTTCCATATTATTACATGCTACGAGCATGCATTCTCTAAATATGGCACCCACTAGACTCCACGGTCAGGTGTTCCATATTATTACATGCTACGAACATGCATTCTCTAAATATGGCACCCACTAGACTCCACGGTCAGGTGTTCCATATTATTACATGCTACGAGCATGCATTCTCTAAACATGGCACCCACTAGACTCCACGGTCAGGTGTTCCATATTATTACATGCTAGGAGCATGCATTCTCTAAACATGGCACCCACTAGACTCCACGGTCAGGTGTTCCATATTATTACATGCTAGGAGCATGCATTCTCTAAAACATGGAACCCACTAGACTCCACGGTCAGGTGTTCCATATTATTACATGCTACGAGCATGCATTCTCTAAAACATGGCACCCACTAGACTCCACGGTCAGGTGTTCCATATTATTACATGCTACGAGCATGCATTCTCTAAACATGGCACCCACTAGACTCCACGGTCAGGTGTTCCATATTATTACATGCTAGGAGCATGCATTCTCTAAACATGGCACCCACTAGACTCCACGGTCAGGTGTTCCATATTATTACATGCTAGGAGCATGCATTCTCTAAACATGGCACCCACTAGACTCCATGGTCAGGTGTTCCATATTATTACATGCTACGAGCATGCATTCTCTAAAACATGGCACCCACTAGACTCCACGGTCAGGTGTTCCATATTATTACATGCTACGAGCATGCATTCTCTAAACATGGCACCCACTAGACTCCACGGTCAGGTGTTCCATATTATTACATGCTAGGAGCATGCATTCTCTAAACATGGCACCCACTAGACTCCACGGTCAGGTGTTCCATATTATTACATGCTAGGAGCATGCATTCTCTAAACATGGCACCCACTAGACTCCACGGTCAGGTGTTCCATATTATTACATGCTACGAGCATGCATTCTCTAAACATGGCACCCACTAGACTCCACGGTCAGGTGTTCCATATTATTACATGCTAGGAGCATGCATTCTCTAAACATGGCACCCACTAGACTCCACGGTCAGGTGTTCCATATTATTACATGCTAGGAGCATGCATTCTCTAAACATGGCACCCACTAGACTCCACGGTCAGGTGTTCCATATTATTACATGCTACGAGCATGCATTCTCTAAACATGGCACCCACTAGACTCCATGGTCAGGTGTTCCATATTATTACATGCTACGAGCATGCATTCTCTAAAACATGGCACCCACTAGACTCCACGGTCAGGTGTTCCATATTATTACATGCTACGAGCATGCATTCTCTAAACATGGCACCCACTAGACTCCACGGTCAGGTGTTCCATATTATTACATGCTAGGAGCATGCATTCTCTAAACATGGCACCCACTAGACTCCACGGTCAGGTGTTCCATATTATTACATGCTAGGAGCATGCATTCTCTAAACATGGCACCCACTAGACTCCACGGTCAGGTGTTCCATATTATTACATGCTACGAGCATGCATTCTCTAAACATGGCACCCACTAGACTCCACGGTCAGGTGTTCCATATTATTACATGCTAGGAGCATGCATTCTCTAAACATGGCACCCACTAGACTCCACGGTCAGGTGTTCCATATTATTACATGCTACGAGCATGCATTCTCTAAACATGGCACCCACTAGACTCCACGGTCAGGTGTTCCATATTATTACATGCTAGGAGCATGCATTCTCTAAACATGGCACCCACTAGACTCCACGGTCAGGTGTTCCATATTATTACATGCTAGGAGCATGCATTCTCTAAACATGGAACCCACTAGACTCCACGGTCAGGTGTTCCATATTATTACATGCTAGGAGCATGCATTCTCTAAACATGGCACCCACTAGACTCCACGGTCAGGTGTTCCATATTATTACATGCTAGGAGCATGCATTCTCTAAACATGGCACCCACTAGACTCCACGGTCAGGTGTTCCATATTATTACATGCTAGGAGCATGCATTCTCTAAACATGGCACCCACTAGACTCCACGGTCAGGTGTTCCATATTATTACATGCTAGGAGCATGCATTCTCTAAACATGGCACCCACTAGACTCCACGGTCAGGTGTTCCATATTATTACATGCTAGGAGCATGCATTCTCTAAACATGGAACCCACTAGACTCCACGGTCAGGTGTTCCATATTATTACATGCTACGAGCATGCATTCTCTAAAACATGGCACCCACTAGACTCCATGGTCAGGTGTTCCATATTATTACATGCTAGGAGCATGCATTCTCTAAACATGGCACCCACTAGACTCCACGGTCAGGTGTTCCATATTATTACATGCTAGGAGCATGCATTCTCTAAACATGGCACCCACTAGATTCCATGGTCAGGTGTTCCATATTATTACATGCTAGGAGCATGCATTCTCTAAACATGGCACCCACTAGACTCCACGGTCAGGTGTTCCATATTATTACATGCTACGAGCATGCATTCTCTAAAACATGGCACCCACTAGACTCCACGGTCAGGTGTTCCATATTATTACATGCTAGGAGCATGCATTCTCTAAACATGGCACCCACTAGACTCCACGGTCAGGTGTTCCATATTATTACATGCTAGGAGCATGCATTCTCTAAACATGGCACCCACTAGACTCCACGGTCAGGTGTTCCATATTATTACATGCTACGAGCATGCATTCTCTAAAACATGGCACCCACTAGACTCCACGGTCAGGTGTTCCATATTATTACATGCTAGGAGCATGCATTCTCTAAACATGGCACCCACTAGACTCCACGGTCAGGTGTTCCATATTATTACATGCTAGGAGCATGCATTCTCTAAACATGGCACCCACTAGACTCCACGGTCAGGTGTTCCATATTATTACATGCTAGGAGCATGCATTCTCTAAACATGGAACCCACTAGACTCCACGGTCAGGTGTTCCATATTATTACATGCTACGAGCATGCATTCTCTAAAACATGGCACCCACTAGACTCCACGGTCAGGTGTTCCATATTATTACATGCTAGGAGCATGCATTCTCTAAACATGGCACCCACTAGACTCCACGGTCAGGTGTTCCATATTATTACATGCTAGGAGCATGCATTCTCTAAACATGGCACCCACTAGATTCCATGGTCAGGTGTTCCATATTATTACATGCTACGAGCATGCATTCTCTAAAACATGGCACCCACTAGACTCCACGGTCAGGTGTTCCATATTATTACATGCTACGAGCATGCATTCTCTAAACATGGCACCCACTAGACTCCACGGTCAGGTGTTCCATATTATTACATGCTAGGAGCATGCATTCTCTAAACATGGCACCCACTAGACTCCACGGTCAGGTGTTCCATATTATTACATGCTAGGAGCATGCATTCTCTAAACATGGCACCCACTAGACTCCATGGTCAGGTGTTCCATATTATTACATGCTACGAGCATGCATTCTCTAAAACATGGCACCCACTAGACTCCACGGTCAGGTGTTCCATATTATTACATGCTACGAGCATGCATTCTCTAAACATGGCACCCACTAGACTCCACGGTCAGGTGTTCCATATTATTACATGCTAGGAGCATGCATTCTCTAAACATGGCACCCACTAGACTCCATGGTCAGGTGTTCCATATTATTACATGCTAGGAGCATGCATTCTCTAAACATGGCACCCACTAGACTCCACGGTCAGGTGTTCCATATTATTACATGCTACGAGCATGCATTCTCTAAAACATGGCACCCACTAGACTCCACGGTCAGGTGTTCCATATTATTACATGCTACGAGCATGCATTCTCTAAACATGGCACCCACTAGACTCCACGGTCAGGTGTTCCATATTATTACATGCTAGGAGCATGCATTCTCTAAACATGGCACCCACTAGACTCCACGGTCAGGTGTTCCATATTATTACATGCTAGGAGCATGCATTCTCTAAACATGGCACCCACTAGACTCCATGGTCAGGTGTTCCATATTATTACATGCTACGAGCATGCATTCTCTAAACATGGCACCCACTAGACTCCACGGTCAGGTGTTCCATATTATTACATGCTAGGAGCATGCATTCTCTAAACATGGCACCCACTAGACTCCACGGTCAGGTGTTCCATATTATTACATGCTAGGAGCATGCCTTCTCTAAACATGGCACCCACTAGACTCCACGGTCAGGTGTTCCATATTATTACATGCTACGAGCATGCATTCTCTAAACATGGCACCCACTAGACTCCACGGTCAGGTGTTCCATATTATTACATGCTAGGAGCATGCATTCTCTAAACATGGCACCCACTAGACTCCACGGTCAGGTGTTCCATATTATTACCGGCCACCTGGTGATGTGCTAGGCAACTTGGTGTGTTGATCATTTGGGACCTATCATCAGTAATCAACTCTAGATATAGAGTGAAAAAGTGAACAAATCATCATTATCTACTCAAATTAAAAATATTGTGATATTATTTAAAGGTTTCAATTATCACACAGTTTCAATATTAAACCCAAACCACCTCTGTGGTGAGCTCACATCGAGTGTGGTAGATCATGTGTTAGTTCCCTAGTTGGGTCGTAATAAAGACTTTTAAATTGGTATTTGCGGATTTTCCACAAATCGTGCAGCATTAAGTAGTAAGAGTAAAGACTGGATGGCTTAGGAGTTTTGATAATTTGTAGAGTGACATGTCTATCTGTTGACTATTGTTTCAGTGATCTAGCTAACATCCAACTACATTTGTAAATGTGTGTCTATCTGTTGACTATTGTTTCAGTGATCTAGCTAACATCCAACTACATTTGTAAATGTGTGTCTATCTGTTGACTATTGTTTCAGTGATCTAGCTAACATCCAACTACATTTGTAAATGTGTGTCTATCTGTTGACTATTGTTTCAGTGATCTAGCTAACATCCAACTACATTTGTAAATGTGTGTCTATCTGTTGACTGTTGTTTCAGTGATCTAGCTAACATCCAACTACATTTGTAAATGTGTGTCTATCTATTGACTATTGTTTCAGTGATCTAGCTAACATCCAACTACATTTGTAAATGTGTGTCTATCTGTTGACTATTGTTTCAGTGATCTAGCTAACATCCAACTACATTTGTAAATGTGTGTCTATCTGTTGACTGTTGTTTCAGTGATCTAGCTAACATCCAACTACATTTGTAAATGTGTGTCTATCTGTTGACTGTTGTTTCAGTGATCTAGCTAACATCCAACTACATTTGTAAATGTGTGTCTATCTGTTGACTGTTGTTTCAGTGATCTAGCTAACATCCAACTACATTTGTAAATGTGTGTCTATCTGTTGACTGTTGTTTCAGTGATCTAGCTAACATCCAACTACATTTGTAAATGTGTGCCTATCTGTTGACTGTTGTTTCAGTGATCTAGCTAACATCCAACTACATTTGTAAATGTGTGTTTATCTGTTGACTATTGTTTCAGTGATCTAGCTAACATCCAACTACATTTGTAAATGTGTGTCTATCTGTTGACTGTTGTTTCAGTGACCTAGCTAACATCCAACTACATTTGTAAATGTGTGTCTATCTGTTGACTATTGTTTCAGTGATCTAGCTAACATCCAACTACATTTGTAAATGTGTGTCTATCTGTTGACTGTTGTTTCAGTGATCTAGCTAACATCCAACTACATTTGTAAATGTGTGCCTATCTGTTGACTGTTGTTTCAGTGATCTAGCTAACATCCAACTACATTTGTAAATGTGTGTCTATCTGTTGACTATTGTTTCAGTGATCTAGCTAACATCCAACTACATTTGTAAATGTGTGTCTATCTGTTGACTGTTGTTTCAGTGACCTAGCTAACATCCAACTACATTTGTAAATGTGTGTCTATCTGTTGACTGTTGTTTCAGTGATCTAGCTAACATCCAACTACATTTGTAAATGTGTGTCTATCTGTTGACTATTGTTTCAGTGACCTAGCTAACATCCAACTACATTTGTAAATGTGTGTCTATCTGTTGACTATTGTTTCAGTGATCTAGCTAACATCCAACTACATTTGTAAATGTGTGTCTATCTGTTGACTGTTGTTTCAGTGACCTAGCTAACATCCAACTACATTTGTAAATGTGTTGGTCTAGTACAAAACAGACATCATCAACATCACATTAAAAAATAGCTTGTCCTCGTCATAATATAGCTGAATAATTACTCATTTGGTGTTAAGCAACAATCACTCACTTACATTAATCACTTCCTTTTTGTAAAAGCAGCATGTCTATTTAATTGGTGAGAAATAAAGTTTTTATGTTATGTTTCAGGAGACAACACAGATTTTCCCAGAGGATGAAATAGAAAAACTTTCACAGGAACAAGACATACCTATATTAGCCAAGATACCTCTTGATTCAGTAAGTTCAGTAAAACTTGTCTTATGTGACCTTCCAAGGGAACATTGAAATAGGATCACATAAGACATGTTTTACTGTATGTGATTGTGTATTATGGACTATGGTAGGTCATGTCCATTTGTACAGACTATTGTCCTGAAGAGTGCAAGTGGAAATGTTTGTGTGGGGTTATACTCGCTTATTTTGCATTTCACTAAAATGTATTATGGTATGGCATTTTCGTCGTCATTATTGTCGTCCATCTGTAGACTCAGTGGTTTCTGTGTGATATCATTTGTTCAGTTATTATATGCCGGTCAGTTTTATCCGTGGAGGAAACTGGAGTACATTGTACTCAGAAAAACCACAGACTTGGTGCAGGTCATTGACAAGCTTTATCATATAAAGTGGCCTTGAGTACACCAGTAGCTGCCACATGCAGAACTTTAGTAGTGATAATAACTGATTGCATAGGTAGATATAAATCCAACTACCATACGATCACTGCCACGACGGTCCCCTTTGAGCTTTTATAGAATCTATTTATACTCTATTCACCCTTTACAATTGTATTTGATGTTTTCCAGAATGTTTAATCGACCAATTCTACTAGTCATTCTCCTATAAACATTTTGTTTTATATTTTTCAGAGAATAACAGCTAGTTGTGAAGTTGGAGAAGACCCAGTAATATGTTATCCTAATACGCCTGTTATAAACTGTATGGAACAACTTGTTAAATCATTACATGACATCATCACCTGATAATAAATTGCTTAATATAAAAAAAATTATTTTCTATTTTAGTCCCCTACGGTTCTCGTAGATTGACCATAGAATTACACTCTGTCTATCTATCAAATTTTATGTTGCCAAATGTTACAGAAAAACATTTAAGATCAGGAATTCCTTTTTTTTAAGAGTAGTATTTAAGGAAGACCTGATGCATGTAAAAAAAATATTTAAAGTCAAGATGGCTGAACGGTGGCCATATTGAAACATAGGGGACATGTATCACTCAGCAATAGTTATTTCTTTTGCTTCATTTAATAGTTTAGAATGAGATGTTATTTTAGTTTAGATATATCATAACTGGACATATTTAAAATGTCCTGACCTAGATTTTGAGACATAATTAGGTCAATGTCAGGTTCTAGTTATATAATGTAAGAATGCTTTATAAAATCTCACTATTCTGTTCAATTGTTAGAAGTTCAATACCTGTATATACATATCAGAAATAATTTTTTTTTTTTTTTTTAAACTAGTCGTGGTATATTCACTCCCTCCCCCACCCCCCACCCCAAAAAAAAATTATGTGCTTTTGTGGTCTTATAGGGGATCCACAAATTTATGTAATCACAAAAATGCTTATTTTTCCTCATCGAAAATTGATATCCATGAACTGAAATGAATTCACAGTTTACTAGTGTGCAACACAAATTTCCATATCAGATGATGTTCCTGTCATTTAACAGTAACAAGATATATGCCACACTAGGTGCAGGATCTGCTTACCCTACTGGATAATCTGGAGTTCACATCTACTTTTTAGTGGGGTTGTGTTACCAGGGATGAAAGTTTTCCATGGATCCACTGATTTCATTTTTGAGATCTGTGTAATCCATTGAGAAAATTTTAAGGGGAGCGAGGTTTGAAATCTTGATGATTCTATCTATGGAAATGCATATCATGCACTGGTTTCTGAATCAATAGATAAGTGGATCGTATCAGTATTGAAATGAAAGGTACATGTATCAGTTAAAACGTGTCGGTCGTGTGTGACAATCTTTAAGAAAGTTTTTTCCCAGCACCCAACTCCAACCTATTTTTCAGCTTTTTTATTCAAAACTCACTTTAATCTCTGTGTTAATCAATCTTTAGTTTTCCGAGTACTGTTTTGTCGACCACTGCTTGTCTTTTTGTCCTTTTTCATTTCACCATTGTATTGTCTGTCCTTTGATTTATGGCTTGTTATTACCATTTTGATATTTTCAAACTTTTTGTACTTCAAACTGCTGTAGCTTTATGAGTGAATGATTGTTTCCATGTATATGGCAAAATTAAACAGAAACATTATTGCACATCTGTTTATTTGATTACAAAAATAAATGAATCGATCAATCTCGATCGATTTCATAATGATTCAACTACATTCTATATTCTTAGGGCATGTGTCTACATGCATCTTGTCAAACTATGTAATCCTTTACTTGAATAATTAAGCATAGAATTTTACTAAATATCATAATCATCCTCTAAAATTATTCTTTTCCTCCCTCAAGGCCCCCATCGTCTCCACTGGGTCAGATTTTCCTACATGTTTCTGTACACTGCTGTCCCTGAAAAAGAGATAATTACCTGGTAATCTTAGGATGTCCATTGTAATTACAAATTTTTTTTTGGTCAAATTTTACGTTGACCTCTGACACAGGAAGCATTATTATTCGATTCATTTAATTTTAAGTTGACCTCTGATACAGGAAGCATTATTATATGATTGATTTCTGACAACATTCTCAGTGCTAAAATATATGTCATAGTTTCTGACTGCCTGTTTCTCGATCATTGCAATTAGTGAGTGAATGGTTATTGTTTAATGCAAAATTGGCAATTTTTTCAGCTACATCATCGCTAGAACAAATAACATTGTGAATTGCATATTTTTGGTAATTCTATTTAAATTAGAACAATAGATATGTCACCAAATCCAATCAGGGGCTGTTGTGGTTGTGATCGTATAGTAGTTTGATTACAACTATCTATGTAATCAGTGGCTATCACCACTAAATTTGTGAGTTTGAATTCCGCTCATGGCGAGGTGTACTCGATACAACATTATGAGATAAAATTTGTCAGTGACTTACTGCAGGTCGGTGTTTTTCTCCAGGTACCCCGCTTTCCTCCACCAATATAACTGAAATATTCAAGCCTGGTTAATTTTATCTCCTTTATACTGTTACCAGGGGTCTGGGTGTTTAACAAAAATGTTTGGTTTATCTTGACTGGGCTCAAATCCCAATATCTCTTACTATAGGTAACCAAAGATAACCATTCATCAAAGGAAATGAATCCTTTTTACAATTGAGTAGAATGATTATTGGTCACTCAGTGGGTTATTCAAGAAATCCACTAACGTTGTGAGTTTGAATCCCACTCAGGGGATACAACATTATGCGATAAAAAGTTTGTTAGTGACTTAAGACAAGACGGTGGTTTTCTCCGGGTACTCCCATTTCCTCCACTAATAAAACTGACCGCCACGATATAACTGAAATATTGTTGAACACCATAAACCAACCAACCAACCTATTCATGAAATTCTTATCAGAATTGATATATAGCAAATAGTTCATGGCACTGAGGGTCATATGGCAGTATGAACTATTTGCTATATTATACTTTTTATCTAAAATAATAATGCAGGTACCGTTCCAGAACTGAATCGAAAATGAGGCAGTCCAGTCTCAGTCCATATAACATTATATTGACCGGCTGCACTAACAAAGACAAATAGGGAAAATAAAAACGTAAAGTATAATACAAAGATATATGTGTAAGATAAGCTGTAAAAAGAGTGCTTTCTAACATCCCCTCACAATTATTTATGGAAAACCGATTAACCAAAATAAAGTTGATTTGTCAACATCTTCTAACAGACAAATAGATAATACAAGTACATACTTGACTCTCATAAATGGGTTAAACTCTAATTCTTCTGATATTGTTGAAGGAATTGTGGTTAGACCTTTTGACCTTTGATCCTGTAAAAAAAATTATACAAAAGTTTTAAATACAGTCAAACCTGCATTAAAGGGATATTAAAGCTCATTTTGGTAATATTTTGTATCTAATGAAAACTTGCAATTGGTTCAATAAATGATATTTATGAAACATTAACCTGGTTTTTATCAATGAAACTTTGTAAAAGTGACATAATTCGTTGATAATTCTGTCATATCTTGCGGTTTTCTCAGGGTTTTTCCAATAATTGAATTTTTGCTTCCTGGACAAAAATTCATTTCGACCCTTTTAAGTGATATTTTAACGATATTAGGGATTTTATGGGCGTGCAAAGTATTTTTGGATTGTTTTTACAATTAAATTGAAAAGAAACAACCTTCGTCACGAGTTGAAAAAATATATGTTAAAACGAGCTTTAATTGAAAGGGTACCTGTATAACAAATCAATGTCTATAAAGGGCAGTTTCATTTTCTCTGTGTAATGAATAATGCATACAATTTGAATATGTATATAAAGGCATATTTTCAGGTTTCCTTCAGTGTTCTTTATATACAGGTATAACTAGATTTAAATATTTTTTATTATTGTTTAAGAAATAATTCATGGCAGCCGTAGATTTGTGCTCGTTTAACCATGGGTTGGGCATTTATATTCGATTATTTTTTCCCCTGAGCACTATATAAATGCGAATATAAATGCCCAACCCATGGTTAAATGTACACAAATCTACGGCTGCCATGAATTATTTCTTTTCTAATATGACATCGGTAATTTTTATAACCCTAGGCGACCTTAGAATCCACCACACAACGGCTGTTCCGTTTAGCCCCCTTCACATATGATGACGGAATCAGCACAATTTGAGCACATATATTGAATCAAACTCCTATTGTGTGAGTAATAATATATTCAAATAATTATTTCAATTACTTTAATGACACAAAACAGATTTAATAAGAGTGCCCTCGTAATAAAATTTCACGTGGGAGGTGGCCAGAACATCCATCGGGGAAAACCCCAGATGAGTGCGTTTTCATCGCATATTTGTGTATACATGTAAACAAAGTAATATAATGAGTAGTTGTGTATGATCTCACGGAAACGGCCTTGTAGGCTTTTATTCATTACAGAAACTTTTTAAATTATGTTTTTTTGTTTCCAACCGATAATTTGAGTGCACAGGTGCTAAAGGTAGATATATACTGGTTGACGATATATAGGCTGTCATATTAGAAACATTAATAATCATTGAATGAACCTTTACAAAATTTTCATTTGTGTGTAGATCAAAAATTCAAAATGGTTGCCTTCTCTGGACATTGGACTCGATGGAAAAAATATTTTAAAGATATTCTTATCTGCAACATCTGAACCATTCGACAGTAAACATGGCTGGAATGTTCCTTTTACAAAAGGTGTTTATTTTGTGTCCATCGAAAATCAAAGATGGCTGCCACTACAGGGCAAAGTTTTAGCATAGGACCCTATGGTAAAATGAAAAAAATATTTTTCTAAAAAAAACTCTAGGAACTTGATAAGACTATGAAGGTTTTTTATCCCTTTCTCATGCCATTAGTCTCAATTACATACTTAAGGATTAAATGTCATAAATTATCCTTTTAGAGATTCAAAACTGCCATGTAAACTTATTTTCAAAGATTAAAATCAAATTTAACTAATAGAGATCATAATTGTAACATAGAATCTTACTGCCGACCAGGCTAATTTGTCTTTAACTGCCTTGCTTGTTGGTTCCACATGTGCGGCAAATTTCAAATTATTTACTGTATATTCATGGCCACAAAATACTCTCTGAAATACAAAATGTCTTGATTATTTGATAAAATTGTAACTTGTCAGTTATTGCTCTCCTCCCATGGTATATTGAACCCTCTTCTTCTTGTATATTGACCCTCTGGCTCCAGCCATTGTATATTGAACACCCTAACTATGGTATAATGAATCCCATCTTTTGGTAAAAATTAGGTGGTTCAATTTACCATGATTGGGGTTTTAAATGATATAACTAAAATTATATGGTATTTTGAACCCAGGGTCAATATTTCATGGGTTAAAAATACCACATGATGCCCATACATGCAGAAAAAAAATCACATCAGAGGTCATATTATAAACATACTGCCTTTAGTTGAGGGTGTTATGGTAGATTACCACAAGAAGAAAAAATATCACCCGAGACGGAAGTCGAGAGTGATATTTTTTCTGAGTGTGGTAATCTACTGTAACACCCTCAACCAAAGGCAGTATATTTATATTATATTGAATGCCCTTCAGAGGGTGGTATTGCGGGATGTGGTATATCCTTGCAATACCACCCTCTGCTTTGGTGGGCGGGGTTAAGAAAAGTTAGAGAAAAATACCACATCTACATTTACCAATGAAATTGTCGAATTATCAAAGAAATTTGCATAAAGTATAATATTATAAATTATCAATCAGAAAAAAACTACAAATATTCCAAGGACTGCATCTGTGGTGTAATGGTTAGTGTGCTTGTTTCGAGTGTGGTAGATCGTAGGTTCAAGCCCTGATAGGGTCAAATCAAAGACTATCATTGGCATTTGCTGCTTTACTGCTAATGGAAGAGCAAAAACTGGTACAAATATAGCTCCACTCGAACACATTGTCCTGATTCCATGCCAACCAGTCTTTGCTCTTACTTCTTAATGCTAAGTCAAAGTGCTTAGCAGAGAATCAACAAATACCAACTTTATAGCCTTTGGTTTTACCTGACTGGGCCTCTATCTTCTGCAATAGAGGCAAGCATGCCCACCATTACCACACTGATGTGGTCTGTAACCTGAGGTCACCAGATACATAATATTGTTATGTTAGATGATAGTATATCACAGGATGAAACAATATAAAAAGAGTTCTCACAAACATCTACTTATAATTGGTTTGAATTACAATTAACAATGCAATTATGTTGCTATAACAACCATTGCCAAACTTGGAAATTTCTTTAAAAGGCTGAATTTTATACTATAACTAACTATAATTCAATAATAAATATGCAAGTGTAAATTGGATGCTGCAGTGGTCATGGATTTACACATCTACCTATACAAGTGCTGAGTTTTGATTCCTGGTCATGGTAAGGTGAACCGGATACAACTTTGTAAGATCAAGTTTGTCAGTGACTTGCGACAGGTCCGTGGTTTCTCCAGTCAAATGACTGATATAACTGAAATATTTTTGAAAATAACATTCAACATTGATAACTCTCAACAATGTAAAAATCTTACTGTATTAGGAGGTAATGTGCCCAGTATTTCTACTAATGCCCTGTACATGTGGTCAGGACTTCCTTCAAAAAACTTTCCACATCCTCCAACAAATAATGTGTCACCTGTCATGAAGAATTAACAATGAATTAATTACAAATAAATTACTATAAACATACAATTTAAACTCTGAAAATTAAAATACAATTTTTACTGAGAAACATATTATGTAGGTAAGAGAGATATTATTTCCATTATGATATATATAACAGTACAAATACAGTAGTACACTTTAATGAGACAGGCGGTAATTTATGTTTGTGGGCAAGGTCACACACAATTTATACAGAGCAGGTTGGCTATTATATCTTTCAACCTGTGAAATTTAAACTAATGAGAATTTACGAAGAAATACATCACTGGTTTGTTTACAAAGCAAAAGAAAGACGTCATATTAGAATATGTTGTAATTTTAAAGTGTACAGGATACTCATGTTATTAAACAGAAAGAAAGTCATCAGACAAGCTGAAGTAAAGTAAGTTTATTTCAAGGTTTGTCTTTCATACTCTGGAAATGGCAAGGATAATATCTTTTCAAAATATAGTTAACATTTGTGATGTTCAACATTCCTTACCTGTGAATACTGCTGGCTGATCCCCCTTAGAACTTGTCACATTATAACAGATATGACCTGTTGTGTGGCATGGTGTGAAAAGACATTCAATATCCAAATTCCCAACCTAAAAATACATTCACAAAATAAAATAGATATTCTCAACATATAAATAGCTCCACTTGGAATTAGTTTACAATTGAACACTCCCAACCTATAAATAGCTCCACTTGGTATTACAATTAGATACTCCCAACCTATAAATAGCTCCACTTGGTAATACAATTAGATACTCTCAACCTATAAATAGCTCCACTTAGTATTACAATTACACATTTCCAACCTATAAATAGCTCCATGTCATATTACAATTAGACACTCCCAACATATAAATAGCTCCACTTAGCATTACAATTAGACATTTCCAACCTATAAATAACTCCACTTGGTATTACAATTAGACACTCCCAACTTAAGTTATAAATAATTCCACTTAGCATTACAATTAGACATTTTCAATCTATAAATAGCTCCATGACATATTACAATTAGACAACCTATAAAAAATGTAAATAAATCCAATTAATGTAAGACAGGACTGAATGGAATATCTTGCAATCTTCCTGATATTTTCACAAAAAACATCTTGATGAAATACATCCACATATCAATTTAAAAAAGGGGATCGCCATGCTTGTTTTAGAAAAATCCAATATTATGGTAACACCAATTTTACAAAGGCATACAGGTATAGGGAAAACGGATTTTGTTTTACCAGTAAATTTTAGATTTTAAATAAAACGGATAATCTAGAATAGAGGAAACTATACAAAAAACTATAATATTTGTGTACAGCATAAAATTCTGAATCCACTGATGTATATATATAAAAAAAAAGGTATGTTACCATTCTTGTTTTTGATTATAAGCTTTCAAAGTGTAGCTCAAGATGAAATAAATAGTGTGACGTTCCCCTTGCTGTCAATAATGTGAATTGTTATTTTTTGTGTAAAAGGTGAATTTTCATATTGTTGAAAGTAAACATTTTGAAAGTTGGTAGAGAATAATTATTAGTCCAAATATGTTGTTTATAACTGATTTTCTTAATAGCTCAATTACAAATTGACTAACTTAATAACAGCATTTTATCATCAGTGCACTTCCAAAATAGTATTGAGGGGCCGTCGTGATCTTATGATAGTTAGATTTACAACTACCTATGCAATCAGTACCTATCACCACTAAAGTTGTGAGTTCGAATCCCACTCAGATGGGGTGTATCGATACAACATTATGTGATAACGTTTGTCAGTGAGTTGCGGCAGGTCTGTGGTTTTCTCTGGGTACTCCGTTTCCTCCATTTATAAAACTGACTGCCACGATATAACTATAATATAGTTGAATGTGGCATTAAACACCATAACCCTATCCCAAATCTGTAATATACCTTAACTATAGAGTCATACAGATTTAGCCACACTGACTTGCATTTCTGGCAATGTCGCTCAGCTAAATACCCAAGCTCATTAAGAATTTTTGGCAAAAGGAAAGTTGTTTGGCTAAATAGCTAAGCTCACTAAGTCTTCAGCCTCATTCTATAATATCAAATTATATTACGAATTTAGTTTGTTACACATATTTTCATTGGTTCTTCAGCCCTGAATGTCAGCATATATTACGAATTTAGTTTGTTACACATATTTTCATTGGTTCTTCAACCCTGAATGTCAGCATATATTCGGAAAACAGACGGGGTATATATTTCAGTCCCCAAAAAAAAATTAAAACATGGACGACAAAACATTACGCTTCACTGAATCAATGGTATAATACGGAATAATAAATGTATTTTTATCAAATTAAATGCTGTTTTTATACTCAAAACGGCTGCATGAACAAAAAAATATTACAACGGTTAATTCCGTCACAAATACCTGATCGTTTCAGTAAACTCCTATGTTCCACGGCTGTACCATAACAAATAAACAAAACGTTGAGCCTTGAAAACTTTCGACGTCATGGGGCCACACCAAGGTTTTATTTACATGTAGTTAACATTTAAATTATTCAAACTGTTTCGCAAACCCGTTGTTTTGTTATGTGATATATTAATGTTATATTTATAAAGTTTATAAAATTTACTACATATGAAACTGTATTGATTTAGAAATTTAGTACAGTATTTTCCTTCATGAGACACCCTATACATGAAATATAACGTGACACATATTTTGACGTCATTGAAGAATGACGTCAAAGGTACGGAAACGGACATCTAGAGATACGAAAAATGAAAATAAAAGAGGCAAATTTATTTAATATACAGTTGGATGTTGTATTTAAAAAAAAAGGTTAAATCCGTAATATATCTGTTATTCAGCTATCAGACAGGGTATATAATGTGACATTCCTGGCTTATGATGTATATTCCCTTCAGCTGTGCCTCAAAGAATATAGATTCTAAGCCGGGAATGTCACATTATATACCCTGTCTGATAGCTGAATAACATATAACATTCGGAAAACAGACGGGTTATATATTTCAGTCCCCCAAAACGATTAAAACATGGACGACAAAACATTATGCTTCACTGAATCAATGGTATAATACGGAATAATAAATGTATTTTTACCAAATTAAATGCTGTTTTTATACTCAAAACGGCTGCATGAACAAAAAATATTACAACGGTTAATTCCGTCACAAATACCTGATCGATTCAACAAACTCCTATGTTCCACGGCTGTACCAAAACTTTCGACGTCATGGGGCCACACCAAGGTTTTATTTACATGTAGTTAACATTTAAATTATTCAAACTGTTTCGCAAACCCGTTGTTTTGTTATGTGATATATTAATGTTATATTTATAAAGTTTATAAAATTTACTACATATGAAACTGTATTGATTTAGAAATTTAGTACAGTATTTTCCTTCATGAGACACCCTATACATGAAATATGACGTGACACATATTTTGACGTCATTGAAGAATGACGTCAAAGGTACGGAAACAGACATCTAGATACGAAAAATGAAAATAAAAGAGGCAAATTTATTTCATACAGTTGGATGTAAAAATCCGTAATATATCTGTTATTCAGCTATCAGACAGGGTATATAATGTGACATTCCCGGCTTATGATGTATATTCCCTTCGGCTGCACCTCAGGGAATATAGATCCTAAGCCGGGAATGTCACATTATATACCCTGTCTGATAGCTGAATAACATATAATATTCAGGTTGTGTTTTAGAACATCTTAGCTCTCTCTGTCCACCTTTAGCTTGTGTCTTGTAGATTTTCCTGAGTTGGAATGGAGGCAATGTTTTTCCAACATGTTCAAATTTATTATCTTATTTACATAGTAAATTCTTTTCTAAAGCATACATTTGTATTTAAATTTAAAAACTTGAATAATATTTAAACATAATGCATACTTATTAATATACAAAACCTTAAACTTGTCCCCATGTTTGACTTTATTGGTAAGTGCTCCTATCCTATCATCACCTCCATAAACTGCTACATTTAATCCACTTTTCTTTGCTAATTCAACAAATTTTTCATTCCCTCCTGCATGGTCCCTGAAAACATAATTGACAATACAAATTATACAACAGCAGTGCAAAAAGGTCACAAAGGGAGATAACATTTATCTCCAAAATCTGAATATCTGAAAATAAATTTTAAAATTAGAAATGTTTTATTTTTACATCTATGAAATACAATGTAGTTGCTCATGAGATATATCCACAGTAAATATCTCATATTCCTACCATTATTAAATATTTATGATGCGGATAACACAGTTCTAGATAATATTTTGGAGGAATTAATACAGCATCGTCAAAAGTAACCGTTTTCAAGACTGATGATGTGGATTGTAGCGTTGTGCTCCTTGATTTACATCAAGCTTACAGGTCCCTCTGTTTTAGATATTCATAAAAATATTTTACTATGCATTGCAAGTAAGAGAGATATCAGTAATTTTCTTATTTTGATATCAGAAAATTCTAATTGCTGATATATAAAAATATGTAGTAGTAGTAGTACCAGCATTTTTTTTATATAAAATAATCAACTATTTAGTATCAAAAAATAATTTTTTGATTTAATGAATAGGGAATAAATAGTAAAACAGCACTCCATAGTTATTCATCTCAAAGTCAAGTTCTAGATACATCAATATACCAGGGGCCATCATGGTCGTGATCATATGGCAGTTGGATTTACAACTACCTATGTCATCAGTGCCTATCACCACTAACGTTGTGATTTTGAATCTCACTTATGGCGAGGTGTACTCGATGCAACATAATGTCATAAAGTTTGTCAGTGACTTGTGACAGATTGGTGGTTTTCTCTGGGTACTCCAGTTTCCTCCACAAATATAACTGAGCGCCATTATATAACTGAAATATTGTTGAAAGTGGTGTTAAACACCATAAACACCCCATCCATCAATATACCTACCAATGATGATGCGTAGTCAGTACAGAAGTTAAGTTAACTCCAGCCTCACCTACTGCTTTCAGTACCTGTAAGAATATTACAATTTATTATAAATAAGAAACCATGTTTTCATCAATTGTTTTGGTATTTTCTGTACTCTGAACCTGTTCCTTTTTTATTATGTAACCATGTAGGGTAAAAACAAGACTTCTAGGATACATGTCAATTTATAAAGTTTAAATTCAATTCCAGTTATCATATTTCTTAGGCAAATGTATAAATTGATGTTTATATACCTACTAGACACAAAGCTTCAGGTTATGCCAACTGGGGCTACCAAAGGGGTAAACACAAAAATAAAATATCTATAGATACAGTAGAGCCTGCCCATGCGGTCACCTCTATCAAGCAGTCATCTGTATTAAAAGGTCACATTTTTCTTGTCCTGTCATAGAGAAATTCATATGAATTGAACCTCTCTTAAGAGGTCACCTGTCTGATAAGGCCATGTTTTCTTTCTCCCAAGGGTGACCTCTTAATACAGGTTTGACTGTAAAATAAAACAAGTGAATACACTGTCAAATTGCAGTATTAGGGTTATGGTGTTTAATGACACTTTCAACAATATTTCAGTTATATCATGGCAGTCAGTTTTATTGGTGGATGAAATCAGAGTACCTAGAGAAAACCACTGACCTTGTCTCAAGTCAAGGATAAACTTCCCCACATGTTGTACTTAGTACATCTTGCCATGAGCAGGATTTAAACACACAACGTTAGTGGTGATAGGCACTTATTGCACAGGAATAAATTGCAGTATTAAAACAATACACTCTAGTTGGGTCATTATCAAAATAAACGTACTTTTCTGTTATTATGCAATTAAAAGACAAATATCAACCAAATTTATTGGAAAAAACATGTTTTGCCTGAAGGCACATCAGCTTTCCATAGTTTTATCATCTAAATCCAGATTGGTCCAATAGCAAATTTATAATAGCTACACGAAGACCTGTTTTTTCCTTGGTGTTACATGTCATTTTTCCAGAATTATTAACTTCTGGTCAATTGTTTCATATAAAGGATAAATGACATAATTGAAATAAATTATATTATAGATGAATAAAGTTGACTTTGATTGCTATTTATAAGTCATCTTTTATTTAAATAAAGTGAAACATAATACAATTATGAAAATTTGTTTGTTTCATAATGCAGCTTAAATGGTACTCCACAACTACATTTCAAAATATTGTGAACAAAATAGAACTCCAAAGAAATATCCTAAATTATGAATAATTTTCCTGTATATTATATCTAACCACTTTTGACATAAAAATTATTATTTATTTTCCAGCAAAGAATAATTTCATGTTGATAACACCACGGACTGAAAAGTATGAGGGGGTGCAACATATCTTGAAATAATTTTTGTCATGGTAAATATATTATTGTAATGTAGGCAAAACTAAATGGCTAAAGAAAAACGTGAAAGAAAATATTTTATGTCACCAAAAAATGAACAGGAAAAAGTACCTGTATTTTGATAATGACCCAGTTATGTTTCTAAATATGGCAGTGATTCATGGCAAGTCAGAGTAAAATTAACTGTATACCGGTTCTACTGGAATTTTGTTTTTTTTAATATGATCCTCTTACAGACATATTGGTGTGCTTGGAATATGGTGCCGGGTAATTACTTTTTCAGGTTCCACAGGGTCTACAGCAGCACATTGTTTTGTATCTTCATCGATCAATAAGTACATGTAGTTGTCCTCTAGGGCAGGGAGGAGCTCAATCTTCATGTCTGTAAATTGTGTCGTCTGTCTTCTACTATGGCAACACTTTCGAGATTCTATAATTCAATAAGAAAAGAAAATATAAAAAAATATGTATAAAGAAAATAAAGGTCATTTTTTCACAATGGTTGAAAATTTATACTGCATGCTAAGAATACCCAATTGGTTTGCCATGTTCACATTTGATCTATAACTTGAAAAAGGGGACATAATTCCCACTAGAACTTGTCAGTTTGAGAAACTGTTATGGTAAGCATATACTCATATCAAAACATCATACAGAAAATTAATCGGTTCCATTGAAAAATAAAACACTAGTTGCTGATGCAAGCTTAAGCTCATGTATATTCTATAAATAGGAAAAGGGGCTATAATTCCTTTTGAAAAATAAGTACAATATTTACATACTCATATCAATTCCGATTAGGAGATAACTGTATTGTATTTGAAAATTTCACGGCATCAATTGCAGATTTGATGGTCACAAATTTAGTTTACTGGTGACGTGTTAGCCGAGTCACTAAACAGACATTTGCCACCATTAAATCGACAATTGATGGCATGAAATTTTCAAATACAATACAGTTATATAATCTCCATTCTAATGCAATACAGAACATAAAAATGTATTCTTACATATCCCTGGGTCTAAAAATCATACAAATTAAAATTCCATAAAACGTTGTTGACGACTTTGGCACATTTACAACATGACGTCATATGAAGACTTCCAGTTTAAAACGTAAAAGATCAGACGTGTTTTGGTTTCGTGTACACTTCAATTTTTATAAATTTTAAGCTAAAATAAGTTTGCAAGGTAGCGATTTTAATTATTTTTGTGTATTGTTGCAAACATGACATGTAGGATTTCACATTTTCAAGATGGTGGATCCTTTCAGCTGAATCCCTTAGTTACGATTTTCAGATTGAGAATTTTACATAGAATAGTAACCAATCAAATCCGATGATACAAACAAATTGCATTAGAATTAGATATCAAATAAGTTCCATCAAAATATAAAAGACTACGAAATGATTTAAAAAGTTGTAAAAGGTGCCATTCTCCTATCTAATATCTCAATTTGGAAAATCGTAGAGATATACACATGTTTCTTATTATACCAAAACATGTATGATTGCAATGTAATGTAATATCATATTCTCTGCTGGGTAAATTGAAGATCTCTTGGGAGATTAGGTAGCTAACTGAGTTTACTTTCATAAAATAAAGTATTATTATTATTATTAATAATCCAGTATTATATATTTTTATGACACATCTTATACCAGATTTCCTGTACCATTTAACGAATGTATTTACCAATTGCTCAATGAATATTGACCAACTGGTATTTAAACTCCTAGAGGTCACATTGGTGTTGGTCAGAAAAAGTTTAAAGTTCCTATTGTTGAGAAATCAAGTTCCTATTGTTAGGCAATCAATGAACAATAGGAATTGTGTTTAAACTTCTTTCCTGATGAAAACTTCCTCTCTGATGAAACTTCTTTGATTTTATTTCAAGTTGAAAAATTTCTTAATTGGAATTCATTTCTTTCGTATAATTAGCATTATGCATATGAAAAATAATTATTCTTTTCTAATTTGATGAATAAATGCAATTACATTTATTTGCTGTTTGGTTTGTAAATTATAATTTGGTCAAATATAAAATAATGATAATAATCCTGAAAATTATATATGAAAATCAGGTTTAATTTTGTATTTTTTTTTATAGACATTTGATCTTGTATACTATATATTTTGAGACTCAAAATAAAAAAAAGTTACCCATTACCCTCCTATGTTATAAATATTTTTTCGAAATAGGAGTTTAATAGGTAACTTTTTTATTTTGAGTCCAAAAAATCTGTAAATATTTGCTCGAGTTTGTATATACAGTAGTATACAAGATGAAATATCTATAAAGAAAAAAATATATAATTAAATCCAATTTTTAATAATTTTTTCCCCTATTTTCAGAATCGCTAAATGGACTATGTAAATGTCTGCATTATGGATACTGCATCTTCCCAAGTCGAAGTGTTTTTGATCTGCTGGTTCTCTTCAAAAACAGATGGTGAACACGAGCAGATAAAAAACACTTGACTTGTGAAGATGTGATACAGTGGATCCTTGTGTGGACTATCAATTTCACCTTCTTGCATCTTATATATAATGCCAGGGATATAAACCTGGCAAAAATATGGAATTTGGTCATTGTTGGTACATGAAATCAGTATTTTGCAATATTTTGCAAATTTGAATATTGTATACATACATGTACTATATCCATATCTAGATATTGTTATTGTGAAAATGAGCAATTCACAAAACATTATTTTCCATATCTGCATGAATTCCAAATATAAAAGAAAAAACAAAAAATATAAATGTTAGAAAAATGCTTACCAGCTATCTAAGTTAAAAACAATGGGAGTTATTTCTCAAATTAGGAAAAGATTATAATATGATATATATACCTTTATACAGTGCCTGTTATCAGATATATGAAAGAAAGATAATCATTCTAATGAAGTAATTTTTCAATATGAAATAACATCATCAGAGAGAAAGTTTTCATCAGGAAAGAAGTTTCAACACAGTTCCTATTGTTCATTGATTGCCCAACAATAGGAACTTGATTTCTTAACAATAGGAACTTTAAACTTTTTCTGACCAACACCAATGTGACTTCTAGGAGTTTAAATACCAGTTGGTAAATACATTCGTTAAATGGTACAGGAAATCCGGTATAAGGCTCCTATATACTACACAGTGATTGGGAAAGGCAGGGGCCATGGGCCGTTTGATACATACAGTTTTGTAATTCTGTGTAGATGCCCCATACAAAAATTAAAAGGCTCATAAAATATTTTAGTTTTTACAAAGACTACACTGAAATGGCCCATTGAATGTTGTGATGATGGGGCCACAATGGCCCATAATCATTTCCTCTTTCCTGATCCCTGATGTCTACATATTCAAATTAAGTTTCTTATATATAATGGGTTTGTGCAAACAAAGGGTTTGATACAATTTTATTGCATATTGATAACCAAAGTAGTAACCATGGAAACCAGTAATCATTTCTAGTTAATGTTGGTTTGTAAACATGTGTTTTTAAGTTGGATCAGATTGGTCAAAATATAATATTTTATGTTTGGTGCCAATGTCCTTTCACTGAATAATTTGAATCCACGATCAATCACACTTGAGAAGTTGAGGTGAGCATGCATATGCTAGCCATTACAATTTACACTACTGGTGCAGTCTAAAAAAAAAAGTCAAAAAAGAAAAGAATTTGAAAAGTCAATACAACACTCACAACAAACGGCAATTGGTTGCATAAACTCACCTGATTTTTCACATAAGCGAGTAAAAAACTAGTCTAAAATTTCGTTAAAACAGCAATAAAATATGTGACTTGATTGTTTACAATGATCAATATTTACATAATACACATGTATAACATAGGACTAAAGGGAGACAATTTATCAGAAATTAAATTTTAAAAATCTTTATTTTTGGTAGGACAATAAACAAAAAGTCGTTACTTCAATATATACGTATATATTGGTTGATTTTCTTAACATGTAAATGACATACCTATGTTGACACCCTGTAGAACTCTTTTAATCACTGATAACCGACGAACAAACATTCGTAGCCGTAGGTGTCGGGAGTTGAGTTCCGGTGTCCTATAATTATTAGCTACCATAATTATTAGCTACTTTTTGACGTTCGGAACTAGATTTTCGTAAACCACAAAGGTGTTCCAAATGATAGTCATGAAAATTAGCTACCTTAATAATACAAATACATTAAAAGTACTATGCCAGTTATTCCCCTTTTACCATGTTTTGATAGATTCTTGGTAATTAGTATTTTTGAACGAAAAAAGGGGGGTGGATGTAGGCGAGGAAATCTATTTAATTAGATAGATTTATCCAAGAAATGGATAGCAAACTCCTATTTATTCATTTACACCAAGGATTTATATATATATAAATCCTTGTTTACATGGAGCAAAATCTGGATGAAAATAAGTTATTTCGATATAAAATATATGATTGATTGATTGATTGATTGATTGGTTGGTGTTTAACGTCCAGCGAGCAATTTTTCAGCTATATTCAGGACGAGAATATTTAAAAATTTAAACGCCACGGGACTCGAAACAAGGAAAGGTGTATGGGAAGGGACGAATAATTTAGCCAGTGCAACAGGTCTCATCATGAGCATACTGGGTTCTTTAACGTGCGAAGAGGATGGCAATCTCTCAACACGGGACCTCGGTTTTATTTACGTCTCGACCGAAGGACGGATTGGTTGTGAATTTATACACCCCGCACAACCGACGGACGCCCCTTCAAGCCGAAGAAGCTCTCGGTCCCATTTCTATACACCGGGGTTCCCGCGGGGTTATATATATATATAATATAAATAAATTCAAGTCTAATAATATTTTTAAAAAATTATATATTTATAGTGACATGGACAAGTTTCTATATATCAATCACCATATTATTTATTTGTACATAATGCATTTTCTGCTTTGCATATATACAAAAATGTGTATATCTATTCCATTTATATGTGTATTATCATAATGTGTAATATTGAATTAATTAATAAACTATGTTTATACTATATCTATTCCAAAGAAATAAGACGCTTAGTTATAACAAGCAATAACGCTCCTGTGGTGAAATAGTTACGAGTACTCGCATCATGTGCGGTAGATCGTGGTTTCGATCAACGATCTGATCAAACCAAAAACTATACAATTTATATTGGCACATGGCGTAAAAGAATAAAGGCAAAGACTAGTCAGCATAATTTCTTCATTACATGGGATAGAAGTCGTGAAGTTTTCCATGAATATAAGTTACCTTGCATCTGTCCAGTGTATGACATAGGTTTCAAAGTGTTATCCATGAAAATAAACTACCTTGCACCGTTCAAACATGAGCATAAGCATCTGAAGCTTGTCCATGAAAATTAGCTACTCGACCTTTCTTCATTGCATGGAATAGGAGTCATGACGTGTTCCATGAAAATAAACTACCTGGCACCATTCAAACATAAGCATAAGCAACAGAAGTTTGCCATGAAAATTAGCTACCTCGCATTCCTTCGTTTCATGGTCCATGAAAATTAGCTACCTGCCCATGAAAATTAGCTACCTCGCATTCCTTCGTTTCATGGTCCATGAAAATTAGCTACCTGCCCATGAAAATTATCTACCTCGCATTCCTTCGTTTCATGGTCCATCAAAATTATCTACCTGCCCATGAAAATTAGCTACCTCGCATTCCTTCGTTACATTGGATAGGAGTCATGACGTTTTCCATGAAAATAAGCTACCTTACATCTGTTCAATGTATGACACAGGTGTCAAAGTGTTATCCATGAAAATAAACTACCTGACGCCATTTAAACATAAGCATAAGCAACAGAAGTTTGCCCATGAAAATTAGCTACCTCTCATTCCTTCGTTTCATGGTCCATGAAAATTAGCTACCTGCCCATGAAAATTAGCTACCTCGCATTCCTTCGTTACATTGGATAGGAGTCATGACGTTTTCCATGAAAATAAGCTACCTTACATCTGTTCAATGTATGACACAGGTGTCAAAGTGTTATCCATGAAAATAAACTACCTGGCACCATTCAAACATAAGCATAAGCAACAGAAGTTTGCCCATGAAAATTAGCTACCTCGCATTCCTTCGTTTCATGGTCCATGAAAATTAGCTACCTGCCCATGAAAATTAGCTACCTCGCATTCCTTCATTTCATGGACCATGAAAATTAGCTACCTGCCCATGAAAATTAGCTACCTCTCATTCTTTCGTTTCATGGTCCATGAAAATTAGCTACCTGCCCATGAAAATTAGCTACCTGCCCATGAAAATTAGCTACCTGCCCATGAAAATTAGCTACCTCGCATTCCTTCATTTCATGGACCATGAAAATTAGCTACCTGCCCATGAAAATTAGCTACCTCTCATTCTTTCGTTTCATGGTCCATGAAAATTAGCTACCTGCCCATGAAAATTAGCTACCTGCCCATGAAAATTAGCTACCTCGCATTCCTTCATTTCATGGACCATGAAAATTAGCTACCTGCCCATGAAAATTAGCTACCTCTCATTCTTTCGTTTCATGGTCCATGAAAATTAGCTACCTGCCCATGAAAATTAGCTACCTGCCCATGAAAATTAGCTACCTCGCATTCCTTCGTGTCATGGTCCATGAACATTAGCTACCTGCCCATGAAAATTAGCTACCTCTCATTCCTTCGTTTCATGGTCCATATACGAACCAACCACATAGCTTTATATATAGATTACACTCGAGATCTGAAATAAATTATTTAGAAATAGTTTTAATGTATTTTCTGGAACTAATGACCATATTTTAATAAAAGATGCATTTTATGCTCCTGATGTGGTCATCTTTAGGGTTTATACTACCTGGAAATCCGAGAATTCTACTATTGCAGGACACGAGAACTGTATGGGAAATATCTTTAAAAATATTTCCTAAAACATTTTTCAAGTTTAAAGTCTTCCCAAAACTGCTCAGAATTGAACAAAATGAATGAAACCTTTATATTTTCCTCTCTTTCAAGTTTGTATTTGTTAAAACAGTGATGTCATTGCACAACATAGTTTTAGTACAGGATTCTATGTAAAATACCTTTGAAAATAAATCAAATATGGATCTCTTGCTTTTCTTAATTGTTCATTGAATGGTCATCTTTCTATACTTCACCTTTTTTGTAACAGATAAGAAAAAGTCTTATAACACGAAATAACAGAAATTTTTTCAGGTTAGAACGCAAATGTTAGCCACAGTAACAATTACAAGCTACTTACTATACTAGCATTTAAAAAAAATGATGTAGCTCAAAAATGGGTTCTTTCGCCTCATATTGGGTAGGACCTCATCGTTTTCATAATCCTGGATCCACACTATGTTATAGGAGCAATAAATTGACAGTTGCTTGGTATGTTACATACCTTTTGATGGTTGGTTGGTTTTTGGTGTTTAACTCCACTTTCAGCAATATTTCAGCGATATCATGGCGACCAGTTTTAGTGGTGGAAGAAGCCAGAGTACCCTGAAAGAACCACCGACCATGGGAAAGTAACTATATAACTTTTGACCAGAATGCTTACTGAATTGAAAGTGCTTGGATTGAAGGAATTTATTTATAAATCAACATATATTTTTTGAAAATATATACATATACATGTACATAATCTTTTGTTTATGTTTCAGGTCCAGTGTGAATCTTGTTATTGGTGGCAGCATTTCCAATGTACCACCATTCAGAAAACATCCAACGAAGTAAACCAGGAAGACTATCGCTTCATTTGTGACATTTGTTCATTTAAATGATGTACACAAAGGGTTGTGTGAGATGTCATTATTTGGTGTGCATGGTCATCATCAACTCGTGTGAGATATTGTCGTCACTTTGCGTCTGTCATCTGTAAACGCTTGCATTTAAACTTCTCTGAAACCACTTGGTCAATTGGAGTTTGGGAGGAATATGAAATTTACTGCTGGATTTTTTAAATAGATTTGACTTAGTTTTTTGTAGTTTCCGAGATAAAAGTAGTTGAATGAAACCAAATTTGTAGGTAGTTTTTATTCATTAAATTCCTTTGAAAACTTCCTGTCTTAATTATACATACCGGTATCTCCAACCAAATCAAATATAAATTTGTTTGCTTTAAGTTCAATTTAGAAATTTGTTTCCCCTACAAATTGCAGTCTTTTCCATTTAAATCATGTGACAAATTCCTTTTTTGAAGGTTCCCCGCTGATTTGTTGTAACTTTTACTGTTGGAGAGATGTGACAGAATCAAAATCATATATTTATTTGTTAAATTCGAAATTTATAAAATATTTTTTTAACAAAATCTATACTTTATTGAACATAAACTGTATAAGTGACCAGGTGGGTAATTCAGGCTCAGATAAAATGACCCGCTAATTAAGAAATAAATCATGGAAGCCAGAATGTGTTTTGAGTTTTAACATGGATTGTTGGATATTAGTATTTTATCCCGAGCCAGAGGCGAGGGATAAAATTTACTAATATCCGCCAACCCATGTTAAAACTCAAAACACATTCATGCTTCCATGATTTATTTCGATTCTGATATGTCTAAGATTACAAATACGGTAGTATACTTTGATTGGAAGACGGTAATTTATATGTACGTTTGCGGAAAGTGTCACACACCATTTATGCTGCCAATGGAAAAGTCAGTCATATTCACCGGCACATGTGTGAACGAGATTATACCATCGATAAATCGCTCGTTTGTCTACAAAGCGTAAGAAGGAGTCGTGTTAGAATTTGTGTTGTACTCTGGTATTCATCAAAGCTTTTGAGCAGACGTTGTCTGTAAACTTTTCACATTTTAATCTTCTGCTCTGAAACCCCTTAGCTCAATGAACTGAAGCTTAATAGGAAGCATCTATGCAAGGTTCTCTATAAAGATTTTTCATTTCGTCATGATCCATTAACAAACATGGCCACCATAGGCAATTCTTATTGCTGATTGGTTGATTTCTAAAAAATCTTCACCTCTGAAATCGAATAGCCATAGGCAGTTATTGTTTCTGGTTGGTCAATTTCTAAAAATCTTTGAAACCGCTTGGCCAAATGAATTGAAACTTGGTAGGAAGCATATATGGAAGGTCCTCTATAAAGATTGTTCATTTCGGCTCAATTCGTAGCAAACATGGCCGCCACAGGCAGTTCTTGATGCTGATTGGTCGATTCCTAAAAAAATCTTCTCCTCTGAAACCGCTTGACCAAATGAACCTAATTTGGTAAGAAGCATCTATGAAAGGCCCTCTGTAAAGATTGCTCATTTAGTCCTGATCCCTTAGCAAGCATGGTCGGCACAGGCAATTCTTGTTGCTGATTGGTCGATTCCTAAAACATCTTCTACTCTGAAACTGTTTGGCCAAATGAACCGAAACGTGGTAGGTAGCATCTATGGAAGGCCCTCTATAAAGATTGCTCATTTTGGATCTGTTAACAAACATGGCCAGCACAGGCAATTCGTGTTGCTGATTGGTCGATTCATAAAAAATCTTCTCAACCTACTGAGCCTCTAGTCTATATATTGTATTGTATTATATATATGCTAATGTTCCACCATGCCTGTCTGAGTTTTTCAATAAAATCTTTAAGAAATAACTTGTGTTAAGATACTTTGTGTGTGAGATATTATCATGTATATATGGCTGTTATTTAATTATTAAATTGACAAGTATGTGTGATACAAGTATCTGTACTTACAAGACATACCAGCATGATGCAAAATATTTATTTGAGCTATATTCAATGACATTACAGACATTTTCATATGTTGTACCAGCGTCTGGCAATCTACTTTCTAAAGGTTGAGTACATCATCCAAGTGATGAACAGTGCAGTGAAAGATAAATGAGGTGTAGGCAGCTCTTTAAACCTCTCTCCCATCAAGGCCCAGTTTCAATACAAACGCAAACCTCTAAACATTTGTTGATAAAGAATAGAGATACATGTACATAAGAAATTAGGATGCAGGCACCCTAAAGTATTACTGTTATTCCAAGATGTATAAATTTGTAGGCCCTTCTGAAGTTATATCCTCAAAACAGAAAAAAAACAAATAAAATTAGATATTAATCTGTTATCAAAAACAAACCAATCAACAATATCAAAAAGAAAGACAAAAACCCAACATGAATGCACCTTTTATCAATCTGACTTAGTTCTGTACACATAATTTTCATAAGGGATACAGGTAGCTAATTTACGTGGAAATTTTACATACATTTTGTATCTATCATATTAAACAATGAGTGTATCTTGTTTTCAAAGAAAACATTCAGATAGCTACATTGCTAAAAAGAGGTAATAAAAACGTAGATATCAAATTTAGTGCACATGAACGTTTCTGGAATAACCTTCATCAGGTAGCTCAAGATCAAAAGATTGGAAAGCCAAATAATTTAATAGTTTTGGGAGCACAAAATCTATGGGTATTGATGTTATGTAGGAGTTTCTTTTACACCTGGTAGAGATATTGGGAGTGCTGTTTTTATGATGTGGGTTTTGGTGCAGTCGGGGATGTTGTCTTGTGATTCTACGGTGAATACGGACTGACACTGTTGGGGATGTTGGATTTTTGCTTTGTGTCAGCTGTGCTCTGTCCATCGCTCCTCATTGGTGTGACATCTGTTTTGTCTGTACCTAAGGATTTTATATATAACAGCTTCTTTCATCACATATTGCTTAAGATTTTGACCAAGATATAGTTTTTCTGGTAACTGATTCATGTCGAGCGACGCCGAGAAACTTACACTATAACCGCGGACGTCTAAAACGCTTAGAACGATGTCTGTTTCTGCTCTTTTTAGACAATTTGCCAGTTGTTTTTATTTAACTATAAGACATTGCAGAATAAACACAATATACGTACATTGTCGAAGAAATATAAAAACTGTACGTAACAGCTTTAGTGAGCGATTGTTTTTTAACGCCAACTCAGCAATTATATAGCTATATCATGGCGAGACCAAGTTAATGAGATGATGATGATGTCCGCTTTTTTCTAGACCAACACGCTTAGTTTTTTTTCATAGTGTTAGCTAACGGAAACAACAGTCCGCGGATATACATGTCACTCCACTCTGACACATTATCCTGATTCCGAAGCAACCAGTTTTTGCTCTTTCTCCTTAATTCTGCGTGCTTAGCATTATAAGCAACAAATACCAGTTGGTAATCTTTGTTTTGAAATATGAATTTGTTTATATACATGTACTCAAAAAGTCGCTTTGTATGTGTCTTCTGCCGAAGGATTGTGAAAGCGCGAAAAGTTGACCGTGCGTTGCGCAATGTATTTTGTATTGTTACTTTATCTATTGTCATTTATGTAGACAACAGGGGCGGATCCAGGGGGACGCGCATTCGCCCCCCCCCCCCCCCCAAATAAGATTTTTTGGCATAAAATAGTGATTTTTCACACGAAATACCCCAACATTTTTCGCGCCTCCCTCCGCTCGGCGCAATTTTTTAAAATGTGCCCCCCCCCCTAACTTGAAATCCTGGATCCGCCCCTGGACAATATATGTATTTGCTGAGAAACAGACCAGAAATGCTCACCAAAGACTCTCATCGGTAGTGTAATCGTTAGTGTGCTCGCCTCGAATGCGGTAGATCGTGGGTTCGAGTCCCGATCGGGTCAAACCATGTTCTGTACACATATTTTGCCATCTTCCACATTCTGTTGGAAATTTATGATTTAGGGTTCTATTTTTACAAAATCCAAATAAGAAATTGTCATCAAGAGTGTGCAAATAGTTTCAGTTTCGAATTGAAATTAATCTAATAGCTACCAGTTCTTTAATATTGTAATAAATAAAGTTCCCAACTTTCATTATTAAATATATATGGAACATAATTTTATTTATTTATTGAATTCAGAAGATAGTGTCAATAAGTAAGTAAATGAGATGATTTCTTTATTTCAAGAGGGTAACACGGTTAGCAATAATAAAAGTGTGATTAATAATTATCATATATGATCTTATTAAGTTAAAGAATAATTTGCATAGTTTGAACATCACATAAATATTAAATTCTACCATATATAATCCACCAATCTATTTTTTAATAGCTGTAAAAATGATACATCGCAATGGTAAATTGAAAAAAGATAGTTTGTAACTTAATCACATGCTATACAGCCATACAGGCAGCATTTTGTTTTTCAACTATGAACACCACTAATATCTATTGTTTATTTTATTTTATATTGTGTACAGATCCAGGGGGCGGATCCACGATTTCAAGTTAGGGGGGCGCACTTAAAAAAAATGCGCCGAGCGGATGGAGGCACGAAAATTGTTGGGGTATTACGTGTGAAAAATCACGATTTTACGCCCCCCCCGCTGGATCCGCCCTTGAGATCTACATGTCTCTCTTGGTCAATCAGTAACTCTTTTCCTGTTTATGTACATGCAGTTTTTCATTTTGTCTCTCCATTGGAAATATACAATCTGTATTTTGGTAAACATAATAAGGGAGACAAATCCTATAAGTTTATGCTACAAGTAGCTAATTTTCATAGGTAGCTAATTATTATGCTCCGCCGTATGAAAATTAGCTACTGGAAATTTGAGGTAGCTAATTTTCATGGGTAGCTAAAAATTTTACGACACCGGTCCTCATCCGATTTGTCAATTAGAAAAAGGGGAGATAATTATTTCAACAGAAGGGAAAATCTTTGAAAAATGAATGCAGAAGAAGAAATTGATGATGATTTGGATTCTCAGCTTACGTTCAGTAATTATTTGTAGTTTATTTCTAGACCAAATCAACTATTGATGGTATTTGAAACTATTCAAAGTGAATTGTAGTCTGTTAAAAGTGTAAGAAAAGAGAAATTATCTGTCGTCTCCGCTTGACAACAATTGTAAACAACTTAACAAGACTACAATATCACTGAAATTAAAGGTGCTAGGAGACAAAATTCAAACATACCAAACTATTTTTCACCTGCATTGATTGCTCATAATTAGATAAATTAAAAATGCATTGTTCTGAAATTCTTTTTTTAGTGACATTCACTCATATTTTTAATTTTATTTAATCTCGTTGAGATTTGGCTCTCATAGTCATAGCTCGCATATTATTTTGTTTTGCTTCGTTAACCAGCTTCCAGGAGATGGAGGACACAAAACAGTAAAATAACAGAAAGCTTAATCTTGATGAGATTAATTTTAAAACTCTTAAGTCAACTATTAGAAAAAAAATCTCCTGAATTCGAGGTTATGCCTTATGGCAAAAATGAAACTTTTGTGCTTTATGAACTAGTTAGTCAGAGTGAGACTAAAGAAAAGTATAACCATTAGTATAACTGGTATAGAAAGGTTCACAAGAACATTAATAATATGAAACAGGCACGGCCATGAATGCTCACGAATCTGAAAATTATCTGCCAATTTCACGCTCATCCAGTGCATCAAAATAGTGTCAAGATTTTTTGGGCCGAGATATATCGGGGACGACTTTTTTTAGGGTCTAGCGATAGAGGACGCAGTATTATTCGAGCTAACTTCCATGCAGAAAAAAAAATTCTTGTCAGTATCATGCAGGGCTCCCACTAGTGACACTACTTTGAAATCAGAGGGAGAAGTGACTTCTCTTTCAGGTGCTGACAAAAGAGAAGTGAGAGACAACAGGGAGCAGTAAAAATATTTCTCTAATTGTACCACTTTTCACATTCGCAGGGCATTATCGTGGCATTCGTATGTTATAATGTACTTGTTATTCATTAAGGTATATTCAGTAGTGTTTAATTCCTTGTTTTTGTTAGGATAACATCTCTCTGATTTACATACAATGTATGTCCTTGTATTTGTTTTTTGTTTGTTTGTATTAAATAAACCCTTTTCAGATCAGGGATGGGGTCAATTACATAGGAAAGTAATTAATTAAATTACAATTACTTGGCCAAAACCTTCAATTAAATTACCATTACAGGGATTTTGAAATGTAATTAATTAAATTACAATTACTTTGCAAATGTAATTAATTAAATTACAAATTACATTTCAGAGATCACTTTGGATCGCGCCATTAAAAAATGATGTGTGTGCCCGGCGTATGTCAGAAGAGATTTAATAAAATTTGAAAATATCAATATAAGTAGAACAAGCTAACAAAATGACTTTTATTACACATGGGTTCCGGGTTTCAGTGATATCGGACGTACGAGAGAGGGTACAAGATTTAGGATCACCTTTGCGATTTATGTTGAGAAGATCTTCATTAGTAGAGTGTGTAAGTGTGTTACATTGAACGTGTTTACAATGTACAGAAAAAAAATATATGCATCAGTATGTGAAGCCATGTTTGTCAAAAAATCTTTAAGTACACATTTTATACCATAAAGAGCTCGCTGACGCTCACATATAACTGGTATAGAAAGGTTCACAAGAACATTAAGGATAGTTGGTCATCAAGAATTAATAACGTAAAATAAAATGGTCTGAGAACATTAATTAACAGACAATGTCGATTGTCCCCATCACAATTCACATAAAAAATACCAACAGAAAAGAATCATGAGAACACTTAATAATTTAATAACTTTTAAATCTGAAATATGTTCTTCATAAAGGGTCTGATCAAACTGGCGTAATGGTTCAAAGAAAGGATTATGGGTGTTTATTACTTTTTAGCTCATCTTGCCAAAGGCAATGTGAGCTTTTGCCATCACTTGGCGTCCATCGTCTGTCGTCCGTTAACTTTTCACATTTTAATCTTCTCCTCTGAAACCCCTCAGCCAAATGAACTGAAACTAGGTAGGAAGCATCTATGGAAGGTCCTCTATACAGATTGCTCATTTCATCACGATCCATTAACAAACATGGCTACCACAGGCAATTCATGTTTCTGATTGGCCGATTTAAAAAAATCTTCTCCTTTGAAACCGCTTGGCGAAATGAACCGAAACTTGGTAGGAAGCATCTATGGAAGGTCTTCTGTAAATATTGCTCATTTCGTCCCGATCTGTTAACAAACATGGCCACTACAGGCGACTCTTGTTTCTGATTGGCTGATTTTTTAAATTCTTTTCATCTGAAACCGTTTGGCCAAATGAATCGAAACTTGGTAAGAAGCATCTATGGACAGTCCACTATAAATAGTGCTCATTTCGTCCCAATCCATTAACAAACATGACCACCACAGGCAATTCTTGTTTCTGATTGGCTGATTTTTAAAATTCTTCTCCTCTAAAACCGTTTGGCCAAATGAACCGAAACTTGGTAAGAAACATCTATGGAAGATCCTCTGTTAAGATTGCTCATTTCTTCTCGATCCGTTAACAAACATGGCCACCACAGACAATTCTTGTTTCTATGATCTAATTATCATCATAATAATGTGACAGCTTTATCAGTTTTTATGGTGGATCGAGAAACCAGAGTACCCACAGAAATCAAAGATCTTTCTTAAGTTACTGACAAACTTTATAAGGTTTTATCAATCACACCTCACCACAGATGGGAGTCAACTAAGTTCGGCTTAGAGCTGTTTGCCTAGGTATCTAAATTAAAATAACACCTGTGAAAAAAATGAAATTTGTAAATTTCAAAAAGATTTCACTAAAATTTTATATCAAGCAAATTGTTACATGTTTGTCCTCCCTCATTTTGTTATACTTATACTAACTAGCTATCAGATAATGTTCCATAAACAGAGAACATTTTTTGTACTTTATTTTGAAATATTATTTGTCTATAGTTTTTGTTGTTGCCAGTTTACGTTTTATTAAACTAATTTGAATAAATTTCTTTTTCAGAGGAACCAAAACCAGTTAGATTGACATTTCAAATGATTACACGAAGAAACTTGCCAGTAGAGTCGGAAGAGTGGGATCAAGATGAGACGTGAGTTGGACCCTACCATTAGCAAACAAATTACACTGATATGAACTGTTTTAGTATATCTGTATCAGAGTAGTGCTAAGTGATTGTCAAGGATGTTGGTTTTTGGTTTTTTTTCTAATTCAGTTTTATAAATGATTAAATGAAAGTAACAAACAAGAAACAGGATCTTTGAAACTCAAGAAAAACCAAGATGTATTACATGTATTAATTAAGATCTTAACATATTCTCGGTTCATCAGAGTCACAGGCTCACATGAGCTTTTCTAATCACTTAGAGTGACTTGTTGTCCATTCACTTTTTACAACATCCACAGACCATATGGGACCAAACTTTAATGTGATACTCCTTGGGTGGTTCTTTTCTAAAATTATGTCAGATGTCCTTGCTCTACATTCAAGATGGCCACCATGGCTTCTGATTGAAAATAGGGAATTTTAAATAACCTTCATTTAGACCCATCACTGGATTGAATGAAGCAAAATTTGAATAAAGAAGGAATTTGGTGGTTCCTTTCCAAAATTGTGGCTGTTGACCACATCCACATTCCAAGAAGGCCACTTCATAGATATACTGTCAAACAAATGATGTGTTAGCCTATCTGGTGAGACACTACAGGCTCTGATCTGGAGCCTATTTTTAATTATTTGTATTACTTTTCTGTATTTTGATTTTTTTTCCATGTTATTATTCTACATTTATATCTCCTACCAGTAATTTCACATTATCTCACATGATTATAACATGATTGGTTTTATGGTGTTTAATGCCACTTTCAACAATATTTCAGTTATACAGTGGCAGTCAGTTTTATTGGTGGAGGAAACCGGAGTACCCAAAGAAAACCACCTACAAGTCACTGACAAACTTTATCACATAATGTTGTACACCTCCCCCTGATCGAGATTTGAACTCACAACATCATTGGTGATAGGCACTGATTGCATAGGTACCATAGTTGTAAATCTAACTACATTTTGTACCATATGATGATGGCCACAATGGCCCTATTTTAACATGAAAAACTTCCATATTCTGTTAGTATTAACACAAAAGCTAAGAACTGACACATTGTGAATGTAAAGGAAATCATTGTTTACTAACTACTGGTAATTTTTCTCATTTTTTCAGACTGAGAGCTGTTAATAAGATATCACATATCAGATTAGATAGAGAAAATATTGGAGAGATTGACAGCTTAGAATTATTAGGAGGAAAAGTAACAAACTTATATCTACAAGTGGTAAAGTCTTTATAATTTATATCAAATAAATGCATAATGCGTTTCTGAAATGGAGGCCGCCGTACCCGTGATTGTATGGTAGTTGGATTTATAACTACCTATGCAATCAGTGCCTATCACCACTAACATTGTGAGTTCGAATCCAGCACAGGCAAGGTGCACTCGATACAACATTATGTGATAAAGTTTGTCAGTGACTTGCGACAGATCCATGGTTTTCTCCAGGTACTCCGGTTTCCTCCTCCAATAAAACTGACCGCCATGATATAACTGAAACATTGTTGAAATTGGTGGTAAGCACCATAGCCCTAACCCTATCAAATTAATACATAATGCGTTTCTGGAATAACCTTCATCGAGTATGCCCCAAGTCAATAGATTGGAAAGCCAAATAATTTGATAGTTTAGCAGTAAGAAAAACAAAATACCTACATGATAGCCAAATGTTTACCTATTCCTGGGGAAGATGGATCTTTTTTTTAATAATATAATGATTACATTATTTAGAAACTGCAAATTAAATTTCAATGGCATACCATATTTTCAGGGGTTTCAAAGTGGGCCGGTACCCGGTACTTTTACCCGTCTGAGATCGTGTATAGTACCGGCAGAAATTACTGAATCCCCCAAAATTAGCGGTGGTCAAAACCACAAGTATGATGGTCGATAGGTTTGTGGAATATTTTTCATAAAAAATTAATGATCACGTCAATTGCTGAATTCTCGCATTCAAATCGAACAACTGCGTCACGACCAAGTTGATGGGATATTCCCTGTTTTAAAAATAACTTTACCTTAGAATCGTAAATAGCAGTTTGCGCATGCGGTAAATAGATATGTTTTCGCCCCAATATCTTTTAATCCTTGTGTAAAACTCGGACCGGAACAAAGCTGACATCATTTCAAAATAAAAAATGACCGATTACAAATTATGTTCAAACACAATTTAGTGTAATCTTCAGTAATATAAGTATGATCATTATGTATTATGAATATATGTCTACACAATATTTTGTGCGATTTTTTTTTATCCATTTAAAACCCAGGGTAGAATCAGTCTGGGGCGTACTGTCTTGTTGCTCAACTCCGTCCATATTGTTTAACTTCCGGTATAAAAAGAACAAAAACCCATGGCTAATTTATTTACATATTTTGACGGGGCCCTACCGCGGTTGTTCACAGAAATGAAAGTGTGCTGAAAAACATTTTTAAAAGGCGGTACGAGGAGATAAGGGATAGAAAATTACTAGAAATCTTGAAAAAGGACCGGAAATGGCTCAAATACGAATTACATTGTAATGTTAAAACGCCGGCTCCACTTGTTTTCCAAAATAATTTAACTTTTGTGATTGAAATGTTAATAAATGTCTTCCCGCGAATCGTTTTTGTTCGAACATTTTTTTTGCACATAAGTCGTGAAAGTAACAATATATATTGTTTTTGTTTAAATATATTTGTATTGATCTATTAAAATTATAAATTTTATTAAAGATTGATGATTACAAATTAAATTTATCGCTATATGTTTCATTAATTATGACACTTATATGTCTTGATCCGTGCCAATGGTCTTTGATGATTTTAATTACTGGTAATAAAGTAAAAAAAACACGCAAGCCAAGGTATTGTGAAAAAGAAAAGGACAAAGCCAACAAAAGAATTTTGAGAAGTTTAAGCTTTGATAACAATGGCTTGGTCAAGCCTAGCTGCGGAACCGTAGCTCTTTATGATCCTTTTGGGTTTTTTTAAGATATGGCGGACTATCTATGAATAATCTTGGCTGAAGTCTGTAAACTGAAACATTCAATAAAGAAATTGGAAGGGAAAATCCAGGCATTATGCATGGTCTTCACTCTTGGTGAAATCTGAACTCTAAAGTTAATGGGATTTTTCTTTCAAAAACACTTAATGTTTTGCAATCTCTGAAGCACATTTTTTGGTCTACAAAATACTAGATTTCAGGAGCTTCCGCCCCCTGGACCCCTTACGGCCCTCAGCCTAATTTTTTAGGTACCTCCTAAAATTTAAGAAGTACCTCCTATTATAAAAAACTTTGAAACCCCTGTATTCTACAATGGAACAATTTTGTTGACTTCAAACAAAATATATACAAAAGTTATCAACTATCTTTTAATGGTAGAACAAATGTCACACTACACAATGTACAGTGAAACCTGTTTAAAGTGAACCTGGAATAAACCAAATAGCATATTTAGTCATAAGTTAACCTGTAAAGTGAACCTGGAATAAACCAAATAGCATATTTAGTCATAAGTTAACCTGTAAAGTGAACCTGGAATAAACCAAATAGCATATTTAGTCATAAGTTAACCTGTAAAGTGAACCTGGAATAAAGCAAATAGCATATTTAGTCATAAGTTAACCTGTAAAGTGAACCTGGAATAAAGCAAATAGTATATTTAGTCATAAGTTAACCTGTAAAGTGAACCTGGAATAAATCAAATAGCATATTTAGTCATAAGTTAACCTGAAAAGTGAACCTGGAATAAAGCAAATAGCATATTTAGTCATAAGTTAACCTATAAAGTGAACCTGGAATAAAGCAAATAGCATATTTAGTCATAAGTTAACCTGTAAAGTGAACCTGGAATAAACCAAATAGCATATTTAGTCATAAGTTAACCTGTAAAGTGAACCTGGAATAAACCAAATAGCATATTTAGTCATAAGTTAACCTGTAAAGTGAACCTGGAATAAAGCAAATAGTATATTTAGTCATAAGTTAACCTGTAAAGTGAACCTGGAATAAATCAAATAGCATATTTAGTCATAAGTTAACCTGAAAAGTGAACCTGGAATAAAGCAAATAGCATATTTAGTCATAAGTTAACCTATAAAGTGAACCTGGAATAAAGCAAATAGCATATTTAGTCATAAGTTAACCTGTAAAGTGAACCTGGAATAAATCAAATAGCATATTTAGTCATAAGTTAACCTGTAAAGTGAACCTGGAATAAATCAAATAGCATATTTAGTCATAAGTTAACCTGTAAAGTGAACCTGGAATAAATCAAATAGCATATTTAGTCATAAGTTAACCTGAAAAGTGAACCTGGAATAAAGCAAATAGCATATTTAGTCATAAGTTAACCTATAAAGTGAACCTGGAATAAAGCAAATAGCATATTTAGTCATAAGTTAACCTGTAAAGTGAACCTGGAATAAATCAAATAGCATATTTAGTCATAAGTTAACCTGTAAAGTGAACCTGGAATAAATCAAATAGCATATTTAGTCATAAGTTAACCTGTAAAGTGAACCTGGAATAAATCAAATAGCATATTTAGTCATAAGTTAACCTGTAAAGTGAACCTGGAATAAAGCAAATAGCATATTTAGTCATAAGTTAACCTGTAAAGTGAACCTGGAATAAAGCAAATAGCATATTTAGTCATAAGTTAACCTGTAAAGTGAACCTGGAATAAATCAAATAGCATATTTAGTCATAAGTTAACCTGTAAAGTGAACCTGGAATAAAGCAAATAGTATATTTAGTCATAAGTTAACCTGTAAAGTGAACCTGGAATAAATCAAATAGCATATTTAGTCATAAGTTAACCTGAAAAGTGAACCTGGAATAAAGCAAATAGCATATTTAGTCATAAGTTAACCTATAAAGTGAACCTGGAATAAAGCAAATAGCATATTTAGTCATAAGTTAACCTGTAAAGTGAACCTGGAATAAATCAAATAGCATATTTAGTCATAAGTTAACCTGTAAAGTGAACCTGGAATAAAGCAAATAGCATATTTAGTCATAAGTTAACCTGTAAAGTGAACCTGGAATAAATCAAATAGCATATTTAGTCATAAGTTAACCTATAAAGTGAACCTGGAATAAACCAAATAGCATATTTAGTCATAAATTAACCTGTAAAGTGAACCTGGAATAAAGCAAATAGCATATTTAGTCATAAGTTAACCTGTAAAGTGAACCTGGAATAAAGCAAATAGTATATTTAGTCATAAGTTAACCTGTAAAGTGAACCTGGAATAAAGCAAATAGCATATTTAGTCATAAGTTAACCTATAAAGTGAACCTGGAATAAACCAAATAGCATATTTAGTCATAAGTTAACCTGTAAAGTGAACCTGGAATAAATCAAATAGCATATTTAGTCATAAGTTAACCTGTAAAGTGAACCTGGAATAAAGCAAATAGCATATTTAGTCATAAGTTAACCTGTAAAGTGAACCTGGAATAAAGCAAATAGTATATTTAGTCATAAGTTAACCTGTCTAATCTGAACAAAAATGATGATTCCAGAGGCAGTCTTCGAAAAGAAAATATGAATTTGCTGGCCCGAATCAAATTCTTAAGTTAACCTGTAAAGTGAACTTGGAATAAAGCAAATAATATATTTAGTCATAAGTTAACCTGTAAAGTGAACCTGGAATAAATCAAATAGCATATTTAGTCATAAGTTAACCTGAAAAGTGAACCTGGAATAAAGCAAATAGCATATTTAGTCATAAGTTAACCTATAAAGTGAACCTGGAATAAATCAAATAGCATATTTAGTCATAAGTTAACCTGTAAAGTGAACCTGGAATAAATCAAATAGCATATTTAGTCATAAGTTAACCTGTAAAGTGAACCTGGAATAAACCAAATAGCATATTTAGTCATAAGTTAACCTGTAAAGTGAACCTGGAATAAAGCAAATAGCATATTTAGTCATAAGTTAACCTGTAAAGTGAACCTGGAATAAACCAAATAGCATATTTAGTCATAAGTTAACCTGTAAAGTGAACCTGGAATAAAGCAAATAGCATATTTAGTCATAAGTTAACCTGTAAAGTGAACCTGGAATAAAGCAAATAGTATATTTAGTCATAAGTTAACCTGTAAAGTGAACCTGGAATAAAGCAAATAGCATATTTAGTCATAAGTTAACCTATAAAGTGAACCTGGAATAAACCAAATAGCATATTTAGTCATAAGTTAACCTGTAAAGTGAACCTGGAATAAACCAAATAACATATTTAGTCATAAGTTAACCTATAAAGTGAACCTGGAATAAATCAAATAGCATATTTAGTCATAGGTTAACCTGTAAAGTGAACCTGGAATAAAGCAAATAGCATATTTAGTCATAAGTTAACCTGTAAAGTGAACCTGGAATAAATCAAATAGCATATTTAGTCATAGGTTAACCTGTAAAGTGAACCTGGAATAAAGCAAATAACATATTTAGTCATAAGTTAACCTGTAAAGTGAACCTGGAATAAATCAAATGGCATATTTAGTCATAAGTTAACCTGTAAAGTGAACCTGGAATAAAGCAAATAGCATATTTAGTCATAAGTTAACCTATAAAGTGAACCTGGAATAAAGCAAATAGTATATTTAGTCATAAGTTAACCTGTCTAATCTGAACAAAAATGATGATTCCAGAGGCAGTCTTCGAAAAGAAAATATGAATTTGCTGGCCCGAATCAAATTCTTAAGTTAACCTGTAAAGTGAACTTGGAATAAAGCAAATAGCATATTTAGTCATAAGTTAACCTGTAAAGTGAACCTGGAATAAACCAAATAGCATATTTAGTCACAAGTTAACCTGTAAAGTGAACCTGGAATAAAGCAAATAGCATATTTAGTCATAAGTTAACCTGTAAAGTGAACCTGGAATAAACCAAATAGCATATTTAGTCATAAGTTAACCTGTCTAATCTGAACAAAAATGATGATTCCAGAGGCAGTCTTCGAAAAGAAAATATGAATTTGCTGGCCCGAATCAAATTCTTAAGTTAACCTGTAAAGTGAACCTGGAATAAAGCAAATAGCATATTTAGTCATAAGTTAACCTGTAAAGTGAACCTGGAATAAACCAAATAGCATATTTAGTCACAAGTTAACCTGTAAAGTGAACCTGGAATAAAGCAAATAGCATATTTAGTCATAAGTTAACCTGTAAAGTGAACCTGGAATAAACCAAATAGCATATTTAGTCATAAGTTAACCTGTAAAGTGAACCCGGAATAAATCAAATAGCATATTTAGTCATAGGTTAACCTGTAAATTGAACCTGGAATAAACCAAATAGTATATTTAGTCATAAGTTAACCTGTAAAGTGAACCTGGAATAAAGCAAATAGTATATTTAGTCATAAATTAACCTGTAAAGTGAACCTGGAATAAACCAAATAGCATATTTAGTCATAAGTTAACCTGTAAAGTGAACCTGGAATAAAGCAAATAGCATATTTAGTCATAAGTTAACCTGTAAAGTGAACCTGGAATAAATCAAATAGCATATTTAGTCATAAGTTAACCTGTAAAGTGAACCTGGAATAAATCAAATAGCATATTTAGTCATAAGTTAACCTATAAAGTGAACCTGGAATAAAGCAAATAGCATATTTAGTCATAAGTTAACCTGTAAAGTGAACCTGGAATAAAGCAAATAGCATATTTAGTCATAAGTTAACCTGTAAAGTGAACCTGGAATAAAGCAAATAGCATATTTAGTCATAAGTTAACCTGTAAAGTGAACCTGGAATAAAGCAAATAGCATATTTAGTCATAAGTTAACCTGTAAAGTGAACCTGGAATAAAGCAAATAGCATATTTAGTCATAAGTTAACCTGTAAAGTGAACCTGGAATAAAGCAAATAGTATATTTAGTCATAAGTTAACCTGTAAAGTGAACCTGGAATAAACCAAATAGCATATTTAGTCACAAGTTAACCTGTAAAGTGAACCTGGAATAAAGCAAATAGCATATTTAGTCATAAGTTAACCTGTAAAGTGAACCTGGAATAAACCAAATAGCATATTTAGTCATAAGTTAACCTGTCAAATCTGAACAAAAATGATGATTCCAGAGGCAGTCTTCGAAAAGAAAATATGAATTAGCTGGCCTGAATCAAATTCTTGAATTTATTTTTATATAGTTCTAAATAAAAACTGAAAAATTTACTGGTCCTAACAAAGTTTTACTGGTCTTGGGCTGGAGGACCGATGCTCATAGTAAGGAATGCAGTTTAAACAGGTTTTACAGTATCAGATTACTAAACAGAAGTTAACAAATGCTAGTTTTAAGTTCTAAAATAAAAATGCATTTTTTATCCCATGTGACAATGTTTCACATATGTCATTTATTAAAATGGTGTCAGTGATAAAAAAAAATATTCAAAAATCGCATCATTTTTAGTGATAGGAACACACTGCCTCACATATTTTTTTTATTTACATGCACAGATCTGTGCATTAAATCAATCACAGTACTAGTAATCATTTTTATTTTTTTCAGAACTTTATTGAGAAGATAGAGAATCTCGAATGCTTGAGCAACCTATCGTTTCTGACGCTGGCAGACAATAGAATAAGAAGAGTTGAAAATCTTACATGTCTCCCCAAGTTACATTTTTTAGATCTGTCTCATAATTGTATTACTATGCATAACTTTGATGTGGGTTAGTAGTTGTTGTTTAACGTCACTTTCAACAATATACATTTTTATTTCAGTTATGTTGTGGCAGTCAATTTTATTAGTGAAGGAACCTTTAGTGCCCGTAGAAAACAAAATATGGACCTGCCACAAATCACTGACAAACTTTATCACATGAAGTTGTATCGAGTACACCTCAGTGTGTGTGGGAATTAAACTCACAACTACCATCATGTAATATAATTTCATATTCTACTGTTTTTAACTGAGGGCCTCAGGGAAGATTAGTGTAGCTAATTGAGTTTACCCTCATAAAATAAAGTATTATTATGTCTCCCAAACAAAGTTTGGGAGACATTGTGTTTGCTCCGTTTCTTATTATTATTCTTCTTCTTCTTTCTTTCTTCCGCCAAAAGTTTATCCGACACATTTCTCAGCGACTACAGAACGGAAATCAATGTAACTTCACAGGAATGTTAAGCACTATGAGTAGATGTGCAGACTACTTTCGGAATTTTCAAAATGGCTGCCATTGTCATGGAAACGACCAAAATGCTAAAACAAATTAAAAACACAAAAATGATCATAGCAGGTTACTCGCCAAACAGAATCGGTTGGACAAACTTTGTCGCAGTTGCCATGGAAACAAAAAAAAGGGGATTTAATTTTTTTTGGGGTTCCTTTCATCAAACTTCATGAAACATTGTAGGAATGTCCACCATAGTGTGTGGCAGCTTTTGGGGGGGTTGAACAAAATGACGGCTGTTGCTATGGTAACCAAGGTACAAAATGGCCACCAAATACAAAAATCCTCCGATTTGGGCGAAATTTGGTTTCCAAGTAGATTATGATGTTGCGAATTGATATCCATCGTTGGCTTGCTATGGTGGCCATTTTGAATCCAAAATGGCCACCAAAATACAAAAATCCACCGTCATTGGTTTGCTATGGTGCTCGAAATTGGATGAAACTTTCCAGAAATTTTGTCTGACATGTGTACTCATAATTTTGAGGCTTAGAAATTTCAGAATGGCCACCGTTGCCACAAAAAATCTGCAAAATTTAAAGTGCTCGGAATTGGATGAAACTTAATAGAAATGTTGTATGGCATGTGTATAAATGGTTTTTAGGCTTGGAAATTTCAAAATGCCTGCCATTGCCATGGAAACCATAAAAACACTCAATTTAACACAAAGGTGAATAACAACCATATCTTTTCAGACTTAGTATGCAAATAGCTATCTAATATTTAAACAACATTATTAAGAAAAAAACTGGTGGAACGAGCTAATCTGGGTCACGGGTCACTGTAATCAGGTGGCTGTATCGAGAAACAGATACGGTGTTGAAAAAACTGTTGATACTCATAAAATATTGATAAATGCAATACAATTTTATGTTTGTCTTCAAGAAATATGATAGACAAAACCATGTGTGAAGTTTTATGACGAAATATCTCCGTTTTCTATGTAAATTTACGAGTTGAAGTTGCGGCTGTATCGAGAAACAGATACAGTGTTGAAAAAACTGTGGATACTCATAAAATATTGATAAATGCAATAAAATGTTATGTTTGTCTTCAAGAAATATGATAGACAAAACCATGTGTGAAGTTTTATGACGAAATATCTCCGATTTCTATGTAAATTTACGAGTTGAAGTGAGGAAACACCCACAGGTAATTTTAGCGATGTATTTTTATCTTGGACAAGAATAATGAGCGTCCTGATTGGATGACCGATTTAAATCACACTGACAACGCATGGTAAAAAGATGCATGTAAAAGAAATCTATGTTATATTTATTCATTTGTTTGATTCTGGAATATTGTTGATCATTGATTTAAACAAGAAAAAAAGGAGAAAAGGCCCCCCCCCCTGTGAATTTTATTTGTGAATTTTACAGTTAAATAAATGTTATGTTTCGACAGTTTAAAGAGAGAAATAAAAATTTGTTGCGACTAATGCTTAATTCAGCATTAAAAATTGAACAAATATCAGTGGTTTTGTAAATGAGATTTATTTTAAATAGAAAATCTGAATTAATTATTTATTAATTTATTATTAATGATACAGTTTTATATCCCTTGGACGGGGGAGGGGAGCTATGATGAAAATTTGAAATAAAAACACAGGACGGAACTTTAAGTAAAAATAATTCTATGTAAATTTACGAGTTGAAGTTGCGGCTGTATCGAGAAACAGATACAGTGTTGAAAAAACTGTTGATACTCATAAAATATTGATAAATGCAATAAAATGTTATGTTTGTCTTCAAGAAATATGATAGACAAAACCATGTGTGAAGTTTTATGACGAAATATCTCCGATTTCTATGTAAATTTACGAGTTGAAGTGGGGAAACACCCACAGGTAATTTTAGCGATGTATTTTTATCTTGGACAAGAATAATGAGCGTCCTGATTGGATGACCGATTTAAACCACATTGACAACACATGGTAAAAAGATGCATGTAAAAGAAATCTATGTTATGTTTATTCATTTGTTTGATTCTGGAATATTGTTGATCATTGATTTAAACAAGAAAAAAAGAGAAAAAGGAGGGGGGTGAATTTTATTTGTGAATTTTAGTTAAATAAATGTCGTTTCGACAGTTTAAAGAGAAAAATAAAAATTTGTTGCGACTAATGCTTAAATCAGCATTAAAAATTGAACAAATATCGGTGGTTTTGTAAATGAGATTTATTTTAAATAGAAAATCTGAATTTATTATTTATTAATTTATTATTAATGATACAATTGTATATCCCTTGGGAAGGGGAGGGAGGCTATGAAGAAAATTTGAAATAAAAACACAGGACCGGACTTTAAGCAAAAATAATAATTCAGGATTAGTTTTTTATTAAAAAAATCCAGGACCCCTGGATATAATATGAAATATTGACATCCAAGCTTGCTTTTTGGATAGCACATTTCTGTTTCCACACTTGTTGCTTATTAATAGAATAGTGTATGACAAACATCTTTTGCATTTGATTTCATGCTAATAATAGTCTTCTAACATCTCCATTACTGGTGTTGTAGATGATGGCAGACAATTGAAGATATTGTTTTCTTGCTTTGCTTACTAGTTTATTGTAGCACATTGTAGGGTAACATAACAAAGAAGCCCTACTATAGACATGATAGAGTCAAAAACTGGGCTCTAATTATTTCTTGCTATGTTCTCACACTATTCTTCATTCATACCACTAGTACTTGTATTGTTCGTTTGGGGGACATTTGTAGCGCTCTGCGTTACAGTAACCAATATTTATCAATATCATTAATATTATTATTATTATTGGGTATTTTCTGCTAAATTATTATTGAACCAATATGAATTTTTAAATTTTAACAATATTTCAACAATGAGACTGACAATATTCTAACATCAAATGTTATATACTGGCAGTCTGATTGTATGAAATAATGAGTTAATAGGAAGATAACTGTTCAAGAAATAAGTGATTATATACTTGTTTAAAATTTTCAGATGACTTCCCACAGAGTCTCATCATTCTGAATTTGAAAGGCAACCCATGTTGTAATCATCCAGACCACAGGTTAGTCTAATTCACAGGTTAGTCTAATTAGAAGTTACTAAAATAGGGTTATGGTTTGATTTATAGTGTTTATTGCCACTTTCAACAATATTTTCAGTTAGTTTTACTGGTGGAGGAAACCGGAGAAAACCACTGGCCTGTCGCAAATCACTGACAAACTTTATCACATAATGTTGTATCAAGTACACCTTGTCATGAACAGGGTTCAAACTCACAACTTTGGTGGTGAAATCCAACTACCATACGATCACGGCCACAACAGCCCCCTATTAAATTATGACACAGACTTAATTAAATGGATAAACCAAAGCTTGATCAATTTTTACAATGAGGAATCATCCAATTTAATCAATAAATATTAACCTTCTAAAGAAAACCACACTTCCCAGGATTTCAAGGTGTAATTTATTTTATATATTTTTTTTCTCTGAATCAAAGTTTAATAGTAGGCTTATGCTTTAAACATTACAAATGTATTGTAATTCAACATAACTTATAAGCAACTATACCGAGAGAGAAAAATACAAAGAAACAATGAGCTATATAGACATAATATTCAGTGAAACCTTACTGTGCTGAATTTGCGGAGGGACCAATAATTTTGATTAAAAATAGTAATAGTATATGACCTGTCTGGGTTGAATTAAGCTAAAATCTACTACAAATGAACGAAGAATAAGTTCCAGTAAATAAAGTATCCAAGTTCAAGATAATGAGGTTGGATTGTTTAAAATATTTTCACAAACTAAACAACCACCCTAATTTTATTATTTATCCTTTACATAGAAAACAGTTATACATAATTATAAAGTTACACAAGAACTGTCATGGTCACAATCATATAATACATGTAATTTAATTTTCTTTTACATATACAACCAGTGTCTATCATTGTCATGGTCATGATCGTATGGTAGTTGGATTTACAACTACCTATGCAATCAGTGCCTATCACCACTAAAGTTGTGAGTTTGAATCCCACTCATGGCGAGGTGTACTTGGTACCACATTATGTGATAAAGCTTGTTGGTGACTTGTGGCAGGTTGGTGGTTTTCTCTGGGTACTCTGGTTTCCTCCACCAATAAAACTGACCGCCACAATATAACTGAAATATTGCTGAAAGTGGCTTAAATACCATAGCTTAACTTCTATCATCACTGAATCTCTGAGTTAATTCCCTTCTGTGGTGATACGTACCTAATGCAACCTAATGTGATTAAGTTTGAAAGTGGGTATCATCCGCCCAGTAGTCAATGCTTTAGCACTGACATGGTTTATTAGATATATTTATTACTGAAATTTACAGTCCCTAAATAATGTAATTATTAATAAGACTAGGGTTCTCCTCCCTCAGGTATAGGTGACCTTAGCCGATTTTGGCTATCGTCTTTAGCACTTTGATTTAATTGCTTCCAAAACTTTAATTTATTTAACTTTCAAATATTTTGTTTTTGAGCATACCTGAAGAAGCTTATTCCAGAAACACTTCATGCACACTAAATTTGATATCTACGTTTTTATTGCAACAGATCTGTGATTTTCTCCAGATACTCTGGTTTCCTTCACCAATAAAACTTACCTCCACGTAAAGAAATGAATTTCAAGGAAAATAAAATAGAAGGTGAACATAAGTAGATTAAGATTTGAAATATAGTCTAAATAAAAGTCCATGAAATGTAATGTGTTTCATGTGATGACAGCACGAACAAGAACTGCACATGCCGATAGATAGGGATCCAAATATGTTGCCTCCGACTATCACAATCTATTTTCAAAAACAACATATTTATATCAGACTTGAACAAAGATGACTGTCTTAATTTTTAGAGGAAGACTGATTCAAGAGTTGGTCCATCTTCGACAACTCGATGAAGTTGAGATTTCCGCCAAGGAAAAGAGGGAAGTAGGATTAGAGGCAAGTAGTGATGAAGATGAAGAAGAGGAAGAAGAATTAGACTTTAAGATAAAAGAGAAGCCACAGGAAGGTAACCTGTATTTAATTTAATGTAGATTGTGTTAGTAAAACCATGCTTCATCTAAGAAATAAATATCTTCTTTTTTTTTAAGAAATATTTACTGATATTCACATAGTCAAACCTGTATATAGGGGCCCGGGTGGCTCAATGAATTAGGTCCTTGGATCTAGCAACTCATACAAGCCTATCATAAATATGGCATGGGTTTGCACCCGGCTTTATAAATTACAAAAAAGGGTGCATTCGACTCGCAGCCGCATGTGATAAAGTTTACCAGTTGCTTGCCCATGATCGGTGGTTCTCTCCGGGTACTCCGGCTTCCTCCACCACTAAAACTAGTGTTACTGGTCGCCATGATATAGCTGAAATATTGTTGAAAGTGGCATTAAAACCCCAAAAATCAAATCAAATCAAACCTGTATATAAAGGGAACTCAATAGAACCTTAAAATATGCCCTTTATATACAGGTTAAGATTATATGCACTGTTCATTAATGGGAAAAATGAGACTGCCCTTTATAGACAGAGAATTGTTATATAGAGGTGTGCTTTAAGGCAGGTTTGACTGTATATGTAATAAACCACTTACTGTTATCATTTAGGTATATAATTCTGATTATTGGGCTTTAAAGAAACTTTTATAGCCTTGTTACCATTACTACAATGTCTAGAAAATGACATTTTGAACACTTCAGTAGTTTAATGGTTAGCATTCTTGCCTCATCAAGTGTGGAAGGTTGTGGGTTGGATCCCTGACTGAGACAAACTAACATCTATAAAATTGATATTTGCTGCTATTCCTCTTAGCACAAAGCATTATGGAGTAAGAGTAAAGATTGTTTGGGTTGAAGTCAGGATAATGTTTCCTTATTGAATGTCATTTTGTGTGAAACAGACATTTTTAATTGTGACCTGGGATGTTTTTAAAATCTCAAAATATCTTCCAACTAGAATCTAAATGAAATTATATTCTTGAATGTCTTTATATTTGTAGAATCTTTACAGTTGTTTTCAACAGAGATTTTACTGAGGTCACAGAAACGTTTAGAAGAAGGATTACATGATCACCATGAACATACTGATGAATTAGATAACATTAGAGAAAGAGCACACCTTCCCCAGTCAAATCGTAGACCTCGTAATTCATGATACTTTGAAAGTTTGTGTAAGAAAGGACTTATTTGACAGGGTTCATATTAGATCTACCAATAGGAACACTTTATGTATTTGATAGTGTTTTAATTGGCCATTTTTCAAGTACAAGTATGAAACTTGTACTCAAAAGTGTTATGAATGTAAGGCTAGTTCTTTGTAGATCTTGGTAGGGTCACTCCCACCAAAGGCCACCTTTCTTAACTGGACAGATATCAGATCTAATATAGTGGTAAGACACTACTAAATTGTCCCCCATCGAGAGAGGTCAACCCCCTGGTAAGGCCACGTTGTTAATTGCAGAGAGGGGAGGGTCTTATAAAATGGAGACTACTGTATCTCAAACAAAACAAAAAAAAAACTTTAATTTTACTAGTGACAGAATTATTTTGATGAATTTTACAACCCTGGCTTTTTTTTTTGGAGGAGGGGGGGTGGGGGTGTCTGTGTAAATATGTAATTTATAAAGGTTGTCTAGTTTTGTCTGATTTTGGAGTTGTGTGCCACATAAAATATACTGCCTATATGAAATTAATTTGCAACTTTTTCAAAAATTGTTAACAAAAAGTTATTTTGTTCAATATTATATTGTAAGACTGCTATATCAACACAATGCATTTCTGTACAATTCGTTTTTCTAAAAATCATCTACTTATTTAATAAAAATGCATTTAAAATGCATTTTAAGATAATTGTCATATACAGTGAAATCGGTCTACACCGAACCCTGAATAAAACAGAAATCCTGTATAAACCTATTTTAAATAAAGTTCCAATATAGGAAATGTTTGTTAATTTAACCTGTATAAACCAAACACCTGTCTATTCTGAACACAATAGCTGGTTCCAAGGAGGGGTGGGGAGGGAGGTTGGATGGTTATGGTGTTTTATGCCACTTTCAACAATATTTCAGTTATATCATGGCAGTCAGTTTTATTGATGGAGAAAACTGGAATCAGAGTACCCAGAGAAAACCACTGACCTATCGCAAGTCACTGACAAACGTTATCACATAGTGTTGTATTGAGTACACCTCGCCTGTGCGGGATTCGAACTCACAATGTTAGTGGGTTGCTTGCCCATGTTCGGTGGTTCTCTCCGGGTTCTCCGGCTTCCTCCACCACTAAAACTGGTTGCCATGATATAGCTGAAATATTGTTGAAAGTGACGTTAAACCACAAAAAATCAATCAATCACAATGTTAGTGGTGATAGCCATTGATTGCATAGGTAGCTATAAATCCAACTACCATTCAATCGTGACCACGACGGTTCAGTTTAGACATGTTTCACTGTAATTTACATAAGTCATTTCATGACTCTAACTGAATACTATTGATTACAAAATTATATTGTTTTAACCTGTAATTTTATATCTTTGTATAATTAAGAAGTTATTGTAGGTTGTGATTATTATTTGATATTGTTTTTGTATTTTTATATTATTACTAGTTTTAATAATTAATTAAATTATCAATTCTGTGACAATTTATCTTTAAACAGAGTTTTGGAATGATGATATTGTTTTAGTTCAGATTTTATGTCAGATCTTTACAATGACATTGATGTTCAGATTTTATGTCAGAGCTTTACAATGACATTGATGTTCAGATTTTATGTCAGATCTTTACAATGACATTGATGTTCAGATTTTATGTCAGAGCTTTACAATGACATTGATGTTCAGATTTTATGTCAGAGCTTTACAATGACATTGATGTTCAGATTTTATGTCAGAGCTTTACAATGACATTGATGTTCAGATTTTATGTCAGAGCTTTACAATGACATTGATGTTCAGATTTTATGTCAGAGCTTTACAATGACATTGATGTTCAGATTTTATGTCAGAGCTTTACAATGACATTGATGTTCAGATTTTATGTCAGAGCTTTACAATGACATTGATGTTCAGATTTTATGTCAGAGCTTTACAATGACATTGATGTTCAGATTTTATGTCAGATCTTTACAATGACATTGATTTTCTTTGAACCACCTCAGTGGCATAATGGTTAGTGCTCGTCTCATTTGTGGTAGATCACCAGGGGGTCAAAATAAATACTATAAAATAATTTTTTGCTGCTTCGCTATCAAGCACTGAGCAAAAAAAGAGTGAGTACGCAGACTAATTGACTCCAAGTCAGTATATATTATACCCCCACTCACAGAGTGGTGGGTATACTGGAATACCCTTGTCCGTCCGTCCGTCCCTAAACCTTGTGTCTAGTCGTTTGTCTTTTGTTGGATTTTATTCATATTTGGTATCTTGATTGGCCATGATCTGAGCATGCGCATAGTATACCGATTTCACGGATGGTTGATTTTTGCAAGAGTTATAGCCCTTTTCATGTTTGTTTGACCATACGTCCATCCGCACATCTTGTGTACGCAACTAGTCATTTGTCTTTTGTCGCATTTTATTCATATTTGGTATCTTGGTTGGCTATGATCTGAGCATGTGCATATTATACCGATTTCACTGATGATTGATTTTTGCGAGAGTTATAGCCCTTTTCTTCATGTTTGTTTGACCATACGTTCGTTCGCACATCTTGTGTACGCAACTAGTAATTTGTCTTTTGTCGCATTTTATTCATATTTGGTATCTTGGTTGGCCATGATCTGAGCATGCGCATATTATACCGATTTCACGGATGGTTGATTTTTGCAAGAGTTATAGCCCTTTTCATGTTTGTTTGACCATATGTCCGTTCGCACATCTTGTGTACGCAACTAGTCATTTGTCTTTTGTCGCATTTTATTCATATTTGGTATCTTGATTGGCCATGATCTGAGCATGCGCATATTATACCGATTTCACGGATGGTTGATTTTTGCGAGAGTTATGGCCCTTTTCATGTTCTCTTATGAGCTGCTGCTATAAATTATTTCCTTAATTAGCTATGTATAATATTTATATCTAATAATCTGTAATACATCATTTTTCATCATTCCAAACGTTTACTAGCCAACTGCCCTGGGAGGATACACATCTCTTGATTCCAACACTCTTTACACGCCTCTCCACCACGTTAAGTCCCACTATAATCTAATACTTTACTACACATCAACTTATGTAGAGCGAGTGAAGGTATCACAGCACGACAACACATGCAGTTTCATTATATGTCTGAGTGAAATGACATGTCTGTCTGCAGGCTGTTGTTTCAGTGAGCTAGCATTATAAAAATCCAACATAACGAGTTGATCTTGTCCAAAGCAGACATCATCATCATCATCATCTTATCATTATAATTGTAGCTTGTTCTCGTCATCATATGGCTGAAAGATTGCTCACTTAGTGTTAAACAACAATCACTTGCTCACTTGGTGTTAAACAACAGTCACTTGCTCACTTGGTGTTAAACAACAATCACTTGCTCACTTGGTGTTAAACAACAGTCACTTGCTCACTTGGTGTTAAACAACAATCACTTGCTCACTTGGTGTTAAACAACAATCACTTGCTCACTTGGTGTTAAACAACAGTCACTTGCTCACTTGGTGTTAAACAACAGTCACTTCCTCCCTTGTTGTTAAACAACAATCACTTGCTCACTTGGTGTTAAACAACAGTCACTTGCTCACTTGGTGTTAAACAACAGTCACTTGCTCACTTGGTGTTAAACAACAGTCACTTGCTCACTTGGTGTTAAACAACAGTCACTTGCTCACTTGGTGTTAAACAACAATCACTTGCTCACTTGGTGTTAAACAACAGTCACTTGCTCACTTGGTGTTAAACAACAATCACTTGCTCACTTGGTGTTAAACAACAATCACTTGCTCACTTGGTGTTAAACAACAGTCACTTGCTCACTTGGTGTTAAACAACAGTCACTTCCTCCCTTGTTGTTAAACAACAATCACTTGCTCACTTGGTGTTAAACAACAGTCACTTGCTCACTTGGTGTTAAACAACAGTCACTTGCTCACTTGGTGTTAAACAACAATCACTTGCTCACTTGGTGTTAAACAACAATCACTTGCTCACTTGGTGTTAAACAACAATCACTTGCTCACTTGGTGTTAAACAACAATCACTTGCTCACTTGGTGTTAAACAACAATCACTTGCTCACTTGGTGTTAAACAACAATCACTTGCTCACTTGGTGTTAAACAACAATCACTTGCTCACTTGGTGTTAAACAACAATCACTTGCTCACTTGGTGTTAAACAACAATCACTTGCACATCGAGCACCGGAGACCGAAGTCCAAGTATTCTCAACAATCAGGAATGAGTGAGCGAGTGATTGTTTTTTCAACTCTAAATGAGCAATTCTTCAGCTAAATCATGGTGAGAACAAGTTACATCCAATGAGATGATGATGTACTAGACCAACATGGATTATTAGTGCTAGCTCACTGAAACAAGTACTAGGTTAGACATGTTGTTCCACTCACACATTATTCTGAATCTGATCCAACTAGTATTTGCTCTTATTCCTTAATGCTGCATGCTTAGCGAGAAGCAGCAAATACCAATTTTTTAGTTTGGTTTGACCTACATTGTATCCGCTATCTACCTCATTCAATGCAAGCATGCTAGCCATTACACCAGCGATACAGTTGAATCAGGACTGAAAATGTTATTGTTTTGCATGTATTCTACCCTAGTTTGGTTAAAATTGGTTCAGTTGTTTCTGGATGTCAAAAAAATGAAAGTTAAGACAACTAACACCAAGTTCACATGGACCTATGGGCTTGGGAAGCTAAAAATGAGTTGAGTATTCTTAGCATGACACCATGTGATGTCATGTTGTAGTTGTAACAGTACCAAGGTTTTTTTTAAATAATCCATGGACATTTATAATTCTAATTTTCCCAGTAGCTGTTACGATTCTTCATTTTGCAGAAGATCATCAACTTTATGGACACCATGGTGACAATATTACAAGCTTGATTGGAATGAAAAGTCTTGATCAATCATTCCTGTAAAGTTTTTATTGGATTTGCTGTGGTTTCTGATACGACAATGAAATGAAATATTGAGGGACAACAGACAGAAGATATCTGTCAATGGTGTGAGCGAGTGATTGTTGTTTCAACACTAAATGAACAATTTTTCAGCAATACATTTGGATCATGGCGAGAACAAGTTACATTCAATGAAATGGCGATGAAGTTTGCTTTGTACTTGACCAACATGTTTAATTGGATATTTATAGCACTATTTCACCGAAACAACAGTCTGCAGGTACACATGTCGCTCCACTAACACATTATCCTGATTCCAAGCCAACCAGTCTGTGCTCTCACTTCTTAAAGCTGTGTGTTTACCGGAGAAGCAGCAAGTACCAATTTAATAGTGACCAGACTGAGGCTCAAACCCATGACCTACCACACTCGAGGTGAGCAAGCTAACCATTACACCACCGATGTGGTCCTTTCATTGGACATAAACTTGTATGGTCAGATAAAATAAAAAACAACATATTATATATAGAAAAGATAACAATTTATTCTTCTTCAAACAAAATATACAACAGAACTATGTACATCCTCAGTCTTAACAACTCTATAACAAATAAATAGACACAAACCATCTTTTGTTCATCTGTAGTTTCTCACCATTTATTTTCATCTTAACAAAATATTTGATCAAAAATATTTCCCCAGATTTGGAGATAAACATCCAATTATTAACCATATCATCAAGGGCTGTAGGTAAAGTTTGAAAAATCTTCATACAATTTTGATGTGTATGGTAAAAACAAAATATGTCTGAACTACAACTTGAAAAATATGGTACTTGTCACATCATTTTTTCTTTGAGTAGTCTCTCAAATTTCAATGATATGAAAATCAAAAATAACGACATTTGGTCTTAAGTCAATTTTTTTTTTTATTGTACTGGAAAAGGAAGCCAATCAGAATCCTGAATCCAGTTTATACTGTGACCTGATTGGAAAATATTTTAGTACGTGTGAAAGTTGTACTTTAATTTTTTTTTACTGAAGACCAGGTCTAGTACAATAATCGATAAAGATCTATATTAGGGAAGCTTAAGATATTTAGGTACAATGTACCAAGGGTAGTTTTGATAGGATTTTATTTTAACCATATCTTAACTCTAGATGTAAGGTTAATTTTAACCATATCTTAACCCTAGATGTAAGGTTAATTTTAACCATATCTTAACCCTAGATGTAAGGTTAATTTTAACTACTCTTCTTTGATCTGTACTTTCTACTGTAGCAAAATTAAAATTAGACGTTTGTTGAATCTTGTAACGTCTTATCGTAACAAATTGAAGAGGGGTTATGGTGTTTAATACCACTTTCAACAATATTTCAGTTATATCATGGCAGCGTAGCAAATTGAAATAAATTCCTTTTCAATATGAACTGAATGGTAAATTACTTCGACAAAAATTTACTTTCAATGGACACGGAATGATGAGAAACTAAAATCTATGAGATAATACATATAAATTTCTTTTTCAGACAAAAAAAAAAGTAATAAATCTGACAATGACAATACAATTCCTGTAGAGTTACAATAATTGTTAAATGTTTTCATCTTGTACAACATCATCTTAAAACAATAATTTTGTCATGGCATTTCATTGTCAAAACATTTTTTTTGTGTGTGAAAAAGTAAATTTTTTGGAAGATGAGTTTGTTGGATAAATAATAAGGCAGCTTCACATAGCACTACCAAAAATATCATGCCATTATATTTTAATAAATAGCTATACAAAATCACACCAAATAACTAAGAAGTAGCTCAATAGGGACAAGACACAAATGTACTTCAATTATAAAGAATAAATGTATATTTTTGTTTAAATTTCAATAAAAAAAAAATTGCTTGTTTTTATTAAAATTAAATTTATTTTTAGTTAATACAAGTTTTGCAGACAAAATAGTCATAGTGATTGTACCATTACACTAATGGCACCTCTGACCAGCTCATGCGACAATCATAATCGACCGTCAGAAAACAGGGAAACATGAAATACCAAGATATTTCTGTCAAATAATTTTAATATGGATTTCTGTCAAATAATTTCCTTAATTTTTGTCAATGAATTTATTTCTACCACCCTAGATCAGTTTTATTGGTGTTGGAAGTCGCAGTACCCAGAGAAAACCACCGACCGGACACAAGTCACTGACAAATTATATTACATGAAGTTGTACAAGAACAAATCACTACCACAGGCAGGAATCAAACTCATAAATCTTAAGTGGTGATGGGCACAGCTTGCATAGGTTTTTGTAACTCCAGAAAAAAAAACCAACCATGGCCACCAAGGCCATTTCATTTGGTTGCTTTTGTCAACATTTGTATTAACAGTTCATACATCACTGGGATCACGAATTGATACTTTCCAATAATTTGTTGGGCTTGTCTATCTTTTTAAATTGACATGATCAAGTTTCTTGTTTGACACTGTTTTTGCTCTGCTTATATCCAGCGTAAGAGCCAAGAGTCTCGTCAGAAAATAATTATAAAAACAAAAACCCATACAAGCGTAAGAGCCAAGAGTTTCGTCAGAAAATAATTATAAAAAACAAAAAACACATACATTCGGTAGTCTGTAATGCCCAATCAATTATGCTTATTTTTTCTTTTTTAATTTTAAATGCAATTTGAGATTTCAAATATATATATATATATATATATGTAAATATGACCCTCTTTTATGTCCTAAGCAAATGAAAAACAATTTTTAAAACATGAAAGAGGTTTTTATAAAACTGAAATAAATGTTATTCACCCCAAACCAAAAGCAAAGTAACACTTATGTTAAAGCTGAATCCCAAACTATGAAACAAAATAAAACAAATTATACTTAAACCATTACGCTAAAAAGCTATGTCAAAATTGTCCAACAAAAAGGTGGGAATGTGTGCAATTTAGCATTAGGTTACAACAATTAAATACGGTGGTAATGTTTAAAAATTTGAAATATTTCACTATATCTATCAAATCAAAGGATGAAACACATTACAACTTTAAGACGTGTTAAACATGGTTATGGCACAAGGGATATTTGAAAATACAATAAAATAGATCTATAATGTAGATTACACTAAATATTATATGTATACAACAAAAACATGTATATACAAGTACCAAAATGGTGACAGAAAAAAAATATATGGATGGAAACCAAGGGAGACTAGTGAAATATACAATACTGAACACAACTAAACTCATGTGAAGAAGACAATGTTTTTTTTACAGCATGAGCACATTTCTAATGTGTTGTTTTTACAAAATGGAACAGAGTGAGCACATTTCTCATGTACAGGTGAATAGAAATAAAAATGAAGTACAGTAGTCCAGCACTAATAAGGTCCCCCCCACCAAAGGCCCCACTCTTATTAGTCCAGTTTCAGATGAACTAAGACAGTAAAGTACTACACAGCAGTCCCTCTCATAAGGATTCTTTTTCTTTGCAGAAGTAGTTCGTCTTCTAAGAAGGGTACTACTGTAATGTTATTGATGCAAAAAAAAGACATTTCATTAATATTTTTTATAAACTGTAAAATTATATTTTTCAAATCAGATCATAAAATGTATTGAAATGCTTAATAATTGTGAAACAAGTAACTACCCGTATTTAAAAAAATAAGAGAAAAATATGGATTAATTCATTTTAATTTAACTGTTAATGTCATTGTTCTAGATTTGTGAAATTATTTTAAACATGTTCATATAGCACAAGACATTCTACATCTTTTTAAAATTATCGTATTATTTTTTAACAAACACTGTCTTCTTCACAAAAGATGAGATTCTAAAGCCCTAATTCTACCAGCTTACTGAGCAAGAGTTATTCTCTGAAGAAAACCTTCAATTTGAGTGGTGCACTTAGTAAAAGTTTTAAAGTGGCCGGAATACGAAATTCAGAGCTATTCCATTTTAAAATTTAGAGATACAACAAAGTGAGATGTTTAAAAATAAATGCTGGATCTAAACTTGGTTAAGAAATGTCCAGCTAAATTTCAAACATATGCATTTCCATGAAAATGATTTCAAATTAAGTTTATAAAGTCTACAATATGTTTCAATACATATCAAAACCATATAACTTGTATATATAATTCAATTTCAATTCCATTTAATTTATTTTAAGCAAATGTTCTTGCCCATTTTTTGCCAACCAAGATTTTATCTAAAAATGGAATAGCCCTACAAAATAAAAAAAAAGAACAAGAACTACCTAATAAAAAAAACTTGTAGAGGTCATAAAATATAAAAATCGTAAGTTGATATTTCTGAGAACGGTAGATAGTTTTACATTGCACTAAAGGACACCATTGGTTCATGATTTCATGTTGAAAGTTGAGTTTTTGAACATCTTGAAAAGAAAAACTAGCTAGTGTCTTGGGGTGCATGAAAAAAATATCTACCAAAAATAGAAATATATGTACCCAATATTACTTTTTAACATATTTTAATACTTATCTAAAGCTTTTGCTGAGTCTGTATCGCTGACTTGGTTATCAGTGTAATAAATTGTCTTGATTATTGGATATATATCCTCAAAAACTAAGGATTTACAATAACCACAGGAGTCCTATAGGATGAATTATGAAAATAAGTTGAGTTGAGCAATTTATATCAAACAATGGCAGTCAAGAAAAAATGCTTACCAGTGCAGAGGACGATTAATGCACAGTGATGGATTGCAACACCTTCGGGCAAGGTGAGCTAAAATAAATTTACAAAATACTTCTTATATAATTAATTTTTACATATACAGTAAAACCTGTTTAAACCGAATCCTGTATACACCGAACTTTGAATAAAATTGAATCCTGTATACACCGAACTTTGAATAAAATTGAATCCTGTATGCACCGAACTTTGAATAAAATTGAATCCTGTATAAACCGAACTTTGAATCAAGTCCCCAATGTAGGAAATCTTTATAAATTCAACATGTATGAACCAAACATGTCTGTATTCCGAACACAAAAGTGGGTCCCAAAGAGGTTCCATTTAAACAGATATCATTGTACAACTAGAAATTCTTTCATTTATGTAATAATGTCTGAACAATCAACTTTTTAGGTAAAACAATCAATTACAATACAAAAATATTTCATACCAACTTAACTTGTAGTACAAATGATACATCTGCAGTCTAATTAAGCTTTTTATAGCTGCCTAAACGACATTGTTGACCTACTTCTACTTCTTAATTTACATTAATATTTGATCTGCAATTAAAAAATAAATTAAAGGCAAAAAAATGTTATAATTTTCTACATCCTTTGAAATAAAGTTTCTTGGAGTCAAATTAAGTAAATCACAAACCAAGTGTATATTTTTCATATAAATCAAATTGTAGAAATTTAGTTTTTTTTTCAGATTGATTAATTGATTGGTGTTTAATGCCAACTTTAGCATTATTTCAGCTATATCATGGTGCAAGAGTGCTTCAGATTTATCATAAACAATACATGTATGTACACAAACAAACATAATAAGTATATCCTCAGACTACCAATACAATGTGTTTCATTAATATACTTTATAAATCATTTTAAATGTACTCTATGAAAGTGTTAACTTACCCCTTCAAGGCTTTTTTTTTATTTCAACTGCATGGCAATTCATACAGGTTTCTAGAACAATGTTTGCATACAACAAATTGACACAAATGGACGGTAACAATGAGACACAGCTGATTGACCTAATTTATGACCTATCAACTAATTCCTGATTTATGAACATGATTCTGAATTGATTTAATGTAGATGCTGAAATATTAAATAATTACAATACACTTTAAATACATGTAATTTTTTACCACTTCAAAAGATTTAATTAATTTAAAATTTACAATAAAACAACATTTTAATAAAAAAAAGAACAATTATATTTAAATAAGCAGACGTCAAAACTCCTTTATTGCAATTTACGATATCAACTTTTAAATTCTACCCATTTTAAAAAGAGAAATATTCAAAGGCTACTTGTTTAAATATCTGTATAATTTATCTAAATAGAAAAGGAAAATATACAATTTGAAAAATATAGAAAATCTAAAAGCACTATCTATGTGTTTTATTGTTATTTTACTGAAGGAAAATATTTTTATTATTTACTGATAATTTATCATTTTCTGAATTTAACAATCATTGTATACCCGAGGTCAAAAATGAACTTGTAACTATTTCAAACCATGACCTTTCAGGCACGACACTTTTTGACTAAGATTTTTGTAATCATACCAAAAAATTGACACAAAGTACACCACATTGAGACTATAATACATAGATTTAAGACTCAGTATGTGAAGAAAATATTCAAATATTTTGAGGTGCAACTTTTTTGCACTATTCCAATTAAATCCAAGCATTTTGATTGGAACAATTTTACAGTACGAGTGCAAAACTTTTAGAAGTTTTAATATTACAAGGCCAATACACCATAAGAAAACATCTTAATCTATTTTTAGTAAACTTACATATCCCATGAAAGACAATTATTACTCTAACTAAGTCAAGCAAAAAGATATAAAATCTGCATTGTATATTTTCTGGACAAACCTTATTTCTGGTAATTAAGTCTCAATCTTATCCATAGATTTTTTTCTTTTCTACAATAAATATATGTAAATTAAACATTTACATTCTGTATTTCACCCATTATTCTATGTAAAAACAAACTTCCTTCAATTAAATTATACATGAAAACTTTCTCCAAATTCTACCTCTGGTTCATATAAAAAGTGAATTTCTATGAAAGCAAAAATATTAATTTAGTTTCTAATTAATTTTTAATTTAATTCTTGATATCTATTATCAAAAATACTTTAAAAGAAAAATGTTTTATGAATTTCAAGAATTATATTTGCAATCAATTGAACAGAACCAATATTATACATATGACAACTTCTGTGTCACAAAGATATTAAATGTGTTGTGTCTAATGTTCAAAATTATAGCATCTTTTATAAAAAAAGCTGTTCACCTGATAGGGTTGACATTTTACTAGAATGTAGAAAACACTTGCATGACTGCATCATTTCACTAAAAGGGCAGATTTGTTTTAAAAAAAAACTAGCTTAACCCAGCCACTCTTTATTGAAGTATCTGTCCCAAGCCAGGAAAGTGAGCAGTCATATATTTGTATGTTAGATGTATCGATTTTGCTTCTTTCTACGATTTTTCTATTGGTATTAAATTTATTTTCTTATTTCATTGCATATAAGCATGTTAACTAAGCAGTTTTAACATTAAAAAGCCACATGTTCTGAGCAACTTGTGTAAAAAAAAAAGGAAAGTAAATACAAATTAAACTTTCAACAATATTTTGTCAAGCATGTTTTCACAACAAATAATTGGGTAAAATCAGTTTGATGGATAAATCAAGTGTTTGTGGAACACATTTGTTCTTCTTTTTTCCCAATAAAGATTGAGCACTGTGTTTTACTGGCCGACAGAGGTAGATGTCTGAGTGCTCTGTGTTCCCTGAGATTTGATCACTTCTGGTGTATAAATCTTGCGTAATGGACAAAATGCTGAATCAACACTAGGCTTCAGGATAAACTGTGATGGCTTGATGGGACAATACAGCAATGGTTCTTTAATAACAGGATGGCTTTTTCTGTAATCAAACATTTTTTAACTTGTAACCTTTTTTTTTATTACATGACTAAACGAACTATCCCTTTCCACACAGATCATTGAAAAAGATTAAAAATCATCACAATAATTGTTTTTTCAACGTAATAAAAATAAATAATGATTGAAAGTTTTTTTAAAACGATACCTAGTAATTGGAAATACCAAGAAAAAAGCTTGGTCCTTAAATAATATATCAAAGATCTTTATTCACTAAAACTGGTGAAGAAAAGCTGTATTCAGTTTATAAAAATTGTATATAAAAAAACAGGTAATTCAAGTGTGAAATAAAATGTAACACCATATTCCATAATCAATCTTTAGAACATTTAAAGAACATGACTCAAGGACAGATAACAGGTATCTTCATCAAAATTAAACTTGACTTATCTTTTTGATGTAAGTATAGCTAAAAAAAAAACTTATCAAGTAAAAAGATAATATTTACTACAAGTTTCATCTGTGATATACAATTAGTAGCTTATTTCAGCAACATAGTGTACACTACTTATAATATACCACACATGCGAGTCGAGATACTTGTTGTCAGTCAATATTACCAGTAATTTCATACGAGATAGTATCTGAACGCTATTATGCCATATACATGTAGCAAGTAGACATACTTTCATTCACCACTCAACTTTGACCTTGTGCATGTGACCTTTGACATTGTATGACAACTAGAATACATTATTTATTTTAAATCCGACAACCAGAATACATTTTTATTTTTCATCTGAAAACCAGAATACATTTTTATTTTTCATCTGACAACCAGAATACCTTATTTATTTTTAATCTAATTCAATTGAAATGAAGTCTTTAATAATAGACTATACCAAAATTATGAACAGGTTTGTATCAGTGTTCTCCCCTTTTTAGGCACTATTGAATTTCATGACTGGCCTTGCAAATGTATATTCTACATCCTATTACATTGTACTTACGTATCTTCATCTATAACCTTGACCTTTTCACAACCATCTGGTGGTTCTCGTACAAATAGGTAGGAATTATTTGGTCCTGGACTAGATATTTTTTTCTGTAAACTGTCTGGAGATTCACAACCCTCCACTAAACAAATAAAAACAAATATCATTATAATTTTTGTTTTAAAAGAGTAAAGCTGCTTTATCAGAATTGCTGGAATCTAAAAAAAAATGTTACAAGAAAATTGATTAATCATCAACAAACCTATAATATCGTGTTGGTCACTTTTTGTGGTGGAGGAAAATGGAGTAAGTACATACCCAGAGAAAACTATCAAGCTGCTGCAAGCCTTTGACAAACTTTATCCCCTATTGTCAGAGAGACGTCACAAATTTAGTAGTCATAGGCACTGATTGCATTGAAAAATGTATGGTGAGCCTAGGTTGAAGGCTACTCCTACAATTGATTAATTGACCTTAACATGAAAACTTGACATAAATTTAACAAATTGAGGTCAAGGTCAGGTAGCACATGCCTGGCTGACATGTTTACAATGTGTGGACTAAGTATGGTGAGCCTAGATTGTACGGTAATAGAGAAACTTACCTAAGCAAAAACAACTTGACATTGTTAACACTGTTGCCTTCACGGAAAATCAATACATATGTCTTGCCTTCAGCGACTTTCGTTACAGGCAAGACAGTCATTTATAAAAATTAATAAATTACATATGTACAATTTGATTAAAATTCCTCATGCACATATTTTTAGCAAGATAAAAATACTATACCTTTCTCCATTTCTCTCGGTGAATAATCACTGGATGGACGTCTCGGTGACGAGTCACTTGAAGGACGTCTCGGTGATGAATCACTGGATGGACGGGATGTATCCACATGACCAGGCATAATAGGAATGGCTGGACTGACTGAATGAGATCGACTGCCAGAACTATTATCACTGAGGTTTCCTGGCGTCTGGGTATCTACACTACGTGTACTGCTACCTCTGTTTATTAGGTCTGGACATGGAGCTTTGTGTCCATCAGGAATATCATGGGTGAACTGGGACTGAAATAATACAACATCAAATATTAACAAGGGCAACGCAAAGTGTGGTGTATCCCCTCGTCTAAAAATTTGACCCACTGACCTTGACCTTTGACCTTGAAAATCAATAGGGTTCCACATTCTCTTAAGGACTAAGTATGTAATACCAAGCTTGAAAATCCATTGAAGGATGTTGATTCTAGAGTGTTCACAAGGATGTTACGGAAGGACGGTAGCGTTACTATATCCCTTCGCAACTTCGTTGGCGAGGGGATAAATATGTTACAAAATAATTCAAGATAAGACTAGGATTACCACTGTTGAACACCACTTTAAACAATAATTCCATTATTGCGACAGTCACGTTTTATTGGTGGAGAAAACTGAAGTAGAAGGTTTATAAAGAGACTTATGCCACTAGTTAAAGTCAAACTTCATTTGGGGACGCTGTTTGTTGAAATCATATGGCAGTTAGATTTACAACTACCTATGCAATTAGTGTTTATCACCACTAAAGTTGCGATTTCTAATCCTGTTCATAACGGGTGTACTCAATACCACATTATATGATAAAGTTTGTCAGTGGCTTGCAGCAGGTTGGTGGTCTTCTCTGGGTACTCTTGTTTCCTCCATCAATAAAACTGACTGCCACAATATAACTGAAATATTATGAAAGTGGCATTAAAACCCAATAACCCTAACCCAAACTTAGTTGGATAAAGTGATATAGCTTACATCTCTATAGTAGGAATTGAATTTACAACTTAATCAATAATTCATAAATTTTCCCTTTGATCTTTACACATGATAATATCTGTTGTCAAGTGACAAGTGTGATACAAACATGTTATCATTCATTTTTGACATGACCTTACAAATATGTATACTAACATCACTGAGGTCACTTTGACAAATCCTGGATAAACATACTACCGTCGCTATGCGTTGTTCAGAATGGACTTCACGTCACATCTCACATCTAAGGCTTCGAAACGATATTGCCATAAGAAATCCATTCTCACAAAACCAATCAATGAACTTATATATTTATTGGTGATATGCACTAATTGCAAAGATAAATCCAACTATCCTATAATTGTTGTCATGACAGCACCAATATAATTGAGTCGAAACAGATTTCAAGTAAGGAACAATCCAGATACAAAATAAAGTGTAAGAGACATAGTGCGATTAATCACTGTGATAGACATTTTACATATCTTGGTAATATGGATTTATCTTGTTTATTATATCTTAAAAAAACCGTTTTGTATTTAGACTTAAGAGTGTTACTTGCCATCACCTAAAATGCACAAGATAGATTTAAGAGAAAAAAAACTATCGGTATCACTAAGAAGAGTGCTGCGTCTATCACAGTTATTCATCACGCTGTCTATCTGATTGTATTGAAGAACTTCTAACTGAAGCATCTATGATTTTCCCATTGGATTTTGGACCTGTTCTAACCGTATGGTACTTTTTGGGTTTTTAATTTTATTGGCATATACATTGACGATACACATTTCATACTACATACAGAAGTCAAATATTTTTCGAGAACAGCAAGACTGTGAAACGTAATAATAATTACAAAAATAATCAGGATACTAGAATCATGGATTTTAAAGTGGCATTTACAAACATGATCAGGGAAAGTCTCAGTTGAGTAAATCACGATCTCAGAAGACTAATCAAACAAACATGAATAAATGTGTGTATGTACATGTGGTTAACACAACTTTCATTAATATTTCAATAATATTGTGGTGGTCACTTTAATTGGAAGAGGAAACTTTTTGTACTCAGAGAAAGCCTACAAACTGCCACAAGTCATTGATAAATATTATCACAGTGTTGTATCGAGTACACATCACCATACCAAACAATTGTGTCAGGAGGCCTTTGACACAAATGGAACCCTGAAATGTGAAGATGGCCATATCCTGAATATGAAGTGATGTCACACACAAGATATTGTGCATTAAGTGTATCATACTGTTATACTGCTCTTATCTATATATGATAAATTGTGCAATGAGTGTATACTACTGTTACGACTGTCCTCTATAATATGAAGTGATTGACAGACTCGTGTGAATGATTAATTAATAGCTACAAATGCCCTATCCTCAATATCACTGGCGTTAAACTGATCGTGGCAACTGCAGTTACGACGATCACAACATGGCTGATACCATATATGGTCTCGTTACCAAGAAAATAGCAGTCGGAAATTTAAGGAAGATAATCGAAACTCCATCAAATATAATATATAAAAATAGATTATCTTCTTTTGGAGTTACGATTATCTTCCTTAAATTTCTGACGGCTATTTTCTTGGTAACGAGATCATATATGGTATCAAGAACACACACATGCAACAAAATCGTACAGATCAACCTTGCGGCTGAGTAATTCTTGACAACAAACATTAGAATGGAGAAATTAGCAGAAAACGATCTTACCTATTTCTACCACCGCCATGTTGTGATCGTCGTAACTGCATTTACCACGATCAGTTTAATGCCAGTGAATATGAAATGATTGTGAGATAATGTTAATGGTTTCAAACAAACCTTCACCACATGTCTGCTAATGGATGATAACAACAGGAAACACACTATGTAGACAGCTTTTAATCAACATTTTTCTGAAAAATCTATGTTGTTCTCAGGCCTTTTAGTATGAGGTGGTACCAGGTACTTTTATCCACTTAAAATGGCAATTGATACCTCCTAATTTCAAATACTGTTGCATAAGATATTCATGAAAAATGTTCATATTTTAAGAAATAGTACCGTCCATAAATAGTGAGGTACTGTTACACTTGAAAAATATTGAAACCTCTGTTTTCTATTGCAAATTTTGTTTAACAAGGAGGATTAGCCAAAGAATTGTAATTAATTGATTAAATACATATATATATTTTTTAAATGTTGGACTTGAATAATCATGAAACATATAAAATTGATTTCCTTTTTTGCAAAAGGGCTTATATATTGTAGTCTTCCCTTTTTCTATCGAAAATGGTTGTCTTCTGAAAAATACAACAAGTTTTAGAAAATAGGTCCCCATTATGTGTCTTCCAATTTTCAAAATACTGATGGCACTTTCTTAAATTAAAACGATTGCTTTGAAATCTGATTATATAAATGAATTTTGAGCGATAAAACTTGGGAAATATTTAATGAAATATTGCTAGGATTTTCATTTTGGTTTTGTCCTGCATGATTTTTTTTTTTTACGATGAAAAAATGAACATAAAAATAGATGAGTGTTGAAACAATAATAAAATGTGTCGTCATTGTATTCCTATGGATCAAAACACAATGCTAAGCAAGTTAAAATAGTTGTTCCTTATCCCATTTTCAGACCAGCATTTCTAATCTGTTAAGACTGTCATCTTGAAAGGTTAAGCAATAATGGTTCATCTTTTATTCTAATAAATTTTGAAAAATTTTGGTGTTTGGGAGGGGGGGGAGGGACTCTTTTTACATCCACATGGAATAAAACACCTTTACATTAATTTGTTCTATATTGTAGTAAAATTCCGACCATAAATTGCAACCTTATTTTTAATCAACTTCAAAATCTTCTTAAAACCCTTGTTTTTCTTCCCACCAAACAATCTACAGAAAAAAGGTTTTGACTAAAACTGTAAACATGATGTGTGAACCCTGTTGTTGATGATGCAGATGATTCGTGATGATGATTTGCCTACCAGTATAGACATCAAAGTATCAGGGGAGCATACCCTGTCCAATTCTTCTTCTTGACTGTGAAGTACAAGCTTCTCTATTTCCTAAAATAAACAAGAGGATAATGCTTTATGAAATCGTTAACAATTTATTAAGGATAATTTACAGTTTTAAGATTCTTAAGTTCAAAGATAACAGAACTGATGCACAAAACTCAGTAGATACTACATATATGCATGCTGTTTTCCATCATGGTAGGTTATTGGTGCTTAACACCACTTTCAACAATATATCATGACTGCTGTTTACCATAAATTGTTGTTCATGGAACGCATAAACATGAAATGTATGCATAATACACACCCCTTTTTATACTCAGGTGGTATCCCATGGCAACAGAAGCCCCATTTGACCAAACAATTTTAATTTGTGTCACCCTAGCCGATTCCAATGGTTTAAAAATTATTCTTATGAGGTTTCATGAAATTCTGTTCAGCAGTTACCTTAGTTTTGATAATAATTACATTATTAAAGAACTTTAAAATTCAATTAAAGAATATTTTCAATTTTTGAACAGGATATACTGACGGCTTGTGGTTAAAATTTTTAATTTAACTTTCGAGAGTGGAGAAATATTGTAACCCACATGAAGGAGAATCTGTTTCTCCCATTATTTAACACGAACTTTATTTCAAAATCTAGCCAATTACCGATTTGACAACATGTGGGGAAAGGCACGAGACATTTTAATCCTCTAGGGGATTACAGATTTTTCCACCACTGGTTCAGCGGGGTAAAAACGCCGTAATAATGGGAGAAACAAGTATATCCTGTTCAAAAATTAAAAAATAATCCTTATAATTAAATTTTTACAACACAATTTAATGATTCCTCGATTTTAATTACGATTATTTCACAGGACTTTTTGAATTTGTCTGTGGCGAATGAATATTTTGTCGACATCACTTTTATCAACAGCTAATCAATGCAGATACTTTTCTAAAGGAAGAGGTGAAATATAATTACCTAATCAATTTCTTAAGACCATATATTTATAAGAATCTATAGTAACTTTCAGCCATTGTTTCAGTTGTATCGTAAAAACACAACATTTGAGGCAGTCAGTCCGACTTGCAAGGAACAGAATTAAACTACCCTAACCACTCAGCAACCCAGTTCTTAAAGGTCAATTAAAGAGCTATTCCTGACAAGTTTGGTTAAATATAAGAATATAAAAACAAACTTACGGTGTTCAAACCTTCTACACTATTACGTTGGTACCTAGATAAGCTGTTAGACTTTGGAATGTGGTTAGGAATACCCTGTGGTTTAGATGCCCGTAGCCCTTGTAAAGATGCTGGGGCAGTTGATGATAATGCCTGGTGGTTTCCAGGAACTGGACTCTGTTTACCACCATTTTGTCTACTTCCTTCTTTTGTTTTCTGTAGCCTGTGCTTAATGTACTGAAAAAAAAAAAAGAATATAATTTCTAGACATTATAAAATTCAGACATAGAAACAAGTAATAAACAGTAAAACAGTATGAGCTATCAATGTGTTGAAATGTGTTGGAACATCCTTTTTAGAAACTGTGATTGTATTTAAATTCCTAGATACTTATTTTCGTGAATTGCCTGGTAGAAATGTATAGTTCATACATGTATATGTATAAGTAAAACACAAAAACAAAAACAGTTTTCCCAACCTATCCACCTTATTTTTTTCAAGAAAGTTAGCAGAACACATGTATTCATTTTCTTGCCATATAGTAAACTGCATGGAAGTGAAACTTATACAATACATGAAGATAAAATATTGCATTAAAGAATAGAGGACAGATTTTTTTTTAGACCTTAGAAATTTTTTATGATGATTTTATATTTAATCTATTTATTAGTGATGGGAATCGGTCACATTTTCAAGATCGATGATCGTTATACCAACATCGATCATCAGTGACAATTACCTACTAAATGCATTTACTGACTATAATTACTCAGATAGTCTTTATTTCAAGAGTATGCTGGACAAAAGTAAAGATTTGAATAAAATCGTATCATATTTTTACAAACTATAATTTTTCTATTTGTAAACATTAACAAAACCATATGTGTAACACCCGACATCAAATGGACTATTCCGGGCAGTAGATAAATAATAGACTAGTCCAAATACAATGTATGTGTTTGACAAAAGTAAAGGTTTGAATAAAATCGTATGGTATATTTACAAACTACAATTTTTCCATTTGTAAACATTAACTTAGAACAAAACAAAACATTGGTTTCCATATGTGTAACACCTGATATAAAATGGACTATTCCGGGCAGTAGATAAATAATAGACTAGTCCAAATATGTGTATTGACTGAGTGTCAAAAGTACGCTGGGACAAAACTGCAAGATGTTTGTCAGTATGAGGAAAAAAAAGCTGGGATAAAACTGCAAAATGTTTGTCAATATGAGGGAAAAAAACAAAGAATAAAGTGTACCCTATATATTTTAGACACTAGGAATCAGAATCGACCACAAGGTATAAGAATCAATCATCGGATCGTTTGATGACGTCCGACTGATTAGTCGATGTTTCCGATGATCGGTGCACCACTACTATTTATATATTAATTAATATTCTAAAATTTACATGTATATTTTTAGCATTGGCAACGTGATCTCCTTGTCCAAATGAAGCTGATCTGCCATGACTTTTCTTCTTCTTCTTTTTCTGTTGACTCTGTATTTCCCAGTCATCTGGGGTCTACAAATGAAAAAAAAACATTTCTTTTCGTCATAATTTGTTTACGAAATGTATGATTACTATCACTGGGTCTATACCTCTTATGGTGGACTATTAGTCCCCTAGGGTATTATCCGCCCAGTAGTCAGTGCCACTGATATTGTTATGTCTGAAATTTACAGTTCCTATATAATGTAATTATTAATACAACTAAGGTTCTTCTCCCTCAGGCATAGGTGACCTTTTTTTTGGTTATCCTGTTTCTAGGCCACTTGGTTTTATTGCACCCAAAACTTTAAATTATTTGGCTTCCCAATCTTTTGATTTTGAGCATTTCTGCTGAAGGTTATTACAGAAATGTGCTACATGCACTAGATTTGATATTTACATTTTTAATACCTGTCTTAACTGAACCACCTGTGTGTGTGTCCTCTGGACCACCCTTTAATGTTCAGGAATAGACAGGTGTTTGGTTTATACAAGATTCTATATGTGGATTAAAACAGGTTTCATTGTATAAATAGGCTACAACTAATAAAGTAATGAAAGCCAATTCTATGTTTAACAATAAAGACCTACAACACTGACATCCAAGCATGCCTAAATAGAAGAACTGCTTCCTATTTTATCTAATTTCTTAGGTGTTATTTTATTGTACAGTGAAACCTGTCTACACTGAACCTTATAGTGAATAACTTTTTTCACAATAGACAGGTTTGAATGACTGTGTATTATCTCATATCTGTCAAATATAAGTATGTCCACCTTTCTGCTGTAATAGTTAGTATGAATGTGATCGCCACAAGTTCTGAAGAAAATGTGCTAAATTCTTAGATAGCTCAAACCAAAGACTACACAATTGGTATGGTATTAAGTCTCGTCAAATATCAAAGATACACATGTAGTTTAACACCACTTGTTCACTTCAAATATAAACAAATAATAAATTTGTTGGGACATCAAATACAATTTTTGGTCAAGTATAAATTTTGGGTTGTTTCTATCAATGACAAACAATGAATTTGACAATAAATCGTAAGCAAATATAATAGCTGGTCGCAAGGCAGACCATCCAGCTCGCCTGTGCAATCTATAGTTACATGTGAATGTCATAACCATGTGGTTAGTGTTTAATTTGGGTAAGAACAATACTTCAGCTTGGCCAAAAGAAAACCATTTACTGGTATTCAAAATGGACATATAAATGTAATAGTAAAACAGGTCTTAACATGTAACTCATCAACCTGGACCAAGTAGTTTGTCTACATTGGACCTAAACGAAAACGTTAACTCAAAAATGTCGAAGTCATTCAAGGCAGAAATAGTAGGTCATGGTGACCTATATTTGTGTGCAATGTTTTAACTGTCCACGACAAACTCACATGTGAAGTTTCATCAACCTGGACCAAGTAGTTTATCTACATTGGACCTAAACGCAAACGTTAACGCAAAAATGTCGAAGTCATTCAGGCAGAAATAGTAGGTCACGGTGACCTATATTTGTGTGCAGTGTTTTTAACTGTCCACAACAAACTCACATGTGAAGTTTCATCAACCTGGACCAAGTAGTTTGTCTACATTGGATCTAAACGTAAACGTTAACGCAAAAATGTCGAAGTCATTCAGGCAGAAATAGTAGGTCACTGTGACCTACATTTGTGTGCGATGTTTTTAACTGTCCATGACAAACTCACATGTGAAGTTTCATCAACCTGGACCAAGTAGTTTGTCTACATTGGATCTAAACGCAAACGTTAACACAAAAATGTCGAAGTCATTCTGGCAGAAATAGTAGGTCATGGTGACCTATATTTGTGTGCGATGTTTTTAACTGTCCACGACAAACTCACATGTGAAGTTTCATCAACCTGTACCTAGTAGTTTGTCTACATTGGACCTAAACGAAAACGTTAACTCAAAAATGTCGAAGTCATTCAGGCAGAAATAGTAGGTCACGGTGACCTATATTTGTGTGCAGTGTTTTTAACTGTCCACGACAAACTCACATGTGAAGTTTCATCAACCTGGACCAAGTAGTTTGTCTACATTGGATCTAAACCTAAACGTTAACCCAAAAATGTCGAAGTCATTCAGGCAGAAATAGTAGGTCACAGTGACCTATATTTGTGTGCAGTGTTTTTAACTGACCACGACAAACTCACATATGAAGTTTCATCAACCTGGACCAAGTAGTTTGTCTACATTGGACCTAAACGCAAACTTTAACGCTAACGCAAAAATGTCGGTCATTCAGGCAGAAATAGTAGGTCATGGTAACCTACATTTATGTGCGATGTTTTTAACTGTCCACGACAAACTCACATATGAAGTTTCATCAAACTGGACCAAAGTAGTTTGTCTACATTGGACCTAAATGCAAACTTTAACGCAAAAATGTCGAAGTCATTCAGGCAGAAATAGTAGGTCACAGTGACCTATATTTGTGTGCAGTGTTTTTAACTGTCCACGACAAACTCACATGTGAAGTTTCATCAACCTGGACCAAGTAGTTTGTCTACATTGGATCTAAACCTAAACGTTAACCCAAAAATGTCGAAGTCATTCAGGCAGAAATAGTAGGTCACAGTGACCTATATTTGTGTGCAGTGTTTTTAACTGACCACGACAAACTCACATATGAAGTTTCATCAACCTGGACCAAGTAGTTTGTCTACATTGGACCTAAACGCAAACTTTAACGCTAACGCAAAAATGTCGGTCATTCAGGCAGAAATAGTAGGTTATGGTAACCTACATTTATGTGCGATGTTTTTAACTGTCCACGACAAACTCACATATGAAGTTTCATCAACCTGGACCAAAGTAGTTTGTCTACATTGGACCTAAATGCAAACTTTAACGCAAAAATGTCGAAGTCATTCAGGCAGAAATAGTAGGTCACAGTGACCTATATTTGTGTGCAGTGTTTTTAACTGACCACGACAAACTCACATGTGAAGTTTCATCAACCTGTACCAAGTAGTTTGTCTACATTGGACCTAAATCTAAACATTAATGCAAAAATGTCGAAGTCATTCAGGCAGAAATAGTAGGCCATGGTGACCTATATTTGTGTGCAGTGTTTTTAACTGTCCACGACAAACTCACATATGAAGTTTCATCAACCTGGACCAAGTAGTTTGTCTACATTGGACCTAAACGTAAACATTAACATTGGACGCTGACGCCGCACAGGTGACGACATAAGCTCGCTTCCTGTACTTTGTACAGGAGAGCTAAAAATGGTGGCATCATGACAATTGAATACAGCTAATGAATGATATCATGATAATATTAAGTTTTTATAAATGGCTAATTCCAAAATACTGTACAATACACTACATTTATACCTCCTTCAATAATACTTCTCAGATAATTTTTCTTGATATGAATATAAATCTATTGTTAAATTTAAGCAATGAAAAAGGTAGCTATATAACATTGAAATTTTTATTTTTATACAAGGAATCATACCTGTGTAGTCTGATCCACCATACAATGTGACAAGACTTCTGGTGAAGGCCATTTGCCATTCAAATAAGAATTGTAAATAGCTTCCAATGATCCTGTACGTCTCAGGGAGGGACTTCCTCCACTTCTAACAGCTCTAGGTTTCTCCACTAAGAAGAGAAAATTAACAGCATTTTGAAACATGTCCAAGTAACACCTTCATAATGTACATTATTATACCCTACATATTTTGTTTTACTAAAAGTAATAAGACTATTTGGATGTTTTAGGAAAAATTTGATGAAGATGGAGACAGTGGACAGGAGACTAGAGAGTGGACAGCCCAAACATATATTATGTAGAGCAAGACAATAATAGATTGTCGCCTGGTCTACAACCCATGACAGCAGAACATTCAAGTTTTTAAACATCTTAGAGTAGTTTTGGTAGAGTAAAACATTTATTGCCTTAATATGAGGTGAACATCAAGTTGTCAACCCTTGAGAGGTTGTTTTCCCGGGAGGCTTTACAACTTTCATTATTATACCTCACTAACTTCTCATTGGCTTAAATTAAATCACATGACCTGAAACAATTTTAATGTTTTGTGAAAATTAATCCAAACAGGAAACAACTAGTTGTTTACCGAGTAACAACCCTATTGTTCCCCGGTAAGCAACCCATTGCGTGCCTCAAAAGGGAAACAACTCTTTTCGGAAGTGACATTGTCAGTGTTGAAAATATTACCGATGGCCGGTTTGTGCCCTATATCACTGGTTGTGTTGTGAACTTTAATATCAACATGAAATAATTTAACATTTGTTAAAAATTTGTCAAAAATTAATATGAAACAGGCATGGCCATGAATGCTCGCGAATCTGAAAATTATCTGACAATTTCACGCTCATCCAGTGCATCAAAAAGTGTCAAGATTTTTCGGGCCGACTTTTTTAAGGGCCGAATTTAGTCTCATTCAATCGAACTGTCGTTCCTTACGAAATCTCAAAAGTTAACTTCCGCGTCAGAGCTCCAAATAATTTTCAAGTCCAAAGGGTAATTACCCCCTACTTTTGAAAATGATGCGCATTTGCATATTTCCTTTGCACTGTTGTACTCTCTACTTCAGAAAAGATTGCTTACATGTACACTTTTAAAATTATGTTTGACACAAGTGTCATTCAATAAACACAGGATGCAAGTGAAATGTATATCTCTGTTTAATTTGACATGATTGTGTCATGTTTATTAATAAAATGTTGTAAATATTTTGTTTTTTGCTCGTCGACTTCGGCAATTTTCACAGCCGTGTTGATAATGTCATCAATGATTCCTTTAACTATACTGTCACTAGACACAGATGAAACTGTCAGGAACTTTTAAAAAAGTATATAATTTTCCGTAGCGCGCTTATTCATGTTCTTGCTCATTTTCAACGAACAATGTGTTCCCAAATTCACTTTCGTCTTAGTTCTTAACTAAACCGCATTTGTTTGCAATATTGACCGCGATTGGATGATTTATCCTAAACATCCAATCAGATCTCTTTTGACATCGATGCTTAGAAAGGCAAACATTCAGTACCCCTCGGATGTATACACTTTCTCTTTCGAAAAGTATAAAGAGAAGTAATTATGGGGAATTTCTCAGTCAAAAATGTATTGTTTATGTACACGATGTATTATCGTCAACAGCGTACAAGTACGCTCCGAATTTGGAAAGTTTGCTTACACAGCAATATGTATGCGTAAATGTACACTCTGATCTGATAATACATGCGTTTTTACCTGTTTTCATAGCGTAAAAAACACAAATACGCAGTTTATCTGGAGCTTTGCGCGTAGAAACAAAAATTCTTGTCAGCATGTCAGAAGAGATTTAATAAATTTTAAAATATCAATATAAGTAAAACAAGCTTTCAAAATGACTTTTATTACACACGGGTTCCAGGTTTCAGTGGTATCGGACGTACGAGACTTCAGGATCACCTTTGCACTTTATGTTAAAAAGATCTTCATTAGTTGAGTGTGTTAGTGTGTTACACGGAACGTGCTTACAATGCATCAATTTTTTTTAGGGAAACCAGTACGTGCAGTCATGTTTGTCAAAAAATCCTAAGTACACATTTGATACCATAGAGAGTTCGCATATTAAACACACATTTTAAATCTGTTGAAAATATTATTGATGGCCGGTTTGTGCCCTATATCACTGGTTGTGTTGTGAACTTTAATATCAACATGAAATAGTTTAACATTTGTTAAAAATTTGTCAAAAGTTATTAAACACACATTTTGTTTAAATACATGTATTTATTTAAATGCCCAATCCTTGGTCTGTTGTTCGGTATAATAAAACAGTTATTGCCTTCAATGGATTGTAAACATCAGAATTGTTAACTCTCTAGGGGTTGTTTCCCTCGGGCTAAAGCCCGCTGGAAATCAACCCCCTTCAGGTTAACAATTCTGGATGTTTACATCCATTGAAGGCAATAATTGTTTAATGTTCACCTCATATGAAGGCAATAATTGTATATGACATATATACTATATGTACACTTTCAAGACAGAATTTACATGTGCATTTTCAAAATCATCTAATCAGAACTTTCATCATTATAGGGTTAGGGTTATGGTGTTTAAGTCACTTTCAAATTCAACACTATTTCCGTCATATCGTCGTTGTCAGTTTTATTGGTGGAGGAAATCGGAGTACCCAGAGAAAACCTCCGATCTATCACAAGTCACTGACAAACTTTATCACATAATGTTGTATCGAGCACACCTCACCATGAGTGGGATTTGAAGTCGTAACTTAGTGGTGATAGGCATCGATTGCATGGGTAGTTGTAAATCCAACTACCATATGATCATGACGGCCTCATTCATCATTATACATGTATACGACTATATCTTGTAAAGATAACGATGTCTGAAGTACCCGCAACAGGCAGGATGTACCCAACATTGCCTTACAGTGGGTAAATTTAACATACACAATCAAGTTTGCAGTGATTCTTTCAACCATAACATGTCATACATTACTAATTAGTGATAATTATTAAGTATTTATAACATTACACTAAGATTTGGTTTCTTCCCCTTTATATATTTAGCAGAGATCTCCACAACTCGCCTAGTAGTCCGTCCTGAACTCATCATTTTCAGTTGGGACTCGCCAAAGTTTTAAAATGTTCAATTCTTACAATGGTGGTACTCACCAAGATTTTCAGAAATATCTTGTGGACACATCAAATTAAATTCCTACAAATCTCCTTAATTGAGAAAGTTAGGACGGGAACCTGGACGTCAAGGGAATCAGGAATTGTGGACAGAAAAACATGGGAGTAAAAAAAAATTAAAGAACCAGGAAAAAAACGCAGAACAGGAACTTCGATTCATAGTCCAGGGTGTGTTACGAGGACAGGAATTCAGAAAAATGGAACCCCAGTCAACTCTCTCGTCCTTATATTCTTAACAATATGCCTTCCCTCCTACAGTTGGCTTTGCAACTACATCTCGTTCTCATATTTTAAAACAAGGAATTGGAAAATAAGGATAAACCAGTAGACAAGATACAGGTTTTATTTAACAACGATGTCAAGAGAATAAACTAAATGCATGTACATGCAAGCGTGTATATACAGAATTGGGCACTGTGCCAATGTTCAGGACGCTACACATCTGCATGCCGGTTTATTTCCTCACCTTTAAAACTTGGTGAAATAGGCGACTTTCTTTCCGGAGAATTTCGATGACCGATTGCATTAGGCGTTGGAGAACAAACCGGACTCTTTCGTGTAGGGCTACCTTTCAGAGTAAATGGCTTGACTGCTTTCATGGGTCTCATCATTGATGACGGCATTGCAGAGGGCGACAAGTTTGAGGATACTCCACGTCCTCTTTGAGAACTTTGCGACGACATTTTTCTATGAAAATCACGCTCAATTATAGGTATATAAATTTTCTAACAGTCTCTCAAAATATTTTCTGTCATTAATCACAAAAGAGTTCAATTTCACATCATTTCTGTTGGCGTTCAGCCGATGAAAATACTGTCCTCAAGAATGTGTCCTTCGTCACGTGATGCGATAGCGAAATTTTCATTGGACAATCGGTCTTCAATATTTTTCCCAAAACACAATTATTCTGGATTTTTGAATTCTCAAAATTAGCCTCAGCTGTCAAGAGTGCTCATCTTAAGTTAACGATCGACAATAAACGTTTAGAATAAGTTTTTATAGTAAAAAATCAAAAGGAGTGTAAACAAAGAAATTTTGTTATAATATCGGTTGTCTGCCCTTTCATGACAACAATAATGTAAACATCCGGTTCACGTGTTGAAATGTCAAAATACTTTCGGTTTACCACATACAATACAATGTTAATAATGTAACATAATGAAAAATAAAAAATACCACACCGTCGAAACAATATAAGAATAGTAGAAATAGGCAAAATCGATATATAGAACACACAAATACATCATAGTCTTTTAATTGAAAAAGGTAGATATTTTAGACCGAAAATAAAAAGAGAAAATAGATTATGCTCTCAATGCAATCAAATAGAAGATGAACAACACTTTCTTATTCATTGCACTAAATTTGCTAATGTTAGAAAAATTTTATTTAAAAAATTGAACATTAAACTGCAAGATCTGTGTCCAAGTGAATATATATGAAAACAATAACTAGATTGTTAAATCCAAATAGTATTGATGACAGTGCTATGAATATATGTCACTATATCAAAGATTGTATGAATATCAGATAAGTTTATTTATCTTTAATATGATATTTTGTCATTTGAAAATGTAATGTATTCATAATTATATGTTTACTGATTTAATATCATGTTAATGTGGGGAGGACATCAATGTTTGATTGATTTTTCTTATTAATAAAAACTATAAACTACATGACCGCTCACTTTCCTGGTTTGGTACAGACACTGCAATAAATAGTGGCGGTGTTAAACTAGTGTTTTGTCTTGTTTATGAACATATGTCTCCATTCTGTATTGTTGTAACTGCTGATATAATTATGAATGTATATTTGTTATTGCCCCTTGAGGGACCTTAATTGAAATAAAATATATTGTATTGTATTGTATTGTATTGTAATTGAGCTTGAAACCAATACAAGACATTTGGTGATAAAAGGATTACGAGATATTGATTTAAATATTACAGTTATGTTTCAGTTTTTAAGGTTTGCACTGCATGGATATATGCATGGCAGTGAATGTTTAACACAAAACACATAATATTGCACTGTTAAAGCAATTGCACATATAAATAAAATATAGCACTAAGCAATAAGTAGCATATTAAATAAATATTTACAGTACTGAAGCCTGCACAGTAAAACATAGTATAATATTAAATTATCTCTACGTTCGTATCCGTAGTCATGTTTATTCAATTTTGTTAAAATCTCTGTATTAACAGATATGGACGTAGATAACGAATATATATACAATACTTGTGCAGTGTCGAAGCATATAGGTAATATGTGTATGAGGCTTAGAAACGGGGGAAAAGGCGAGGCTTTGCCGAGCCTTTTCCCGCGTTTCGCGCCGAATACACATATTTACCTATATGCTTCGACAGTGCACATGTATTGTATTTATCCTGCAATTTTAAATCGTAAACAAGATATGATTATAATCTAACGATTATGGAGTCTCCCAAACTGGCCACTGACAACAGGTTTAAAAAATAAATCAAAAGTTACCTTTGAAATCGAACAATGTTGAATTTTTGCGGTATTGTGGTGGCCATTTTGAAAATGGAGACCGGTAGAAATTTTTCGATGTCGGGAATCAATTTAGGACGTTGAAATCGAACAATGTTGAATTTGTGCGGTATTGTGGCGGCCATTTTGAAAATGGCGACCGGTAGAAATTTTTCGATGTCAGGAATCAATTCGGGACATCATAATCTACCCACATATAAAATGTCTTTGAAATCGAATGTTGAATTTGTGCGGTATTGTGGTGGCCATTTTGAAAATGGCGACCGGTAGAAATTGTTCAATGTCGGGAATCAATTCGGGACATCATTATCTACCCACATATCAAATTTTGATGATATCGGACAATGTTGAATTTTTGCCATATTGTGGCGGCCATTTTGAAAATGGCGACCGGTAGAAATTTTTCAATGTTGGGAATCAATTCGGGACATCATTGTCTACCCACATATAAAATTTTGATGATATCGGACAATGTTGAATTTTTACCGCCCATTTTTTATACCGTATTTTGGCAGCCATTTTGAAAATGGCAGACATCTCGAAATTTTGAAAATGCAGAATTGCTCCTCTAATGGTGACCTATCAATAAGTCAAATTTTATGTCTCTATCATTCTACATTTAGAAGTTATCAACATTAATGTACGAAATTTCAACTTTCCCATAGAATTCTATAGTAACCACCACCCCCTTTGAACCCCTCAAAATATGACTTTGACCCCCTTTACCACAAATCTGAAAACTTTAGGATCAACTAGAAACATATATCTATAACTCCACCAAGTTTCATGAAATTCTGTCCAGTAGTTCCTGAGATCTGCCGTGGACAAGTTCATGGTCCACGGAAAGAAAGAAAGAAAGAAAGAAAGAGAATAATAATAATAACAAGATATGATTATAATCTAACGATTATGAAGTCTCCCAAACCGGCCATTGACACTATCTACCCACATATCAAATTTTGATGATATCGGACAATGTTGAATTTTTACCCCCCATTTTTATGCCGTGTTTTGGCAGCCATTTTGAAAATGGCAGACATCTTGAAAATTTTGAAAACGCAGAATTGCTCCTCTAATGGTGACCTATCACTATGTCAAATTTTATGTCTCTATCATTATACATTTAGAAGTTATCAACATTAATGTACGAAATTTCAAGTTTCCCATAGGATTCTATAGTAACCCTACCCCCTTTGAACCCCTCAAAATATGACTTTGACCCCCTTTACCACAAATCTGAAAACTTTAGGATCAACTAGAAACATATATCTATAACTCCATCAAGTTTCATGAAATTCTGTCCTGTAGTTCCTGAGATCTGCCGTGGACAAGTTCATGCTTCGCGGAAAGAAAGAATAAGAATAATAATAATAATAAAAATAATAATAAGAAACGGAGCAAAAACAATAAGTCCCCCAAAATTTGTTTGGGAGACTTAATAATGATAAGAAACGGAGCAAAAACAATAAGTCGCCAAACGTTGTTTGGGAGACTTAATAATAACAAGGTTTGATTGTGTTTGGATGCAAACACAGAAGTCCCCAAACGACCCCCATATCGGAATTCGGGAATGTGGATGCAAGTTTCATCATTACCAACTAATTCCTCACTTCAAAATACTCCTAGATATAAATTTTCATTGAAATCGGAGACCATTAACAATTTGTCGATTTTGTTGGTGGCCATTTTGGAAACGGTGGCATCGTAAAAATGACCCTGAATGCAATTTTCATCATTACCAATCAATTCCTCACTTCAAAATAACCCTAGATATCAATTTTCGTTGAAATTAGAGAACAACGAAATTTTGCCGATTTTGTCGGCGGCCATTTTGAAAATAAAAATGACCCTGAATGCAATTTTCATCATTACCAATCAATTCCTCACTTCAAAATAACCCTAGATATCAATTTTCATTGAAATCAGAGAACATTGAAATTTTGACGATTTTGTTGGCGGCCATTTTGTAAATAAAAATGACCCTGAATGCAATTTTCATCATTACCAATCAATTCCTCACTTCAAAATAACCCTAGATATAAATTTTCATTGAAATCAAAGAACATTGAAATTTTGACGGCGACCATTTTGAAAATGGCGGCCATTCGCTCACGATTTTTTTTGGTTAGAATATTCTACCAATCCTCCTTAATATATATGCCAAGTTTTGTGGAAATCCCTTTGGTGGTTTCCAATATAAGTGAGGTCAAATATTTTGACATACGTTCACGGTTTCCATGGCAACGGCGGCCATTTTGAAAATTCCAAGACTTGAATGCACCTCTTGAGATGGAGATCCACCTTTCTGTGAAGTTTAGTAAAGATCGGATCATCAGTCTCCGAGAATTTGGTCGGACAAAATCGCAGCGAGAAGAAGAGGAAAAATAATAATAATAACTAGAATTGCCATTGCAAAGCAATAGCGGACATCACCCCACCCCATTATTTTGGTACCTCGGTTTCCATGGTAATGCCATTTTGAATTTTATCAACATGTCAAAAGCTTCCACACACTATGGTGAATATTCCTAAAATGTTTCATGAAGTTTGATGAAAGGAATCCAATTTTTTTTTTAATCCCCCCTTTTTTGTTTCCATGGCAACTGCGGCAAAGTTTGTCCAACCGATTCCGATTTTTTTGGCTTAACTCGTTCCACTAGATGTGGATGTGACAGGAAACATTACTGCAAAACTTTGTGAAGTTTGGAGTGAATTTAACATTTTTTGCACCTTGGTTACCATGGCAACGGCTGCCATTTTGAATTTGTTCAACCCCCCAAAAGCTGCCACACACTACAGTGGATATTCCTACAAAGTTTCATGAAGCTTGATGAAAGGAATCCAATTTTTTTTAAATCCCCCCTTTTTTATTTCCATGCCAACTACGGCAAAGTTTGTCCAACCGATTCCGATTTTTTTGGCTTAACTCGTTCCACTAGATGTGGATGTTGTTCCTATCAAGTTTCACCAATTTCTGTTTGGCGAGTAACCTGCTATGATCATTTTTGTGTTCTTATTTTTTTTTAGCATTTTGGCCGTTTCCATGGCAACGGCAGCCATTTTGAAAAAAATCAACCCTTGACAGCACAACTTCACATGGCATATGATATTCCTACAAGGTTTCATAAAGTTTGATCAAGGCATCTCCGAGAAATTGAGCGGACAAAAATGTGTGGAAGAATAATAAGAATAATAACTAGAATTGCCATTGCAAAGCAATAGCGGACATCACCCCACCCCATTATTTTGGTACCTCGGTTTCCATGGTAACGTCATTTTGAATTTTATCAACATATCAAAAGCTTCCACACACTATGGTGAATATTCTTACGATGTTTCATGAAGTTTGATGAAAGAAATTAATTTTTTTTAAAACCCCCTTTTTTTTATTTCCATGGCAACTGCGGCAAAGTTTGACCTACCGATTGCATTTTTTTTGGCTTATCTCATTCAACTAGATGTGGATGTGACAGGAAACATTACTGCAAAACTTTGTGAAGTTGGAAGTGAATTTAACATGTTTTGCACCTTGATTACCATGGCAACGGCCGCCATTTTGAATTTTTTTCAACCCCCCAAAAGCTGCCACACACTACAGTGGATATTCCTACATAATTTCATGAAGTTTGATGAAAGGAATCCCAAATTATTTTAAATCCCCCCTTTTTTTTATTTCCATGGCAACTGCGGCAAAGTTTGTCCAACCGATTGCGATTTTTTGTTTTTGGCTTATCTCGTTCCACTAGCTGTGGATGTTGTTCCTATCAAGTTTCATCAATTTCTGTTCGGCGAGTAACCTGCTATGATCATTTTTGTGTTTTTCAATTTTTTAGCATTTTGGCCGTTTCCATGGCAACGGCAGCCATTTTGAACAAATCAACCCTTACCAGCACAACTTCACATGGCATATGATATTCGTAAAAGGTTTCATAAAGTTTGATCAAGGCATCTCCGAGAAATCGAGCGGACAAAAATGTGTGGAAGAATAATAATAATAAGAATAATAATAATAGTGAAAAAGAAACGTAGAATAGCAATACGTCACCCGACTGCGTTCGGGATGACGTAATAATAATAATAATAATAATAATAGTGAAAAAGAAACGTAGAATAGCAATACATCACCCGACAACAGTCGGGGTGATGTAATAATAATAAGAAACGGTGCAAAAACAATAAGTCGCCAAACTTCGTTTGGGGACTTGGTCTCCAAACGTTGTTTGGGAGACTTAATAAACGTTTACTGAACGATGATAAAAGTATTTGAAATAATTTTGTGTATGTATTTGAAAACAATGTGCCCCGATGTGGGCGGAGCTTACATTTGTATGGTCTATTTATAACTGACCAATATCCAAAACAAAATATTGGGCAGGCTATATTGGTCAGTAAATGCTGTCATTGCAGGATAAATCCCCAATCTTGGCCTAAATCGGACGATTTAGGAGGTGAGTTGATACAAATGTATAACATACAAGTAACGTTTTTCTTTTAATTATCAGGAAAAGTCTGTATCAAAATTAGGCAACCAGTCAATCTTGGATGGCCAACTGGCCGCACTCATATAGGAGCACTCATACAGTCCCTCGCCATTAGGCAACAAGTTTATAGAAGGACAACCGATCGCACTCGTACAGGTACATCGCAATTAGACAAAAAGTCAGTCTGAAGAAAGGAAACCGCACTGATACAGGCCCTCGTCATTAGGCGACCATCCAACATAAGGACAGCCGACCCGCACTTGTCATTAGACAACAAGTCATCATAAGGACAGCCGGTCGCATTCACATAAGCCCATCGCCATTAGACAAAACGTCGGCCTAAGGAAAGCCGACGCACCGATACAACATACCCTCGCCATTAGACAACAAGTCAACCTAGGACAGCCTGCTGCACCCATGCAGACAATTAGACAACAATTTGTCCTAAAGACAGCCGGCCATGCTTATACAGGACCGTCACCATTATGCTACAAATCAGCTAAGGACAGATGGCTCATACAGGCGCATCACCATTCGACAATAAGTCAGCTTCATGATATCCGACCGCACGCATACAGGCCCTCGCCATTAGGCAACAAGTAAATCTAAGGACAGATGGCCGCACTCATATACGCCCAATTCCTCCACCAATACAACTGACCGCCACCATATAACTGAAGTATTGTTGAAAGTGGCGTTAAGCACCATAACCATAACCCTAGATACAAATTCCAAGTTTTAGGACAAATCTTACTTTGTAAAAACCAAACCCGCCTCAACCAAAACATTCTCTGAAACTATTATCATTAAAATGCTGGATATTTTTTATTAACAACATATTTGTTATGATTGGTGGACATGTTTTCCACCACACAATCAGCATTCGTATGGGTACCAACTGTGTTCCTCCTCTCACCGACTTGTTCATTTATACACATTAGGCAGACTTAGTGCAAGGGCTTCTCAAGAAAAGTGAAAAGAAGCTAGCCTGATCGTTGAATTTCCGCTGTATAGATGATGCCATTTCACTAAGCAATTATAAGTTTGGTGATTTTGTTGTTCGCATCCATCCTAAGTAAGTAAGTAAATTTTATTTAGAGTCAGTATATATATACATAAACAACAAATCAACATGAGTCCTAAAGTGCTCTTAAACCGACTAAGACCTATTGAGCGTGAAATAAAGGAAACCACGTTTGCAGTTAGACCTGCTTCATATCTTGACCTCAACCTCAAAATCGACAGTGAGGGCCGATTAAAAACGAAACGTTACGACAAAAGAGATGGTTTCAATTTTGCCTTTGTGAACTTTCCGTTTGCATGTAGCAACATTTCAACAACAACTGCATATAGAGTACATGTATATATATGTATCATCCTTCCCTCCTGCTATATCTACCTGCTGACTCCATAAGCAAAACTTGTATCAAAGTTCACCTGAGCTGAGCTGGACTTATCAACAGTGAGCAGGAGTTATCACCAAATTCTCCCAACATTTAAACGATAATTCCTGTGAAGATGACAAAAGTAAATAAAATTCAGCAACACCATTAGCTAGTTAACATTTTATTTTTTTAAACATATATCAAATTAGGAACTGTCGTGTCAGCAATATCAACAAACATCGTCCTACAAAAATGTACTTGTCACAATTCTTGATAACCTCTGCTGAGACGTCATAATTTTTACGTCATAAGCGAGGTCGTGACCTTTATGTTTTCTAAAGCGGAACGGCATTGGTAAACAAAACCGGTGAATTGCCGACTTTGACTGATGTTTGTATTAAAAAAAATGTAATGGTATATAAAAAATATATTTGCAAACTACTCATGAACTATGTTTTGGGGAAGCGTTTTTGAATCATGTGATTTTTCACGCGAAAATACAAATATAGATGTATTCGTGTTTATGTTTGATAAACATGTCATCTGAATGTGAATATGATTGATACTGAAAAATATCATCCTGCTCGACAGAATATGAAGTTTGTGACTCGTTCGCTTCGCTCACTCGCCACCAAACTTCATATTCTGGCTCGACAGGCTGATATTTTCGGTATCAATCAATTCACATCCAGATAACATATACATCTCTCTAAATTGATACGATATACCAGAGCTTGTGGTTCATATCATGATTTCCTTAATAGAGGGTTGTTGCTAACAGGGAAGCTACTGAAACAAGGCTTCCTTGTGTTTAAGTTGATGTCATCACTTCGAGAGTTTTACGATCGCCACCATGACTTGGTTAACCATCACAGAATATCTGTGTCACAAATGACAATGGATGTATTCAGTTTGTTCACAATCCGATCCTTTTTGTATTCATGACTTATTACCGGGTTTGTCACAAAGAGTATCACGACGGGTGTCACTAGTGAAGCAGAAACTGCTTACCTTTTCGGAGCACCCAAGTTCATATCCCCGGTTTTCAAAGGGGTTTTGCTGTTCAATCTTAAGTTTTCTTTGTCGATCATTGTTTGTCCTTTTGACTTTTTATATTGGTCATTGTATTGTCTGTCCTTCGATGTACGGCTGTTTGTTACCCCTTTGGTATCTTCCAATCGTTCTTAGGGTGAATCAACATAAAGTTGTCTACTTTCAAACTTATATCACATGACTCCGTCAACTGACAAACATGACTGTTGTTACTATTAATAAAACATAGGGTGGTCAAACATACTTACAGAGCCATTAAATCCACATTTCTCAACCAAATAAGTTTAAATTTGAATAGTGGTTATATTTTAATAAGTAGTATGACATATGTTACAGGGTTTGCCGAGACATTTGAGCGTTTTAGCGTTTGCAAATTAGACTGATTTTAAGAATGTTCGGTTCGTCTTAACCCTCCAGTTACTTTTAGGAGGGCTCGTGTTTTATTTTCGTTATTTGTGCTTGTTTGTGTATAGTGGTGTCCAACATATATAGCGTTGTGTTTTTGTTTGTCTTCGTCTTGTATACCAAATGTTATTAGTTGTCCATTTTTATTGCCCCTTCGGAATCTTCTAACATTTATTTAGCAAAAATCATTTGTGCCCCGCTGATGTTTGCCCCCGTTGTAAAGGGGTAGATATATATATATGTAACATGGAGTTGTCTTCCCCCTTGATTCAATCAAAATCTTTAGATCTTTAAATTTAAATTTACATGTTTTTTTATTGTGCAGTCAATTGTAATGGTTAATTTGAATATTTATTTTGCTTATTTTCATTTTGTCTTAGTCTCACTATGTGTATTTAATCAAACTAATCAAATCTAATCAAGTTATTATTATTATTATGTTATATGTGTATATGTATGTGGTTTATTTTGTTATGCATGATTCTGTATTGATTCTACTGCTCAGCTATGGGCACCATGATTGGTTAATACAGTATTCTTATTCTTATTCTGTTCTAAGTGTCAACGCAATTATTGTGTACAACAACTATTTCCATATTAATATATAGCAAACCCTTGATAAAAATACTCATAATAAAATATAAGATGTAAAGAAAGATTTCATTTATTTTTTTTACGCTGCATCCCATGAAACTGTTTGTTGTTTTCTTTAATTTGCAGTTCTCTATATACGTAGTTCTGTATGCGATATATAACTAATGGGTAACACTTTTTTATAATGAAGTACGGTCATTACCGTTATATTTTTTTTTTTTTTTTTTTGTGTGGTTACTTTCGAGTGAACTGATTTCAAATTTTCAATGAATTACTGATTAAAGATGAACAAAAGATATCTCGTGCGCCGTTTAAATTATAATAGAAATATAATTTTAATTTTCTTATTTATATTTAAAAACAGTATAAAGGTGTATATTAATCATGTTCTACAACATAAAATCCGTTTTTAGTACAAAATATCAAATTATATTACAATTTCGGGGTTAGGACCATCTTAAGACACCTCCATAGATGTCCTAAAGTTAAGACAAATTTTGCGACATGCCCTAAGTTAGGACATGGACGAGAACACGACTTAGGACTAAGATTTGTCCTAAGATGGTCTTAGGACATGCTAAGACACTTTCGAGAACACGGGCCCAGATTACCATCAAGAAATATAAAGAGGAAATTTGAAGTATGCCTAGCTACATATTGTATGATCACTTCATGCAGCAAGTGTCATTAGTCACAATTTAATCAGAATTTTATTTATGGCACCGATGTGTTCAACCCGATAAATTTTTATTTAAGGACAAGGACGGAAATTCGTAATTTGAAAAAAAACAACAACAAAACTTTTATTTTAAATAATGCACAACGTAAATTTCGGCACTAAAATAATGAATACCGTGTTTCGTGAGATACTCGTTTTCGGAGGAAATCGCAGTACACATTATTTAACGCAAATTTAACATTGAATTCGGCAAAAAAGATGATGACCCGGTCCCGATAACGTAAAGTCGATAAGAAATAATAATCCTACAAAACGTAATGAGATTAAGGTTTTTCTAGGTATGACTTTGACTTTGAGTTTCTAATATAAAACATTTTAAAATGAATTAATTAAGTAAATGCCAAATTATCTTCTTTTTTTTGTAATAGTATTACACGAAAAGAAAGAAGATAATACAAAGTGGAAAATGTCGTCTTTAAGTTGTAATTAAGAAAATGAGATTGCTATGAATTTACCAGTTTCATTCATTTATGGGAAATCAATTAGAAGTATATTAAATTATTAAGTACTGATAATTTCTTTTGGGATATGAGCAGATGAGATAAGAATAAAATATTCATAATATTATACTATATGTAATATATATAAGCCTGAAAATTAAACCAAACATGAAATAAAATACTTGAAAAAATTCAGGTAAACATGATTAAAATGTTATAAAAACACATTTTTGCATAGTTTGGAACTCTAATTCATCGATTTAGAGGTTATTACGGTTAATCAGGGTTATTTCGGTTATTCGTAATACCCGGGAAATGACAAGGTAAACACCAGACGTTGTTTTCTATTTTCGGGATTCTACTGGCACAATATTTCAAAATATTCGTCTTTAATGAAAGACTCAAAGCGTCCGTTATTATTATTATTAGATTTCCCGTCTTTAATTTACATTATATAAAACCAGGGTGCCCACTGAGTTTTGAAACTGGGGGTACAATGGGGTACAATTGCTGTTTTTTCCTTAACTTTGTACCCCTGCATATAGAAAGTCCCTAAAATTTTTGGGGTACAGAGCCTAATTTGGGGGTAAAAAACCCTCTGCAGAGGGTAAATGGGCATGCTAAAAACAAATTAAAAAATATAACTTGTATCAAAGAACAAAGAACGTGAACATGCAAAATTAATTTATTATAATACCTGGATTATTTACCTGAAAAGAAACAAAACAATTATCAGATTACCTCTACAGTTATTCATAACTTACCGAATACACAACACACAAGGAAATGACACCAAACGTTGTTTTCTAGAAATTTATTTTCGGGATTCTACTGGCACAATATTTCAAAGTATCCGTCTTTAATGAAACACTCAAAGCGTCCGTTATATAAATATGTGAACTTTATTAATATGGTATTTTGCGTTTTGGCACATACGTACTATAGATGCGTGATTCAATAAAAAAAACAACAGTAACCACCTCGAAAGCCGAGCTGCGAACATGTGGATGGACAGTGTGACCTTGACTTTTGACCTACAGGCTTCCTCCTCTCACTCTCAGGCATGTGTGTACCAAGTTTCATTTAGATCCGACATTTCGTTCTTAAAATATCGTGCGGAAACGAAAAAAGTATCGAATTTTTGTTCTATTTTTAGAAGTTGTGACCTTGACCTTTGTCCTACAAACCTCATTATCAATAGGCTTCCTCCTCTCACCATCAGGCACATGTGTACCAAGTTTCATTTAGATTCTACATTTTGTTCTTAAGATATCGTGTGGAAACGAAAAAAGTATCAAATTTGTGACCTTGACCTTTATCCTACGATCCTCAATATCAATAGGCTTCCTCCTCTCACCACCTGGCATGTGTGTACCAAGTTTCATTTAGATCAGGCATTTCATTCTTAAGATATTGTGTGGAAACGATTGCACCGCCCGGACGCCATTCATCGTCGCAACTCTGCTAAAAATACACTGATTCAAAAACATTTACGTTTTAGTTACCTTTCTTTTTATTAAGGATTTAAATAGTATATATTACTATATAAATCCTTGTTTTTATTTATTATTATTATTATTTTCATTAATATATCTTTCTTTCGTTGAGAATTATTTAAAAATTAAAATAATAGTTTCAAATTAGTTGACACACACGCCACTATTGTAGATAACAATATTGCCGTGGGGCATGTCATGAAAAGCTCGATGCTGATTGGAGGAAATAACTAGAAAATTCTTAATATAATTAGAAAATTCATAAATGTCAGTTTTTCTTAAAATATTTTTTTTTTTTTAATATAATTTGTTTTTCTTAATATAAAAAAATATTGTTAATTTAACTTTCCCGTTCTTGATTTAAAAAACAATTCTTAATCTAACAAGATTTTTCTTAATTATTAAGAATTGGAGTAGGAAATTAAGAAAACTAGAGGCTCCCAGGAGCCTGTATAGCTCACCTGGGTATAATAACAACATCAGTCAATAAAACTTGATAACTTCGGCAAAAAAAATTAACAAATGTAGCCTTCGTCATTGCAGACCCCTTCTACAAAAAAATGTGGGCAGGGGTTCCCCCTTTGATGTAAGTTATAAAAATTGCTGTAAAAAAACATATATGTCAATGATTCTCAAAATTTAGCTTTTCCTACTTCACATTTTGTAATAGAGTTGCTTCCCTTTGATTATTTGAGTAACCAAAAGCAGTGAGTCAACAAAAAAATGCATTTCAAGAGGAATAACTCTTGACAGTTGTCGCATATCTCTTATAGTTTTTGAAATATAAGATGAAAAGTATTATTTTTTTTTATAAATTTGATGAAAAAAGGGCAAGAACTCCAAGATGGGTAATCAGATTTACTTCAAAGTTGCAGATAAAAAAAAAATTGATCGAAGGGCCGAACCGCCAGACACATTTTTGGAAGAGAACCATCCAATGACTATTTCATCAAAATTTTGTTCTTGACCAAATGGTTTCAGACAAAGATTTTTATGGGAATTTCCCATAGGGTCCTATGTTAAATTAAGTTCGACTGTGGCGGCCATCTTGGTCGGTGTTCTGAAATGCCAGACACAATTTTGGAAGAGGACCACCCAAGGATCATTTCAGCAAAGTTTGGTTGAGATTGGCACAGTAGTTTCAGGGGAGAAGATTTTCTTAAAATTTCATCCCCCCTTTTTTCTAATTTGCATAATCGGTCAAAATAGGCAAAAGTTCAAAGTTCATAAAAAATCCCGTAATATATGTTATAAAGCTCATCATTATGCTTATACAGTTCAAATTTGGGCACTTTCTGGCTTAAAGTAGAGCAGTTTTGGCCATTTGAAAAAATTTCTATTTTTAGTCATGGCGGCCATCTTGGATACAGGACGGCGGTGATGGACACACTTTTGAAAGGGGACCACCCAAGAATCATTTCAGCAAAGTTTGGTTGAGATTGGCACAGTAGTTTCAGAGGAGAAGATTTTTTAAAATTTCATCCCCCCTTTTTTCTAATTTGCATAATCGGTCAAAATAGGCAAAAGTTCAAAGTTCATAAAAAATCCCATAATATATGTTAAAAAGCTCATCATTATGCTTATACAGTTCAAATTTAGGCACTTTCTGGCTTAAAATAGAGCAGTTTTGGCCATTTGAAGAAATTTCTATTTTTAGTAATGGCGGCCATCTTGGATACAGGACGGCACTGACGGACACAATTTTGAAAGGGGACCACCCAAGGATCATTTCAGCAAAGTTTGGTTGAGATTGGCACAGTAGTTTCAGAGGAGAAGATTTTTTTTAATTTCATCCCCCCTTTTTTCTAATTTGCATAGTCGGTCAAAATAGGCAAAAGTGCAAAGTTCATTAAAAATCCCGTAATATATGTTAAAAAGCTCATCATTATGCTTATACAGTTCAAATTTGGGCACTTTCTGGCTTAAAATAGAGCAGTTTTGGCCATTTGAAGAAATTTCTATTTTTAGTCATGGCGGCCATCTTGGATACAGGACGGCGCTGATGGACACAATTTTGAAAGAGGACCACTTAAGGATCATTTCAGCAAAGTTTGGTTGAGATTGGCACAGTAGTTTCAGAGGAGAAGATTTTTTTAATTTCATCCCCCCTTTTTTCTAATTTGCATAATCGGTCAAAATAGGCAAAAGTTCAAAGTTCATAAAAAATCCCATAATATATGTTAAAAAGCTCATCATTATGCTTATACAGTTCAAATTTGGGCACTTTCTGGCTAAAAATAGAGCAGTTTTGGCCATTTGAAGAAATTTCTATTTTTAGTAATGGCGGCCATCTTGGATACAGGACGGCGCTGATGGACACAATTTTGAAAGGGGACCACCTAAGGATCATTTCAGCAAAGTTTGGTTGAGATTGGCTCAGTAGTTTCAGAGGAGAAGATTTTTTTTCAATTTCATCCCCCCTTTTTTCTAATTTGCATAATCGGTCAAAATGGGTAATGGGATTTACTTCAAAATTGCAGGGTAGGTAGATCTTGACATGCTGCACATTTTTGCAATTTAAACTTAACATCTATCTCTAAATAGTTTTTGAAATATAAGACGAAAAGTATTAAAATAAAAAAATAAATTGATGAAAAAAGGGCAATAACTCCAAGATCGGTAATCAAATTTACTTCAAAATTGCATAGTAGGTAGATCTTGACATGCTGAACATGTTTGCAGTTTAAACTTACCACCTGTCTCTTATAGTTTTTGAAATAAAGGACGAAAAGTATTAAAATTTTGATGAAAAAAGGGAAATAACTCCAAAATGGGTAATGGGATTTACTTCAAAATTGCAGGGTGGGTAGATCTTGATATGCCGCACATTTTGCAATTTAAAGTTAACCTTTATCTCTTATAGTTTTTGAAATATAAGACGAAAAGTATTAAAATTTTACAAATTTGATGAAAAAAGGGCAATAACTCCAAGATGGGCAATCAGATTTACTTCAAAATTGCAGGGTAGGTAGATCTTGATGTGCTGATCATTTTTAACCCATGTCAGATTTTTGATATTATTAACGGTTTTTGAGTTATTACCCAAAACCTGCAATTTTACCATATGTTCTATTTTTAGTAACAGCGGCCATGTTGGTTGGTGCACGGCATCACCGGACACAATTTTGAAACTAGACACCCTAGTGATAATTCAGACCAAGTTTGGTTTCCATTGGTTTAGTACTTTCAGAGGAGAAGATTTTTGAAAAAGTTTACGACGTACGACGGACGACGACGACGGACGCCAAGTGATGGCAATAGCTCACCTGACCCTTTGGGTCAGGTGAGCTAAAAACATTCTTCTAGTTAATATCTGACGCCAAATGACAGTCGGACCAGAGGTAAAAACTGCTTCGATCAAGATAGATCAAAGACGGATGCATACGGAATCATTCTTCACTAAGACCATCAGAGACTGGAATCAACTTCCAGCTAATACAACATCGGCAGACACAATTAAAGGTTTCAGAGCCACCCTAAAGTCAAGCACTGGAAGAAAATGAACAACATAGCGTGTACAAAATTTTAATTGTAAATTAGAGATTGTTTTAAAAAGTTTTCAAGCGAAACCAATTACATTCGATTAACAAATCTGGTTCCGTACCTGGAAGAAGAAGACCAATTGCAATTTTATATTCTTTGGTTTGACCCGATCGGGGCTCGAACCAACGATCTACCACACTCGAGGCGAGCACTCTAACCATTACACCACCAATGCGGTTATTATATAACAGTCAACTGATTTGATTATCCAAATCATAAATGACACGAGAAAAACGTAAATATGCACAAGACTTCGTATTTCTAACAATGTAAAAATAAAGAAAAGAACAAATCCAATAAAAACGCCAAAAGAAAACGATTTGAAACATGCAGTCTTTTATATATGTTGTATGGCGAGTGTGAGTAATATTACCCCCAGGGTGGCATATGGATAAATACGGATATGTACCCACCATCATCAACGTGTGGTGGTTATGATGAATTAGGGCTGTATGACAATGGAGAAACTGACATGATCATTTGACCTTATTTAACAATCGAATATCAGTACACCTGTCACCATGACAATGAGGTGAAGGTCAGACAACACATGCTTGGCTGACTTGTATCTTCCATGATGAATGGAGGGCCAAGGTGATACAACTGATACAAGCCCATCACCAATACGGTGTGGGTTTGCGCCCGGCTTTGTAAATTACAAAAAAGGGTGCATTCGACTCGCAGCCGCAAGTGATACAGCTTACCAGTTGCTTGTCCATGGTCGGCGATTCTCTCTGGGTATTCTGGCTTCTTCCACCACTAAAACTGGTTGCCATGATATAGCTGAAACATTGCTGAAAGTGGCATTAAACACCAAAAATCAAAATCAAATCAAATCGTAAAAAGGAGGTCAAGGTCAGATGACATTTTCCTGGCTGATATGCACCCTCCACAGGATTCTACAGTAAACAGCATGCAGACACTTTTAAGCTTTAAACAAACTAGAGGCCCCCAGGAGCCTGTAATCGCTCACCTGGTTTTCAATTTGACATCTAAAGTTGATAGAAAATGGGGGTGTTACACATAATTTTGAAAGTGGGCCATCCAAAGATCATTTCAACTCAAATTTCTGAGCAAAAGATTTTGATGTGATTTTTATTTCATAATATTCCTAAAACGGAATAAACTGGCTGAAAAATCTCACAGAAAAACCCTGAGGAGAAGACTTAAATGTGATCTTTTATCAAAATATGTCTAATTTGTATAAATCGGTTGAAAAACCCAGAATATATGTTAATCTACTCATTGTCATGTAGCTGCAGTTAAAATTGTAGCTCATTTTGATTAATAATAAAGCAGCAATGGACAATTGAAGAAATTTCTATTTTTAGTAACAGCAGCCATCTTAAATGGAGGGCGGAGCTGTCGGACACAATTTTGAAATGGGACTACCCAAGGACTATCTCAGCCAAATTTGGTTTAATGTGGTTCAGCGGTTTAAGAGAAGAAGATTTAAATGTGATCTTTTATCAAAATATGCCTAATTTCCATAATCTGTATAAATCGGCTGAAAGAAAAATTTCACAGAAAAACCCAGAATATCTGTTAAACTACTCCTTGCCATGTAGCTGCAGTTAAAATTTGAGCTCATTTTGACTTATACTAAAGCAGCAATGGACAATTGAAGAAATTTATATTTTTAGTAACAGCAGCCATCTTGAATGGAGGGCAGGGCTGTCTGACACAATTTTGAAAGGGACCATCCCTGCCAGGATTGGTTTAACTTGGTTCTTCAGTTTCAGAGGAAAAGATTTAAATGCAATCTTTTATCAAAATATGCCTAATTTGCATAATCGGTATAAATCGGCTGAAAGAAAAATTTCACAGAAAAACCCGGAATATATGTTAAACTACTCATTTCCCTGTAGCTGCAGTAAAAATTTTAGCTAATTTAGATTTATACTAAAGCAGCAATGGACAATTGAAGAAATTTCTATTTTTAGTAACAGCAGCCATCTTGAATGGAGGGCGGGTCTGTTGGACACAATTTTGAAAGGGATCCACCCAAGGACCATCCCTGCCAGGTTTGGTTTAATTTGGTTCAGGGGTTTCAGAGGAGAAGATTTAAATGTGAAAGTTTACGACGTACAACGGATGCCAAGTGATGGCAAAAGCTCACATGGCCTTTGGCCAGGTGAGCTAAAAAAAGGGGGCGTGGATGGATGAACACACACAAATAATGACTATATCCCTACTCCCCACTGCTTGTTTAAATTGTGGTATATAGGACCCAAAAGCTAATTGATTTAATTTGATTTGATTTTTGGTGTTTAATGCCACTTTCAGCAATATTTCAGCTATACCGTGGCAAATAGTTTTAGGTTGGAAGAAGTCGGAGTACCCGAAGAGAACCACCGACCATGGGCAAGCAACTGGTAAACTTTGTCACCTGCGGCTGCAAGTTGAGTGCACCCTTTTTCGTAATTTACAAAGCCGGGAGCGAACCCACACCGTATTGATGAGAGACTTGTATGAGTTGTTAGGTAATCCAACTACCTAATTCATTGAGCCACCCGTGTCCTACAAAAGCTCAAAGCAATTTTTGGTCTAAAAGATTTAATATTAAAAATTGTGAAATACAATTTCATAATGAAAGACTTGCATAAATAATATCCTGTATCAGTCAACTTTGACCTCTTCTATAAATCGTTTTCACCAAGTACACATTATTGGCTTGTGTTCATTGTTTTAGAATCAAATAAATACTCAAATAAATAAGTCAACTTTGACCCTTCTATAATCTTTTTTTAACTCAACTTTGACCCTTCTGTAAATCTTTTTCACCATGAAGTACATATGATATGCTTATATAATTCATTGTCAAAGTATCATATGTAGTCACAAAGCTGATCAATCAACTAGCATGGAAGTCTTGGTTGTGTAATGGTTAGTAATTGTTGTTATGGTGGGCCACCTGATAGATTACCCATGTTTCAATAGGTATTGAGAAAGCAGCTTGACAAACTGGAAAAAAGGAACTGATCCATTGTTTGAATACAATACTGTTGTTTCGAATCATTTCCATTTCGTCAAAATTTTGTTCTTTTCGTTCACCAGATCACATGATTTCGATGGAATGTTCGGCACTGGACTTCCTGTGTCAATGTACACAACAAAATCCCCAATCGATATGTGCCGTTTTGACGTTCGATCCTCAATTTAAAAAAAAATCTTAACATTTTCCATAAAAGACAGATATCAATTATATTATTTTATTTGTATCAAAGATTTCAATGCTGAGACAATTACTTCTTTAAAATTAAATTTGTTTTCTTTCTTTATTTGCTGCTGTCAGCATCATGAAAGGAAAACGATCTGCCTTTGTATATTTCCGATACCAGACAGATAGTGGGGTATCCAACACAAGTATTTATTCAACCGTTTCCTTGGCGTCTTCATATTACAATTACTTATAATCTACCGCATCTACGACTATGATATGCTGACGTTGTCACAGTAATAGTGTAAACACTGGAAGTCGTCTGCCTATTATTTCAGACATCAAGTCACGAAAAAGATGGAACGTGGTCAGAATTGACATATTCGAAAAAACAGTATTGCCTTTGTTTACAGGTCAATCCTATTGTTGGACATTTAATCTTTTCATTGTATGACTAGAATAGAAGTCAATCAGTCATTGATTAAAATTCCTCTGAACAAAATTCAATTAATCTGCCAAGTGAGCAATTTTTCAGCTGTCCGTGTATATCATGGTTAGAACAATTTACTTTATGATGAGAAGATGTCTGTTATGTTCTAGAAGAACATGCTGAATTTGATTTTTAATAGTGCTAGCTCTCTGAAACAACAGCTAGCTAGTCCACTGGTAGACATGTCACTCCACTCGGAAACACATTATCTTGGCTGTGAGCCAATTAGTCCTTGCTCTTATTCTTATATGCCATGTGCTTAGTGGAGAAGCATGAAATACAAATTTCACAGTTTATTTTCACACCCCATAATCTACCCCACTTAAAAGTGAATATGCTAACAGTTCACACTGAGGTGGTTAATCACCGGTATACATGTATATATTAATCAATTTCATTCAAAACAACATAATAAGTCAAAATAATTGTTTTAAATCTTTGGCAGCAGTTTGATTACACTAATTAGCAGTTGCAGTCAATGCCGTCTTAACGCATGGGCACGCTGGGCAGTTGCATAGGGGCCACACGCTAATCTATTTATGTTGTATACAGCATGTTTTTAAATGTTTAAACACTGATTTTGTTGGAAATAACAATGTAATAAATATATGGTTGATTTTATCGACATTTATAGTTTTATTCCTGCGAGTGGTTGTGTAGATATGGGCACCATTGCACTGCTTTGCCCCGGGGGCCTATAATGTTGTAAAGACGGCCCTGGTTGCAGTTCATTTTTATGATTGGTCATCAGGTATACTGTCCTGTATATTTCTATAACTTTCTATTCTGAGTTGACTTTCAATATCTCTTTGCAATGCATTATATTCTTGCTCTGGATTTTTTTCAAAATTTGGTGTATTATCAGAACGTTCTTCTGGTTGTTTAAACATGACCTGACTAGCAACTGGTTCCCTGATATCATCAGATGATCTGGTTCCTGGAATATCTGTATTACTTTCAAGGTTAGGCTGATTCAAAGCAGCATGTTCTTGTTCAAGATTGTTGTCCATAATTGAACTTTGGATAGGATTATTCAAAGTGTGTTGCCTAGTAACCAGAGATTCATCTAATGATGTTTGATCTTGATATTCATGAACTATGGAATGTGATGAGGAAGAACCCCTTTCAACTGAATTATCTTGTAATGATTTTGCCTGTGTATCCAAACTTATTTCACTGTTTGCGTTTTCCATTGAACGTGCTAAAATTGGATAATTTTGTGCTATAGGAGATGGTGTTGTATTCTCCTCCGACGAAACTTCTTGATTAAAGGAATCATCCTCAACCTCAACATTTGTTTCCTTTACAACCTGTGTCTTGTCTGTGTCACTATTGATGTGTATATGAACCTCTTTCACAGCATCAAACTTCATGGTTGTTGTATTAAGATTATGTATCAAATTTTTGGTCCCTCCTTCAGCCCCTCTTTCTTGAGGTTCTGTTTGTTGAACTTCTTCATTATCACTTGTGCTTTTAATTGATTCATTTGAAATATTCATATGCTGAATTTGACCAACTGGTAGTTTTGATCTTTCTGTAGTTCGGTTTGTTGCAGTATTTGTAGGTTCTGCCACTGTATGTCTGTAAAAAATGCAAATGAAACAGTGTAAAATCATGTCTAATTTATATATATACTATCGTTGATTTGTTTTGTGACAATGGATTTTTCAGAACAACATTGCATCGAAGGCAAAGCCTGAGATGTGATGAAAAGTTCATTTCGAGCAAAACATATCAACGAAAGTATGTTTATCGAGGATTTGGTAAGGTGACGTCATTATAATGTCACATTAGACAACAGTAATATTCATGCTTGTATTAGACTTCATTATAATGTCACATCAGACAACAGTGATATTCATGCTTGTATTAGACGTCATTATAATGTCACATTAGACAACAGTGATATTCATGCTTGTATTAGACATCATTATAATGTCACATTAGACAACAGTGATATTCATGCTTGTATTAGACTTCATTATAATGTCACATTAGACAACAGTAATATTCATGCTTGTATTAAACGTCATTATAATGTCACATTAGACAACAGTAATATTCATGCTTGTATTAGACGTCATTATAATGTCACATTAGACAACAGTAATATTCATGCTTGTATTAGACGTCATTATAATGTCACATTAGACAACAGTAATATTCATGCTTGTATTAGACGTCATTATAATGTCACATTAGACAACAGTGATATTCATGCTTGTATTAGACGTCATTATAATGTCACATTAGACAACAGTGATATTCATGCTTGTATTAGACGTCATTATAATGTCACATTAGACAACAGTAATATTCATGCTTGTATTAGACGTCATCATAATGTCACATTAGACAATAGTAATATTCATGCTTGTATTAGACGTCATCATAATGTCACATTAGACAACAGTAATGTTCATGCTTGTATTAGACGTCATTATAATGTCACATTAGACAACAGTGATATTCATGCTTGTATTAGACGTCATTATAATGTCACATTAGACAACAGTAATATTCATGCTTGTATTAGACGTCATTATAATGTCACATTAGACAACAGTAATAGTCATGCTTGTATTAGACGTCATTATAATGTCACATTAGACAACAGTAATATTCATGCTTGTATTAGACATCATTATAATGTCACATTAGACAACAGTAATATTCATGCTTGTATTAGACGTCATTATAATGTCACATTAGACAACAGTAATAGTCATGCTTATATTAGACGTCATTATAATGTCACATTAGACAACAGCAATATTCATGCTTGTATTAGACGTCATTATAATGTCACATTAGACAACAGTAATATTCATGCTTGTATTAGACGTCATTATAATGTCACATTAGACAACAGTAATAGTCCTGCTTGTATTAGACGTTATTATAATGTCACATTAGACAACAGTGATAGTCATGCTTGTATTAGACGTCATTATAATGTCAAATTAGACAACAGTGATATTCATGCTTGTATTAGACGTCATTATAATGTCACATTAGACAACAGTGATATTCATGCTTGTATTAGACGTCATTATAATGTCACATTAGACAACAGTAATATTCATGCTTGTATTAGACGTCATTATAATGTCACATTAGACAACAGTGATATTCATGCTTGTATTAGACGTCATTATAATGTCACATTAGACAACAGTGATATTCATACTTGTATTAGACGTCATTATAATGTCACATTAGACAACAGTGATATTCATGCTTGTATAAGACGTCATTATAATGTCACATTAGACAACAGTAATATTCATGCTTGTATTAGACGTCATTATAATGTCACATTAGACAACAGTGATATTCATGCTTGTATTAGACGTCATGATAATGTCACATTAGACATCAGTAATATTCATGCTTGTATTAGACGTCATTATAATGTCACATTAGACAACAGTGATATTCATGCTTGTATTAGACGTCATTATAATGTCACATTAGACAACAGTGATATTCATGCTTGTATTAGACGTCATTATAATGTCACATTAGACAACAGTAATATTCATGCTTGTATTAGACGTCATTATAATGTCACATTAGACAACAGTGATATTCATGCTTGTATTAGACGTCATTATAATGTCACATTAGACAACAGTGATATTCATGCTTGTATTAGACGTCATTATAATGTCACATTAGACAACAGTGATATTCATGCTTGTATTAGACATCATTATAATGTCACATTAGACAACAGTAATATTCATGCTTGTATTAGACGTCATTATAATGTCACATTAGACAACAGTGATATTCATGCTTGTATTAGACATCATTATAATGTCACATTAGACAACAGTAATATTCAAGCTTGTATTAGACGTCATTATAATGTCACATTAGACAACAGTAATATTCATGCTTGTATCAGACGTCATTATGATGTCACATTAGACAACAGTAATATTCATGCTTGTATCAGACGTCATTATAATGTCACATTAGACAACAGTAATAGTCATGCTTGTATCAGACGTCATTATAATGTCACATTAGACAACAGTAATAGTCATGCTTGTATTAGACATCATTATAATGTCACATTAGACAACAGTGATATTCATGCTTGTATTATACGTCATTATAATGTCACATTAGACAACAGTGATATTCATGCTTGTATTAGACGTCATTATAATGTCACATTAGACAACAGTGATATTCATGCTTGTATTAGACGTCATTATAATGTCACATTAGACAACAGTGATATTCATGCTTGTATTAGACGTCATTATAATGTCACATTAGACAACAGTAATATTCATGCTTGTATTAGACGTCATTATAATGTCACATTAGACAACAGTGATATTCATGCTTGTATTAGACGTCATTATAATGTCACATTAGACAACAGTGATATTCATGCTTGTATTAGACGTCATTATAATGTCACATTAGACAACAGTGATATTCATGCTTGTATTAGACATCATTATAATGTCACATTAGACAACAGTAATATTCATGCTTGTATTAGACGTCATTATAATGTCACATTAGACAACAGTGATATTCATGCTTGTATTAGACATCATTATAATGTCACATTAGACAACAGTAATATTCAAGCTTGTATTAGACGTCATTATAATGTCACATTAGACAACAGTAATATTCATGCTTGTATCAGACGTCATTATGATGTCACATTAGACAACAGTAATATTCATGCTTGTATCAGACGTCATTATAATGTCACATTAGACAACAGTAATAGTCATGCTTGTATCAGACGTCATTATAATGTCACATTAGACAACAGTAATAGTCATGCTTGTATTAGACATCATTATAATGTCACATTAGACAACAGTGATATTCATGCTTGTATTATACGTCATTATAATGTCACATTAGACAACAGTAATATTCATGCTTGTATTAGACGTCATTATAATGTCACATTAGACAACAGTGATATTCATGCTTGTATTAGACGTCATTATAATGTCACATTAGACAACAGTGATATTCATGCTTGTATTAGACGTCATTATAATGTCACATTAGACAACAGTGATATTCATGCTTGTATTAGACGTCATTATAATGTCACATTAGACAACAGTAATATTCATGCTTGTATTAGACGTCATTATAATGTCACATTAGACAACAGTGATATTCATGCTTGTATTAGACGTCATTATAATATCACATTAGACAACAGTAATATTCATGCTTGTATTAGACGTCATTATAATGTCACATTAGACAACAGTAATAGTCCTGCTTGTATTAGACGTTATTATAATGTCACATTAGACAACAGTGATAGTCATGCTTGTATTAGACGTCATTATAATGTCAAATTAGACAACAGTGATATTCATGCTTGTATTAGACGTCATTATAATGTCACATTAGACAACAGTGATATTCATGCTTGTATTAGACGTCATTATAATGTCACATTAGACAACAGTAATATTCATGCTTGTATTAGACGTCATTATAATGTCACATTAGACAACAGTGATATTCATGCTTGTATTAGACGTCATTATAATGTCACATTAGACAACAGTGATATTCATACTTGTATTAGACGTCATTATAATGTCACATTAGACAACAGTGATATTCATGCTTGTATTAGACGTCATTATAATGTCACATTAGACAACAGTAATATTCATGCTTGTATTAGACGTCATCATAATGTCACATTAGACAACAGTAATATTCATGCTTGTATTAGACGTCATCATAATGTCACATTAGACAACAGTAATGTTCATGCTTGTATTAGACGTCATTATAATGTCACATTAGACAACAGTGATATTCATGCTTGTATTAGACGTCATTATAATGTCACATTAGACAACAGTAATATTCATGCTTGTATTAGACGTCATTATAATGTCACATTAGACAACAGTAATAGTCATGCTTGTATTAGACGTCATTATAATGTCACATTAGACAACAGTAATATTCATGCTTGTATTAGACATCATTATAATGTCACATTAGACAACAGTAATATTCATGCTAGAGATGCCAGTCAAAAATCAATTACAGGGGATGCTTGCTGTTTTTTAACCATTAGATAGAGCTCAATCTAAGAAGACTTTTGAGACTTCATTTGTAAAAATCGGATGAAGGGTTCAAAAGTTATGAGCATTTGAAATTGCCTATTTTTGGTCAATAATTTTCCAAAGATGGCCGCCATCAATAATGGTTTTAATGACTGTTTTAGAGTTCTGATTTTTGTGCAAACAGCAGATAATGTCTCTACTTTTGTTTTTTTCCATAGACTATAAGTTGTTCTGTCAGAAAAATGAAACTGAACATGTTTGAAGTAATATTCGTCATTTGTTTTATTGTCCAAAATGTGTCGGAGCCACTTTTGATCTTGACCGAAAGGTCCATTATGGCTCACATTGCCATAATTTTGTCAGAAAATAACTTATCTGACATCATAATAGAAGAAATTGTGTGTAGAAATACTTGTGTTGAGTGCAATTATAACATATGAATCACCTTTTACATCTTTTTGTGGAATTATGAATCCATAAAGGTGGGTGTGCAATTAGTGTTCAACATTATTTGAGAATGGCACCGTTTCACAGCAGTTATATGGAAAAATGACACAAAAAGCTTCATATTTCCTAAACTAAAAATGATATCCGTACAAAATTTTGAAGACAATACCACAGTGATGTGCACATTCTGTTGGACGTGATGTTTTTTTGTCGACACAAGAAATGGCGGCCATTTTGTTCAAAATGGCTGCCATTTTTTCATAAAATTCCTCAGACAGGGAACCTGTTCCAAGATAATTTGATCAATTTTTTTATCAATATAATTAATATCACTGAAAAAAAATGGATATGTAGGTTTGTACCAATGACCTCTTATTTGCTTTAGCATTTTATTACGGAATAATTGTCATAGTGGTGGCCATTTTGAAAACAAAATGGCTGCCATTGCTTTAAAATTTGTTGCGTAAATTTACGTTTTTTAAGATTACTCCATCGTTTCTAGTCAGAATTTGATCATCAAGGTACCAAATTAAAGATATTTTAAAAATCTATAACCTCAAGTAACTAATAACTTAAACTAAATACTTTTCATTTCATATATACCACCAATATGTAATCCCCCCAAGGGGTGAAGATTCCAGACACCTACCCCTTGCCGAAAATTTAACTGGTCGGCTTGATATACATGTAGGTGTTTTTGTTTTCCTACCTCAATGTCTTGCAATCATAATGTAGCTGTACAATTGCTGAAAGTGATGGTATATGCATCAACCACCCAACAAGCATGATGGTGAAACACCTCTAAACTGAACTTCCTTAAGATCAGCTTGTGTTTAAAATAGATGGATATTATTTGCACGGTTTACACATTTCCTACAAAAGGCTACATCTGGAACCTGGAACTTTATTTAAAATAAAGTTATGTTGTTTATATAGGATGCTGTTTATATTCAGGTTTCCCTTTATTACAATTTGAGCAAGTAAATTTGTTTCAATCTTACTCTCCATGTCGTTCGAATCCCACTCATGGTAACTTAAGGTGTACTTGATAACACATTATTGTGTGATAAAATTCGTCAGTGACTTGCAACAGATCAGTGGTTTTCTCCAGTTTACTCCACCAATAAAACTGACCATCACGATATAACTGAAATATTGTTGAAAGTGGCATTAAACACCATAACCCACCCCCTAACCCTACTCTCCGTGTCAAAGTTTCAGTCTTGCCCATTACTATTCTAATTTGCTTCTTAAAACATGTTCAATGAAAACAACCAAAATATTAAGTTCATTCATTTATTATTCAGGAAATATCTGGTGCATTTTTGAAATACATCATCTATTGTCACATGTATTGTCGTCTGAATAAATCCAGCTACATGTAAAACTAAATATTTCATTATGATATAAATTATGAACTCATGATCAGCTGTATATTATCCTGCAGTCCTAAGTTCAGGTAATATCCCAAGGCCAGCTTGGATCACACACATGTCTTTGACCAGCAAAGCATAAGGTCAGGTAAACTGGAAAAAAACAACAGAAGCTGGAAGGGACCACAAAGAAACAGTTCTAACTAGTCTACATTGTACTTATTATCCTTTCATAACTACCATTATAATAAATATAAATTCACAATGTATTTAGACAAAAAAAATTACCAGAGTTTCAAATTTTTGGTATTGACCCCAGTTTTTATTGACATTTTTGGACAAAGTTAAAGTCAGATCCTTGTTCTGTATAACCTAGGTAAAAATATATGTTTTGTCTACTTATACTACCTTCCCCTTTTCGAGAATATTAGCAGAAACACTGGTATTTTTTTTTCATTGGTCTATAAATACATATGTATGCAATAAGTTATAACATTTTGTTTACTTTTATTTGAATTTAGTATGTAAATATTCAATCATGGTCGAGTATCCATGGAAGCTGGCAAATACAAATAAAAATGTAGCACCATGACAAAAATAAGAATAGAATTAACTTTCTGAAGAGTGAAGACAATAGTCTAGTATAAAAAAAAAACAAATATTTTGTACACAGACTATAGTATAGAAGAAAGTGATTGACTGATGAAAAAAGAGGAAACTCCTATTCTAGAGCCCATACCCTCGTTTTCTAGTTGTTTGGACCAAGCTAGAAACATTTTATTTCCAAATATTTTCCTTAAAAAAAGAGGAAATCAGCGGATTAGAGGAAAACTTTCATCTCTGTTTACACCCCCCCTTTTCGGTTTGTTTACTTTTGTTTTGAACGCAAGTTGGAAGTATTATAAATTGACAAGAAGTTTTTCATAAACTACTTGAAAAGAAGCATTTCATAAACTACTTGAAAAGAAGCAATGCAAAAAATAAATCGTACGTTTAAAACATTGAGAAGAAGGTTTATACATACCTACGATAACACCTGTGTTACAACCAGCGTCGTTGACGTTACTATTTACTTTCCACTTCCAACGATGTACGACGTTCTCCCTCAGACATGTTTAGTGGCGTTTTAAATACTAAAAATCATCCGTGTTCGCGATCTAATATGGTTGAGATGGTATGCTTTCTACGTTGATATTGTAACAGAAAATACAAATATCGCCATCGGAGAACGCTACTCCAAATTTTTCATTGATTTGTTCATCTTGGAACTTTTGAGACGACCATTTTCCGTTTAGCATGATCAGGAAATCGGAAGCGACTGTGACCATGCGCAAGCTACGAATCTGCGCTTTAATTGGATAATAATTATAGAACTATATAACGTCAAGAACATGCCGGGCAAGGCATTGAAATGGGGGACCTTGGTGAAAAAACCGTGCCGCGAATGGTAAAATTCCGAAAACAGCGATTTCGATTCGAACACGTTATATTTAAACGATTCCATATTAAAAGAAACAAAATTTTTAAAGATTTCAAACAATGTTTAGATAATTAATTAATGTAAACAAATTATATCTTTATATAGTATTATCTGTAAAAATCTAACATCAAAAATTGCATTTTCATGTATCAGCAGCTACCGGAAAACAAAATGGCGGCCGAAATAATGATAAGTCGGCATCTCTATTCATGCTTGTATTAGACGTCATTATAATGTCACATTAGACAACAGTAATAGTCATGCTTATATTAGACGTCATTATAATGTCACATTAGACAACAGCAATATTCATGCTTGTATTAGACGTCATTATAATGTCACATTAGACAACAGTAATATTCATGCTTGTATTAGACGTCATTATAATGTCACATTAGACAACAGTAATAGTCCTGCTTGTATTAGACGTTATTATAATGTCACATTAGACAACAGTGATAGTCATGCTTGTATTAGACGTCATTATAATGTCAAATTAGACAACAGTGATATTCATGCTTGTATTAGACGTCATTATAATGTCACATTAGACAACAGTGATATTCATGCTTGTATTAGACGTCATTATAATGTCACATTAGACAACAGTAATATTCATGCTTGTATTAGACGTCATTATAATGTCACATTAGACAACAGTGATATTCATGCTTGTATTAGACGTCATTATAATGTCACATTAGACAACAGTGATATTCATACTTGTATTAGACGTCATTATAATGTCACATTAGACAACAGTGATATTCATGCTTGTATAAGACGTCATTATAATGTCACATTAGACAACAGTAATATTCATGCTTGTATTAGACGTCATTATAATGTCACATTAGACAACAGTGATATTCATGCTTGTATTAGACGTCATTATAATGTCACATTAGACATCAGTAATATTCATGCTTGTATTAGACGTCATTATAATGTCACATTAGACAACAGTGATATTCATGCTTGTATTAGACGTCATTATAATGTCACATTAGACAACAGTGATATTCATGCTTGTATTAGACGTCATTATAATGTCACATTAGACAACAGTAATATTCATGCTTGTATTAGACGTCATTATAATGTCACATTAGACAACAGTGATATTCATGCTTGTATTAGACGTCATTATAATGTCACATTAGACAACAGTGATATTCATGCTTGTATTAGACGTCATTATAATGTCACATTAGACAACAGTGATATTCATGCTTGTATTAGACATCATTATAATGTCACATTAGACAACAGTAATATTCATGCTTGTATTAGACGTCATTATAATGTCACATTAGACAACAGTGATATTCATGCTTGTATTAGACATCATTATAATGTCACATTAGACAACAGTAATATTCAAGCTTGTATTAGACGTCATTATAATGTCACATTAGACAACAGTAATATTCATGCTTGTATCAGACGTCATTATGATGTCACATTAGACAACAGTAATATTCATGCTTGTATCAGACGTCATTATAATGTCACATTAGACAACAGTAATAGTCATGCTTGTATCAGACGTCATTATAATGTCACATTAGACAACAGTAATAGTCATGCTTGTATTAGACATCATTATAATGTCACATTAGACAACAGTGATATTCATGCTTGTATTATACGTCATTATAATGTCACATTAGACAACAGTGATATTCATGCTTGTATTAGACGTCATTATAATGTCACATTAGACAACAGTGATATTCATGCTTGTATTAGACGTCATTATAATGTCACATTAGACAACAGTGATATTCATGCTTGTATTAGACGTCATTATAATGTCACATTAGACAACAGTAATATTCATGCTTGTATTAGACGTCATTATAATGTCACATTAGACAACAGTGATATTCATGCTTGTATTAGACGTCATTATAATGTCACATTAGACAACAGTGATATTCATGCTTGTATTAGACGTCATTATAATGTCACATTAGACAACAGTGATATTCATGCTTGTATTAGACATCATTATAATGTCACATTAGACAACAGTAATATTCATGCTTGTATTAGACGTCATTATAATGTCACATTAGACAACAGTGATATTCATGCTTGTATTAGACATCATTATAATGTCACATTAGACAACAGTAATATTCAAGCTTGTATTAGACGTCATTATAATGTCACATTAGACAACAGTAATATTCATGCTTGTATCAGACGTCATTATGATGTCACATTAGACAACAGTAATATTCATGCTTGTATCAGACGTCATTATAATGTCACATTAGACAACAGTAATAGTCATGCTTGTATCAGACGTCATTATAATGTCACATTAGACAACAGTAATAGTCATGCTTGTATTAGACATCATTATAATGTCACATTAGACAACAGTGATATTCATGCTTGTATTATACGTCATTATAATGTCACATTAGACAACAGTAATATTCATGCTTGTATTAGACGTCATTATAATGTCACATTAGACAACAGTGATATTCATGCTTGTATTAGACGTCATTATAATGTCACATTAGACAACAGTGATATTCATGCTTGTATTAGACGTCATTATAATGTCACATTAGACAACAGTGATATTCATGCTTGTATTAGACGTCATTATAATGTCACATTAGACAACAGTAATATTCATGCTTGTATTAGACGTCATTATAATGTCACATTAGACAACAGTGATATTCATGCTTGTATTAGACGTCATTATAATATCACATTAGACAACAGTAATATTCATGCTTGTATTAGACGTCATTATAATGTCACATTAGACAACAGTGATATTCATGCTTGTATTAGACGTCATTATAATGTCACATTAGACAACAGTAATATTCATGCTTGTATTAGACGTCATTATAATGTCACATTAGACAACAGTGATATTCATGCTTGTATTAGATGTCATTATAATGTCACATTAGACAACAGTGATATTTATGCTTGTATTATCGCATGCAAAAATCAAAGGGAAAATGTACAAGTCATAGATATTTAAGAACTATAGAACCTACTAGGCTACTATCATAATATTTCTTATTTATCTAGACTGACGTTTGTCCCAATGTTCACACATTTGGTATATGTACAAATATCCTGTAAAATAAAATGCTTCTGGCTTGAAAACTGTAAGAGGAGCTATGAAGAAATAGCATATGCATATATATGGATCCAATTAACCAGTTCAACCCCACCTAATTTTTGTGCCCGTCCAAAGCCAGGACTTGGATTTCCAGTGAGTGAGTAATTGTTATTTAATGCCAACTCAGCAATTTTTCAGCTATATCATGGCGATCTGGATATCCAAATTCATATGATAATATAATAATATTATTATGGTCTTCCAATTTCTGTCCAATGAAAATATACGCTTATTGGTTGATGTATCAAAATGGCCTATGATTGGTCACGTGACAAAACAGTAACCAATAGAAAATTAATAGTAATGCACACTTGAATCTTTATAGGGGGCATCATGGTCATATACAATCAGTGCTTATCACCACTAAAGTTGTGAGTTCGAATCCCACTGACTGCCACGATTTAACTGAAATATTGTTAAAAGTGGCATTAAACACCCTAACCCTAACTCTTGAATGTGGAAAAGGTCAAAAGCCGAGCTTCAATTGTATTATATTACCTGGCATTGTTTGGTATTTGTGGGGCATAATCATCGTTGACTGTCTGTGTTTGAGTGGTGGTTTGATCAGTACGTTCATACAACACTGTGGTTGGTTCTAAAATCACATTCAAACATATTGATAGTATTTATTTTCTATAAAGATGCACTTATGAAAAGAAAGTTTAAATGGTGATGGTCAACAATTACACTAAAAGTAATAACAAAACGAACCTCTCACCTCATTATGTTATTTTATAGTAATGATAATCTAAAAATATATATATGACACTTCATAAAATGAAACTTGTCTAAACAGAATCTCCTTGGGACCAAATTTTTTGTTCAGGATAGACAGGTTTTCGGTGTATATAGGTTTAATTAACAAAAATTTCCTACATTGGAACTTTATTTAAAGTTCGGTTTATACAGGATTCCGGTTTATTCAGGTTTCACTGTATAAACCATGTTACCACGGGTGTGACCCTCCCTCCATTTTTTTTAATTGGCTTAACTTTGGAAAAGGTTAAATAAAAAACTCTATTTCCTCTCAAAAATCATAGGAATTATTACTAAATATAATGGAATATTTACAATAATTAAAATCAGACTTGCTGTATATTAGGGTACCAGTATATACTGTAATGTAGATCTAAACAGTATACAGTAAGACAAAAAAAATAGCAATCTATCCAGAATTAGAGATTATGAAATTTTAGCAAAGCAGTTATCTGTCCTTGGCTTGAACATTAAAAGTGGGAGTAATAGTTGTATTTTCATCTACAAGTGAAATACTTGTACAATTTCTAATTACAATGTAAGTGCAAATATACTTCAAATTCTTTATCTTCGAACACAATTATTATTTATTTCTCACCAGAAATATTAAAATATTCATAAATGACAAATGATATATTTAATTGTAGCTTTATACCTTTTCAGCTGTATTGTGGTAATCAAGTTTAAAGGTGATAGAAGCTGAAATTCTCAACGAAACTCATTAAAATTTCTTACCTTTGGTATAAGGTGAGTACACATTATCCCTTTATATTAGACCACTGTGTCCATTTAACACTAGACCATCAAACCTCCTTACCACGATATCATACACACTTTATGCACTAGACCACCACAGTCCCTTACCAAAATGCCATACACCATCTCAACACTAGACCACAACACATTTTCCCCACTAGACTACCACAAACCCTTGATACATTAGATCAACATACTCCTTACCACTAAACCACCACAACCCTTTATCAAAATACCATACATCCTTTAAATACTAAGCCACCACACACCCTTACCACTAGACCACATTTTACTCTTTTGATTAATTACAATATAAATTAAAATATTACCTAAGGTTTGTCTAACTATATCAAGAACTGATGTAAGTTCAGCACTCTCCAGTAAATACATAAGACGATGGACTGTCGCATCTGGTTTTTCACAGAAAATGTCTAGAATTTCTTCACCTGGATTACTGTTTACCACTGTCAAAGAAAAAAATGACATCAATACAGTTGAACCTCGTTCTCCCGAACAAGGACAGGTCGTTTCTTTGGCATTCTGATTAAAATCAAATCTCCCATTCGCTCCCCTTCACTGATATGTCGCCGTGTGGGAGATCTGAGGAAACCCCATTACAGGTCACATGTGAATGACCCTACATTCCATCCAATGAAAATGGTGATTTGATTCTAAGAAAGTGTTACTAAACTGGTTTGCACGAGTACCCTGAGAAAATCATCGACCTGCCGCAAATCAAACTTTATCACACAATGTTGAATCAAGTACACCTGGTCATGAGTGGGATTCGAACTCACAACTTTAGCGATGATAGGTACTGATCGCATAGGTAGTTGTAAATCCAACTACTATACAATCACAACCATGACGGCCCCCTAAATTCTGAAAAGAAGAATTTCCTAAATTTGGCTCATCAGTAAGTATTACCATGATCCCGATGGCCATATTGGTTGTTGAATAAAAACAAAATGGGGAATCAGAACATGGTAGCCATATTGGATGTTGAATAAAAACCAAAGGAGGATCTTTTTTTTTTTTTTATTAAACATTCATCATAGTTCACTCCTGCAATTTTATAAATATTTTTGGTCTTCATGGTCGCTTGATATTACAATATTGTTGTCTTGAATTTATGAATCAAAATGTGACGTCTGTTTTATTTATTTAATATTAAGGTATTTGAATGTAAATACAACAAATTTAAATTTCATGCAAAAACTTCATTCATCACATCATTTGAAAAATCAGATTCCTCAAAATCAAATTTAACCTTATTTAAAAAAATACCGGTATTTGGTAAATTTGATATCAGAAATATAAGACAATGCTAGAGAAAATTGCATATCAGTTGTTGCGGTAATGTTGGATAATTGACGGGGTCTACAGACACAATTTTTGGAAAGGAACCGACCAAGGACTATTTCAACAAATTGGTTTCATTCTATTCTGTGATTCTGAAGAAGACTTCAAAGATTTACATTTTTCAACCAATCAAAAATAATGGCAGCCATCTTGGATGTTGGACAAAGTAATTGAACACAGTTTTGGAAGAGGACTATTCAAGGAGTATCATAGGTCAGATTTGGACCAGTTCTTCTTGATTAGATTATCAAAATGTAATTTAAGTAACGAACGACAGACCCAGGTGAGCAAAAAACATATTCAGGTCTGAAAAATTCTGATCAAAACTCTTTGATCAGTCTACCAGTACTTGATATCATACAAAAATCTATGTAACTTACTGACTTTTCAAAATGCAAAAAATATTGCAAAAAAAAATAATTCTGTTTTTGATGAACACAATCTAGCTTGTTTCTTTTTTTAAAAACATACTCAGTTCTTTAATTTGTTTTCTGGAAAGTTCCATAACATCCCCCAGCTTGTTCCACTGTTTGTCATTATTAAGTTCTGCAGCCCACTTTTTGAATACTATATTTGGAACATGTTCTACTACAGTTTCTGCAAAAAAAAAGTAATGGCATGATTACTATTTCATTGAAATATTATTGGCCTCATAAATGTGCACATCGGACCACTATCCCTTTTATCATACAAAATGTCAACTGAATCCTGCCAGTTGACTCATGATCAATGTCTATACAACGTTTTTCCTCACAATTCGTCACTTGAATACAGTTTTTTTTATTTTCATGTTTTTATTCAGAGAAGTGACTTGAGAAAGAAATAAAAATGTAGATATCAAATTTAGTGTGCACGACATGTTTCTGGAATAACCTTCAGCAGGTACACTAAATATTGAAATATTGGAAAGCCAAATAATTTAAGTGTTTGGGAGCATTGAAACCAAAGGGCCTTAACAGGATAGCCAAAATCGCCTAAGATCACCTATTACTGAGAGAGGAGAATCTTAAGTTTGATAATAATTACTCAACATCAAAAGGGTTGGAACCGCAGCGCATCAGTGATAATAATGGTTAGTATGCTCGTCTCAAGTGCAGTATATCATGACTTCAATCCCAGAGTATGTCATGAAGAAAATCATCAACCTACTGGAAGGCACTAAGCAACTTTATCACAAATACATTTAACCCTGCCATATTTTTGTGCCTGTCCAAAGCCAGGACCTGGATTTCCAACATCATATGTCATGTCCCCTCCTTTTTTGTGTTCAGTGAGTTGAGGTGAGAGATGAATGTTTGTTTTGTTGATATTGGTGGAATCGTTGACCATCATTGTCAAAATGTTCTTTTCACAACAATAAGTACACCATACAATGGACAGAAATCACAATCACAACTTTTCTGATTATAAGCACTGGTCACATTGGCAGATTGATGGATTGGTGTTTATCGCCAACTTTAGCAGTATTTCAGCTATATCGTGGCATGTGCATAGGTAGATATAAATCCAACTGCCATATGTTACTATTACAATAACATATTATTAAATGAACAAACAGTTACCATCAAAATACAAAGATCTTAAACTTAAAAAGAGGCACTGCAGGTACCCCACCTGTATATGCCCCCCGATGTAAAGGGGTAGTTTTTCTAAATAAACATACATATGTAAATTAAATTAGGTTATACCTTTAGTAAATGTTTTTGCTTGTACTTCTGTAGTTCTGTGAGAAGACTGAACAGTTAAATTGTTGGTAGAATAGAATTCACTTGATTGTTCTACTCTAGTGAAAATCTCCTGAAAAAAAAATTTAAATGAAGACAACAATCAGACATTATAATATTACAGTATTCGCGTCAACCCACTTGCCCAAAGCCCAGGTCAAGTAAAACTGGATTCGGACAAGTGAAAATCATGAAAGAATTTGTTTGAATAAATTTTTGTTCTTCTAAATTTGGCTCTCTGGCAAGTAGGTGAAAAAAATTAAGGCAGACTGACCATGTATATGCCTATAGTTGAAATAAATATGGATTTACGATTAACAAATTTATTGTGACATTTGATGACTAAATAATGTATTTGAAATGAAAATTTAAGACTATAAGTAACAATGATGGGGAAGGAGGGCATGTCTAATATGAATGCTAGACACTTCGGCACCTGTGTGAGACATTTCGGCACCAAGACAGTTCGACACCAGGACAATTCGGCACCTGTGCGAGACATTTCGGCACCCGCACAATTCGGCACTTGTGTTTTTTTCTTTGATTTTACGTACAAAACTTCCAATAGCCTTGATTCTGATGTTTTGATATCTGTTTTCTAGATTTCACAAGATTTACTCGTAACTGAATATAAAAACCCATAATAAATCGTTATTATTTTAACAATTTTTTAATTAGTAATTTTTGGTAATAATGATGGAAATCATTTCGCCCACACTTTTTACCAAAACGCCCCCACTTTTTTCCAAAATAAATCATTACAAAAAAAAATATTTTGTGATTCAAATCCTTGTTCAAATGTTTAATGTCTTCTCGCGATTCGTTTTTGTTTTATTATATATTTAATAATCTATTAAAATTATGTCTACATACGTTAATTTTCTAATATTTTTCTGTCATGGCGTAAACAAAAAAAACACATGCTATATGGCACCTGATAGACAAATTAATTATTTAATTAATTATTTACTCAAATCATCACAATGTGTCGTTTTATCGTATGTATCGTATATATCCATAGATACACATCATTCTTAACTGAGGCCGCATTAACCAAGGCCGTATCAACTAAGGCCGCATTTGTTTAAGGCCGGATTTTCATAAGGTCGGATTGTTTTAAGGCCGGATCACCTCGAAAGCAAACAATCACCAATGCAAACACAAACTGTAAACATTTGATCACTGCTTTTGATCTTAATTAAGTTAATAATGGCTTCTTTTAAAGAATATTTAAATAAATTATGTTTTGATTGCATTTAAACGATCATTGATGTTTTATTTAAATTTTCGTTGATTTTATTTTAAAAAAGGTAATCACGTTTGTTTGAAAGAAAATGCAGTGCTGATTTGACACTTTTTTTCAACGGTACCAAAATGTCTTTTTCAACGGGTGCCGAACTGTCTTGTTTCCGTCTAATATCCGATGAAAAATGATTGCTTGAGAGGGTTTACCTGTGTCCCTGTATCAGTTCTTGGACTAGGCCTAACTGTGGAACTACATGTATGACTAGTTGATGATGAGGGTCTCACCGTAGCATATGGTATGTTTTGTTGTTCCTGATAATGTTGTATACTTGCATGAATGTGTGGAAAATGTGTACCAGTGTATATCATAATATCTTCTGCCAGATCAGAGTTCGAGTGTTTTAAGAGTGTGACAAATGATGCAAAACATCGTGTTGAACGTCTCTTGATCGCATCTAACAATTTATCATTTCCAACCATGGCTCCTTCATGTTTTGCAGTTGCTAAAATTTGTTGTTGATCAAAGTTTGTCAAGTCAACAATTATTGGTGTAATTTCTTGGGGGCTTACGATATCACGTAAACGAATGTAAAACACTCGTATAATTTCTTTTACATCATCGGAACTCATTTTTACTTTCGTTTTTAAAATAGACCTCTGGTTGTCTCCCCTTTAGGACACAGGGGCTCGTTTAGGGTGATATCAATGTATCTCGGGTTTTTATTTTTCCACAAAAAATAGATAGATCTGGGTCTTCCAGAATACCAAAGTTGGAATATATTGTCATCAAATTATTCCATGTAACAAGCATTGTTCATCTGGTTCCAGAAAGTTGCTTATGCTGGTATCCTCTCGTCCGTTAAAATCGGTCAACACCTGAAATCACTCGTCACAACTTCGGCTGATTCCGTACCTAGGAAGCGAAGCGGACTCACCCGAGGTTTGCCGATTGCATCAATCGTAGCTACTCGGCCATTCTCGCCACCCTGCAAATATTTGCAGGGTAGCGAGAATGGCCGAGTAGTTACGATTGAGTAGTCAGTAGGATAAGACTGACGAGTTATGTCCCCTGGCTCGTACCTCGGCTAAAGGATTGAGACAGGCAATTGTCAGTCTATCAGTAGGACAGCCAGCGTGACACAAGAAAGTCAAGTCCCAGTCACGTGACTTTCGCTTCATTTTTGATGAAAAATGACGTTCAACCCTTCGCTTAAAATACGTCGGTTTACAATACATATTTATGCTTGAAATCAATTAAGATATACGGAAGATGTCTATGGATAAATAGAAATTTATTGTATCACTTCAGTTTTTATTTATATTGTGTACAAACATCGAATTTTGCTACTTGAAGTGGACTCAATTTCAAAACAAATGTCAAGGTGGTTCTATTTAAAAGAGAAAATTAAATTAAAACAATATGATGGCTTTCTGTAACATACATTGCCTGAGGAAATCATCTAGGATCATTGTCATACCGACAACTAGTGTCCAATGTCTTGTGGGATGCAATTGTTCTACTTAGCCCTACACCCACCTTGATCGGATCGACCATTTGCCAAACATCGAAATTCATTGTCTTTCGGAACACATCGGTGGTGTTTCTTAACATCAACAATAAACAACACCTAAGCGTACATCCGAAAGAGTATATTTCATTTGGGAAAGGGGTGTCTATGTCTTTTTTTAATTTTCTTGTATTAATACCGTATTTTTCAGTTTAATTGAATTATTTGTATTGCAATATTGTTTTAGACATTGTGCATTTTGTAATTTAGACTGGGGAATTACTATTTATTATCACTTTAAATTAAAAAAAAAATCATCTATGATACTAGACTTGCACAGAGAATGTACAACAATTAATAATTTCAATTTAATTTAATTTCAATACAACAGGTACAAGATAAATAGAAAGAAATAAATGTGTGGACAAAATAAAAGCATGTAAACAAAAATTAAGCGAATTGAAAAAATATGAAAATAAATTAATAATTTTTTTTAAATCTAAAAAAAAAGTGAAACCTTGAGACAAAAAGGGGCATACAAAATTGTATTCAGATATCTTAACCCTTCCTATTATATCAAAGCAAATTTTTAAAAAATCAGTGTAAGCAAATATTTTTCTTGAAATTAGGAAATTTTATTATCTGAATGAAAGCTACCAAGTTTCATGTTTATCTCACAATGTAAATATCAATGTATTTGGAATATTCATGTGTTTGACACAACTACAAACTAGCTTTTATAACATATATGGGTGGTCAAGTTGTAACAATTCTTTCCCCTTGATATTCACAAAATGACCAGCATTTACAAATATGAGTACTTAGGTTGCAATAATTCTTTCTCCAGGACATTCATAAAATGACCAGCATTTACAAATATGGGTACTTAGTTTGCAATAATTCTTTCTCCAGGACATTCACAAAATTACCAGCATTTACAAATATGGATACTTAGATTGCAATAGTTTTTCCACCATGACATTCACAAACAGAATGACTATAGCATTCACATAAAAGACAGACACAAAATGACTATCATTCACATAAAAGACACATACAGAATAACTAGCATTCACATAAAAGAGCATATTGAATGACTACCATTCACATAATTTTAAGACACATACAGAATACTTGCATTCACATGAAAGGACAAACCAGAATTCCAAATTTCACTAAGTAAATTAAATGACTAGAATAGAATGAATATGTTTTCTGTTGGCAAAATAACCAAGTATTGGTTAATATTGTTTAAAATTGAAGTTAAAAAAATTATTTTATTTGTTCCAATGACTGGAAAAAAGTTAATAAATAGGCACATTTTGAAAAATTCTTTTCTGTAAAAGAAAATTTATAAATTTCGGCATTAATATTCATAGATAAAAGATAATTATATTTCTCATAAACAACAGGTAACATAAGTACCTTTTCATCTAAAAAAAAAGCATGAATAACAAATTCAACATCATGTTGGAGTGTATACAGGTCTAAATGTCTGTAGAAACTTGCTCAACAACTTGGTTCTGTTTCAATATATCTATAAGAAATTGAAAAGTTTGAGATCTTGTTTCAGCTCCACTTTCTGACCTAGAAAATGTGTTACAACTGTTATAACAATATGTACCACAATATAATTTATCTTCTGAGCCAAATTCTTTACAGAAATTTAATTCATTCTTGAAATGTTTAAGACAAGTCCTGGTTTTCAATTGAAATTGAAATAAACCTTTTGACTTTCAGATGAAGTTTCACAAATTACACAAATTACACAATCAACAAGTTCTTTTCTGAATTACTTTATTATAATTTATGATACAAGGTGTCTTGAAAACTCATGGCATTTGTTTGATGATGTACTTTAAAAATAATTGGAATGCTGGTCCATTTTTTTTACTTCATGGATATTTTAGAAGAAAAAAAACATATATATATATATTGATTTTCAAACCTGTATGAATATATATATAAGACTTATCATATATTCTTATTTTTATTTATTCAAATATTCAACCAATAAACATCACAGGAAACTTTGCATTTATACTCATAGAATCTGAAACTAACAGAAAATAAACATCCATTTTATTTAATAGAATCTGTAACTTTGCCCCTTTGGTATCTTCAGACTCTTGTTAAAAAAAAATAAACATCCCATGCCCAGTCTGTATATATATATCTACCTACAATGATCTAAAACTAACTAAAACTGAAGGTTGTCAATACCATTGGCACTGAAAAGTAGCACGTACACACATCAATAAGTATTTCAGGAAAACAGACTGAAAATGAAAAAAGGGGGGGGGGGGGGGGTGGGGGGTGTAAATGCTTGACATGAACTAAATATGTAGCCTTATGCTATGCCGTGTCAATCTAGAGTGAATTTAACATAATCTTTCACCATTCTCTGCATAACACGATCATACATTATAATGCAGACCTTTTTATTTCTAAAATGTATTAATTAATTATGTCAATATTTTGACATGTCCATAAATGCCATGGAACGAGTCAACGAAAATGAAAGATTTGTTGTTAAAAATGGAATAAAATGACTCTATATATGTGTGACTATGATTGGTGAAGTGGTTCTTTCGTGTTTAAACAGAAACAGTCGCATTTTCATCCTAATAGATCGATCAATCCACAGGCGCTTGTGTAGAGTCAAAAATATGCTCGCTATGTACCTAAAATACCACGTGTTTTAGGTACATAGCGAGCATATTTTTGACTCTACACAAGCGCCTGTGATCAATCTATGAAAAAAAAACAGAAATATTTGGTTAAAATCTCGAAATATAGTGCTTCTTGTTTACATCCAAATATGGAATTCTAGTGACGAATGATGGGGAAATATGCAAATAATCCATACTCTAATACGTGATTCTAGCTATTTTTACCAAATTTATTAATAAACAGCCAATGGGATGCAATTGTTCCACTTAGTTAAAGAGTCTATTTTTAGCGCCATATTTTTTTACAACATTTCATCAGCAGCGGTATCCCGAGTTCCAACGTTGATTTCAAGCAAACGATATCATAAATACACGTATTCACGCGTCAGTCACGTTACAATTTTATTTAAAAAATGGATTCAATAAAAATGAATACTTCTTTCAGTTTTATTTATGAAGATATTCAGTAAAAACACATGGGGTGTCGACGTAAACAATGCATGGCCGCTCACTTGTAAAGCGTCATGTCTAAAACAAATAGAGTTACGTCCCTTGATTTCGGGATTTGACTTTGTATTGTTGGAGGTACGAAATCTGTGCGTGGCATCCCGACTGAGTTACGATTGCCGATTGCACCTGAAATCGGTCACCATTTTGGAATGCACTGTCACGTGAGTTCAGATGTCGATGACGTCATTTATCCTGCAAACTGCGTCCAGAAATAGATAATCGATTTACTTTCACTTTGATCAAGACAACAATGAGATTTAAACAAATAAGAAAAGATATCTATAGATTTTGGTGCCAAAATGGTGCCATTTTACGATCATCATTTTGACTTAATAATGAAAGTCAAATATTTCCAGAAAAACACAGTCCTTAATGGATAATTTGCACATCCTGTGTTTGTTTACATTCCACTGCGCATCTTGACCTATTATTTACAACTTCATTAGGCAACAGAAATGGCATTGTTTTCGTTTTGAAATTAAGTAATTCCTTTAAAAGACAATTTTCAGATTTTTAGCGGGAATTTGTGGGTAATAGATATGATTTAGGCTAATATAAATTACATGGATAAAATTGTACGTGAAAACAGATATTATCTGCTGAAAACAAGTGACAGCAAATACAATTTAATGAAAAAATGGGGAAATATAGAAAAAGCAAATTAAAAAATATTGTAAAATACAATCTCCTAGGCCTATTTGTGTTCCACGTGACTATTTTATGGTTGACCGATTTCAGGTCGCCATTACAAAACATATGCAAACAAAAAAGGTCAGCGAGCCGACATTTCTTCATCAAATTAAGCGATGTTTTGGTATTTTATTTTGCTTAAGTGCCCAAGTAAACATGGCATTTATCTTTGATATAAATACCAATTTGAATGAGAATTATAAGGAAATGTCTTAACTGACTGATTTACGGTCACAGGTGGATACACAAAATCTGGAAGTAACATTGATCTATATATCTAATTATATTACTCCCAAATGAAATGTAGCAGTTCCAGTTCATTCAACGTTTTCATTTTTTTTTTACATACCAGTAACCTTTTTATCGATTGTCAAAATGCAATGTTTTGTCCTTGGGTCATGTCGAGGCGTACTCGATACAACTTTATGTGATAAAGTTTGTCAGTGACTTGCGACAGGTCGGTGGTTTTCTCCGGTTTGGCGGATTCCTCCACCAATAGAACTGACGGCCACGATCACGGACGGATTTAGATGAAGATGGAAGCCATAGGTTATTCCACAAGTGACCATCACTTGGCGTTCGTCGTCGTCCGTAAACTTTTACATTTTAATCTTCTTCTCTGAAACCACCACGCCAATTGAAACCAACTTGGTAGTAATGTTCTGTAGATGGTTCCCTAAATAGTTTATGCTTAATGAGAAGAACACAAAAGAAACAAGAGGCCCAAAGAGTATAAATTATTTATTGTTCACTCGATTTTTTTTTGCAAAGTGTTCATCTTTATGAGTTATTGATGGACAATATTTTTTTTAGCTATTTAATTTCAAAAGGGGGTCTAAAAGGGTTTCAAATTCCACATTTCGCATATTTGAAAGGTAAATGGATTTTTATTCTAATTTTGACATGATTTCATAGATAGAGACAGAAAAGTGCAAATTTCCATAAAAATGTGCTATTTCATTCCAAAAAAGGACGCAAATTCCGAAATTTTGCATATTTGATAGTTATATAGAATTTTTATTTTTATCCAATTTTGATGTTTTTGCTTTGTTTGTTGAATGGATTGTGTTAAGTGCTTTCGATAATATGTCTTTTATTGAACAACGCCCATTTTTTTTATAATGAAATCCTACTTTAAATAATGGGTTACAATTGAACATTGGATCCTATGTAAAAATGAGTATAATATTTGTTCTTAAAATCTAGACTTTATTGAACATTGAACACAAACTTGAATATGAATAACAATATTGCCGTGGGGCATGTCATGAAAAGCTCGATGCTGATTGGAGGAAATAACTAGAAAATTCTTAATATAAATGTCAGTTTTTATTAATATAAAATTATAATGTTTTCAGCTTAACTATCTCATTGTTTTCCTGGAAGGACATACTCATTACAGAAATCAATGCTAGTGTCAAGTTATTGGCTTAAGACAGTATTATTCTGAAATGGAGTACAAGGAAAATTACAGAAGGGTTGTTTAGAGACTACAATGGTTGTGGCAGCAAGTGTAAGGTATATGACAAATTGACAATGTCAAGCAAATTATACACCTTGAACGGAGGCCCCCAGATGATGAGGCCCTAGGCTTCAACCTAACAAGCCTATAGGTAAATCCGGCACTGGCCACGATATAACTAAAATATTGTTGAAAGTGGCGTTAAACACCACTAATATATGTATATGTATATTAGTGTGGATAGTAAATATACGTTGATCGAGACAAGTGCCTGTTAAGCCATCACTGATCTAAAAATGTTTAAGAAAGAAGTTAAATGTCACTTTAAATGTACCAGTGAGTAAATGAAAAGGTGTCATTTCGTATTTTATTAACCTTTAACACCCAATTAAGTCATTATTTGTAAAGGACCCCATTGGAAATACGTTGAAAGGCTTCCATTGGTTATCATTGGTTGACAATTATCAACATTTACGTTGAAAGGCTTCCATTGGTTATCATTGGTTGACAATTATCAACATTTACGTTGAAAGGCTTCCATTGGTTATCATTGATTGACAATTATCAACATTTACGTTGAAAGGCTTCCATTGGTTATCATTGGTTGACAATTATCAACATTTACGTTGAAAGGCTTCCATTGGTTATCATTGGTTGACAATTATCAACATTTTAAAAAGTGGTATGAACATTTCAATAAATAACAAAATTTCATGTTTTATTTTTGGATGAATTAGAAATTTTTAATCACATATGTGCCTTGTTGATATATTTGTTAGTCTAAATATAGATGTATATTTGACCTTTTACCCTCCACCTTTACTCCACTCGTACATGTACAAAATGTACGTACTAATATGTAAAAACTAAAATGAATTGAAAATATATTAAATTTTAGAGAGTAATATATTTTGATTGTCAAGTCACACTCGATATCTTATCTGTTAACATTGTTGTTGAACATATCTGTAACTCTAGTATCTGTTACAATAGATAATATTAAGAAACTAACGTCCAGGGCAAGGGGGTTAGGGTTGTAGTGTTTAACGCCACTTTCAACAATATTTCAGCTATATATCGTGGCGGTCAGTTTTATTGAGTACCCGGAGAAAATCACCGACCTGTCGCAAGTCGCTGACAAACTTTATCAGATATGCAAGAGATACACATAGATTAAGATGTATAGATATATCATATAAACAGATAGACTTTATGAACAGGTAAGAAAAACGGACATGAAATATATATGTATATTGTGATGTAGATTTTAATTAATATTGACCGTGAAGGTGTAGATGTACTGCTTTGTTTAGAATAGAATAGAATAGAATAGTTTTATTAAATCAATCAAGAAGCCCGTGAGAGCACAGAATTACAGACATTTGCATTTTACACTTACAATGATTTTGATGATTAGTAACATATATGACATATAAAAAGAATAAAAACAAGTATAGATGTTTATATATTTTGAACACTATCTTTCAGAGAATATTGTTTACAGTGACAGCTTGTTTACTGTAAACAATTTTTCAACTATACTATCGGTGGTGTAATGGTTAGCGTGCTCGCCACCGATCAGGTAAAACATAAGACTATAAAATTGGTATTTGTTGCTTCCCCGCTAAGCACACAGCATTAAGGAGAAAGAGCAAAGAATGGTTGGTTCGGAATTAGAATAATGTGTCCGAGTGGGGCGACATGTCTATCCGCGAACTGTTGTTTCATTGAGCTAGCACTATAACAAAAAATCCAACTAAGCGTGTTGGCCTAGTACAAAGAAGACCTCCTCGTCATTTCATTGAAAATTAACTTGTTCTCGCCATGATATAGCTGAAAAAATGCTGAGTTGGCATTAACAGTGTCCTCGCTAGCCCGTTTTTACAGGGCGCAGCGCCCGCCCATTTTCTCTATTTGCAGGGCGCCCTTTGTGACTAGCGTGGATGTCTTTTTCCATACCTGTTACTAGTTCATAATAACAGATTTTTTTCATATTAAATGCATCAAGTCACGATTAGCGTTATTGTGTAAGATCGCCATTTTTTGTACAGGTAAGTTGTTCACGTGATGATTTATTATTGGTGTTTTGGTTTATTTGTGTTTATTTCTTATTTATATTAAATATTTAAAATTACTTACTATAGAAAATACCGTTTTAATCTTTCAATTTTATAAATAAATAATCGTGATTTTGAAAATTATTGAATTATGAAGTACTGGTTCCCAGCATATATTTCTTTCAACATTCGTTTAACGCGCGGTAACAGATCAAGGTAAACACATGCTGATTGTGTGATTAGGCTATTTATAGCTTTCGGCGAGTGATTGAAGTTGAATTTTAACTTTTTGTCAGGAAATTTCATTCTTCTAATCATAATGATTAATTCTAATTACGATGACAATTAAGATAACAATAGCTGTTGAAAGAAAGTAAAAAACTCGATCATTTAATATAATTATTATTTTCTTTTAATAATTTCACCCACAAAGGACGGAAATATTTAAGGGATATTAAAGCTCGTTTTAACATATATTTTTTCAACTCGTGACGAAGGTTGTTTCTTTTCAATTTAATTGTAAAAACAATCCAAAAATAAAGTTCCCTTTTTAAGCCAACGTTTACGCTTAAAAGTGCCCTTTTCAGAAGTAGCGCCCTGCCCTTTTGAAATCCTAGCTAGAACACAGATTAAACAACACTCACTCACTCACTCACTCACTCAGAGCATATTGCTTGTTTACTGTAAACATTTTTTCATCCATACTATTGCGAGAATAAAAGATATTGTGATGTGTACATGATTATACCTGCATTTATTAAACCAGAGGCCTTATAGTTACAATACTATCGAATACGAGTTTGTTCTCGTACTTTAAATCATCCAATCGGAACGATTGTTTTTAATTATGAAGCCAGGACTCTGTGATAATAAAAGCTTTATAAATATCAAATTTACCTATATCGCCATTAGCAGTTCATTAAACTCTCACTGACATTGATCACTGAACTATTAACCCTATTAAGTAAAAGGACACGCCGGGTGTCACGTATAATTTAGGTATGTTGTTAGGTACACGTATATACGTACATCTCACGGGTACATAGTAGGAGACTTTATAAAGCAATCTACAGAATTGCGAAAATGAGGTCCTTGTCGGTCAAAGGTATGACATGTGAAAAATATAATGTTAGTTAATAGGATTTATTTTGTGTTTCCTATATTATGATCAAATTGTAATTTTCTATGTTTTCTATGTTTTGTTTGTTTGTATATGTATTTGCTTGACCCACATGGGTGTATTATGCAAATAAAGAATTATTATTATTATTAAAACTCAGCGGCAACGGCGGAAAATTGAGAATTCACAAGTTGCAGCAGAGGTCGGTATCAAATTTATTATGATGTATTAATCGTCGCTCTTAGGGTCGTCGTGATCGTATGGTAGTTGAATATACAATTATCTATATGCAATCAGTGTCTATCACCACCGATGTTGTGAGTTCGAATCTTGATCAAGGCGAGGTGTACAACATTATTTAATAAAGTTTGTCAGCGACTTACGACATGTCGGTCAAAAGTTCACTAGAGCTTGTGTTGTATTGTTATTTTAACATGCCGACTATAAATAAAACTTAACTATCTTATCTTAGGTCGGCGGTTTTCTCCGATTTCTTCCACCAATAAAACTGACCGCCACGATATAACTGGAATATTGTTGAAAGTGACGTTAAGCACCATCACACAAACAAACAAATTTATTGATATATTATGATGTATTAATCGTCGCTCTCTAAGTCTATTTGGGATGCCTCGAATGAAATATCTACGGGTGGATCGACTGTAGAGGGATTGCAGTATCTTACAGTACAACCATGCGATTTTCTGTGGAAGGACTTCGCACACGATCTGTATTTGTTGCCACATGTCCTTGGAGAAGTGAGTATTTCCACATGCAGTTCGACTCGAAATGATTATGCTAAAGGGGTGTCGAAACCCTGGAATTCTGACAATTTGGTGAAAAAGTGTATTTTTAAACATTTTTCATTGTAGATATCAAGTGTCATGGATAGGAAGAATATTGGGCTTATAGGGATCGGTCGTATTGGAGAGGTACATTTACGACACCTTGTTCAGAGCGGACGGGTAAATGTCAAATACTTGGTAGATATTGAACCGGTTCATTCTAGAATTCATGATCTGATGAAACAACATGGGTTGCAAGATGTACAGGTCATCACAACTGAAGAAGTAGAAAAACTCTTCAATGACATTACGTAAGTCCAGGACGATATTTACAATTCTTAGAAATTTCGATAAACACAATGAACACAAAAACGTTATGCACGTACATGTATTTTTTGATTACCAAATAAAAACAAATTACGGGTGATTGTAAAACAAGAAACGAAACGAAACAAGCAGAAAGGAAACAAGATAAAGCAGAAACGAAACGAAACGAAACGACACAACAGAAACGAAACGAAACCAAACTGAAAGTCATGAATAAATAAAAAAACGAAACAAACATTAACGAAGCGATTTTTTTTTTACATGAGACAACAATCCACAAAATGCCAGTGGCGGATTGAAAAAACTTTAAAATTTACGGGAAGATTTGGCTATGGAAGAACAAAATAATCAGGATTTCATATCAAAAAGCTCACCACTTTCCTGCTTCTTGTGTCTTATGTAAATTTCTGAGATTTATAGAAAAGAAGAAATATATTTGATTGATACCAAATCCCCTCTCCAGGAAACGACGGTCAACAAAGTCACCCCATGGTCTTCAATACGGTGGAAATCCACACCATGAATCGATCTCCGAGTGGTCCATGAACAACACAGTCTACACCACTCGATATCTATTTGTGAAGTTAAATTAAAGATTCTAATGGAAACACACGAACTACTGGGCAGATTACCAGTTTGAAGAAATAAACTATGTGGACCTTGTCTTTGTTCTTCGTTGTGTTTCAATTGATAGTTCGATCTTAAAATCAGTAGACTTCTTGTTTCATTATAAAACATCAATGTAAGTTTCATCAAAATGTAAGAAAATAAGATTTCCTAAAGGACTTGTTTAGATTTTTTTCTAAGTTTTTAGGAAATCGAAAAACAACACCCCTTAAAACAACAACAAAAAACCTAACAAAAAAACAAATGCGGAGTCCACAGCATAACTCAGGATTGTGCTGAAATCGACCTTGACCTCAAAATTGTAGACCTAACATTGTGTTGTAAGAAACTTTTTGGTTTGAAAAAATTCGGTTTCGTAAAGGAACTTTTAAATGAGTTATCTTTTGATGTTTTTAAACCATTTTTGACGGCATAAAACAGTAATACGTTTGATTGAAAAGAGCGGGTTTTTTATACTTTGATCTCACAGGATTTATAAAACGTGCGAGAAAATTTTCCCGTCACTTTTGCAGTCAGCTATCAGAAAGGATGGATGGACAGAAAGGATATATGTAATTTATAATTTCATATACCAAACACAATTAATAGGAGTTGTTTATGTCCTAACTCATTTTTGTAACATAAAAATGTAAGCCCCTTCCTCGTCTTCATCCATCTCAACAGTTTGATAAATTTGTGGAATTCAGGATTTAAAAGAAAATCGTATTACAAATCACAGGCGACAAAACCGGATACGGAAATGGAGATATTTTTTTCTTTTCCAGTAGCGGATCCAGACATTCTGAAAATCTGAAAAGAATACTAGGTACATTGGAGAGGAGGTGGCTGCACAAAATGTTCCCAAATCCCGAAAATTTTAAAGGTTTTTCAATCCACCACTGGCATTTCGTGGATTGTTGTCTCATGTAAAAAAATTCGTTTCGTTAATGTTTGTTTCGTTTATTTTAATATTTATTGATGCTTTTTTTTTGTTTCGTTTCGTTTCTGTTGTGTCTCGCTTCATTTCGTTTTGTTTCTACTTTATCTTGTTTCGTTTCTGTTGTGTCTCGTTTCGTTTCGTTTCTGTTTCGTTTCTTGTTTTACAATCACCCACAAATTACAGCTGTGATCTTTTCATTTTTTCCGTCAAGCCCTTTTTCATGATAAAATGAAAAACAAAACATACCACACTGTCGATTTGAGAGTTAGAGTTACATTCACCACGACACATTTCTTCAAAGAAAAGTTTATAAATTTTGGCGATGAACTTAAAATTACAACAAAACCCGTGTCAACGGTTACTCAGAGAAAAGATCAGTTTTATTGATGGAGGAAACCAGAATACCCACAGAAAACCACCGACCTTTCGCAAGTCACTGACAAAATTTATCACATAATATTGTATTGAGTACACCTCGCCAAAGCGGGATTCGGACTCATAACTTTAGTGATGATAGGCAATGATTGCATAGGTAGTTATAAATACAATTACCATACGATCACGACCACGACGGTTCACCAAGAGGAATAAATTGTTTTTGAACATGTACTAATATAAGTTGATATATATATATATATAGATCATAAGGCAATTAGAATTTAGTTAATTGTTTTATTGGATATGTTGAATTCAAATGGATTTTAAATCGATTACTTTTTTTTTATAAATTTGGAATTACATATAAATAACATTATTTTAAAAATATTTGGAAATTCTTTACAATCTGTAGCGAACTCACCGGACATCATACAATTCAAGTGTTTTTTTGTCTTACAGAATAGAAGCTGTTTTTATATGTTCTCCTGTCTTTGGAAAGCCACATAAGAAGAGTGATTTAGTGAAGCTCGCATTGAAAGCAGGTTGTTATTTAAATTATTTTTATTAAATACCTGTGTTTTCTTTATCAAGTAATAATGACAAGTAGATTAAGATGATGTTCTTTTTCAGAAATCGCCCATTTTTATCGTAAAGCTCGATTTCTTTGGAAAACAATTGTTTAACGCCAAACGTGGATTTTGTAAAGTGCTTCATATTTCACAGTCCCAAAGAACAAATTTGAATATCACTGTCTTTCGGACTCAAATGGAATTAACCATTTCTGTTACCATTTTGTTATTCTGTTAATATAGATGTTAGAGACAACCATGTAATTTGTCAGAAATCCATAGACTTTCAATAAGAAACAAAATAGAAAATGTTTTTGAGTACCATTTTGATATTGTTTTAATATTTTCACTGTAACTTAGAAACCAACAGATATAAAATAAGAAAAATGGAAATATTCTTCTTCATATTTTTGGGCACTATTTTGTTATTCTGTTGACATTTTAACGGTCAAATGTGCATTTTGTGAGAAACCATTATACTTTGAATATGGAAATATAGAAATCTTGTTATTCATATTTGTGGGCACTATTTTGTTATTCTGTTAGCGTTTCATAAATTTCACATGATACAAGTCATTTAAAGTTAGAAGATACATGTATGATTAACAGAGACAATCGGAGGTGTCGAGAGCTCAATTTTTTTATCGCGCAGAAAAGACGCTCATGTTGGTCGTTTAAGCGAGAAAAGAAAGTAAGACTCTCGGGTTCAAACATAGACTTCGAACCAACATTGAACTCTGTTTTTAAGTAATATCCTTTACAAAGAAATTCCGTAATGAAAACAAACAAAGGCAACAATATGTCACGTTAGTCGGTGTGTGTAACTTTCTCCCCAATATTGCTTCATTGTGAATTGCTTAGAAATAACACCCCAAAAACAGGCTATGAGCGTTTCACATTCAACAAAAATTATATTTTTATTAGATTGTTTAAAACAGTGACTAAGTAACGAATATTTGTTTCACTAATTTAGTTGTTTGCTTAGTTACAACAGCAAACTTTACATTTCTATATTTTGTCTTACCAAGTCAATACGACTTACCACTAGACTTTAGATAATCCACATTTATCCAGGCTGGCAGTTCTCTTGCTAAAAGCTTAATCATGCGCAGTTTGCCTACATCACCTGACTTGATTTGGTCATACATTTTTCGTACACTTATATCGAATCGCCTAAATGTGAATAAATGAAATAGAATTCGTAAAGAGTACATGAAAAAATAATATGACTGATATTTCCCATTTATATTATTGGGAAGCAAACGTTTGATTTGGGGAAGGCAGAAATCTCGCGAAATGAAACACATGCACAGAAGAAGCTGGACATGTGCAATAGCATAGGAAAGATATAACCAGTACTTGTTATACGCAAAACGAATTCATGCAAAACATTTATGTATACGTTATAACTAAAAATTAAGTCTTGCAGATGATACAAATGCTTCTAAAATACGAGTTTTAAGTTCAGTTGCATTTTCCGCAATAATGAAACATCTCAATAATTTCTGAATTTACAGTATGTCGGTCATTTTGAATAAGCAAGAACATTGATTCAAAGATTACAGAATTGATTGAAGTCCTTTATTATGTTTATATCCTCTATCCTGTGCTGAATTTCACCTTAAAACTTCAATGAGTGGTTCATTCATGCTGGTATCCTCATCAGGCTGTGTTAACTAGGTTTGAATAAGAATTTTCTTTTTCTGATGACTTTAATTGACAATAGGACCATACAAATGTAATTGCAAATAAATTGAAGCAAGTATCATAAGCATGAAACTATTGTCATAGCATGTATCTAAGATCCAAACATCAAACTGGATTGTGCTAACTGCAAAGCAAAACATAAAGCAAAAACAAAATAATTAAAAGCAAGCAAAATAAAAAAGAAATATGCAAATTAAAATAATAGTAGCCCCTCAAAGTATAATGCACTTTCTTTGATCACAAATAAGGCAAGCAGCTCAGCAATTCTGTTATTCAATACCTTTTCATGAACATGTTCATCAATTAAAACTGCTGTCATTAGCCTCATTTTTTGTATTTGATTGCAGTATTAATTCCAATGGTTATGGGTCGTTTTCTCATCGACATTTACCCCATATCTCCTTTTACTTCTATCAGAGAGGAACAAGGCCTAAATATGGAAGCGGTGTACCCTGTCTATCACTCAAGAAAAGCTTGATGTTGAACAAACTCATTTTATAGGACAATGAGTCATGCACCATTCTAAAAAGATGACAGATTTGTGACACCTAGTACCTTGTAACTTTTTTTTACTGTAAAAGATATTTATTTTTGACATTTTCCTTCTTTATATCATACTGCAACCATTCATAGATGTAAAGGATTGCACACATTATTGTGGGGCACATGTACAAGTTAAGACAATGGAGACAAGTTGTGAAGTTGTACTTTCCTAAGTACATTGACAAGGTAGTAATTATTGAGATAAAATAGACGTGTCATACAGTTTGGTTACACTGGGAGGATATTTCAATATGTTTTTATTTGTTTTAAAAACATTTTCGGGTTCAGACATTGTTTAGATTGGAGATGGTGTGTCGTGATAACCACTCCCCCCCCTTTTTTTTTTGTAATGTGACCAAAAGTACATTTCCGCGTGATGTCTTAAACCTCTAAAATAACTAAAAGGGACAAATAAATGTGTCTGATGTGAACTGTGACAATTACCCACTTAAGACACGCCTTCATTCAATGCTGTGCATCATTTCCTTTGCTGAGATGGGAATATCTGTACGCTATGGCGGCCGCCATTAAAAACATGGATTCAGCCGTTACCTGACCCCGATATCAAACAAAAAAATCCGAGGGGTCACGAGTACCAGACCTATGTACGTACTAACTTGAATAATACTGCGCCCTCTATCGGCACTTTCGCTGGACGAGGTTAATGCAGCGACTAGCGGGAGAGTAATATAACGACTGGATTATTCGGGTTATGTACGTACGAGGTTATTTGCAGGGTAGCGAGAATGGCCGAGTAGTTGCGATTGATTCAATCGAGCTGTCCTTACGAAATCTCAAAAGTTATCTTCCGCGTAGAAACAAAAATTCTTGTCAGTATGTCAGAAGAGATTTAATAAATTAAAAAATATCAATATAAGTAAAACAAGCTAACAAAATGACTTATTAAACACGGGATCCGGGTTTCAATGGTAACGGACGTACGAGAGAGGGTACGAGACTTCAGGATCACCTTTGTGCTTTATGTTAAGAAGATCTTCATTAGTTGAGTGTGTTAGTGTGTTACACGGAACGTGTTTACAAAGCGTCGATTTTTTTTTTATTTGTCACTATGTGCAGCCATGTTTTATCAAAACATCCAAAGTACACATTTTATACCTTAAAGAGCTCGCTGACGCTCGCATATTACGAAATCAGTAAATGTCCTGGAAAACTTTCAGATCATTTCTAAGTACCCAACAGCCATACATTTCGGGAACTAAATGAAAAATAGCAGTGACATGAAACAAATGTATTTCAAAATATTTGAATTCTAACTAATTCTGGAAGACTCTCATACCTATTATATTTTGGAAAAATACTTAGCAACCATGAATTTCTGAAGCAAGAAGAACAATAGCTGTGACCTGGAACAATTTGATTTCTAACTTTGGAAGCAACTCATGTCTTTTTTAAAGTACCTGACAACCATACATTTCCGGAACCAGGAGAAGAAAAGCCTTGACATCAACAATTGGATTAAAAAAAAATGAATCTAATATTTTTGGAAATGTACCAAAGCAACAACATTGTGATAGGCCAACCATTTTGTTATTATTTTAATGTATTTACAGATAAACATGTATTTTGTGAGAAACCAATAGATTTAGAACCAGAAGAAGTCATTGCTTGTTATGAACTAGCAAAAGAAAAGAGAAAAACACTTCAATGTGGATTTGATAAGTAAGTTTATATTATTCTTAAACATCGAATATTAGAATATTAAGGTGCAGTCGCGTTGTAGTTCAACATGTTATAGAAAAACACACTGCCTTTTGTTAGGGAGTGTGGGAGGGATGTAGTCGTTTCAGATAATGGATATATTTTTACGAAATCTGCAAGACTTAATTTTTAGTTATAGCGTATACATAAATGTTTTGCATGAATTCGTTTTGCGTATAACAAGTACTGGTTATATCTTTCCTATGCTATTGCACATGTCCAGCTTCTTCTGTGCATGTGTTTCATTTCGCGAGATTTCTGCCTTCCCCGAATCAAACGTTTGCTTCCCAATAATATAAATGGGAAATATCAGTCATATTATTTTTTCATGTACTCTTTACGAATTCTATTTCATTTATTCACATTTAGGCGATTCGATATAAGTGTACGAAAAATGTATGACCAAATCAAGTCAGGTGATGTAGGCAAACTGCGCATGATTAAGCTTTTAGCAAGAGAACTGCCAGCCTGGATAAATGTGGATTATCTAAAGTCTAGTGGTAAGTCGTATTGACTTGGTAAGACAAAATATAGAAATGTAAAGTTTGCTGTTGTAACTAAGCAAACAACTAAATTAGGGAAACAAATATTCGTTACTTAGTCACTGTTTTAAACAATCTAATAAAAATATAATTTTTGTTGAATGTGAAACGCTCATAGCCTGTTTTTGGGGTGTTATTTCTAAGCAATTCACAATGAAGCAATATTGGGGAGAAAGTTGCACACACCGACTAACGTGACATATTGTTGCCTTTGTTTGTTTTCATTACGGAATTTCTTTGTAAAGGATATTACTTAAAAACAGAGTTCAATGTTGGTTCGAAGTCTATGTTTGAACCCGAGAGTCTTACTTTCTTTTCTCGCTTAAACGACCAACATGAGCGTCTTTTCTGCGCGATAAAAAAATTGAGCTCTCGACACCTCCGATTGTCTCTGTTAATCATACATGTATCTTCTAACTTTAAATGACTTGTATCATGTGAAATTTATGAAACGCTAACAAATGCAAAGCACAATGTACCCAATCATGAGATATTTCCTAAACAAAATGATGATATGGATTCAAAAAGAGCTACTGTACAACTTCGAGACAAAGTTGGAAAAAAGAAAAATACAGTTGAGATACCGTAACACAAACAGTGCTACAGACAATGAGCTCCAGACAGATTCCATTGAAATTTACCTCGAATTATAGTCTCGTTCCATCAGCTGACTCTCGATCGCATGTTCTGCAACAGAGTTTGGTTTCTCTACTGTTGGATGGTGATAAATATCAGATGAAGAGAGAGAGAAAGAGAGAGAGAGAGAGAGAGACGGACAGAGAGAGAGAGAGAGAGAGAGAGAGAGAGCAATTACAGTATTGACTGGAGATGTTTCCTTTTTTATTATTTCAATGGAAGCTGCCATCTTGATTGGGATGTTGTCTCTTGGGGGACATTATATATTTTCAAATGGTTTTATTTATCAAATACTGTAAGATGTCTGGTATAAATTATTGTTTAATAAGTATTTGTCATTAAATTAAGTGATAACAAATACCTATATATATAAAGGTGTACTCTATTAATTACTATTGTCTTTTTCCCTCTTGTAACGGACACAGGAGGAATAATAATAGACAGTGCAATCCACGAACTTGACTTGATGTGTTGGTTGTCTGGTGAAAGGCCAGAGAGTGTTGTTAGTTTTGGACATGCAGACAGCCAGCTGTTTAAAGAATGTAATGATTTTGAAACTGTCATGGTGATGCTCAAATTTCCAAGTGGACTCATTGGTTGTATTGAAAATGTTCGAGGAGTTCCTTATGGATATGACCAAAGATTTGAGGTTAGATATTGCACAGTCATTTGAAATTCAAATACACTGGAAATATGTAGTAATTGTATAATATATGAAAAAGGAAGTTATACAATGCGTTCTTTGAAAAATAAAAAAAAAAATGACCGGAGGGCGAAAACAGACACAAAGGAATATGCTTGACCTGCCCCTTTTCCACAACATGGCTTTTTGTTTTTGAAAACTTTCATTCATAGATGAGAAGTTTTCTGGTCTTTTTTTGGCCGACTTTCGTTTTGTTTTTTTTTTTTTTTTTTTTTTTTTTCAGTTTGATGTTACAGATTCGACACAAATGTCAATGAAGAAGAACATACACCAGTAAAAATTATTTAGAGAAAAATAATACATTGCAACAAAATTAAATAAATATCAGTAACTCGCTAATGGAGCAGGAACTACATACCGTTCCGGAACACCCGTTGTTCACTTCCGGTTTTAGTGGGGTTCGTGTTGCTCAATCCTTAGTTTTTATGTCGTGTTTTGTAGATCAATGTTTGTCCTTTTGACTTTTCTATTGGTCATTGTATTCTCTGTTCTTCAATTTACGGCTTCTGATTACCCTTTTGGTATCTTCAAACTTGTCTCACACAATCCGAGAATACGTGATATTAACGGAACACTCACACCACACCGAAAAAACAAAATAAGAAAAACAAATCACACAATCCGAGAATACGTGATATTAACGGAACACTCACACCACACCGAACAAACAAAATAAGAAAAACAAATCACACAATCCGAGAATACGTGATATTAACGGAACACTCACACCACACCGAACAAACAAAATAAGAAAAACAAATCACACAATCCGAGAATACGTGATATTAACGGAACACTCACACCACACCGAAAAAAACAAAATAAGAAAAACAAATCACACAATCCGAGAATACGTGATATTAACGGAACACTCACACCACACCGAACAAACAAAATAAGAAAAACAAATCGCACAATCCGAGAATACGTGATATTAACGGAACACTCACACCACACCGAACAAACAAAATAAGAAAAACAAATCACACAATCCGAGAATACGTGATATTAACGGAACACTCACACCACACCGAACAAACAAAATAAGAAAAACAAATCACACAATCCGAGAATACGTGATATTAACGGAACATTCACACCACACCGAAAAAAACAAAATAAGAAAAACAAATCACACAATCCGAGAATACGTGATATTAACGGAACACTCACACCACACCGAACAAACAAAATAAGAAAAACAAATCACACAATCCGAGAATACGTGATATTAACGGAACACTCACACCACACCGAACAAACAAAATAAGAAAAACAAATCACACAATCCGAGAATACGTGATATTAAAGGAACACTCACACCACACCGAACAAACAAAATAAGAAAAACAAATCACACAATCCGGGAATGCGTGATATTAACGGAACACTCACACCACACCGAACAAACAAAATAAGAAAAACAAATCACACAATCCGAGAATACGTGATATTAACGGAACACTCACACCACACCGAACAAACAAAATAAGAAAACCATTTTGCTAATTAACTCCATTATCACCCACTATAGGTACTTGGTGAAAAGGGTATGCTTTGTGTAGATAACCCGTCTACATCACAACTACAGGTCTGGAACAAGGACGGACGTTTGTTAGACACAATTGCACGACATGGACTACCTCGGTTTTACGATGCATACAGAGCTGAATTACATCATTTTCTGGATGTTTTAGAAGGTTAATATTATTATTTTTAATTACTAGAGAGAGATCTCGTTAAAATAACAGAATGACGAATTACTAGAATAGAATTGTAGAATATATTTTACTAGAATAGATTGATTGATTCATTGATTAATTGATTGGTGTTTAACGCTAACTTTAGCAATATTTCAGCTATATCGTGGCGTTACTAGAATAGAATTGAAGAATGTCTTTTACTAGAATAGAATTGACGAATGCCACATTCCAGAAAAGAATTGACAAATTGCCTTTTACTAGAATAGAATTGACGAATAACACTCACTAGAATATAATTCATGAATTCCACTTGCTAGAATAAAATGCAAATGTCAATTATTAAAATAAAATATGAATGCCACTTACTCAAATAACAAATCAAATACCGCTTGCTAACAGTTTAGTAACATAAATGATAAATGTGCTTCCTGGAAAGTCATTACAAATGTGCTTCCTGGAAAGTCATTACAAATGGGGCTTACTATAGCCATTTTATAAATGTCATTTACAAAGACAGAATAACAATTTAAAGTAGCTTACTTAAACTTTTTGGCAAATGCTGCTTTATATAATCAGTGGCATGGCAAATGCTGCTTTATATAATCAGTGGCATGACAAATGCTGCTTTATATAATCAGTGGCATGGCAAATGTTGCTTTATATAATCAATGGCATGGCAAATACTTCGGCTTACTAAGTGAAGTTTGCCCATACTTTCTTTGTCTTGTGTTATTGAATATTTTTCATATACCACATATGTTGTAATTGAAGGAAATGCTTTTGAGCTGATACTCATTCAATCTAATCTGGCTTAGTCTGCCTAAATTAGTAATAATTGGTAATCATGACACTCGACAAAGAAAGTATGGGCTAAATTGATTATACAATACCTGGTCATTAGTATATGAAAAAGACTGCATCTCGGCTTCGCCTCAAGGCATTCTTTTTCATATACTATGACCAGGTATTGAATAACCTATACGTAAACCGAAGGAAAGACAATGCAATGGCCACAAGAAAAAGGACAAACAACGACCTACATGATTGATGCCGTGTAATTAGATAGCTTGTCAATTATAATTTCAAGGTGTGTTAAATCTTGATTAATTAATCAAGCATCTTAATTTTATACACAGCACAAAGGCCAATTTTATACTTCAGTAAGTCGGTGATTGTTGTTTAACATCGAATCAACAATTTTGCAACTATATTATGGCGATAATAAGCAATTGAATGATCAAATGTAGATAGGGTCTGTTTTGTACTCAGACCAATATTCCGAGTTTGATTTTTATATTGCTAGTTCACTGGAATAACAGTCAGCATCTCCCTTTCCCCATTATGTTACATGTAAATTAACACAGCCCCAATTGCCCATCTTATCATTAAATTAAATGATGACCTTGAATGAAATAATAGCTTCATTGTATATCACGCAACAAAGTTATTGCTAGCCAAAACCCAACTCCATAAGCACTCGTCATAACTCTGTATTACGATGCATACAGAGCTGAATTATTCGGTCGATCCCGTTCATCAATAGAAGGAGAGCATCGGATTCAACCGAGATTTGCCGATTCATTCCATTGGCAGAAATTGAAAAAAATATATAACAAAACACTCTTTCGGCAAACCCCAAAATTCCGAACAGAAATACCAACATAAGACGATGGAAATCCATAACTTGCTCCTTTCTTGTAAATTTTCAGTCTTTTCACTATACAGTGGAACCTGTCTAATCCGACACACCAAGGAACCAGGGAAATGTGTCGGATTGTACAGGATGTCGGAATACTCAGGTTTTATTTCAGTTTACAGAAATACTTTGGGACCATCAATTTTTGTCGGATGTCACATGATGTCGGAAAATTTAGGTGTCGGATTGCACAAGTTCTACTGTATTCAATAGTTTTATTGCCTTTGACATGTTAACATTTTTCAGAAAAAGCCTCATGTGAAATTCTACCAGAGGAAGTTATTTTTAATTCCAAGCTGACACAATACTGTACTAAAGCCCTAAGGACAGGAACAATTGTAACAATTCCTTTGGCCTAAACACTACTCTTACCATGTATTTTTTTTATTGTATATTGTATGAGGGATATAAGTACATGTACAATGTATTTACATAATGTAACAAACACTTCGATGTGGTACTACTGCGATTGAACTTTGAATTAAGCATTATATATACCATGGATCTTACGAATTAACTTATTTAAACATACGAATCCGAAGGATGAGTTGGTTTAAATAAGTTCATGAGTAAGATCCATAGTATATATGGTTTGTAACAGAAATTACATGATTGACAGATCTATGACGTCAAAATCATGGAATAACAGATCTATGACGTGAAAATTATGGAATAACATCAAGATCTTCATGTTAGACCATGGTTTGTAAAAGTTCACTATTTTTAAGTTGATTATTGCATATAAAGATCAAAGGAAAAATGCGTATTTATGTTACAATAAATATTAAAAATGTCGTTTGAATCTACTATCATATGCCTCCTCTATTATAATAAAAGATTGAAGATTCCAAAAGGGATAACAAGAAGTCGTAAATTGAACGACAGACAATACAATGGCACACACAAAAAAAAGAAAGAAGAAATACGACAATGATTCGTTAAACACTACACAGTATAATGTGTTATATTATTCAGGGTTCAACATATATGGGTGCAATTACAGCAATACGACTTTCGCTTTTTCATTCAGTTGAATATATGAAACAATATGTAGTTGATGAAACTGTCACAAGAAGAGCTTGAATATACCAAAGGAGTAATCAGAATCCGTATATCGAAGAACAGACAACACAATGGCCAAAAAGAAAAAGAACAAAAGGACAAACAACGATCTACAAAACATATACATAAAACTAAAGATCGAGTAACACGAACCCCTCTAAAAATCGGGGGTGAACTCCGGAGCTCCGAGAGGGTAGGCAGTTCCTGCTCCACTAATGACACCCGTCATATCTAGCTACAAACCCGGTGATAAGTCATGAACGAGGAAAGGACCGGGAAGTGTTTACGATAAGTGAAACATATCCGTGGTCATCTATGACACAGATATTCTATAACGGTCAACCAAGTTATGGTGGCGACAGTAAAACTTTCGAAGTGATGACTTCAACTTAACCCAGAGGAACCCTTGGTTCAGTAGTTTCCTTGTTAGCAGCAAACCTCTATCAAGGAAATCCTGATAGGAACCACAAGCTCTGGAATATCGTATCAACTGAGAGATATATACTCCATATGCAGGTGCTGCTGGAATGTTGCTAAATATAAATGGAAAGTTCACAATGGGAAAATTGATGAAACCATCTCTTTTGTCGTAAAGTATTCGTTCTTAATCGCCCCTCACTGTCAATGTAGAGGTGTAGATCAAGGTATGAAGCAGACCTATCTGTATCTGTGGTATCCTTTATTTCAAGACCAATGAGATAGATGCGATCAACGAAATCACCAAACCTAGAATTATTTATTGAAAGGACATCATCTATATAGTGGAACGTGAAATTAAAGGATTTGGCTAGCTTTTTTTCGTTTTTCTTGAGAAGCCCCTGTATGAAGTCTGACTCATATGAATAAAGGAACAAGTCAGCGAGAAGAGGAGCATAGTTTGTACCCATAGGTATGCAAACTGTTGAAAAACATGTCCACCAAACAAAGCAAATATGTTGTCAATCAAAATCCCGAGCATGTTGATGATGTCAGTTTCAGAGAACGTTTTGGTAGAATCAGAGAGGTACTTTACAAAATAAGATATATCTCTTCCTAGCAGAAGGTATTTACATCTACGTTGGCCGTTCTTTTATATTAAATACAGTTGGACCAACTCCCTTAATCCGTCCTTCAGCTTAGAGTGAGGAGTAGTTGTGTTGAGGGTAGAGAAGTCAACTGTTTTAATGCTATTGCAAGAGGAGAGGGACCTAGATTGTATGTACTCTAACAGATCTGTAGAGTTCTTCAGAATCCACAACCAAGCTGAAATACTGAGAATTTGTAACATGGCAAAACCTACAGTAGCTTTTCAGAGTGTTTCATTTTTATGATGATTATGATGTCTGGTTAGTACTAGACCAACAAGCTTAGTTGGAATTTCATAGTGCTAGCTCACTGAAACAATCAGCGGACACATTATACGGATTCCAAGCCAGCTAATCTTTTCTCTTACTCATTAATGAATTGAAGTTTTACATGAAATGAAAATGTTTGTTCATTGTCAATAGTTCAACTGAGCAGCCTGGTTAATAAACTTTAGAGAAAATCAAGAATGGCCAATCCTGAGGCACTGGCAACATTGGGCATACAAGATACAGGATGAAGACAAAAAAAAAAAAAACCCAACACAACACAACACAACACAGGAAATTAAAAAGATGAGGAATAAAGACCTCACACAATATTGAGGGTGAACCCAGGTACTCATAAAGGATAAACAGTTCTAATCTGTAGGTTGACTGATTGATTTTTTTTGTGCTTAATGCCACTTTCAGCAATATTTCAGCTATATCATGGCGACCAGTTTTAGTGGTGGAAGAAGCCGGAGTACCCGGAGAGAACCAGCGACCATGGGCAAGCGACTGGCATAGTTGCCAACTCACACGCTTTTCGCGTGTAATACACGCTTTTTTGCCTGTCTACACGCGCTGTTTTCTTCACACGCCGGGTACACGCTTTCCAAGACTTTACACGCGATTACACGCATTTTCGTAAAAATAAATTTCCTGTTTTTAGCTGTACCTTACCTCACCTCTGTATCTTCAACCCTCTTTCAAGGAGAACCATACTGTGTATGTAGAACAGTGACACTATTTACAGTGCTGTGCACTCCCTCCACCATTATCCATTACCACGAATTATAAAAATCCTTTGTACACTAATCTTATCAACACTGGATTTATGTACATAGCCAAAGTCTAAAATGTCAATTGATTTTCATGTTTGACGGATAAAATATAAAAGTTATTTAAAATGTCATAGTCCCTTCACTTAGGGACCGACCATTTAACTTGCAAGGGGAGGAGGGGGGGGGGGGGGGGGGGGGGAGGGGGTGTTAGGGTTATATGTTTCGTTCAGAAATATTTTTTCGGACAACACGAGAGTTAGAATTCTATTTTCCAGAATTTAACATTGGGTTATATGACAAAAACTCTGAATCAGATTATTTTTTTTTTCCTCCACCAAAATCAGAATATTTTTTTCAGCAACATTGGGAATCAGAATATTTTTTTAGAAAAAAAACATAACCCCCCCCCCCCCCCCCCTTCAAGTTAAATAGTCGTTCCCTTATGAATCTTCTTGGATGGTATTGTTGAGTCGTTCTAGTAGGTTTTTGTAAATATGGTGGTAATGGTATGGCTACCTTCTGGTGGATTATTTTGTGGAAGACTAGTAGGCGTGATGTTTTGCCTCTTTCTTGGGAGTGCTTGAAATTCCAGGTCTTGCATGATTGGTGTTACTATCCCAGGATCTCTTGAATATTCGTGCTTGATAAACCGCGCTGCCCTTCTTTGTACCATTTCTATTTGGTATATGTGTTTTTGTAGGTGCAGATCCCATACACTACTGGTGTACTCAAAGTGCGGTCTTACAAGGCTGAGGTAGACTTGGGACATCTGCCTAAATTTCGCCGTATAAATCCCAGATGTGTTGGCCTTTGTGAGTATCCCATAATAGAGTGCTGGACAGTTCAACACCAAGATAAGGGTTGTTGTTTACTGATTCAAGCACTTGTCCTTCCATGTGGTACGGGTATATGACTGGTTGCTTCCCTTTAGTGTAACATTTAGATGGATTGAAGATCGCCTGCCATTTCTTACTTGTTGACCATGGTGGTGAGATCGTCTTGGAGTCGTTGACAATCGTTCCTAGATGATACTGCCATGTAAATGAGGCTGTGATCAGCGAATAGTCTTGCTGATGATCCTATGTTTTCTCCGATGTCGTTAATATATAGTAAGAACATTAATGGTCACAATACCGTCCCCTGTGGTACTACAGATTTAACTTTGACTGATCTTGACTCCTCTCCATCCACCAAGACTTTTTGTTCTCTTGTTGTTAACCAAGATTCCAGCAACCCATGTATATTACCTCTCACTCCGCAGTGGTCTAATTTCCGGAGGAGTCTGGTGTGAGGCACGGTGTCAAAAGCCTTGCTGAAATCAAGGATGAGCATATCCACCTGTTGCTTGTTATCCAAGTATCTGCTGAATTCTTCGACTGTGATTATTAATTGTGTTTCGCAAGATCTTTTTTCACGAAAGCCATGTTGGAAATCGGCTAATATATTGTGAGTTTCCAGATGTTGCATGATATGTTTAAATATAATATGCTCCATTATCTTGCATGGCACCTTTTTTGAATAGAGCAGTGATGTTGGCTGTTCTCCAGTCATATGGTACATTTTTCAATTCCAATGATTTTTCAAAAATAAATTATAGGTATGGTGCAATTTCATCTGCGGCTTCCTGGAGTATTCTACACGAGATTGTATCTGGACCACTAGCTTTGTTGATATTTAGCTTGTATTATAATTTAGCTATTCCCTTTTCCTGTAACTGGATACTTGAGATGTCCAGGATTTCTGTACCTATCAAAAAGATTGTGAATCAGAGTTTAAGTGGATAAAAGGAAGCGATCGAGGGCTGAGTAATGCATTTTGCACCCTTTGTAACACACATACTTACATTGGATCTTCTGCCAAAAGTGATGTAATCAGACATGCTAAAACTCAGAATCACTTGAAACTTGTTTCTTTCCAAAACCAGTTAAAGCCTATTTCATCATTCCTGCCAGGTGCAAACAGTACCCTCAATGATAAGATTATTAAAGCTGAGACATTGTTTTTTAACTTTGTTGCAGAACATAACCTTCCGTTTGCAATTTCTGATCATTTCACAAAACTTTGTAAGAAAATGTTCACCGATGTATATGTTACAAATAACAATAAAATCTATTTTTAGAAATATAACATTTATTCAAATAACAATATAATTTCAACATCAATATAAATAAAAAAAGGTTTCATTCATAAATTATGACTAAAAGTATATTACATCACATGACTAGAAATGAACAGTCATGTGATTAAAAGTATATTACATTACATGACTAGAATTTAACACATGTCATATTTTCAGGATAACAAGTAATTAATGAAGGCTTACAGTGAATTAAATAATTTGCTGCTAATTTGTTTATTTTTATTTTTAAAGGTTCCTACTGTGATAATTTCAGCTTACGGTGCATATTTCTTTCTCAAAAGTATTTTTAATGTTGTGTGTCTAGTATTGTTTTGGCAAAGATAAAATTGGATGATTACTTTATATATTACTGCAATTACTTGTTAATACAGTTTGTTTGGGACAAAGAAAAAGTGGCCTTACAAGACAGGTGACCCCTTCAAAGAGGTCCAATTCATATGAAATTTTATATGACAGGACACGAAATGGTGACCTTATAATATAGGTAGGAAAAGTGGCCTTATAAGACAAGGGGACCCCTTCAAAGAGGTCCAATTCATATGAAAATTTATGACAGGACACGAAATGGTGACCTTATAATATAGGTAGGAAAAGTGGCTTTATAAGACAAGGGGACCCCTTCAAAGAGGTTCAATTCATATGGAATTTTATATGACAGGACACGAAATGGTGACCTTATAATATAGGTAGGAAAAGTGGCCTTATAAGACAGTTGACCCCTTCAAAGAAGTCCAATTCATGTAACATTTTATGACAGGACAAGAAAAGGTGACCTTATAATACAGGTGACAGCTTAATAGAGGTGACCGCATAGACAGGTTTGACTGTACACAATCACAAATTATACTGGTAAACCATGATCTGTCTAAATGCTTTAGCGGTGAAGATAATGGACTTCTGACTACAAGACTAACACTACAGAGGTGGATTCATGCCCTGATAACCACTTCAAGTGTTGAGGTATCAAGATAACTAGCCATGGCAGGGGGTTTTACTGGTCAGTTAATTACATCTGCCTGGGCTTTCCTCCACCATGAAGCCTGGTACTCACGATATAGCTGAAATAAAAAGCTACACTGGGAACAGGGGCTAGGGTGTTTAATGTCACTTTCAACAATATTTCAGTTATATCGTGGCGGTCAGTTTCATTGGGTGAGGAAACCGGAGTACCCAGATAAAACCACCGACCTGCTGCAAGTCACTGACAAACTTTATCACATAATGTTGTATCGAGTACACCTCGCCTGAGCGGGATTCAAACTCGCAATGTTAGTGGTGATAGGCACTGATTGAATAGGTAGTTATAAATCCAACTACCATACGATCACTACCACGACAGCCACTCACTAGCATGCTATGACTGCAGCAATACCCTACATTCAAATACCAACTGTGTAAAATAAAACATATTGAACCTCTTGTGTCGGAGTCGTAAAGACTTTCTATTTCAGTTTGATTTACATGTAGCAGAGTATTTGAGTTATCAGGGCAATTTTAGCAAACAATTACTATGAACGAACTTTGAGTTATCCCAGAAAACAAATCTATCTGATTTGGGATAACCAGATTCGACAATATATATATATTGGCAACGGGAAAAACTGTCTTTGGGACTCAATAACCAAGATTACGTTTGATTGCACTAAAAATCATGATTGAATTATATAAATACATGCACACAAAGAATAATAAGTAATAAATAAGGAATGTTTATAAATAGTACCGGTACATATGAACATGCCGTTAATTCAAATGTCTCACTAACGTGGCATAGCTAGGTGGACATTGGTAGCTATATTATTCAAGGTAAAAATTAAGTAGTTATTATTACTTTGCCATGTGGCTACATATTGTGCAACAAAATACCATGTTTTCTGTCTGTTCCATAAGATAAAATAATCTCTAACATGTACATGTTGGAATTTTTTTTTAATTTCTAAGCTGTCCCACAAGCCATTTTGACCTGTCTTATGTCACTTTTCTAACTTCTGTTAAAAGAAATAAGTGTTTTTTAAGTGTTGTTCCCTGTGAATAAGAACCAAAGAGCTAGCAGTCACAGAAGTTTTGATGTGGTTTTGAAGATACTGACTAAACAGATTCCCATTGTAACCCCTATAACCAAAGCCTTGATTTAATTGTTCTGAAAAAACCCATGTGACAAAGTATAAATATTCAACATTTACCTTTGAAAAAAATTAATATTCAGTTGATTCAGCATCCAATATGAAAACCATTATCTCAAGCAACAATGCTCAAGTGTAAATACAATCCATTCTAGTAATCTACATCATTAATAATCACAGAAATATCAAATATTTGACAAAAAAATACATGTATCATTATATAAAAAGATATGCCATTAAATAATGAAAACTGATCATGAATGATGCTACATAATTTCTACGTTTACAAATGTACTCAGCAATTATACAATAATACAGTAATTTTAAAGTTTATTTAATACTATCGTGTACTGAGAACACTTCGAAAAATAATTATAGATGAATTTCCAGAGTCTAGAATGAAAACTGCCTAGTAAATACATGATTGATTGATTGATTTTTGGTGTTTTAATGCCACTTTCAGCAATATTTCAGTTATATCATGGGGACCAGTTTTAGTGGTGGAAGAAGCCGGAGTACCTGGAGAGAACCACCGACCATGGGCAAGCAACTGGTAAACTTTATCACTTGAGGCTGCAAATCGAGTGCACCCTTTTTTGTAATTTACAAAGTCGGGCACGAACCCACGCTGTATCGGTGATAGGCTTGTACGAGTTGTTAGGTAATCCAACTACCCAACTCATTGAGCCACCCGGGCCCTCCTAGTAAATACAGGTAAACTGATATGGTGGGATAAACTTTGAGTAACCGCTGATCGCGTTAGTGAGGTGACCATTTATTTGAGTTAAAATAACACAATATATCAAAGTCGAGATGGTTTTAAACTGGCTGCTTACAGCAGGTGTTCGGTAATTCAAGGTGACTGCTATGGAAAGTTTGACTGTAATCTTACAGCAGGTGACCGGTAATTCAAGGTGACTGCTACGGAAAGTTTGACTGTAATCTTACAGCAGGTGACCGGTAATTCAAGGTGACTGCTACGGAAAGTTTGACTAATCTTACAGCAGGTGACCGGTAATTCAAGGTGACTGCTACGGAAAGTTTGACTGTAATCTTACAGCAGGTGACCGGTAATTCAAGGTGACTGCTACGGAAAGTTTGACTAATCTTACAGCAGGTGACCGGTAATTCAAGGTGACTGCTACGGAAAGTTTGACTGTAATTTTACAGCAGGTGACCAGTAATTCAAGGTGACTGCTACGGAAAGTTTTACTGTAATCACAATATAATCATGGTTAAAATCAATAATAAATAAAGTAATTAATGCTTCATCAATGATTAAGTATTTAAAAATCATGTTTTTTTCCTTACAAAATGTACATTACAAATATAACTACAACATACTGCATGAAATGGATTACAATAATCTGCATCAAAATGTGATTTGTTTAAGCACTGATTATATTTCAATCAGACACAAATCTGATAAAATTTGTACATTAAATAAACTACACATTAACATCTGACAAAAAATGGATTTAATCTTATGTATTGGTGAACTGAATATTAACCAATGAAAATGCCACCGGCAGTAGGTTGTGTACAGGTGAACTAAAGATTAACCAATGAAAACGCCCCTGGCAATAGGTCCAGGTGAACTTAAGGTTAGCCAAAAACGTCACTTGTAATAAGTTGTGTCCAGGTGAACTTAAGGTTAACCAATGAAAACATCACATGCAATAGGTTGTGTCCAGGTGAACTTATGGTTAACCAATGAAAACACCACATGCAATAAGTTGTGTCCAGGTGAACTCAAGATTAACCAATGAAAATGCCACTGTAGGTTGTGTCCATGTGAACTTTTGGATCACCAATGAAAATGCCACTGGCAGTAGGCTGTGTCCAGGTGAACATAAGGTTAACCAATGTAAACACAATTTGCAATTGGTTGTGACCAAGTGAACTCAAGGTTAACCAATGAAAACACCACTGGCAATTTGTTGTGTCCAGGTGAACTTGAGGTTAGTCAATGAAAAAGCTACTGGCAATAGGTTGCAAGCTGGTTCTCTTTAAGACAATAAGCAAAAGCAAGCTTTGATCAATTTTGAAAACTGGTCCCAAAAAATACACTGTGCAAAAATAAACCTCCTTTGAAAAAAAAAATCTTTTAATTGCAATTAGTAGAAGTGGTTGCATTTAATTAGAAAGAACATTTGTTTGTTACATGTAGGCACAAATAACAAGTTGTAATTACAAATTTACCCATAATGCAATTATATGATCACATGTTTTGGGGTAGGAATAAAGTTTAAACACAGTCACTTTTGTTCATTGATTGCCCAACAATAGGAACTTGATTTCTCAACAATAGGAACTTTAAACTTTTTCTGTGGTAGCCATGTTTGTTAACCAATGTGACTTCTAGGAGTTTAAATACCAGTTGGTCAATATTCATTGAGCAATTGGTAAATACATTCGTTAAATGGTACAGGAAATGCACCACAAAACTTTTGAGCAAATAAAATAACTGACTGATTATTCAATTTTATATATTTGACAGTAAAATTGTAAATAAATTAGAGGCTCAGTGGGCTGAGCCTGTGTCGCTCACCTTTCACTCTACTTTGAGGAAACTTAATACAGAACCTTCCATACATGTAGATGCTTCCTACCAAGTTTCGGTTCATATGGCTAAGCAGTTTCAAAAGAGAAGATTTTGTAGAAATCGACCAATCAGAAACAAGAATTGCATGTGGTGGCCATGATTGCTAACCGATCGGGACGAAAGGAGAAACCTTCATAGAGGACATTCCATAGATGCTTCATACCAAGTTTCGGTTCATTTGGCCAGGCGGTTTCAGAGGAGAAAACTTTTAAAAATAGGTCAATCAGAAACAAGAATTGCCTGTGGCGGCCATGTTTGTTAATGGATCGGGACAAAATGTGCAATCTTTAGAGAAGACCTTCTATAGATGCTTCATACTAAGTTTCAGTTCATTTGGCTGAGGAGTTTCAGAGGGGAAGATTAAAATGTGAAAAGTTAATGGACGACAGACGCCGGATGCCAAGTGATGGCAAAAGCTCACATTGCTAGAATTTGTATAAAACAAAAACAAATTCTTTGCATGACAAAAAAAATTATAATTGGGAATAAATGTCAAATTACCAAAGTAATAACACTGGCATCTGGCATTACTATACATTTTGTCATACAAAACAAATAAATAAACAAATAAGAAAAAAAATCATGTTTTTTGTCAAAAAAATATAAATATTAAAAGTGTGTCAAATATAATTTAAAAACCAATATCACCTTGCATTCAAAATAAATGCTTTCTTTGACTAGATAATTAATAAACATGCATCTAAAATGGTAAACTCATAATAAACATTCATCCTGTGACTAATAAATAGACATTTACCCTGGTAAATTCATAATAAACATTCCTCCTGTGACTAGTTAATTAATAAATAACATTTACCCAGGTAAATTCAAAATAAACATCCTTGTTATGACTAGTTTTTAATAAACAAGCATTTTATACAGTAAATTCAAAATAAACATTCTTCTTGTGACTAGTTAATAAATAAATAGGCAGTTACCCAGGTGAATTAAAAAAAAAAAATCCTCTTGTGACTAGTTAATTAATAAATAACATTTACCCAGGTAAATTCACAATAAACATTCCTCCTGTGACTAATAAATAAATAACATTTACCCAGGTAAATTCAAAATTAACATCCTTGTTATGACTAGTTTTTAATAAACAAGCATTTTATACAGTAAATTCTATATAAACATTCCTCTTGTAACTAGTTAATAAATAAAAAGCCATTTATTAAGGTAAATTCCAAATAAACATTCTAGTTATGACTAGCTTTTAATATACATTAATTTACAAAGGTAAATTGACAAATAAATATTAAATGCCTTACTAAATATAGCAAGAAATTAAAAAAAATTGTTTGAAATCTTGATATAACAATAAATTAAGTATATATTGCACAAAGACATTAAATAGTCATTTCAAAGGTAAGATACGAGAGGTTATTTCAATAGTTCCTGAATTCACAGTTACCATATTTGTAGTGTATAATACGGTATCATTAGTTACCGTAATTGTAAGTGTATAATATACGATCATTAGTTACCGTAATTGTAAGTGTATAATATACGATCATTAGTTACCGTAATTGTAAGTGTATAATATACGATCATTAGTTACCGTAATTATAAGTGTATAATCCACTATTATTAGTTACCATAATTGTAAGTGTATAATTCACTATCATTAGTTACCGTAATTGTGAGTGTATAATTTGCCATCATTAGTTACCATAATAGTGAATGTATAATCTGCTATCATTAGTTACCGTAATTGTGAGTGTATAATCTGCTATCATTAGTTACTGTAATTGTGAGTGTATAATCCACTACCGTAAATTGGGAAATTTTGGTCATGGTTTTATTTTGGCCCCTAAATACGAAGTGCCAAAATTAAACACACCAAAATATGTCAAACTCCAAAAATTAACCGCCAAAATTGAACACTGCCTTAATATCTTTTTACCTTTATATTCCCGTCTGTACCTTTTTGTCTGACTTCTTTCCTAAGTAAAACTTTGTCAATTACCGTTATACATATATATACACACACAAGTCAAACTGAAAAGTGTTCACGATGTGAAATCGTTGGCTTGGATGACAAGAGAGAAATTACAGGTAAATAAAGTACATTGATAACTAGTATTACTGTGAGCACAGCTCACTAAGATATACCCCCCGCTCCCCACATCTGTCCAACCTATTTCAATAACCAAAACATTACTGATTGTTCCGACCAAAAATGAAAGGGGCCCTCCTCTCTTCACCGGTAAGCTGCTGATAAAATTTCAAAACATTCTGAGAAACACTACTCAAGTTATCATACGACATAAGGTAAAAATCCTATTTTCCAATAACTCTGGAAACACAAAAATGAAAATCGTCAAAAATGAAAGGGATCCTCCTCTCTTCACCGGTAAGCTGCTGATAAAATTTCAAAACATTCTGAGAAACATTACTCAAGTTATCATACGACATAGGGTAAAAATCCTATTTTCCGTCATATCAAGTCCAATAACTCTGGAACGACAAAAGTGAAAATCGTCAAAAATGAAAGGGATCCTCCTCTCTTCACCAGTAAACAGCTGATAAAATTTTAAAAGATTCTAAGAAACACAACTCAAGTTATCGTACGACATAGGATTTGTCTACAGATGGACGGACATGGTGAAACCAGTATACCCCCCTACAACTTCGTTGCAGGGGGGTATAAAAACCATGCAATACCAATAAAATTTATTCAATCAACAAAATGTCAAATATCATTAAAATGACAATTACAAGTAATTAGTGTCTTATCGGTTTTATTTATAATAACATAAAATTCAGTCAATAATCAAATAGATTTACAGGTACAAAATCCAATTATAAAGGTGTGATCTGTCATATACATTTTTTTGTAACCTTTGATCTGTTTATTATGTATAATTGTTGTGTAAACAAATACATGTACTGACCTTTATAATAAGACTGTTTACCTGTAAAAGCGATGATTAATACCAGTGCAAAATTATTATTTGTTGTTTTTATATTAAATGCATTTTACTTTATGCTGTTTAAATATTTAAATTCTTAGTTTTAATAAATATCACAATTTATCCATAATCGATTTGGTTTTTAGTACATCAAAATATCCAGTAAGTAACAGTAAAAGTGTAGTATCGCTGGTTGAAATGAAAATGCTTCCATTTACGTTCTGAATTAACTGACAAAAAAATTACACATGGGAACCAAAAGTGACCAAAATTAAACACACTAGAAACGAAAATGGCAAAAATTTCACACACCAAAATAAAACAACCCTCTTTTGGAGAAAAAAGGTCAAAATTAACCTACACCAAAATTTCACGATTTTATGGTATCATTAATTACCGTAATTGTGAGTGTATAATCTGCTATCATTAGTTACCGTAATTGTGAATGTATAATCTGCTATCATTAGTTACCATAATTGTGAGTGTATAATTTACTATCATTAATTACCGTAATTGTGAGTGTATAATTTGCTATCATTAGTAACCGTAATTGTGAGTGTATAATCTGCTATCATTAGTTACCGTAATCGTTAGTGTATAAGTTGACAGTGACTAAAATCTTTTTTTGTGTGTGTTTAATTATCTAAAATTATTCTACGAAAAAAGGTTTCACTAATGTGCATTAAGCATATGCATTGTTGTGAAGTTCTTCATATTTGGGAAATTTTTTAAATAAATTTTTATAAAGAAATTATGAAATCCCTGTTTGTAATTTAACTAGTTACTCTACAAAACCCACAAATAAATTTCTGATATGCTTCAGACAATGATTTATGAAATTTTCCAACATTTTTTTGCATTGTTACACATTAAGTAAAACTCTTAGCATTTCTATTTGAACCTCTTGCACTGGTGATTTTTGGTTCAATAACTTTGTAAGAAAATAATTTTATTTAAATGCTAACTTCATTATACAATTATGACTTTAAAGGAATATTAGGTTCAACTAAAAATGCAAATATCAATTAATAAAGAATACAGAATACTGTGTGAAAAACTCATAAATGGACATTTTTTAATTTTTACTTTGTGGAAAATACAAAAAAAAAATTAAGACTTTTGTAAAAATTAATTTGCCAAGCAAATTTAAAAAGACATAGCATACAGCAGTGTGGACAATAGAAGACTGATTACAGTAATGACATATTTTGTACATGTGACTGCAGAAAATTCTGGTCAGCTAACAGTCAAGAATTTCCTATTTAAAAAAATACAGAGCTCATCAGAACACCCCAAAAATTCCCTTAGTAACAATAATCAACCAGTGGTAAATATTCAAAGTAGACCTGCACTTTACACTCGCTTGCATTTCAAAATTGCACAGTTTCAGTAATCTACAATGCACCAAGACTTGTCCTTCAGGCTTTACTGTCAGTACCCGGTCCTGGTCGTTCTAATAGATAATATGTTGTCATATCGCCTTTACCTTTGACCTTGACCAGACCACGACATTGAAGAACATATCCTTTCTTGTGAAGAATATTGTAGATTTCCTGCGTAACCTTCAAAACAAATTGACTTATTTTATTTTTTATTCTTTTAGCTAAAAAGTTTTTCAGAATTGTCAATTTTTCTTAAATAAATTCTGTGGACATCTGAATTTTCCCCCAGAATTAAATAATATTCATAAAAAAAACCATTTACTTTGCATGGATTTAAGTTATGTATATCTTGCACATGAGATGATACAAAGACGCGAGTACAAGATATATAGAATAATGGCAAAAGGTCGAGACAGACATTATCGCTAACATCTCAGACAGTTTGATAGGCCGAGCTGGGATTTTTGTGATAATGTCTGTCGAGGCCTTCAGAACTGATGTTATTGTGTTTATTGGTGATGTCATAATGTGTTTTACGTCAGACCGACCGATACACTTGAGCATGCAAGTTACGAACTTACATTATATTTTTGTGGATCAAGGTCAGTTCATTGATCCAGACTTTATCAGCCACACACATTAAAGGGAAAATGTTCAATTTTCCAATAATTGCTTATAATGTGATGAGTAAACATTTGTGTAAGTAGACCTCATACCACTCATGTAAGTAGACCTCATACCACTCATATTTATAGTCTGAGTAAACATTTGTGTAAGTAGACCTCATACCACTCATGTAAGTAGACCTCATACCACTCATGTAAGTAGACCTCATACCACTCATGTAAGTAGACCTCATACCACTCATGTAAGTAGACCTCATACCACTCATGTAAGTAGACCTCATACCACTCATATTTATAGTCTGAGTAAACATTTGTGTAAGTAGACCTCATACCACTCATGTAAGTAGACCTCTTACCACTCATGTAAGTAGACCTCATACCACTCATGTAAGTAGACCTCATACCACTCATGTAAGTAGACCTCATACCACTCATGTAAGTAGACCTCATACCACTCATGTAAGTAGACCTCATACCACTCATGTAAGTAGACCTCATACCACTCATGTAAGTAGACCTCATACCACTCATGTAAGTAGACCTCATACCACTCATGTAAGTAGACCTCATACCACTCATGTAAGTAGACCTCATACCACTCATGTAAGTAGACCTCATACCACTCATGTAAGTAGACCTCATACCACTCATGTAAGTAGACCTCATACCACTCATGTAAGTAGACCTCATACCACTCATGTAAGTAGACCTCATACCACTCATGTAAGTAGACCTCATACCACTCATGTAAGTAGACCTCATACCACTCATGTAAGTAGACCTCATACCACTCATGTAAGTAGACCTCATACCACTCATGTAAGTAGACCTCATACCACTCATGTAAGTAGACCTCATACCACTCATGTAAGTAGACCTCATACCACTCATGTAAGTAGACCTCATACCACTCATGTAAGTAGACCTCATACCACTCATGTAAGTAGACCTCATACCACTCATGTAAGTAGACCTCATACCACTCATGTAAGTAGACCTCATACCACTCATGTAAGTAGACCTCATACCACTCATGTAAGTAGACCTCATACCACTCATGTAAGTAGACCTCATACCACTCATGTAAGTAGACCTCATACCACTCATGTAAGTAGACCTCATACCACTCATGTAAGTAGACCTCATACCACTCATGTAAGTAGACCTCATACCACTCATGTAAGTAGACCTCATACCACTCATGTAAGTAGACCTCATACCACTCATGTAAGTAGACCTCATACCACTCATGTAAGTAGACCTCATACCACTCATGTAAGTAGACCTCATACCACTCATGTAAGTAGACCTCATACCACTCATGTAAGTAGACCTCATACCACTCATGTAAGTAGACCTCATACCACTCATGTAAGTAGACCTCATACCACTCATAGTAGACCTCATACCACTCATGTAAGTAGACCTCATACCACTCATGTAAGTAGACCTCATACCACTCATGTAAGTAGACCTCATACCACTCATGTAAGTAGACCTCATACCACTCATGTAAGTAGACCTCATACCACTCATGTAAGTAGACCTCATACCACTCATGTAAGTAGACCTCATACCACTCATGTAAGTAGACCTCATACCACTCATGTAAGTAGACCTCATACCACTCATGTAAGTAGACCTCATACCACTCATGTAAGTAGATCTCATACCACTCATATTTATAGTCTTCTATTACCCCTAAAGTTTTCAAACATAAATCAGTTTTTTTTTACTTGCGGCAGGTCAGTGGTTTTCTCAGGTTTCCTCCATCAATAAAACTGACTACCACGATATGACTGAAATATTGCTGAATGTGGCATTAAACACCATAACCTTAACCCCCTAAAGCTGGCTTTACAAAATATATTTGACATATAAATGACAAAGAACATAATACATAGAAACATTTTTTCACTTTTTAAGACTGGTTACCTGTATATGATCCTGTATCCCAGTACTATCCATACGACTAGCAACATTTACACTGTTACCCCAGATATCATAATGAGGCTTCCTGGCACCTATAACACCAGCTACAACTGGACCAATGTTCATTCCTAAAGGTATAGAAAGTCTCAATTAGTGCACAAAAAATAAAATTGTGTTCAAAATACATTTTTTTCATTAATATTTTTGTTGTTTGTCTATGTTTAATTTACACATGAAAACTACATACTAAGCAAAAAGTTCAAATCATTAAATTTTTAGACAGTAGCATTAAAATTTTGAATATTTTATGTGCAAAGTCAGTTTTGGGCCTCCATAATGTTTTGCTGGGCTACTAAAATTATTATTTCAGAAAGCACAGCTGACAACTGTAGCAAAAATGCCAAGCTTTGTTCCTGCAGTCTTGCATCATTATTGACCCTTGAACCGTAGATAAACAAAGATAAAAACGAAAATAGCCTGTATTGTTCTCCCATGTGTCAAAATGGAAACTGGCATGGACTGGATTCTTAAAAGAAACAAGCCAAAATTCTACATTAAATAATCTTATAAATTAAAACCTGGACTGAGTTGCACAAACATCAATTAACTTAATTAAACCTTAAGTGTAAATTAATTTCATGAACATTTCAAGTAATTTTAAGTGTCAATTAAGTTTTAATTGACACTTAAATTCAAATAAGGATTGTGCAACCCAGTCCTGACCAAAAGGTGATAAAACTTTACTCAAAAGTTTTAGAAGCGTATGGCATAAAAAAAAAGAAGATAAATATTTACTCACCAACTCTTAACTTGAAGTTATTAAAAGAGTGTTCATTGACATACTGTAGCTGTTCTTTTAAACGGAAGGCAAACTCAGCCAGAGCTATAATATGTCTAAGATCAGCATAGTTTGTCTGTTTAGTTAGTCCTGAAGCTGCCATGTAAGTAGAACCAATAGTTTTTATCTTCTCTATACACTTAAATCCATCCTCACTGATTATCTAAAACAATAAATATCAAGTTATTATTACATTGGTTTTATGGTGTTTAACACCACTTTCAACACTATTTCAGTTATATCGTGGCAGTCAGTTTTATTGGTGGAGGAAACCAGAGTACCCAGAGAAAACCACCGACCTGCCGCAGGTCACTGACAAACTTTATCACAGAATGTTGCACACCTCACCATGAGCGGGAGTAGAACCCACATCAGTGGTGATGGGCACTGATTGCATAGGTAGTTGTACATCAAACTACCATACGATCACGGCCACGACGGCCCCAGTTATTATTACAGTAATCCTATTCTTACAAGACCATCCCTTCTGAAATGAAAAAAATGGCTTTCTTAAAGGGGTGGCCTATCTTGAGGGGATAGTTAAGTAGTATTTTACTATCTCAGTTCATCTGAGATCTGACCTGATTAGAGTGGCCTTTGATAAGAGTGGCCTTATAAGAGAGTGACTACTGTACCATGCCTCACGGTCATAAAATTACAAGTTTCATACCGGTACTTGTCCTCGAAAAACAGGTAATTTTTATTCAATTCGTGCAGAGTTCTGATTGGACAGTTTTGAGGTATGCATAAGAAAATCATACTCACATTTTTTGATAGTTAGACCAGTTCATTCAGCATTGAAAAAATGAACTGTCAGTTTTGTTTAATTACACTGTGTAGAAACATACCCAATTTTATTAAAACTAGATGTCTGTTGGATTTTTCAAAATTATTTTAAAAATTCATCCATCAACCCACTAACAGCTATACTCATAATATATTGTGTTAAATCAGGTGTAACATTTTAAAAAGACTATTCATTGACCAGTCTATAAAATTGTTAGGTATTGAAAACATAGATTATATAAAGGAGTAGAGAACTTCCAAATGATAATGAAAGGTTATATTATGTGACCCCATACACGATTTTCCTACATATTGGTGAATCGCCTGATAAATAATTTATCTAAAAAAAAACATCTAATTTTAATTGGAGTGAATTATACTTTATTTATCTGAAGCTTTCGACTAATAATGAAATTTTATGTGACATGACCCTATACAGGATGTTGCTACATGTTCGTAGATAGCCAGAATTTTTTTTTTCAAATCCAAAAAGCATTTAGTTTTACTTACATTGAACCCTACTGTATTTACCTGAAGATCAATAACAAACAAGTTATACTCCTTATACAAGGGAGATAAATCATTTTCTTTCTCGCAAGCTAGAAAACTGATCTGTATTTTTGTATGCTTAATGTCGTTAGCAGATAGCAAGGACAACACCACTTTTGAATTGAATCCAAGTTTAATCAGGGTGAAGAATATATTTCTAATAAATATTTTATGAAAACCTTACCTCATCAAAATCAGCGATGATCTCATTAAGTAGTCTGAGGCATTCTACACCCTCATTGTTACCCTCTAACTCTATATAGAAATCATTGAAATTGGCAATAGAGGCAAACATAATACCTGTGTTGTCCATGTCTAAATGGTACAGATCCTAAATAAAAAGACAAAAACAATTTAGGAATGATTCTGGCAAGAAAAGAAAATAACTGAAAATCAATGAAAAATAGCTGAAACCATCTACACCCCTTTTCAAAATCTCCATTTTTGACTTGTTCTGACCATGTCCTGCAACATTCGGAATTTATTTTTCAGAAGAAAATAGCTGAAATCAGTTAAATAACTGAAATTATTATATAGATAGCTGTGAATTACAGAATTTTCCGAGTTAAATAAAAAAACGACAATTTCACAGTGAGATTATCGTTTTTAATTTCATTCTCGCTATATTTCGCGCCATTTCGTTGTCGACGTCATATGAAGACTTCCAGTTTGAAACGTAAAAAATAGACATTATTTGGCTTCGTGTACGCTTTAATTTTGATAAAATTTAACTATTTAAAAATAATATTTCAAGGTAAGCATTTTAATTATTTTATTGTCATGGGTGGGTGGTGCCATGTTTTTTGAAGCGATACACATCATAGTATATCCCTACGCTACACACGTAATATAGTGCAATTAAACTCATGTTATATTAAATTCGATTCGAAACATTTTTTTTATCTATATAATAAATACTATAACTAATTGACGAGTTTCATTATCAAAAATATGTCACTCATGACCAAATAACGTTGTAACTCACTCATGCACTGCGCGCATTCGTGAGTTACTGCGTTATTTGGTCATGAGTGACATATTTTTGATAATGAAACTCGTCAATTAGTTATAGTATAAATAATCATACCTGATTTTAAACTAGCATTACTGTGAGCACAGCTCACTAAGATATACCCCCCGCTCCCCACATCTGTCCAACCTATTTCCATAACCAAAACATTACTGATTGTTCCGACCAAAAATGAAAGGGACCCTCCTCTCTTCACCGGTAAGCTGCTGATAAAATTTCAAAACATTCTGAGAAACACTACTCAAGTTATAATACGACATAGGGTAAAAATCCTATTTTCCGTCATATCAAGTCCAATAACTCTGGAACGGCAAAAGCGAAAATTGTCAAAAATGAAAGGGATCCTCCTCTCTTCACCGGTAAGCTGCTGATAAAATTTCAAAACATTCTGAGAAACACTACTCAAATTATCATACGACATAGGGCAAAAATCCTATTTTCCGTCATATCAAGTCCAATAACTCTGGAACGGCAAAAGTGAACATCGTCAAAAATGAAAAGGATCCTCCTCTCTTCACCAGTAAACAGTTGATAAAATTTTAAAAGATCCTAAGAAACACACCTCAAGTTATCGTACGACATAGGATTTGTCTACAGACGGACGGACAGATGGACGAACATGGTGAAACCAGTATACCCCCCTACAACTTCGTTGCGGGGGTATAATGATGCAGATCCTACACAAAATACAAACAGATTCATAAAGGTGCAGATCATGAATTCTAAAATGTCATTATGCAAGAGTTGTCCGGATACAATATTATTTGACCTGTTGATTTTTTAAACAAATGGATATAAATTTATTTTATACTTCATTTATTAATTCATATCCAATACACAAGTGCATGTAACACAACATCAGACTTATGGATAATACACATATGACAGAAATACTGTATGGAAAAAATGATATGTTGTTGGATTATTGGTACAGCTCGCACACAAAACAGAGATGCAACTAGTTTTCAAAGCTATGGAGTCACTTGGGGTACACAAATTTTCATAAAATTTACTGTGTACATATATCAAATAAAGTTTGAAGCCTTATTCTGTTTTGTTTGTTTGTTTGTTTTTGTTTTGCGGGGGTGTGATACTCCTTTAATAAATTCACTGATATATCATACTATACTTGCTATCCTCATTCATAAAAAAAAACAAAGAAAACAAGATGAACTGTGAGCTAATGCTCACTTATGATACCCCCGCTCTTCGGCAAACAGGAAGTAGGAATCTGACGGGTCAAAAAACGCTTCCCACGATATGGGGTACCTATATGAAGCTTGTGACCAAATATCGGATCTCTTCCATCAATAGTTGTTGAGAAAAATGTGACGAAAAATGTGCATATATGTTCAATGTGTATAAAAACCAACTAAGTCGGCAAACAGGAAGTAGGAATCTGACACGTCCAAAATCGCTTCCCACAATATGGCATACCTATATCAAGCTGGTGACCAAATATCAGATTTCTGCCATCAATAGTGGCAGAGAAAATGCGACGAAAAATGTGCATATATGTTCAATGTGTATAAAAACCAACTAAGTCGGCAAACAGGAAGTAGGAATCTGACGGGTCCAAAAACGCTACCCACAATATGGTATACCTATATGATGCTTGTGACCAAATATCAGATTTCTGCCATCAACAGTTACTGAGAAAAATGCGACGAAAAATATATTGGACGGACAGACGGACAGAGGTAAAACAGTATACCCCCATCCCCCTTCGGGGAGTGGGGGTATAAAAATATAATTTGTATACAGCTTTGTAAAATCTCTGTGTGTTTTATAAGTAGAGACTGTCTATACAAGACAGTCTCTACTTATAAAACACACAGAGATTTTACGTTCTCTTGGCATTTACCTCGTCTTTCTTGTGTTGATTTTTGAGAAAGTTCTCAGCGACATGAAGAGGCAATATGTTGGCAATTAACTTTAAGTTGTAAGCACGTAAACTTTCCATCTGTTCTTTCTCCTCTGTAGCCTATAAAAATTAATAATTAAGTAATAACTGTTATTGCTGCATTTCAATTTCATTATATGGGGGGGGGGGGGGGGGTTCATTAAAAATGTGAATTATAAATGAAACCTCTTTAAGTCACTACAATAAAGTTTTCATCTTTACATCTGTAGGCTATGGTCAATTCTTACTTCCAGTACATTTTCAGATGTCTGTGTTTCTGTGTTCACTAGAGTCTACAAACTACTGACAAACTTAGCAAAGAAATCCATAGGTCTACTGGATTAATATCTACAAATATGTAGAGGACTGGTAAAAATACTGTACCTATCACCACGAAAGGTGTGAATTTAATTCCCGCTCATGACGAAGTGTAAACAGAACATGATTCTTGTAAAGTCTGATAGTGATTTACATTTTGATCGGTGGCTTTCTCCATGTACTTCATTTTTGCTTACCAATAAACTGACCACCACCATGATAACTGAATATTGCTGAAAGCAGTGCTAAACACACATAACCATAACACAATATACACTATATTTGATATATTCAGTCTTATTTCATTAGCAACAAGATATGATTATAATCTAACGATTATGGAGTCTCCCAAACTGGCCACTGACAACAGGTTTAAAAAAAAAAAATTGAAAATGGTGACCGGTAGAAATTTTTTGATGTCAGGAATCAATTCGGGACATCATAATCTACCCACATATGAAATGGCGTTGAAATCGGACAATGTTGAATTTGTGCGGTATTGTGGTGGCCATTTTGAAAATAGTGACCGGTAGAAATTTGTCAATGTCGGGAATCAATTCGGGACATCATTATCTACCCACATATCAAATTTTGATGATATCGGACAATGTTAAATTTTTGCGGTATTGTGGTGGCCATTTTGAAAATGGCGACCGGTAGAAATTTTTCAATGTCAGGAATCAATTTGGGACATCATTATCTACCCACATATCAAATTCTGATGATATCAGACAATGTTGAATTTTTGCAGTATTTTGGTGGCCATTTTGAAAATGGCAACCGGTAGAAATTTGTCAATGTCGGGAATCAATTCGGGACATCATTATCTACCCACATATAAAATTTTGATGATATCGGACAATGTTGAATTTTTACTGCCCATTTTTTATGCCATGTTTTGGCAGCCATTTTGAAAATGGCAGACATCTTGAACATTTTGAAAACACAGAATTGCTCCTCTAATGGTGACCTATCACTATGTCAAATTTTATGTCTCTATCATTATCCAGTTAGAAGTTATCAACATTAATGTACGAAATTTCAAGTTTCCCATAGGATTCTATAGTAACCCCCACCCCCTTTGAACCCCCAAAAATATGGCTTTGTCCCCCTTTACCACAAATCTGAAAACTTTAGGATCAACTAGAAACATATATCTATAACTCCACCAAGTTTCATGAAATTCTGTCCTGTAGTTCCTGAGATCTGCCGTGGACAAGTTCATGCTTCGCGGAAAGAAAGAATAAGAATAATAATAATAAAAATAACAAGATATGATTATAATCTAACGATTATGAAGTCTCCCAAACCGGCCATTGACACTATCTACCCACATATCAAATTTTGATGATATCGGAGAATGTTGAATTTTTACCCCCCATTTTTATGCCGTGTTTTGGCAGCCATTTTGAAAATGGCAGACATCTTGAAAATTTTGAAAACACAGAATTGCTCCTCTAATGGTGACCTATCACTATGTCAAAATGTATGTCTCTATCATTATCCAGTTAGAAGTTATCAACATTAATGTACGAAATTTCAAGTTTCCCATAGGATTCTATAGTAACCCCCACCCCCTTTGAACCCCCAAAAATATGGCTTTGTCCCCCTTTACCACAAATCTGAAAACTTTAGGATCAACTAGAAACATATATCTATAACTCCACCAAGTTTCATGAAATTCTGTCCTGTAGTTCCTGAGATCTGCCGTGGACAAGTTCATGCTTCGCGGAAAGAAAGAATAAGAATAATAATAATAAAAATAACAAGATATGATTATAATCTAACGATTATGAAGTCTCCCAAACCGGCCATTGACACTATCTACCCACATATCAAATTTTGATGATATCGGAGAATGTTGAATTTTTACCCCCCATTTTTATGCCGTGTTTTGGCAGCCATTTTGAAAATGGCAGACATCTTGAAAATTTTGAAAACACAGAATTGCTCCTCTAATGGTGACCTATCACTATGTCAAAATGTATGTCTCTATCATTATCCAGTTAGAAGTTATCAACATTAATGTACGAAATTTCAAGTTTCCCATAGGATTCTATAGTAACCCCCACCCCCTTTACCACAAATCTGAAATCTTTAGGATCAACTAGAAACATATATCTATAACTCCACCAAGTTTCATGAAATTCTGTCCTGTAGTTCCTGAGATCTGCTGTGGACAAGTTCATGCTTCGCGGAAAGAAAGAATAAGAATAATAATAATAAAAATAATAATAAGAAACGGAGCAAAAACAATAAGTCCCCCAAACTTTGTTTGGGAGACTTAATAATAATAATAATAATAATAATATTAATAAGAAACGGAGCAAAAACAATAAGTCTCCAAACATTGTTTGGGAGACTTAATTATTCCTCAATTGAGGGTGGGGATGCCATTACCTTTAAGCATCAGTCAAATACCCTTTTTACGCTACAGTTAGCGTATCATATGGACTTAAAAATTTTATCGTGATTAGTCAAACAAGGTTTTTTGAGCTACCTACCGTTAGCCTCAAATTGAAATAATGTTTTTTCTTTACTATTATTTTGAGCATATATTTACTGTGTAAATCATTCTACATGGTACCCAATTCCTATTTTCTTAATTACTTAAAACACACAATTAATACTAAGTATTTGTATACATAATAAATCATATGTGGTTACCTGAATTTTCCACAGAAAATCTAGTCTTGCAGTAGCTTCCACTTGTTGACTGTGTACAAATAACAAAATCATGAAGAAAAACAAATACAGAATTATCTCCCATTTCAGAGGTATCACGGTTAGTGGATCCCATGTGTTTACCCTAAAAAAATAAATAAAAATATGAATATATTGGATGAAAATCAGAATTAAATGCAGAAGCAAAAAGATATTTAACATTGTACAAGGAGATTAGCTTTTAATTTTCTTTTTCTCCATTCTATTTGTTTTGTTGTCTTTAATGACAGCTGGTGTCATATGGTATATTGAACCCCATGGTAAATTGACCCCGGGGTCAATTTATCATGGGGTTCAAAATACCATATGACACCGGAACCTTTGAGCCGTAATGAAAGCGGGAGGTTTGGCGCTTTAAAATCTGATTCAACCCACCATTTCTTTAGAAATGCCTGTACCAAGTCAGGGTCATTACGGTTTTCACAGTTTTCCGGTTGTTGACTGATTTTGTCTGTTTATATACTTATGAGTTTTGACTTTCCCTTTGGAAGATTGTTTGGAGTTCGGTAATTTTGTTATTACCCTTATTTAATCAGCTGCTTCCATTGTCATTTCTGTTTTGAAACACATTGGGGTGGTGAAATGGTCAGCTTGCTCGCTTTGAGTGTGGTAATTCGTGGATTTGAGCCCTATCTGGTCAAACCAAAGACAATAACATTGGTATTTGTTGCCTCTCTGCTAAGTACACAACCTTCAGTAGTAAGAGTAAAGACTGCCTGTTTTGGAATCAGAAGTGTGTGTCAGAGTGGAGTGAAATTTCTACCTGAGGTGGAATCAGAAGTGTGTGTCAGAGTGGAGCGAAATTTCTACCTGAGGTGGAATCAGAAGTGTGTGTCAGAGTGGAGCGAAATTTCTACCTGAGGTGGAATCAGAAGTGTGTGTCAGAGTGGAGCGAAATTTCTACCTGAGGTGGAATCAGAAGTGTGTGTCAGAGTGGAGCAAAATTTCTACCTGAGGTGGAATCAGAAGTGTGTGTCAGAGTGGAGCGAAATTTCTACCTGAGGTGGAATCAGAAGTGTGTGTCAGAGTGGAGCGAAATTTCTACCTGAGGTGGAATCAGAAGTGTGTGTCAGAGTGGAGCGAAATTTCTACCTGAGGTGGAATCAGAGGTGTGTGTCAGAGTGGAGCGAAATTTCTACCTGAGATGGAATCAGAAGTGTGTGTCAGAGTGGAGCGAAATTTCTACCTGAGGTGGAATCAGAAGTGTGTGTCAGAGTGGAGCGAAATTTCTACCTGAGGTGGAATCAGAAGTGTGTGTCAGAGTGGAGCGAAATTTCTACCTGAGGTGGAATCAGAAGTGTGTTTCAGAGTGGAGCGAAATTTCTACCTGAGGTGGAATCAGAAGTGTGTGTCAGAGTGGAGCGAAATTTCTACCCGAGGACTGTTGTTTGAATGAGTTAGCACAATAAAAATCCAACTAAGCATGTTGGTCTAGTACAAAGCAGACATCATCATCTCATCAAAATGTAACTTGACACAATATGGCTGAAATATTGCTGACTTGGGTTAAACAACAACTACTCGTATGACTTGTGTTCACTGTAGTTAGTTAAATTGTTGACCATTTCTTTTCAAGTGTTAGGGTTATGGTGTTTAGCACTACTTTCAACAATATTTCAGTAATATTGTGTCAGCTAGTTTTATTGATGGAGAAAACTGGAATACCCAGAGAAAATCACCAACCTGTCGCAGTTCGCTAACAAACTTTTTCACATAATGTTGTACACCTCGCCATGAGCGGGATTCGAACTCACAACATCAGTGGTGACAGGCACTGATTGCATTGTAAATCAAACTACCATACTATTATGATCACAAACACGACGGTTAAAATGCCATAAAAATCCTGAAAACCAAACTACACAAATTTGGATTATTTTTTTAAGAGTAAACATACCCATGATTAGCACTGATAAGAAAATCTCTGTTGTCATAGAGATCAACAAAGAATACTTCCACCAAAAACAAGTGTAGAAAAACCATGACAAACAGCACTAGTAACTTTACCACACTACTGGTGTGGATATAAACTCCAACAGCTATCATTACTAACATCAGACAAAATGTTAAATACTGAAAAATACAAAAAAAATAACATCATTACTAACATCAGAAAAAATGTTAAATACTGAAAAATCAAAAAAAAATAACATCATTACTAACATCAGAAAAAACATTAAATACTGAAAAATACAACAAAAATAACATTATTACTAACATCAGAAAAAAATGATAAATACTAAAAAATACCAAAAAAATAACATTATTACTAACATCAGAAAAAACATTAAATACTGAAAAATACAACAAAAATAACATCATTACTAACATCAGAAAAAAATGATAAATACTAAAAAATACCAAAAAAATAACATTATTACTAACATCAGAAAAAAACGTTAAATACCGAAAAATACAAAAAATAACAACATTATTACTAACATCAGAAAAAAACGTTAAATACTGAAAAATACAAAAAAATAACATCATTACTAACATCAGAAAAAAATGATAAATACTAAAAAATACCAAAAAAATAACATTATTACTAATATCAGAAAAAACGTTAAATACTGACAAATACCAAAAAAATACCATCATTACTAACATCAAATAAAACGTTAAATACTGAAAAATACAAAAAAACATGGTCAATAAGTTAATCCCTGAAATGTTTTCATACTGAATCTTTATCATTTAAATGCTTAATTTCAGGAACCTTTAACTATAAGAGACGATAGCTAAAAGGTTAATATTATCTACTCCTCATTCAATTTTTTATATTTTATTTCCATTGTCAGTTAAAAGTACTGGTTGCTTCAGAAATTAAATATAATTCTAGTTTGATTTTCGAAAATTTCAATAGCATGACCCATAATTCTATGACGTACAACATAGAACACACATGCCCTAGCTTCCTGCTAATATTAAACTAAAAGTTATGCTTGGTAGAGCAGACAATAGGTTTCAGCTTGTAAATGGACATAAAACACATTTTTAAAAATTAATTAATGGGTAAAACTCTGGAACCATACAAGACAAAACAGGAAAAATCAAACTTGACCTGTAATGTGGTCAAAAATTGTGCTAAAAAGTTTAAAACTTTTGGCCAAGGGACTACTAAGTTTAGAGCACAGAAACCACGATTTAATTTTTTTTCTTTTACAAATTTAATTAAGGGGCATAACTCTAGAATCATAAAAGGAATAATAAGCAAATTTGAACTTGACCCATGTATTCTAGTAAAAATACAAAAAATTTAAAAACATTTGGCCATTTAAAAAGGGAAACTAAAAGAGGACAGGAATAAAGACAACAAAATGGAGGAGAGTAACAATTAAAACGCTTTGTGCCATTTTGGTGGGTTAGGGTTAGGGTTAGAAAGGTTTAATGCCACTTTCAAACAATATTTCAGTTATATTGTGGGGGTCAGTTTATAATGATGGAAAAAATCGGAGTAACCAGAGAAAACCACTTTATCACATAATGTTGTATCGAGTACACCTCCTCACAAGCAGAATTCAAACTCACAACATTAGTGGTGATAGGCACTGATTGCATAGGTAGATATAAATCTACTACCATACGATCACGACCCCCCCCCCCCCCCCCCCCCCAAAAAAAAATCTACTAACTTAACTCATATTTAAACTCGCTTGAGTTATCATTGTGATAAATCTTATGTGCAATATGTGTTTGAATTGAAAATTAAAATGAAATGAAAAAAAAATGGTAGAAGAGTACAACTACCATACGATCACGGCCACAGCAGCCACCATTTTGATGGAAACATTCTAATTCAAACAAATATGTACCTCTGGGAAATGTGATGTTTGATGATCTGGATTACATATGCTGAACTCTGAACCCAGGCTGATATTTGCCCAAATCATATGTGTTACATTAATGGTAGACTCTGGTACACCGAAAAGTGATGAAAGACATTCTTTTAAATTGAACTGATAAATTGTTACCTGGAAAAGAAAAAAAAATAGTTTAACGATAACAGTTGTGAATAATTTTGTGATCAGTTGTGCATAATATTCATGACATTGTAATAAAATCATTCGAAATCGGGTCAGGTATGGTAACCTTTCATTCACAATTATAAACTCTCTGATCTTTTCATAAATGCATTCGGAATCGGGTCATTTCTAGTAGCCTTTCATTCACAATCATAAACTCTCTGATCTTTTCATTAACAACTATTCTGTTCAATACCTCAAGACTATTATGTAAGCTTGCTGCTGATTGGTCGGTTGAATTGTTCCCTCAATACAGAATGCTGTTTTATGTTAGAGGATCACAAGACATAATTTTGTTTTTAAATTTCCACCTCCCACACTTTTTATTGAAGTACCTGTTCCAAGTTGAAAAGTTAGCAGTCATGTATATGTGTTTTAAGGGTATCAAATTTTCCTTTTTCTATGATATTTCCATTGGATTTCAGAACTTTTCTGACAGTTTGGTATTTTTTGTTTACCATTTTTTTACCAAACATCTTATTTTAATTGTGCAGTAGATCGTGGGTTCAAGCTCCAATCGAGTCAAATCAAAGACTATAAAATTGGTATTTGCTGCTTCTCTGCTAAACAGCAGCATTAAAGAGAAAGAGCAAAGACGGGTTGGCACGGAATCAGAATAATGTGTCTGAGTGGAGCGACATGTCTATCCGCAAACTGTAGTTTCATTTCAGGAAACAAGACATTAGAATATAGGAATAAAATAACTTACCATAGGAAACAAGGCACTAGAATATAGGAATAAAATAAAACTTACCATAGGAAACAAGGCACTAGAATATAGGAATAAAATAAAACTTACCATAGGAAACAAGGCACTAGAATATAGGAATAAAATAAAACTTACCATAGGAAACAAGGCACTAGAATATAGGAATAAAATAAAACTTACCATAGGAAACAAGGCACTAGAATATAGGAATAAAATAAAACTTATCATAGGAAACAAGGCACTAGAATATAGGAATAAAATAAAACTTACCATAGGAAACAAGGCACTAGAATATAGGAATAAAATAAAATTTACCATAGGAAACAAGGCACTAGAATATAGGAATAAAATAAAACTTACCATAGGAAACAAGGCACTAGAATATAGGAATAAAATAAAACTTACCATAGGAAACAAGGCACTAGAATATAGGAATAAAATAACTATCACAACCAGCATTTGATTTAACCAACGATTTACTGCTAATGTTTTAGCAATTGCTTTCACTTTCTTTGGCATCCACTGAAAAAAAAAATCAAATTAAATTTAATTTCCCTTGTGTCAATTCTTAATGTTTTTTTTCTTACTTTCAATATCCAAGTCTTGAATGATTTTTCATTGTCAGTTACTGCTATTTGGCAATTTATATTTAATCATAAACATTTTATTGATTGTATTCAGGAAAACTCAGGTTAGAAATAGGATAGTTTACCTTAACAAACCTTTACCTAAAGATTTCTTTATGGTTTAATGTTCTTATAGTAAACATTTTTAAGCAGATTCTGACTTCAAATATGGTGAGTTTAGCAAATTCAAGAATTCTATTTTTTGTAATGGAGACCATCGTGGATGAAGTTCTGACTAATCAGATACATTGGAATGGGGATTATTCCTGCCAAGATTGGTTCAAATTTACCAAGTAATTTCAGAGGAGAAAGATCTTTTAACGTTTTTTTTTTGCTTAAATATGTCTTATTTCCATAAGCAGCAGATATTGACAGAAATGTAAAATTGATGAAAAAGCCTGAAATATGGTCGTATAGTTAAAATTTGATCAGATTCTGGCTTCAAATAAAGTGCCTCTGCTCAACACTGATATGTTATTTAAGAATTTTCCATTTTTAATAACAGTGGCCATCTTGGATGGAGTTTGCAACAATTGGATACATTCTAGACTGGATAATGAGTATCACTTTTGAAGATGGTGTACAGACTTCATTACTGTATGATTTTGAAAAAAAAGCTTTTGCATTATCTATGAAAATTTCCATTTTTCCACAATTTTTCAGGATTTCCAGAGGGCTGCATATTATAAATAAATGTGCAAAATATATGCCAAAATACGGTAAGTTAGATATATAAATGTATATTACCATAAAAGATTCTGAAAACATTAACAGGAAAATTCCTAGAATAGCTAACACAGATACTGGAAACATTATATACATCACGGCAGACCTGCAATATACACAAAAGACAAAATTTCTTAAACGGTCAATTTGTGATTTCAGCATCAATAGTAATGCCACTAGTTCTCTGCTCAACACTGATTGGTCAGTATAAAATGAAAAACAAAAAATACAACACTTTTGGAAATCCAATTGAAAAATCATAGAAAGAGACAAATTAGATACCCCTAACACACATGAAAGCTCACTTTCCCCAACTTGATACAGGCACTTCATTAAATAGTGGTGGGGTTAAACTAACATTTGTTCTTAACCAATTATATTACTATGGAGTACTGATACCTGAGAATGTACTAGTTCTGAAATGGTGCAGTTTTAACAGATTAAATCTAATTGGTCAGACTTTAGTTTTTAATTGTGTTCTCAACTGATGAACGAGTGATTGCTATTTAATGCACATTGAGCAATTTTTTATGATCATGGTGCGAACAAATTACATTTCGATGAGATGATAATGATGTCCGCTTTGCTTAAACCAACATGCTAAATTGGATTTTTTTTATAGTGCTAGCTCACAAAACCATTAGTCCACAGATAAACATGTCCCTCCACACAGACACATTATCTGGAGTCCAAGCCAACCAGTCTTTGCTCTTTCTCCTGAATGCTGCCTGCTTAGCAGAGAAGCAGCAAATACCAATTTAATAGTCTTAGGATTGACATGAACAGGTGGCAATTACCCGAGGATTATCAACGATGAATGGTGAATCGACTTGTCATATCATATCTTTCATAACTTGTTCAATACGTCTAATAGAAACATTTGAGTGATGTTATGTTGCTATGGAAACTACTTAACACTTATCAGTTACTGAACAAATCTGAAATGGCAAACTTCATATGGGGTGGGGTTGTGGTGTTTAAAACCACTTTCAACAATATTTCAGTAATATCGTGGCAGTCAGTTTCATTAGTGGAGGAAACCTAGCCCAACTTTCATAGGCATTGACCCACTGGTGATGAGTGGAGAGTACCAAAGTGGGTTCAGCCGTAGGATACCGACAATAATTGGGATTTGACAGTGGCAAATACAGTTTTATTAGCGACATGGAGCTGAGCCGGTAAAATGAATATTTGCCACTGTCAAATTCCCAACTGACGTTGGCAACTCTTCAAATACAATACTGTTATTACTAATTAATGACACAAGGTCTGTTTCTAATTTTGAGAAAGTTATCTTAGAGAATATGTAATTATTTCTAATATTGTTTTGTGTCTCTTACAAAATATCATAACATGATACGACTAAAGACTGAAAAAGGTGTAAAAAACAAAAACAAAACATATTGTCGGAGTGTCCTACTAACATTGGATTTTGTCAATTATCCCCCACACCCCAAAGTTCGTCCGGTCAACGGTTGTTCACGCCTGCGCAGAGAGAACGTTTACGAATGTCACTGAAACTTATCAATCTTATTTACTAGATACAGTGTGAATCATTGACAACAAAAACGAATTATTATACGATGCTTACTTACGATAGACAAAATTTGAAACTTACCGGGAATCTGGAACCAGTCCAATCTTCACCCCTCAAGTCCGTCCACCGGGTATATCTACTGCTGACGTCATCGAAAGTTAGGCCAAGCACATTGCTTTTCTCGTTAATGTTCAAAGTTAATTTTAAAATGGCAACACAATAAATTTAAAACGGAATAACTAGAAATCCAACAAAGAAACATGAAAATGCAAAAATAACAAAGTAACTATGATTTGTGTCTATTCCCGATCCTTGCAATGTATGCAATAAAAAGTTGTCTCTCTCCTTATTGCTCTCAATCCAGTGCAATATTTCAGATGTGTCCAGTGTTTGCAGTCCTGATTACTACATTGCACCCAACTGGTTAATTCAAACCCTAGTCCAAGCCTAATTTTCTGTGGAGTAAACTGCTTACAAACACAGCACTTTTCTTCTTCTAGTATCTCATCATCATCTGTTTCAGGGTCTGTTGAATCTGAATCAATATAAATATAGCTGGTGACTGGTTTATGTGACTGATTCTCCTTTCCTTTCTGGCTTTTCTTTTTAGAATTGCATGTATCATCTTGAGTTGATTTCTGTTTCTTCTCCCAGGTTTGCTGTCTTTTGGTTTCTTTTTCCTCTGATTTTCAACATGTTGTTTCACTTGTTCTGCAACTGCTGTTTCTGTTATAGATCTACCAGATACAATTTTACCTAAAGTATTTCTTTCCTTTTTGTTGGTTTCAGATTTTCTTTCTTTTAGTTTGATTATCTTCTCATTGAAGAAGTCTGGAGCTAGCACTTGACAATCCTCTACAAGATCATGATTTGCATCTTCCATCACTGTCACTGGTTCTAAAACAGTAGTATCATCATTGAGGAGAGGATATATATAGGCTTGTCCTGCTATCCAATCCTTTTCAGTACTTTTCTGAATAAAATACATTTAAATTATCATCATTGTCATCAATGTTCATTTCAGTTTCATTGTCATCATCACTAGGTTTAAAGACTTCGGATGGCTTTAACAAATCCCTGTTAATGACAGTCATGGTAAGGGAGTAGATGCCAGTCTTTCTGAGAGCAGACTGTAGGTTTTGCGGTGAAAGTGCTCTCTGATAAGCTTTGCAACCCAATTCACAAACATTGTACTGGTTATAATGGAATGATTTTGACGCATCATTTTATGACATTCGTTATCATATATACGCTGCAAAGGTCTGTAACACCCAATATCAAGTGGCTGCAAAATATGTGACGTATGAGCAGGTAAAATATGCAAAATAACGTTGCGCTCTTGTGCCCATTCTATGATATCCACAGCAACATGTGTCCATCAAGAAGCAAAAGTACTGGGTCATCATTTCTGCCTGGTATGAAGTTGAGGAAATGGTTTGACAAATACTGTTTGAAAACCTTAGTGTTTGACCAGCCAGTTTCAGAAACAGTACCTGCAGCACCTGGCATTGCACCATTTATCAAATCATCCATCATTCTTTTACCCTTAAATACAAAATAAGGAGGTACAGCAAATCCAGAGGCATTCCCACAACCAAGCACAGTAGTTGTACTGGATTGAGGTAACTGCTGAAGTGGTATGACATTCAATCCTAGAGACAACATTTGGGGGTTTATGATTTGAGGTTAATCCCTTTTCATCAACATTAAAAATGAGATGTGGCTTATTTTGCAGACCATACTTATTGATGACTTCCTCCTGACTTTCAAAATATTTTTCAACATTCTCAATTATTCCACATTTAGCACAAGCAATTTCCAAACCATGTGGTTTAAGAACATTCAGCTCAGGGCACCTGTTCATAAAACCTTCAAACCTTCTCAGTGTAACGACTTCATTCCTAGGTTGTCTATTAATGGTATGCACGTAGTCAGTTGCTATATCGGTGACATCATGCCTCGTATATCCATACTCATATGATGTCATAGTTTTGACATGTTGCACAATTTTCTCATCCTCCTCTAAGCTAAATATTGGGGTTCGACCAGTAGTGACACCATTCAGGGTCAACCTTGCCAGTGAGTCTATCACGTAAAGTTTGTCTAGGAATATTAAATTGTAATGCTGCTTTCCTCTGAGATATCTCCTTCTTAAGCACAGCAAGGTAGGCATTAGTCAAAGCAGTTGGACTATAAAGCGGTACTTCTTATCATGTCTGAGGTGATTAGGTTTTGCCAAAAAAAAAAATTTTCTTCTAATTTTTTGTTTAAAATTAAAAAAAAAAGGATATGGGATACATGTCAGAAAGATTTGATTTTGATTTGATTTTTGGTGTTTTAATGCTACTTTCAGCAATATCTCAGCTATAACATGGCGACCAGTTTTAATGGTGGAAGAAGCCGGAGTACCCGGAGAGAACCATCGACCATGGGCAAGCAACTAGTAAACTTTATCACTTGCGGCTGCGAGTCGAGTGCACACTTTTTGTACTTTACAACGCCGGACGCGAACCCACGTCGGAAATATATCAGCCCACATCTTGCATGCAGTATTAAATGAAATAGCAGTAAATTAAACTGTGTGTAAAATTGACAATAAATGTAAATTTAACTGTGTGTGAAGCGCTTTTCTGGATTTACTTTCATCAGACATGCTAGAGGCCAAAATCTTGGAAGGTAAGAATAATTTTTTAGTAAAGCTAACCTTGTTATGCAAACAAATTTATTATCCATTGTTCTTTTTTAATTACTAAGTTTCTTTTTCATATAAAAAATAATGTTTATCTAAACTTAATAAGTAATTTCTCAGCTTCATTTTGAGCCATTGTTTTCTAAATTTGGTCAAAAAACAAAAAAGTTACAACAGAAAATGTGTTGGATCTTGATACTAAATCAAGCATCTGTTCATCTATTGACAATTCAATGGCTTCCGTTTTATTAATTTTCCAGGATTTTCGACATTTTTGCAGAAAAATTCATAAGGATCATTACATTTTTGAGAACGATTTTATCAACATGTTTGGCCTAATACACGCACATTGTAACACAAGTCATTTGCATAGGAATGTAAATAATCTCAGACAGTCAACAGGTAAGCTTTTGTTGCAGTTTATCTTGATTTAAAATAGATTCAAAGATTGTGCTGAAAAGGTATTAGTGAAATGGTTGTTTTTTATGTCTATTTTTTACTTTTGATAATTTTTTACCTGTTTAAACCTCATGTTTTGGCTATGTCAATTCACGTTGTCCTGGACTAAAAATAACACGCCAGGATTCTGTCAAATGACGTCAGACGATTTCCGCATGCGCACAAAACGTAAACAAAAATGGTGGACGAACTTGCGGTGTGGACGCACTTGGGGGGTTGGAGGATAAATGTTGCAAAATGTGGTGATTGGCTTTCATTTCATAACAAAAATGTTTTTTCCCTTAAATCTACATTAGTTTGTGTCTGTAACAAAATATCATTGCATGATATGACTAGACTGAAAAAGGTGTCAAAAAAACAAAACATACTGTCATACCAACTTTGGATGTTATCAATTAAATATTGCAAAATGTGGTGATCTATTTTCACTTCATTACAAAAGAGACTTTTCTCTTAAACTTACAACAAAAGAGAAATTTAAAAAACTGCATTTAAAAATTAATTTTAAAAAGCCTAGTGTACAATAACAAAGAAAAACAAAACAAAGATGGTATGAGGTAACATGTGATTCTCAAATTCAAAACAACTAACAATTTTGTGTTTTAATTATTTTGGTGACATATCAATATATGAAATGCAGTGATTAATAAAAAGCAAAGTGATAAACAAAAATACCTGTTCACCTGACTAATTTGTTTTTAATGTCGACTGCTACATGTATATTGTCCTGGGTTTGGACCACTAGATGATATTGAAAAGAACATTTTTTTTTTTAATTTCTAGAGTGAAATTAACCTAAAATAACAGGTAATTTATTCATTATGAATTCTATTTCTTTCATGAAAATCTAATCAGCAGTATTCTACAAGAAATAAACGTTAGAGAATACCGAAAGAGCAATAAAAAAAAGAACAATCTAGAAAAACCGGCAATATAGGGTACATAAGACGAAGAAAAACAAAACAAAAACAAAACACAATATGTGTTGGACACCACTATATGCACAAATAACGTAACTAAGACATAAGTCCTCCTACAAACAACTGGAGGTAAAGACGAACAGAACATTGTTTTTATGCAGAAATCGTAACGGACATCACAACACGGAACTCAGAACGTAAGGACACATAATAGGACAACACAAAAAACTAAAAAGATGAGAAACACTGACCCCCACCAAAAAACCGGGGGTGAACTCACTGTGCTCATGAAGGGTAAGCAGTTCCTGCTTCTTATAAGACGCCTGCCGTATTACTCGTAAGTTCAGTAAAAGTCTTGGCAATGATAGAGGAAAGAAAACGTCTACGTAAAAAGTAAAAGAAAATATGCTTGTGTGGCATTGAAATTCTCATCAATATAAATCTCCTTTCTAAAAGTCATCCCTTGAATCGTGTCTTTTTTTATCCTGGCTATCATTTATTTTGCTTTCATATACAATTTAACACCAGTGAACATAACAAAATCCATCCTGCCCACAGCAAACAACAGGTAATAATGCCTGATATTAACACAAGACGAGACCGAATTTTGCTGAATCAGAAAAAATTAACACTCCTGTCAAAATGTTTTCAGATTCACATTTCTTTTTTCATCGTCGTGGCCAGACCAATCAAATTGAACAATTTACACGCCAAAAATAGCTTTTGCTGATATTTACAAAGGAGAATCATAAAGCATTCAGTATAATAAAAAAAAACATATTGCCTTGAATGAAGAAGTTATGGTGATTATCACACTAGCAAAAGAATATTATCACCCTGACTTTGTCTGGACCGTTCTATTTTTTTTCTTTAATCTTAGAGTGATAATCTACCATAACACCTTCATCCATGCTGTCATGGATGATCTTTAAATTTGTTTGCTCTTTACACATGATAATTGCTATTATAAAATGCTTTGTGTATAAAATTTTCGCTCGAACTTTACACACGATAATTTCTATTATCAAGTGAATCGACAATCGTGAAATGAAAATTATCGTTGATTTCTACATGTAACTATGAGATGTCATATCAAAGCTACTGACCCTGTCTTGACAAATTCTTGATAATCATACTATCTTAGATATGTTTTACTTGATATGTATCTCACGTCTCAGGATTCTCCTTTGATGTGATATTGGTTCGAGAAATTCATTTTTGCAAAACAAATTAACTACAATATGTATATTATCTGTGAAGAAAATACAGTCAAAACTGTATTGAGAGGACACCTTTGGGACAAAGAAATGTGGTCTTTTAAGACATGTGACCTCTTAAAAGAGGTTCAATTCATATTTTCTATGACAGGAGAAGAAAAGTTTGACCTTTTTTAATACAGGTGACTGCTTAATAAAAGTGAATGCATGGGCAGATTTAACTGTTTTAATACCACATATATCAGAATTCAGTATCAGTATTTGATGCTCATGGCAAGGTGTACCAGATACAGTGATAAAGTTTGCTGACTTGGGGGAGGAATGTGGTTTTCAATGGGTACTACAGTTTCCTCCACTAATAAAACTGACACCTATGATATAACTGGGTGCATAGGTTATGTTGATTAACATCACTTTCAACAATATGTCAGTTATATTGTGGAGGCAAGTTTGACTGGTTGAGGAAAACAGAGTACCTGGAGAAAACCACCAACCTGCCACAAGTCACTGAAAACGCTATCACATAACATTCCATCAAATACACCTTTCAATGAGTAGGATTTGAACTAGTGTTAGTAGTGATCGGCACTGATTGCATAGGTAGTTGTAAATCCAACTACCATACGATCACAACCATGACAGCCACTGATAGAACTGAAATATTGTTGATAGTGTTGTTACACATCCATACCCTGTTCATTCAAAATTACAGCACTTATACAAGAAAATCAAAAAGCTTGACATGGAGGTCAATCAGCAAGTGAAACATTTAATGTTAAATGATATAAACACTTACCTTGGTAGAATAAGTAATTGTATAGTACACACAAATAATAGAGTGATCAGTGTTGATCCAATATGTGATGTAAATAGTGTGTCTCTAACTTTACAGTACTGAAAAAAGACAACAAAATATGATCAGTGTGTGATCCAATATGTGATGTAAATAGTGTGTCTCTAACTTTACAGTACTGAAAAAAGACAACAAAATATGACCAGTGTGTGATCCAATATGTGATGTAAATAGTGTGTCTCTAACTTTACAGTACTGAAAAAAAGACAACAAAATATGACCAGTGTGTGATCCAATATGTGATGTAAATAGTGTGTCTCTAACTTTACAGTACTGAAAAAAGACAACAAAATATGACCAGTGTGTGATCCAATATGTGATGTAAATAGTGTGTCTCTAACTTTACAGTACTGAAAAAAGACAACAAAATATGACCAGTGTGTGATCCAATATGTGATGTAAATAGTGTGTCTCTAACTTTACAGTACTGAAAAAAGACAACAAAATATGACCAGTGTGTGATCCAATATGTGATGTAAATAGTGTGTCTCTAACTTTACAGTACTGAAAAAAGACAACAAAATATGACCAGTGTGTGATCCAATATGTGATGTAAATAGTGTGTCTCTAACTTTACAGTACTGAAAAAAAGACAACAAAATATGACCAGTGTGTGATCCAATATGCAATAAAGAGTGTGTCTTTAACTTTACTCATTAATGGTGTTCAAATCACGATTCATTGTGATAAAATTAATCACAATTGCAATGCAATGGACAATTCTGTACTTTATTTTTGTAGAGGGATAAACGTGAAACACGAAGATGAAAATATTTAAGTGTGAAGCATAAATGCACTGATTTTTAAGCATGATTACCTCCCCTTCAGGACTTCCTGTAAACAGGATTAGATTTGATTTGATTTATTGTGCTTAACACCACTTTCAGCAATATTTCAGCTATATCATGGCGACAAGTTTTAGTGGTGGAAGAAGCCGGAGTACCGGGAGAGAACCATCGACCATGGGCAAGCAACTGGTAAACTTTATCACTTGCAGCTGTGAGTCGAGTGAATTCTTTTTTGTCATTTACAAAGCCGGGCGTGAACCCACGCTGTATTGGTAATATGCTTGTATGAGTTGTTAGGTAATCCAAAAACCTAACTTATAGAGCCACCTGGGTCCTAAAAACAGGGTTAGAGTCTGTCATAAAAATAATGGAGCATGTGTGTAAAAACTTTTCATTATAATAATCATTGCATATAAAAAAAAAAATGTGCTTTGTATTATAGTGTTCTCGTCTTTACTTGGTAATATTAATCTACTGTTATTAAAATAATAACTTTTTCTAATCATTTTTATTAAGTAAATGTAATGTAGGTAATTTAATTAACAATGTTTTAAACTTACCCATAATTGATATCATGAAGCGAGTGATTACTGTTTAAGGTCATATGGTGCGTTAAAACTTTTAATAAATATATCCTGTGAACAATTGCTCATAAAGTCATATGGTTCATAAGAGCAATTGGGGTTAGGGGGTTAAGGTAAAGGTTGTTAAAGCCACTTTCAACAATACAGTCAAACCTGTCTTATGTGACCTTCTCAAGGACCATTGAAATAGGGTTACTTAAGACAGATTGTTGCTAAATACAGCTGTAATTGATATGAAATACATTGTGAAAGGAAATTAAAATTCAGGTCATATAATACAAGTTATTGCTTAATAGAGGTGGTCACTAAAGCAGGTTTGACCGTAATTCAATCATATCGTGGTGGTCAGTTTCATTGGTGATGGAAATCGGAGCACTAAGGGAAAACCACAGACCTGCCGCAAGTCACTGACAAACTTTATCACATAATGTTGCATTGAGTACACAACGTTAGTGGTGATAGGCACTGATTGCACAGGTAGTTGTAAATCCAACTACATTACAATCAAGACCACAACAGGAATTTAACATGATCAGATTTAAGCTTACATACCTTTTCTTCTAAATCTTCCTTCAGGAATGATAGGAAGAAGAATTTAACATGATCAGATCTAAGTCTACGTACCTTTTCTTCAAGATCTTCCTTCAGGAATGTTAGTAAGAAGAATTTAACATGATCAGATCTAAGTCTACGTACCTTTTCTTCTAGATCTTCCTTCAGGAATGTTAGTAAGAAGAATTTAACTTGATCAGATCTAAGTCTACATACCTTTTCTTCTAGATCTTCCTTCAGGAATGTTAGGAAGAAGAATTTAACATGATCAGATCTAAGCCTATGTATCTTTTCTTCTAGATCTTCCTTCAGGAATGTTAGGCAGAAGAATTTAACATGATCAGATCTAAGTCTACGTACCTTTTCTTCAAGATCTTCCTTCAGGAATGTTAGGAAGAAGAATTTAACATGATCAGATCTAAGTCTACGTACCTTTTCTTCTAGATCTTCCTTCAGGAATGTTAGGAAGAAGAATTTAACATGATCAGATCTAAGTCTACGTACCTTTTCTTCTAGATCTTCCTTCAGGAATGTTAGTAAGAAGAATTTAACTTGATCAGATCTAAGCCTACGTACCTTTTCTTCAAGATCTTCCTTCAGGAATGTTAGGAAGAAGAATGTAACATGATCAGATCTAAGTCTACGTACCTTTTCTTCTAGATCTTTCTTCAGGAATGTTAGTAAGAAGAATTTAACTTGATCAGATCTAAGCCTACGTACCTTTTCTTCAAGATCTTCCTTCAGGAATGTTAGGAAGAAGAATTTAACATGATCAGATCTAAGTCTACATACCTTTTCTTCTAGATTTTCCTTCAGGAATGTTAGGAAGAAGAATTTAACTTGATCAGATCTAAGTCTACGTACCTTTTCTTCTAGATCTTCCTTCAGGAATGTTAGTAAGAAGAATTTAACATGATCAGATCTAAGTCTACGTACCTTTTCTTCAAGAATGTTAGTAAGAAGAATTTAACTTGATCAGATCTAAGCCTACGTACCTTTTCTTCAAGAATGTTAGTAAGAAGAATTTAACATGATCAGATCTAAGCCTATGTACCTTTTCTTCTAGATCTTCCTTCAGGAATGTTAGTAAGAAGAAATTAGCTTGATCAGATCTAAGCCTACGTACCTTTTCTTCAAGATCTTCCTTCAGGAATGTTAGGAAGAAGAATTTATTATGATCAGATCTAAGTCTACGTACCTTTTCTTCTAGATCTTCCTTCAGGAATGTTAGGAAGAAGAATTTAACTTGATCAGATCTAAGTCTACGTACCTTTTCTTCTAGATCTTCCTTCAGGAATGTTAGGAAGAAGAATTTAACTTGATCAGATCTAAATCTACGTACCTTTTCTTCTAGATCTTCCTTCAGGAATGTTAGTAAGAAGAATTTAACGTGATCAGATCTAAGTCTACGTACCTTTTCTTCTAGATCTTCCTTCAGGAATGTTAGGAAGAAGAATTTAACATGATCAGATCTAAGCCTATGGATCTTTTCTTCTAGATCTTCCTTCAGGAATGTTAGGAAGAAGAATTTAACATGATCAGATTTAAGCTTACGTACCTTTTCTTCAAGATCTTCCTTCAGGAATGTTAGGAAGAAGAATTTAACATGATCAGATTTAAGCTTACGTACCTTTTCTTCTAGATCTTCCTTCAGGAATGTTAGGAAGAAGAATTTAACATGATCAGATCTAAGTCTACGTACCTTTTCTTCTAGATCTTCCTTCAGGAATGTTAGGAAGAAGAATTTAACATGATCAGATCTAAGTTTATCTATACTCCTGGCATCAATGGCTCTACGGAGGTAGACATTTACTTCATCTTTAGGATCTTTTAAGTTTTGGTCTTCACCAATTCCTAGCCTGTAATATGGTACAGCATTGTGTTTTATGCCCGGTTTGAAAATTATAACAACTTTTGATTGGCTAAAATCCCAGGTATAAAAAACCCATATTCCCCGGTGTTGCTAGACCATATCACTGGGTGTAACTAGCCACTTAACCAATCAAATGTTGCTATAATTTTCAAAACGGGGATAATATGACGTTAAAGCTCGCGACGTTGCGCTCCAATATCAAATTTAGTTAATTTTGGCTATATATTGAATATAAAGCTGTTACTTTGATCAACTGTAGGGTAAAAAACACTCGAAACTTTCATATTTTTTACTTATTCTTTCCAAAAACAAAGATAACGACACTTTTACAGGGCCGTCAGGGTGCAAAATGTCTTATTTTTGACTATAACCGGGGATAAATTTGTTATCTACGTTCCTATCCGTAGATATGGATATTTTAACACCCTTCAGTAGCCTGTACACCCTTCAGCTGCACCTCACGATGTACTTGGCTACTTCAGGGTGTTAAAATCTCTATATCTACGGATAGGAACGTAAATAATTTATATTATTATACCTCATATATTAATTACCATAAATAGATTAATTTGATTGGACAATGGGTAAAAATCAGAACACGTGATCACACAGGACAAAAATCATATTCCGTGAAATAAAAATCATATTCCACCCCCTCGAAAACGTCAGAGGCACTCGGAACGCATCACTTGCAGATGACCGTTACAATTTATTGTGGATGTGGTTTTTAAATGTCTGAGACAACGTTCCAATGGATTTGAAATATGCTTACCAGCAGTATTTTACATGTATGTGTTTTCTTGGTTTCATTCAGTATAATAAAACATTTATAGCATGCAGGTTCAGGAAATATGAAAATCTATTCACCCACGAGTATCGTATTCCCCTCGTGCATTGCCTCAGGGAATGCAATGCATGCAATAAATTTAAAATATCTGCATTTAGTACACAACATATAAAAAGGCTTTATTTTGATTGGATACGAAGTGCTTATTATTTTTTAATAAAATGCTTAATCTTGGTAATGGGTGACTATACCTAGAGACAGGAGCTATACCACGTTATTTTTATATATTTTTATCTCCCTTCAAATAGCTGATGCTGTTTATCGTTTGTTGTCAACATGGTGAGTTTGTCAATGTTGTTATTATTATTATAAAGTTAAATATTAGTTGTTTTTTTCTTTTATTTCCAGAATGAGATGTTATGTACTAAAGTAATAATGTTTTGATTAGAATAAGGAAAAATCCAAATATCTTTTAAACTATAGATTTTTGAACAGCAAAATAAACACGAGTTTTATTTAGAATTAGGAGTGCTAACTAAAAATGTTATTGTAATGTTTCTTATTGTCTTGGCTGAGGCTGCACTCCGATGAAATTTTGCATTTTGGTTCTATTATCATTTATGTTGTCATTTTTCGGGTGGGGGTAGATGTACTTTATAAAAGAGCCATCCGTACGTCAGGTATCTTACCTGTAAAATCTTTCTCCCAGCCACGTGTACTTTAGACAATACTGACAAGCATTTCTCTCATAAATTATTGTTATATTTTGCACTTTTTGTAAAATGGGTAAAAAGTCTGACTTATCTCCAGAATGTCAAAAGTTTGTAAAAAAGTTGTTTGCCTTTTTCAGTAAGGAAAAGGCAATGAAGAAGCCAATTGTCTCATTTGATAGGGTATATCAAAGGACATCTAAAGCTGTGGGTGTGTCTTACACTTCAGTGCACCGTATTATGAATGATAAGAGGCCTTGTAAGTCAAATAGACCCAAAGAAAGAGCTAAAATTTTATAAGGAAATAAATGATTCTATTAAAATATCTAAGTCTAAGCTTCTCTAACTCTCATTGATCTTGGATATATAAAAAAAAAGGTGATAATCGAAGAGTTCTGTACGACCAAGTGTCTATTATCAATTGTAGGTGTAATTATCGGAGAAAGATCAAATCTTTTAGGGAAGCAGGGTATGATATCGTGTATCTGGATGAAACATGGGTTAACCAAAATCACTGCACAGATTATATGTGGCTTCCGAATGATGGGTCTGATGCCCCAAAAATACCCTCGGGCAAAGGCAAATCTTTGATTGTTTTGCATGCAGGTACACGAAGTGAGGGTTTGATTGATGGCTGCAATTTAGTGTTTCTGGCCAAATCAAAGGATGGTGACTATCACCAGGAGATGAATAGTGTTGTCTTTCTTGAGTGGTTTGAAAATCAATTGATGCCTGCTCTGAAAAATCCTAGCTTGGTTGTGTTAGATAATTGAAGTTATCACAATGTTAAAACAGAAGATACGGTGTGCCCAAATTTTAATCAGAAAAAAGCTGTTCTCCAAAACTATCTTACACAACACAACATTCCTTTTTCTGCTACTGATATCAAAAAAGTATTATTTGAAAAACATAAAACAAAAAAAGACCCCAGTAGTTTATAAAACAGATAAAATTGCTAATTTACACGGACATGAAGTAATAAGAACCCCCGTTCGACACTGTGAACTTAATCCGATAGAATTAATATGGGCGCAAGTCAAAGGTTTCGTGGCTAAAAACAATACCATCTTTCGATTAAAAGATGTTAAAGAAGTCATGTATGCTGCTTTCGGAAAAATTACAAAAGATGTGTAGACAAAAGAAGAAGAACATGTGGTCAAAACTGAAAAACAATACTGCAAAGATAACTGCATCGATAGAAGTATCATAGAACCTATTATCATTGATTTTTGTGATGATGACTCGGATGACGACGTGGGTTAAAGCATAATCATATTAAGTATAATAGACAGAGAAAAAATGTAAAAATCGAATAAATGTCACGTTTAAGTCAATGCCGAAAATATTTGGAACATGTGTCTGCCAATTCATTAAAGTTTAAGAACAGTTGTAACTGTTGAAACTATCTGGGGTTAGATGAATTTATTAACTTATACATTGATTATAACACATAAATAATACACAAAACAACTTGACGCAAAAAAACAGGGACAGATTATAATCCAACCGAAAACCAAACACAAAGCGGGCCTTATATTCATGAAAAGTCAAAACAAACAAAGACAAAACTTCGAAACTTCGGATTGCTGTTTTGGATAAGCACTTCGAAGTGAAATAGGTTAAATATATATTTCCAAACTATTAGCTCACGTTTGAGTTGAAAGATATAACTTGGTTTAGTAGAATAGTTACGTGAAACAATTGCATGTATCAATGATTCATCAATAATTATTGCAGTTTTTAGGTATTTTTACCAATGTTAAGTTGCAAGTTTGGTAAAAAATAGCTCACAAAATGACAGTGCTCAATGTCATGTTCTACCCCCTCCCCCCCAATAAAAAAATCAACCCTCCAATTGGTCTCTGAGGTTCTATAATATAATCAAAGTGCTGAAAGCATTGATGGAAGTGTTGCTTTCTGTTTTTTTTTATTGTGTGTAACAATATTTCATTTGTTTTACAATAACTGTTAAGCATTTGAAGCAACTATAACAGTTATTGAAGAATCACTCAAAACAAGTTGATGTTTTAAGTTCAATAGTATTTGATTTTTTTCGCAGATCACATAAATAAATCCCAACCTTAATCCTGTACCAAATGTTAATGTCATAAGTTCACTTGCCCATTAGGGGCAGGTATATATGGTAATTACAATTTGCTAGCTTTAGTAGACTAGTAATATTTTAACTGGCAAACAGTTCTTTTGTAGATTATGGTCATCAGAACGCATTATCTGCTTCTGGCAGCCATGTTGAATATCCAAGTTGCACCAATAACACATACAATATAAGGTACCATCAGGAACATATATGTCAAGTTTGGTTCAATTTAGTTCAAAATTATGAGAGAAAATCCAAATATGAAAATGTTGATTGACGATGGATGGAGGCAAAGTAATGTCATCACTGGCCCAAATTAAAAACTGGTAGCCCAAATATTTCAATAACATTTTTTTGTGTTGTTGACTAATAAAGCATTCAAATACAGCAGTTTGTTATGTTTTATTCTTCAATTATTCCCTCCCTACACATAACCCTATAAACCCTTTCCTCATCCCCATAATCTTCATCATTGTCACTATAGTCATTATAGTCTGCCCCATCCATTGGTTGACTCAGTGACGGTTTGTCTTCACTACTAGGCATTTCCTCCATAGCTAAATTGTTCTCATTCATTTCCTTGACTTGGTCCTCCACTTGCTTGGATGTTATAACAGGGTTTCAGCTGGATTTTATTATACTAAGTCAAATGACCAAACTCTTATAAATTCCTCACGCATTTTGTCCTGAAAGGCACTTATTCAATAGGTCAATTGTGTCCTAATTTGCCTAAAACTTATAGGTCATTTAATGCATACTTATTATGATATTTGGAATTGACAGCCAGACAGGTTTTCAGAGGTCACCATCTCTTTCCAAAAAAAGTTAAACTTAAAGGGGCATTATCTGCCAAAATCGTAAATTTTTGTTACCCATAAAAACTATCAGATATGATTGATACCTTAATAAAACGTGTTTCTGTAACTTAAAAATGTTATGAAATGTACACGCATCGGGGAAAAAAGATGCAACTGCTTGTGTTTTGAGATCGATCAAGAAATGGATGCCATTGTTTACGGAGTTTGCCAAATCGTCATTAAATCAGTACAACAAAGCACTTATTTCTTATTTTCTGTTAATCTGCTTTTAGTCGGCATTAATTACGGACAAAGAACCATGCAAGTTTGCAGTTAATAAGCGACAAAATACAAATTATTCGTTTTTACCTGTCACTACTAAGGTCAGTTGCATACAGAGAAAGCGAGGTCAAATTAATCTTGCAAGGAAATAATAAATCGATGGTAATTTTCGTTCTTAAAAGGCGAAAAGTGCCTCTTTAAGTGAAAATAAATAGAAATTAAAATCAAATTCCCCAATGAGGAATGAGTCAAAGACTTAAGAGAAAGCTACCCTAAATAGGTTACAAAAAAAGTCTGCTTTGAAGTAAACATTTTGTAGATTTTTTTTTTTATATAAATAAAGCAAAGTATTTTTATTTAAATTCACAGTGAAATAAAAAATTTAGTGGATCTTTTCAACCATTTGTCTTAATCAGGAAAAAGCTTGTAATATTTGTCCATTTCAAAGGTTTTAATATTTCTCAAAAACCTAAATCAAGTCCTCTATCGTATTTTGCACAAAAGACAAGTTTAAATTTGGCGTCAAATTGATATCCAATAATTTTTACCTGTCCAGTTCGGAGCAATTCTTGTTCTTATATTTCAAATACTGATATTTTCGTTCATTAAAGCATTTCTGAGATTGTGACTTTAATTTTGTCAATGTCCTTGAACTTCATCAAAGCATGGAGGAATAATAAATGATACAATAAGAGTTTTGATCTGGCGTTTCACTAGTTTTAATCAAAATAAATTATGGACAAATTGGAGACCAAACAGGGCTCTTTCATACAACAAACCCAGTATTTTATACCGGACAGTCGGTCCGGTGGAAACCAATGTTTGGTTATGTAACCTCAAAATGAAAATAGAATCATATTTAAAAATCAAATAGTTCACTATTAAAGACAAAAGTGCTATATATTTAGTGAAAAAATAAAAATAACGAAAAATGTCCCAGTCCAAGTAATTTTTACAGGTAAAAATCAATGAACTCAATAGTGCATGCAGGAGATGGTGACGGGCTCTACGGAGAACAATGGAATCTTTCGGGTGACAGTCAAGTGTCTATTGTCTTCAGGGATTAAAACCCATGGCCGCAGGCTGTTCTCTTTTATAGACTTATTCCCTCCCTATTTCATCAAACTTTGTCTAAATATACATGCAAAAACTCCTTTAAAATGCCATTTTTCTATATGAGCAGGGCCAAATACATTCACTTCCTGGACTGCAAACTTCCAAATTAAATTAACACCCTTGATTCTCTACACAACTCTCGTTTACACTTCTACTTTAAAATCTACAGTTTAAAAGATATTTCAGATTTTCATTATTCTAATAAAAAAATTATTACTTTAAACATATTATTTTTTTTTTCCTCTGAAACAGTTTTCCTATAGTGTTGTCTGGTGAGGTATAGGAAAACAGTTTCCTCAGCAGAAGATAATAAAAGAATATTAGACTAACAAAATGTAGATTTGGTATAAATTTGGCTTGAATTATCAGTAATCAAATGTTAAATAGGTCTTGAATCAGCATGCATCAAAATATAAAGTAAGCATAAGTCTGTTGAAATATGATAAATTGTTTAAAATGATTGTTGGAAAGGGGGCCATAAATTCCATGAAACTGGCTCATTTGTAAAATCGTATTTGCATACTCATATCATACCAAGAAACAATACCAAATATGGACTTGTTCTGTCAAAAAGTAAAAAAAAAAAGAGAAGAAGATTAGTTGCCGAGATGAGATGAATGGATGGGCTAACAGACAATCTTATGAATGGACAAGGGTAATCCAGTATATCAACCATTCTTACAAGAGTGAGGTATAATAAGACATTGTTAATAGCTTTAAAATAACATATTAGAACTTACTTGTGATGAATGGCAGCATTTGGATCGTCATTAAACTTCCTATCTTTACCACTGCCATTAAACATACTTTTCCTTCTTATACCATTATTTGGTGAACTTGGTCTTTCCTATAATCAAAGTGAAAGTAGAAAATGAAAAATCTTGTTGTATAATTTATTTGTTGATAAAGCAAAAAAAAGTGTGTTTCCACTAACCCTACCATTACTAATTTTCAGTGCCTATGATTTTAGTCATTTTTGGACAAGCAGATTCTTGTTATATATAACCTAGGCAACAAAAATAAAAATAATATACTTAGCCTATCTAGCTATCCTACAGGGCTGTCGTGATCGTAAATCCAACTACCTATGTAATCCGTGCCTATCACCATTAACGTTGTGAGTTCGAATCCCGCTCAGACAAGGTGTACTCGGTACAACAATATGTGATAAAGTTTGTCAGTGACTTGTGACAGGTCTGTGGTTTTCTCCGGGTACTCCAGTTTCCTCCACCAATAAATTTCACCGTCACGATATAACTCCAATATTGTTGACGCCACGTCAAACATCCCCCTATTTTTTTCAGGAATGTTAACAGCAACACAGATACTTTTATTACATGGCCTAAAGAAGGTCGTTTTTCATACAAGTTCTGATTGATGCATTTCACCATAATAAGCAACATTACAGCTATACTATTAAAACTATGGCAACATTTTTTTTTCATATATTCATATCTCTCTGAATGTATGTTGATACAATGAAAATAAAATTGTTTTTAAACTTTTCAATTTTTACACGGTTCCGTCTTTCTGATGGATTTTCTATCATGTTTACTTTCATCCATCCATATTCCTAAATGAAAGGCTACATTGATCACAGCATAATATAACAGGAAGTCAACAAGAATTTCCTCCTGCATCAGTTTTTTTATTTATTTTTTATTAAAAAGGATTAATATTAAAGAAGAAAAACAGAAAACACTCTTTTTGACACCCTGCAGATGTTACATTTTATTTTATCCTCCATAATATTCTTTCCGGCAGATTATTTTTAATATAAAATATTATCCGTGGACAATATTTCAATATTAAAATTTCTTCCAATGCTATTATATATTTTCCAGATGAGGTGGAAGAAATTTAATATCAAAATATATACGTGGATAACATTGCACATTATAACTTTTCAACCGGAAAAAATATTATAGAGGAAATGATCTGATTTTATAAGTTACTAATTTTCTCAATTAATTAATTAACATTGCTGCAAATAAATATGTACTTAATACTAGTGAAAGACTTCTTTATTACTGCAGTATTTTTTAAATAAATATATAAATCATTACAATTACAGTGTTTTAATCATATTCATAAGACTTTCTTTTGTTACTTTTCCTCAGCCACTTTGGTTTATAGGAGTACACAAAATTTCATTTTCACTCTCCGTTTCAGTATCTTCTTCATTAATAAACTGTAGTTATACTTGCAAATCAAACAAACAAACTGGATCTGATTCTATTGATTTTATAATGGGTTTGAAGATTACTCAATCTGTCATTTAAATTGACAGTGTTCTGGCTATAATATATTTTCGGTATATATATATTTACCTGTAAATTTTATTTATAAAATATTTTCCGGATGGGTCAGGTGATTTATTAATCAGCGTCGGAAATAATATTACATACCTTAGTATAAAATATTATCTGGATTAGCTCATTTGATAAATCGGGTGATTTATCAATGAGTGTTGGAAATAATATTACAGATGCGTCTCGTGATTTAATAATCAGCGTCGGACATAATATTACATACCTTAGTATAAAATATTATCCGGTTTATCTCATTTGATGGTTCAGGTGATTTATCATTAATCGTCGAAAACAAGGATTTGCATAGTATACTACAATACAAATCTTTGTCGGAAATAATATTACAGATGCGTCTCATGATTTAATAATCAGCGTCGGAAATAATTTTATGTACCTGTTTATTGTACACTAGGATACTTTTTTTTATAGCAATGGAAAGTATTTCATTATAAAATATTTACCGTAACATAAAATTTAATATCAAATTCTTTCCACCGGATAAAATTTCAACCGGAAAAAATTATGTCTTACACAGACACTTGTTTGGAAATAGTTAAGGCTAGACTCTCCCAAAATCAATCCCCAAATTTATTCTGTGTCAAGGGACATTGTATTTAAATTAGGGACGAAATGGTCAATTAGAACAAAAGTTATTGCATAGAAACCATAGTGACGAAAGATGGACGATGACAACACAAACAACAAACACTACAGACCCATACCATAATACAATAATACAATCCTTATTCTCATGATCAGTGGTCCATAAGAGACCTGTTGCACTGGCAAAATTATCCGTTCCTACCCATCACCTTTCCTTGTTTCGAGTCCCGTGGCGTTTAAATTTTTAAATGTTCTCGTTCTGAAAATAGCTGAAAAATTGCTCGCTGGACGTTAAACACCAATCAATCAATCAATCAACCATAATACAATCCTAAAATTTTGTGGTCACATAAAAATGTGATGGAGATTTTTACTGATGGGTAGACCATAATCAGTACATATATAAGAGAACAATCGGTTCAAATGGTAGAAGTATTTTTTAGGAGAAAACTGAAATGTAAATATATATGCCAAGAGAGGGCAAAAAGTGTTTTTCATAAATTTGAGGTTTTCCCCTTACCTTACTGTCTCGATTGTCATCCTGGACAATGAAATAGGTAGTAATATTATTCTCTTTTAAATATGGATGTCTGTCTGCACCATGACCCTCTTCTACTTCATAGTCCTGTTTCAGGAGCTTCATCGTCTCCATGGTGATGTGAATACGACTAAAATTAGAACACAATACTTTTTTTAAAACTAAGATTTGAAATTTTCTCTCAACAATATGGGTAATACAATACATTCACTGAATACGGAATTTGAATGGAACATTAAATGATTGGAATGAGCAGAAATGCAGTTGAATTCTGGGTAAAAAGATCTTTAATTGAACTTCCTTTATCTCAGATAAATAGTTTCCTTGGATTGTTTGAAATAACAAAGTGGTTTGTGCATGGTAGCAATAAGCTTAATTTATTTCAGATATCTCAAATAACTGGATATTTAGAAATAAAAAAAACTTACTAGACCTTTCAACCTTAATACAGTCAGGTTATAACTATTTACTACCTTTATGATTGGACAATTCAAATTTTATGTGGACGCTGTTTATTTATAATCTTACAAATATTTCTCATGGCAAGCACAAAAATAAAGCCATATAGTGCAATAAGAATTCTAAAATCATGTAAATACCAGGCAGGTGATTGTAGAAAACCTTTATATTTCATTTGAGGATTAAATGGCAAAATTTTAATGTAACTCACATTCTGAAATAACAGTCATTGTGTTAAAATATAAAATGTAGAACAGTAATAGAAGTAGTGATCCTGTACTTTAATTTGTTTCTAAGTGTAAAGTTGGATAGTCTGTCATCTTCATTTACATCCTTAACCTTTCTTACTAAATGAAAATCTGTCAAGAAAAATGACAATTTATTGACAATCAATTTACATTCTTTATTGAATTTTATAGGAAATAAAAACTCCACACCTTTTTTGTCCAATTTTAAAAAGGTTTAGTAAGGCTTTTTTTTTATTCTTAAATCTGATTGGATGAACCTGAAACAGCCTCTCAAAATCTTGTTTGAAACCATTTTTCAAAAGTGTCATTTCTACCATTGATTTTGTGAAATTGAAAATGTAACTCTAGTTTTTTTGCTTTTACTCAGGGGTTTATTCATAAAATCATTTTTTGCAAGAGGTGTCTATAGGCCTGGTCAATTATAAGTATTTCTGGCTACTCAAAATTAAATTCTAACAAATATATACAGAATACCATAAACAGTCATATATTGCCAGCATTATGCATTATCCGCACCCCTTTTTGGCTTCCAGAATCTGAGAAAAAAAATAATTCTGGTATATAATATGCATCAACTTTTGACTGGTTTGGGAGGATGACAAACGTGTAAATTAAGCTTAAAATTCAGCATCTTTGAAAAAGTTTTCTCAGGACCTATCATTGTATATAATCCATGCCCAGAAAATCCTTTTAAGGGTAACTATCTGTGGCCAATGCATGGCCTTATACAACAGTGGTGCTAAGGTCCTCATACTATAACATAAATTGATCATATTTTAATTATTACAAACCCAGGTAATCCTCCAGCCTCCATTATGTTAGCCAGAGTAACATCATTTGACCAGACATCAAACTGCCACTTCCTCAACCCTAAAACACCACAATGGACTCTTCCAGAATGAATTCCCACCCTCATATTGACGTCTGCTCCTGTTACATTTCTCACTAATCTGAAATATAAAATAATATTAAAACTCTGATTACTGAGTATTCTACGATTTAGTAATTAAGAATATTTTCATGTGTTGTTTTTTACATGTTGCCAGCACCATTTTGTAAGAATATTAATTAAATTACACAGGTTTACAGTTAAAACAACTTATGGTAACAGTAGATTGATTAATATATTCTCCCGCTCTTATCACCTCGATACAGAGACAAAGAAAGACCAATATTAGGATGGTGGTGATTGGATGGGAACAATAAAATATTTGATTGGCTATTGTATTCTACGTAACAAAATACAGTATTCTACTTCTGGTGGGGGCCGTCCTGGTCGTGATCGTATGGTAGTTGGATTTACAACTACCTATGCAATCAGTGTTTATCACCAGTAATGTTGTGAGTTTGAACTCTGCTCAGGCCAGGTGTACTCGAAACAACATTGTGTGATAAAGTTTGTCAGTGAGTTGTGGCAGGTCAGTGGTTTTCTCCTGTTTCCTCCACCAATAAAACTGACCGCCACGATATAGCTGAAATATTGTTGAAAGGGGTGTGAAACACCATAAACCATAAACTAAACCAATCTTAGGATGGTAGTGATTGGATGGAAACAATAAAATATTTGATTGGTTATTGTATTATAAGTAACAAAATACAGGATTCTACTTCTGGTTTATAGTAAGAATGTTAAAACATGGCATCCATTCGTAAATAAATAAGAGGGGCCGTGGTCGCGATCGTATGGTAGTTGGATTTACAACTACCTGTGCAATCAGTAGCTATGACCACTAAAGTTGTGAGTTCGAATCTATCTCATGGCGATGTGTACTCGATACAACATTGATTATGTGATAAAGTTTGTCAGTGACTTGTGACAGGTCGGTAGTTTTCTCCGTGTACTCTCGGTTTCTTCCACCAATAAAACTGACTCCTGAAAACTGCATTAAACACCATAACCCTAACTCTAACCCCTAACAGAGGCTGAGTGGGCTGAGCCTGTGTCGCTCACCTTTCATTCTGCTTTGTGGAAACTTAATACAGAATCTTCCATACATGTAGATGCTTCCTACCAAGTTTCGGTTCATATGGCTAAGTAGTTTCAAAGGAGAAGATTTTTTAGAAATCGACCAATCAGGAACAAGAATTGCATGTGGTGGCCATGTTTGCTAACCGATCGGGAAGAAAAAATGAGCAATCTTCATAGAGGACATTCCATTGATGCTTCCTACCAAGTTTCAGTGGTAGCCATGTTTGTTAACCGATTGGGACGAAATGAGCAATCTTCATAGAGGACATTCCATAGATGCTTCCTACCAAGTTTCGGTTCATTTGGCCAAGCGGTTTCAGAGGAGAAGATTTAAAAAAATCGGCCAATCAGAAACAAGAATTGCCTGTGGTGGCCATGTTTGGTAATGGATCATAACAAAAGTGCACTCTTTAGAGAGGACCTTCCATAGATGCTTCCTACCAAGTTTCAGTTCATTTGGCTGAGGGTTTTCAGAGGAGAAGATTAAAATGTGAAAAGTAAACGGATGACAGACGATGGACACCAAGTGATGGCAAAAGCTCATATTGCCTTTGGCAAGGTTTGCTAAAAAGAATATTAAAATGTGAATACCTACTTGTAATGTATAGAATAAACATATTACACTATATCAGTATTAGTTAATTTCTAAGGGAGATAATGGCAAGAGTTATCTTTCTTTTAACAGTTTAGGCAAGAGTTATCTTTCTTTTAACAGAGGAGAAGATTTTATAGAAATCAACCAATCAGAAATAAGAATTGCCTGTGGCGGCCATGTTTGTTAACTGATCAGGAAAAATTAACAATCTTTATAGAGGACCTTCCATAGATGCTTCCTACCAAGTTTCGGTTCATTTGGCCAAGCGGTTCCAGAGGAAAATGTTTTTAAAAATCGGCCAATCAGAAACAAGAATTGCCTGTGGCGGCCATGTTTGTTAATGGATCGGGAAAAAAATGTGCAATCTTTAGAGAGGACCTTCCATAGATGCTTCCTACCAAGTTTCAGTTCATTTGGCTGAGGGGTCTCAGAGGAGAAGATTAAAATGTGAAAAGTTAACGGACGACAGACGATGGACACCAAGTGATGGCAAAAGCTCACTCATCAGATCAAATTTAGCTAATAACTACTATGAACGTAATCTTACTACATTTAGTTCTTTGTGGGATCTTTTGCTAGCTTCTTTACACTAACATCTAAAGACATATAGGGTCACGCCAGGGCTAATATTTCAAACAATCAATCAACAAACCTACCAAATCTTGAGTTATGAAAAATTTATCACATGCTGATAGCAGTCGTTAAATTGATCAATATATTCAACTGTCTTGAATATGATTGGATGGTCAAGATAAATAAAATGTTACCTAACCAGAGATCCTTGCAACTTGCCTTGATGATTCCGGAACTCGCCATTTTAAAATTTTTTGATTTCTACAATGCAGGGATCGCGCTGCCAGTTGCCAATGTCGCAATTTGCGATTTTTTTTCTTGACTGGCGACTGAAATCGGCTTCTGGCAATTTTTTTTGCCGCTTAGATTTCCTTGTGTAAATTTATAGATAATTAAAGTTTGTTTTCCCTCGTCCCACAAACTGTAGTCATAGGTAAAAAATCTATTTGGGTAACAAATAAAATTAAGCTTCAATGAATAACAAAAAAAAAACTGTTTTTAATCCATGAAACACAAAAAAAATTTGATCAAAAGTGCTAAAGCAAGGGTTACAATACTATTCCATATTGTCATGGCAAAGTTCCCCATTCCAGAAAATTGCTCAGCCTATGTTCCAATTATTTTAAAGGAGTTTTGTTCTTCTAAAATCAATGGATTGGTGATGAAAACTTTTTCAGGGAAATAGTGACATTATGATAGACTCTTGTACATACATATATATATATATATATATATATATATATATATATATATATATATACACACACAAGTTTCAGTAAGGGATATTACACTAGAGTGTTTGCAAATAACTCCCACAAAATTTAGGGGATCAACATTTCCTGGTAATATGCACAACTACATATGGTGTCCTTACTACCTACCAAGTTTCATGAAATTCTGTTCAGTAGTTTCAGAGGAGTTGTGCTGACAAGCTGCTTCAGAAGTATATTTCGGAAAATTTTAAGCTCAAAGGGACATAACTCCCACACAATTTAGGGGATCAACATTTCCTGGTAATATGCACAACTACATATGGTGTCCTTACTACCTACCCAGTTTCATGAAATTCTGTTCCGTAGTTTCAGAGGAGTTGTGCTGACAAGCTGCTTCAGTAGTAAATTTCGGGAAATTTCTATGTTCAAAGGGGCATAGCTCCCACAAAATTCAGGCGATCAAAATTTCCTGGTAATATGCACAACTACATATGGTGTCCTTACTATCTACCAAGTTTCATGAAATTCTGTTCAGTAGTTTCAGAGGAGTTGCGCTGACAAACTGTGTGACGGACAGACGGACAGGACAAAAACAATATGTCTCCCCACAAAAGTGGGGGGAGACATAATCACTGTGTACCGTAACAAAAATCAATAAATTATTGACGATTGATTTTTAAAAGTAAAGAGTATTTCCCGTACCCAATTCGTCACTTGAATTTTCAAAAATTCGTAGAAAAATGTTTGCAACAATCCATTCTTCTTCTTCATTTGCTGATTAAAACTAATTAGTCACTACAATGACAATTTTATTACATGTTACAAGCCAATCAACGGATAATAGAATTTTTGTTTTGATTGTGTAATCTTTGATCAGACCTGGCTTGATTTACCTGGTTAAAGATAATGATCCTGACAAAGAATTCAATCAACGATAATGATATTTTTTTTATTGTTATGATTGACATGTACTCAAAATGTCACAGTATGTATTTTAAGTGGACATATTTTTGTAATCGTCATTCGTTGCACGATTTGTCACAATGTCCACCATAACAAACTATTTTTGCCACGTTTCATTTATGAAAATGTCGATATCATGTTTATACGGGAGTTCAGAGTTAGGAAGTCTTTTTGTCTATCGTATTCATTGTATTTTGAAAGTGACTTTCTCGAAAAGTCATAAACTTTGGTTTATAAAGAAACTTAAAAATTAAAAATGGCACGATCAACAGTTCGCAATTAATCCACCGATACTTTTAACCAAACAAACTTTTGATATATTTATTCTCATTTCTGTGAAATGTAATCTTAGTTCTCATATTTAATATGGTCATTTTTTATATGCGAAGGTTGGCCATTGAAATGCACTGCACGAGGATGCATAAGTTTTTTTATCGATCAGCATCCGGGTAACCATTGCGTTCTATTTATAGAACTATTTACAAACAGACACGTGTCTGCAAGTGCAATTAAAAAAAATAGCCAGTCAGTATTTTTATTCCAATTGTTGCAATTTGATTATGAGATCTGAGAAATAATTATTTATTTTACAACTTGCTTCAGTTTTTGACATTTGTTCTATTCATTACCTACATTTTGTACAAAGTATCTAGAAGTTGGACCATTGGCAAAGACATATTTTTTTCTGCTGAAGACTACACAAATATGAGTTATTACAATTGTTGTGGTATTAGACCAAAGCACAGTAACATTTCAAAAAGGGTGGGGGAGGGGGTTATTACAATTTGTGTGGTATTAGATCAAAGGCTGAAAACACAGTAATATTTAAAAAAAAGGAAGGGGGGGGGGGGGGGGGGTGGGTATTACAATTTGTGTGGTATTAGATCAATATCATGGCAATGTTATGTTTTATCAGTTGGTTTCTAATTTGCAGAGTATGTTCCCATCCTAGGAGGTTTTCATAGCTTTTCAATCTCCATTACTAACTAATAAGGCAAAGTAACTGATTATAAGATTAAGCTCATTAAAAAGCTGTTTCGCAAAAGTGACTAATGGTCTCAAAATCCTGGTTGAATCCCTGATCCGTAAAATACAGTATATTGTAATAAATGATATAAATCTTTTTGTTTTTGATGATGAAATCGAAATTAAAAACAGAAGTACAATACAGACATTAACATTTGTACAAACAAATCCGGACCATTTATACATGAAACTGGTACATGCAATCATCCACAGTTTCGGTTCGAAAAAAATTGGCTCCTTGTAAAAATGTTAGCTGGCTCCTCAACTGGCACCTGGCGATTTTTCTGGCTCCTACTTTTTGGGAGCCAGAGCAGCCCCTGCAATGGTGGTACTCGCCAAAAATTTTCAGAAATATTTTCTGAACTCATCAAATTAAATTGCTATAAGTATCTCTGCTAACGTGACCCCATACAGGATGTTGTTAAACGTTAGTGTAATTCACAAATAAAAAATCTAGCAAACATCTAATTTTATTTAAATTGCTATGAATGGACCATATTCTTGACTTATTCATGAAACGACCATTTAAATGGCTCAACTCCATCACATTTTTGTGCCTGTCCCAAGCCAGGACATGGATTTCCAATGCCATATGTCATGGGTTTTTGTGTGTGCGTGTGTGTATGCATGTGTTTAATGTTCTGAGGTAAGAGGCAGTTGTTCGTTTTGTTGACATTAGTGGAATTGTTGATCATCACTGTTTAAACTTTCTTTTCATAATCTGAGTGTGAGGTAGCATGATTCAATTGGAATATTGAATAGTAGAGAATTTGATCAACAAATGGTTAAATTGTATTACATTAGTATTTCTTTATAAGATCATGGGAGCAATAGAATGGAAACTTAAGATAGATCCAGTATGAGCCATGTAATAAAATTTAATTTGAAGATTGATTGATGGATGTTCAATGCCAATTTTAGCAGTATTTCAGCTATATCGTGGAGTAAACAAATTTTATAAATTAATTTCCTCAACTACAAGATTCTTAGATATAAAACATATTTGTGTATAAAATAATTGGGTTATACGTTGAAATATAAGATTGATTTGAAGAGAGATTTTTTAAATTGAAAATAAAAATTTTAAAATCGTAATTGTCAACAAAATAACGAGCCATAACAGCACGAACCACTCCTCTGTCTTAGCAAGACAGAACTGGTAAAATTTACATCAATTATTTTTTTATTTCCACATTTAACGATACATTGACATATATACCAGATAAAACCCAGATTCTATCGTTAATTAAGATAAAAATATGAATACATCATTAGCACAGTCGGCTTCAACATTGATCCATTGTATTGATTGTAATATAGTTATTATTTTCAACAACATTTCACTAGATAATTAATACTGTGAAAGTACTTATATTCATGTATACCCATTTTCGTGGTTTGAGGAAACTTTGTTCGTTGGTTCCGAAATTAGCGTTTTCATAAATGGCCTAAAATAATCATATAGAAATTTAATATTTCTACGGGTATTACATTTCGTGAACCAATAAATTTATGAAAATTCCGTAAATGATAACACTTTCACAGTATATTAAACAGATGTATGTGAAATAGTGGCCTAACACACATGGATTGCAAAAATTTGTGTTAAACTTGTTCTATATGAATATCTGTAAAAAAAAAAAGCTAAAAAAGCTACTGTCAACAATATAACCAATCACAACAACATGAACCTTTCCTCTCATGAACCTAGAATTTCAAAATCAAAAATAACAAACCATTGTAAATCTAAGTCCTGCCTTGGGACAGGCACACATAAGTGGAATGGCTAAACCATTATCAAGGATCCCTCTTCTCCTCTATTATTTTAGTTATTTGACAATGTGATGTTGGAAACATGGAAAGCATTTGTTTGAGTGAGTGACTAATGGTTGCTTAACAACAGTTAAAATCCACCTGTGATGTAAATCTATTGTCTAAACTCTCCATTATTTTTAAGGAATGGAGAGTTGTGAACAATATGTACAGGGGCGGAGCTAGAATTTAAAGGTCAAAAACCTCAACCTGTTTAAAATTGTAAAAGGGAATAACAAACAATTTATTTAAATTTTTTTGCTACAAGATTAATAATTAATAAAATTATTAAAGTACAATGGGTGGATTTTAAGTTGGAGAATGTCCTCGTATCTCTCCATTCCTTAAAACCAATGGGCCTCGGCTCCATTATTTTTAAGTAATGGAGAGTTACTTGGACATTCTCCTATACGTAATCAATTGTTTGAGTGAGTGACTAATGGTTGCTTAACAACAAGTAATCAATTTTTCAGCTATATCAGTGGAAAGAAAAGATACTTTTAATGAGATGATGATGATGATGATGTCTGCTTTACACTCAACCATTAACATGCTTCATTGGTTTTTCATAGCGCTAGCTCACTCGAGCAACACCCCGTATGTAGACATGTCACTTTACTTGGATACGAAAAACCATAAATTTCTTTAGATGATTATTATGACAAACAGATATTAAATCTTAGAAATATCAGTTACTTTTCGTCCTACGAATTACATGGGCTTTAACCAACAGATTCTACCTTGATAGCTAGTAGTCAGTTAACTACCAGCATTCATTGACACTGATATTGTACTGTCTATGTTTATGTTGTCATTCATTTTTTTTGATAGTTTGTGGCCATTTTAAGTGATAGTTTTTTCTTATCATTTGTTGATATATGTATCTCTGTTTGTTGTCCATTACTGCTTAAGCTTTCTTTTCATAATATTATTATTATACTTACGAGATGGCCTCTATCATGTCCATTCCCATCTCCACACAACAATGAGCGTGGTCACTCCTTACATCAGGTAGGCCACTGACACAGTAATAACAATCTCCTAAGATTTTAATTCTAAGACAGTGATTTTCTGCTGCTAGACGATCAAACCTAGCAAATAATTCATTGAGTAGCTGGACGAGTTCCTGGGCTGTACACTGTGATGATAATGCTGTGAACCCACAAATATCAGCAAACAGGATGCTGTAATTACAAAAAATATATTTAAACTTTATCTGCAGTATGTCGAGTGTTTTCTCCTGGTACTCCAGCTTCCTCAACCAGTAACCAATAAACGTCACAATATAAACTCAGGGCATCCCACAGCAGCAGGGCACAGAGCTAATTGCCCGTCTAATTGCTACTTTGTTTTCAAAAATGAAAATGTCAAAGTGAAAGGAAAATACTGCTTTGTTTTGCATACCGATTTTGCAGAATCCCCCATTCTACTTTAGGATTATCACCTCCTACTTGACAATGCAGCGTTTTATCCTGCAATCATTACATTTTCTGTACACTAAATGTAAATTAATAAAAATTGCATTATGTGTCTATTATACAACTTTTTAATTGTTATGTGCAATCTCTGTCATGATCTTCAATTTTTTGAAGGTGGTCAGTATTTGGTACAGATCCTGGATCGTTTAAGTTAACAGATATTTCATATCGTTTGCGTTTTTCGTTCGTTTTGTTTGCGTGTATCATTCGTTTGCGTATCGTGTATCGTTTGTTACGTGTATCGTTCATCAGTTTAATTAGACAAACGCACGAAACGAAATATGAATGAACGATACACAAAACGAACGAATGAACGATACACGAAACGAACGATACACGATACGAATGCACGCTTCACCAGATCACGTGACACTTATAAATAAACATGCACTGCAGGTGTGAAATGTCAACTCTTAATTTCATTCTAATTAACAATTATATGACCTTTTGAAGCCACACACCTCTCGGACAGCTTGACCGGGAAAATAACTGATACACCTATGTCTGGTTGTCAATACAGAATCCGAATAATTATATAAATATAAATTCTGTATAATCATATAATTATATAAATATAAAGTCATATATGGAAGTCAAATATAAGAGATTTAAAATTTAATCATAAAATATAATTATTAAACACATTGATAATATAAACTATTTAAGTATTATATATACCATGGATCTTTCGAATTAACTTATTTAAACCAACGAATCTGAAGGATGAGTTGGTTTAAATAAGTTCATGAGTAAGATCCATGGTATATATGTTTTGTAACAGAAATTACATGATTGACAGATTTATGACGTCAAAATCATGGAACAACAGATCTATGACGTCAAAATCATGGAATAACATCAAGATCTTCATATTAGACCATGGTTTGTAAAAGTTCACTATTTTTAAGATTATTGCATAAAAACATCAAAGGAAAAATACGTATTTATGCTACAATATAAATTGTATTATCCTATTACTTTACTGACTAATTTATCATTTATATATATCAATTGCGCATAAAATATAAGATTAGTTAATCACATCAATTTGCACAAAAGTCATTCAAATAATAACACGATACTATATTGTACTTTATAGAACCAGGATCGTTTGTCATTGGATAATATATGGTTACGCTCCAATGATTTGTTCATTCATGTATCGTGCGTTCGTTTCGTGCATCGTTTGTTCGCTCATTTGCATTTTCCATATAGTTCGTTCGTTTCATTTCGTTCGTTCGTTCGTGTATTGTGCGTTTTTCGTATTGTTCGTGTGAAGCGTTTATTCATTTTTCGTTCGTTTGCGTTTGGTGCGTATTGTAAACTAATTCGATCCAGGATCTGTAGAAGTGGAAAATAATGATTGATTTTCATGAAAAGTACAAGTTTTAAGAAATAAGCAATTAGGTATAAAGGTGGCCATGACTGAGTTGGCCTTACAAGCCAAAGTCTTGATCATAAACTATCATCTTAATTAGCTACAATCACCCATACAATTTTTGTGTTTGTTATCCAATCTATACATCAAAACTAACCCTATCAATTTTTTTTTATCATGATCAGAAATTTCAAGGTACAGTCAAACCTGCCCATGCAGTCACCTCTATAAAGCAGTTTCCTGTATTAAAAGGTCACCTTTTTCTTTTTCTGTCATAGAAAATTTCACATGAATTGAAGGTCACCTGTCATATAAGGTCACTATGTCTTTGTCCTAAAGCCCAAAGGTGACCTCTTAATACAGGTTTGACTGTATTTTTTCCATTTTAACAAAGCTATTTTTCATTGATTTGAAATTAAAAAATAATAATTTGCCTATCTTTATTATTAACCTTATTACTTGTATAACTTCAAGAAAATAAAAAGTTTGACCTTACTTAAACATTATTTCTTTTAATGATAGCCTAGAATATTCTCCTGTGACAATATTTGTTTTATTGACTCGCTGGATCTACAGACAGAATTCAATTTATTATGCTATTAATTTTAGCGTTTCCTTTTTTCCATATTAAATAGCAATAAACCTACATGATTTTATTATCATTGAATTTTTCATGGATTTGTATATTGAATCCTTCAATTATTTATGAGTTTCAGCTTATTTGTTTCTTAATTTTACATTTTACCGACATTTGTAAATTACATACATTTTTACTGACATTTATAAATTACATACTGGCAATTTTAGAAAACTAAAATATTCATAATCAAGGGGGGTAATCAGAAGTCGTAAGTCGAAGATGAATCGATAGACAACACAATGGCCAAAACAAAACAAAACCAGCAAAAAGACAAACAATGATCTACAAAATACTACTAAGAAAACTTAAAATTGAGCTTCACGAACCTCACAAAAAAACAGGTGTGAACTCTGGTGCTCTAGAAGGATAAACAGCTGTGAACTCTGGTGTTCTAGAAGGATAAGCAGGTGTGAACTCTGGTGCTTTAGAAGGATAAGCAGGTGTGAACTCTGGTGCTCTAGAAGGATAAACAGGTGTGAACTCTGGTGCTCTAGAAGGATAAACAGGTGTGAACTCTGGTGCTCTAGAAGGATAAGCAGGTGTGAACTCTGGTGCTTTAGAAGGATAAGCAGGTGTGAACTCTGGTGCTCTAGAAGGATAAACAGGTGTGAACTCTGGTGCTCTAGAAGGATAAACAGGTGTGAACTCTGGTGCTCTAGAAGGATAAACAGGTGTGAACTCTGGTGCTCTAGAAGGATAAACAGGTGTGAACTCTGGTGCTCTAGAAGGATAAACAGGTGTGAACTCTGGTGCTCTAGAAGGATAAACAGGTGTGAACTCTGGTGCTCTAGAAGGATAAACAGGTGTGAACTCTGGTGCTCTAGAAGGATAACCAGGTGTGAACTCTGGTGCTCTAGAAGGATAAACAAGTGTGAACTCTGGTGCTCTAGAAGGATAAACAGGTGTGAACTCTGGTGCTCTAGAAGGATAAACAGGTGTGAACTCTGGTGCTCTAGAAGGATAAACAGGTGTGAACTCTGGTGCTCTAGAAGGATAAACAGGTGTGAACTCTGGTGCTCTAGAAGGATAAACAGGTGTGACCTCTGGTGTTCTAGAAGGATAAACAGGTGTGAACTCTGGTGCTCTAGAAGGATAAACAGGTGTGAACTCTGGTGCTCTAGAAGGATAAACAGGTGTGAACTCTGGTGCTCTAGAAGGATAAACAGGTGTGAACTCTGGTGCTCTAGAAGGATAAACAGGTGTGAACTCTGGTGCTCTAGAAGGATAAACAGGTGTGAACTCTGGTGCTCTAGAAGGATAAGCAGGTGTGAACTCTGGTGCTCTAGAAGGATAAGCAGGTGTGAACTCTGGTGCTCTAGAAGGATAAACAGGTGTGAACTATGGTGCTCTAGAAGGATAAGCAGGTGTGAACTCTGGTGCTCTAGAAGGATAAGCAGGTGTGAACTCTGGTGCTCTAGAAGGATAAACAGGTGTGAACTCTGGTGCTCTAGAAGGATAAACAGGTGTGAACTCTGGTGCTCTAGAAGGATAAACAGGTGTGAACTCTGGTGCTCTAGAAGGATAAACAGGTGTGAACTCTGGTGCTCTAGAAGGATAACCAGGTGTGAACTCTGGTGCTCTAGAAGGATAAGCAGGTGTGAACTCTGGTGCTCTAGAAGGATAAACAGGTGTGAACTCTGGTGCTCTAGAAGGATAAACAGGTGTGAACTCTGGTGCTCTAGAAGGATAAACAGGTGTGAACTCTGGTGCTCTAGAAGGATAAACAGGTGTGAACTCTGGTGCTCTAGAAGGATAAACAGGTGTGAACTCTGGTGCTCTAGAAGGATAAGCAGGTGTGAACTCTGGTGCTCTAGAAGGATAAACAGGTGTGAACTCTGGTGCTCTAGAAGGATAAGCAGGTGTGAACTCTGGTGCTCTAGAAGGATAAACAGGTGTGAACTCTGGTGCTTTAGAAGGATAAACAGCTGTGAACTCTGGTGCTCTAGAAGGATAAGCAGGTGTGAACTCTGGTGCTCTAGAAGGATAAACAGGTGTGAACTATGGTGCTCTAGAAGGATAAACAGGTGTGAACTCTGGTGCTCTAGAAGGATAAACAGGTGTGAACTCTGGTGCTCTAGAAGGATAAACAGGTGTGAACTCTGGTGCTCTAGAAGGATAAACAGGTGTGAACTCTGGTGCTCTAGAAGGATAAACAGCTGTGAACTCTGGTGCTCTAGAAGGATAAACAGGTGTGAACTCTGGTGCTCTAGAAGGATAAACAGGTGTGAACTCTGGTGCTCTAGAAGGATAAGCAGGTGTGAACTCTGGTGCTCTAGAAGGATAAACAGGTGTGAACTATGGTGCTCTAGAAGGATAAACAGGTGTGAACTCTGGTGCTCTAGAAGGATAAACAGGTGTGAACTCTGGTGCTCTAGAAGGATAAACAGGTGTGAACTCTGGTGTTCTAGAAGGATAAGCAGGTGTGAACTCTGGTGCTCTAGAAGGATAAACAGGTGTGAACTCTGGTGCTCTAGAAGGATAAGCAGGTGTGAACTCTGGTGCTCTAGAAGGATAAGCAGGTGTGAACTCTGGTGCTCTAGAAGGATAAACAGGTGTGAACTCTGGTGCTCTAGAAGGATAAACAGGTGTGAACTCTGGTGCTCTAGAAGGATAATCAGGTGTGAACTCTGGTGCTCTAGAAGGATAAACAGGTGTGAACTCTGGTGCTCTAGAAGGATAAACAGGTGTGAACTCTGGTGCTCTAGAAGGATAAACAGGTGTGAACTCTGGTGCTCTAGAAGGATAAACAGGTGTGAACTCTGGTGCTCTAGAAGGATAAACAGGTGTGAACTCTGGTGTTCTAGAAGGATAAACAGGTGTGAACTCTGGTGCTCTAGAAGGATAAACAGGTGTGAACTCTGGTGCTCTAGAAGGATAAACAGGTGTGAACTCTGGTGCTCTAGAAGGATAAACAGGTGTGAACTCTGGTGCTCTAGAAGGATAAACAGGTGTGAACTCTGGTGTTCTAGAAGGATAAACAGGTGTGAACTCTGATGCTCTAAAAGGATAAACAGGTGTGAACTCTGGTGCTCTAGAAGGATAAACAGGTGTAAACTCTGGTGCTCTAGAAGGATAAACAGGTGTGAACTCTGGTGCTCTAAAAGGATAAACAGGTGTAAACTCTGGTGCTCTAGAAGGATAAACAGGTGTAAACTCTGGTGCTCTAGAAGGATAAACAGGTGTGAACTCTGGTGCTCTAGAAGGATAAACAGGTGTGAACTCTGGTGCTCTAGAAGGATAATCAGGTGTGAACTCTGGTGCTCTAGAAGGATAAACAGGTGTGAACTCTGGTGCTCTAGAAGGATAAACAGGTGTGAACTCTGGTGCTCTAGAAGGATAAACAGGTGTGAACTCTGGTGTTCTAGAAGGATAAGCAGGTGTGAACTCTGGTGCTCTAGAAGGATAAACAGGTGTGAACTCTGGTGCTTTAGAAGGATAAACAGCTGTGAACTCTGGTGCTCTAGAAGGATAAGCAGGTGTGAACTCTGGTGCTCTAGAAGGATAAGCAGGTGTGAACTCTGGTGCTCTAGAAGGATAAACAGGTGTGAACTCTGGTGCTCTAGAAGGATAAACAGGTGTGAACTCTGGTGCTCTAGAAGGATAAACAGGTGTGAACTCTGGTGCTCTAGAAGGATAAACAGGTGTGAACTCTGGTGTTCTAGATGGATAAACAGGTGTGAACTCTGGTGCTCTAGAAGGATAAACAGGTGTGAACTCTGGTGCTCTAGAAGGATAAACAGGTGTGAACTCTGGTGCTCTAGAAGGATAACCAGGTGTGAACTCTGGTGCTCTAGAAGGATAAACAGGTGTGAACTCTGGTGCTCTAGAAGGATAAACAGGTGTGAACTCTGGTGCTCTAGAAGGATAAACAGGTGTGCACTCTGGTGCTCTAGAAGGATAAACAGGTGTGAACTCTGGTGCTCTAGAAGGATAAACAGGTGTGAACTCTGGTGCTCTAGAAGGATAAACAGGTGTGAACTCTGGTGCTCTAGAAGGATAAACAGGTGTGAACTCTGGTGCTCTAGAAGGATAAACAGGTGTGAACTCTGGTGCTCTAGAAGGATAAACAGGTGTGAACTCTGGTGCTCTAGAAGGATAAACAGGTGTGAACTCTGGTGCTTTAGAAGGATAAACAGCTGTGAACTCTGGTGCTCTAGAAGGATAAGCAGGTGTGAACTCTGGTGCTCTAGAAGGATAAGCAGGTGTGAACTCTGGTGCTCTAGAAGGATAAACAGGTGTGAACTCTGGTGCTCTAGAAGGATAAACAGGTGTGAACTCTGGTGCTCTAGAAGGATAAACAGGTGTGAACTCTGGTGCTCTAGAAGGATAAACAGGTGTGAACTCTGGTGTTCTAGATGGATAAACAGGTGTGAACTCTGGTGCTCTAGAAGGATAAGCAGGTGTGAACTCTGGTGCTCTAGAAGGATAAACAGGTGTGAACTCTGGTGCTCTAGAAGGATAACCAGGTGTGAACTCTGGTGCTCTAGAAGGATAAGCAGGTCTTTCTCTACTAGTGGCATCTATTGTGTTGCTGTTAAATGACATGAACATCATCTAATATGGAAAGCATGTTTGACACTAGTTTACAGGTTAGGGTCACTGATAAACTTTATCACATAGTGTTGTGTCGAGTACACCTCGCCTGAGCAGGATTCGAACTCGCAACGTTAGTGGTGATAGGCACTGATTGCATAGGTAGTTGTAAACCCGACTACCATACGATCATGACGACCCCTCACCAATTTACATAAATAAATACAAACAAAATAAATGAAACATGAATCCAGTACAAAACAAAAGGGAACTAAAAAATGAGAAGACATACAATTGAACAACTTGAAAAACACGAATCTCACTAAAAACCGGGGGCAAATACAGGCTCCGGAAGAAAAAGCAGCTCCTGCTCCACTAGTGGCATCTGTCACCAACCTGTCTCAAGTCATTGACAAACTTTATCACCTAAAGTTGTATCGAGTACACCTTGCCACGAGCGGGTTTGAAACTCACAATGTTAGTGGTGATAGCACTGATTGCATAGGTAGTTGTAAATACAACTACCATACGATCACGACAACGATGGCCCCAATCTGTGTTGGAATTCCCTTGGACACTAAGAATCCTAAAGTTAGCCTTGTAGCTTTTCGTGATCATCGAGGACCAGATTACATGTTTAATGGCTGTGCTCTGTTGCAAATAATACTCCTTGACATTTTACAGGAAATATTACATACTGTATGCACAGCCTTGTTATCTCCATGGTTACAACTATATACAAGAAATTAAACATAACCTTTACCCACATTTTTGCCATCACCATGGTTACAACTATATACCGGTACAAGAAATCAAACATAACCTTTACCTACACTTTTTGCCATCACGATGGTTACAACTATATACCGGTACAAGAAATCAAACATAACCTTTACCCCCACTTTTTGCCATCACCATGGTTACAACTATATGCAAGAAATAAAACATAACCTTTACCCACACTTTTTGCCATCACCATGGTTACAACTATATACAAGAAATGAAACATAACCTTTACCCACACTTTTGCCATCACCATGGTTACAACTATATATAAGAAGTCAAACATAACCTTTACCCACACTTTTGCCATCACCATGGTTACAAATATATACAAGAAGTCAAACATAACCTTTACCCACACTTTTGCCATCACCATGGATACAACTATATACAAGACATCAAACATAACCTTTACCCACACTTTTGCAGTCACCATGGTTACAACTATATACAAGAAGTCAAACATAACCTTTACCCACACTTTTGCAGTCACCATGGTTACAACTATATACAAGAGATCAAAGGGACTTCATACTTCTATTATACTCCCATAATTATTGAAATAACTATAGACAGGTTGTATAATTATACACTGTATATACCAATATATACTTTACAAAGTCAATTAAGGGTAATTTAACAGCATTTCCCTGTCCATCCGTAAAGATGCCTGTAATTATAGCAAAAGCCTTCTAAGATTGTCAATTAGATAAACTAGATGTGTTGGAACAACACGCATGTTGCCGAGGGGATAACAAGGGCAATGCAAAGCGAGGGGATAAAAAAAGTGGTGACAACTAAATATTTGGCCAAATTTCAAATCCCAACAGCTGTAAGTTGGCCAAAAATCATTTAACTGGAATGAATTTCAAAGTTGATCTGTAAAAGTTGGCCAAAATTCTTTGGACCGGAACGAAACGTATACTTGATCTGTAACTTATCATTATACACCCACATATCTTTATATCAAGTCAATATCTCAAAGCATAGTGAAAAAAAGTGGTGACAACTCTTTTATCGCTATGTAAAAAGTAAAATTAGGTAAATAATTAGGTAAATAAAATATAAAACAGACAAGCAGGAAATACCAAGTCACGATAGCATATCTAGTGTGAACTATGAAGAGAGATACGGATATGGGGATATAAACCTTGATATTTATAGACTGCACTCATATTTATTAATTTTAATTGTAATTCGAGTGAAATTAAACTAAACCTTCATTTACTTGTACCGGTACTTATTAATATGTTCCAAGCACCTGCTGCCATTATATATATAACTGACTCAGAAAAACACAAGCCAATATGGTTACAATAAATTGTTGGTTTGTTAGATTGATAACGTACACATTTAGACCACATTGGTGGTGTAATGGTCTTAAGCTTGCAGTATTTGCTTCAAGTGCATACAGATCATGGGTTTGCGCTCAGTTCGAGTCAACACAACAACTTTCAAAGTGATATTTGCTGCTTCTCCACTAAGAATCCAGGTTAAGGAGTAAGAGCAAAGACTGGATGGCTCGGAATCAAAATAACGTGTAAGAGTGGAGTGACATGTCTACCCACGATAAGACTGGATGGCTCTGAATCAACATAACGTGTAAGAGTGGAGTGACATGTCTACCCACGATAAGACTGGATGGCTCAGAATCAACATAGCGTGTAAGAGTGGAGTGACATGTCTACCCACGATAAGACTGGATGGCTCAGAATCAACATAACGTGTAAGAGTGGAGTGACATGTCTACCCACGATAAGACTGGATGGCTCAGAATCAACATAACGTGTAAGAGTGGAGTGACATGTCTACCCACGATAAGACTGGATGGCTCAGAATCAGCATAACGTGTAAGAGTGGAGTGACATGTCTACCCATGATAAGACTGGATGGCTCGGAATCAGCATAACGTGTAAGAGTGGAGTGACATGTCTACCCACGATAAGACTGGATGGCTCTGAATCAACATAACGTGTAAGAGTGGAGTGACATGTCTACCCACGATAAGACTGGATGGCTCGGAATCAGCATAGCGTGTAAGAGTGGAGTGACATGTCTACCCACGATAAGACTGGATGGCTCAGAATCAACATAACGTGTAAGAGTGGAGTGACATGTCTACCCACGATAAGACTGGATGGCTCGGAATCAGCATAACGTGTAAGAGTGGAGTGACATGTCTACCCACGATAAGACTGGATGGCTCAGAATCAACATAACGTGTAAGAGTGGAGTGACATGTCTACCCACGATAAGACTGGATGGCTCAGAATCAACATAACGTGTAAGAGTGGAGTGACATGTCTACCCACGATAAGACTGGATGGCTCAGAATCAACATAACGTGTAAGAGTGGAGTGACATGTCTACCCACGATAAGACTGGATGGCTCAGAATCAACATAACGTGTAAGAGTGGAGTGACATGTCTACCCACGATAAGACTGGATGGCTCGGAATCAGCATAACGTGTAAGAGTGGAGTGACATGTCTACCCACGATAAGACTGGATGGCTCGGAATCAGCATAACGTGTAAGAGTGGAGTGACATGTCTACCCACGATAAGACTGGATGGCTCGGAATCAGCATAACGTGTAAGAGTGGAGTGACATGTCTACCCATGATAAGACTGGATGGCTCGGAATCAGCATAACGTGTAAAAGTGAAGTGACATGTCTACCCACGATAAGACTGGATGGCTCAGAATCAACATAACGTGTAAGAGTGGAGTGACATGTCTACCCACGATAAGACTGGATGGCTCAGAATCAACATAACGTGTAAGAGTGGAGTGACATGTCTACCCACGATAAGACTGGATGGCTCGGAATCAGCATAACGTGTAAGAGTGGAGTGACATGTCTACCCACGATAAGACTGGATGGCTCAGAATCAACATAACGTGTAAGAGTGGAGTGACATGTCTACCCATGATAAGACTGGATGGCTCAGAATCAACATAACGTGTAAGAGTGGAGTGACATGTCTACCCACGATAAGACTGGATGGCTCAGAATCAACATAACGTGTAAGAGTGGAGTGACATGTCTACCCATGATAAGACTGGATGGCTCAGAATCAACATAACGTGTAAGAGTGGAGTGACATGTCTACCCACGATAAGACTGGATGGCTCAGAATCAACATAACGTGTAAGAGTGGAGTGACATGTCTACCCACGATAAGACTGGATGGCTCGGAATCAGCATAACGTGTAAGAGTGGAGTGACATGTCTACCCACGATAAGACTGGATGGCTCAGAATCAGCATAACGTGTAAGAGTGGAGTGACATGTCTACCCACGATAAGACTGGATGGCTCAGAATCAGCATAACGTGTAAAAGTGAAGTGACATGTCTACCCACGATAAGACTGGATGGCTCAGAATCAACATAACGTGTAAGAGTGGAGTGACATGTCTACCCACGATAAGACTGGATGGCTCAGAATCAACATAACGTGTAAGAGTGGAGTGACATGTCTACCCACGATAAGACTGGATGGCTCAGAATCAACATAACGTGTAAGAGTGGAGTGACATGTCTACCCACGATAAGACTGGATGGCTCAGAATCAACATAACGTGTAAGAGTGGAGTGACATGTCTACCCACGATAAGACTGGATGGCTCAGAATCAGCATAACGTGTAAGAGTGGAGTGACATGTCTACCCACGATAAGACTGGATGGCTCAGAATCAACATAACGTGTAAAAGTGGAGTGACATGTCTACCCACGATAAGACTGGATGGCTCAGAATCAACATAACGTGTAAGAGTGGAGTGACATGTCTACCCACGATAAGACTGGATGGCTCAGAATCAACATAACGTGTAAGAGTGGAGTGACATGTCTACCCACGATAAGACTGGATGGCTCAGAATCAACATAACGTGTAAGAGTGGAGTGACATGTCTACCCACGATAAGACTGGATGGCTCTGAATCAAAATAACGTGTAAGAGTGGAGTGACATGTCTACCCACGATAAGACTGGATGGCTCAGAATCAACATAACGTGTAAGAGTGGAGTGACATGTCTACCCACGATAAGACTGGATGGCTCAGAATCAACATAACGTGTAAGAGTGGAGTGACATGTCTACCCACGATCTGTTGCAAGTCAGGTAGCACTATAAAAATCCAACTAAATGGGTTGCCTTAGTGCAAAGCAGACATTATCATCATGAATAAATAAAACATCTTTCACTCATTCTTATGCATTTTTCACTACCATTACAATTGCTTTGTCAATAAAGTTTACCAGAAAAATGAAGACTATTTGCAAGAAAGGAGCGTCACTTTCAAAAAGAAATGAGGTGACTTTAATTATGCTTTGGATATGAGAAGGGGCCATCATGGTCATGATCGCATGATAGTTGGATTTACAACTACTTATGTAATCAATGCCTATCACCACTAATGTTATGAGTTCGAACCCTGTTCATGGCAAGGTTTACTCTATATAATACTATGTGATTAAGCTTGTCTGTGACTTGCGACAGGTCGGTGGTTTTATCAGGGTACTCCGGTTTCTTCCACCAATAAAACTGACCACCACGATATAACTGAAATATTGTTGAAAGTGGCATTAAACACCATAACCCCAAACCTAACCCTTGGATCTGAGAGAGTCGATAGAAGGCGAGAATCTTCCCACTTTGTCTTGTTTGTTGAGCCATGGAACCTCTGTGCGTAATTTCACACATCACGAGAATTTTCGCCAACTTCACCTTGTTTGGTGAGCCATGGAACCTTTGTGTGAACTCTTACACATCGATCTATAAATAAAACCAGATGTTTGTTACATCTTATCTTTAATCCTTCAACCCATTGACATCTAACGTTATGTATCAGGTTAAAAGTACATTATGTATCAAGTTAATAGTATGTCAGAGGTCAAATTTCAAATGATCATAGTCATGTATCAGAATACGTCAGCGATTACATTTCATAATATGGTATGTCAGAGGTTGAATTTCAAATGATCACAGTCATGTATCAGAATACGTCAGCGATCAAGTTTCAAATGACCAATCAGGGATATGCTTACAAAATCTTTTGGTATTGAACACCATATTGGATTACAATTAAGTATCGAGCTTCTGAACATGAACGAAAGGCTATAAATGTTACATGATACAGGATGTTGCTACCGGAGCACACGGAAGAAACAAGATCCTGCACAAATGTTTAATTTTGATTAGATTGTTTGAATTTTAATTGGCCTTCTCTGCAAAACAACTTGCTGGAAAATAAATAGCTTACAATATTTGTTTGTAGGTTTTAATGACGTACCAGTGGGTTAGGGTCATTAGTATCAGCATTATCCTGAACATGCATGAAATATTTGCTGCTAGATGTTAAGAAAAACAAGACCAATATCGTGTCTGGACCTGCGTCGCTGCAAAACATTCCAGTAATGTATGCATTTTTATACACTGATATATGCCTGGACACAAAATTTGGATGGAGAGACAGACAGATGGATGTGATTCCTTTATACCCCCAGTCTTTGTTTGTGGGTGTATAATAACAGGTGAACATCTTCAATATGTATATAAACACTGTGCAAAGTTTGAATATTATTAATTGAACACTTTTTGAGTTTCAGATTACACATACTACATGTATCGTCCATGTGATAGAGTGATAAAAAAAATAACAAGTTCAACATACAAACAATCTAAGAAAACATTTGTCAAAACTGTCCATAATATGAGGTGCATGTCTTCAGTATGTCTAAAACACTATGCAAAGTATGAATAATATTGATTGAACACTGTTGGAGTTTTAGATTACACCAACTAGGTACCGTCAATGTGATATAGTGATAAAAAATGACTAAGTTCAGCATACAGGAAATTCAAGAAAAAAATTGTCAAATCAGCCCATTTATAGGAGGTTCACATCTTCAATATGTATACAAACACTGTGCAAAGTCTGAATTATATTGATTGAAAACTGTTGGAGTTTTAGATTACACCAACTAGGTACCGTCCATGACATATACTGATAAAAAATGACTAAGTTCAGCATACAGAAAATATATGAAAAAAATCTTCAAATCAGCCCATTTATAGGAGGTGCACATCTTCAATATGTATACAAACACTGTGCAAAGTCTGAATTATATTGATTGAAAACTGTTGGAGTTTTAGATTACACCAACTAGGTACCGTCCATGACATATACTGATAAAAAATGACTAAGTTCAGCATACAGAAAATATATGAAAAAAATCTTCAAATCAGCCCATTTATAGGAGGTGCACATCTTCAATATGTATACAAACACTGTGCAAAGTCTGAATAATATTGATTGAACACTGTTGGAGTTTTAGATTACACCAACTAGGTACCGTCCACGACATATACTGATAAAAAATGACTAAGTTCAGCATACAGAAAATATATGAAAAAAATCTTCAAATCAGCCCATTTATAGGAGGTGCACATCTTCAATATGTATACAAACACTGTGCAAAGTCTGAATAATATTGATTGAACACTGTTGGAGTTTTAGATTACACTAAGTATAAGTACTGCCTTGCTGGGACGGACGTACGGACGGATGGCAAGACAGACAGATGGACGTACCGACGGAGAAAGCGATTCCTAGACCTGCTTCCGCCATCGGAGACGCCGGTAAAAACAAACGCTTTCAGTAATACATCCCGACTTGCAGCCATTATGGGGATGGAGAGCCAACACCGTAATAAGGAAGTCAGAAAATGACCTTCATCAGTTATGTACACTCATTGTAAAAAGTTTGGAAAGCCTAATAATTTAAAAGTCTTTGGGAGCAAGAAAACCACTTTGTCTGGAAAGCCACAATATGGCTGAAAACTTGGTGAAAGTGACGATAAAAAACAATCAACCCTAACACTTCAATTTTTTTATAGGTCTGTTATAATTTGTTAAATTGGTTTGAGCGTTTGACGTCAAAAACTTTTACCGCTGTGCTCCGGTTGTGAGTATGCTTATTTATAAGATCGAGAAAAATTCATACTTGTAGTTCATTTTTATTTACAAAATTTTTTTCACTTATCGAGTAAACTCTACTATAAATGAAAATTGCAATTTCTTTTTTTCAACAAATTAAATAACAAAATTACAGAGATTGTCCACAAACTTTACGGACAGCCCTCGTATGTTGATGAAGGAAAAGTAGATGAGTTTATTGGCCTTTGTGAAGACATTATATTATTGACATAAACATTTCCTTTTAGATCTCATTTAGTCTCATTATCAAACCAATATATTGAGACAATTATTGTGGAGAGAATAATTACCTTCATATGTTGTGTTTATCTTAAGTGACAGACATTTATTATTTTCCTCATACTATAATTTTGTGTGTTCGTGTTTCAAGTGTTTTGCATCGTAGAAACCATACCTGGTCATGTAGGTAGGTATCTGGAAACCTTAACATTTGATGTGGGTATTAAGACTCGACCCACCTTAATGGTCTTAGGCTTGTGATAAAAAATCAACTATAAATAAACTCAAAATTGATAAAGAGTGAAATGTTTCAACGCAGGGTTACCCGATAATTACTAATATACAACAAAACACATCAAATGGGCAACGTGTCATGTCATGCTGGATAAATACCTAATGACAATGGTATTCTTAAATCAGACAGCCCTAATCCAATCAATGAGACACTCCAACATATCCTTCATATACAAATGTACATGTATATTTATTCCTCCACACAAAAAACCAAGAACCATTCACCACTTACCAGGGCTATCAATATTTTTCAAGTGTATCACTACTTCAATATTTACAGGCGGTACATTTTTATCAAAGTCTGAACTAGGGGTGTAACGATATACTTTTTCCACAAGCAATACGTATCGCGATATTTGATATGTATTACGATACATTTTATAGGAAACTGTAACTATTCCATGAAGTCTATGCTGGTCGACATGGGCGCTGCCATGTTTTTTTTTTATATGAGATCGCTTACGTACTAGCGGAAATTGTAAATATTTTGATATTTGATTAATCAATTTTAAAAGCGTAAATTAATCGATTCACTTTTCTCAAAATATTAATTAAATGATCACCAAAAGAAGAAAACGGATGTTCAACGCTACTTTTTTTCAAAAAATTAGCATCATATCGTTTGTATCATAAGCGGCCTGCACATATCGTGAACCAAACCATCCCCAAAATAATCACGATTTCGGTACATATGGTGAATCGTTTCCCCCTTAGTCTGAACATTTTTCGTGAATATCTTATACAATACACTTTGAATTTATGAGGTACAAATTACCATTTTAAGTGGGTAAAAGTACCTGGTACCACTCCTTATTGAAATGCATTGCTAACTGGATCCAGTAATTAAGGTTATAAGAAGCTTAATTGAGACATAGAAGAGAGTTTGCTATCTTCACCATTGCTAACTGGATCCAGTAATTAAGGTTATAAGAAGCTTAATTGAGACATAGAAAGGGCTTGAGGAATTTTCAACCCCTGAGAGAGTTTGCTATCTTCACCATTGCTAACTGGATCCAGTAATTAAGGTTATAAGAAGCTTAATTGAGACATAGAAGAGACAGGAGTTGAATTTTTTTTTGGGCAGGACCAAGCCCAGGGCTTTTTAAACTTTTAAACTTTTAAAGTCCGGTCAGTGATTTGCCAAGTCCCAATTTGTAGGATAAAATTTGAAATTTTACTTGCTTGTCAACTAACGTTTGTGCAATTGATGCAGCAAAAGTTTTACTTACAGGTACTTACAGGTCTGTTTCTGAGCACTGGCCGTCGACCACTATACTCAGTTCCTTCTCTTCATCAATTTCAATTTCTTCTCCGGTTGTGAGGCTGGATTCGCAATTGCATAGCAAACCTGATCCTTCCAGTAATTGTCTAGCCTGTGTTCGAAGATTTTCGTATTTTTGGCACTTATGACGTTTTCAGGTAGACTATTCCAGATGTTTATTATTCTGTTAGTGAAAAAGTTCTTTCCTATGTCTTTGTTGGATCTATGCTGGTATAACTTTTTACTATGACCTCTAGTTCTGGTATTCTTTTGTATTTCCAACAGAGACGGTAGAGCAGTGTCGTATAAACCTGATGTTAATTTGAACACTTCAATCATATCTCCTCTCTTCCTCCTATAGGCTAAAGTTGGTAGTTTGAGTTTCCTTAGACAATTTTCATATGTCATATCTTTGAATCCTGGTATCAGTTTGGTTGCCCTACATTGGACATTTTCTAATGCTGTAATATGTTTTTTCTTATATGGGTTCCAGACTGAATTGGCATACTCAAGATGAGGTCGTACTAGTGCTTTGTATAACATAAGAAAGGTTGGTGCATCTATATACGTGAAGGTGCGGCGAATTAGTCCCATAATACTGTTTGACTTGTTTATTTTTTCATTCATATGATCTTCAAAATTAAATTGGTTATCAATTACGACGCTAATGTCCTTTTCCTTGTTAGAGTATTGTAGCTCTGTGTTGCATAGCGTATACTTGAACTGTTGAGTCTTCTGTTTGCCAGCTGAAAGGACTTTACATTTATCGGGGTGAAATCTTAATAACCACTTATCAGACCATCTTCGCTAGCCAAGGGTTACGATTCGGGTCCCCCTTCTCTCCACCCTTGGCGGATCTAGAATACATTTTGAAATTCGTGCGCAATGCCACCTGGTGGTTTATCGAAGTTGCACCCCTTAGATAGTCGTCATCGCCAGCCAATCAGAATCGGTTTGTTATACGTATGTTGGAGAGTTGAAAATGGCAGCGCCCAGTGAAGAAAAACATATTTGTGATAAATTTAATTTGGAAGCACTTAATAATTTTGTTATTACCTTTATTTACTGTCAACCAAGTGAAAGTTTCAAAGCTTTGGCAGACGGGAAAGGTGTTTTCATTGGAACCAAAATGGGAAATGGCAAATTGTTGTCATATGAGAGCATTCCGGTGCCATCTTTGTTTACATTTCGTCGATAACACGTGCTCCGTGTAAAACGTCTTCTGATTAGATACGTGTACTGGTAGCCGTAACCAATGAAATATTAAAGCGCGAATCCTCAAAATGTATTCTAGATCTGCCAAGGGTGGAGAGAAGGGGGACCCGAATCGTAACCCTTGGCTAGCGAAGATGTTATCAGATCAGTTTTCAAGCTTTGTATGTCGTTTTGTAGTATTTTATTATCTTCTATATCATTTATGTCTTTAAAAACTTTGGTGTCATCTGCAAACATATAGCATTCTGACTTAAGGTTATCTGGTAAGTCGTTGATATAAATGACAAACAGGATAGGTCCTAACACGCTACCTTGCGGTATACCACTGGTGACAGGTGCCCATTTTGAATAACTATTCATGACTCTGACTCTTTGTTTCCTGTTCAGTAAGAATGATTGAATCCAACTGGTTAGTTCTGGGGATATACCATATCGTTGTAGTTTGTATAACAGACGATGATGCGGCACCTTATCGAAGGCCTTCATAAAGTCGAGGTAGATACAATCTGGACTTCCTCCTTCATCTAGTATTTTGGTCCATCTTTCTAATACATATAGCAACTGGAGTGATGTCGATCATCCAGAAATGAAACCAAACTGTTTTGGTGAAAATAAAGTATTTCTCTTCATATGGTTTACAATATGGTCTCGTACAAATTTTTCTAGCACCTTACAGAGTATACACGTAAGACTAACTGGTCTGTAGTTTGAAGCCATTTTTCTACTTCCCTTTTTGAATAAAGCTGTTATGCATCCTTCTCTCCACTCGTTCGGTATGTTCTTATTCTCTATTGAATTCTTAAATATAATAGCTATTGGTTTTCCGAGCTCCTCATACAAATCGTGTAGAATTCTGGGATGTAAGCCATCTGGATCAGGAGATTTACTTATATTCAACTCGTGTAACCTTTTCTTCACAACAACAATCAAACGAAAAACAAAAAAAAACTAAACTAACCGACAAACCACAGAACAAAAAACACAACAAAAGAACAAAACCAAAACTGTACGAGTATGAGAAAAAGTCAGACAGGTAATTGCTTTGTCTTTGTCACTATTGGTTAGAGTTTCAACTCCATTCTACTTGTTCATTATCAAATCAGATATACCAATTCTAGTTTTTGTCTTGGATTTCGTATACTGCCAAAACTTTTTCGGATTATTCTTAACGTCTTTGGCTATTTCTATTTCCTTATTCTTCACTGCTTTTCGAGTTAAACTTTTCACTTTGTTGCGTAGTTTACAATATTCTTTATATCTTTCGCCATCCCGTGTTTCTATAAATCTGGACCAACATCGGTTTTTTTTACATATAACCTTTAAAGTGTTCAAGTCAATGTTAGTTTTACCTTTCCTATCAGTAGCTGCTCTTGACTTATGTTTCGGTGTGTACTTATCTTGAATACATAGAACTGTATCTTTAAAAATTTCCACTGTTTATTCTCATCTTGTATAGATAACTTCTCTTCCCAGTCTATTGTAGATAGTTCTTGTTTCATACCTGCAAGATCTGCCTTGTCATAATAATATTTCACTCTTTCAGTGTTTTCATGTTGGATATAACAATTAAAATTTAAGTTTATTAAAGAATGGTCACTTTTTCCCAGAGGACTACAATATTCAATATCGGAAATCATTCCATCTTCATTTGACAACAGCAAATCCAGAACGTGAGGTTCATGGTCAATACGTGCACGAGTTGGTTTATTCACATGTTGATAGAGGTAACAGTCTCTTACTTTTTCTATAAATTTAAAGTCTATATGAGTCTCTGGAGACGAAGTACTCCATGTATTCCAGTTAATCTTTTCAAAATTAAAATCACCCATAATTAGGACATGGCTATATTTTGCGTCATTGACTTCGTTTAACAGTTTCAGTAAATATTCATTATTTTCATCGGTTCCACTATTACTCCTATATTTACAACCATTAATATATCTATAGTTTTCACCCAGGTCAAGTCCATTTTTAACTTGTATTTCACATATCAATTCATAATCTGAAAATGGTTTTCCAGCTTTGACAACACCGTAGGCAGTATTAAACAAACTTTCAAGACGTTTTCTTGAAATTTATCTATCTGTGAGTTTTGAAATGTTCTTGTTCGTTTCTCCCTATCATACTTAAGATCTTTATTCCTGGGAGTTTCAGGATCAGTTGCCTCATCGTTCGCTTTCCGTTTTTCCGCTTTTTTTACTAAAATTAAGCAACGACATTTTTCTCAAAAGTTGCAAAAGTTGTCAACATAAACATACGATTGATCAATGTTATTCCGACACTTGACTTTACATAGGTGATTCGGAACTCATTAATATTCATTGTTACTATGTCTGGAAGGCCTGTTCAGTGGAATTAAGTATTGTTGCACTGGAATGGCAACTAAGACGTTAACTGCCTTATAAAGTAGACATAGTCTGGTGTTCATAGGTCTTTCTTCTAGTGGTTGCCATTTTAGATTTTCTAGCATAGTTGTTACACTAGAGCTGTAATCATTGTTGTTATATACATATCTGGCTGCTCTTCTCTAGACTCTTTCTATTTTGTCTATGTTCTCTTTGGTATATGGGTCCCAGACGGCTGAGCTGTATTCTACTTTTGGTCTTGTTAAAGTATTAACAGCCATTGCTTTGGTATGTTGTGGTGCTTTCTTGATGTTCCTTCTTAGCATGCCCTGGGCGTGATTTGCGCTCGCCTCGATGTTGTTGATGTGATTGTTCCAGCTCAAGTTGTTGCTTATGGTTATTCCTAAGTATTTTGCTTCTGTAACAATTTCCAGTTGTTGGTCATGCATCACATATGGATGTTTCTTTGTTGGTCATGCATCACATATGGATGTTTCTTTGTTGGTCATGCATCACGTATGAATGTTTCTTTGTTGGTCATGCATCACGTATGGATGTTTCTTTGTTGTTCTTGCTCTGGTGATGTACATGACATTATATTTATCCAAAATAGCTTTTTAGTACTTATTTACAGTGAAAGGAGAAGATTGACAAAAACTTGCATGTGATTTGAATTGAAAACAAGACGTTTAGAAAAAAGTGGAGTTTTTATTTGATTAAAGGGCTTGAGGAATTTTCAACCCCTGAGAGAGTTTGCTATCTTCACCATTGCTAACTGGATCCAGTAATAAAGGTTATAAGAAGCTTAATTGAGACATAGAAAGGGCTTGAGGAATTTTCAACCCTTGAGAGAGTTTGCTATCTTCACCATTGCTAACTGGATCCAGTAATAAAAGTTATAAGAAGCTTAATTGAGACATAGAAAGGGCTTGAGGAATTTTCAACCCTTGAGAGAGTTTGCTATCTTCACCATTGCTAACTGGATCCAGTAATTAAGGTTATAAGAAGCTTAATTGAGACATAGAAGAGAGTTTGCTATCTCAGAAATCCTCTATTGCATATTGAAATAACTATTGACATTTTTGCAGATTAAATCTTCAACTTGTTAAAGGTAGTCAATTATTGTATATTTTTAGAAGTAAAAATATACTCTGTCTAATAATTTGTTCCATTCCTAACCTTTTATCTCGGAGAAGTTAGTTCAATAAAAACTACCTGATTATGGGCTGATAATGATAACAAATCTACAGTGAAACCTGTCTAAACCGAACCAGCTTGGAACCAGCTTTTGTGTTCAGAATAGACAGGTGTTTGGCTTAAATACTCTAGTTGCCTTATCAACATCTGACACAACTGGATCTAACCTGTCACCTTGGGTGAACTTTAAGTATTTTCTCTTGGTTTTTCCTTTACTGCCTGCAACCAAACCTACTAGCAAACTGTCCAGCCTGCATTTTCATTGGCCAATCTAAAGTTCATCTGGATATAACAGTTGTGTCAGATGGAGCATAATGTATTTAACTTATAATTGAAATTACTTTGAGGTTTACTATACATTATATTCGGAACTCACCTGACTTTTTCATGCTTTTGTATGTAAATTTTGTGAAACATAGTGTCTTTTGGAGCACCAGCAATATCAGCCTTCATCTCCATGGCAATGTGTCTTGGTAATACAGATAGTAACAATCTTTCCTGAAAAAAATAGAAAAATTAATAGATAACACTTGAAAGGTGTAGCTTGAAACAATTGTTTGACTGCTTTATATAATATAAATAATAAGGGACTAGGGCTATGATGTTTAATGCCACTTTCAACAATACTTCAGTTATATCGTGGTAGTCAGTTTTATTGGTGGAGGAAACCAGAGTACAAGGAGTAAACCACAGACTTGCTGCAAGTCACTGACAAACTTTATCACATAATGTTGTACACCTGACTCTGATCGAGATTCGAACTCACAACATTAGTGGTGATAGGCACTGATTGTACAGGTAGCTTAGATTCTTTTGAAGCTGTAAAATTAACAATTACAACAAAAAAACAAATTTATTCTGATGTTAACATTTAACTATAGCATAAACCTGTCTACACAGCATGCCATTCTGACTATATAGAGCTACAGTCAAACCTGTCCATGCAGTCATCTGAATCAAAAGATCACCTTTTTCTTGTCATAGAAAATTTCATATGAATTGAACCTCCTTTAAAAGGTCACCTGTCTTATAAGGCCATTTTTCTTTGTCACAATGGTGACCTCTTAATACAGATTTGACTTTATCTTGTTCTATTTTGTTCATAATAAACAGTTGTACATAACAGAAAGATTATAAATTTATAATTTATAAGTTTTGGTGGAGGAAGCCGAGCTGTCGGAAAAGAAAACCACCAACCTGTCGCAAATAAGTCACTGAAAAACTTTATCACATAAGGTTGTATCAAGAACACCTTGCAATGGACAGGAATCAAGATCACAACATGGGCTGCCGTGGCCATGATCGTATGGTAGTTGGATTTACAACTACCTATACAATCAATGCCTATCACCACTGATGTTGTGAGTTTGAATCTCGATCAGGGTGAGGTGTACAACATTATGTGATAAAGTTTGTCAGTGACTTGTGACAGGTCGGTGGTTTTCTCCACGTCCTCCGGTTTCCTCCATCAATAAAACTGACCGCCACGATATAACTGAAATATTGTTGAAAGTGGCCATCACCATCAAACAAACAAAATGTGGTGATCTACTTTCTTTTCATTACAATAGTGGCCTTCCCTTAAAACCATCAAACAAACAAACAAACTTACAAGTTCACAACTCTAGTGTTGATAGTCACTGAGTGCACAGGTAGATGTAAATCAACCTATCATACAGGTGTGACCATGACTGCTCCTGTTGTGAATCAATCTAATATATAACTGCAACATTTTTAAAGGTAGATTTACCAATGCCCAGTACTTGATATATAATTAGGTAAAGAAAGTTTAAGCAGTGATGGTCAATAATTCCACCAACATCTACAAGACAAATAACCACCTCTAACCTCAAACAAATAAACACAAAAAAGATCACAAAATATGATGTTGGAAATCCATATTCTGGCTTGGGACAGGCAAAACAATGTGATGGGGGTTAAACCAGCTAATGGGATCCCAACTCACCCCTTTTCAGAATTGGATACAATACAAACAATAAAGGAATGACCATTTAACTTGAAGGGGGGGGGGGGTTATGTTTTTTTTCTAAAAAAATATTCTGATTCCCAATGTTGCTGAAAAAAATATTCTGATTTTGGTGGAGGAAAAAAAAAATAATCTGATTCAGAGTTTTTGTTATATAACCTAATGTTGAATTTTGGAAAAAAAATTCGCGCTTTGCGCGACAATTTTTTTTAATTCTAACTCTTGTGTTGTCTGAAAAAAAATATCTGAACGAAACAAAAAACCATAACCCCCCCCCCCCCCACCCTGCAAGTTAAATGGTCGGTCTCTAATTAACAAAAATCTGGACAGATTCACTTCCACTCAAAAAGACCACATACTATCACAAAAAGACTGACAACATAAACATGGACAATAGCAGGGTCAATTAATTATTGTACTTAATTGACTACTAGCATAAGGAAGGCAGAATCTTGGAACAAATTATTCTTTTCCTTTTAATCTGATTGTTTTTAATCTAATATTTAAGTGAAGAAAGATACTATAAGCAGACATGTTTACATTGTGTCATGTGAATAGTTAAATGGCCATTATTCAAACATTTCACATGTTGGTTCATTAAACAATAACGACAAAGTCTGTAGTAGTATTAGTAGTATTTGCTCAGATAGACCTCACTGAAACTAGAGTCTTGTCTTGTGGGTTGCACATCAAAAGTAATTCCTGTTTCCAGCCAAGAGCATGGTGTTTTCACACCTGCTTTTTAGACGATTTTTTAAAAGTCTGTACCCTTTTTCCCAAGTAGCATACATTTTGCATTTTGTACATACAAGCATAGGCGCTCGTGGCACGGACTTACCACCCCCCCTTTTTCTAACTTTCTGTTTACAAATTTATTTTCAATAAAATTTCTTTATTTCTTTATTATTTCATCTGTTTCCTTATTTTCACTTGTTCGTGTCAATATTCATACAATCTTATGCTAACAACAACGTGCATGTATTGACCCTATATAGATGATCATAGATACTAATAATCCATTTAGTATCTGTATAGGGTCAATACATGCAAGTTGTTGTTAGCATAAGATTGTATGAATATTGACACGAACAAGTTAAAATAAGGAAAAAGAGATGAAATAATTAAGAAATAAATAAATTTTATTGAAAATAAATTTGCAAACAGAAAGTTAGAAAAAAAGGGGTGGTAAGTCTGTGCCACGAGTGCCTGTGCATACAAGCTGGAACATACTGGTATATCCCGGTACATGTAAATAGTTGGTATAAACATATTTATTCATGATAAGTTGGTATAATGTTACAATACACACCAAATTTGTTTGAACATGACAGGATTCGGAAACAAGCTAAGCTTATACTAATCCGTCTCCTAGTAAATAGTTATACCCTTAAGACGTGTAAATTTTCAAAGTGCTCCCAAAAAATGCTGCGATTACATGAATTTTAATGCTGAAACATAATTAAACACAAGCGATGATTTTACATCCCTGTAGAGCAACAAAACTATTTTAATCCTTCATCCATCACTCTTTTCTCTTAGAATGAAGATATTAATCAATAAATACAGGATTTGTTCTAATAAAACATTATCATGACAAAGATGTTCTTCAGCAGACGGCTGTATTAGGAGCCATTAGAGACAGTTGTCAAGGTAACTATGAAACAGGTAAGTAATCACCAGACAATAAAATCACTTTTGTCATTGAAAGTCCTTTTACTTGATCTGCTTAATTCAAATTATACAGATATGTCATTTATAATGACAAACAAAGGAATTGTAAACAATCAGTGTTAATTATATTTACGTAGAAAACTACTCTGTCAGTGACCAAAATGATTTGTCTCCGGTTATCAACATTTCATCAATTACGTTGTGTCATTTCCAATTCCGTTATCAATACAGCATGAAACTGAATTTAACGACTACAAATTAGATAGATCATGAAAACCAAAACAAAAGCAAGAAAATTCAATTCAATTCAATTACCAAAGGACAAAAAGCTGAACACAAAGAAACCATCAATTTCAGATGCTAAATTATCTACCGATCTTCTGTCAGCCACGATTAACTCATTCTACAGTACAGACGTGAAATTAATCTAGTTTCTTTCTTCAACATAAAAGGTGTCATACGTAAGGAAAATCAGAAATCTTGTTTTATCATGTAACTAGTCAACAGAATCGAAGAATTGTATTAGACATGCATTTAACAGTTTAAACATATACCTTTTGAAGACTGATATGTGCATGTCATAGCCTTAGGGGCAGAATTATCAAGTCAATCATCAATTTCAGTGGGCAATTATTAATTTTAGCAATTCACTTAATCTTGGAAAGACATTCAAATTTTCAAAAATCATTATGAATCCTAGGAAATAAGTCACACTGAATCTTAAAGGAAAATTATTTAAAACAAATTTATTGAACTTAAAAAATTAATAATTTGGTTCTTCCAGTAGGATAAAACACAAATTAAACAAACATATATTATACAATTAATGACTTTTAATATGGATGATACAAGGATTTATTAACCCAAGAATATTATATTTACAGAGGCCAGAGGCCAAGGTAAATATATTATTCTTGGGTTAATCAATCCTGGTATCCATCGAATTGAAAGTCATTAATTGTTTTATTATATGACACATTTTTATATGTTGCTTTCATCCTTAAAATAAGTTTTTATCACAACGTTTTCTTTGATTTAGCTTGGTGCAAGACGTTAGAACTATACTCACCATGTGCTACATTGCACATGGTGAATACTAGTATAACGGTTTATCAAAGAATGTTATGTCAGCCAATTAGAAAAGACATTATCTGAAGTCATATAATAATATATTTATTCAGGCTCTAGACAGGGTATATATCATGTTACATTCCAGGCATATAATTTATATACCTTTAGCCGTCAGTCAAGGCATATCTAAATCTGCTGCAGGGAATGTGACATTATGTACCCTGTCTAAACGCCACAATAACCCTAAAAACCTGAATAACTATTTTATTACTTTTCATAGCTTTTAATTTGAAAAATCAACCATTTTCATGCCGTTTAATTTACAATAAAAATGAATGTAAAGACATATCAGTCTTCAAAAGGTATATGTTTAAACTGTTAAATGCATGTCCCTTTCAGTATCGAATGTTGTTTTTGTATGGTATAATATGAAAATAGATATAGCATACCATTTATACTAACATCAAGAGGAGAGCTTTTGGCCCAAAATATAGATTAACGCCACCAACATTTCACTGTCGTGCCTGTACAGTGGAGTAATCGGTCATTTTATAGGTTTAAGCTCATAAAACTAGCTTAACCCGGCCATTTTTATTGAAGTGCATGTGCTAGCCCACGAATATCAGCAATTATGTATATGTGTTTGAGGTATCAATTTTGTCTATCTTCCGATTGTATTTTGGAACTAGTATTGGTCTGAATAAACATAAATTAGAGAATATGAGGGGCCAATGAAAACTGGACAATCCAGAGAAACAGGCATCATAGGGTACAAAAGACAAAGAAAAATAAAACAAAAACACAACACAATACATATTGGACACCACTGTAAGCAAACAAACACAAATAACATAGATAAGACAGCACCAATTTTACCTTCTATCTTGAAAACTCTATCACATTCACAGGGTTTTCAATATATTTCAAGTTTACCAGTACTTCACTATTTACAAGTGGTACTTTTTATTAAAATTTGAACAATTTTCATGAATATCTATAAATACAACACTCTTTAAAATCAGGAGGTACCAAAGACCATTTTAGGCAGGTAAAAGTACCCAGTACCTCCCCTTACTGAAAGGTCTACATTCATAACAAGGGCAACACAAAGTGTGGCGTATCCCCTCGCCTAAAAATTAGACCCTGTGACCTTGACCTTTGACCTTGAAAATCAATAGGGTTTCAGAATCTTGTAAGGACTAAGTATGTACCAAGTTTGGTCAAAATCCATTGAAGGATGTTGATTCTAGAGTGTTCACAAGGATGTTACGCGGTAAAAATTTGACCCAGTGACATTGACCTTTGACCTATGACCTGGAAAATCAATAGGATTCCAGATTCTCCTAAGGACTAAGTATGTACCAAGTTTGGTCAAAATCCATTGATGGATGTTGATTCTAGAGTGTTCACAAGGATGTTACACGGTAAAAAATTTACCAAGTGACCTTGACCTTTGACCTTGAAAATCAATAAGGTTTCAGACTCTTGTAAGGACTAAGTATGTACCAAGTTTGGTCAAAATCCATTGAAGGATGTTGATTCTAGAGTGTTCACAAGGATGTTACGCGGTAAAAATTTCACCCAGTGACATTGACCTTTGACCTATGACCTGGAAAATCAATAGGATTCCAGATTCCCCTAAGGACTAAGTATGTACCAAGTTTGGTCAAAATCCATTGAAGGATGTTGATTCTAGAGTGTTCACAAGGATGTTACACGGTAACAAATTTACCAAGTGACCTTGACCTTTGACCTTGAAAATCAATAGGGTTCCAGACTCTCCTAAGGACTAAGTATGTACCAAGTTTAGTCAAAATCCATTGAAGGATGTTGATTCTAGAGTGTTCACAAGGATGTTATGTGGTAAAAATTTGACCCGGTGACCTTGACCTTTGACCTTGAAAATCAATAGGGTTCCAGATTCTCTTAAGGACTAAATATGTACCAAGTTTGGTCAAAATCCATTGAAGGATGTTGATCCTAGAGTGTTCACAAGGATTGTGACGACGGACGGACGGTAGCGTTACTATATCCCCTCGCAACTTCGTTAGAGAGGGGATAAAAAACACACTTTTGACTAAATAATACATTTTAGTAGTTTCCGATTATTTAGAGGTAGATGTGTGAAACAGGTGATAATTTCAACTGATAATTACATTCTTATGTGTTAATTGCAATATAAAAATACCTAATGATTGGGGGCACTGACTAGCTAATTGCAAATCGCAATTAAAGGGTTGTTATTGACACAAAAACATATTGTCTCCCCAACATTTTTCAAATTTCAAGGATGCTTCCGACACAAAAACATAATACCCCCCCATATTCTTCAACATTAAAGGATACATGTATCTGACAAAAAAACATAATGCCCCCTCCCCCCCCCCCCCCCCCCCCCCATAGTCTTCAACTTTAAAAGATGTTTCTGACACAAAAACATAATGCCCTGGCCCCATTCTTCAACCATTGGGAAAGTTATGTGCAAATTATAAGAAAAAAATGTACATATCAAACTGACAATAATTTTACACTGATATAAAATGTAGGAGTTCCCAGAACAAAAGCAGCTTTTATCTTTTTTTATGACATAATGAAAGAGAATAATTACTCCTTCAAAATTTCAGAATTACCTATGCAGTCAGTGCCTATTACCACTGAAGTTGTGAGTTAGAATCCCGCTCGTGGCGAGGTGTACTCGATACAATATTATGTGATAAAGTTTGTCAGTGACTAGCGACAGGTCTGTGGTTTTCTCCAGGTACTCGGTTTCCTTCACTAATAAAACTGACTGCCACAATATAACTGAAATATAGTTAAATGTGGCATTAAACACCATAACCTTAAACCTTTCAAAACTGGTCCTGTCAACCTGCTACGACAATATGAATATCTCCACATGTTAATAAATAATCCTCCAAGGCCTTAACAGGAGCTGTCATTTAAAATGTAGGAGGAATGAAAATTACAACATTTTTTATGTGAAAAAGAGCAATAACTCCATTAAAATATTCAATTCAAATCAACAGAGTGAGTGAGTGAGTAATTGTTGTTTAATGCCAATTCAGCAATTTTTCAGCTATATCATGGCAAGAACAAGTTAATTTTCAATGAGATGATGATGAGGTCTGCTTTGTACTAGATCAACATGCTGAGTTGGATTTTTATAGTGCTAGCTCACTGAAACAACAGTCTGTGGGTAAACATGTTGCTCCACTCGGACACATTATTCCGATTACGAGCCTCAAACCAAACCGACAGAAGAGTGCAATCTCCATATGGTACAGTAATCAGCAAGCTTGCACAGTTTTGATGATTACTCAATACCCATGTAAGAGGAGTTGTGCATACAAAAACTTTTATGAAATATTATTACAAGTCAAAACCAACTCCTTCAATAATGAAGAATGTACAAACATCATAGAAGCACCTACTTTCACTTATAGAATCAAGGGGTATAACTCTGAGTGACTCCAAAAATCGTCAGTCGATTGTTTGTTTTTAAATTAGGCACTACCATTTTTTTTATAATCATATACATTGTCTTATAACTAATTCTCAGAAGCTTATATTGGACTTTGCAGCCCAAAACCCCAACTCACTAATTTTTCTGGGAGAATAAAATTCCATGCATTATTATTACAGTGGAACCTGTGCGATCCGACACCTGAGTTTTCTGACATCTTGTGACTTCCGACAAGAATTTCAGGTCCCAAAATATTTCTTTAACATTCTTTGTTAAAAAACCTTGAGTATTCCGACACCTGTCACTTCCGACATCCGACACTGTTTTACAGTCCCAATGTTATTAATTACACTTAATTAATCCTGTCTTATATATCCGACCCTTTGATCTGCTCATTAATAAATGATCATCCTTTCATATCATTTAATATAAACCATTAACAAATTGACAGGCTTAGCTCCCAAATAAATTGTGATTTTAACTAATTGATTGACAGGTAATTAGAGGCTCATTAGTAAAGGCTAAAAGTTAGTTTACAAAGAATACATATCACATGTAATAATTAATTTTTTACAGTTAACTGTTTTCACTTCTTTGTAAAGGACATGGCTACAACCATTATATGATATATTATGAAATTGTTCTATGCTTGTGTACACACATAAATTATGATTTGAATTTATTGATTGGCAGGTGATTAGAGACTCATTGATAAGGGTTACCAAGAACAAAAAAATATATTTTACAAATAACTGTTTTCACTTTCTTTGTAAAGTACATGGCTACAACCAACAATTATCTGATCAGATTATGGAATTGTTCTAAATAAATTAATTGTGTAAAAATTAAATATTAAATGTATTTTCATGTACATTGTATAAAATCCCTTTACATTGTAGTCCCCAATTATTTAAACCTTAACATAATTTCTTCCTCAAGTTAAATTTGTGAAAATTTCTGTTAACCAAAAAGAAACCTGAGTTTTCCGACATCCTGTACAATCCGACACATTTCCTTGGTCCCTTGGTGTGTCAGATTAGACAGGTTCCACTGTATATATAAAAAAACATCATTTAGTTGGATAGCTTATGGTGTTTAACTAGAGAAAACCTCAAACCTGCCTCAAGTCACTGACAAACTGAATGTTATATCAAGTATACCTTGCCACGAGGAGAATTCGAACTCACAACGTTAGCAGAGACTGCATTGATTGCATAGGTAGTTGTAGATCCAACTACCATACGATCACCACCATGACAGCCTCTTTTACAACATTTGAATAACATTTGTTAAAGACATACCATGCAGGGGTAAAAGATATTGCATGCTTTCTTTTTGCCTAAATAGAAAAGGCCATTCAATATTTCTTAATTATTGCCCACTGGCCTGGTCAATACTAGTATTATCAGTCAATTTACATTTTCCCTAAATAGAATACTTTTCCCATTGGCCTGGTCAATACTGGCATTATCAGTCAATTTACATTTTCCCTAAATAGAATACTTTTCCCATTGGCCTGGTCAATACTGGCATTATCAGTCAATTTGCCAAATATATTGTACCTTGAAAAATAGGTATATAAAATAAATATCACAAAAAGATACAGTGTATTTTGATATAATAGCTCATTTTGGAATGAAAAAGACATTTTTCTAATTGTGATCTCAAGAGACTTTATGTCATGTACTATCAATTTGAATGCTCACAGGCATGCATACATAGTATATTTTTATCGTATTAGCTGAAAACTAGGGATAAATATTGAAGAATTCAATAAAATGAGATGACAATCATTTTTATCACGTACATCTAATGATGTTTCAAGGGAAAACAAACATAGAGCTCCCATTTTCATTCTATTTCAGTCGTCGAAATGAAAATTTGAATTTACTGGTCTGACAGAATCAAATTCTTGAATTTACTTTTTATATAGTTCTTTAAAAAAAAATGAAAAGTTTACTGGTCAGTAAAACTCAGTTTTCATTTAGACATATAAATAAATTCAAGAATTTAATTTGGACCAGTAAATTCAAATTTTCATTTCCAGGACTGAATTAATAGGGTGCATCTGAATGTTATGAGAGGATCATGGGAGAAAATGACATTAGTTTATTTATTACATAATGATTTTATTTAAACAATTTTATTGGCTATCATGCTTTCACCTGACATTCCGTAAAATTTGATATCTTTTATTAAAACTCGTATTGACTTGGTTTCACTTTCGTTTTGGTTTAATGTAATAAAACAATTACGTTTTTTGTATCGGTCAATACAAGTTTTTATGGACCTTAGAAATCAATATTCACCTCCCGAAGCCTTTAGTTTATGTATTACATGTATAAATCAATCACTTCCTACATGTACACGTAGCTACATGCAGTCAAATACTAACCTGTTCATTGTTTTCTCTCTGTGTAATTAGACGAGCCTCTATACACCGTCTTGTTTCTAGGAAAGCCTGTCGCTGATTGTGCTCTGTAGGCCAGTGTGTAAATATTCCTGCTATGTTTGTAGCAATATATATCACTGCGTTGGTAATTGTCTAATAAAGAAAAAAATTGCAAAGTTAAAACACATTTCTTTAGCATTTTGAAAAAAGAAAAAAGAAAGAAAATCGAATTAAACTATGGTATGTCATACATAGGAGAATATACTGTTTGCATTATTTGCTAATAACCAGGGATAGAGTTAGGGTTATGGTCTTTAATGCCACTTTCAACAATATTTCAGTTATAACGTGGCGGTCAATTTTATTGGTGGAGGAAACCAGAGTACCCAGAGAAAACCACTGAGCTACCACAAGTCACTGAAAAACTTTATCAGATAATTTTGGAGTAATACCACTAAATAATTCTCCATAGCCTTCTATTCTATGTTAAATAAAATCTGTTTGAGCTTTCATACAGGATTCATCTTAAGTTTAATCTAAGTGACACTCATATCTCATGGAAGGGGTACCTAATAGGAAGCTTAACTCCGAAAATCAACATACATTTAATGGCATATAAGAAAAAACAGACAGTCCAAAGATGTCTACCGTCAAAAATGCTACTTTCACTTTCGATTTAACACAAATTCATATGGTTTCTTTCCAATGCAATAATTTTTTTATTTAAAACCACAAGGACATCAAATATGGGCTCAAAATTATCCTAAAATCTGTAGGTTTCAGCTGACATTCAGTATTTTGCAGTATCTAATAGGGTTTATGTTTTATCCAACAATGTAGGAATCCATTTTGTGTTTACGTACTACTTTCTCATACATCCTTTTCGACTGGTACCCATGTTTAGTGGCAATACACCTTTTGTTTCGAGTACACCATGAGCAGAAGATAATAATCAGTAAATGCCAAATTTTATGTTTGTTTTGTAATTCATGTATTTACAATATATTTTTTTCTCTGTTATCATAGATCACGAAACCAATATCTTTAAAAAAAAACGTTTGTACATTATCAAGGCATTATGATTAATATCGAACTTGACCTGCATTTTGTTATCATAGGTAATCATACATAAAAGACAGATGGTGATATCAAAAGTACCGATTACTCAAGATGTTGTTTGGAACTGATTTGTTTTAGATGGAAGGGCAGATGGTGGCAGTAACTAAAATGTATATATGCTTCTCCAATTTTTTTTCTGTGAGCATAAAATGTCCATATATAAAAAATGATTGATTGATTGATTGGTGTTTAATGCCAACTTTAGCAGTATTTCAGCTATATCATGGTGTGATATTAAATAAAGTTTAATTCTAAGCTAAAATGATATTTCCAATTAGCATCAACTGATTTGCTTTTACTACAAATTTCTAAATTATTGTATCGATCTTTTTTTATATCATTTTCATTTATGAACTACATTTTTAACACATAAAATTCAAATAACTGATGATTACAACATATTTTATACTCTAATCTATAAAATCTTTAATATTCCTGGGAGAGCAATTTTTCTACATTTTTATTCCCAACCAATGAAAATGCTACATCAAGGAAATTGTTCATTAATAAATGTAAATGTAAAGGTAGCACTCATATGTAAAATATTTTCTAATTTCTCTATCAATTTTAAAATTAGTACATTTGTATATGTAAATGCATGTTTTACAAAAAAAAACATAGATATCTAATGTATTGCTCAAAATCGATTGGAAAGCCAATTAATTTAAAGTTTTGGGAGCAATAAAACCAATGGGATTGCCAAAATTCACGAAGATCACCTACAAAATGTATGCCTGAGGGAGGAGAACTTTATTTTTTTTAATACATTAATTACGTTATTTAGGAACCATAAATTACAAGTAATTATAAAGTACCATTTTTGTCTCTGAACTTTGGTTGCAAAGTTGAAAAGTGTAAGATATTTCAGTGACAAAATAAAGAGTAAATCAGGTTGAGAGGGTTATGTATCAGTGAGATGAACGAAAGATGAGGGTAGCGGGAGAAGAACACCTTGCCCAACACTCGTTTCCAATTAGCAATAATAAACACGTGGCTTTGCGTTTCCTGTAATCTTTTGTAATCTTACAGCGATGGATATCGAGAATGACCAGATAATTAATAGTGCTGAGGCTGATGCGGCAGTCGATTCAACATATGTTTAAGTATTATATTGATATTTCTATTTGGTCTTGGACTGTGTGCTCTAGAAGGGTCTTTCATAAACTACGACCTTTCAATAGGGCGTTTTGACTTCCGACTTTTGGGTGTTTAGGACCTCCCATGGATGGCGACCTCCGACATCATCATTAAATTCGATTAGGGCCATTCTGGGTCTCATATATAAATTCTAGCAAACTATATTTGTATGTAAATTAACAGTTCTATGTGTAAATATGCCGTGAATTATTACCAAATTAATTGTCCTTTGTGTTTTTTGCTTATTTTAAAAAAAATGGACACACCAGATCAAGTATTTTAAGAATGACATATAATTATTTTCCTTTAATGCTGAAATGAAACCAGATTAATTTATTATTAATTTGTTAGACTATTGTACTAAATACAGATAAATAAAGATTTATAATACTATTTAACGAATCTATAATTTGTAAGTATTAAAATTGGATTAATCTATGGTAAAGCTGTTTTCGAAAAGTTCATTTTTTTTTATATCATTCCATTTCAAGTTTTACAAATACATATATATTTATAAATATGCATTGAAATTGACAGGATGTTAGTCTGAACAGTCTTGACGGTATATAAACGAATTATTTAATATCAATAGTTTTTTAAATCAGGATCGCATACATGAATTTCCTTCACCCATGTTAAATATAATTATACGCAAAGATTTCCTACAAGTCCCTTATCTATATTCTTGTATACTTTAGTAAATATGTTGCTATAGGTAATATATCTCTACCGACAATATTTATGTAGTACAGATACATTGCTTTCAGCAGCAAACTTATTAAAGGGGTACGCACAAGATACACATAGGTTAGAAAGGGACTTATTGTAGCAAGTCTATAATTGTTTACATTGACATGATTACGATGTTTCATGGATCAACAAGTCTTCAACTGTCAATAAGTCGCATATGATGCTAAAACAAATCAACATCCTAAAAATGTGAGAAAGGTAGAATACTGTACATGTATGCGACCCTGAATTGTTTTTTCTTCTTAATACTCGTTCTATATGCTTTCGTTTCGTTGTTTATTGTTCTTTTTACTTTTAAGTTGTTTGCATGCTTAATTTTGCTTTTAAATTGAAACCAAGAGTTTCTTAACGAGCAATTAAACACCTTCTTATTATTTAACAGTTATGGAAATCTGGAGTTACGGACATCTCTTTAAATATCTTTCTAACGTTACGAACATCACTTCAAAGAGTTACGTACATCCTTCAATTTTTTTCAAGTTAATATTTCAATGTTCTCATAAGAGTTTCGTCATTTTTATGTATGCATTCGAGTATCTAATATTCCCACCTGTAATCAAACCATATGGACTTACTAATAAACACTACTGATAAAGAGAAAACAAGGATATTCTAATTTACCATTTTCCGTATCCCATACATGTGAACCTTCCGGCGGGAGCATTTTTCCCGAAAAAAATCAAGTACAATAAAATCTTGACCTACATTTTGCAATCAATATTTCTGGAAATTCCCCATTTGGAACTTCCGCTCTGACGAAAAATGCCGAGATATACGAATGGTAAAGGTGAATGTCATATTTAATGATATCCGGTTATTGATCTGTTTGACACTTTTACAGGTAAATTCGGTCATGGTGATTAATTAAGGTGTTGATGATTATACAACAATTATCCACTGATTGACAGTTAATTGGGGATAAGGAAGTGGGTTTGTGGCACACGCTAAGATGATTAGAAGTGTGATAGTGGCAATTAAAAATAGTTATAAACCGCTGTTGTGCAAACAGGAGTCGTACTAGAGACTGAGGGTTACGTTATCGTATCTAGAATCGGACAACCTTTTATGCCAAGGAAAACTTCTTATTTCGATCAAACGTGCAATGAATTCATCTCGGATCAGACTTGGGGTCAATTACTTTCAAATGTAATCGATTACATTACAATTACTTTGCAATTTTCATGATAACATTACATTACGATTACATCAATTTTCAAATGTAATCGATTAAATTACAATCACTTTGTAAATGTAATCGATTACATTGCTGATTACATTTAATGTCATGACAACCAATATATTAGTGTTTTATGTTATTTTGTCTCTGTGCATCTGTCCAATATCTCTTTTTTTAATGTATTTCTTAATCAGAACTATGAATTACAATTCAGTTGTAATGTGATCATTACATGCAATAACAAACAGTACATTGTAAATTATAAACAGCAATTCTCATTTTTCTATTTTTCATAATATATTCTTCTCTTATTACTATATATGACCAATATTGATTCCATCTTATACTATTAGTAGATATTATAACATACATTTGCACATTTTAATAATATATATCAAATAATTTCAAACATTCTGTGAAAGTCTATTGGGGATAATAAACTAGCAGTTAATTACCTGATACAATTTGTAATTAAGGTATTATTTATGACACCAAATTATGTAACAATCACCATTACTAAATTTCACATCATTTAAATGCTTGTCCTTGATATATAATTCAGAAGATAAAAAAACAAAAATGTACATAATTTCTCAGTCTAAATATGAAAACTAAATCCTTAATTTTGTCCATTACAAATTGCATAGTAACCCATAAGTAATGAAAAAATTATCATATAATCCAATATTAAAAGGAAAATGAGTACCAAAATAACAAGCAGAAATATCACATATATCTGAATATCAGATACAAACCCCATTAGAATATTCTTAAAACAAAAATCCAAAATTTTACAAATATTACAACTTGCTATTTATCAGTTAATTTGTAATATACATGTATGTACGAGCATCATAAATAAATGTTTCTGAAAATTATAATTTACATTTTGCTTTTTATATAATATCTTTATTGAAATTTAAATCTCTTTTTAAACTTGTATAAGAAATTTTCATGAGATACCTATGTTTTGGTTTATATAAAATATTTCTTTATCTTATGCCAATCATGAGGACATGGTGATAGTCTTTCATAAAAGCAATTTCATATATGAAATCTTGAAAGCTGTGCCAGATAATTTAAAATTTTAGAGCTTGTTGTGTTTTACACAAGCCAACAAACTGTTTTCACTGAATTTTTGAAACCCTAAAGAAATTGAAATTGAAATATAATTTGTTTGGATATCAAGTCTTTGAACTCATAATTTATACTTAATATTTTTTGTAGCTGTGATAGTTTTGATTGCAATTAAGCATATAATAATATCTACATTATTTGTTTAATAAATTTCATGAAGAAAATTCATTTACATAAATTATACATTAAATATCTAAGGAGATATATGTTTCAGTTAAGACAAAATAAGTCAAAATGATGAAAAGTAATCTAAATGTAATCAGAAAGTAACCATGATTACAGGGTCAAAATGAATGTGATCAATTACATTACGATTACATGTAATCTAAGAAATGTCCGATTACAGATTACATTCGATTACATGAAAAATGTAATCGATTACAACCGATTACGATTACAAATTACGATTACCCCATGTCTGTCTCGGATTGAGTTGTTATGGCTTGTTTGAGACCAAAGCCGATCAAAGTATTATTTAAGGACTAAGTTCCAGGATGGAATTGATAAACCACAAAAAAGCCGAAACGTATGCTATCACCAAACGCACCAGCAGCAAAGTGACTTTTTAATTTTAGTGCTCTATGACTTTATTGTTCAGAACATTCTGTCTTCATTGTTATTGCTTTGTTATAACCTTATGATTATGAATGATTATGAATAAATTATAAATACAGTTTTTATCCTTCATTCACTACTAATAAGACAGAAATGTAAACAATATATATTGAAATGGGATGCAGTTTGTTCAATACTGAAACAAACAAAAGGAAAACATCAATAAACAATAAAAACAAGCATCAAATACGTCGATAAAAAATCTCCAGTTATGAGACCAAATCTCCAGCCAAAAATTTGCAAATCTCCAGTTGTAGCATAGCAACTCTATCACATGTATGGTATCCGCCATGTTGGGATGTAGGTAACTAAAGTTACGAACATCAGTTTAATACCAGTGTCTTCTTAGTGATACTGATACATGTTTTGTTCTGTTTAATCTACTTACTTTAGGGGGCCCAGATGGCTCAATGAGCTAGGTCGTTGGATCTAATAACTCAAACAAGCCTATCACCAATACAGCGTGGGTTTGCGCCCAGCTTTGTAAATTACAAAAAAGGGTGCACTCGACTCGCAACCGCAAGTGATAAAGTTTACCAGTTGCTTGCCCAGGGTCGGTGGTTCTCTCCGGCTTCCTCCACCACTAAAACTGGTCGCCATGATATAGCTGAAATATTGCTGAAAGTGGCGTTAAACACCAAAATTCAAAATCTGTTCACTTTACTTATTTTGATATGTCTTTTGGGTGCTAGTACCGGTAAGTAACGCTGTAAAAGTAAAAGATATCTTAAAGATATCTTTAAAAGATATATCCAAATCACCAAGATGAGTGATACCTCATCACAGTGATTTATCACAATATGTCTCTTGACTACTCTAAAATTATAAAAGGAGAGATATCCAGTATGTAGTATTTACAAATGTAAGCATACTATTCTAGCAAGCATATAAAAAAAAGTTTAATATAAAAAAAGATGTCAATCAAATATGTCAGGTGGCACTTAACTTTTGTTGAAGTATATATATGTATATTTATATTTAGAAATAAATAATTGTTTTATTTTTTGAATAATGGATCAAGACGAAATGAGCAATCTCTATATGCTTCCTACCAAGTTATGGTTCATTTGGCGAAGCAGTTTCAGAGGAGAAGACTTTTTAGAAATCAACCAATCAGTAACAAGAATATCCTGTGGTGGCCATGTTTGTTAACCGATCGGGACGAAATGAGCAATCTTGATAGAGGACCTTCCATAGATGCTACCAAGTTTCGGTTCATTTGGCCACGTCGTTTCAGAGGAGAAGATTAAAAAAAAATCGGCCATCAGATACAAGAATTGCCTGTGGTGGCCATGTTTGTTAATGGATCTGGACCAAATGTGTAATCTTTATAGAGGACCTTCCATAGATGCTTCCAACAAAGATACGGTTCATTTGGCTAAGCAATTTCTGAGAAGAAGATTTTTTAGAAATCACCCAATCAGAAACAAGAATTGCCTGTGGTGGCCATGTTTGTTAAAGGATCTGGACCAAATGTGTAATCTTTATAGAGGACCTTCCATATATGCTTCCTACAAAGTTACGGTTCATTTGGCTAAGCAATTTCTGAGAAGAAGATTTTTTAGAAATCACCCAATCAGAAACAAGAATTGCCTGTGGTGGCCATGTTTGTTAATGGATCTGGACCAAATGTGTAATCTTTATAGAGGACCTTCCATATATGCTTCCTACAAAGTTACGGTTCATTTGGCTAAGCAATTTCTGAGAAGAAGATTTTTTAGAAATCACCCAATCAGAAACAAGAATTGCCTGTGGCGGCCATGCTTGTTAACGGATCGGGACCAAATGAGTAAATTTATAGAGGACCTTCCATAGATGCTTCCTACCAAGTTACAATTCATTTGGCCAAGCGGTTTCAGAGGATAAGATTTTTTAGAAATCAACCGATCAGGAACAAGAATTGCCTTTGGCAGCCATGTTTGTTAACGGATCGGAACGAAATGAGCAATCTTCATAGAGGACCTTCGTACCAAGTTTCGATTCATTTGGCCAAGCGGTTTCAGATGAGAAGATTTTTAAATATTGGCCAATCAGAAAGAAGAATTGCCTGTGGCGGTCATGTTTGTTAATGGATCAGGACAAAATGGGCATTCTTTAGAGAGGACCTTCCATAGATGCTTCCTACCAAGTTTCAGTTCATTTGGCTGAGGGGTTTCAAAGGAGAAGATTAAAATGAAAAAGTTAACGAACGACGGACAACAGGCGACGGATGCCAAGTGATGGCAAAAGCTCACATTGCCTTTGGCAAGGTGAGCTAATAAACTAGAGGCTCAGCCCACTGAGCCTGTGTCGCTCACCTTTCATTCTGCTTTGAGGAAACTTAATACAGAACCTTCCATACATGAAGATGCTTCCTACCAAGTTTCGGTTCATATGGCTAAGCAGTTTCAAATAGAAGATTTTTTAGAAATCGACCAATCAGAAACAAGAATTGCATGTGGTGGCCATGTTTGCTAACCGATCGGGACGAAATGAGCAATCTTCATAGAGGACATTCCATAGATGCTTCCTACCAAGTTTCGGTGGTAGCCATGTTTGCTAACCGATCGGGACGAAATGAGCAATCTTCATAGAGGACATTCCATAGATGATTCCTACAGAGTTTCGGTGGTAGCCATGTTTGTTAACGGATCGGGACGTAATTAGCAGTATTCATAGAGGATATTCCATAGATGTTTCCTACCAAGTTTCGGTTCATTTGGCCAAGCGGTTTCAGAGGAGAAGATTTAAAAAAATCGGCCAATCAGAAACAAGAATTGCCTGTGGTGGCCATGTTTGGTAATGGATCATAACAAAATCTGCACTCTTTAGAGAGGACCTTCCATAGATGCTTCCTACCAAGTTTCAGTTCATTTGGCTGAGGGTTTTCAGAGGAGAAAATTAAAATGTGAAAAGTAAACGGATGATAGACTACAGACACCAAGTGATGGCAAAAGCTCATATTGACTTGCGGAAAGGTTTGCTAAAAAGAATATTAAAATGTGAATACAACATGTACCTACTTGTAATGTATAGAATAAACATGTTACACTATATCAGCATTAGTTAATTTCTAAGGGAGATAATGGCAAGAGTTATCTTTCTTTTAACAGAGGAGAAGATTTTTTAGAAATCAACCAATCAGAAACAAGAATTGCCTGTGGCAGCCATGTTTGTTAACTGATTGGGACAAAATGAGCAATCTTGATAGAGGACCTTCCATAGATGCTTCCTACCAAGTTTCGGTTCATTTGGCCAAGCAGAGTTTCAGAGGAGAAGATTTTTAGAAATCGACCAATCAGAAACAAGAATTGCCTGTGGCGGCCATGTTTGTAAATGAATCGGGACGAAATGAGCAATCTTTATAGAAGACCTTCCAAGGATGCTCCCTACCAAGTTTCGATTCATTTGGCCAAGCGGCTTCAGAGGAGAAGATTTTAAAAAAATCGGCCAATCAGAAACAAGAATTGCCTATGGCGGCCATGTTTGTTGATGGATCGGGACAAAATGAGCAATTTTAAGAGAGAACCTTCCATAGATGCTTCCCACTAAGTTTCACTTCATTTGGCTGAGGGGTTTCAGAGGAGAAGATTAAAATGCGAAAAGTTAACGGACGACAGACGACGGACAACGGACGCCAACTGATGGCAAAAGCTCACATTGCCTTTGGCAAGGTGAGCTAAAAAAGATGTCTATCAAATATGGCAGGTGGCACTTAACTTTTGTTGAAGAGTATTATATATATGAGCAAGAATATGGTATTTGAACTTTTGGTTTCTTTTGGTATCCAAATGGTTAAATACTAAAACTTAAATATTTCACACGTGGAATATGATTATATCAACACTGTACAAAAGAAACAAGTGATTTCAAGGCGAAAATATTTACCCATCTTTTTAAACATTTTTATCGTGACAGGAAACCAAATGTTTATTACAAGTTATGGTAGTAAACATTTGGTTTCCTGTCACGATAAAAATGTATGAAACGGCACCATTTAAGACCATTTGGGTTTTTTCTTGGTTATTTAATGCATTTATATACCATTTTAAATATTAAAGTAGTATATTTTTTTTTATTTTTTAACACGACAGGATACCACAAGCACTGTATCGGAGTTATAATATTATCATACAAAAATTGTATAAATGTTCCGAAAATCACACTTCCATTACACGTGGTTCACTTGAGACCGGAAGTTCAATTGGGTGGAAATTGTAAATCATACCAATTTATTTAATCTTTAAATTAACGTTTCTTTTTGGATGACATGTAATGCATAACGGAACAGGTGGATGATTGAATAAAAAAAATAGAAAATGAAAAGCTTAAATGTAAACATCCATGATTAATCTATTTAAACATCTCGCAAGAGTTTATTTATGCTAATCGTTGTTATGACGACTGTTACAAAAAGGAGATAACACAACTTAAAATAGCGCTACGAAATCGGAAACCAATGTAACGCGCAATATATGACACCTGTAACAAAAATAATTACTCTGCTCAAAATTTTCTTCTCTCCATTCTTCATTATCAATGTTTGTCAATATTTTAACGGCTAGCTTACATTTTTGTATGTCACAGTTGTGTGGAAATCCAACTCCGTTACGCAGTTCGGAGACGAAAATAACGATAAGAAACGACGCATAAAAGTACGAAGATGGACATTAAAAATAATTTTTATTCATAAAATATTTACAATATATCAATGGTCACCATTCATCTAACACACCAACCAACCATTTGGCCATAGAATTACAACATATATCAAAGAAATATCCAATTTTATCAGTTTTCTATCGTTATCAGAAACGGTTCAAATACCATATTCTTGCTCATATGTATATTTATATTTAGAAATAAATAATTGTTTTATTCTTTGATTGTACTTTTCACACCTTGATTTTGGTTCTTAACTTTTGTAGAAGTATGAAGTCTAGCAATTATAATTATGTCAATTGTACATGTATACTGATAAATGAGCAGTCATATCACTTATAAAAATTCTAACAGATAATTAAACCTGTCACTTGCCTTGTGAGTTAATGACATTAAGCCCTTACAAATGTAAGTCACACCGCTACTTAATAAATCAATTGTTAGTTATAAAATAGACATGATGTGGAGTAACTGTGAACCCATTACAATCAAAGCAATCAAAGCACTGTAAGCACTTGTGTTTTAACAATATCAACTTCACTGCATGAAATAAACATCATCTAACAGTTCTTTCTTTAGTTTTTTTTTATTTGGTTTATTTAGTTTTTGTTATCTTCAATTTTTTCATTGAATTTTGTTAAATGACATCAGTAGCTGTATTAATTTTGTTTACGGCAGTTGGGGTAAATGTACATGTATTACCTTTAAATCCAAAAGAAGGGGAGATTATGGTGCTTAATGTCACTTTCAACAATATTTCAGCTATATTCATTGCAGTCAATTTTATTTGTAGAGGAAACCGGAGTACCCGGAGAAAACCATCAACCTATCGCAAGTCACTAACAAACTTTATCACATAATGTTGTATCGAGTACACCTCACATTTGAACTCAAAACTTTCAGTGGTGATAGGTACTGATTGCACAGGTAGTTGTAAATCCAACTACCATACAATCATGACGGTACCTGGTAGCAAATTGGTTCTTTGCATGATGGTAAATAAAGTTAGGAACGATGGTAGACATGCATGTTTGACGGTGGGCAAAGTCATTAACACCATCATGAAAGACAATCATATTTGTCTGTAGCAATTGTTCCTTTCCAGGATCCCTAAAACTTATCTCTCCCCTTAATGCGGCCATCTGTACAACGATAAGTTACACATTATGAGTTGAATGATACTATTTAAAAAACAATTATTTGACCTTGAGGTCAAAGGTCAAGGCCCCACAAAGGTCATTATGGTACGTGGCACACCGCCTTATGGTCATGCAGCCACATACCAAATATCATTGACCTATCTCGAAAGACAAAAATGTTATGGCCCGGACAAGAAAATACTATTTAAAAAACAATTATTTGACCTTGAGGTCAAAGGTTAAGGTCTCACGAAGGTCATTACGGTATGCAACACACCGCTTTATGGTCATGCACCCACATACCAAATATAATTGACCTATCTGGAAAGACAATAAAGTTATGGTCCGTACAAGAAGAAGCAGAAGAAGCGGAAGAAGTGGGAAAAAAAATCAGATTAAAACAATATGTCTCTCCCTTCGTTCGAAGGGGAGACATAGTTATTACACAATGGATAAAAACTGACCTCGGGTCAATTATTATATCATGGGGTTAAAAAAACAATGACACTCACACTGGTTGGTAAAAAATTGGCACTAGAATGGGCCTGCGGACAGATGTTTTGATTTCAAAAAGTAAAAGGGGCGATAGTGGAGAGTAGAAAAACGTTTTTCTTAAGCTTGCAATAGTCAAAAACAGTCAATTCACTTAAACAAATAATCTTCTGCTATGCAAGTTATTTGTAACAAAATTCAACATACTTATATAGTCTTTTTTTTTTGCATCTTAAATTTTGAACTACAATCAGAGATGAGCCTGGTTAGAAAATAAAATAAATGAAAAATAGTTAAAACCATCTACACCTCCTTTCAAAATGGCCATTTTTTTAAACCTGTTCTGTCGTGTCCACCAACTTTCGGAAAACAATTTTCAGAGGAAAATAGCTGAAATCAGCTAAATAACTGAAAAGAATCACAATGTACTATAATAATACTTACTTGTTTGATAACAAAGTCCTCATGCATGGTGAATTTAATCATACAGGATATGTTGATGACGGAGAGGAGGAATCCCGCTAAACAGGCAAGTCTCATCCTGATAGGTAGTAACGTATACACCATGTAGATAAACACAACTGTAGTCCACACGCCATCAGACCCTGATTTTGGCGAAGAATCGAGTGAAATGAGACTGAGCGATCCGAAGAAAAACACAATAATAATAAAAGATGAAATAAACATATGTTGTTGATCGAACGAGGAACGGTTACAAATGTATTCCAAAAATATGCACAATAAAAACAGGATGCCAAAATTGACTGCTCTTGCAGGCAACGTTGCACCATTGACATAATAAGTCACTGACAATATAACACAAAGAACACATATGAATCCCATTAAAATACACAAGTTTAACTGATTCAGTTTAAAAAAATACCGCTGATACAACAACTCAAGGTCAACATTCTTAAAATGACTAGATTGGAAAATTTGCTTAATGCTTCCAAAGCTAAAACACTTTTTCTGTTCAAGTCTATCATCTGGGTCAACAAAAGGCTTGACTTTTGTTTTCTTTTTACTACACTCAACTTCCTGTTGTTTGTATTTATCTCTTGCTCGTTCCCATGCCGATTTTCTTGTGGTGGAATTTGGTGTTTCAGGACGTAAACTGGCTGGCGACATTGTACCATCCACTGCAACAATATGCGAATGATTATCATTTCCATTTCGGTCTGTAACTCCGTTGTGCAATTTCGATCGTGATTCCAATTTTTGAATAATATGGCCATTTTGTTGAATATGTTGTCCACTTTCTGGAATAAGATGAGGCAAGTTGTCAGCTTCCATTTCTGAAAAATTAATTCAATGATTTGATAAACTCGAAATATCAAGTAAAGTAGTTGTATGGGTTTTTAGTGAAACATTTCATGACATTTATCAAGACAAATTTTGCCTTTTAATTCTGATGGCCATTTTATGGGAAAACCTAAAAAAATCTATTTCAAGAATAGGCTGTAAACATTAGTATGTTATGATAAGTAATGTGGTAAATTCCATCAAAATTGAAAGGATTCAACAAAGAATTTGTGACCGCTAAGTCACTTTTGTAGAACAATATTTTTTTTTAATCAAAAGTAATATATAATCTAATAAGAAGGATTATGGTGATTGGTGGAAGAAACGTAATAAAAAGAATCTAATAATAAGTCTACTACAGTACTAGTAATTTTATATACTTTATTTATTTATCTTATATACCGGTACTTTATTTATTTTTCAGACAGACACAAAGAAAAACAATATGAAGCTCTATAAATATAATGAAATAAAAAAATATATAATAACAGAACAGCATTCCAATGACCCCTGCTGTAACATAAAGATCTATCTTTAGTACTCTAAATAGAACATTTAGTATTATTATATTTTTATTGGAAACTCGCTTGAGAAATAATTGAGCTAACTCTTATAAGCGAATTTAATCTAAATCTAAAAAGAAATGAACAGTTGCGTTTTGCTTTAGGTTAATGGTGTTTAACACTACTTTCAACAATATTTCAGTTATATCGTGGCAGTCAGTTTTATTGGTGGAGGAAACCAGAGTACCTGCAGAAAACTACCGACCTGTCGCAAGTCACTGACAAACTTTCATTCTGTTCATTTTCAATGATATTACGGGGCATTTCTATAAAAATCTACGAACAGCACTCATTTTTAAACTCGCTTGAGTATATCATCGAGATAAATTTTATGTATAATGTGTCTAAATTGAAAACTAAAAAGAAATGGAAAAAAAGTGGTAGAAGAGTACTTACAGTGCCACACTGTGTTCACTTTCAATGTTATTAAAGGGGCATAACTCCTACAACAATTTATGGAACAAATTCAACTTAGATCTCGCTTGCTGTGAGTTAAATCTCATTTGTAAATTAAGATCAAATTAAAAAAGAATGAAAGTGGTAGAGTGTTTCCAATGCCATTCTGTCAATTTTTAATGTTATTAACAGGAATAATTCCTAAAAAAATGTACGTAAAATAAATCATCTTCGAACTGGCTTGGGCCCACCTGGTTGTGATCGTATATATAGAAAAAATTATCATTAGTGGGAATTTTTCCCAATTCCAGCCAATATTGCAACAATAAAGTCTTCATAAAAAGTTACCATTTTACTATTCATGGGAATTTTTCTAATTCCAGCCAATTTAGCTTCTACAAAGTCCACATAAAAAAAAATCACAATTTGACTGTGTTTCATATTACAGGAATATAAATTGATTTCTTACCAATTGTGGCAAAACAATAATAATTATGTCATGTTCAAAGTGAATTCTTCAACATCAACAACAAGCATCTACCATACAATATTAAATGGTATACCTGTAAGAAAAAAATATCATATTATATAAATGAAACAACACCACTTTCAACAATATTTCAGTTATATCATTGCAGTCAGTTTTATTGGTGGAGGAAACCGGAGTACTCTGAGACCTGTCGCAAGTCACTGACAAATTTTCTCACATAATGTTGTATCGAGTACACTTTGCCATGAACTGGGTTTGAATGCACAACTTTAGTGGTGATAGGCACTGATTGCACAGGTAGTTGTAAATCCAACTACCATACGATCACGACCACGACGGCCCCTGGAAACAAAAGGAATTAACCCAGAACTTATATTGGTCTATTGATTGTTTATATTTCAACAGAGTAATATTTCAATTATATTCAAGACAAAAACAATTATGAAAAGAAAATATACAAACAATATATTATATAGGCCATAGCCAGGATTTTTCAAGGAGGGGTTTCAATAAGCTTGTGGTCATCAAATATAAAAATAATAATAATAATATCTGAATGTTTTTCAGTATGGAAATATATTATTACCGGTAATCTAAATAAATTAATACTAATGTAATAATTATTTGATTAGAATAACGAAAAATCCAAATATCTTTTAAACTATAGATTTTTGAACGGCAAAATAAACGAGTTTTATTTAGAATTAGGAGTGCTAACTAAAAATGTTACAGTAATGCTTCTTATTGTTTTGGCCGAGGCTGCACTCAAATGAAATTTTGTATTTTGGTCCTATTTTGTTGTCATTTTTCGGGTGGGAGTAAAATGTACTTTATAGAAGAACCATCCGTACATCAGGTATCTTACCTGTAAGATCTTTCTCTCATCCACGTGTACTTTAGACGAACCTGACAAGCATTTCTCTCATAAATTATTGTTATATTTTGCATTTTTTGTAAAATGGGTAAAAAGTCTGACTTATCTCTAGAATGCCAAAAGTTTGTAAAAAAGTTGTTTGCCTTTTTTAGTAAGGAAAAGGCAACGAAGAAGCCAATTGTCTCATTTGATAGGATATATCAAAAGACATCTAAAGCTTTGGGTGTGTCTTATGCACTGTATTATGAATGGTAAGAGGCCTTGTAAGTCAAATAGACCTAAAGAAAGAGCTAAAATTTTGGATGGCTTTGATCATTGTGTTATTAAAAGAACAATTCACAGAAAATTGCTCCGACCGTCTCAATAATACATAAGGAAATAACAGATTCTATTAAAATATCAAAGTCTAAACTTACTCTAACTCTCATTGATCTTGGATATACTAATAAAAAAATTGGTGATAATCGAAGAGTTCTGTACGATCAAGTGTCTATTATCAATGATAGATGTAATTATCTGAAAAAGATCAAATCTTTTAGGGAAGCAGGGTATGATATCGTGTATCTGGATGAAACATGGGTTAACCAAAATCACTGCACAGATTATATATGGCTTCCGAATGATGGGTCTGATGCCCCAAAAATACCCTCGGATAAAGGCAAACGCTTGATTGTTTTGCATGCAGGTACGCGAAGTGAGGGTTTGATTGATGGTTGCGATTTAGTGTTTCTGGCCAAATCAAAGGATGGTGACTATCACCAGGAGATGAATAGTGTTGTCTTTCTTGAGTGGTTTGAAAATCAATTGATGCCTGCTCTGAAAAATCCTAGCTTGGTTGTGTTAGATAATGCAAGTTATCACAATGTTAAAACAGAAGATACGGTGTGCCCAAATTTTAGTCAGAAAAAAGCTGTTCTCCAAAACTATCTTACACAACACAACATTCCTTTTTCTGCTACTGATACCAAAAAAGTATTATATGAAAAAATAAAACAAAAAAAGACCCCAGTAGTTTATAAAACAGATAAAATTGCTGCTAATTTACACGGACATGAAGTATTAAGAACCTCCGTTCGACACTGTGAACTTAACTCGATAGAATTAATATGGGCGCAAGTCAAAGGTTTCGTGGCTAAAAACAATACCACCTTTCGATTAAAAGATGTTAAAGAACTCATGTACGCCGCTTTCGGAAAAATTACAAAAGATGTGTGGACAAAAGCAGAAGAACATGTGGTCAAAATTGAAAAAGAATACTGCAAAGAAAACTGTATAGATAGAAGTGTCATAGAACCTATTATCATTGATTTTTATGATGATGACTCGGATGACAACACGGGTTGAAGCATAATCATATTAAGTATAATAGACAGAGAAAAAATGTAAAAATCGAATAAATGTCACGATAAAGCCAATGCCGAAAATATTTGGAACATGTGTCTGCCAATTCATTAAGGTTTAAGAACAGTTGCAACTGTTGAAACTATCTGGGGTCAGATGAATTATTTAACTTATATTGATTATAACACATAAATAATACACAAAACAACTTGACACAAAAAAAAAGAAGATAAACAGGGTCAGTTTATAATCCAACCGAAAACCAAACACAAAACGGGCCTCGTATTCATGAAAAGTCAAAACAAACAAACACAAAGGTCGAAACTTCGGATTCCTGTTTTGGATAAGCATTTCGAAGTGGAATAGGTTAAATATATATTTCCAAACTTTTAGCTCACGTTTGAGTTGAAAGATATAACTTGGATTAGTAGAATAGTTACGTAAAACAATTGCAAGTATCAATGATTCATCAATAATTTTTGCAGTTTTTAGGTATTTTTTACAATGTTAAGTTGAAGGTTTGGTAAAAAATAGCTAAAAAAATAACAGTGCTCAATGTCATAATCTACCCCCCCCCCCCCCCAAAAAAAAACAATCCTCCAATTGATCTCTGAGGTTCTATTTTACGAGCATTTTTTAATTAGGAAGTTGCACAATCTCAAAACTCATTTTTCATTCCGTTTCTTACATGTACCCCGGTATATAAAATAAAAATGTCATACAGAATCGAACAAAACGACAATGATATACTCTTCATATTATATGATATATGAAGACTTCATTTTTTCACTATTAAAGACAGAAGTGCTATATATTTAGTAAAAAAATTAAAATAATGAAAAATGTCCCAGTCCAAGCAATTTTTACAGGTAAAAATCAATGAACTCAATAGTGCGTGTAGGAGATGGTGACAGGCTCTACGGAGAACAGTGGAATCTTTCGGGTGACCGTCGAGTGTCTATTGTCCTCAGGGATTTAAACCCATGGCTGCAGGCTGTTCTCTTTTATAGAGTTATTCCCTCCATATTTCATAAAACTTTGTCAAAATATACACCCAAAAACTCCTTTAAAATGCGATTTTTCTATATGAGCAGGGCCAAATACGTTCACTTTCTGGCTGCAAACTTCCAAATTAAATTAGCACCCTTGATTCTCTACACAACTCTCGTTTACACTTCTACTTTAAAATCTACAGTTTAAAAGATATTTCAAATTTTCGTTATTCTAATAAAAAAAATATTACTTTAATTCAATTTTTTTCCAAATATGGAAAATAATATAATAAATGTTTATTATTCTTGCTCTTTATCCAACTTTTCGGCCATTAGGTCTTTATCAAGGATATTAAGCCTTTACAGAAATATATTTATGAATTATGGATGTTTTCAAGTATGGAGGTATGATTCTAGTTAGAAAATAAAATAACTGAAAATCAATGAGAATTAGCTGAAACCATCTACACCCCTTTCAAAGGGGCCTTTTTTATAACTGTTCTGACTGTGTTATGCAACTTTAGGAATATTTTTATCAGATGAAAATAGCTGAAATCAGTTAAATAACTGAAAAAAAATTCATCCCGGAGTATAGGAACACCAGAATGTTATTTCTGTATATATTAATCCTTATTTCTCTGACAAAATCTGCAACTTGTTGAAAGCAGTCAGTATTTAGTAGAAGAAGTAGAAGGCCTGATGGTCAAAATATTGAATAAAGAGTAAGAATATTGTACATTTATTGAATAAAGAGTAAGAATATTGTACATTTATTGAATAAAGAGTAAGAATATTGTACATTTATTGAATAAAGAGTAAGAATATTGTACATTTATTGAATAAAGAGTAAGAATATTGTACATTTATTGAATAAAGAGTAAGAATATTGTACATTTATTGAATAAAGAGTAAGAATATTGTACATTTATTGAATAAAGAGTAAGAATATTGTACATTTATTGAATAAAGAGTAAGAATATTGTACATTTATTGAATAAAGAGTAAGAATATTGTACATTTATTGAATAAAGAGTAAGACTATTGTACATTTATTGAATAAAGAGTAAGAATATTGTACATTTATTGAATAAAGAGTAAGAATATTGTACATTTATTGAATAAAGAGTAAGAATATTGTACATTTATTGAATAATTTTAAGTTTTCAGAGACAATTTTGTAATGCATTCGAGTATTTGTAACAAAAAAACTCTCTAGTGTTGCAGCTACCATCCCAGTCACAAACTAAACATCCATATCCCTGCATATGACATAGTTTTTCCCAACGTGCAATAATTAGCTTTAATCAGTTACTTGAAAACACTATATTCATTAACAGCTATACAGTCAAACCTATCTTATATGACCTTCCAAGGGAACAGTGAAATATGGTCACATAAGACAGGTGGTCTTTTAATACAGGTTTAATTGATGCTCTGTGCAGGGAATTAAAAATTTAAGTCACATAATACAAGTTATTGCTTAATAGAGCTGGTCACTAAAGCAAGTTTGACTGAAACCTAATAGAGGTGGTCACTAAAGCAGGTTTGACTGTAACTTAGTAGAGGTGGTCACTAAAGCAGGTTTGACTGTAACTTAGTAGAGGTGGTCACTAAAGCAGGTTTGACTAACTTAGTAGAGGTGGTCACTAAAACAGGTTTGACTGTAACTTTGTAGAGGTGGTCACTAAAGCAAGTTTGACTGTAATTTAACAGAGGTGGTCACTAAAGCAGGTTTAACTGTAACTTAATAGAGCTGGTCACTAAAGCAGGTTTAACTGTAACTTAATAGAGCTGGTCACTAAAGCAGGTTTAACTGTAACTTAATAGAGCTGGTCACTAAAGCAAGTTTGACTGTAATTTAACAGAGGTGGTCACTAAAGCAGGTTTAACTGTAACTTAATAGAGCTGGTCAATAAAGCAGGTTTGACTGTAACTTAATAGAGCTCATCACTAAAGCAGGTTTGACTGTAATTTATTAGAGCTGGTCACTAAAGCAGGTTTGACTGTAATTTAACAGAGGTGGTCACTAAAGCAGGTTTGACTGTAACTTAATAGAGATGGTCCCTAAAGCAGGTTTGACTAACTTAATAAAGGTGGTCACTAAAGCAGGTTTGACTGTAATTTAATAGAGCTGGTCACTAAAGCAGGTTTGACTGTAATTTAACAGCAGTGGTCACTAAAGCAGGTTTAACTGTAACTTAATAGAGCTGGTCACTAAAGCAGGTTTAACTGTAACTTAATAGAGCTGGTCACTAAAGCAGGTTTAACTGTAACTTAATAGAGCTCATCACTAAAGCAGGTTTAACTGTAACTTAATAGAGCTGGTCACTAAAGCAAGTTTGACTGTAATTTAACAGAGGTGGTCACTAAAGCAGGTTTAACTGTAACTTAATAGAGCTGGTCAATAAAGCAGGTTTGACTGTAACTTAATAGAGCTCATCACTAAAGCAGGTTTGACTGTAATTTATTAGAGCTGGTCACTAAAGCAGGTTTGACTGTAATTTAACAGAGGTGGTCACTAAAGCAGGTTTGACTGTAACTTAATAGAGATGGTCCCTAAAGCAGGTTTGACTAACTTAATAAAGGTGGTCACTAAAGCAGGTTTGACTGTAATTTAATAGAGCTGGTCACTAAAGCAGGTTTGACTGTAATTTAACAGAGGTGGTCACTAAAGCAGGTTTAACTGTAACTTAATAGAGCTGGTCACTAAAGCAGGTTTAACTGTAACTTAATAGAGCTGGTCACTAAAGCAGGTTTAACTGTAACTTAATAGAGCTGGTCACTAAAGCAGGTTTAACTGTAACTTAATAGAGCTGGTCACTAAAGCAGGTTTAACTGTAACTTAATAGAGCTGGTCACTAAAGCAGGTTTGACTGTAATTTAACAGAGGTGGTTACTAAAGCAGGTTTGACTGTAACTTAATAGAGGTGGTCACTAAAGCAGGTTTGACTAACTTAATAGAGGTGGTCACTAAAGAAGGTTTGACTGTAACTTAATAGAGCTGGTCACTAAAGCAGGTTTGACTGTAACTTAATAGAGCTGGTCACTAAAACAGGTTTGACTGTAACTTAATAGAGCTGGGCCCCGTTGTTCAAAACCATGGATAAAGTTATCCACTGGACAAATATGATTTATCCTGGACAACTTCTGTCCACTGGATAAATGTGATTGTTCAAAAGTTATCCACTGGACAAATATGATTTATCCTGGATAACTTTGTCCAGTCTAATTTGGTATGGATAAAGTTTTATCCAGGGAATAAATATGATCACCAATTGAAATTACATTAGATTAATTGTTTGTTTGTCATGAAGTTTTCCTCTATTCAATTTCAAAAATAGCATTTCCTCTTTTTGGAAATAGAGTACACATAACAGGAACTAAGATAAATAGACATATTTTAAACACAAATGTAAATAAATAAATGTTAATACAAAAAAATTGAGGAGAAAAAAACATGCATTCCATTAGAACTGATTTCGGATTTAATTTGTTGCACAGTGCAAGTAAATTAAAGAGAGGTGTAAAATTTGAAAAAAAATGGTAGGTGCTTTTGGTTTTCCGTATTTTCCTTTCCCCAATATTTTTGTTGGTTTTTTTTGGCCGTGAATCATCTTCAGTCAAATTTCTTTAACATTCTTTATGATATACGCCTCTCGTCTACGTTTTTATGAACCTTTTTTTCCAATGTGATATTCTGTGTTTGTTCTTTGTTTTTTTCTCAACCCGATGTCAATATTACATGAATTACTGGACACATTCACCATTCAATTGTTGACAAAAGAGACCCAACTAGTGAGTATGTAGAAATGGCAAAAAAAAAACTTATCAATTACATTGGGTTACATATTTTTGTGAAATGTGATCAGAAGTATTTATTTACCGTGCTTTCAATTGATCAGTAAAAATACTTTTGATGAACCGTGACAAGGATCTCCCCTTTTTAACCTCAAAAGTGGAAGAAAATATTAGAATGGCTAATGATGACATTTGTTCTGGAAAATTGTTTACTAGATCTGTTTGCTGTTTTGGATTTAGACTTGGGATTGATTTTAATTGATAATTCTTTTTTTTTGTCTCTCAAAAGCTGGAAATAAATATTATTTATTTTATTTGTTTCTGACAACAGTATGAAAAATGTCATTCAGTGTACATGTGTAGATTTCTGTGAAATTATCCGATCCTAAGAAATGTACGTTAAATGTCCCAAGATCCAATCAACATATTTTGTAAATCATGATATTTACATGTATATAATGAGTAGCGCGTAGTCCCAAAAATGTCACTTAATTCAGGCAAGCTTTACTTCAATCATCTTCGCAAGCCAAGGGTTACGATCTCAAGATGAGTAGAGCGGATCGCAACCCTTGGCTAGCGAAGATGTATTTCAATAGATTCCATGTCTTCCAGAACATAATTAGGATTTTATTGTTGTAAGATTCTATTTCACTACATCATTAAGTACAATAATGGAACTGGATCATAATCAAATATTTCTTAAGTTTTGTAAAATTGTGTTTTTCGTAAAATAAATATATCTTCATATTTTTATCTACATACCCCCCTGAATTATTCTACAAGACATGAATGACAAAATGACACACCCTTTAATTACTCTTGCCCTTGCCTCAATACCGATAAATCTTTTAGGAAAGAAATGAAGTAACTAGCTTCAATTTATTTAAACAAATATTTACTTTGGATTATTATTTCATGATCTGAAAAAAAAAGGTTTCGCTTAAAAAAAATTGTCTAATACACTGTGTAAGTAAAACTAATTAGAAAACAAATGTCTGATTAATCACAATTTGTCTGACAAAAATTTGATTACCATACATGACTTGAAAAACAATTCTATGGAAACATAAATTCCCAGCTCCAACACAAAGATAACAAAATGATTGGTCATCAATAATTTGCAGATCAAACAAATAAATTGAACTGCCTGAAAAATAACTTGAAATGTCGCTGAACTTAGCAGACCCTTTTTCATTTTTTTAATTTTTGGTCTGGATTGCCCGCTTTTACACAGGAAGTGCAAAGAGTTATGGGAGTTGTCCACTGGACAAAATGTTATCCAATGGATATCTAGCCAACCATTGTCGTTGCTTTTGAATAACCAATTGTATCCACTGGCTATCTGTCCACTGGATAAGTAGTTGTCCAGTGGACAACTTTATCCAGTATTTTGAACAACCGGGCCCTTGTCACGAAAGCATGTTTGACTGTAACTTAATAGAGGTGGTCACTAAAGCAGGTTTGACTGTAACTTAATAGAGGTGGTCACTAAAGCAGGTTTGACTGTAACTTAATAGAGGTGGTCATTAAAGCAGGTTTGACTGTAACTTAATAGAGGTGGTCACTAAAACAGGTTTGACTGTAACTTAATAGAGGTGGTCACTAAAGCAGGTTTGACTGTAACTTAATGGAGGTGGTCACTAAAGTAGGTTTGACTGTAACTTAATAGAGGTGGTCACTAAAGCAGGTTTGACTAACTTAATAGAAGTGGTCACTAAAACAGGTTTGACTGTAACTTAATAGAGGTGGTCACTAAAGCAGGTTTGTCTGTAACTTAATAGAGGTGGTCACTAAAGCAGGTTTGACTGTAACTTAATAAAGGTGGTCACTAAAGCAGGTTTGACTGTAACTTAATAGAGGTGGTCACTAAAGCAGGTTTGACGGTAACTTAATAGAGGTGGTCACTAAAGTAGGTTTGACTGTAGCTTAATAGAGGTGGTCACTAAAGCAGATTTGACTGTAACTCAATAGAGGTGGTCACTAAAGCAGGTTTGACTGTAACTTAACAGAGGTGGTCACTAAAGCAGGTTTGACTGTATTTCAAATCCAATTGCCTCTAATTCACTAAATGTATTCCTTAAATTACCACATTAGGTAGGATCCAAATCTTGCTTGCTTAGACTAATCCTTTAATTTTCACATAGGGTCGCAGTTGTGATCGTATGGTACATGTAGTTGAATTTACAACTACCTATATTTACAACTACCTATATGCAATTCACAATCAGTGCCTATCATCACTTAAGTTGTGATTTCAAATCCCGCTCATGGCAGAATGTACTCGATACAACATTATGTGAAAAACTTTGTCAGTTACTTGCAGCAGGTCATGGTTTTCTCCTGGTAATCTGGTTTCCTCCACCAATAAAACTGACTGCCACGATATAACTGAAATATTGTTGAAAGTGGTGTTAAACACCATAACCCTAACCCTCAAATCCAATTGCCTCTAATTCACTATATTCTTTAAATTATTCTATTGGTAGGAAGTTTTATCTGAATCTTGCCTGTTAAATTTCAGACTAGTATTAGAAAAACACAAACTTCAAAAACCATCAAAGGAATATTCATAACATGCTTGGTTTTAATACTTTCATTGGATTGAGAGAGAAAAAACAATTTAAAAACATTTGCTTCATATGTTCCATATCTTATTGGAAATGAGACAGGCACCATAAACACAAATTTTAGATTTAAACTGGGTAAGGATCTATTAAAGGGGCATAAGGGGCTTTAGTTTTAACAATGGCTTCAGAGAAAAAGATAAAGTTTAATTCTTCTAAATAGTCAGTGTTGCTACTATCTTTGATTTCTGATCTGTCTTTAGAACACAAACATTATAGTTGGTACCAGGCTTGCATAGAACATTTGCACATTTTTGATTTGATTCCATATTGTCTGTTTTATATGTTTAATATAATTCCTTGTGGCAATCAAAATGGTGCCCATTCCATGCAAGAGTAACGGAAAGAACAAAGGAGTTGAGTATTCTTTTCTGATATTTTCTAGATAATTGAACCTTGTAAAAAATTAAAGAATAATTTTATAGAAAAAGAGATTGTTACAACATAAAAATTTTGTACAGATTAGAGGAAAATATATATTCTTTTCATTGAACTTTACTTTGGTCCTGTGGTTTCTCAGAAGAATATTAAAATATATAAAGCTTACAGCAGACGACAACTGACACCATGTGTCTTGACGAGGTAGAAAATGGGTGAAAGATAAAAAAAAATTGAGATTTGAGTAATATAACTATCCCTTTCACAAACTTTACCCCCCTAGATAATTGAAATTAAAACATTTGAAAGACAATTTTTCCATCTTACATGTTTTGCACAAAGTACACTTCTATGGGCTTGAAATAATTTTTTCTTAGATAATAAAGATCAAATATTCGAAAGAAATTTTTTTCAATCTTATATGTATACATATTATCAGTGACTTGTGACAGGTCGGTTGTTTTCTCTGAATACTCTGCTTTCCTCCACCAATAACACTGCCCGCCACGATGTAACTGAAATATTGTTGAAAGTGGCTTTAAAAACCATAAAAACCAAACCAAATCAAAAAATTTTAAATTGAAAAAAAAAAATTAACTAACCTTTTAATCTGGACATAAATATTAATTAATAGCCGTAATGCTCCACTAACAGTCCTAGAACTTGTAGAATAAGAATTCCTTATCTTCAACATCTATTGATTTCCTTTATCATTTACACCTGTAGCGGAGAGACAAAAATCGTTTAATTAATGTCATATTATAAAACAAGACAAACATTTATATCTTATTTCAAATATTCACTATCAATAATTAAATAAAATCATATTTTTGAAGTACATGTATATGTAAGTACAAAAAAATATACATATATATATATACAGTCAAACCTACATTAAGAGGTCACCGTTGGGACAAAGAAAAAGTGGTCCTTCAAGACAGGTGATCTCTTAAAACAGGTTCAATTCATATGAATTTTACTGCACAAGAGAAGAAAAGGTGACCTTTAAATACAGGTGACCACATGGACAGGTTTGACTGTAAACGTCAATGTTTACAATATACATAGAAGTAGAAAACAAAATAAATACCTTAAAACACGACAAAACAAGTCAGCAATGACATTTCTAAATAAATATCGTAAACAAATTTAAGCACATTGTATATATATATATATATAAACGTCTGAAAAAGTAGCCAACGTATGAACCTACGGGAAGTCAGATCGGAAACAATTGTTAACGATTCTGTGCAAACAAACAAAAATGATAAATAAACGTCTAAAATGTTAGCACAACGACATCAAAAAAAGATGTTAAAATGTAACAAAAATAACTACAAGTCTACAAAAAGACTATAATTATAATTAAATCGACGGATATTCCGCTTGACCGACAAGCTTCATCAGCGTCTGTAACTTGATTTGAAAAATTGACACGTGACCATCAGTTATCGTGACGTAAATGACTAAAAATCATAATCTTGAACTTTATGCTTTATATTATTCAAGTATATATGTACACTAATTTATAAACAATATGAAAAGAATGAGAAAATGTAATGATGAAATATACCAACTAGCTAAGGACCAGGCACTGGTTAAAAAGTTAAAAAACAAAAGATTTAGGCCTTTTTGTTTATGTCTTCCGGATGTAATGTTTGTAATTCGCGGATCCAAAAACTCTCTCTTTTTTGTCTTTGATTTTCTTTCCAACTTGGATTGTGGTCAATGATATAAATATATTAATTATAATTATAGTCTTTATGTAGACTTATCGTTATTTTTGTTACATTTTAACATCTTTTTTTGATATCGTTGTGCTAACATTTTAGACGTTTATATATATATATATAATTATATAAATTTAAGAAAATTCAGGGTTAGGGTTATGGTGTTTAACGCCACTTACAACAATATTTCAGTTATATCGTGGCGGTCAGTTTTATTGGTGGAGGAAACCGGAGGACCCAGAGAAAACAATCACAAATATATACATACCACACACTAACTGATAATTTTTATCTCCGAAATTTATTTTCTTTCCGATCTTGACAATTTCTATTATAAGGAATCAATAAAAATCCAGAATTTCCTATAAATAGTTAAAAATATGAAAGTACTGCACAAGTTAAATCCTTCATCCAATGAAATAAAATTACAGGTATCAGGTATATTCCAAACAGATGATATCAACAACATGTTTCTATCTATCAGAGTCTGTTACAATAAACAATCACTACAGGTACATCATTGGAATAAAATAATTCTTGCAATTTTAAAACAATTTTTCCGTTGTTTAACTATTCAAGCTCAAGCCATAGCCATGATAAACATGAAAAATATAACAATATTAATTAATTTCAGCAATTCTGATCTAATCTAATATTGTTAGAAATGTCTCCTGCTATGAACACCACCAGCTGATAAAATAAAATCACTGTCAATTTCTGAGTAAAAAGAAGAATTGCCATGTCAACTCAATTTCCATGAAACAAAAATCACCTGTATCTGTATGTATGCCACAATTACTTGATCCTGTGAGTATAATCAATTCCTGTCACAAATCAAACCATGATTTTATAAATAATCTAATAGTTTTGAAACTAACTGTTGTCCAGATAAGTGTTGATCACAATTTTTACCTGTTGTCTCATGTGATGCACACCTGTTCTGATGCTATGGTAATCAATATAATAACAAACTGTACATGAGCTGTAACAACATATAATATCAATACACATCTCTCTTAAAGACATCAATGATAACATATGACCCCGCACTAATCAATATCATTTTCACAGAGCTTTCTTTTAATAAGACTAAACACAAAAAAAATACCTGTGTTTTTGCTGAAATTCTTGAAAAATATAGGATATGTAAGGTGGTAGGCAAAACTATTAATATCTTTTTTAATTTTTACCTAAGTAAAAAAATACCTGTATTTTTGCTGACATTCTTGAAAAATATTGGGTATGTACTGTAGCTATAGGCAGGTAAAACTATTTTTTTTTTTTTTTTTTATACCCAAGTAAAAAAATACCTGGGTTCTTGCTTACATTCTTTAAAAAATATAGGGTATCACTATGTACATTGTAGCTGGTAGGAAAAACTATACAACAATTTTTTTTTATAATTTTTACTTTAGTTTAATATATAGGACAAGAATTTGACTTTCTTGACCAAGAATGGCAATAGAAATTTAAAGATGGGCACTAAATTAGGGTCTGTAGGGTTAGCAGATACACAGGTATTTCATTTGCCTAATTTTTTCTCTCATAATATTACTACGGTAGATAACATCGATCTAATTCACAAACATTTAAAGTCCAAATGTGATGGAATATAAGTTCCACCATAATGTTTGTTCCTCGGAAATTTTATTATGTATAAAAAGTTCCATTAGGTACTATCCTTATATAATATTTCATCCAATGTCATAAGAAATCTTCCATGGAACTGGATAAAATATTATATAAGGAAAGTTCCTCCGGAACTTTTATAATTACCGGGGTACACAATAAAATTTCCAACAGAGGAAAAATACACCCAAAGAGATTTTTTAACTTGACTGATAAACTTGTGCAAGCAAACTAATAAAGAAATTAAAAATAGATATATTAGTTTAACAGCTTTATAGAATAGAATATAATTATAGTTGGAATATAATTACTTTTAAAACTGTTACTGACATGGTAACTTAAAATCTATGGAATAATTATCATGTAGGAGTTTTTCCAGGAGGAATAATTATTATGTAGTAGAGTTTCCAGGTGGAATAATTATTATGAAGTGGAGTTTCCAGGTGGAATAATTATTATGTAGTAGAGTTTCCAGGTGGAATAATTATTATGTAGTAGATTTTCTGGGTGGAATAATTATTATGTAGTAGTTTCCAGGTGGAATAAATTATTATGAAGTGGAGTTTCCAGGTGGAATAATTATTATGTAGCAGAGTTTCCGGGTGGAATAATTATTATGTAGTAGATTTTCCGGGTGGAATAATTATTATGTAGTAGAGTTTCCAGGTGGAATAAATTATTATGAAGTGGAGTTTCCAGGTGGGATAATTATTATGTAGCAGAGTTTCCGGGTGGAATAATTATTATGTAGTAGATTTTCCGGGTGGAATAATTATTATGTAGTAGAGTTTCCAGGTGGAATAAATTATTATGAAGTGGAGTTTCCGGGTGGAATAATTATTATGTAGCAGAGTTTCCGGGTGGAATAATTATTATGTAGTAGATTTTCCGGGTGGAATAATTATTATGTAGTAGAGTTTTCAAGTGGAATAAATGCTATGTAAGAGAGTTTCCGAGTGGAATAAATATTATGTAGTATAGTTTACAGGTAGAAAAATTTTAAGGCAGAGAAAAGATATGTTCAACTATGACGTATGATAGAATTTTAAGGCAGAGAAAAGATATGTTCAACTATGACGTATGATAGAATTTTAAGGCAGAGAAAAGATATGTTCAACTATGACGTATGATAGAATTTTAAGCCAGAGAAAAGATATGTTCAACTATGACGTATGATAGAATTTTAAGGCACAGAAAAGATATGTTCAACTATGACGTATGATAGAATTTTAAGGCACAGAAAAGATATGTTCAACTATGACGTATGATAGAATTTTTGGCAGAGAAAAGATATGTTCAATTATGACGTATGATAGAATTTTAAGGCAGAGAAAAGATATGTTCAACTATGACGTATGATAGAATTTTAAGGCAGAGAAAAGATATGTTCAACTATGACGTATGATAGAATTTTAAGGCACAGAAAAGATATGTTCAACTATGACGTATGATAGAATTTTAAGGCAGAGAAAAGATATGTTCAACTATGATGTATGATAGAATTTTAAGGCAGAGAAAAGATATGTTCAACTATGACGTATGATAGAATTTTAAGGCAGAGAAAAGATATGTTCAACTATGACGTATGATAGAATTTTAAGGCACAGAAAAGATATGTTCAACTATGATGTATGATAGAATTTTAAGGCAGAGAAAAGATATGTTCAACTATGATGTATGATAGAATTTTAAGGCAGAGAAAAGATATGTTCAACTATGACGTATGATAGAATTTTAAGGCAGAGAAAAGATATGTTCAACTATGATGTATGATAGAATTTTAAGGCAGAGAAAAGATATGTTCAACTATGACGTATGATAGAATTTTAAGGCACAGAAAAGATATGTTCAACTATGATGTATGATAGAATTTTAAGGCAGAGAAAAGATATGTTCAACTATGATGTATGATAGAATTTTAAGGCAGAGAAAAGATATGTTCAACTATGATGTATGATAGAATTTTAAGGCAGAGAAAAGATATGTTCAACTATGACGTATGATAGAATTTTAAGGCAGAGAAAAGATATGTTCAACTATGACGTATGATAGAATTTTTTGGCAGAGAAAAGATATGTTCAACTATGATGTATGATAGAATTTTAAGGCAGAGAAAAGATATGTTCAACTATGACGTATGATAGAATTTTAAGGCAGAGAAAAGATATGTTCAACTATGACGTATGATAGAATTTTTGGCAGAGAAAAGATATGTTCAACTATGACGTATGATAGAATTTTAAGGCAGAGAAAAGATATGTTCAACTATGACGTATGATAGAATTTTAAGGCACAGAAAAGATATGTTCAACTATGACGTATGATAGAATTTTTGGCAGAGAAAAGATATGTTCAACTATGATGTATGATAGAATTTTTGGCAGAGAAAAGATATGTTCAACTATGATGTATGATAGAATTTTAAGGCACAGAAAAGATATGTTCAACTATGATGTATGATAGAATTTTTGGCAGAGAAAAGATATGTTCAACTATGACGTATGATAGAATTTTTGGCAGAGAAAAGATATGTTCAACTATGACGTATGATAGAATTTTAAGGCAGAGAAAAGATATGTTCAACTATGACGTATGATAGAATTTTAAGGCAGAGAAAAGATATGTTCAACTATGACGTATGATAGAATTTTAAGGCAGAGAAAAGATATGTTCAACTATGACGTATGATAGAATTTTAAGGCAGAGAAAAGATATGTTCAACTATGACGTATGATAGAATTTTAAGGCAGAGAAAAGATATGTTCAACTATGACGTATGATAGAATTTTAAGGCAGAGAAAAGATATGTTCAACTATGACGTATGATAGAATTTTAAGGCACAGAAAAGATATGTTCAACTATGACGTATGATAGAATTTTTGGCAGAGAAAAGATATGTTCAACTATGACGTATGATAGAATTTTAAGGCAGAGAAAAGATATGTTCAACTATGATGTATGATAGAATTTTAAGGCACAGAAAAGATATGTTCAACTATGACGTATGATAGAATTTTTGGCAGAGAAAAGATATGTTCAACTATGATGTATGATAGAATTTTTGGCAGAGAAAAGATATGTTCAACTATGATGTATGATAGAATTTTAAGGCACAGAAAAGATATGTTCAACTATGACGTATCATAGAATTTTTGGCAGAGAAAAGATATGTTCAACTATGACGTATGATAGAATTTTTGGCAGAGAAAAGATATGTTCAACTATGACGTATGATAGAATTTTAAGGCAGAGAAAAGATATGTTCAACTATGACGTATGATAGAATTTTAAGGCAGAGAAAAGATATGTTCAACTATGACGTATGATAGAATTTTTGGCAGAGAAAAGATATGTTCAACTATGATGTATGATAGAATTTTAAGGCACAGAAAAGATATGTTCAACTATGACGTATGATAGAATTTTTGGCAGAGAAAAGATATGTTCAACTATGACGTATGATAGAATTTTTGGCAGAGAAAAGATATGTTCAACTATGACGTATGATAGAATTTTAAGGCAGAGAAAAGATATGTTCAACTATGACGTATGATAGAATTTTAAGGCACAGAAAAGATATGTTCAACTATGACGTATGATAGAATTTTTGGCAGAGAAAAGATATGTTCAACTATGACGTATGATAGAATTTTAAGGCAGAGAAAAGATATGTTCAACTATGACGTATGATAGAATTTTAAGGCAGAGAAAAGATATGTTCAACTATGATGTATGATAGAATTTTAAGGCACAGAAAAGATATGTTCAACTATGATGTATGATAGAATTTTAAGGCACAGAAAAGATATGTTCAACTATGACGTATGATAGAATTTTTGGCAGAGAAAAGATATGTTCAACTATGACGTATGATAGAATTTTAAGGCAGAGAAAAGATATGTTCAACTATGACGTATGATAGAATTTTAAGGCAGAGAAAAGATATGTTCAACTATGATGTATGATAGAATTTTAAGGCAGAGAAAAGATATGTTCAACTATGATGTATGATAGAATTTTAAGGCAGAGAAAAGATATGTACAGCTATGACGTATGATAGAATTTTAAGGCAGAGAAAAGATATGTTCAACTATGATGTATGATAGAATTTTAAGGCAGAGAAAAGATATGTTCAGCTATGACGTATGATAGAATTTTTACAAGAGATGTATGAGTTTCCAGTGCTACAATTTTGTTTAAATGTATTTTCTATTTACATTTTTCTTTCTGTTCTTTGATATTTGTTTACTAAACTTGTATTTTCTCTCGAATTTTTAAAAAATAGGATTTTAATTAATATTACTGGTATATTATTGAAAACATATATGCTTGAAGATCTGATATTAAATTTTCTTTTGAAAATCGAATATTCTTATCTTACACACAAATTGAAATATAAACCCATCTTTTATTCTATTTTCAGAATTTTAATATACGGTTTTATTTTTCTTCCGAATCATTCACCATAATACGATAATATAAAGGTAAAGATCAGATTTGTAATATAATTTAACATCAGTTTAATGACAGGGCAACACAAATTTATTGAAAACTATTCATTCAATATATAAAATATGATTTATTTTTAGTTTTATTGTTTACCACTTAAATGCATCAAATATATCGAAATAAGATTTAGAGGCAGTCGTGGTCGTGATCGTAAGGTAGTTGGATTTACAACTACTAATGCAATCAGTGGCTAGGCAGTCGTGGTCGTGATCGCAAGGTAGTTGGATTTACAACTACTAATGCAATCAGTGGCTAGGCAGTCGTGGTCGTGATCGTAAGGTAGTTGGATTTACAACTACTAATGCAATCAGTGGCTAGGCAGTCGTGGTCGTGATCGTAAGGTAGTTGGATTTACAACTACTAATGCAATCAGTGGCTAGGCAGTCGTGGTCGTGATCGTAAGGTAGTTGGATTTACAACTACTAATGCAATCAGTGTCTATCACCACTAACGTAAATTTGAATCTAGCTCAGGCGAGATGTACTTGATACAACATCATGCGATAAAGTTTGTCATTGATTTGCGACAGGTTGGTGGTTTTCTCTGGGTACTCCGGTTTCCTCCACCAATAAAACTGATTTAACTGAAATATTGGTGAATGTGGTCTTATTCCCCACCCCAAAAAAATTAGATTTAAAATATAATTTGTGTAATACAATGTACATTTTCTCAACATGCAATATTTTTTAATTTGGGTCCCCATTCAACTCATTTTCCAGAAAAAAAACCTCACTTTCTGTATTGACTCAGCAGTTACTCAAAAAATGAGCATTTCAACAAAACAAAACAAAAATGCATTAAAACTGGATGAAAAATGAGTAAGTCCAAATTTTGGAATTTGGCCCTAGTTGGCCCCTTTTTTTTTTATCTTGTAAACTGTAAGAGACAGAGGACATCCATCAATATACTACCTCAAGCTTTCAACATAATCAATGCAAATTAATTAATGCATCAAAATCAGATCAACATTAAACTCTCCATGTACAAAAAACAAACATCCATGTTCGCACCTGTGGGGCACTTGCTAGGAAAAGGGTGGGGCTACAATCCCCTAAATAAATCCAACCAATGACCTTTGACCTTTGTGTTAAAAATTCTGAAGGATTGATCAAATAAAACTAAAGTTATCGCATTGAAACTATTATGTGCACATACAGATGATGCTGCCACCACCGAAGTCGACAAACTCATAGCATAATAGTACTGCCACAAAATGTTTGAGATCGTAGAAAAAGTTAAAATTTTAAAATACCCTCTTTATTATTTAAGAAAAACGAAAACAGCTATATTCAATATAATAACGCTATTTAGCATTTTCTGAATGGGATAATCCTAAGGAATTCATTAAAAAATAACCTCATTCACATGAACAACGAACACTCCATATGCATAGAAAAAGAACCAGAAAACCCCCTTTTTGGCACTATGGGACCTATAGTTTGGAAATGGATAGGGCTATAATCCGCTATGGGGCCATCATAGCCGTGATTGTATGGTAGTTGGATTTACAACTACCTATGCAATCAGTGCCTATCACCACTGATGTTGGCGAGGTGTACAATATTATTTGATAAAGTTTGTCAGTGACTTGTGACAGGTCTGTGGTTTTCTCTGGGTTCTCCGTTTTCCTTCATCAGTAAAACTGACCACCACAATATAACGGAAATATTGTGGAAAGTGGTGTTAAACACCATAAAACCAAACCAAACTATAATCCGCTAAATCAATCCAAGCCTTCATTTCTGTATCCGGATCCTTGCATTAAAAATACTGAAGAAGAGATCAACTAGAACAAAAGTTATTGCAGGGAAAACATTGTCTACAGTTTAACAGTCAGGACAACACCAACAACAGACCCATAAGACATAACATAATACAATCAGAACAAATTTGTAGTCATATTTGAATGCAATTTCAATGTCACCAAAATACACCTGAATACATTATACTGACCGATTTTAATAAAAATTAAGTAGACAGGGGTTAGGTAATACACTTTCACCATGCAAAATATTAAACATACAATATTACAAATAATGCCACCATCAATGAAAGAATCCTTATGTGCATCTAAAAGGCTGGCAGCATTGTATCTATAGAGGACACACAACAGGCAAAATCATTAGTCATTTGACAGAAAGTAAAATATAATAACTATTTCCATTGGTGATCACCTTCTGACATCAGAACATGGTGTCTCTCACTTATTTCTTCATTTACAGAAAACCTTCAACATGAATTTGTCAGGATTTAAAAACTAGCTAGAGAACAGGGGTCTGCGCGTTGGATATAAAAACTAGACACGGCAGGTGTTATACCAAGGACGTATCTCATATACGGATAATACGTCCTTGGTTCTTGTTTGTTTATTTCATACTGTAGATAAAGTTTGTAATGTAAGGCGAAGTTGTGTTTTATTATGGTGTCGATACTATTCCCAGTTTAGCCTTAGAGGGGAAAGAATTAGAACTTCGTATTCTAAAGAAAATAAAAATATTGACAATAATCAAAAACATATAGCTAATCCTATTTAAATATCCCTCTATATTTACTTTTTGTAACTCATTTAAATGTCAAAAGATACCCTACAGCTATTTCTTCTCTGTTGATTTTTTTTACCTGGACACTTCCTGTTCTAGCACATGAAGATAATGTTATCTGTAAATCTAATTGGTCAATATTGTTTCAGTTCCACACTAGCAACAGGTGCGTGAAGTTATATTTACCTGTTGTCATGGGAATGTATACATTAACTTTGGTTTTAAATCTTTAATTCATTTTAATTCACCGTCTAGTTTGTAGAAATAAAATAAACATGTGAAAAGTTTCCACATATCACACAGACTCTTGAGGGAACCATGAATGTATGATGGGGTCCCAATGGGGGGAAAAAAGTTAAAGCAATTTGCTTACGAGAATAAAGATATATGTATGGGTCCGCTGCCATCCAAAATTTTTAGCATTAAAATAGACCAATTTGTTTACATTTTTCCATCTCCCCATCGACACTACCTAGATTTTGCTGAACCAGGTTTGGGGGGGGGGGGGGGGGGGGGGGGGGGGGGGGGGGTGACAGTGATGGTGTCTATTTTAATTTGATTGCATAGCACTGGCGTAACTACATTTGTAAGTGATCAATTCAATATCTTATCATTAGAATTAGATCTCTAACTGACCCCTTTTGACTGCCATGATATATTTAATGATGTTGGGGTGTGGGGTTGGCAAAGATTAAAATTCATGATCAGAAAATAAATGCTGATCGTAAATTATTTTTTAATGAATCAAACCGTTGGAAACTTCGTTAACATTTAAAATGCATTATTATCCTGCACTGGATTGCTATAAAACTTCTCTTTAATTTTTTAGATAAAACTTCGTCAGAATAAAAAAAAATAGGTAATTTGAATGTTGTAGCTATTACTATATATATGAGTGGTGTATGTATTTGTACATATACCTATATTGTGGGTTGTAGAAAAATGCTGTATTTTCATTGCACACTCGGTAAGCTACATCAGTCTATGTATGTGGTTGGAGTCAGTGCACCCAAGAGAAATTTAGCAAGGCGGAACAACCGTACTGCTTTGGGCCCCGGAGACAGGCTGAGATTTTTCTCAAAATTGAGGATTTGAGGTCCATTAAAACCACTGGTAAACTTTCACAAAGGCTTTATTTCATGTGCAGCCGAATGTCCAGATAACATATACTTTATGCAAAGCAGTGACAAACATAATTCAGAAGTCTAAGTGAATTTTACATAATTATTTTTCTAAATAAGCTAAAATAGTTGAAAATACTAAAACAACATGAAAAAATCAACATAAAACGTCTATGACTAAGGCTATGGGGCCATTCTGAGATTCACAGACCCCTTCTTGGATCTCCGGGTCCCAGACCGATATACCGGCTGAATCCCCTCTCATAGGAACACAGTGCTGGATTAAGGCATGGACTTTGTGGGCTGCAGCCCAGGAGCCTCTGCCGGCTGAATGCCTCAAGAGATTTAAAAGTGAACTAAATTTACTATGAGTGAGTGATTGTTGCTTAGCGCAAATTCAGCAATTTTTCAGCTATATCATGACGAGAACAAATTAATTTTCAATGAAATGATGATGAGGTCCGCTTTGTTCTAGACCAACACGCTTAACTGGATATTAATAGTGCTAGTTCACTGAAAAAACAGTCAGCAAATAGAAATGTCGCCCCACTTGGACACATTATCCTTAATCCAATCTAACCAGTCTTTGCTCTCTCTCTCCTTAATGCTGTGTGCTTAGTGGAGATTCAACAAATACCAATTTTATCTAGTCTTTGGTTTGACCTGATCGGGGCTTGATTCCGCGATCTACCGCACTCGAGATGAGCATGCTAACCATTACACCACCGATGCGGTTAAATTTACTGTGAGAAGTTACTTCATTTGTAAATGCAGAATGAAAGCATAAGTATGTTGAATTATCTCTTTAAAAAGGGCTCAATTAATAACATAAATATATCTTCTCTTTGTTGCGTAACACTTGCAAGCATACATATGTATATGCATACTAATGTTGACAATATATAGAATAATATAATAAGAATTTTTTATTGCCAAATAAGGTCCCACAAGGGGCAAACAATTTAATACAATGATTGAAATAATTGGAGACATACAAAGATACATGTAAACACACGCAAAAAAACCCACAAAAAACCCCAGGAAAACATATTTATATTCAGTGATTGCACGGCCAGATCAGAGCCTACCAAATACCACCATAAATCAATTCACATTTAATATAACATGTATAATAACTATAATAATTCATCTAACCAATAATTCAATATGATTATGTTGTAAAAGTTGAATAAACCGATTTCAAGAATCCGAATTCGTGTTTTTGTTAATTATCACTGTGTCCTCATAGTATCTGTAGCCCAGGGACATACACAGTCGTAAACCGGCGCTGAAACGATGCTGCTCTGTACATGTGCATACCCAGTGCCGGATGTACCTATGAGCTTGACAGGCTGAAGCCTAGGGCCTCAAAATCTAGCGGGCCTCCATCACGCCGGGTATTCGGATACTTGGAACCGGGTCGAACACTAAGAACCGGGTCAGACAAGTGACAGCAACGTTTTCGGGTGAGTATGCTATTTTTATCCTCAGCGACCGTCAGCGATATTAACAACAGAAATAAATTGACACATCGTCTTTGCTATTAACGTACTAGGTTTATGCCAAGATTTGAGTATTATAAGTGGATAATAAATCGACAAGAACGTTTTAATATCGGAAGTTTCAGAAAAAATATGTGAATCTTTAACTTTAGTCGCTTATATCTACTCACGGAGAGCGAGTTCCATGATTGTTTTGGTCGATATACCTCCCAAAATCTATACTAGACTATTCATTAAAAAATAGGCTTTTGACTTGCGGTTTCTAGCGCAACATCTATTTATTGGTGGAGAAAACCACCGACCTGCCGCAAGTCACTGACAAACTTCACATACGATAATGTTGTATCCAGTACACCTCACCATGAGTGGGATTCGAATTCACAACGTTAGCGTTGATAGTCACTGATTGAATAGGTAGTGGTAGTTGTAAATCCAAATACCATACGATAACGACCATATAACGGACCCCTGTGAACATTGGACAACATTTTATAATGAAATACATACCAATGAAACTTATTAATGTCACAAATGGTTCAACAGCAAATGTAATATTTCAATCATAAGGCATACCCATACAATCAAACATGTTTAGTGACCATTTCTAAGTTATAACTTGTATTGTGTGACCTTAATGTAATATTTCAATCATAAGGCATACCCATACAATCAAACATGTTTAGTGACCATTTCTAAGCTATAACTTGTATTGTGTGACCTTAATATTAATATCCCTTCAGTGCATCTCATATTAATTACACAGTATTCAGCGACCACCCATGTAATATTTGATGTTTCCTTAGAAGGTCACACATGACAGGTTTGACTGTAATTAATTCTGGTACACTGGTTTCAGTTAGAAATATGAATAAATTTTACAAAGGAGTAATCAGAATCTGTAAATTGAAGGACAGACAACACAATGGCCAAAAGAAAAAGGACAAACAACGATCTACAAAACATCACACAGAAAACTAAAAACAGAGCAACACGAATCCCACTAAAAACCAGGGGTGAACTTGGGTGCTTCGGAAGGGTAGGCAGTTCCTGCTCCACTAGTGACACCTGTCGTGTTACTCTAGTTAGAAAGACTGTGATAAGTCATGAATGAGGAAAGGTCCGGGAAGTGCTTACGGCAAGTGGAACATACTCGTTGTCATTTGTGACATAGATATTCCGTAACGGTTAATCAAGTCAGGGAGTCAAATGACGACTTCATTGGTTGAGTAGCTTCCTTGTTAGCAGCAACCATCTATCAAGGAAATCCTGATAGGAACCACAAGCTCTGGAATATCGGATCAACTAAGAGATATATACTCCATATGGAGGTGCTACATGTAGAATGTTGGTACATATAAATGGAAAGTTAGCAATGGGAAAATTGAAATCATCTCTTTTGTCATAGTTTTATTCTAAACCAGCCCTCACTGTCAAATTCGAGGTGTAGGTCAAGGTATAAAGTAGACCTAACTGTATCTGTGGTATCCTTTATTTCAAGCTCAATGGGATAGATGTGATCAACAAAATCACCAAACTTAGAATTATTTAGTGAAGGACATCATCTACATAGTGGAACATGAAATACATGTACTTTAATATAGATATTCCAGGTCAAAATCTTTAATAATTAATGCAATATGAATTTTAAAACATTTATTTATCTAATCCTTTAAAAATGTGAACAGCAAAATGAACTATCATGTATGAGTAATTACCAAAATCCTGAAAATGTCATTGCAATGAATAAAATATATACATGTATAAAAACAAATGATGAATGCCTTCTAATTAAATATTACTACAAGTAAATAAGCAAGACTCAGATCCACGTCCAATCCTCAAATCCATGTCCGATTTAATTTCTAGGTCAAAGACATCTGTACCTCAGATCCATATCCTTTTTTCAAATTCTCAAATCGGCATCCAATTCTCAAATCTATGTTCTTTTTCCAATTCTCATGTCTAATTCTCAAATCTATGTCCTTATTCAAATTCTTAAATCGGCCTTAAATTCTCAAATCTATGGCCATTTCTCACTATTTCAAATCGATGTCTAATGACGTCACTCACGTATGCCTAAACCTAACACTAACCAATAAATCTGCCATAGATCTGAGAATTTGAAAAGGATGCCGATTTGAGAATACCCTTAAATCAGACCAAGATTTGAGATAATGACGTCAGTGGATGCCGATTTGAGGAGTGGACGATGATCTGAGTCTATCAAATATGTGGCACATTGATGGACCAACACAATATGCTGAAACAATTTAACATTAACATTGCATAATATTGTGCCTCCTTGTCTTCTATTTGGGGATTTAGAACCTATTCTAATTTATGTAAACTGCAATCAAAATCAACTTTCAAAAGGGTTATGTCCCCTTATTTTCAAATTTCCTTTTCTGTCATGTGACACTATTCTTATGATTATTCTGTTAATAGAGCTTTTTCATTTGAGACACCCCCATTGAAAACATTTATATGTGATGTTTGTCCAATGAAACGTTATAATGTTTAAAATTATACTGTATTTACTTTTTCATTATTTACTAGAAAAATAGGTCCTTCCATTGATTCTGCCAAAACAAGTGATTTATATATCTTTCACTCCTGTGTGAAATTAAGAAACTTTTATCCTTGTTATGCTATGCTTCACTCAAGAAAACACTAATAGGTTTTCACAAGAGTCCATATTCAAGATCACAGATATCTTCCATGAGTGTGAGAAATTCTGTCTTTTCCTATATAGAGCGCAGCAGATAGAAGGTAAAAAGACGTAGAATTTCTCACACGAGTGTAAGATAACACGATCTTCAATTTTGGTCGAATGTCAGAACATAATTCTTCTGTAAAATACGATTATAAAACTCCACAGACCTAAAGATTGAAGGCAAAACTTGCCATTCCTTGGGCCAATTTCCATTGTAATGTCAAATCATTCACGATGCTCATCATTGTTACAACTATGTCACTGAACAAATCTGTATGCTTGATTAGATATTTACCATTGAGGAACAGCTTCAAGAAAACCGTGTCCCCCTTGAAAATTTCCCACAAACATGAAAAATATTCCTATATCTCTAATAATGCCTAATGGAAGAACATATAATTTGCTTATCAAGTTTTATAATGTATGTTTTGTTTGTCTTTTCAAGAGATTTTTATTTTAATAAAACCTGCTTAAATATGTCTTCAAACATGAATTCTATAGACATGAAATATGAAAAGAATAAACAAAGATGAAACATTGAAAAATGGATTTCTAGAAAAAAAATTGTGTGTTTGTACTTATTCAATACCTAGAAATGCCAAAATTAATCATATTTCAGATAAAAATTGTGCATCTGTATTTAATTAACACATGCAAATGCAAAATCAATAAGAAAATAATGACAAAAGATAAAAGGATACTATAATTACAGTTATTGTGATACCTTTGTAATCAATATTACACAATGTATTTCATTATGATTCTTTTGATGCTGTACAAATTTAAAATTTAATGATGGACTATTCATGATGTTGTAATGATACAAAATATACAAGTGTTTGAATGAAAGACATATGCTGCCATTTATGTATTCAACAACATTTAGGCCACACCAATCTTATTTTTAGGCCACACAATATTAAGTTTTAGGCCACACCAATCTTATTTTAGATCCCAGTGCAATCTCATTTTTAGGCCACCCAATTTTAAGCATTAGGCCACATCAATCTTATTTTAGATACCAGTGTTTGTTTTCTATCTGTTGGTGGGTTTTTTCAAATCTATTTTTTGGGGTTTTGGAAAGTATATACTGTGCATGAAAAAAATATTTTTGTTGTAAACTTTAATAAAAATATTACTGACAGACATTTTTTAACCAATCAGATTAAAGAGTTGTTTTTACAGATTTGACCTTTCTTTGAGTTCAGAAAACATTTTAAAAAGAAATACATTGGTCCCTAATTGTTGCAAGAAAATGAAGGTGATTGGATAATCATGATAAAATGGGTGTAGCCTAGTCACATCTTAATCAATCATTCTTAGATTTTTCCTTTTTCTTCTTTATGCATATACAATATTGCTGCTTGTACTTAACTAATACATGGAAATACAAAATAAATTGAATTTTTTTTTTCAACAACATAATAATTTTATTTATTCTAAATTTAAGAATTTTTAATAAATTGATAATTATGACAAAGTCCTTTATCAATACAGGTACGATTGCATAAAAAAATGAAGTCTTAATTTTTAAGATTTAATAAAAAATAATAATTAGGACTATTGGAACAACAATGTTAATAGATTGTACAGTAAAACCTGTCTAAACAGATAAAACATGGGAGCAACTATTTTGTTTGTAATAGACAGGTGAAATTTACAAATATACTAGATTATATTTAAACTAAATTTTACACAGAATTCTGGCTTATCCTCTGGACTTCGAAATTCCCATTTTCAGGGGAAAGTAAAAAACTAGAGGGAAAAATGTAAAGTAAGGTAGTAATTTTCAGTTTGTTGCGGTGCGTTGTACCTTTGTCAAGTAGTAAAATTTGAACTGGTTTACAGAATATTCTGGGTTCAGTTTACACAGATTCACTGTATATTTCAAACCATTTCTTCAGAATAAATTCACATTTCTAGATTTACAATATGAAATTAAATAAAATGATATTCTAAAATGACGTCCTTCTTTCGCTTTGTAAACAAACGAGCCATTTATCGATTGGGTATAATCTCATTAGCACATGTGCCGGTGCACACATTTAAGCCAGGTAATAAAATAATTAAATAGAATTATTTACACTGTTGTTAATGTTTTCTTACATCTATATTCACTGAAAATAATAAACATATCCAAAATTAATAATATGCGACGTCCAATTAAAACATGCAAACACAATATTATTGTATCAATACGACTGACTTTCCCGCCGTAAATGTATATTGACTGACTATCCCATTGTAAAAGTACATGTTGATGTATTATCGTCTGCTCGAATTGGGCAGCATAAATTGTGTGCAACATGTCCGCAAACATAGATATAAATTACAGCCTTCCAATCAAAATATACAACCGTATTTGTACTGTTAGACAAATCAGAATCGAAATAATTCATGGAAGCCAGAATGTGTTTTGAGTTTTAACATGGGTTGGCGGATATTAGTAAATTTTAAATTAAAATACTAATATTCGCCAAGCCATGTTAAAACTCAAAACACATTCTGGCTTCCATGATTTATTTCTTAATTAACACTTGTACACTGAAGATTAGATTGTATTGGTACATGTATATAAGCTACTATCAATACATCATTATCTAACATTAGCTCCCACTCCTTATTATTGTTGTGGCTATTATTCATAGAAATCTATTACAAATACAGTTAAACCTGTATTAAGAGGTCACCTTTGGGACAAAGAAAATATGGCCTTTTAAGACAGATGACCTCTTTAAACAGGTTCAATTTATATTAACTTTTCTATGACAGGACAAGAAAAAGGTGACCTTTTAATGCAGGTGGCTGTTTAATAGAGGTGATCACATGTACAGGTTCAACTGTATATTTGAATTTAAAAAAAATACGACTAAAGTAATTGGGGCACAAGTACAAAAAGGGGCCTAAAGGGGGTTACAATCTAAGAAATGAGTGACTAAAGAGGTTTCAATGAAAATGGTGTTGAAATATGATAATGATATAACTGGTCCATTCTCTATGTTTGTAGTCCAAATCTTTCGGCTCTTTTCAATTTCTTGGCCTGCAATAAACAAGAAAAGGCATTAATACTAACTTGTGAAATTTGATGGGTTTTTTTAATCTTTATTTTATTTTTTTGTCCAGTGACTCAAATCAGGAAACCTTTTATTAACATCTCTCTCCTCGTTCCTAAAACTGCTTTACTATATCAATACATAATGAATTTGTAAGCTTGTTGTTGATTAGTCATTCAAATGGTGACCTCTGACATGACCCAATACAGGACTTTGTTAGATGTAAATGAATTGATAGATAACAAAATTAACCATTTAATTATTGCTTTATTAACTAATTACATGTAAATACAACTACCTATGTAATCAGTGCCTATCACCACTACAGTTATAAGTTCAAACCCTGTTCATGGCGAGGTGTACTTGATACAACATTATGTGATAAAGTTTGTCAGTGACTTGCGACAGGTCAGTGGTTTTCTCCGGTTTCATCCACCAATAAAACTGACCACCATGATATAACTGAAATATTGTAGAAAGTTTCATTAAACACCATAACCCTAACCCTAATTGTGTAGTACATTGTACACATATTTTATTGTTGTTAAAAATCAGTCCTTGACATTAAAGAAAAAAACAGTGGTCATGTTTATTTTTATTTTCATGGTATTTTAGTTGTTAATGTGATGTACATCATACAAATTTTCGGAAATTATGAGAGGTAAATTGCTTTTGATCACCTTTAATTAACACCTCTGACTGAGATGATTGATTCATAACATACAACAGGTGTTAGACTGGCTGATTAGAAGATATAGTGAAACTAAACCATCAAACAATATTTAATACAGTAGAAAGACATCTTTACACAATATTTCACAATATTTCAGTGGTCAGTTTTTTAATTATTGAATGATGAAATCACATACTTGCTGCAAGTCATTAGCATTCTATATCACGTCAAAAAGGTATCAAGTATGCCTGTCCATGAGCAGCAATCAAACACACCACTTCACAACATCTTTGCCTCCCATTGTTTGTAGGTTTGTAGGAGGGCTTGTGTCTTATTTATGTTATTTGTTTGCATGTAGTGGTGTCCAGCACGTATTGTGATGTGTTTTTGCTTTGTTTTTCTTTGTCTTGTGTGCTCTGTTTTGCCAGTTTCTCTGGATTGTTCCTTTTTGATTGCCCCTTCAGTATTCTCTTGAGTTTGTTAAGTGGTGATCAACTACTTTTCAACTACAGTAACATTTCATTGAGATGATTATGAATTCCGCTTTATACTAGACGAACACGCTAACTTGGATTTTTGTAGTACTAGTTCACTGAAACAACAGTCCACGGGTAGACATGTCGCTTCACTCAGCCGATATTATCTTCACTCAGCTGATATTATCTTCACTCAGCCGATATTATCTTCACTCAGCCGATATTATCTTCACTCAGCCGATATTATCTTCACTCAGCCGATATTATCTTGATTCCGCATAGCAGAGAAGCAGCAAATACTAATTTTATAGTCTTTGGTTTTACCCAACCAGGGCTCAAGGGTTAGGGTTATGGTGTTTAAGGATCATGGCGAGTGACCGGAGAAAACCACTGACCTTCCACCAGTCACTGACAAACTTTATCACATAATATTGTATCGAGTACACCTAGCAATAAGCGGGATCCAAACTCACAACATTAGTGGTGATAGGCACTGGTTGCATAGGTAGTTACCATACGATCATGACTACGATGGCGAATCCTTTGATTTGGCACGTCAAAATTGTGTGATTAATAGTTGTTTAACATGAAGTGAAAATTATTTTTAGGTATTTCATGTGGAGTACAAATTACTATTGATGGGAAGATGATGAATCTCACTTTGTACTAGACAGTAGACCTACATGTTAAGTTGGATTTTTATAATGCTACCTCACTGAAACAATTCAGTCTGCAGTCTACATTCATATACTTCCTTGTAAGCATTATAAATCCATAGGCTGATCCAGGGCACTGACACTCCCCCCCCCCCCCCCCCCCCTTTTTTTTTAGCCAAGTTATAGACTGGTAAAAACGTGCTTTAACATAATATTTCCAATTTCGTCCTTGTCATTTTTCTTTTTACCATGTTTTGCAATTTTTGCTTTTGAGTTATGCCTCGGTGTCTTTTGATTTTTCTTAATACAAAATGTTTTGAAAAAAATGGGCCCCCCTTATGGAAATGTCTGGAACCACCTCTGAAATCAATGGCAAGTTGTAATAAATTACATTCAATTCCAAAAATAACCAACATTTCTAACCCTTACCTCTAAATCCCCAGTAACTGCTGTTGAACTTATTGCACCAAATCTCTGTTTTCTTTTTAATATCTTTTCTTGTTCTTCAGTCTGAATAAAAAAAAAATAAGTAGAGGATTTTGAGTGACAAACTAATCACTTTTACATATTGTTGCTATGTCAACATTAATTTTTTTTGCTGCCACTCAATTACTACAAACCAACTTATTTCTTCATTTAATACTAGAGCCACTGAGCCACCAAAATGATCTTACAAACCAATTTACCCTTTTTCTCCTTGAGCCACCAATCTGTCAAATGTTAACTACAAACCAACTAACTTTATTTAATACTGGAGCAACTGAGTCACCAAAAGTTTACTACAAAACAACATACCTATGAAATATTTGTAAATGTTGGATCGACTGATCCACCAAATATTTACTACAAGCCACTAGTAGACCAGGAACTGATTACCCTTTTGGAGCACCTGAGTTTACCCCTTGTTTTTTGTGTGGTTCATGTTGATTGATCTTTAGTATTCTGTAGTGTTTTGCAGACCATTGTCTTTTTGTACTTTTTCCTTTGGCCATTGTATTGTCTGTCATGCTTCAGTTTACGGTTTCTGATTACCCCTTTGATATCGTTAATATTTTTTTAACATAATGTTGGAGCCAACTTACTTTACTTAATACTGGAGCCACTGAGCCACCAAATGTTTACTACAAACCAACTTACTTTACTTAATACTGGAGCCACTGAGCCACCAAATGTTTACTACAAACCAACTTACTTTACTTAATACTGGAGCCACTGAGCCACCAAATGTTTACTACAAACCAACTTACTTTACTTAATACTGGAGCCACTGAGCCACCAAATGTTTACTACAAACCAACTTACTTTACTTAATACTGGAGCCACTGAGCCACCAAATGTTTACTACAAACCAACTTACTTTACTTAATACTGGAGCCACTGAGCCACCAAATGTTTACTACAAACCAACTTACTTTACTTAATACTGGAGCCACTGAGCCACCAAATGTTTACTACAAACCAACTTACTTTACTTAATACTGGAGCCACTGAGCCACCAAATGTTTACTACAAACCAACTTACTTTACTTAATACTGGAGCCACTGAGCCACCAAATGTTTACTACAAACCAACTTACTTTACTTAATACTGGAGCCACTGAGTCACCAAATGCTTACTACAAACCAACTTACTTTACTTAATACTGGAGTCACTGAGCCACCCAATGCTTACTACAAACCAACTGACTTTACTTAATACTGGAGCCACTGAGCCATCCAATGTTTACTACAAACCAACTTACTTTACTTAATACTGGAGCCACTGAGCCACCAAATGTTTACTACAAACCAACTTACTTTACTTAATACTGGAGCCACTGAGCCACCCAATGTTTACTACAAACCAACTTACTTTACTTAATACTGGAGCCACTGAGCCACCAAATGTTTACTACAAACCAACTTACTTTACTTAATTCTGGAGCCACTGAGCCACCAAATGTTTACTACAAACCAACTTACTTTACTTAATACTGGAGCCACTGAGCCACCAAATGCTTACTACAAACCAACGTACTTTACTTAATACTGGAGCCACTGAGCCACCAAATGTTTACTACAAACCAACTTACTTTACTTAATACTGGAGCCACTGAGCCACCAAATGTTTACTACAAACCAACTTACTTTACTTAATACTGGAGCCACTGAGCCACCCAATGTTTACTACAAACCAACTTACTTTACTTAATACTGGAGCCACTGAGCCACCCAATGTTTACTACAAACCAACTTACTTTACTTAATACTGGAGCCACTGAGCCACCAAATGTTTACTACAAACCAACTTACTTTACTTAATACTGGAGCCACTAAGCCACCCAATGTTTACTACAAACCAACTTACTTTACTTAATACTGGAGCCACTGAGCCACCCAATGTTTACTACAAACCAACTTACTTTACTTAATACTGGAGCCACTGAGCTACCAAATGTTTACTACAAACCAACTGACTTTACTTAATACTGGAGCCACTGAGCCACCCAATGATTACTACAAACCAACTTACTTTATTTAATTCTGGAGCCACTGAGCCACCAAATGTTTACTACAAACCAACTTACTTTACTTAATTCTGGAGCCACTGAGCCACCCAATGTTTACTACAAACCAACTTACTTTACTTAATACTGGAGCCACTGAGCCACCAAATCTTTCTGCTCTCTGTTTTAATTTATCAACATCAGCTACCTTTCAAAACAGTAATTTATATATTTAAACAGAGTTCCAAATTAATACAGGCCTGCAAGGCCATGGCCAGTAAATATAACTACCGTTCATCCTTCCCTGTTAGCCCTCCAGACTTTACCAATTTAAAAACCAGATTTTGGCATTTACAAACTAATATTATGAAAAATAATTGTATATATTTATATCACGGTTTTCTGAGTTTAACAGTTAAACAATCGAATGCGAAACGTGAGATTGTTTAACAGTTTAACTCGGAAAACCGTGGTATCAATGATTTGTAACATGAAGCCATGCAATATCACATCTAGGTCGTTCATTATTGCACGGCTCTCTGAGAGTAATAAAACTACAGCCCAAATTTAAAGTGTGCAATATCTCATATCTGCATGTATTATTTCATAAAAAAAATCAAAGGAAAAGAAAACATTCCTGTTTAATACAATTGTACATGTATATATTGCCTTAAACAGATTGATCATCTGTATCTTAGAAAAGACATTTACTGATACATTTATGACGTCACAATGATTGACCCAACCTTTTCAACACTTTAATCCTAACTTGTCACATTTTTGATTTTACCACTGATTTAGTAACAACACTCCTCGTCACATGACTTTTATTTCTTTTTTACGTTGAATGTACCAGATGAAGGTTATTACAGAAACGTGTCACACACACAAAAAATAGATATCTACGTTTTTGTTGCCTATTAATTTTTTTTATATGAAACATGATAAAAAAATGATACAACTTTAATGTCTCAGATATTGTAGATTATCAAGCGTTCCACACAAAATGATGGTTTATGGTTTTTAACGCCACTTTCAACAATATTTCAGTTATATCGTGACGGTCAGTTTTATTAGTGGAGGAAACCGGAGTACCCAGAGAAAACCACAAACCTGCCGCAAGTCATTGACAAACTTTATCACATAATGTTGTATCTAGTACACCTCGACATGAGCTGGATTCGAACTCACAACCTTAATGGTGATAGGTTCTGATTGCACAGGTAGTTGTAAATCCAAATACTACAAGATCACGACCACGGCGGTTCCTTACAAAAGGAAGCTTGTTCGCTTGTTCAATAGAAATCAAATGATCATCATAGCTTCGTATTCTGTCTAACGGCAGATATCTGACATTATTCCCGGTTTGAAAATTATAACAACTTTTGATTGTTTAAACATTATCATGCTAAATTTGATAATAAACTTCCTCAAGGTAATAAATTCCTATCTAGAGCCTCATAATCATAATAATCTGTTTACCTTTGATAAAACTGGAGATACCACCCCAAATCTTTCTGCCCTCGCTTTCAGTTTATCTAAATCAGCCTATCAAATAAAAAGAAACATTTAGGACTTTAAGACTTTTCAATTGAAAAAGTACGACAGCTATTTAGATATTGACCTGAAGCCAAAACTCTCTTTTTTTCCTAAAACCAAAATTCTCTTTTTTCCCTAAAACCAAAATCCTCTTTTTTTGCTAAAACATTTTGTCTTTAATTTACTTGACACAAGACCAAATATTAATTTCTCTTCTTACAATGTTTATATCATTTAAGGATTGATCGCAATTTTTGCTCGTTTCATTCGTAATAACCTCAATCAGGTTGTACACACCTTTCATTAGAAATAACCTCAACCTGATTGAGGTTATTTCGAATGAACCGAACAAATAATTTCGATCAATCCTTATAAATTAATTCAATCTTTTTTGTTATGATATTGAAAAATATATTTATTTTTTCAAAATAAGGCAAATAATCGGAAATAAATTTAAATAACCCCAAAGGTGCCTCATTTAAAGAAAATCACCTGATGACAACGGCATGCGACACCTTGAGAACGACGTCTATTTTTCGATTCCGTACATTGACAAATAATCTTAACTTTATAAACCAATCAAAACACGTATAAAATGACATGTGACTCTAAAATTAATTTATATAGTAATGCATAACATACGTGTTTCAACATAGCTTTTCCAATATTCTTAAAAATTATCTTAAATCTCCATGAACATAAATTTTTGTCATATCTCATTTGTATTTGGCTATAAGAATTGTCTTTAAAGTTTAAAGAAAATCAGTCTTAAGAAACTAAAGTCAGAAAACAATAAAATAAAAAAAATGACTTTATTGGGACCTGCTTAAAAAATTCAATTAAACTTTTGTGAAAAAATATTTATATCGTATTTAGGGTTGTATAATGCACAGGATTTTGCCCAGATTCTTTATTTGGTAGGAGGTGTGCGCATTATAAACAGGAACAATGTGTTTCACTCTTTCCCAGACAGGGAAATCACATGTCTGCCATGTTTTTTTGTTTACTATTGTCAACATGCAAAGTTAAATATTTCATAAATTGGTTGGACACTATTACACAAAATAATTAATTGCATCTACTATGTTTTAATTATTGAAGAATTAAAACTGTCTAGTGCAGTTTTGTTTTGTACTTGTAAATATTTACCTTTGATAGAAAGTGCATGTGCATTATAGACATGAACTAGTTTTTTTCTGGAGATTTTCAAGGCCAAGAGGGGGTGCGCATTATGCACCAATGCGCATTATGCAACCCTAAATACGGTAAGTATTAAAAAAAAGAGTAAAGGGGATCTAAAGGCTAGCATGGAGAGCAGATGCTGAATAACTAAACAACAACGTTTTGGCATTAAACAACAATAATTCACTCACTGACTACTCACCCCAGTACTCACTGCAGGAGCTGCAGAAATCTTGGTAGATGTATTATTTATTGCTTTCTCTGATAACCCAAACCTGCAAAAAAAACAAAAACAGAGATGCATGGCCAAAATAACATAGAATGATAAAAAATGGCACAAAATGACTGTAACATAACATTATCTAATAAAACTAAAAGGAGATCAGGATTTTACCCAGTCAAAATTCTATCTTTAATTCCTCCCAGTTTTGTTATGTCGTGCATAACCAAACAGGGAGCAAATAAAGATAGAACTTTAATCAGATTGGAATTTTACCTAAATCTTCAAATAGTTGATTTGGCCCATTTAAGAATTTTCTATTTTTAGTAATAGTGCTGCCATCTTGGAAGGAGTTCTGAACAATCAGATGTAAAATGTGGACCACACAAAGACTATTCCTGCCAAGTTTGGTTCAAATTAGCTTGATTAGTTTTAGAGAAGAAAAAGAAGAAACTGAGATCAATCACCACGCAAAACAGAAAGTAAAAATAGAGTAATATGTTCCATTAATCTTACTTTTAATCACATATCTTTGAAGTATCGTTTCACATGTAAATAAATTGAACCATTAGGTGTTTATAATATTTAGTAATTAACAGTTATCTAAATTATAGAAAAATTTTCACATTTATGTGTGAATTAAATCTGATAATTAAGATTTCACACCTGTCTGAATCGATTATTTGCCATTCAAAGAGAGTTGAAGGATTTTACAAATGTTTTAGTCCTCAACGACCTTTTGAACGTCCATTTTCAGATCTACTGGGACAGTATTTTAGAAGGATGCGCGCCCTTGATGCCTTTGGTTGTGTCCTTTTGCCCCGAGAACCTGATCCAAAACGCCCTTGTGCCTTTTTTTTCAAAAGTTGTGTAAAGATGTTTTTCTTGTGTATAAAATATTGGTTGATGGCTTAGTTTCACAATATCTTCTTATCAGCCAGTCTGACACCTGTTGTATGTCCTGGGGCAATCATCTTGGTAAAATTAGTCAGAGGTATTAATTAAAGGTGATCAATTACCTTTCTTAATTTCCGAAAATTTGTATGATGTACATCACATTAACAACTAAAATACCATGAAAATAAAAATAAACGTGACCACTGTTTTTTTTTTTCTTTAATGTCAAGGACTGATTTTTAACAACAATAAAATATGTGTACAATGTACTACACAATTAGGGTTAGGGTTATGGTGTTTAATGAAACTTTCAACAATATTTCAGTTATATCATGGTGGTCATTTTTAATGGTGGAGGAAACCAGAGTACCCAGAGAAAACCACAGACCAGCCACAAGTCACTGACAAACTTGATCACATAATGTTGTATCAAGTATACCTTGCCATGAGTGGGATTTGAACTCATAACCGCTAAGATATAACTGAAATATTGTTGAAAGTGGCACTAAACACCATAACTCTAACCCCCGAACTCATAACTTTAGTGGTGATGGGCATGTTTATTTTTTAGAAAATGTTCTCACAACCATATCATTTCATAGTATTTAATTGATTTAATTAATCATAATCTTAGAGTAATATGATCAATTTATGCCCAAAGATAGACTTAAATAATGGAAATATATTTTTGTGACATCTACAAAAACGCAACTATATAAAAAATACACTGATATCACAGAACTCAAAATGACCTTTTGTTTCAGAAAAAAAGTTCTTTCCTTTCCTAGCCCTCTGCCCTTTTCATTTTCTAGGTTGAGTTTCGATTTTGCATATAGCAGATTTCACTGGACAAAAGACGAAAATTGTGCATTGTGAAAATATTTTCTACAAAAAATAAGTGATATTTAAAATTTGTAGACAGGTTTTCATCCCACAATTCACAAAAATAAAAACACGCAAAAATTAGACTCACTCACTGTCTTGAAAGTTAGTTTTAATAATGCAAATTTATATTCAAGCTCTTACCTTTCTGCCCTCAATTGTTTCTTTGCATCTGTACTTATGACACCAAATTTCTCTGACCTACTTTTTAACCTCTGTAAAAATCAAAACAAATTTTCGAATACGTTTGGGAAAAATCCAAATATGAACAAATTTTATACAGAAAATCTAAATGTACGCCAACTCTTTAAACAAGAAAATGTCAGCATGCCCTGCCCCCATATATTTTAAACTGAGAAGCTTTGAGAGTGCAGCTACCTTTTAGTCAACAGGTTTTTTTTTTATTAATACTACAACACTTGGTAAGAAACAATTATCCAATCCCAAAACTATACTGTAATTACCCTAATTTTTCAACAAAAATCTACTGTGTTCAAAGGACACTATGGCCCGTTTAATATGATCAACTACACATCATGACCAATCATCACATCATATATGAGAGCTATTGGACCAAAGTTCACAAACTGACAAAGTAAAAATATATTGAAATTGCATGAAAAGGTTAATGTCCCATAACTCCTACAAATATTGTCAAATCAAAATAGAGGGATAATATGATTAACTACACATCATGACCAATCATCCTATCAAATATGAAAGCTATAGGATCAATGACCTTAGAGGAGTTGCATTGACAAAGTGAAGCAGGACAGAAAAACGGACAAACGGGAAAACTATATGCCCCCAAACTATTGCGCTTGAAGACAACTGATATGTCTGGTTCAATGATGAATGATGGTGTCATTTGAGTGATTGTTATCTAACGGCAAGTGAACAAATTTCAGCTATATCATGGCGGAACAAGTTAAAATTTCAATGAGATGAGTGAATGAGTTTTTGTTGTTTAATGTCAACTCAGCAATTTTTCAATTATATCATGGCGGAACAAGTTAAAATATCGATAAGATGATGTCTGACTTGCTCTAGACCAACACGATTAGTTGGACTTTTATAATGTTAGCTCACTGAAATAACAGTTCATGGGTAGACATATCATTCCACTCTGATTTTCCTTATTCTGATTTCGAGCTAACCAGTCTTTGCTGTTATTCCTTAATACTGTGTTCTTATAATTAGCAGAGAAGCAGCAAATACCTTTATAGTCTTTGGTTTGGCCCAACCGGAGCTTGAACCCACAATCTACCATATTTTAGACGAGCATGCTAACAATAACACCACTGATATGGTTTAGTGGCATTAAAAAGTCTGTCTTTTATTCATCTGTATTGGTTTACTATGGTTGACTGAAGCATAGCAGACACTGGATTCCTGTCTAAACCGTACCCTGAATAAACAGGAATCCTGTCTAAACCGTACCCTGAATAAACAGGAATCCTGTCTAAACCGTACCCTGAATAAACAGGAATCCTGTCTAAACCGTACCCTGAATAAACAGGAATCCTGTCTAAACCGTACCCTGAATAAACAGGAATCCTGTCTAAACCGTACCCTGAATAAACAGGAATCCTGTCTAAACCGTACCCTGAATAAACAGGAATCCTGTCTAAACCGTACCCTGAATAAACAGGAATCCTGTCTAAACCGTACCCTGAATAAACAGGAATCCTGTCTAAACCGTACACTGAATAAACAGGAATCCTGTCTAAACCATACCCTGAATAAACAGGAATCCTGTCTAAACAAAACATTAAATAAAGTCCTAATGTAGAAAATCATTTTTCAATTCAACCTGCATAATCTGAAAACCTGTCTATTCTAACCATACAAGTTGGTCCAAAGAGGGTTCAAAGGGCTTAAACAGGTTTTACTGTTAAAAGAATCCTACCTCTTCCTCTGATAAACCAGATATAAAGAATCCTACCTCTTCCTCTGAAAAACCTGATATAAAGAATCCTACCTCTTCCTCTGATAAACCATATATAAAGAATCCTACCTCTTCCTCTGATAAACCAGATATAAAGAATCCTAACTCTTCCTCTGATAAACCTGATATAAAGAATCCTACCTCTTCCTCTGATAAACCTGATATAAAGAATCCTACCTCTTCCTCTGTTAAACCAGATATAAAGAATCCTACCTCTTCCTCTGATAAACCTGATATAAAGAATCCTACCTCTTCCTCTGATAAACCAGATATAAAGAATCCTACCTCTTCCTCTGATAAACCATATATAAAGAATCCTACCTCTTCCTCTGATAAACCTGATAATGTGATCTTCTTAGGTTTGTTGTTTTCTATAGATTCTGTACTGTTGCTATAATGATATAAAAAAAACACAGAAAATAGCAAATTGTCATAACAAATGAAAACAAATTTAATTTCTTATTTTTTCAGAATTAGGCCAAAGAAAAAAAATACCTGTGTTTTCACAAACATTTTTGAAATATGGTAGTAGGTCAGCAAATGTTTAACAAAATGTTTTACTATTTGTTTACCAAACAAGCAAAACAGAATATTATATATTATATATTCAGTTTTCTCTCCAACAATGTTAAGTCATTGGAATGGCAGATTGAACATTTATTTTGCCCTCTAGCAATGTCAAACCATTTCCATAGTAACAGACAAAAGATATATTTACTCAACAGGTGGAACAGTAGATGAAACATTTAGCTTGCACTCTAGCAAGGTCAAGTAATTTCAATGGTAACAGACAAAAGAAATATTTACTCAATCAGAGAACAGTAGATGAAACATTTTGCTTGCACTCTAGCAAGGTCAAGTTATTTCCACAGCAAAAAACAATACATATTTACCCAACATGTGGAACCATAGATGAAACATTTAGTTTATCCTCTAGATTTACTCAACTGGAGAAAAGTAGGTGAAACATTTTGCTTGCCCTCTAGCAAGGTCAAGTCATTTCCATGGTGACAGACAAAAGAAATATTTATCCCACAGAAGGAACCGTCTGTAAATGAAACATGTAGTTTACCCTCTAGCAAGGTCAAGTCATTTCCATAGTAACAGATAATCATAAATATTTACCCAACATCTAGAACTGTAGATGAAACATCTAGTTTGTCATCTGATAAGGTCATGTCATTATCTTGTTCTTCTTCTTCTTCTTCCTCCTCTTCCTGGAGCACCACCTGTTCTATCTGTAAAATATAGAGAAGACTTCAAAAGGCAAAAAAAAAAATATGTGTGTTTACTGTCACATGTCAAAAAAATCTAGGGTGGGTCGGTCGGCATTAATTTTTTTTTTTTTACAATCGGCAAAACCAGAAATAGTCGTTCCCGGTTCCGGAATCCGATTCCAGTATTTCATTTTCGAAAGTTCCGGTAAGCCGTCATTGGTTGAAGCTGTTCTATGACAAATTACACAGTTTTTCTACCTTCTTTGCTCTCAATTTCGACAAAAAGCTAGCGGTTGAATAAATAAAACATTGCTGCTGATTAAACAACAAAAATGGTTATCCAAATTCTGTGTAAAAATTGACAGGGTCGCTAGCAAAAATTAGGGTCGAATAATTGCTGATAAAAAAGGTTAGGGTCGGCGGCTGAAAAATAGGGTCGGTCGGATGACCGTAAACACACATTTTTTTTTCTGGCCTTACAGCAACACTTACTAGCAGCAGCTTATTGTTTGGTTTTCATGTACTAAAAAATTTACATTTCTGTAACTTTTTTTAGATTGGAATTTAACAATAAACATATACCAGTAAGGACATGTTGTGACTGTGCTTTTCTTTGGCTTAGGGTTATGGTGTTTAATGCCACTTTCAACAATATTTCAGTTATATCATGGCGGTCAGTTTAATTGGTGGAGGAAACCAGAGTATCCAGAGAAAACCACAGACCTGCCGTAAGTCACTGACAAACTTTATCACATAATGCTGTATACAGTACACCTCGCCTTAGCGGGATTCAAACTCACAACATTAATGATGATAGGCACTGATTACATGCATAGCTGTAAATCCAACTACCATACGATAACGATCACGACGGCCCCTGTACCAGTAGGGACATGTTGTGACTGTGAAATGTAGAACAGCAATAATTTTGTGTCTATGTGCAACGTTGGATAGTCTCTCCTGTTCATTTACATCCATATTCTACAGTACAGTCAGAGACACAGCATGATAAATATATCACCCATCTTGGTGATTTGGATAATCTTTTGTTCTATTAAATATATCTTCAAAATTTCTTTTACATTTAGAGTGTTACTTAATATCACCCAAAAGGCATATCAAAATAAGTACCCCGGTATATAGATTAAACAGACCAAAAGATATATCAATCAGTATCACCAAGAAGAGTGATACGTCTATCACAGTGATTTATCACGCTATGTCTATGACTGTACTGTATCTTGCTAAATGCTGTATGATAACGTTCCAATTTTTAAAAAAATTCTCAAAAAATGACAGGACAATATCAGTTCTAAGAACATGAGAATAGATAGTTTGCAGTGAATGTATCATTTTTATTACTGATATGTTTAACTAACGACAGAATTTAGTATTATGCATTACAATATATAATATTTTGTCAACAGTCCATCAAACCACAAAACATTTCAAAATTTAGTGAGTGATTTATTTTTCAGCTGTATCATGACGAGAATAAGTTACATTCGATGAGATTATGATGATGTCCACTTTGTACTAGACCAACACATTTAGTTGGATTTTTATAGTGCTAGCTCACTGAAACAACAGTCAGCTAACAGACATCTTGCTGCTCTCGCACTTCTTATTTTGATTCCGAGCCAACCAGTCTTTGCTCTTACTCCTTAATGCAGCGTGCTTAGTAGAGAAAAAAAATACCAATATTATAATCATTAGTTGAACACGAATGGAGCCTGAATCAATGATCTTCCCCACTGGAGGTGAGCACGCTAATCATTACAGGGTTAGGAGTAGGGTTATAGTGTTTAATGCCACTTTCAACAATATTTCAGTTTTATTGGTGGAAGAAACCAGAGTACCTGGAGAAAACCACCGACCTGTTGCAAGTCACTGACAAACTTTATCACATAATGTTGTATGTCTCGCCATCAGCGGGATTCTAACTCACAACTTTAGCAGTGATTGCTAAGGTAGTTGTAAATCCAACTGCCATATATATAATCACGATCACAATGGTCCCCTAACCATTACACCACTGGTGCGGTTGCCACAATTAATGTACATTTGTGTATTTTCAAATGATGAAAGAATATGACGGATGGACAATTTTATTCTTCTTTCAAGACCTTTCACCTATGATCTGTAATGTAATGATAAGTAACTTGTTTCTAAAATTCTTACCACTTCTTCTGTTTCCTGTAAATCATCAGCTGTTTCTGTAAATACAAATAAAAAACTTAGTTTTACCACGTGTTACAGTGAACCCTGTATAAACCGAACATTACTGGGTAAATAAAGTCTGGAATTAGGGTTAGGTTTATGGTGTTTAATGCCACTTTCAATAATATTTCAGTTATATTGGTGGGGGAAACCGGAATACCCGGAGAAAACCACTGACATGCCGCAAGTCACTGACAAACTTAATCACATAATGTTGTATCGAATACACCTCTCTAAACGGGATTCGAACTCAAAATGTTAGTGGTGATAGGTACTGATTGCATAGGTAGTTGTAAATTCAACTACCATACGATCATAACCAATGATGGCCCACTGGATATTCTATGTTCATTCAACCTGTATAAACCTAATATAAAGTTGGTCCCAAGGAGGATCTGTTTAGACAGGTTTCACCCAAGGAGGATCTGTTTAGACAGGTTTCACCCAAGGAGGATCTGTTTAGACAGGTTTCACCCAAGGAGGATCTGTTTAGACAGGTTTCACCCAAGTAGGATCTGTTTAGACAGGTTTCACCCAAGGAGGATCTGTTTAAGACAGGTTTCACCCAAGGAGGATTTGCTTAGACAGGTTTCACCCAAGGACTAAAGGAGGATCTGTTTAGACAGGTTTCACCCAAGGAGGATCTGTTTAGACAGGTTTCACCCAAGGAGGATCTGCTTAGACAGGTTTCACCCAAGGAGGATCAGTTTAGACAGGTTTCACCCAAGGAGGATCTGTTCAGACAGGTTTCACCCAAGGAGGATCTGTTTAGACAGGTTTCACCCAAGGAGGATCTGTTTAGACAGGTTTCACTCAAGGAGGATCTGTTTAGACAGGTTTCACCCAAGGACTAAAGGAGGATCTGTTTAGACAGGTTTCACCCAAGGAGGATCTGTTTAAGACAGGTTTCACCCAAGGAGGATCTGTTTAGACAGGTTTCACCCAAGGAGGATCTGTTTAGACATGTTTCACCCAAGGAGGATCTGTTTAGACAGGTTTCACCCAAGGAGGATCTGTTTAGACAGGTTTCACCCAAGGAGGATCTGTTTAGACAGGTTTCACCCAAAGAGGATCTGCTTAGACAGGTTTCACCCAAGGAGGATCTGCTTAGACAGGTTTCACCCAAGGAGGATCTGTTTAGACATGTTTCACCCAAGGAGGATCTGTTTAGACAGGTTTCACCCAAGGAGGATCTGTTTAGACAGGTTTCACCCAAGGAGGATCTGTTTAGACAGGTTTCACCCAAGGAGGATCTGCTTAGACAGGTTTCACCCAAGGAGGATCTGTTTAGACAGGTTTCACCCAAGGACTAAAGAAGGATCTGTTTAGACAGGTTTCACCCACGGACTAAAGGAGGATCTGTTTAGACAGGTTTCACCAACAGACTAAAGGAGGATCTGTTTAGACAGGTTTCACCCAAGGAGGATCTGTTTAGACAGGTTTCACCCAAGGAGAATCTGTTTAGACAGGTTTCACCCAAGGAGGATCTGTTTACACAGGTTTCACCCAAGGAGGATCTGCTTAGACAGGTTTCACCCAAGGAGGATCTGTTTAGACAGGTTTCACCCAAGGGGGATCTGTTTAAGACAGGTTTCACCCAAGGAGGATCTGTTTAGACAGGTTTCACCCAAGGGGGATCTGTTTAGACAGGTTTCACCCAAGGAGGATCTGCTTACAGGTTTCACCCAAGGAGGATCTGTTTAGACAGGTTTCACCCAAGGAGGATCTGCTTAAGACAGGTTTCACCCAAGGAGGATCTGTTTAGACAGGTTTCACCCAAGGAGGATCTGTTTACACAGGTTTCACCAAAGGAGGATCTGCTTAGACAGGTTTCATCCAAGGAGGATTTGTTTAGACAGGTTTCACCCAAGGAGGATCTGTTTAGACAGGTTTCACCCAAGGAGGATCTGTTTAGACAGCTTTCACCCAAGGAGGATCTGTTTAGACAGGTTTCACCCAAGGAGGATCTGCTTACAGGTTTCACCCAAGGAGGATCTGTTTAGACAGGTTTCATCCAAGGAGGATCTGCTTAAGACAGGTTTCACCCAAGGAGGATCTGTTTAGACAGGTTTCACCCAAGGAGGATCTGTTTACACAGGTTTCACCAAAGGAGGATCTGCTTAGACAGGTTTCATCCAAGGAGGATCTGTTTAGACAGGTTTCACCCAAGGAGGATCTGTTTAGACAGCTTTCACCCAAGGAGGATCTGTTTAGACAGGTTTCACCCAAGGAGGATCTGTTTAGACAGGTTTCACCCAAGGAGGATCTGTTTAGACAGGTTTCACCCAAGGAGGATCTGTTTAGACAGGTTTCACCAAGGAGGATCTGTTTAGACAGGTTTCACCCAAGGAGGATCTGTTTAGACAGGTTTCACCCAAGGAAGATCTGTTTAGACAGGTTTCATCCAAGGAGGATCTGTTTAGACAGGTTTCACCCAAGGAGGATCTGTTTAGACAGGTTTCACCCAAGGAGGATCTGTTTAGACAGGTTTCACCCAAGGAGGATCTGTTTAGACAGGTTTCACCCAAGGAGGATCTGTTTAGACAGGTTTCACCCAAGGAGGATCTGCTTAGACAGGTTTCACCCAAGGAGGATCTGCTTACACAGGTTTCACCCAAGGAGGATCTGCTTACACAGGTTTCACCCAAGGAGGATCTGCTTAGACAGGTTTCATCCAAGGAGGATCTGTTTAGACAGGTTTCACCCAAGGAGGATCTGTTTAGACAGGTTTCACCCAAGGAGGATCTGCTTAGACAGGTTTCACCCAAGGAGGATCTGTTTAGACAGGTTTCACCCAAGGAGGATCTGTTTAGACAGGTTTCACTGTAGTTGTCTTTTACTTTCTTTTTTATCTAAAAATAACATAAGCAATTTAGACTGCAATACATGTTTACTTGGAAGTCATCGTTACCTGTATTGATATCTTTATGATGTCATATGCATTCCATCATTTATTTTATTCTTTTAAGTGAAGGCTTATTAATGTTTTATCTATTACCGTTACTCAAAGATCCTTGTAGGATTCAATTTTGACGAGTCCCAACCAAAATGTCATGAGTCTCACAAGTGTATACTTTGTTACTTCTTGGTAAAGAATGGTGAGTTCTAAATACAAATGGTGAGTGCAGAATTCACCTAGATGAGTCACAAGTATCTCTGGTACTCATTTAACCCTACCTTCATTTCAACAATATTTTAGTTATATTGTAGATCAATCAGTTTTATTGTTGGAGGAAATTTGTGACCATGACTACCTTCTAGTGTTTAAATGTAGAATAACAGCATTTGCTTTTAGTTAAGATAGTCTTTGTTTGACATAATTATTCAATAAAAGGCTACACAGGGCACAGGATAATATGACGACAGTGAGTCAACAAGGAATTCCTTCTGCAATCTATTAATTAAACATGTTTATTGTCCAGCAAAAGTCATCAGTAGGTACAAATGTAGAATCTATTTGAAAAGTGCAGGGTGGAATTTATTTTGTAGTTTATATAAACATATGTTAATTGTTGACAGAATTCCGCAACCGGAGTTAGGTACATGTCCATGGCAAATTCAAAACAGTTTCCAAAGAAAAACATGTGATGAATGAAATAAACTGCAAGATTCCGAACCAACTTGTTTTGCTCCTCAGCTGTAGAAATGTCAATATACTGATGTAAAATGACTACAACTCGATTCTTAGATACCATCATGTTCTTAAACATACAAATACTATACATTTTTGTATAGTTTTTTTTAAATATCTGAAACAATTTTAAGGTTTACCAGTAAATTTAAACAAGTTTACGGCAATGTATATAACCTTAAACTGGTTTGAAGACAAAAAAAAATTAATCGATCAGAAAATATACTAACCTTCCAACTCCAATGAAGCTTTTAGCCTTTTTAGCAACTCCTGTTTAGAACCTGCTACAGGTAACCCTTTCTCTTTCAATCTCTCTTTTAATTCAACAACCTGTAGAAAATCAATAAAATCATTTTAAAACCCACAATACAAATATGGTTGTGGTGGTTGTGGTTTATGGTATTTAATGCCACTTTCAACAATATTTCAGTTATATCGTGAAGGTCAGTTTTATTGGTGGAGGAAACAGGAGTACCCGGAGAAAACCACTGACAAGTCACTGACAAACTTTATCACATAATATTGTATCGAAACCTGCTTCAGTGTCCACCTCTATCAAGCAATAACTTGTAATTATGTAACCTTAATTTTAACATTTCTCGCTATTGAAGAGTAAGTGTCAACGAAATAGCTAAAATTTAATATGTGCATGAGATGATCAGGCTTTCTCATTCACAAGTATGTACTTTCACTTTTGCCAAATATTGTTGTGGTGTTTGGTGATATCCCGACAAACAAGATCACTACGATTAGGCCATGAGAAAATGATTGTCGGTTTCCCTTAACCCGACCGGGTCAAATTTTTACTGCCGGGTCGTTATCTTTTATTACTAATAAATAAAATAAAATAAAATAAACACTGGCCGTGTCTTCTAACTCAGTGATATGGAGATTTTTGTTATTGTAAACAATTTCAGTCATGTCTCTTTCGATGTTTTTACACATGTCAAGGTCATTGATCTAGATCTCCAAAGCGCTTACGATATCGGTAAAATTACCATGATTTAAAATGTGTACGTGACGTGCAGTATGCATAAAATGGCCACCGCCGGTGTGCCCAGTGGAACCACTCTGGCTGTTCATTTACAGAAATGTTCGCATTTATGAAACGAAAGAGTGATGCAAATTTTTTTCATAGCAAAAGCCTTTATGATATATTTTCTGACCTTCACGGGAAAGATAGCAAAACCCTGATTTGACAAGGACAAAAACAACATTTAAGGAACAAAGTCAAAGAAAAACAAAAAATTTTAACACCACAAACTCCTTTATAGGACCAAAAGTGAGACCAGGTGTGCTTTTGATGGTAAGCATCTTCTACATCCTATAAGACACATGTTTGTTCATTTTGAAATTGTGGTTTAACATCTCTTGGAAGAGAAAAGAGAGAGAGAGAAGAAGAAGAAGAAGAAGAAAAAAAAAAAAAATAAATAAAAAACAACCTGCCTGCCTGCCCTTATGGTGTCAAACCAATAATTCACCAATCAGAGCTTAGAACATATACAAAAGTAGTCCCTTTTAAAGAAAATAGTTCCTTTCGCTTTGTTGTATTGTGACAAATACTGAATGGAATGGAATAATTAAAATTGATAATTGAAGTTAAATTTATAAGGATTATTTTGAGCCCAAATTTGATGCATTTAGTTGTATTTTAATACCTCTATGGGGGATTTGATGCATGACCTATAAATATTGAATTTCCTGAGGATGACCGAGCTATTTTTAAAGTAGGTGTTTTCCATAGCCTGGCATTTCACTGCAAGACTTTAAACATCCCCTGATATTTTCACAGAACGTAGAGGAATCATGTACGTTTCAGAAAATATATGGTCTTAGAAAGGTTAAACTTAAGATAGAATAGCCAGGCAGGCTCGAAAAAACACAAATTTAGTAGAAAATGTTAAAGAAATTAATTATAGGTTTCACACCTTAAAATTTTTCCAATGTTAGGGTAGCTGCAATAATGTAGCTCCTGTGACAAACTTGTGTCTCAGCGGAGCTACAAAGCGGTCCCATTCATCCAGGGTTGGCCGGGAAATACCAGTGGCAGGAATTCCCAGTGGTAATTACCGGGAATTACCGTCCTGGGAAATACTCTAAATTTTAGCTCAAGTGGGAAATACTGGAAAATATGATTTTTAGATGTGATTAATTTCTTCAAAGTTGCTAAAAACTTAACATTTTAACACACAGTGGTGAAAATTACATCAGTTTAATAAATATGGGTATACAGCCTAGGTGTAGGACCATTAAGAAGGATTTCAGGCAACTTTTGAAATTGTAATCTTCATATAAACATAATATTTATACAAAAGATTTTTATTAAAAACATGTTAAAACTGTCACCACAATTTTATATCTACACTTTTCAGTTCAATCATACAGTTTCAGAGTTCACGAATCTATTTCATCTTTCCCCCTTAACATTCTGTAGCAAAAAACAAGCTTTCCTGCTTTAACAAGACCAAGTCTATTTCTTAATGTTGACTGAATCATGCCAAAGTTTGAGAAGATTCTCTCAAAAGCAGCTGAACATGATGGCATTTCTAACAATAGCTGATTGTTTTGCCAGGTTGTATACATGTAATCTAATATCCTAAGGGCATTTCCTTTATGCTATAGTATAATAATGACTAACTTTTTTAATTTGTTTTTACAAACTAATTAACACATCTTCAATAACCTTTAGAAATCATTAAGTCCAGTTTGTAAAGACAAACAATAAACATGACAAAAGCAGGTCAGAATATGGTTTTAATCACTAAACAAAGGAGGTACAAAGTGAGGATTACAAGTAAAGAATAATTTTCTTAATATTTCTATCAAAATCAATATTTGTTTTAACAAATATCAATTTTCCAATATCAATTTTATATATCTGTACATTAACACTATCCATTAATTTTTTTTCTTTCTGTAAGGCCAATATAGTTATATTTGTATCCATTAAAGATTTTTTATATGCAATTTTGGCCATACATGCAAAACATAAATATCAATTTAGAAGTTTCCTGTACCATTATATTTGCAAATTAAGAATCAATCTTATTTCCCAGTATTTCCTGCCATCCTGGGAAATATGAGTATTTCCCGCTTTTTTGCCAACCCTGCATTCGTCACAATGGAGCAAAAAATAAATTGCAGTTGAAACATAAAAACTCACTATTTACACTTCAAACATTTCATTATAACTATTACTGATGATCCAAGTCCTTGTTAAATCGGTTTGGCTGAGAAATGTATGCTTTTCAAAGGTAGCAACAACCTTGCTCAAATCTATCGATCGTTCGCCATAACCGGAAACTACGGAAGGCGGAGCTTTTCTAAATATGGTATTTCTTACTACGATGCTTACTACGGCTGATGTAAACATTCACGCCTCAATCGCCAAACATGGTATCGACATCCAAATAAGGAAAATACCAAAGTGAGGCCGGAAATGACAAAATTCAAAATGTCCAGAGAAAGTAAACATGGATTTTTATTTTGCGGGAATTACATTCTAAAATACTGGTAGGTGATAAATACTTGTTATAATAGTGGACAAAAGGAAAGGTTATGTCTTATTGTTGATAAATGCAGGCGTCAGAAACTCTGTAAGCGAGCACAAAAAATCTCGGTGGCTGCTCCATTACGTGTAATGGCATCCCGTTAAAACCTTTGCGAGTAAGCGACCATTTAGGGTTTTATTATTAGAACTAATGTTAGGGGAAACCAACAATCAATTGTGCATGGCCTTAAAAACCATCAATCGAAGATCAGTGTCTTGGGGTTAACACAAATATGACATAAAGTAACTGGGGGTAAAAAAAGAAGGATTCCCACTTGTTTCTGTTTAAGCATGGATATGTGGATAGTCAACAAGCCGTCACAAGGCCTTGTGATTGTGCATTGACGTAGATACTTTTCAGTGCACACCCGAGCTGTGCATTATTCAAGATTTATGCACAAGAACAAAGGAAATTGCATTATGTCATGTGTTAACAATCGATATATTAATAAGTGAAGGATTTCGTCTTACTTTACATTGATTGGAGTGTGACCGGCGTGGGAAACCACATGGAAAACATCGCCATCGGTCATCGTGAAAATGAGAGGGCAACTATTTACAAATTGTCTATATATTTAGAGTATTTGCTTTGTTTTCTCCGTATAGCATCTTATATGTCATATTTCAGTTTTTAACACATAAAGAAATTCGATCAATAGCATGTATTGCAGGATGTTTGAATACCTTTAAATTACTAAAATCTTCCATCGTGAAAATTTTCTACCGGAAATTCAAATTATAAATATCGATACAAATTCGGAATAAACAAGCAACAATATGCGGATTCGGTTAAGGGTAGTATAATTTCAAGTTAAAATCAACCACAGATGACAGGGTTTTTTTTTTTATGAAGCAAATTAAAATATATACAATGCTTGAGAATATCGATAACATTTTTCTACAAATCAAGTGAGACATGTTATAACTCAAACTCCGGACAGTTTTCGTATCAGCTACCGAACATGCCCTAAAACTAGTTAAGAGTAGTGTGCGGACCGGAGCTGGAACGTCAAGGGAGTTTGGTTATGGTGTCAAACCACCAATTAATTTCTTTAAGGTTTTCTACTAAATTTGTGTTTTTTCGAGCCTACCTGGTCATTTTATCTTAAGTTTAACCTTTCGAAGACCATATATTTTCTGAAACGTACATGATTCCTCTACGTTCTGTCAAAATATCAGGGCATGTTTAAAATCTTGCAGTGAAATGCCATGCTACGGAAAGCACCTACTCTAAAAATAGCTCGGTCATCCCCAAGAAATTCACTATTTATAGGTCATGCATCAAATCCTCCATAGAGGTATTAAAATTCAACTAAATCCATCAAATTTGGGCTCAAAATAATCCCTATTTATTTAACTTCAATTATCAATTTTAATTAGTCCATTCCATTCAGTAGTTTTCACAATACTACAAAGTGAAAGGAACTTTTTTCTTGAAAAGGGACTACTATGTTCCAAGCTCTGATTGGTGAATTAGTGGTTTGACACCTTATTTAAGAATAATTCATGGCAGCCGTAGATTTATGCTCATTTAACCATGGGTTGGGCATTTATATTCGATTATGTTTTCCCGAGCCCTAGCGAGGGATAAAATACGAATATAAATGCCCAACCCATGGTTAAATGTACACAAATCTACGGCTGCCATGAATTATTTCTTTTCTAATGTGACAAATACGGTAATTTGTATGACCATAGGCTACCTTAGAAGCCGCCACATAACGGCTATTCCGTTTAGCCCCCTTCACATATGAATACGAATATTGGTTGTTTACGTCGTCAAAATTTCACGTGGGAGATGGCCAGAACATCCGTCGGGGAAAACTAGTACTAATAATAAAACCCTAAATGCTCGCTTACTCGCAAGGGTTTTAACGGGATGCCATTACACGTAATGGAGCAGCCGCCGAGATTTTTTTCGCTGGCTAACAGAGTTTCTGACGCCTGCATTTATCAATAATAAGACATAACCTTTCTTTTCTTGTCCACTATTATAACAAGTTTGTATCACCTAAGAGTATTTTAGAATGTAATTCCCACAAATTAAATATCCATGTTTACTTTCTCTGGACATTTTGAATTTCGTCATTTCCGGCCTCACTTTGGTATTTTCCTTATTTGGATGTCGATACCATGTTTGGCGATTTGAGGTGTGAATGTTTACATCAGCCGTAGTAAGCATCGTAGTAAGAAATACCATATTTAGAAAAGCTCCGCCTACCGTGGTTTCCGGTTATGACGAACGATCGATAAATGTGAACAAGGTTGTTGCTACCTTTGAAAAGCATACATTTCTCAGCCAAACCGATTTAACAAGGACTTGGATCATCAGTAATAGTTATAATGAAATGTTTGAAGTGTAAATAGTGAGTTTTTATGTTTCAACTGCAATTTATTTTTTGCTCCATTGTGACGAATGGGACCGCTTTGTAGCTCCGCCGAGACACAAGTTTGTCACAGGAGCTACATTATTGCAGCTAGGGAAAACCCCAGATGAGTGCGTTTTCATCGCATATGTGTGTATACATGTAAACAAAGTAATATTATAAATGTGTTCTTGTTGTGTATGACCTCACGGAAACGGCCTTGTACAGGCTTTTATTCATTACAGAAACTTTTTAAATTATGTTTTGGTTTTTTTTCCAATCGATAATTTGAGTTCGCAGGTGCTAAAGGTAGATATATACAGATATATACTGGTTGACGATATATAGGCCGTCATATTAGAAAACTATATATTATATAGATAGATAGATCGATTTATTTCGATTATAATATATAGCGCCCTGTATTCGCCATTTGGGACGACGGCTGGGAATAGAGACTTGTATGCAAAATAAAATGAAATTATTCCCTTCTAAATACGACAAAGAAGTACCTGGAATGGAATTTTTCTGTAAAGATGAGAACAGGCACATTAAGTCCCTCAGCCAAATCCACTATATAAAAATATAGCTTCATTAACCGGCGAAAATCAAAGCCAAAAAGGATCAACGAGAGACAACGAAAACTATAGTTAATATATGCTCTATGAAGGCAGAATAATTCGGTCTACTAGTCACATTTGTTACACCTGTATGGTAATGGTTGAAGCAATACAAAACCTCAGTTTTTTTTCGGTTTTAATATTCATTAAAATATATATTTTGATAATTTGATAGACCAAAGTTGCCGATCCATAATATTGACACTTCTTTCCTTTTTTTTCAGTCTTTTGTGTATTTTCCCCGTTCTATTTTTTGACCGCGGAATTGGGAGCCCCATGATGTTGAATTGACAGATATTTGATTAAACCATGAATTGACACAATAACGTGTGAAGATTCTCTTTCAATGTAACTAAAATGCTATCGGATATGAAGGACTTTACTTATGAAGAGCGATTATGGAAACTAAAACTCCCGTCACTGAGATATAGGCGATATGATAGAAACTTTCAAGATAGTAACTGGAATCTATGACAAGCGTGTGACAAGAGTACTTTTCATCAAACTCGTGTACATTCACTAAAGCTAACCAAGAACAGATCTAGATTGGACATACGTAAATATTATTTCACAAACAGAGTTGTCGAAGATTGGAATAATCTACCAGAATCAGTTATCACGGCCAAAAACGTAAAAAACCACCCTATGATGTAAGACCATACTTATAACGATACAGACAACAACCGGAAGAAGACAGTTAAACCAAAGAGACAACGAAGTAGAGCCAAATATAGAGGAGCAAGCTGATCTCCTGCGTTTGGAACAGACTTAGGTAGACTAAAGAGTTCATTGGTTTCCTACAATTCTGAAGCACCCGGATTGTGTGTTTAATAAATTCTTATGACATTTTCGTTTAATATCTGTAGTATAATTTTATCTAATAAGGTCATTTGACCCTCGTTTAATATTAAATTTGTAACTATATCAGATATATAATGTATGTTATCAGATGATAACCCTTTATCAGTACAATATTAAAATGTTACAAATAATTAAATTTGGGAGATGTTCAACTCAGTTTGTTCGGTTATGTGGAATAATTCTAATCTTATCTAGCTGTTTTATTCACACAAACTTGGCAAAGACATGCAAGAAAAAGAGTGCGTGTTCATGCGAAACAGATTCAGGGCACCTTATAGATCTTAAGCCTATTGGTAAAACTGATGGAAATGCTGCGTAAGTATAAACAAATTTAAAACGTCGTGCTTCATATTTCGCGAATTCGAAGCCCCGTATTTTAGTTGCGAAAACTGTGATCGCATTCACCACAACACGACCGGTTGCGTTCCTTCATTTAAAAACGGATTCACCCGATTGCCGAGATCTAACAGAGAATATATCAAGATTGGTGTTACATGCTGGACGTGTTTTTTCAGTGGAATGCATTCAGTGTTGTGCGAAAATGTTAATGATATTGAGGATGGAAAGAAACATAAGGATGTATTGTACTTCACAATGTAACGATATCTCTTAATGGTTTTAAAGAACTTTCAAAATTATAAGAAAGAAAATAATAATAAAAAAAAGTAATTAAAATAAAAACAGGCTTGTCACAAGCAACAGTTATAAGACATAATTTTTTTTTTAAATTTGCCTGATTTACTAAATCAAATATCCTCGTCTGACAATAAGTCGGTCAGTCATTGGATAATGTTTGATTATTTTTTTCATGTTTGAAAAGTAAACATTTTTTTCTTTTTAATTATGTTCCTCATCTATTCTTGCTCACATGTGTAAAGTTCCATGGAAAAAAGATCGATAATAATAACACACTGACCCATATTTGTTTACTACCCTTTTTCCAAATGGCGTCCTATTACGTCACATAAAGTCTGTCAAAGGTCAATAAAGCACATGATTTTGTCATAGGCCAACCAAGCTTAAAAAGTAAACCAGATTAAGAAAGTACAGTATTTTAGCTTTTTCAGTGTAATTGTTTAAAGGATGTTTTTTTTTAAATAGTTTGAAATTGAAGTATTAAAAATTAATTATTTGATGCAAATATTAAACTTGCTTACCCATATAATAAAGTATTTAATCCAGTGAATTTGGTGTTTTTGCTTTTGTCAATACAATCTATTAGACTGACTACATTCTGCCATATTTTTGTAAAACAATTAATGACTTATTTCAATTTATTTTAATCACATTTATTATCACAGAGTGGTAACAATACAGTTTTGTTGATGCTATTTGTAATAATGACAGGTTTTTTTTACCCAGATAATCTCATTTTTCTGTCTGGTTTAATTTAATTCTCTGTTCAATTTATGCTGTAAATTTGGATTATTGCTGTAAATTAATTCTTTTTCTATCTTCTCTGTGAATTTCATTTCATTACCCCAAGAAGTAAGGGGTATATTTGTTATTAAAGCAGCAGTGGAAATGCAAAATAATCTGCCATTTTGTAACTAATGGAGAGCACTTCCCGGTAAAATCGGCCATTTTCTAGATTCCTTAGATAATACTGGAATAACCTGGTAGCGTTTTCCACTTGAGATCGACTCCAGATTTGGCTATGTGTGTTCTCTTTTACAGGTATGCTGATGTAGTAGATCCACTGGACACAACTCAAGCGTATGCATGGAATCCTTGTTACCCATTCACACTAAATGCCTGTAACAATGTAGCGGTAAGCATAGGTTAGGAATTTTCAGAGTAACAGTATTTTCCAGGAATTTAATGCCACTTACAACATAATCTCAGTTCTATTTAGGAGATTAGAATAGTAGGCGAAAGAAATCAGAATATCCAGTGAAAACAACGGACCACCTGCTGCAAGTTACTTACAAACTTTATAGTGCAATGCCGTACCGAGAATCGAACTAAACAACTGTTGTGGTGATAGGCACTGATTGCATATGGTAAATGAAAACAAAACTACCATACGATAACAGCCTCTGATTAAAGTAGAACCTTTCATACTCTATTGTTTACCAATGAATAATTTAAAAAGTCTTCAAAAGTGTGTTGTTGGTTTTTTTTAAATTGTTTTAACCATTACCATACAGGGATAATAAATGTGACTAGTAAACCACGTTCTTCTGCTTCTATATGGCATATATTAACTGTAGTTTTCGTTATCTCTCCTTGATCCTTTTTACTTTTCGTTTTCGCTTGCGTGACAAAGACTAGTTGATTCGGAACCAGCATAAAGTTTCCGAATGGAGCGACAGGTCTATCCGCGGGTTAATTGTTTCTGTGAGCCAGCGCTATATAGCCAACTAAGCCTGCACTCACTCACTCACTCACTCACTCCTATACTGTAGGCATGTCATGAAGTTGTATCTGGCCCTATTTCTCAATACATACCAATTGGAACACAGGATTCGGCAGATTTTGAATATAGCGGTGACCAACTAACTATTGTATACCAAGCAGTAGTACAGAACCCTAAACAGTAAGTCATTATTCCTTAACAAATAAATGTAGACGTGCAAAAATGTTTTGTGTCTATCGTACGTAGTTTTATCTCCGGGTTAGGATTATGGTGTTTAACGCCACATTCCACAGTATTTCAGTTATTTTGTGGCGGTCAGTTTTATTGGTGGAGGGAATCGGAGGACCCAGGAAAAACCACCGACCTTCTGCAAGTCACCAACAAACTTTATCACATAATGTTGTATAGAGTATTTGAGGCATTGATTGCATAGGTAGTTGTAAATCCCACTACCATGCAATGACGACCAAAACGGCCCCTTTTTGACTCCGTATGTGATGCAACATCTGTAGTTTATCACATCATCTTGATCGTATAGGCTGAGATTAATACACCATTCTCTTAAGAAACTAAAAAGGCTCCTTGACTACTAGTGTAAGAAATACATAACATTTTGTTTCATATAAATAGATAATCTTTTGATTGATATATCATGTACAATGGTCGCTCGCAGTGTGTATCGAAAGTTTAATATCCAATTTCAGTATGCACATAACACATATATCTACAAACAATTTTAGCATGACACTTGATATATACATGTATAAACAAATGGCAGAGACAATCAAAATCGTGACTACAAAAACATTCCAGTTGTCATTTTAGGTATGCACATTATCTTTATTACCCTTCTACGCGAACATCTGGTTTCACAACCCCCCTCCCTTTTTTTTTGGTGGTATCCGTGTTGCTCATCTTTTAAGTATTCTGTGTTGTGTTGTTTGTTTTGTTTGTCATCGTCCTGTGACTTGTGTACTCAATGTTGCCTACGTCTCTGGATTGTCAATTCCTGCTTGCCCCTTTGGTTTTCTCGATCGTTTATTTTATGTCTTGATTATCATGGATATGTGGGTTGTGCTTTGTATATTTAACGCCATGTGTTGGTCATTCGGTGGAGGAAACAGAACTACATAGAGAAAACCGTCAACCTACCACTGACAAACTATAAACTTGATCATATAATGTCGCTGAGTATTGGTAACGTATGGTTTTCAGTTCACAAACCAGAGAGCTGTGCATCACGTTCCTTATACAGTTGGTAGATGATGGATGTCTTCTCTTTGGGTGATGTTAGATTATATTACGAAAAGCCTCACAGCGAACCATATTTGATGTCATGCTATATTCACGTTAAACACCACTTTTGTAAATTTGGAAAAATAATAGCCTTATAGCTACATTGTATCCTCTACAAAGGGAATATAGTGCATATTTTTATCCTACCCAGAAATCCATACTTTTCCAGCGGTACCTTAGTTTTAATAATATTTACATAATTTCAGAAAAGCTGTAGTAAATTTGGTATGCGACAAGAACAGCAATGGTGATTTTACAGCCCTTGGACAAGATATACCAAATACTGGTGTCTTTGTAAGTTATTTTAATGAAGCATCAATGATATGGTTTATATTGTCGGTTTTTAAAGGTCAATTTTGTGAAAATTGTAAAAATGTAAAATAACATGCCTTACGTAAAAACGTAAAGCTGTCCCATGCAGGACATATGAACTTTAATCATAATTTAAATATATCACACGTGTCTAAAGGTGTACTTAGCACCATAAAAACAAAAACATGTACAAAAAGTGCAAGACAAATATATCTTTGATCCTGAATCCGGGGTATCGACCTAGGATCTAATTTCTCCTCTGTTGACTACTAGGGTTCTCTTTTGGTTGTGGTGGTTATGGTATTTACCGATCTGTCGCAAGTCACTGACAAACTTTATCACATAATGTTGTATCGAGCACACATCGCCATTAGCGGGAATAGAACTCACAACTTCTGTGGTGATAGGCACTGATTGAATAGGTAATCCAACTACCATACGATGATGACTACGACGGCCCCTGGTTCTCTGTTGGTTGCACAGAATGAAACAAACTCACAACTCGTCTTACAGTGTCTCACGTTTGGGGAATGCTAAGTTAGAGCTCTTTATACGGAAAAGACAATTCACAGAAGATACAAATGGGCTTGTTGTTAACAAAATCAACTCTCAATATCAACGCATCTTTACTTTCCACACCAATATTCGTGTGGATAGTAAAGTATACTGCGATTGAGACATGTGACTGTGGCTGTGGGTGGTCGATGTTTTTGGACAATACCATCATCCTTTTTAATTTGTGGCAATATAAACATCCATTCACAAGCACATCCCAGTAGCCAGTACCACATTTTAAACTCGTAATGGGTATAACTGGTATACCGTTCTTCTTCTGTAAGTGCAGGACTCATGGTTGAGTATAATCACACTGTTCATATGACACAATAAAACTTGTGTATGGTATATATAATAAAACATTTTCAAAGCCGCTGTGTTTAATGTATTGTTTTCTTTCGCGGTGTTGTTATATAGACCTCGTAGATATCTTATTCGTGCTTTCCGTGTACGATATCATTGTTTGACGAACGACCGAAACATACAGGAAGATAATTGACCATTATTCTATCCACAAATATTCTCCATTACTGCGTGACTCACCGCGAAAACAAAGGAACAGGGAAAAGGTGATATTTTCATTGACGAATATGTTCAATTTACGAAGACGTTACAAAAATTGAACATTGGAGACGATAATCATATTATCATTCAGATTGGTAACCCGCCACACTTATTTTTATTTTCAGTCTTTTCAGCTAAAGTCAAAATATGCGTGTGAACAGGGTAGTTTATCTATTGGATCAATTTTATGCATAGTGTAAGTATAAACAGAATATGTATTCCCTTGACTAGATTGTATTACTAATATTATATTATTGTCTTCTCCTCTCCTGAGAATATTGTTTTCCTATTCCTCTCCAGATAAGACAACACTATAGGAAAACTATTCCCAAAGGAGAAGACAACAATAGAATAATATTATTGATTACTGTGTAAACATTAAACTGACCATCAATTGTTCACTGATCAGGTTTAACAATACTACGAACAATTGTTTACTGAAAAATTTAACATAAAGCTGATTGTTGAAGGCATTAAATGGACCATACATTGTTTGTTGAACATGGTTAACAGTAATACGAGTTGTTGTTTACATCGATAAAAGTATTCCAAAAGTTGTTATTCAACCAGAAGTTATTGACTGAACATATTAAACATAAAGCTGATTATTAAATGCACCATATGTTGTTTGCTGTTAAACAGTGCATCGATAGTTGTTATCGAACAGCTTTTAAAAACCGTACCATAAGTTATTAACTGAACACATTAAATTGTACTAGAAGTTATTCACTGAACACATTAAACCGTACCATAAGTTATTAACTGAACACATTAAATTGTACTAGAAGTTATTCACTGAACACATTAAACCATACTAGAAGTTATTCACTGAACACATTAAATCATACTAGAAGTTATTAACTGAACACATTAAACCGTACTAGAAGTTGTTAACTGAACACATTAAACCGTATTAGAAGTTATTCATTGAACACATTAAACCGTACTAGAAGTTATTCACTGAACATATTAAACCATACTAGAAGTTATTCACTGAACACAATAAACCGTACTAGAAGTTATTCACTGAACACATTAAACCGTACTAGAAGTTATTCATTGAACACATTAAACCGTACTAGAAGTTATTCACTGAACATATTAAACCGTACTAGAAGTTATTCACTGAACACAATAAACCGTACTAGAAGTTATTCACTGAACACATTAAACCGTACTAGAAGTTATTCAATGAACACATTAAACCGTACTAGAAGTTATTCACTGAACACATTAAACCGTACTAGAAGTTATTCACTGAACACAATAAACCGTACTAGAAGTTATTCACTGAACACATTAAACCGTACTAGAAGTTATTCAATGAACACATTAAACCGTACTATAAGTTATTCACTGAACACATTAAACCATACTAGAAGTTATTCACTGAACACATTAAACCGTACTAGAAGTTATTCACTGAACATATTAAACCGTACTAGATTATTCACTGAACACATTAAACCGTACTAGAAGTTATTCACTGAACACAATAAACCGTACTAGAAGTTATTCACTGAACACATTAAACCATACTAGAAGTTATTCAATGAACACATTAAACCGTACTAGAAGTTATTCACTGAACACATTAAACCATACTAGAAGTTATTCACTGAACACATTAAACCGTACTAGAAGTTATTCACTGAACACATTAAACCGTACCATAAGTTATTAACTGAACACATTAAACCGTACCATAAGTTATTAATTGAACACATTAAACCGTACTAGAAGTTATTCACTGAACACATTAAACCATACTAGAAGTTATTCACTGAACACATTAAACCGTACTAGAAGTTATTCACTGAACACATTAAACCGTACTAGAAGTTATTCACTGAACACATTAAACCATACTAGAAGTTATTCACTGTTTCTGTTTCTGTTTCTGTTTCTGCCATATGATTGCCTCCTTCATCATATTGAAGATTATGCAATTTTGATTTTTGTGCGGCATGCCCAACGAATAGTGAAGCCAAAGTTTAAATAAGTTTCCAAATAGATGATAATAAGTAATAATAACCAAATTGAATTTACAATTTACAATTAAAACTATATACAGTTGTCACTGTCTGGACTATAGGGACACGATCCTTGCCTTAAAGGCCTCAGGTGTGTCCAATTCAACAATGTCTGGAGCTAGTAGGTTCCAGTCTCGTACCGTTCTTGGAAAGAATGACATTTTCCTGGTGTCAATACGGGAGGATGGTATCTGGAATGACCTGTTGTGTTATTTTCTGGTTTTTCGGCCTGTTGGAATTAGCCTGTTTTCCTTGTTGATGGCTACAAGTTTTCTGTCGATTTTATATAGCATCACAAGTCTAGCGTCCTTTCTTCTGTCTGCAAGTGGTCTCCATTTTAGTCTTTGTATGATGTTACTTACACTAGATCTATTTCTGTGATTGTTTGCTACATATCTAGCCGCTCTTCTCTGCACTGCCTCCACCTTGTTTATATCAGTTTGTGTATATGGGTCCCAGACTGTACTACCATATTCTACTAGTGGACGTGCAAGAGTGAAATATGCTTGTTCTTTTATCCTGATAGATGGGATTTTCAGGTTTCTACGCAGAAAGCCAAGAGTTTTATTTGCTTTGCTGGTAATATAATTGATGTGCTGGTCCCATTGTAATTTGTTTGTGAACGTGAGGCCTAAATATTTGGCGGATGTAACTGACTCTAGCGTATGAACACTGAACACATTAAACCGTACTAGAAGTTATTCACTGAACACATTAAACCGTACTAGAAGTTATTAACTGAACACATTAAACCGTACCATAAGTTATTAACTGAACACATTAAACCGTACCATAAGTTATTAACTGAACACATTAAACCGTACTAGAAGTTATTGACTGAACATATTAAACATAAAGCTGATTATTAAATGCACCATATGTTGTTTCCTGTTAAACAGTGCATCGATAGTTGTTATCGAACAGCTTTTAAAAACCGTACCATAAGTTATTAACTGAACACATTAAATTGTACTAGAAGTTATTCACTGAACACATTAAACCGTACCATAAGTTATTAACTGAACACATTAAATTGTACTAGAAGTTATTCACTGAACACATTAAACCATACTAGAAGTTATTCACTGAACACATTAAATCATACTAGAAGTTATTAACTGAACACATTAAACCGTACTAGAAGTTGTTAACTGAACACATTAAACCGTACTAGAAGTTATTCATTGAACACATTAAACCGTACTAGAAGTTATTCACTGAACACATTAAACCATACTAGAAGTTATTCACTGAACACAATAAACCATACTAGAAGTTATTCACTGAACACATTAAACCGTACTAGAAGTTATTCAATGAACACATTAAACCGTACTAGAAGTTATTCACTGAACACATTAAACCGTACTAGAAGTTATTCACTGAACACATTAAACCGTACTAGAAGTTATTCAATGAACACATTAAACCGTACTAGAAGTTATTCACTGAACACATTAAACCATACTAGAAGTTATTCACTGAACACATTAAACCGTACTAGAAGTTATTAACTGAACATATTAAACCGTACTAGAAGTTATTCACTGAACACATTAAACCATACTAGAAGATATTCACTGAACACATTAAACCGTACAAGAAGTTATTCACTGAACACATTAAACCGTACTAGAAGTCATTCACTGAACACAATAAACTGTACTAGAAGTTATTCACTGAACACATTAAACCGTACTAGAAGTTATTAACTGAACACATTAAACCGTACTAGAAGTTATTCACTGAACACATTAAACCATACTAGAAGTTATTCACTGAGCACATTAAACCGTACAAGAAGTTATTCACTGAACACATTAAACCGTACCATAAGTTATTAACTGAACACATTAAACCGTACCATAAGTTATTAATTGAACACATTAAACCGTACTAGAAGTTATTCACTGAACACATTAAACCATACTAGAAGTTATTCACTGAACACATTAAACCGTACTAGAAGTTATTCACTGAACACATTAAACCATACTAGAAGTTATTCACTGTTTCTGTTTCTGTTTCTGTTTCTGCCATATGATTGCCTCCTTCATCATATTGAAGATTATGCAATTTTGATTTTTGTGCGGCATGCCCAACGAATAGTGAAGCCAAAGTTTAAATAAGTTTCCAAATAGATGATAATAAGTAATAATAACCAAATTGAATTTACAATTTACAATTAAAACTATATACAGTTGTCACTGTCTGGACTATAGGGACACGATCCTTACCTTAAAGGCCTCAGGTGTGTCCAATTCAACAATGTCTGGAGCTAGTAGGTTCCAATCTCGTATCGTTCTTGGAAAGAATGACATTTTCCTGGTGTCAATACGGGAGGATGGTATCTGGAATGACCTGTTGTGTTATTTTCTGGTTTTTCGGCCTGTTGGAATTAGCCTGTTTTCCTTGTTGATGGCTACAAGTTTTCTGTCGATTTTATATAGCATCACAAGTCTAGCGTCCTTTCTTCTGTCTGCAAGTGGTCTCCATTTTAGTCTTTGTATGATGTTACTTACACTAGATCTATTTCTGTGATTGTTTGCTACATATCTAGCCGCTCTTCTCTGCACTGCCTCCACCTTGTTTATATCAGTTTGTGTATATGGGTCCCAGACTGTACTACCATATTCTACTAGTGGACGTGCAAGAGTGAAATATGCTTGTTCTTTTATCCTGATAGATGGGATTTTCAGGTTTCTACGCAGAAAGCCAAGAGTTTTATTTGCTTTGCTGGTAATATAATTGATGTGCTGGTCCCATTGTAATTTGTTTGTGAACGTGAGGCCTAAATATTTGGCGGATGTAACTGACTCTAGCGTATGAACACTGAACACATTAAACCGTACTAGAAGTTATTCACTGAACACATTAAACCGTACTAGAAGTTATTAACTGAACACATTAAACCGTACCATAAGTTATTAACTGAACACATTAAACCGTACCATAAGTTATTAACTGAACACATTAAACCGTACTAGAAGTTATTCAATGAACACATTAAACCATACTAGAAGTTATTCACTGAACACATTAAACCGTACTAGAAGTTATTTAATGAACACATTAAACCGTACTAGAAGTTATTAACTGAACACATTAGACCGTACTAGAAGTTATTAACTGAACACATTAAACCGTACTAGAAGTTATTCACTGAACACATTAAACCATACTAGAAGTTATTCAATGAACACATTAAACCGTACTAGAAGTTATTCATTGAACACATTAAACCATACTAGAAGTTATTAACTGAACACATTAAACCGTACTAGAAGTTATTAACTGAACACATTAAACCATACTAGAAGTTATTCACTGAACACATTAAACCGTACTAGAAGTTATTAACTGAACACATTAAACCGTACTAGAAGTTATTCACTGAACACATTAAACCATACTAGAAGTTATTCACTGAACACATTAAACCGTACTAGAAGTTATTCACTGAACACATTAAACCGTACCATAAGTTATTAACTGAACACATTAAACCGTACCATAAGTTATTAATTGAACACATTAAACCGTACTAGAAGTTATTCACTGAACACATTAAACCATACTAGAAGTTATTCACTGAACACATTAAACTGTACTAGAAGTTATTCACTGAACACATTAAACCATACTAGAAGTTATTCACTGTTTCTGTTTCTGCCATATGATTGCCTCCTTCATCATATTGAAGATTATGCAATTTTGATTTTTGTGCAGCATGCCCAACGAATAGTGAAGCCAAAGTTTAAATAAGTTTCCAAATAGATGATAATAAGTAATAATAACCAAATTGAATTTACAATTTACAATTAAAACTATATACAGTTGTCACTGTCTGGACTATAGGGACACGATCCTTACCTTAAAGGCCTCAGGTGTGTCCAATTCAACAATGTCTGGAGCTAGTAGGTTCCAGTCTCGTATCGTTCTTGGAAAGAATGACATTTTCCTGGTGTCAATACGGGAGGATGGTATCTGGAATGACCTGTTGTGTTATTTTCTGGTTTTTCGGCCTGTTGGAATTAGCCTGTTTTCCTTGTTGATCGCTACAAGTTTTCTGTCGATTTTATATAGCATCACAAGTCTAGCGTCTCTTCTTCTGTCTGCAAGTGGTCTCCATTTTAGTCTTTGTATGATGTTACTTACACTAGATCTATTTCTGTGATTGTTTGCTACATATCTAGCCGCTCTTCTCTGCACTGCCTCCACCTTGTTTATATCAGTTTGTGTATATGGGTCCCAGACTGTACTACCATATTCTACTAGTGGACGTGCAAGAGTGAAATATGCTTGTTCTTTTATCCTGATAGATGGGATTTTCAGGTTTCTACGCAGAAAGCCAAGAGTTTTATTTGCTTTGCTGGTAATATAATTGATGTGCTGGTCCCATTGTAATTTGTTTGTGAACGTGAGGCCTAAATATTTGGCGGATGTAACTGACTCTAGCGTATGAACACTGAACACATTAAACCGTACTAGAAGTTATTCACTGAACACATTAAACCGTACTAGAAGTTATTCACTGAACACATTAAACCGTACTAGAAGTTATTAACTGAACACATTAAACCGTACCATAAGTTATTAACTGAACACATTAAACCGTACCATAAGTTATTAACTGAACACATTAAACCGTACTAGAAGTTATTCAATGAACACATTAAACCATACTAGAAGTTATTGACTGAACACATTAAACCGTACTAGAAGTTATTCAATGAACACATTAAACCGTACTAGAAGTTATTAACTGAACACATTAGACCGTACTAGAAGTTATTAACTGAACACATTAAACCGTACTAGAAGTTATTCACTGAACACATTAAACCATACTAGAAGTTATTCAATGAACACATTAAACCGTACTAGAAGTTATTCATTGAACACATTAAACCATACTAGAAGTTATTAACTGAACACATTAAACCGTACTAGAAGTTATTAACTGAACACATTAAACCATACTAGAAGTTATTCACTGAACACATTAAACCGTACTAGAAGTTATTAACTGAACACATTAAACCGTACTAGAAGTTATTCACTGAACACATTAAACCATACTAGAAGATATTCACTGTTTCTGTTTCTGCCATATGATTGCCTCCTTCATCATATTGAAGATTATGCAATTTTGATTTTTGTGCAGCATGCCCAACGAATAGTGAAGCCAAAGTTTAAATAAGTTTCCAAATAGATGATAATAAGTAATAATAACCAAATTGAATTTACAATTTACAATTAAAACTATATACAGTTGTCACTGTCTGGACTATTGGGACACGATCCTTGCCTTAAAGGCCTCAGGTGTGTCCAATTCAACAATGTCTGGAGCTAGTAGGTTCCAGTCTCGTACCGCTCTTGGAAAGAATGACATTTTCCTGGTGTCAATACGGAAGGATGGTATCTGGAATGACCTGTTGTGTTATTTTCTGGTTTTTCGGCCTGTTGGAATTAGCCTGTTTTCCTTGTTGATTGCTACAAGTTCTCTGTCGGTTTTATACAGCATCACAAGTCTAGCGTCCTTTCTTCTGTCTGCAAGTGGTCTCCATTTTAGTCATTGTATGATGTTGCTTACACTAAATCTATTTCTGTGATTGTTTGCTACATATCTAGCCGCTCTTCTCTGCACTGCCTCCACCTTGTTTATATCAGTTTGTGTATATGGGTCCCAGACTGTACTAGCATATTCTACTAGTGGACGTGCAAGAGTGAAATATGCTTGTTCTTTTATACTGATAGATGGGATTTTCAGGTTTTTATGCAGAAAACCAAGAGTTTTGTTTACTTTGCTGGTAATATAATTGATGTGCTGGTCCCATTGTAATGTGTTTGTGAACGTGAGGCCTAAATATTTGGCGGATGTAACTGACTCTAGCGTATGAACACTGAACACATTCAACCGTACTAGAAGTTATTCACTGAACACATTAAACCGTACTAGAAGTTATTCAATGAACACATTAAACCGTACTAGAAGTTATTCACTGAACACATTAAACCGTACTAGAAGTTATTCATTGAACACATTAAACCGTACTAGAAGTTATTCAATGTACACATTAAACCGTACTAGAAGTTATTCATTGAACACATTAAACCGTACTAGAAGTTATTCATTGAACACATTAAACCGTACTAGAAGTTATTCACTGAACACATTAAACCGTACTAGAAGTTATTAACTGAACACATTAAACCGTACTTGAAGTTATTCACTGAACACATTAAACCGTACTAGAAGTTATTAACTGAACACATTAAACCGTACTAGAAGTTATTCATTGAACACATTAAACCGTACTAGAAGTTATTCATTGAACACATTAGACCGTACTAGAAGTCATTCATTGAACACATTAGACCGTACTAGAAGTTATTCACTGAACACAATAAACCATACTAGAAGTTATTCACTGAACACATTAAACCGTACTAGAAGTTATTCACTGAACACATTAAACCGTACTAGAAGTTATTCACTGAACACATTAAACCATACTAGAAGTTATTCACTGAACACATTAAACCATACTAGAAGTTATTCAATGAACAAATTAAACCATGCTAGAAGTTATTCATTGAACACATTAAATTGTACTAGAAGTTATTCACTGAACACATTAAACCATACTAGAAGTTATTCACTGAACACATTAAACCGTACTAGAAGTTATTCTCTGAACACATTAAACCATACCATAAGTTATTAACTGAACACATTAAACCATACTAGAAGTTATTCACTGAACACATTAAACCGTACTAGAAGTTATTAACTGAACACATTAAACCGTACTAGAAGTTATTCACTGAACACATTAAACCGTACTAGAAGTTATTCACTGAACACATTAAACCGTACTAGAAGTTATTCACTGAACACATTAAACCGTACTAGAAGTTATTCACTGAACACATTAAACTGTACAAGAAGTTATTCACTGAACACATTAAACCGTACTAGAAGTTATTCACTGAACACATTAAACCGTACTAGAAGTTATTCAGTGAACACATTAAACCATGCTAGAAGTTATTCATTGAACACATTAAACTGTACTAGAAGTTATTCACTGAACACATTAAACCATTCTAGAAGTTATTCATTGAACACATTAAACCGTACTAGAAGTTATTAACTGAACACATTAAACCATACTAGAAGTTATTAACTGAACACATTAGACCGTACTAGAAGTTATTCACTGAACACATTAAACCGTACCATAAGTTATTAACTGAACACATTAAACCATACTAGAAGTTATTCACTGAACACATTAAACCGTACTAGAAGTTATTAACTGAACACATTAAACCGTACTAGAAGTTATTCACTGAACACATTAAACCATACTAGAAGATATTCACTGTTTCTGTTTCTGTTTCTGCCATATGATTGCCTCCTTCATCATATTGAAGATTATGCAATTTTGATTTTTGTGCGGCATGCCCAACGAATAGTGAAGCCAAAGTTTAAATAAGTTTCCAAATAGATGATAATAAGTAATAATAACCAAATTAGATTTACAATTTACAATTAAAACTATATACAGTTGTCACTGTCTGGACTATAGGGACACGATCCTTGCCTTAAAGGCCTCAGGTGTGTCCAATTCAACAATGTCTGGAGCTAGTAGGTTCCAGTCTCGTACCGTTCTTGGAAAGAATGACATTTTCCTGGTGTCAATGCGGAAGGATGGTATCTGGAATGACCTGTTGTGTTATTTTCTGGTTTTTCGGCCTGTTGGAATTAGCCTGTTTTCCTTGTTGATGGCTACAAGTTCTCTGTCGATTTTATATAGCATCACAAGTCTAGCGTCCTTTCTTCTGTCTGCAAGTGGTCTCCATTTTAGTCATTGTATGATGTTGCTTACACTAAATCTATTTCTGTGATTGTTTGCTACATATCTAGCCGCTCTTCTCTGCACTGCCTCCACCTTGTTTATATCAGTTTGTGTATATGGGTCCCAGACTGTACTACCATATTCTACTAGTGGACGTGCAAGAGTGAAATATGCTTGTTCTTTTATCCTGATAGATGGGATTTTCAGGTTTCTACGCAGAAAGCCAAGAGTTTTATTTGCTTTGCTGGTAATATAATTGATGTGCTGGTCCCATTGTAATGTGTTTGTGAACGTGAGGCCTAAATATTTGGCGGATGTAACTGACTCTAGCGTATGAACACTGAACACATTAAACCGTACTAGAAGATATTCACTGAACACATTAAACCGTACTAGAAGTTATTCAATGAACACATTAAACCGTACTAGAAGTTATTCACTGAACACATTAAACCGTACTAGAAGTTATTCATTGAACACATTAAACCGTACTAGAAGTTATTCATTGAACACATTAAACCGTACTAGAAGTTATTCACTGAACACATTAAACCGTACTAGAAGTTATTCACTGAACACATTAAACCGTACTAGAAGTTATTAACTGAACACATTAAACCGTACTAGAAGTTATTCACTGAACACATTAAACCATACTAGAAGTTATTCACTGAACACATTAAACCGTACTAGAAGTTATTCACTGAACACATTAAACCGTACTAGAAGTTATTCAATGAACACATTAAACCATACTAGAAGTTATTCATTGAACACATTAAACCGTACTAGAAGTTATTCATTGAACACATTAAGCCGTACTAGAAGTTATTCATTGAACACATTAGACCGTACTAGAAGTTATTCACTGAACACATTAAACCGTACTAGAAATTATTCACTGAACACATTAAACAGTACTAGAAGTTATTCACTGAACACATTAAACCGTACTAGAAGTTATTCACTGAACACAATAAACCGTACTAGAAGTTATTCACTGAACACATTAAACCGTACTAGAAGTTATTCAATGAACACATTAAACCGTACTAGAAGTTATTCATTGAACACATTAAACCGTACTAGAAGTTATTCACTGAACACATTAAACCGTACTAGAAGTTATTCACTGAACACATTAAACCGTACTAGAAGTTATTAACTGAACACATTAAATTGTACTAGAAGTTATTCACTGAACACATTAAACCGTACTAGAAGTTATTCACTGAACACATTAAACCGTACCATAAGTTATTAACTGAACACATTAAACCGTACCATAAGTTATTCACTGAACACATTAAACCGTACTAGAAGTTATTCACTGAACACATTAAACCGTACTAGAAGTTATTCACTGAACACATTAAACCGTACTAGAAGTTATTCACTGAACACATTAAACCGTACTAGAAGTTATTCAATGAACACATTAAACCGTACTAGAAGTTATTAACTGAACACATTAAACCGTACTAGAAGTTATTCATTGAACACATTAAACCGTACTAGAAGTTATTCACTGAACACATTAAACCGTACTAGAAGTTATTCACTGAACACATTAAACCGTACTAGAAGTTATTCACTGAACACATTAAACCGTACTAGAAGTTATTCAATGAACACAATAAACCGTACTAGAAGTTATTCACTGAACACATTAAACCGTACTAGAAGTTATTCATTGAACACATTAAACCGTACTAGAAGTTATTCACTGAACACATTAAACCGTACTAGAAGTTATTGACTGAACACATTAAACCGTACTAGAAGTTATTCACTGAACACAATAAACCGTACTAGAAGTTATTCACTGAACACATTAAACCGTACTAGAAGTTATTCACTGAGCACAATAAACCGTACTAGAAGTTATTAACTGAACACATTAAACCGTACTATAAGTTATTCACTGAACACAATAAACCGTACTAGAAGTTATTCACTGAACACATTAAACCGTACTAGAAGTTATTCACTGAACACAATAAACCGTACTAGAAGTTATTCACTGAACACATTAAACCGTACTAGAAGTTATTCACTGAACACAATAAACCGTACTAGAAGTTATTAACTGAACACATTAAACCGTACTAGAAGTTATTCAATGAACACAATAAACCGTACTAGAAGTTATTCACTGAACACATTAAACACACCATATCTTGTTTACTGAACACTTTTAACAATACTTTGAATGCAAGTTGTTTACTTTGACTACAGTAAGTGGTTATCGAACAGATTAAACGGTACCGAAAGTTAATCACTGAACACATTTTAAAACGTTACCTAAATAATTGCTTACTGAACACGTTAAATGTAATATAAACTGATTATCGAAAACCTTAAAGGTGCCAATCGTTGTTCACCTCACCTCAAATGTTACGGACCCAAGAAAACTAACTACGGGGGTTTATGGGTCACTTCATTATATCTGTCCTGGGTTTCCTCCCCAATTACTTTTAAGTCTGGGAATCACAATATAGCTTGAAAATTACCGAGCATAAAGAAAAACACCAATTATCATTTTTTAACACCATGTTGCTTCTCAAAGTTACTAAAGTCAGAATAAGATAGTTAGTTGTGTGACGTCCTCATAACTTGTCATGGTAACTATGTCTACATGTTCGTTGCCATTTAAACCCTGACAGATGCAAATTGTGATCTGAAAGATTCGTAAATATGTCTAATTTTAGTAACGTAATTTATGTTATTTTATTTTGTAGGTTTGTATGTATACTGTTTCTATATATAGTATTTGGAATACTTATTCAAATTTTTGTACGAAAGGAGTCTGGTAAAAAAGTAATTCCAAACCATGATTTCTGGGTTGCTGTTCCATCTTATATAAAGGCAAGTTATACGAATCATGGAGACCAGTATTATAATACCCCCATGCACCAAAAAACTCATGGATCGCTGCATCCAAACAAAATACAACCCGTGAAGTTCAGTGACGTCACAAAACTCTAAGTAAAAAATCTGAACGCGGTAAAAGTTGATTTGGACAAGCATTAACAAGGGGAAATCATTCAATATTGTAAGTGATTGCCACATGATTTGAATATGCTTACATTGGTTTACCGTATTATCCAATAGAGGAAAGACTACTAGTAGTTTAATCATAGTTTTAAGGGCATGGCTAAAATATGCAGTATAATACGAAAATATAATTCAAATTGAATAGCTAGTTACTAGTTTCCTTCATTAGTTCAATAAAGAACATTAATACCCCTCGTTCTACTTATGCAATCAGTGTCTATCACCGCTAAAATTGTGAGTTCGAATCCCGCTCATGGCGAGATGTACTTGATACAACATCATGTGATGAAGTTCGTCATTGACTTGCGTCAAGTCGGTGGTTTTCTTCGGGTACTTCGGCTTTCCCCATCAATAAAGCTGACCGCCACGATATAACTGAAATATTGTTGAAAGTGGTCTTAAACACCATAAACCCCAACCCCTAACCCTCCAGCTGTTTTTCAAAAATGACATACATTTTTTTATAATAATTTTGTTGGAATATTCATCAATGAAAACATACATTATGTATATGCAAAAGTGAAAAACGATATCCACAAATATTTACAGCATGCATGAAATATGAGGGAGAAGAAAAATAGAACTGGAAATACGTGAAACTATTGCAATAATCATGGGAAGATATACATGGATTAATGTAAAAGTAAAATAAGACCTGGTGTAAAATTTGTCCGGTCGGAATAAAGTTACAAGGAAAATAAATCTACGGAATATATTTATTAGGAAGAAATATCTCATGGACTATTTCAGTTAGGAAATTATTCCAAGCAAGCACCTTTTAAACAAGCAAAATTTGTAAGCTTGGATTTATTCTAAGAAATATTGGTCCATGCGGACTTATTTTACTACGACTATTTATCGCTTACATAAACTAGAAATGAGACGGATATACATCAAATTGATTCATATTTCAAGGTGGTAAACATGTACAGTGCTCCCTCGGTCTATCGCCCCTCGTTTTATCGCCAAAATTCTCGTCTGTCCCGATTTCCCCCATTACAAATACCCCGTTATACTGCACGATGTGACTGACGTCTTAATTACATATAGATCTGTAAATGTCCATTGCTATTTTTAGGGTGGTGTCCTGTTCATTGTTAGAAGAGGACAAACTACAGGATATGAAAAAATTTGAATGATTTTTAAGAAAATAAATCTGAAGGAAATAAGGACACGGAGAAACACGAGTGGATTCAGGATTTCTCAAACTGGTCCGGAGATGTGGTCATGGTCCAATAAGTTACATGTATTTATATATTGAAAATAAAATAAATAAAGAATATTGACTAGCAATTAAGCAACAAATAAAAGACGAGCCATTCATCCAATAATCCTCATATTCTTATTCCCCTGACCATTGCATTGTGCACATTGTTTGAGCGAGTGAGTGATTGTTGCTTAACGACAATTCGACAATTTTTCAGCTATATCATGGCGAGAACAAATTAATTTTCTAGACGAACCGAACATCATTAATAAGACATGATCCCTCCTACAAACAAATGGAGGTAAAGACGAACCGAACATCGTAAATAAGACATGAGCCCTCCTACAAACAACTGGAGGTAAAGACGAACCGAACATCGTAAATAAGACACGAGCCCTCCTACAAACAACTGAAGGTAAAGACGAACCGAACATCGTAAATAAGACATGAGCCCTCCTACAAACAAATGGAGGTAAAGACGAACCGAACACCATTAATAAGACATGAGCTCTCCTACAAACAACTGGAGGTAAAGACGAACCGAACATCGTAAATAAGACATGAGCCCTCCTACAAACAAATGGAGGTAAAGACGAACCGAACATCGTAAATAAGACATGAGCCCTCCTACAAACAACTGGAGGTAAAGACGAACCGAACATCGTAAATAAGACATGAGCCCTCCTACAAACAACTGGAGGTAAAGACGAACCGAACATCGTAAATAAGACATGAGCCCTCCTACAAACAATTGGAGGTAAAGACGAACCGAACATCATTAATAAGACATGAGCCCTCCTACAAACAAATGGAGGTAAAGACGAACCGAACACAATTAATAAGACATGAGCCCTCCTACAAACAACTGGAGGTAAAGACGAACCGAACATCGTAAATAAGACATGAGCCCTCCTACAAACAAATGGAGGTAAAGACGAACCGAACATCGTAAATAAGACATGAGCCCTGCTACAAACAACTGGAGGTAAAGACGAACCGAACGTCGTAAATAAGACATGAGCCCTCCTACAAACAACTGGAGGTAAAGACGAACCGAACATCGTAAATAAGACATGAGCCCTCCTACAAACAACTGGAGGTAAAGACGAACCGAACATCGTAAATAAGACATGAGCCCTCCTACAAACAACTGGAGGTAAAGACGAACCGAACATCGTAAATAAGACATGAGCCCTCCTACAAACAACTGGAGGTAAAGACGAACCGAACAGCGTAAATAAGAAATGAGCCCTCCTACAAACAACTGGAGGTAAAGACGAACCGAACATCATTAATAAGACATGAGCTCTCCTACAAACAAATTGAGGTAAAGACGAACAGAACATCGTAAATAAGACATGAGCCCTCCTTCAAACAACTGGAGGTAAAGACGAACCGAACATCGTAAATAAGACATGAGCCCTCCTACAAACAACTGGAGGTAAAGACGAACCGAACATCGTAAATAAGACATGAGCCCTCCTACAAACAACTGGAGGTAAAGACGAACCGAACATCATTAATAAGACATGAGCTCTCCTACAAACAAATGGAGGTAAAGACGAACCGAACATCGTAAATAAGACATGAGCTCTCCTACAAACAACTGGAGGTGAAGACGAACCGAACATCGTAAATAAGACATGAGCTCTCCTACAAACAACGGGAGGTAAAGACGAACCGAACATCGTAAATAAGACATGAGCTCTTCTACAAACAAATGGAGGTAAAGACGAACCGAACACCATTAATAAGACATGAGCTCTCCTACAAACAACTGGAGGTAAAGACGAACCGAACATCGTAAATAAGACATGAGCCCTCCTACAAACAACTGGAGGTAAAGACGAACCGAACATCATTAATAAGACATGAGCCCTCCTACAAACAACTGGAGGTAAAGACGAACCGAACATCGTAAATAAGACATGAGCCCTCCTACATACAACTGGAGGTAAAGACGAACCGAACATCGTAAATAAGACATGAGCCCTCCTACAAACAAATGGAGGTAAAGACGAACCGAACATCGAAAATAAGACATGAGCTCTCCTACAAACAAATGGAGGTAAAGACGAACCGAACATCGTAAATAAGACATGAGCCCTCCTACAAACAAATGGAGGTAAAGACGAACCGAACACCGTAAATAAGACATGAGCCCTCCTACAAACAACTGGAGGTAAAGACGAACCGAACATCGTAAATAAGACATGAGCTCTCCTACAAACAAATGGAGGTAAAGACGAACCGAACATCGTAAGTAAGACATGAGCCCTCCTACAAACAACTGGAGGTAAAGACGAACCGAACATCGTAAATAAGACATGAGCTCTCATACAAACAAATGGAGGTAAAGAGGAACCGAACATCGTAAATAAGACATGAGCCCTCCTACAAACAAATGGAGGTAAAGACGAACCGAACATCGTAAATAAGACATGAGCCCTCCTACAAACAAATGGAGGTAAAGACGAACCGAACATCATTAATAAGACATGAGCCCTCCTACAAACAAACGGAGGTAAAGACGAACCGAACATCGTTTTTATGCGCCAATCGTTAACTGACCTCACAACACGGAACTCAGAACGTAAACGTTGGAGAGTATCTTGCTGATGATGATGTCAAACGACATACGCAATGCAATGACCGGATGCAAGTTCCCGACTCGCATGCATTGTTTCATCAACAAACAACTTGGGGGTCGCAGCCCCCAAAGTTACATACCATCGATGCTCCAAGTTAATGACCAGCAATTCAATAGCCGGGCAATTAGCCAATCAGAAAAAAATATTTAATTCTTATTATTAATTCATTTGTCGTCAGTGGATGAACAATTGCTGATTTTATGGGTGATTACCGGGTCAGTTGGGAATCAGTTATGGTAAGACTTGCGATATATGTGTCTATTGACATGTATGCACCTCACAACACGCGGGAATCGATCTAAGCTTTAGTTGAGAAAGACACTAACTGCATATGTAGAATTATCCATTTACCAAATTGATCAAATCAACTATTAGACGAAAAGGTGAGAACATGTACAATTCGAGGTATTGTAACAATCGGCTAACCTCGTACGATTCCGTTACCTCCATCTAAATGGAGATGTGGAATCGGTCGAACAATCAATAGATTGAACCTTCTTCAAAGCCAGTCGGTAAACTACAATCATTCTTCGACCATGGTATTTTATACCGTCCATGTCCGAGAAAGTACATGGTCTATTTATTATTGGCTAAATCGAATCTGCTCAAATACATTGTATATTGTTTATTTTTTTTCAAAGCATCGAAAAGTTCAAATCCTACATTTCCTGGGATACAAAACGTTGACATTATCTTATCATTGTATGAAAGGATCCGAAAATTTCCGAAAGTCGGCGGAAAAAAGCGCGTTTTGTATCACAGGAAATGTAGGATTTGAACTTTTCGATGTTTGGATCAATAATAAATTGGGTGTGTATTAAGGTGCCCAAAGGATAAATTTTCTGACAAATCATTGCAAAATGGATTATTTAAAAGATCCGTACAAGCGATAAGGTGATAAATTGAAGAGAAATAAAAATAGAACGAGTTGAAGCGAGGAAGGGTTAGTAATACCGTCCTCCCTTGTGATTTTTAAGTGGGTAATACATTGACAGTAAACAAAATTCAGTGGGACACATTTAGTGGCCGGGAGCAAATCCCTGTGCACTGACCAAAAAGAGAACACATTCAAACACTATTGGAACGAGGCTTAGTTGAATACCTATGTAATCAGTGACTATCATCACTAACGTTGTGAGTTCGAATCCCGCTCAGGCGAGGTGTACTCGATACAACTTTATGTGGTAAAGTTTGTCAATAACTTGCGGCAGGTCGATGATTTTTTCCAGGTATTCCTGTTTCCTCCATCAATAAAACTGATATATTGTTGAAAATGGCGTTAAACACCATGACCCAAACCCCTAACCCTCCTTTTTAAACAACTGTTTCTGTTCTTTTTAGACGCTTATTTCTGCCCTTTTTATAGAATCTGGCAGTTGTTTTTGATATTGCTGTATAAATACAATATATACATTAACGTACACTGTCTAAATATCCTTTTTGAACTTGATGTCTAGTTTATACGAGGAGGAAGAAGATATTTTTTATAAACAAAACCAGGAAGTACGTAGTTCACAGTGGTAATTTTAAACTTGTTTTTCACATCCTCGTGATTTAAACACATTCTTGAATGATCTGTCTACAAAAGTACAATGATTATATTGTTATTTTCTGATGAAATTAATTCAGTTTGATGTTAACTTGTATATTCTCAAAATTTGTAAATTAAAAAAATTGTATTGGAATTGAGTGAGTGATTGTTGTTTAACCCCAACTCATAAAATTTGTTTTTAACTAAACCATGGCGTATTGGAATTGAAGAGATAAACTGCATTTCATTCTGTTTGTTTTGATAAAAACCTTAACAAAATCGGACATGAATATCTTGTCAATATTGCACTTTTATATGAAATATATAGGAAAAGTTTGACGTACCCAGAAACTTTTGACCCCCCATCATGAATATATCTCCCTCAATCAAATATTAACTTTACAATTCACCTCTACATGACTGAGATATTGTTGAAAGTGGCATTAGACACCATAACTCCCTAAATTCGTTATTTAGTATAACCAAGGGATGGACATTGTTCTACAGACGTGACCCAGTCCGCATTTTAAATTTTGATTTTTATCTGATATAAATAAACCATTAATTTGATACACATTGAAGTTATCACATTACATATAATATTGGTGTAACGTGACCTAATCTCCAAAAATGCTACACATATATAAAAATGTGAGATTTTCCATAGAATTTGTTCTGTTATATGGAATACTTTCGATTTTTTGTAATTTTATCGTTTCTGCCAAGACGTGTACGAAAACCACCTCTTGTGCTTGTACTACTGACTCGGGACATCTTATAGATCTGAAATCTTTAGCTAAAACAGGCGGAACACCGGCGTAAGTATTTTAATTTTATTTTATTATTATGGCTCCCAAATGAAGTTTGTACGTGAGACATATTACTTTTGCTCAGTTTCTTATTATTATTATTATTATTATGGCTTCCAAACGTAGTTTGTGAGACATATTACTTTTGCTCAGTTTCTTATTATTATTATTCTTCTTATTATTATTCTTCCTGCTTCCTGCTTCTGCATCAAATTCTTCCGCATCAATTTTTGTCCGGCACGTTTCTCGGAGATGCCTTGATCAAACTTCATGAAACCTTGTAGGAATATCATATGCCATGTGAAGTTCAATCGTAACTACTCACCCATTCTCGCTACCCTGCAAATAACCTCGTACGTACATAGTAGAAATTCTTCTTAAATTGTTTACCGGAAGTTAAGTTCAGTTAAGCCGCACAAAAATATAGTCCACGAAAATCCAATATGGAAGACATACTAAGTAAAATCTAATCATGCAAAGCTAATTAAAACTTTAATTGAAATATAGAAAATTGTTTAAAATATAACTTTATCAAACTTTCATGTAACTGACATGTGAAAAGTAGTGCGATTTATACGCCTAATGCATGCGAGGTTATTTGCAGGGTAGCGAGAATGGCCGAGTAGTTACGATTGATGTGAAGTTGTGCTTTTAAGGGCACTCGTCGCAACTTCGGCTGATTCCGTACCTTCATCATACCTCGTCCGTATTACGATAGCTCCCATTGGAATTACTTTCGGAAATCTTCAATTATTAAAATAATTTCACTTTCGAATATTCGTCCAATAATAATATATTTTCATTCGTCGCAATGTCGGCTGATTCCGTACCTTCATCAAAGACCAATATTTTTCAAAACAAACTCATCTATTGTCGTCATTTTAGAACTTATTCGCGGTGCGCAATGTTTGATTGAAGTGATGCGGTCTTCTGGCGAAGAAATGTGACGCGTAGACGCATATCAAATACCGTATTACAGCCGAGATATTGAGGGAGAGAAGCGGACTCACCCGAGGTTTGTCGATTGCTTTTAAGGGTTGATTTTTTCAAAATGGCTGCCGTTGCGATGGAAACGGCCAAAATGCTAAAAAATTGAAAAACACAAAAATGATCATTACTCGCCGAACAGAAATTGATAAAACTTGATAGGAACAACATCCACATCTAGTGGAACGAGATAAGCCAAAAAAATCGGAATCGGTTGGACAAACTTTGCCGCAGGTGCCATGGAAACAAAAAAGGGGGGATTCAATTTTTTTTTTATTCCTTTCATCAAACTTCATGAAACTTTGTAAGAATATCCACTGTAGTGTGTGGCAGCTATTGAGGGGTTGAATAAATTCAAAATGGTGGCCGTTGCCATGGTAACCAAGGTGCAAAAAATGTTAAACGGAAACCGTACAGCGGATCCTTTTGAAACTTGACACAAAAATAGATCATTACTCAACGTTGTACTCTTTGTTTTTAAAATTTTCAAAATGGCCGCCAATATAAAAACAAAAAAAATTAAAATAAATTGTTAAAAATTCAAAAATGAAAAGATTTCAATGGAAATGGATATTTACAGGAAGTAAGACATGCTGCACCATATGGCGACCATTTTGGTTTGATATGGCGGCCATTTTGAATCCAAAATGGCCACCATAATACAAAAATCCTCCGATTTGCGTAAAATTTGGCTTCCAAGTAGATTATGATGTTGCGAATTGATATCCATCGTTTGGTTTGCTATGGCGGCCATTTTGAATCCAAAATGGCCACCAAAATACAAAAATCCTCCGATTTGAGCAAAATTTGGTTTCCAAGTAGATTTTGCTCTTGCGAATTGATATCTGTCATCGTTTTTGGAATTGGGAGCCATATTATGATCCTTCAGATCATATCATTTCTTGTTATTATTCTTCTTCTTCCTCTTTCTTTCATTCTTCCGCCAAAAGTTTGTCCAACACATTTCTGGGAGATGTCTTGATCAAACTTTATGAAACCTTGTAGGAATATCATATGCCATGTGAAGTTGTGCCTTTAAGGGTTGATGTTTTCCAAATGGCTGCCGTTGCGATGGAAACGACCAAAATGCTAAAAAAATGAGAAACGCAAAAATGATCATAGCATGTTACTCGCCAAACAGAAATTGATGAAACTTGACAGGAATAACATCCACATCTATTGGAACGAAATAAGCCAAAAAAATCGGAATCGGTTGGACAAACTTTGCCGCAGGTGCCATGGAAACAAAAAAGGGGGGGATTCAATTTTTTTTTTTATTCCTTTCATCAAACTTCATGAAACTTTGTAAGAATATCCACTGTAGTGTGTGGCAGCTATTGAGGGGTTGAATAAATTCAAAATGGTGGCCGTTGCCATGGTAACCAAGGTGCAAAAAAAGATCATCACTCAAAGTTGTGCTCTTTGTTTTTAAAATTTTCAAAATGGCCGCTAATTTAAAAATTAAAAAAATCGTTAAAAATTCAAAAATGAAAAGATTTCAATGGAAATTTACAGGGAGTAAGACATGCTGCACCATATTGCGACCATTTCGGTTTGGTATGGCGGCCATTTTGAATCCAAAATGACCGCCAAAATACAAACATCCTCCGATTTGGGCGAAATTTGGTTTCCAAGTAGATTATGATGTTGCGAATTGATATCCAAACTTCACATAAATCTTAAGCACTATGAGTAGATGTGCTGACTACTTTCGAAATTTTCAAAATGTCCACCGTTGCCATGGAAACCACAAAAATCACAAAAATTTTTAAAGTACTCGGAATTGAATGAAACTTTCCAGAAATTTTTTCTAACATTTTGAGGCTTAGAAATTTCAGAATGGCCGCCGTTGTCACAAAAAACGTGAAAAATTTAATGTGCTCGGAATTGGATGAAGCTTAATAGAAATGTTGTATGGCATGTGTATAAATGGTTTTGAGGCTTGGAAATTTCAAAATGCCTGCAGTTGCCATGGAAACCGCAAAAACACTCAATTTAACACAAAGATGAACAACAACCTTTTGAGGCTTAGAAATTTCAAAATGGCCGCCGTTGCCATGGAAATTATTTTTGAATTTACAGCATAAATCATTTTCACTAAAGTCACCAACATCCTATAGTGTATGACAAACATCTTTTGCATTTGATTTCATGCTAATAATATAGTCTTCTAACATCTCCATTACTGGTGTTGTAGATGATGGCAGACAATTGAAGCCATTTGTTTCTTGCTTTGCCTACTAGTTTATTGTAGCACATTGTAGGGTAACATAACAAAGAAGCCCTACTATAGACATGAAAGAGTCAAAAACTGGGCTCTAATTATTTCTTGCTATGTTCTCACACTATTCTTCATTCATACCACTAGTACTTGTATTGTTCGTTTGGGGGACATTTGTAACGCTCTGCGTTACAGTAACCAATATTTATAGGTTAAATTAAATGCATCTAACTAAACTAAATCTACTGTAATTAAGCGTCATCAAAATAGAGTCAGTGAGTGAGTGAGTGTAGTTTAACGCGATATGAGCTATATCGTGGCGAGAACAAGTTACATTCAATGAAATGATGATTATGTCCGCTTTGTACTAGACCAGCACGTTTAGTTGGGTTTTATAGTGTTAGCTCACTACATCATACCTGTACTAGACCAGCACGTTTAGTTGGGTTTTATAGTGTTAGCACACTAAATGCACTAGACCAGCACGTTTAGTTGGGTTTTATAGTGTTAGCTCACTAAATGTACTAGACCAGCACGCTTAGTTGGGTTTTATAGTGTTAGCTCACTAAATGTACTAGACCAGCACGTTTAGTTGGGTTTTATTGTGTTAGCTCACTAAATGTACTAGACCAGCGCGTTTAGTTTGGTTTTATAGTGTTAGCTCACTAAATGTACTAGACCAGCACGTTTAGTTGGGTTTTATAGTGTTAGCACACTAAATGTACTAGACCAGCACGTTTAGTTGGGTTTTATAGTGTTAGCACACTAAATGTACTAGACCAGCACGTTTAGTTGGGTTTTATAGTGTTAGCACACTAAATGTACTAGACCAGCACGTTTAGTTGGGTTTTATAGTGTTAGCTCACTAAATGTACTAGACCAGCACGTTTAGTTGGGTTTTATAGTGTTAGCGCACTAAATGTACTAGACCAGCACGTTTAGTTGGGTTTTATAGTGTTAGCACACTAAATGTACTAGACCAGCACGTTTAGTTGGGTTTTATAGTATTAGCTCACTAAATGTACTAGACCAGCACGTTTAGTTGGGTTTTATAGTGTTAGCACACTAAATGCACTAGACCAGCACGTTTAGTTGGGTTTTATAGTGTTAGCTCACTAAATGTACTAGACCAGCACGTTTAGTTGGGTTTTATAGTGTTATCTCACTAAATGTACTAGACCAGCACGTTTAGTTGGGTTTTATAGTGTTAGCTCACTAAATGTACTAGACCAGCACGTTTAGTTGGTTTTGATAGTGTTAGCACACTAAATGTACTAGACCAGCACGTTTAGTTGGGTTTTATAGTGTTAGCACACTAAATGTACTAGACCAGCACGTTTAGTTTGGTTTTATAGTGTTAGCTCACTAAATGTACTAGACCAGCACCTTTAGTTGGGTTTTATAGTGTTAGCTCACTAAATGCACTAGACCAGCACCTTTAGTTGGGTTTTATAGTGTTAGCTCACTAAATGTACTAGACCAGCACCTTTAGTTGGGTTTTATAGTGTTAGCTCACTAAATGCACTAGACCAGCACGCTTAGTTGGGTTTTATAGTGTTAGCTCACTAAATGTACTAGACCAGCATGTTTAGTTGGGTTTTATAGTGTTAGCTCACTAAATGTACTAGACCAGCACGTTTAGTTGGGTTTTATAGTGTTAGCTCACTAAATGTACTAAACCAGCATGTTTAGTTGGGTTTTATAGTGTTAGCACACTAAATGTACTAGACCAGTACGTTTAGTTGGGTTGTATAGTGTTAGCACACTAAATGTACTAGACCAGCACGCTTAGTTGGGTTTTATTGTGTTAGCACACTAAATGTACTAGACCAGCACGCTTAGTTGGGTTTTATAGTGTTAGCACACTAAATGTACTAGACCGGCACGTTTAGTTCGGTTTTATAGTGTTAGCACACTAAATGTACTAGACCAGCACGCTTAGTTGGGTTTTATAGTGTTAGCACACTAAATGTACTACACCAGCACGCTTAGTTGGGTTTTATAGTGTTAGCTCACTAAATGTACTAGATCAGCACCTTTAGTTGCATTTTATATTGTTAGCACACTAAATGTACTAGACCACCACGTTTAGTTGGGTTTTATAGTGTTAGCTCACTAAATGTACTAGACCAGCACGTTTAGTTGGGTTTTATAGTGTTAGCGCACTAAATGTACTAGACCAGCACCTTTAGTTGGGCTTTATAGTGTTAGCTCACTAAATGCACTAGACCAGCACGCTTAGGTGGGTTTTATAGTGTTAGCTCACTAAATGTACTAGACCAGCACGTTTAGTTGGGTTTTATAGTGTTAGCACACTAAATGTACTAGACCAGCACGTTTAGTTGGGCTTTATAGTGTTAGTTCACTAAATGTACTAGACCACCACGTTTAGTTGGGTTTTATAGTGTTAGCTCACTAAATGTACTAGACCAGCACATTTAGTTGGGTTTTATAGTGTTAGCACACTAAATGTACTAGACCAGCACGCTTAGTCGGGGTTTATAGTGTTAGCTCACTAAATGTACTAGACCAGCACGTTTAGTTGGGTTTTATAGTGTTAGCTCACTAAATGCACTAGACCAGCACGTTTAGTTGGGTTTTATAGTGTTAGCTCACTAAATGTACTAGACCAGCACGTTTAGTTGAGTTTTATAGTGTTAGCTCACTAAATGTACTAGACCAGCACGCTTAGTTGGGTTTTATAGTGTTAGCTCACTAAATGTACTAGACCAGCACGTTTAGTTGGGTTTTATAGTGTTAGATCACTAAATGTACTAGACCAGCACGTTTAGTTGAGTTTTATAGTGTTAGCTCACTAAATGTACTAGACCAGCACGCTTAGTTGGGTTTTATAGTGTTAGCTCACTAAATGTACTAGACCAGCACGTTTAGTTGGGTTTTATAGTGTTAGATCACTAAATGTACTAGACCAGCACGTTTTGTTGGGTTTTATAGTGTTAGCACACTAAATGTACTAGACCAGCACCTTTAGTTGGGTTTTATAGTGTTAGCGCACTAAATGTACCAGACCAGCACGTTTAGTTGGGCTTTATAGTGTTAGTTCACTAAATGTACTAGACCACCACGTTTAGTTGGGTTTTATAGTGTTAGCTCACTAAATGTACTAGACCAGCACATTTAGTTGGGTTTTATAGTGTTAGCACACTAAATGTACTAGACCAGCACGCTTAGTCGGGGTTTATAGTGTTAGCTCACTAAATGTACTAGACCAGCACGTTTAGTTGGGTTTTATAGTGTTAGCTCACTAAATGCACTAGACCAGCACGTTTAGTTGGGTTTTATAGTGTTAGCTCACTAAATGTACTAGACCAGCACGTTTAGTTGAGTTTTATAGTGTTAGCTCACTAAATGTACTAGACCAGCACGCTTAATTGGGTTTTATAGTGTTAGCTCACTAAATGTACTAGACCAGCACGTTTAGTTGGGTTTTATAGTGTTAGATCACTAAATGTACTAGACCAGCACGTTTAGTTGAGTTTTATAGTGTTAGCTCACTAAATGTACTAGACCAGCACGCTTAGTTGGGTTTTATAGTGTTAGCTCACTAAATGTACTAGACCAGCACGTTTAGTTGGGTTTTATAGTGTTAGATCACTAAATGTACTAGACCAGCACGTTTTGTTGGGTTTGATAGTGTTAGCACACTAAATGTACTAGACCAGCACCTTTAGTTGGGTTTTATAGTGTTAGCGCACTAAATGTACTAGACCAGCACGTTTAGTTGGGTTTTATATTGTTAGCTCACTAAATGTACTAGACCAGCACATTTAGTTGGGTTTTATAGTGTTAGCTCACTGCATCATACATTTAATAGACCAGCACGTTTAGTTGGGTTTTATATTGTTAGCTCACTAAATGTACTTGACCAGCACGTTTAGTTGCGTTTTATAGTGTTAGCCAACTAAATGTACTTGACCAGCACGTTTAGTTGCGTTTTATAGTGTTAGCTCACTAAATGTAGTAGACCAGCACGTTTAGTTGGGTTTTAAAGTGTTAGCTCACTACATCATACATGTACTAGACCAGCACGTTTAGTTGGGTTTGATAGTGTTAGAACACTAAATGTACTAGAACTGCACGTTTACTTGGGTTTTATAGTGTTAGCTCACTAAATGTACTAGACCAGCACGTTTAGTTGGGTTTGTTAGCTCACTAAATGTACTAGACTAGTAGGTTGAGTTGGATTTTATATTGTTAGCTCACTAAATGTACTAGACCAGCACATTTAGTTGGGTTTTATAGTGTTAGCTCACTAAATGTACTAGACCAGCAGGTTTAGTTTGGTTTTATAGTGTTAGCTCACTAAATATACTAGACCAGCACATTTAGTTGGGTTTTATAGTGTTAGCTCACTAAATGTACTAGACCAGCACGCTTAGTTGGGTTTTATAGTGTTAGCTCACTAAATGTACTAGACCAGCATGTTTAGTTGGGTTTTATAGTGTTAGCTCACTAAACGCACTAGACCAGCACGTTTAATTGGGTTCTATAGTGTTAGCACACTAAATGTACTAGACCAGCACGTTTAGTTGGGTTTTATAGTGTTAGCTCACTAAATGTACTAGACCAGCACGTTTAGTTGGGTTTTATAGTGTTAGCTCACTAAATGTACTAGACCAGCACGTTTAGTTGGGTTTTATAGTGTTAGCACACTAAATGTACTAGACCAGCACGCTTAGTTGGGTTTTATAGTGTTAGCACCCTAAATGTACTAGACCAGCACGTTTAGTTGGGTTTTATAGTGTTAGCACACTAAATGTACTAGACCAGCACGCTTAGTTGGGTTTTATAGTGTTAGCTCACTAAATGTACTAGATCAGCATGTATAGTTGCATTTTATATTGTTAGCACACTAAATGTACTAGACCAGCACGTTTAGTTGCGTTTGATAGTGTTAGCTCACTAAATGTACTAGACCAGCACGTTTAGTTGGGTTTTATAGTGTTAGCCCACTAAATGTACTAGATCAGCACGCTTAGTTGGGTTTTATTGTGTTAGCTGACTAAATATACTAGACCAGCACATTTAGTTGGGTTTTATAGTGGTAGCTCAATAAATGTACTAGACCAGCACATTTAGTTGGGTTTTATAGTGTTAGCTCACTAAATGTACTAGACCATCACGCTAAGTTGCGTTTTATTGTGTTAGCTCACTAAATATACTAGACCATCACGTTTAGTTGGGTTTTATAGTGGTAGCTCAATAAATGTACTAGACCAGCACATTTAGTTGGGTTTTATAGTGTTAGCTCACTAAATGTACTAGACCAGCACCCTTAGTTGGGTTCTATAGTGTTAGCACACTAAATGTACTAGACCAGCACGTTTAGTTGGGTTTTATAGTGTTAGCACACTAAATGTACTAGACCAGCACGTTTAGTTGGGTTTTATAGTGTTAGCACACTAAATGCACTAGACCAGCACGTTTAATTGGGTTCTATAGTGTTAGCACACTAAATGTACTAGACCAGCACGTTTAGTTGGGTTTTATAGAGTTAGCACACTAAATGTACTAGACCAGCACGTTTAGTTGGGTTTTATAGTGTTAGCACCCTAAATGTACTAGACCAGCACGTTTAGTTGGGTTTTATAGTGTTAGCACACTAAATGTACTAGACCAGCACGTTTAGTTGGGTTTTATAGTGTTAGCTCACTAAATGTACTAGATCAGCATGTATAGTTGCATTTTATATTGTTAGCACACTAAATGTACTAGACCAGCACGTTTAGTTGCGTTTGATAGTGTTAGCTCACTAAATGTACTAGACCAGCACGTTTAGTTGGGTTTTATAGTGTTAGCCCACTAAATGTACTAGATCAGCACGCTTAGTTGGGTTTTATTGTGTTAGCTGACTAAATATACTAGACCAGCACATTTAGTTGGGTTTTATAGTGGTAGCTCAATAAATGTACTAGACCAGCACATTTAGTTGGGTTTTATAGTGTTAGCTCACTAAATGTACTAGACCATCACGCTAAGTTGCGTTTTATTGTGTTAGCTCACTAAATATACTAGACCAGCACGTTTAGTTGGGTTTTATAGTGGTAGCTCAATAAATGTACTAGACCAGCACATTTAGTTGGGTTTTATAGTGTTAGCTCACTAAATGTACTAGACCATCACGCTTAGTTGGGTTTTATAGTGTTAGCTCACTAAATATACTAGACCAGCACATGTAGTTGGGTTTTATAGTGGTAGCTCACTAAATGTACTAGACCAGCACGCTTAGTTGGGTTTTATGGTGTTAGCTCACTAAATGTACTAGATCAGCACGTTTAGTTGGGTTTTATAGTGTTAGTTCACTAAATGTACTAGACCAGCACCCTTAGTTGGGTTCTATAGTGTTAGCACACTAAATGTACTAGACCAGCACGTTTAGTTGGGTTTTATAGTGTTAGCACACTAAATGTACTAGACCAGCACGTTTAGTTGGGTTTTATAGTGTTAGCACACTAAATGCACTAGACCAGCACGTTTAATTGGGTTCTATAGTGTTAGCACACTAAATGTACTACACCAGCACGTTTAGTTGGGTTTTATAGAGTTAGCACACTAAATGTACTAGACCAGCACGTTTAGTTGGGTTTTATAGTGTTAGCTCACTAAATGTACTAGATCAGCATGTAAAGTTGCATTTTATATTGTTAGCACACTAAATGTACTAGACCAGCACGTTTAGTTGCGTTTGATAGTGTTAGTTCACTAAATGTACTAGACCAGCACGCTTAGTTGGGTTTTATTGTGTTAGCTCACTAAATGTACTAGACCAGCACGTTTAGTTGGGTTTTATAGTGTTAGCTCACTAAATGCACTAGACCAGCACGTTTAGTTGGGCTTTATAGTGTTAGTTCACTAAAAGTACTAGACCACCACGTTTAGTTGGGTTTTATAGTGTTAGCTCACTAAATGTACTAGATCAGCACGTTTAGTTGGGTTTTATAGTGTTAGCGCACTAAATGTACTAGACCAGCACCTTTAGTTGGGTTTTATAGTGTTAGCTCACTAAATGCACTAGAACAGCACGCTTAGTTGGGTTTTATAGTGTTAACTCACTAAATGTACTAGACCAGCATGTTTAGTTGGGTTTTATAGTGTTAGCTCACTAAATGTACTAGACCAGCACTTTTAGTTGGGTTTTATAGTGTTAGCACACAAAATGTACTAGACCAGCACGCTTAGTTGGGTTTTATAGTGTTAGCACACTAAATGTACTAGACCAGCACGTTTGGTTGGGTTTTATAGTGTTAGCACACTAAATGTACTAGACCAGCACGTTTAGTTGGGTTTTATAGTGTTAGCTCACTAAATGTACTAGATCAGCACCTTTAGTTGCATTTTATATTGTTAGCACACTAAATGTACTAGACCACCACGTTTAGTTGGGTTTTATAGTGTTAGCTCACTAAATGTACTAGACCAGCACGTTTAGTTTGGTTTTATAGTGTTAGCGCACTAAATGTACTAGACCAGCACCTTTAGTTGGACTTTATAGTGTTAGCTCACTAAATGCACTAGACCAGCACACTTAGTTGGGTTTTATAGTGTTAGCTCACTAAATGTACTAGACCAGCACGTTTAGTTGGGTTTTATAGTGTTAGCACACTAAATGTACTAGACCAGCACGTTTAGTTGGGTTTTATAGTGTTAGCTCACTAAATGTACTAGATCAGCACCTTTAGTTGCATTTTATATTGTTAGCACACTAAATGTACTAGACCACCACGTTTAGTTGGGTTTTATAGTGTTAGCTCACTAAATGTACTAGACCAGCACGTTTAGTTGGGCTTTATAGTGTTAGTTCACTAAAAGTACTAGACCACCACGTTTAGTTGGGTTTTATAGTGTTAGCTCACTAAATGTACTAGATCAGCACGTTTAGTTGGGTTTTATAGTGTTAGCGCACTAAATGTACTAGACCAGCACCTTTAGTTGGGTTTTATAGTGTTAGCTCACTAAATGCACTAGAACAGCACGCTTAGTTGGGTTTTATAGTGTTAGCTCACTAAATGTACTAGACCAGCATGTTTAGTTGGGTTTTATAGTGTTAGCTCACTAAATGTACTAGACCAGCACTTTTAGTTGGGTTTTATAGTGTTAGCACACAAAATGTACTAGACCAGCACGCTTAGTTGGGTTTTATAGTGTTAGCACACTAAATGTACTAGACCAGCACGTTTGGTTGGGTTTTATAGTGTTAGCACACTAAATGTACTAGACCAGCACGTTTAGTTGGGTTTTATAGTGTTAGCTCACTAAATGTACTAGATCAGCACCTTTAGTTGCATTTTATATTGTTAGCACACTAAATGTACTAGACCACCACGTTTAGTTGGGTTTTATAGTGTTAGCTCACTAAATGTACTAGACCAGCACGTTTAGTTTGGTTTTATAGTGTTAGCGCACTAAATGTACTAGACCAGCACCTTTAGTTGGACTTTATAGTGTTAGCTCACTAAATGCACTAGACCAGCACACTTAGTTGGGTTTTATAGTGTTAGCTCACTAAATGTACTAGACCAGCACGTTTAGTTGGGTTTTATAGTGTTAGCACACTAAATGTACTAGACCAGCACGTTTAGTTGGGTTTTATAGTGTTAGCTCACTAAATGCACTAGACCAGCACGTTTAGTTGGGCTTTATAGTGTTAGTTCACTAAATCTACTAGACCACCACGTTTTGTTGGGTTTTATAGTGTTAGATCACTAAATGTACTAGACCAGCACATTTAGTTGGGTTTTATAGTGTTAGCACACTAAATGTACTAGACCAGCACGCTTAGTCGGGTTTATAGTGTTAGCTCACTAAATGTACTAGACCAGCACGTTTAGTTGGGTTTTATAGTGTTAGCTCACTAAATGCACTAGACCAGCACGTTTAGTTGGGTTTATAGTGTTAGCTCACTAAATGTACTAGACCAGCACGTTTAGTTGAGTTTTATAGTGTTAGCTCACTAAATGTACTAGACCAGCACGTTTAGTTGGGTTTTATAGTGTTAGCTCACTAAATGTACTAGACCAGCACGCTTAGTTGGGTTTTATAGTGTTAGCTCACTACATCATACATTTAATAGACCAGCACGTTTAGTTGAGTTTTATAGTGTTAGCTCACTAAATGTACTAGACCAGCACGTTTAGTTGGGTTTTATAGTGTTAGCACACTAAATGCACTAGACCAGCACGTTTAGTTGGGTTTTATAGTGTTAGCACACTAAATGTACTAGACCAGCACCTTTAGTTGGGTTTTATAGTGTTAGCGCACTAAATGTACTAGACCGGCACGTTTAGTTGGGTTTTATAGTGTTAGCTCACTAAATGTACTAGACCAGCACGTTTAGTTGCGTTTTATAGTGTTAGCCAACTAAATGTACTTGACCAGCACGTTTAGTTGCGTTTTATAGTGTTAGCTCACTAAATGTAGTAGACCAGCACGTTTAGTTGCGTTTTATAGTGTTAGCTCACTAAATGTACTGGACCAGCGCGTTTAGTTGCGTTTTATAGTGTTAGCCAACTAAATGTACTTGACCAGCACGTTTAGTTGCGTTTTATAGTGTTAGCTCACTAAATGTAGTAGACCAGCACGTTTAGTTGGGTTTTAAAGTGTTAGCTCACTACATCATACATGTACTAGACCAGCACGTTTAGTTGGGTTTGATAGTGTTAGAACACTAAATGTACTAGAACTGCACGTTTACTTGGGTTTTATAGTGTTAGCTCACTAAATGCACTAGACCAGCACGCTTAGTTGGGTTTTATAGTGTTAGCTCACTAAATGTACTAGACCAGCACGTTTAGTTGGGTTTTATAGTGTTAGCTCACTAAATGCACTAGACCAGCACGTTTAGTTGGGCTTTATAGTGTTAGTTCACTAAAAGTACTAGACCACCACGTTTAGTTGGGTTTTATAGTGTTAGCTCACTAAATGTACTAGATCAGCACGTTTAGTTGGGTTTTATAGTGTTAGCGCACTAAATGTACTAGACCAGCACCTTTAGTTGGGTTTTATAGTGTTAGCTCACTAAATGCACTAGAACAGCACGCTTAGTTGGGTTTTATAGTGTTAACTCACTAAATGTACTAGACCAGCATGTTTAGTTGGGTTTTATAGTGTTAGCTCACTAAATGTACTAGACCAGCACTTTTAGTTGGGTTTTATAGTGTTAGCACACAAAATGTACTAGACCAGCACGCTTAGTTGGGTTTTATAGTGTTAGCACACTAAATGTACTAGACCAGCACGTTTGGTTGGGTTTTATAGTGTTAGCACACTAAATGTACTAGACCAGCACGTTTAGTTGGGTTTTATAGTGTTAGCTCACTAAATGTACTAGATCAGCACCTTTAGTTGCATTTTATATTGTTAGCACACTAAATGTACTAGACCACCACGTTTAGTTGGGTTTTATAGTGTTAGCTCACTAAATGTACTAGACCAGCACGTTTAGTTTGGTTTTATAGTGTTAGCGCACTAAATGTACTAGACCAGCACCTTTAGTTGGACTTTATAGTGTTAGCTCACTAAATGCACTAGACCAGCACACTTAGTTGGGTTTTATAGTGTTAGCTCACTAAATGTACTAGACCAGCACGTTTAGTTGGGTTTTATAGTGTTAGCACACTAAATGTACTAGACCAGCACGTTTAGTTGGGTTTTATAGTGTTAGCTCACTAAATGCACTAGACCAGCACGTTTAGTTGGGCTTTATAGTGTTAGTTCACTAAATGTACTAGACCACCACGTTTTGTTGGGTTTTATAGTGTTAGATCACTAAATGTACTAGACCAGCACATTTAGTTGGGTTTTATAGTGTTAGCACACTAAATGTACTAGACCAGCACGCTTAGTCGGGTTTATAGTGTTAGCTCACTAAATGTACTAGACCAGCACGTTTAGTTGGGTTTTATAGTGTTAGCTCACTAAATGCACTAGACCAGCACGTTTAGTTGGGTTTATAGTGTTAGCTCACTAAATGTACTAGACCAGCACGTTTAGTTGAGTTTTATAGTGTTAGCTCACTAAATGTACTAGACCAGCACGTTTAGTTGGGTTTTATAGTGTTAGCTCACTAAATGTACTAGACCAGCACGCTTAGTTGGGTTTTATAGTGTTAGCTCACTACATCATACATTTAATAGACCAGCACGTTTAGTTGAGTTTTATAGTGTTAGCTCACTAAATGTACTAGACCAGCACGTTTAGTTGGGTTTTATAGTGTTAGCACACTAAATGCACTAGACCAGCACGTTTAGTTGGGTTTTATAGTGTTAGCACACTAAATGTACTAGACCAGCACCTTTAGTTGGGTTTTATAGTGTTAGCGCACTAAATGTACTAGACCGGCACGTTTAGTTGGGTTTTATAGTGTTAGCTCACTAAATGTACTAGACCAGCACGTTTAGTTGCGTTTTATAGTGTTAGCCAACTAAATGTACTTGACCAGCACGTTTAGTTGCGTTTTATAGTGTTAGCTCACTAAATGTAGTAGACCAGCACGTTTAGTTGCGTTTTATAGTGTTAGCTCACTAAATGTACTGGACCAGCGCGTTTAGTTGCGTTTTATAGTGTTAGCCAACTAAATGTACTTGACCAGCACGTTTAGTTGCGTTTTATAGTGTTAGCTCACTAAATGTAGTAGACCAGCACGTTTAGTTGGGTTTTAAAGTGTTAGCTCACTACATCATACATGTACTAGACCAGCACGTTTAGTTGGGTTTGATAGTGTTAGAACACTAAATGTACTAGAACTGCACGTTTACTTGGGTTTTATAGTGTTAGCTCACTAAATGCACTAGACCAGCACGCTTAGTTGGGTTTTATAGTGTTAGCTCACTAAATGTACTAGACCAGCACGTTTAGTTGGGTTTGATAGTGTTAGCTCACTAAATGTACTAGACTAGTAGGTTGAGTTGGATTTTATATTGTTAGCTCACTAAATGTACTAGACCAGCACATTTAGTTGGGTTTTATAGTGTTAGCTCACTAAATGTACTAGACCAGCAGGTTTAGTTTGGTTTTATAGTGTTAGCTCACTAAATATACTAGACCAGCACATTTAGTTGGGTTTTATAGTGTTAGCTCACTAAATGTACTAGACCAGCACATTTAGTTGGGTTTTATAGTGTTAGCACACTAAATGTACTAGACCAGCACGCTTAGTCGGGGTTTATAGTGTTAGCTCACTAAATGTACTAGACCAGCACGTTTAGTTGGGTTTTATAGTGTTAGCTCACTAAATGCACTAGACCAGCACGTTTAGTTGGGTTTTATAGTGTTAGCTCACTAAATGTACTAGACCAGCACGTTTAGTTGAGTTTTATAGTGTTAGCTCACTAAATGTACTAGACCAGCACGCTTAGTTGGGTTTTATAGTGTTAGCTCACTAAATGTACTAGACCAGCACGTTTAGTTGGGTTTTATAGTGTTAGATCACTAAATGTACTAGACCAGCACGTTTAGTTGAGTTTTATAGTGTTAGCTCACTAAATGTACTAGACCAGCACGCTTAGTTGGGTTTTATAGTGTTAGCTCACTAAATGTACTAGACCAGCACGTTTAGTTGGGTTTTATAGTGTTAGATCACTAAATGTACTAGACCAGCACGTTTTGTTGGGTTTTATAGTGTTAGCACACTAAATGTACTAGACCAGCACCTTTAGTTGGGTTTTATAGTGTTAGCGCACTAAATGTACTAGACCAGCACGTTTAGTTGGGTTTTATATTGTTAGCTCACTAAATGTACTAGACCAGCACGTTTAGTTGGGTTTTATATTGTTAGCTCACTAAATGTACTAGACCAGCACATTTAGTTGGGTTGTATAGTGTTAGCTCACTGCATCATACATTTAATAGACCAGCACGTTTAGTTGGGTTTTATATTGTTAGCTCACTAAATGTACTTGACCAGCACGTTTAGTTGCGTTTTATAGTGTTAGCCAACTAAATGTACTTGACCAGCACGTTTAGTTGCGTTTTATAGTGTTAGCTCACTAAATGTAGTAGACCAGCACGTTTAGTTGGGTTTTAAAGTGTTAGCTCACTACATCATACATGTACTAGACCAGCACGTTTAGTTGGGTTTGATAGTGTTAGAACACTAAATGTACTAGAACTGCACGTTTACTTGGGTTTTATAGTGTTAGCTCACTAAATGTACTAGACCAGCACGTTTAGTTGGGTTTGTTAGCTCACTAAATGTACTAGACTAGTAGGTTGAGTTGGATTTTATATTGTTAGCTCACTAAATGTACTAGACCAGCACATTTAGTTGGGTTTTATAGTGTTAGCTCACTAAATGTACTAGACCAGCAGGTTTAGTTTGGTTTTATAGTGTTAGCTCACTAAATATACTAGACCAGCACATTTAGTTGGGTTTTATAGTGTTAGCTCACTAAATGTACTAGACCAGCACGCTTAGTTGGGTTTTATAGTGTTAGCTCACTAAATGTACTAGACCAGCATGTTTAGTTAGGTTTTATAGTGTTAGCTCACTAAATGCACTAGACCAGCACGTTTAATTGGGTTCTATAGTGTTAGCACACTAAATGTACTAGACCAGCACGTTTAGTTGGGTTTTATAGTGTTAGCTCACTAAATATACTAGACCAGCACGTTTAGTTTGGTTTTATAGTGTTAGCTCACTAAATGTACTAGACCAGCACGTTTAGTTGGGTTTTATAGTGTTAGCACACTAAATGTACTAGACCAGCACGCTTAGTTGGGTTTTATAGTGTTAGCACCCTAAATGTACTAGACCAGCACGTTTAGTTGGGTTTTATAGTGTTAGCACACTAAATGTACTAGACCAGCACGTTTAGTTGGGTTTTATAGTGTTAGCTCACTAAATGTACTAGATCAGCATGTATAGTTGCATTTTATATTGTTAGCACACTAAATGTACTAGACCAGCACGTTTAGTGGCGTTTGATAGTGTTAGCTCACTAAATGTACTAGACCAGCACGTTTAGTTGGGTTTTATAGTGTTAGCCCACTAAATGTACTAGATCAGCACGCTTAGTTGGGTTTTATTGTGTTAGCTGACTAAATATACTAGACCAGCACATTTAGTTGGGTTTTATAGTGGTAGCTCAATAAATGTACTAGACCAGCACATTTAGTTGGGTTTTATAGTGTTAGCTCACTAAATGTACTAGACCATCACGCTAAGTTGCGTTTTATTGTGTTAGCTCACTAAATATACTAGACCATCACGTTTAGTTGCGTTTGATAGTGTTAGCTCACTAAATGTACTAGACCAGCACGTTTAGTTGGGTTTTATAGTGTTAGCCCACTAAATGTACTAGATCAGCACGCTTAGTTGGGTTTTATTGTGTTAGCTGACTAAATATACTAGACCAGCACATTTAGTTGGGTTTTATAGTGGTAGCTCAATAAATGTACTAGACCAGCACATTTAGTTGGGTTTTATAGTGTTAGCACACTAAATGTACTAGACCAGGACCTTTAGTTGGGTTTTATAGTGTTAGCGCACTAAATGTACTAGACCGGCACGTTTAGTTGGGTTTTATAGTGTTAGCTCACTAAATGTACTAGACCAGCACGTTTAGTTGCGTTTTATAGTGTTAGCCAACTAAATGTACTTGACCAGCACGTTTAGTTGCGTTTTATAGTGTTAGCTCACTAAATGTAGTAGACCAGCACGTTTAGTTGCGTTTTATAGTGTTAGCTCACTAAATGTACTTGACCAGCGCGTTTAGTTGCGTTTTATAGTGTTAGCCAACTAAATGTACTTGACCAGAACGTTTAGTTGCGTTTTATAGTGTTAGCTCACTAAATGTAGTAGACCAGCACGTTTAGTTGGGTTTTAAAGTGTTAGCTCACTACATCATACATGTACTAGACCAGCACGTTTAGTTGGGTTTGATAGTGTTAGAACACTAAATGTACTAGAACTGCACGTTTACTTGGGTTTTATAGTGTTAGCTCACTAAATGCACTAGACCAGCACGCTTAGTTGGGTTTTATAGTGTTAGCTCACTAAATGTACTAGACCAGCACGTTTAGTTGGGTTTGATAGTGTTAGCTCACTAAATGTACTAGACTAGTAGGTTGAGTTGGATTTTATATTGTTAGCTCACTAAATGTACTAGACCAGCACATTTAGTTGGGTTTTATAGTGTTAGCTCACTAAATGTACTAGACCAGCAGGTTTAGTTTGGTTTTATAGTGTTAGCTCACTAAATATACTAGACCAGCACATTTAGTTGGGTTTTATAGTGTTAGCACACTAAATGTACTAGACCAGCACGCTTAGTCGGGGTTTATAGTGTTAGCTCACTAAATGTACTAGACCAGCACGTTTAGTTGGGTTTTATAGTGTTAGCTCACTAAATGCACTAGACCAGCACGTTTAGTTGGGTTTTATAGTGTTAGCTCACTAAATGTACTAGACCAGCACGCTTAGTTGAGTTTTATAGTGTTAGCTCACTAAATGTACTAGACCAGCACGCTTAGTTGGGTTTTATAGTGTTAGCTCACTAAATGTACTAGACCAGCACGTTTAGTTGGGTTTTATAGTGTTAGATCACTAAATGTACTAGACCAGCACGTTTAGTTGAGTTTTATAGTGTTAGCTCACTAAATGTACTAGACCAGCACGCTTAGTTGGGTTTTATAGTGTTAGCTCACTAAATGTACTAGACCAGCACGTTTAGTTGGGTTTTATAGTGTTAGATCACTAAATGTACTAGACCAGCACGTTTTGTTGGGTTTTATAGTGTTAGCACACTAAATGTACTAGACCAGCACCTTTAGTTGGGTTTTATAGTGTTAGCGCACTAAATGTACTAGACCAGCACGTTTAGTTGGGTTTTATATTGTTAGCTCACTAAATGTACTAGACCAGCACGTTTAGTTGGGTTTTATATTGTTAGCTCACTAAATGTACTAGACCAGCACATTTAGTTGGGTTTTATAGTGTTAGCTCACTGCATCATACATTTAATAGACCAGCACGTTTAGTTGGGTTTTATATTGTTAGCTCACTAAATGTACTTGACCAGCACGTTTAGTTGCGTTTTATAGTGTTAGCCAACTAAATGTACTTGACCAGCACGTTTAGTTGCGTTTTATAGTGTTAGCTCACTAAATGTAGTAGACCAGCACGTTTAGTTGGGTTTTAAAGTGTTAGCTCACTACATCATACATGTACTAGACCAGCACGTTTAGTTGGGTTTGATAGTGTTAGAACACTAAATGTACTAGAACTGCACGTTTACTTGGGTTTTATAGTGTTAGCTCACTAAATGTACTAGACCAGCACGTTTAGTTGGGTTTGTTAGCTCACTAAATGTACTAGACTAGTAGGTTGAGTTGGATTTTATATTGTTAGCTCACTAAATGTACTAGACCAGCACATTTAGTTGGGTTTTATAGTGTTAGCTCACTAAATGTACTAGACCAGCAGGTTTAGTTTGGTTTTATAGTGTTAGCTCACTAAATATACTAGACCAGCACATTTAGTTGGGTTTTATAGTGTTAGCTCACTAAATGTACTAGACCAGCACGCTTAGTTGGGTTTTATAGTGTTAGCTCACTAAATGTACTAGACCAGCATGTTTAGTTAGGTTTTATAGTGTTAGCTCACTAAATGCACTAGACCAGCACGTTTAATTGGGTTCTATAGTGTTAGCACACTAAATGTACTAGACCAGCACGTTTAGTTGGGTTTTATAGTGTTAGCTCACTAAATATACTAGACCAGCACGTTTAGTTTGGTTTTATAGTGTTAGCTCACTAAATGTACTAGACCAGCACGTTTAGTTGGGTTTTATAGTGTTAGCACACTAAATGTACTAGACCAGCACGCTTAGTTGGGTTTTATAGTGTTAGCACCCTAAATGTACTAGACCAGCACGTTTAGTTGGGTTTTATAGTGTTAGCACACTAAATGTACTAGACCAGCACGTTTAGTTGGGTTTTATAGTGTTAGCTCACTAAATGTACTAGATCAGCATGTATAGTTGCATTTTATATTGTTAGCACACTAAATGTACTAGACCAGCACGTTTAGTGGCGTTTGATAGTGTTAGCTCACTAAATGTAATAGACCAGCACGTTTAGTTGGGTTTTATAGTGTTAGCCCACTAAATGTACTAGATCAGCACGCTTAGTTGGGTTTTATTGTGTTAGCTGACTAAATATACTAGACCAGCACATTTAGTTGGGTTTTATAGTGGTAGCTCAATAAATGTACTAGACCAGCACATTTAGTTGGGTTTTATAGTGTTAGCTCACTAAATGTACTAGACCATCACGCTAAGTTGCGTTTTATTGTGTTAGCTCACTAAATATACTAGACCATCACGTTTAGTTGCGTTTGATAGTGTTAGCTCACTAAATGTACTAGACCAGCACGTTTAGTTGGGTTTTATAGTGTTAGCCCACTAAATGTACTAGATCAGCACGCTTAGTTGGGTTTTATTGTGTTAGCTGACTAAATATACTAGACCAGCACATTTAGTTGGGTTTTATAGTGGTAGCTCAATAAATGTACTAGACCAGCACATTTAGTTGGGTTTTATAGTGTTAGCACACTAAATGTACTAGACCAGGACCTTTAGTTGGGTTTTATAGTGTTAGCGCACTAAATGTACTAGACCGGCACGTTTAGTTGGGTTTTATAGTGTTAGCTCACTAAATGTACTAGACCAGCACGTTTAGTTGCGTTTTATAGTGTTAGCCAACTAAATGTACTTGACCAGCACGTTTAGTTGCGTTTTATAGTGTTAGCTCACTAAATGTAGTAGACCAGCACGTTTAGTTGCGTTTTATAGTGTTAGCTCACTAAATGTACTTGACCAGCGCGTTTAGTTGCGTTTTATAGTGTTAGCCAACTAAATGTACTTGACCAGAACGTTTAGTTGCGTTTTATAGTGTTAGCTCACTAAATGTAGTAGACCAGCACGTTTAGTTGGGTTTTAAAGTGTTAGCTCACTACATCATACATGTACTAGACCAGCACGTTTAGTTGGGTTTGATAGTGTTAGAACACTAAATGTACTAGAACTGCACGTTTACTTGGGTTTTATAGTGTTAGCTCACTAAATGCACTAGACCAGCACGCTTAGTTGGGTTTTATAGTGTTAGCTCACTAAATGTACTAGACCAGCACGTTTAGTTGGGTTTGATAGTGTTAGCTCACTAAATGTACTAGACTAGTAGGTTGAGTTGGATTTTATATTGTTAGCTCACTAAATGTACTAGACCAGCACATTTAGTTGGGTTTTATAGTGTTAGCTCACTAAATGTACTAGACCAGCAGGTTTAGTTTGGTTTTATAGTGTTAGCTCACTAAATATACTAGACCAGCACATTTAGTTGGGTTTTATAGTGTTAGCACACTAAATGTACTAGACCAGCACGCTTAGTCGGGGTTTATAGTGTTAGCTCACTAAATGTACTAGACCAGCACGTTTAGTTGGGTTTTATAGTGTTAGCTCACTAAATGCACTAGACCAGCACGTTTAGTTGGGTTTTATAGTGTTAGCTCACTAAATGTACTAGACCAGCACGCTTAGTTGAGTTTTATAGTGTTAGCTCACTAAATGTACTAGACCAGCACGCTTAGTTGGGTTTTATAGTGTTAGCTCACTAAATGTACTAGACCAGCACGTTTAGTTGGGTTTTATAGTGTTAGATCACTAAATGTACTAGACCAGCACGTTTAGTTGAGTTTTATAGTGTTAGCTCACTAAATGTACTAGACCAGCACGCTTAGTTGGGTTTTATAGTGTTAGCTCACTAAATGTACTAGACCAGCACGTTTAGTTGGGTTTTATAGTGTTAGATCACTAAATGTACTAGACCAGCACGTTTTGTTGGGTTTTATAGTGTTAGCACACTAAATGTACTAGACCAGCACCTTTAGTTGGGTTTTATAGTGTTAGCGCACTAAATGTACTAGACCAGCACGTTTAGTTGGGTTTTATATTGTTAGCTCACTAAATGTACTAGACCAGCACGTTTAGTTGGGTTTTATATTGTTAGCTCACTAAATGTACTAGACCAGCACATTTAGTTGGGTTTTATAGTGTTAGCTCACTGCATCATACATTTAATAGACCAGCACGTTTAGTTGGGTTTTATATTGTTAGCTCACTAAATGTACTTGACCAGCACGTTTAGTTGCGTTTTATAGTGTTAGCCAACTAAATGTACTTGACCAGCACGTTTAGTTGCGTTTTATAGTGTTAGCTCACTAAATGTAGTAGACCAGCACGTTTAGTTGGGTTTTAAAGTGTTAGCTCACTACATCATACATGTACTAGACCAGCACGTTTAGTTGGGTTTGATAGTGTTAGAACACTAAATGTACTAGAACTGCACGTTTACTTGGGTTTTATAGTGTTAGCTCACTAAATGTACTAGACCAGCACGTTTAGTTGGGTTTGTTAGCTCACTAAATGTACTAGACTAGTAGGTTGAGTTGGATTTTATATTGTTAGCTCACTAAATGTACTAGACCAGCACATTTAGTTGGGTTTTATAGTGTTAGCTCACTAAATGTACTAGACCAGCAGGTTTAGTTTGGTTTTATAGTGTTAGCTCACTAAATATACTAGACCAGCACATTTAGTTGGGTTTTATAGTGTTAGCTCACTAAATGTACTAGACCAGCACGCTTAGTTGGGTTTTATAGTGTTAGCTCACTAAATGTACTAGACCAGCATGTTTAGTTGGGTTTTATAGTGTTAGCTCACTAAACGCACTAGACCAGCACGTTTAATTGGGTTCTATAGTGTTAGCACACTAAATGTACTAGACCAGCACGTTTAGTTGGGTTTTATAGTGTTAGCTCACTAAATGTACTAGACCAGCACGTTTAGTTGGGTTTTATAGTGTTAGCTCACTAAATGTACTAGACCAGCACGTTTAGTTGGGTTTTATAGTGTTAGCACACTAAATGTACTAGACCAGCACGCTTAGCTGGGTTTTATAGTGTTAGCACCCTAAATGTACTAGACCAGCACGTTTAGTTGGGTTTTATAGTGTTAGCACACTAAATGTACTAGACCAGCACGCTTAGTTGGGTTTTATAGTGTTAGCACCCTAAATGTACTAGACCAGCACGTTTAGTTGGGTTTTATAGTGTTAGCACACTAAATGTACTAGGCCAGCACGTTTAGTTGGGTTTTATAGTGTTAGCTCACTAAATGTACTAGATCAGCATGTATAGTTGCATTTTATATTGTTAGCACACTAAATGTACTAGACCAGCACATTTAGTTGGGTTTTATAGTGGTAGCTCAATAAATGTACTAGACCAGCACATTTAGTTGGGTTTTATAGTGTTAGCTCACTAAATGTACTAGACCATCACGCTAAGTTGCGTTTTATTGTGTTAGCTCACTAAATATACTAGACCATCACGTTTAGTTGGGTTTTATAGTGGTAGCTCAATAAATGTACTAGACCAGCACATTTAGTTGGGTTTTATAGTGTTAGCTCACTAAATGTACTAGACCAGCACCCTTAGTTGGGTTCTATAGTGTTAGCACACTAAATGTACTAGACCAGCACGTTTAGTTGGGTTTTATAGTGTTAGCACACTAAATGTACTAGACCAGCACGTTTAGTTGGGTTTTATAGTGTTAGCACACTAAATGCACTAGACCAGCACGTTTAATTGGGTTCTATAGTGTTAGCACACTAAATGTACTAGACCAGCACGTTTAGTTGGGTTTTATAGAGTTAGCACACTAAATGTACTAGACCAGCACGTTTAGTTGGGTTTTATAGTGTTAGCACCCTAAATGTACTAGACCAGCACGTTTAGTTGGGTTTTATAGTGTTAGCACACTAAATGTACTAGACCAGCACGTTTAGTTGGGTTTTATAGTGTTAGCTCACTAAATGTACTAGATCAGCATGTATAGTTGCATTTTATATTGTTAGCACACTAAATGTACTAGACCAGCACGTTTAGTTGCGTTTGATAGTGTTAGCTCACTAAATGTACTAGACCAGCACGTTTAGTTGGGTTTTATAGTGTTAGCCCACTAAATGTACTAGATCAGCACGCTTAGTTGGGTTTTATTGTGTTAGCTCACTAAATATACTAGACCAGCACATTTAGTTGGGTTTTATAGTGGTAGCTCAATAAATGTACTAGACCAGCACATTTAGTTGGGTTTTATAGTGTTAGCTCACTAAATGTACTAGACCATCACGCTAAGTTGCGTTTTATTGTGTTAGCTCACTAAATATACTAGACCATCACGTTTAGTTGGGTTTTATAGTGGTAGCTCAATAAATGTACTAGACCAGCACATTTAGTTGGGTTTTATAGTGTTAGCTCACTAAATGTACTAGACCATCACGCTTAGTTGGGTTTTATAGTGTTAGCTCACTAAATATACTAGACCAGCACATGTAGTTGGGTTTTATAGTGGTAGCTCACTAAATGTACTAGACCAGCACGCTTAGTTGGGTTTTATGGTGTTAGCTCACTAAATGTACTAGATCAGCACGTTTAGTTGGGTTTTATAGTGTTAGTTCACTAAATGTACTAGACCAGCACCCTTAGTTGGGTTCTATAGTGTTAGCACACTAAATGTACTAGACCAGCACGTTTAGTTGGGTTTTATAGTGTTAGCACACTAAATGTACTAGACCAGCACGTTTAGTTGGGTTTTATAGTGTTAGCACACTAAATGCACTAGACCAGCACGTTTAATTGGGTTCTATAGTGTTAGCACACTAAATGTACTAGACCGGCACGTTTAGTTGGGTTTTATAGAGTTAGCACACTAAATGTACTAGACCAGCACGTTTAGTTGGGTTTTATAGTGTTAGCTCACTAAATGTACTAGATCAGCATGTAAAGTTGCATTTTATATTGTTAGCACACTAAATGTACTAGACCAGCACGTTTAGTTGCGTTTGATAGTGTTAGTTCACTAAATGTACTAGACCAGCACGCTTAGTTGGGTTTTATTGTGTTAGCTCACTAAATGTACTAGACCAGCACGTTTAGTTGGGTTTTATAGTGTTAGCTCACTAAATGCACTAGACCAGCACGTTTAGTTGGGCTTTATAGTGTTAGTTCACTAAAAGTACTAGACCACCACGTTTAGTTGGGTTTTATAGTGTTAGCTCACTAAATGTACTAGATCAGCACGTTTAGTTGGGTTTTATAGTGTTAGCGCACTAAATGTACTAGACCAGCACCTTTAGTTGGGTTTTATAGTGTTAGCTCACTAAATGCACTAGACCAGCACGCTTAGTTGGGTTTTATAGTGTTAACTCACTAAATGTACTAGACCAGCATGTTTAGTTGGGTTTTATAGTGTTAGCTCACTAAATGTACTAGACCAGCACTTTTAGTTGGGTTTTATAGTGTTAGCACACAAAATGTACTAGACCAGCACGCTTAGTTGGGTTTTATAGTGTTAGCACACTAAATGTACTAGACCAGCACATTTGGTTGGGTTTTATAGTGTTAGCACACTAAATGTACTAGACCAGCACGTTTAGTTGGGTTTTATAGTGTTAGCTCACTAAATGTACTAGATCAGCACCTTTAGTTGCATTTTATATTGTTAGCACACTAAATGTACTAGACCACCACGTTTAGTTGGGTTTTATAGTGTTAGCTCACTAAATGTACTAGACCAGCACGTTTAGTTTGGTTTTATAGTGTTAGCGCACTAAATGTACTAGACCAGCACCTTTAGTTGGGCTTTATAGTGTTAGCTCACTAAATGCACTAGACCAGCACACTTAGTTGGGTTTTATAGTGTTAGCTCACTAAATGTACTAGACCAGCACGTTTAGTTGGGTTTTATAGTGTTAGCACACTAAATGTACTAGACCAGCACGTTTAGTTGGGTTTTATAGTGTTAGCTCACTAAATGTACTAGACCAGCACATTTAGTTGGGTTTTATAGTGTTAGCACACTAAATGTACTAGACCAGCACGCTTAGTCGGGGTTTATAGTGTTAGCTCACTAAATGTACTAGACCAGCACGTTTAGTTGGGTTTTATAGTGTTAGCTCACTAAATGCACTAGACCAGCACGTTTAGTTGGGTTTATAGTGTTAGCTCACTAAATGTACTAGACCAGCACGTTTAGTTGAGTTTTATAGTGTTAGCTCACTAAATGTACTAGACCAGCACGTTTAGTTGGGTTTTATAGTGTTAGCTCACTAAATGTACTAGACCAGCACGCTTAGTTGGGTTTTATAGTGTTAGCTCACTACATCATACATTTAATAGACCAGCACGTTTAGTTGAGTTTTATAGTGTTAGCTCACTAAATGTACTAGACCAGCACGTTTAGTTGGGTTTTATAGTGTTAGCACACTAAATGCACTAGACCAGCACGTTTAGTTGGGTTTTATAGTGTTAGCACACTAAATGTACTAGACCAGCACCTTTAGTTGGGTTTTATAGTGTTAGCGCACTAAATGTACTAGACCGGCACGTTTAGTTGGGTTTTATAGTGTTAGCTCACTAAATGTACTAGACCAGCACGTTTAGTTGCGTTTTATAGTGTTAGCCAACTAAATGTACTTGACCAGCACGTTTAGTTGCGTTTTATAGTGTTAGCTCACTAAATGTAGTAGACCAGCACGTTTAGTTGCGTTTTATAGTGTTAGCTCACTAAATGTACTTGACCAGCGCGTTTAGTTGCGTTTTATAGTGTTAGCCAACTAAATGTACTTGACCAGCACGTTTAGTTGCATTTTATAGTGTTAGCTCACTAAATGTAGTAGACCAGCACGTTTAGTTGGGTTTTAAAGTGTTAGCTCACTACATCATACATGTACTAGACCAGCACGTTTAGTTGGGTTTGATAGTGTTAGAACACTAAATGTACTACAATTGCACGTTTACTTGGGTTTTATAGTGTTAGCTCACTAAATGCACTAGACCAGCACGCTTAGTTGGGTTTTATAGTGTTAGCTCACTAAATGTACTAGACCAGCACGTTTAGTTGGGTTTGATAGTGTTAGCTCACTAAATGTACTAGACTAGTAGGTTGAGTTGGATTTTATATTGTTAGCTCACTAAATGTACTAGACCAGCACATTTAGTTGGGTTTTATAGTGTTAGCTCACTAAATGTACTAGACCAGCAGGTTTAGTTTGGTTTTATAGTGTTAGCTCACTAAATATACTAGACCAGCACATTTAGTTGGGTTTTATAGTGTTAGCTCACTAAATGTACTAGACCAGCACATTTAGTTGGGTTTTATAGTGTTAGCACACTAAATGTACTAGACCAGCACGCTTAGTCGGGGTTTATAGTGTTAGCTCACTAAATGTACTAGACCAGCACGTTTAGTTGGGTTTTATAGTGTTAGCTCACTAAATGCACTAGACCAGCACGTTTAGTTGGGTTTTATAGTGTTAGCTCACTAAATGTACTAGACCAGCACGTTTAGTTGAGTTTTATAGTGTTAGCTCACTAAATGTACTAGACCAGCACGTTTAGTTGCGTTTTATAGTGTTAGCCAACTAAATGTACTTGACCAGCACGTTTAGTTGCGTTTTATAGTGTTAGCTCACTAAATGTAGTAGACCAGCACGTTTAGTTGTGTTTTAAAGTGTTAGCTCACTACATCATACATGTACTAGACCAGCACGTTTAGTTGGGTTTGATAGTGTTAGAACACTAAATGTACTAGAACTGCACGTTTACTTGGGTTTTATAGTGTTAGCTCACTAAATGTACTAGACCAGCACGCTTAGTTGGGTTTTATAGTGTTAGCTCACTAAATGTACTAGACCAGCATGTTTAGTTGGGTTTTATAGTGTTAGCTCACTAAACGCACTAGACCAGCACGTTTAATTGGGTTCTATAGTGTTAGCACACTAAATGTACTAGACCAGCACGTTTAGTTGGGTTTTATAGTGTTAGCTCACTAAATGTACTAGACCAGCACGTTTAGTTGGGTTTTATAGTGTTAGCTCACTAAATGTACTAGACCAGCACGTTTAGTTGGGTTTTATAGTGTTAGCACACTAAATGTACTAGACCAGCACGCTTAGTTGGGTTTTATAGTGTTAGCACCCTAAATGTACTAGACCAGCACGTTTAGTTGGGTTTTATAGTGTTAGCACACTAAATGTACTAGACCAGCACTTTTAGTTGGGTTTTATAGTGTTAGCTCACTAAATGTCCTAGATCAGCATGTATAGTTGCATTTTATATTGTTAGCACACTAAATGTACTAGACCAGCACGTTTAGTTGCGTTTGATAGTGTTAGCTCACTAAATGTACTAGACCAGCACGTTTAGTTGGGTTTTATAGTGTTAGCCCACTAAATGTACTAGATCAGCACGCTTAGTTGGGTTTTATTGTGTTAGCTGACTAAATATACTAGACCAGCACATTTAGTTGGATTTTATAGTGGTAGCTCAATAAATGTACTAGACCAGCACATTTAGTTGGGTTTTATAGTGTTAGCTCACTAAATGTACTAGACCATCACGCTAAGTTGCGTTTTATTGTGTTAGCTCACTAAATATACTAGACCATCACGTTTAGTTGGGTTTTATAGTGGTAGCTCAATAAATGTACTAGACCAGCACATTTAGTTGGGTTTTATAGTGTTAGCTCACTAAATGTACTAGACCAGCACCCTTAGTTGGGTTCTATAGTGTTAGCACACTAAATGTACTAGACCAGCACGTTTAGTTGGGTTTTATAGTGTTAGCACACTAAATGTACTAGACCAGCACGTTTAGTTGGGTTTTATAGTGTTAGCACACTAAATGCACTAGACCAGCACGTTTAATTGGGTTCTATGGTGTTAGCACACTAAATGTACTAGACCAGCACGTTTAGTTGGGTTTTATAGAGTTAGCACACTAAATGTACTAGACCAGCACGCTTAGTTGGGTTTTATAGTGTTAGCACCCTAAATGTACTAGACCAGCACGTTTAGTTGGGTTTTATAGTGTTAGCACACTAAATGTACTAGACCAGCACGTTTAGTTGGGTTTTATAGTGTTAGCTCACTAAATGTACTAGACCAGCACGTTTAGTTGGGTTTTATATTGTTAGCACACTAAATGTACTAGACCAGCACGTTTAGTTGCGTTTGATAGTGTTAGCTCACTAAATGTACTAGACCAGCACCCTTAGTTGGGTTCTATAGTGTTAGCACACTAAATGTACTAGACCAGCACGTTTAGTTGGGTTTTATAGTGTTAGCACACTAAATGTACTAGACCAGCACGTTTAGTTGGGTTTTATAGTGTTAGCACACTAAATGCACTAGACCAGCACGTTTAATTGGGTTCTATAGTGTTAGCACACTAAATGTACTAGACCAGCACGTTTAGTTGGGTTTTATAGAGTTAGCACACTAAATGTACTAGACCAGCACGTTTAGTTGGGTTTTATAGTGTTAGCTCACTAAATGTACTAGATCAGCATGTAAAGTTGCATTTTATATTGTTAGCACACTAAATGTACTAGACCAGCACGTTTAGTTGCGTTTGATAGTGTTAGTTCACTAAATGTACTAGACCAGCACGCTTAGTTGGGTTTTATTGTGTTAGCTCACTACATGTACTAGACCAGCACGTTTAGTTGGGTTTTATAGTGTTAGCTCACTAAATGCACTAGACCAGCACGTTTAGTTGGGCTTTATAGTGTTAGTTCACTAAAAGTACTAGACCACCACGTTTAGTTGGGTTTTATAGTGTTAGCTCACTAAATGTACTAGATCAGCACGTTTAGTTGGGTTTTATAGTGTTAGCGCACTAAATGTACTAGACCAGCACCTTTAGTTGGGTTTTATAGTGTTAGCTCACTAAATGCACTAGACCAGCACGCTTAGTTGGGTTTTATAGTGTTAACTCACTAAATGTACTAGACCAGCATGTTTAGTTGGGTTTTATAGTGTTAGCTCACTAAATGTACTAGACCAGCACTTTTAGTTGGGTTTTATAGTGTTAGCACACAAAATGTACTAGACCAGCACGCTTAGTTGGGTTTTATAGTGTTAGCACACTAAATGTACTAGACCAGCACGTTTGGTTGGGTTTTATAGTGTTAGCACACTAAATGTACTAGACCAGCACGTTTAGTTGGGTTTTATAGTGTTAGCTCACTAAATGTACTAGATCAGCACCTTTAGTTGCATTTTATATTGTTAGCACACTAAATGTACTAGACCACCACGTTTAATTGGGTTTTATAGTGTTAGCTCACTAAATGTACTAGACCAGCACGTTTAGTTTGGTTTTATAGTGTTAGCGCACTAAATGTACTAGACCAGCACCTTTAGTTGGGCTTTATAGTGTTAGCTCACTAAATGCACTAGACCAGCACACTTAGTTGGGTTTTATAGTGTTAGCTCACTAAATGTACTAGACCATCACGTTTAGTTGGGTTTTATAGTGTTAGCACACTAAATGTACTAGACCAGCACGTTTAGTTGGGTTTTATAGTGTTAGCTTACTAAATGCACTAGACCAGCACGTTTAGTTGGGCTTTATAGTGTTAGTTCACTAAATGTACTAGACCACCACGTTTTGTTGGGTTTTATAGTGTTAGCTCACTAAATGTACTAGACCAGCACATTTAGTTGGGTTTTATAGTGTTAGCACACTAAATGTACTAGACCAGCACGCTTAGTCGGGGTTTATAGTGTTAGCTCACTAAATGTACTAGACCAGCACGTTTAGTTGGGTTTTATAGTGTTAGCTCACTAAATGCACTAGACCAGCACGTTTAGTTGGGTTTATAGTGTTAGCTCACTAAATGTACTAGACCAGCACGTTTAGTTGAGTTTTATAGTGTTAGCTCACTAAATGTACTAGACCAGCACGTTTAGTTGGGTTTTATAGTGTTAGCTCACTAAATGTACTAGACCAGCACGCTTAGTTGGGTTTTATAGTGTTAGCTCACTACATCATACATTTAATAGACCAGCACGTTTAGTTGAGTTTTATAGTGTTAGCTCACTAAATGTACTAGACCAGCACGTTTAGTTGGGTTTTATAGTGTTAGCACACTAAATGCACTAGACCAGCACGTTTAGTTGGGTTTTATAGTGTTAGCTCACTAAATGTACTAGACCAGCACCTTTAGTTGGGTTTTATAGTGTTAGCGCACTAAATGTACTAGACCGGCACGTTTAGTTGGGTTTTATAGTGTTAGCTCACTAAATGTACTAGACCAGCACGTTTAGTTGCGTTTTATAGTGTTAGCCAACTAAATGTACTTGACCAGCACGTTTAGTAGCGTTTTATAGTGTTAGCTCACTAAATGTAGTAGACCAGCACGCTTAGTTGCGTTTTATAGTGTTAGCTCACTAAATGTACTTGACCAGCGCGTTTAGTTGCGTTTTATAGTGTTAGCCAACTAAATGTACTTGACCAGCACGTTTAGTTGCGTTTTATAGTGTTAGCTCACTAAATGTAGTAGACCAGCACGTTTAGTTGGGTTTTAAAGTGTTAGCTCACTACATCATACATGTACTAGACCAGCACGTTTAGTTGGGTTTGATAGTGTTAGAACACTAAATGTACTAGAACTGCACGTTTACTTGGGTTTTATAGTGTTAGCTCACTAAATGCACTAGACCAGCACGCTTAGTTGGGTTTTATAGTGTTAGCTCACTAAATGTACTAGACCAGCACGTTTAGTTGGGTTTGATAGTGTTAGCTCACTAAATGTACTAGACTAGTAGGTTGAGTTGGATTTTATATTGTTAGCTCACTAAATGTACTAGACCAGCACATTTAGTTGGGTTTTATAGTGTTAGTTCACTAAATGTACTAGACCAGCAGGTTTAGTTTGGTTTTATAGTGTTAGCTCACTAAATATACTAGACCAGCACATTTAGTTGGGTTTTATAGTGTTAGCTCACTAAATGTACTAGACCAGCACGCTTAGTTGGGTTTTATAGTGTTAGCTCACTAAATGTACTAGACCAGCATGTTTAGTTGGATTTTATAGTGTTAGCTCACTAAATGCACTAGACCAGCACCTTTAATTGGGTTCTATAGTGTTAGCACACTAAATGTACTAGACCAGCACGTTTAGTTGGGTTTTATAGTGTTAGCACACTAAATGTACTAGACCAGCACGTTTAGTTGGGTTTTATAGTGTTAGCACACTAAATGTACTAGACAAGCACGCTTTGTTGGGTTTTATAGTGTTAGCACCCTAAATGTACTAGACCAGCACGTTTAGTTGGGTTTTATAGTGTTAGCACACTAAATGTACTAGACCAGCACGTTTAGTTGGGTTTTATAGTGTTAGCCCACTAAATGTACTAGATCAGCATGTATAGTTGCATTTTATATTGTTAGCACACTAAATGTACTAGACCAGCACGTTTAGTTGGGTTTTATAGTGTTAGCTCACTAAATATACTAGACCAGCACATTTAGTTGGGTTTTATAGTGTTAGCTCACTAAATGTACTAGACCAGCACATTTAGTTGGGTTTTATAGTGTTAGCACACTAAATGTACTAGACCAGCACGCTTAGTCGGGGTTTATAGTGTTAGCTCACTAAATGTACTAGACCAGCACGTTTAGTTGGGTTTTATAGTGTTAGCTCACTAAATGCACTAGACCAGCACGTTTAGTTGGGTTTTATAGTGTTAGCTCACTAAATGTACTAGACCAGCACGTTTAGTTGAGTTTTATAGTGTTAGCTCACTAAATGTACTAGACCAGCACGTTTAGTTGCGTTTTATAGTGTTAGCCAACTAAATGTACTTGACCAGCACGTTTAGTTGCGTTTTATAGTGTTAGCTCACTAAATGTAGTAGACCAGCACGTTTAGTTGTGTTTTAAAGTGTTAGCTCACTACATCATACATGTACTAGACCAGCACGTTTAGTTGGGTTTGATAGTGTTAGAACACTAAATGTACTAGAACTGCACGTTTACTTGGGTTTTATAGTGTTAGCTCACTAAATGTACTAGACCAGCACGCTTAGTTGGGTTTTATAGTGTTAGCTCACTAAATGTACTAGACCAGCATGTTTAGTTGGGTTTTATAGTGTTAGCTCACTAAACGCACTAGACCAGCACGTTTAATTGGGTTCTATAGTGTTAGCACACTAAATGTACTAGACCAGCACGTTTAGTTGGGTTTATAGTGTTAGCTCACTAAATGTACTAGACCAGCACGTTTAGTTGGGTTTTATAGTGTTAGCTCACTAAATGTACTAGACCAGCACGTTTAGTTGGGTTTTATAGTGTTAGCACACTAAATGTACTAGACCAGCACGCTTAGTTGGGTTTTATAGTGTTAGCACCCTAAATGTACTAGACCAGCACGTTTAGTTGGGTTTTATAGTGTTAGCACACTAAATGTACTAGACCAGCACTTTTAGTTGGGTTTTATAGTGTTAGCTCACTAAATGTCCTAGATCAGCATGTATAGTTGCATTTTATATTGTTAGCACACTAAATGTACTAGACCAGCACGTTTAGTTGCGTTTGATAGTGTTAGCTCACTAAATGTACTAGACCAGCACGTTTAGTTGGGTTTTATAGTGTTAGCCCACTAAATGTACTAGATCAGCACGCTTAGTTGGGTTTTATTGTGTTAGCTGACTAAATATACTAGACCAGCACATTTAGTTGGGTTTTATAGTGGTAGCTCAATAAATGTACTAGACCAGCACATTTAGTTGGGTTTTATAGTGTTAGCTCACTAAATGTACTAGACCATCACGCTAAGTTGCGTTTTATTGTGTTAGCTCACTAAATATACTAGACCATCACGTTTAGTTGGGTTTTATAGTGGTAGCTCAATAAATGTACTAGACCAGCACATTTAGTTGGGTTTTATAGTGTTAGCTCACTAAATGTACTAGACCAGCACCCTTAGTTGGGTTCTATAGTGTTAGCACACTAAATGTACTAGACCAGCACGTTTAGTTGGGTTTTATAGTGTTAGCACACTAAATGTACTAGACCAGCACGTTTAGTTGGGTTTTATAGTGTTAGCACACTAAATGCACTAGACCAGCACGTTTAATTGGGTTCTATGGTGTTAGCACACTAAATGTACTAGACCAGCACGTTTAGTTGGGTTTTATAGAGTTAGCACACTAAATGTACTAGACCAGCACGCTTAGTTGGGTTTTATAGTGTTAGCACCCTAAATGTACTAGACCAGCACGTTTAGTTGGGTTTTATAGTGTTAGCACACTAAATGTACTAGACCAGCACGTTTAGTTGGGTTTTATAGTGTTAGCTCACTAAATGTACTAGACCAGCACGTTTAGTTGGGTTTTATATTGTTAGCACACTAAATGTACTAGACCAGCACGTTTAGTTGCGTTTGATAGTGTTAGCTCACTAAATGTACTAGACCAGCACCCTTAGTTGGGTTCTATAGTGTTAGCACACTAAATGTACTAGACCAGCACGTTTAGTTGGGTTTTATAGTGTTAGCTCACTAAATGTACTAGATCAGCATGTAAAGTTGCATTTTATATTGTTAGCACACTAAATGTACTAGACCAGCACGTTTAGTTGCGTTTGATAGTGTTAGTTCACTAAATGTACTAGACCAGCACGCTTAGTTGGGTTTTATTGTGTTAGCTCACTACATGTACTAGACCAGCACGTTTAGTTGGGTTTTATAGTGTTAGCTCACTAAATGCACTAGACCAGCACGTTTAGTTGGGCTTTATAGTGTTAGTTCACTAAAAGTACTAGACCACCACGTTTAGTTGGGTTTTATAGTGTTAGCTCACTAAATGTACTAGATCAGCACGTTTAGTTGGGTTTTATAGTGTTAGCGCACTAAATGTACTAGACCAGCACCTTTAGTTGGGTTTTATAGTGTTAGCTCACTAAATGCACTAGACCAGCACGCTTAGTTGGGTTTTATAGTGTTAACTCACTAAATGTACTAGACCAGCATGTTTAGTTGGGTTTTATAGTGTTAGCTCACTAAATGTACTAGACCAGCACTTTTAGTTGGGTTTTATAGTGTTAGCACACAAAATGTACTAGACCAGCACGCTTAGTTGGGTTTTATAGTGTTAGCACACTAAATGTACTAGACCAGCACGTTTGGTTGGGTTTTATAGTGTTAGCACACTAAATGTACTAGACCAGCACGTTTAGTTGGGTTTTATAGTGTTAGCTCACTAAATGTACTAGATCAGCACCTTTAGTTGCATTTTATATTGTTAGCACACTAAATGTACTAGACCACCACGTTTAATTGGGTTTTATAGTGTTAGCTCACTAAATGTACTAGACCAGCACGTTTAGTTTGGTTTTATAGTGTTAGCGCACTAAATGTACTAGACCAGCACCTTTAGTTGGGCTTTATAGTGTTAGCTCACTAAATGCACTAGACCAGCACACTTAGTTGGGTTTTATAGTGTTAGCTCACTAAATGTACTAGACCATCACGTTTAGTTGGGTTTTATAGTGTTAGCACACTAAATGTACTAGACCAGCACGTTTAGTTGGGTTTTATAGTGTTAGCTCACTAAATGCACTAGACCAGCACGTTTAGTTGGGCTTTATAGTGTTAGTTCACTAAATGTACTAGACCACCACGTTTTGTTGGGTTTTATAGTGTTAGCTCACTAAATGTACTAGACCAGCACATTTAGTTGGGTTTTATAGTGTTAGCACACTAAATGTACTAGACCAGCACGCTTAGTCGGGGTTTATAGTGTTAGCTCACTAAATGTACTAGACCAGCACGTTTAGTTGGGTTTTATAGTGTTAGCTCACTAAATGCACTAGACCAGCACGTTTAGTTGGGTTTATAGTGTTAGCTCACTAAATGTACTAGACCAGCACGTTTAGTTGAGTTTTATAGTGTTAGCTCACTAAATGTACTAGACCAGCACGTTTAGTTGGGTTTTATAGTGTTAGCTCACTAAATGTACTAGACCAGCACGCTTAGTTGGGTTTTATAGTGTTAGCTCACTACATCATACATTTAATAGACCAGCACGTTTAGTTGAGTTTTATAGTGTTAGCTCACTAAATGTACTAGACCAGCACGTTTAGTTGGGTTTTATAGTGTTAGCACACTAAATGCACTAGACCAGCACGTTTAGTTGGGTTTTATAGTGTTAGCTCACTAAATGTACTAGACCAGCACCTTTAGTTGGGTTTTATAGTGTTAGCGCACTAAATGTACTAGACCGGCACGTTTAGTTGGGTTTTATAGTGTTAGCTCACTAAATGTACTAGACCAGCACGTTTAGTTGCGTTTTATAGTGTTAGCCAACTAAATGTACTTGACCAGCACGTTTAGTAGCGTTTTATAGTGTTAGCTCACTAAATGTAGTAGACCAGCACGCTTAGTTGCGTTTTATAGTGTTAGCTCACTAAATGTACTTGACCAGCGCGTTTAGTTGCGTTTTATAGTGTTAGCCAACTAAATGTACTTGACCAGCACGTTTAGTTGCGTTTTATAGTGTTAGCTCACTAAATGTAGTAGACCAGCACGTTTAGTTGGGTTTTAAAGTGTTAGCTCACTACATCATACATGTACTAGACCAGCACGTTTAGTTGGGTTTGATAGTGTTAGAACACTAAATGTACTAGAACTGCACGTTTACTTGGGTTTTATAGTGTTAGCTCACTAAATGCACTAGACCAGCACACTTAGTTGGGTTTTATAGTGTTAGCTCACTAAATGTACTAGACCAGCACGTTTAGTTGGGTTTGATAGTGTTAGCTCACTAAATGTACTAGACTAGTAGGTTGAGTTGGATTTTATATTGTTAGCTCACTAAATGTACTAGACCAGCACATTTAGTTGGGTTTTATAGTGTTAGTTCACTAAATGTACTAGACCAGCAGGTTTAGTTTGGTTTTATAGTGTTAGCTCACTAAATATACTAGACCAGCACATTTAGTTGGGTTTTATAGTGTTAGCTCACTAAATGTACTAGACCAGCACGCTTAGTTGGGTTTTATAGTGTTAGCTCACTAAATGTACTAGACCAGCATGTTTAGTTGGATTTTATAGTGTTAGCTCACTAAATGCACTAGACCAGCACCTTTAATTGGGTTCTATAGTGTTAGCACACTAAATGTACTAGACCAGCACGTTTAGTTGGGTTTTATAGTGTTAGCACACTAAATGTACTAGACCAGCACGTTTAGTTGGGTTTTATAGTGTTAGCACACTAAATGTACTAGACAAGCACGCTTTGTTGGGTTTTATAGTGTTAGCACCCTAAATGTACTAGACCAGCACGTTTAGTTGGGTTTTATAGTGTTAGCACACTAAATGTACTAGACCAGCACGTTTAGTTGGGTTTTATAGTGTTAGCCCACTAAATGTACTAGATCAGCATGTATAGTTGCATTTTATATTGTTAGCACACTAAATGTACTAGACCAGCACGTTTAGTTGGGTTTTATAGTGTTAGCTCACTAAATATACTAGACCAGCACATTTAGTTGGGTTTTATAGTGTTAGCTCACTAAATGTACTAGACCAGCACATTTAGTTGGGTTTTATAGTGTTAGCACACTAAATGTACTAGACCAGCACGCTTAGTCGGGGTTTATAGTGTTAGCTCACTAAATGTACTAGACCAGCACGTTTAGTTGGGTTTTATAGTGTTAGCTCACTAAATGCACTAGACCAGCACGTTTAGTTGGGTTTTATAGTGTTAGCTCACTAAATGTACTAGACCAGCACGTTTAGTTGAGTTTTATAGTGTTAGCTCACTAAATGTACTAGACCAGCACGTTTAGTTGCGTTTTATAGTGTTAGCCAACTAAATGTACTTGACCAGCACGTTTAGTTGCGTTTTATAGTGTTAGCTCACTAAATGTAGTAGACCAGCACGTTTAGTTGTGTTTTAAAGTGTTAGCTCACTACATCATACATGTACTAGACCAGCACGTTTAGTTGGGTTTGATAGTGTTAGAACACTAAATGTACTAGAACTGCACGTTTACTTGGGTTTTATAGTGTTAGCTCACTAAATGTACTAGACCAGCACGCTTAGTTGGGTTTTATAGTGTTAGCTCACTAAATGTACTAGACCAGCATGTTTAGTTGGGTTTTATAGTGTTAGCTCACTAAACGCACTAGACCAGCACGTTTAATTGGGTTCTATAGTGTTAGCACACTAAATGTACTAGACCAGCACGTTTAGTTGGGTTTATAGTGTTAGCTCACTAAATGTACTAGACCAGCACGTTTAGTTGGGTTTTATAGTGTTAGCTCACTAAATGTACTAGACCAGCACGTTTAGTTGGGTTTTATAGTGTTAGCACACTAAATGTACTAGACCAGCACGCTTAGTTGGGTTTTATAGTGTTAGCACCCTAAATGTACTAGACCAGCACGTTTAGTTGGGTTTTATAGTGTTAGCACACTAAATGTACTAGACCAGCACTTTTAGTTGGGTTTTATAGTGTTAGCTCACTAAATGTCCTAGATCAGCATGTATAGTTGCATTTTATATTGTTAGCACACTAAATGTACTAGACCAGCACGTTTAGTTGCGTTTGATAGTGTTAGCTCACTAAATGTACTAGACCAGCACGTTTAGTTGGGTTTTATAGTGTTAGCCCACTAAATGTACTAGATCAGCACGCTTAGTTGGGTTTTATTGTGTTAGCTGACTAAATATACTAGACCAGCACATTTAGTTGGGTTTTATAGTGGTAGCTCAATAAATGTACTAGACCAGCACATTTAGTTGGGTTTTATAGTGTTAGCTCACTAAATGTACTAGACCATCACGCTAAGTTGCGTTTTATTGTGTTAGCTCACTAAATATACTAGACCATCACGTTTAGTTGGGTTTTATAGTGGTAGCTCAATAAATGTACTAGACCAGCACATTTAGTTGGGTTTTATAGTGTTAGCTCACTAAATGTACTAGACCAGCACCCTTAGTTGGGTTCTATAGTGTTAGCACACTAAATGTACTAGACCAGCACGTTTAGTTGGGCTTTATAGTGTTAGCACACTAAATGTACTAGACCAGCACGTTTAGTTGGGTTTTATAGTGTTAGCACACTAAATGCACTAGACCAGCACGTTTAATTGGGTTCTATGGTGTTAGCACACTAAATGTACTAGACCAGCACGTTTAGTTGGGTTTTATAGAGTTAGCACACTAAATGTACTAGACCAGCACGCTTAGTTGGGTTTTATAGTGTTAGCACCCTAAATGTACTAGACCAGCACGTTTAGTTGGGTTTTATAGTGTTAGCACACTAAATGTACTAGACCAGCACGTTTAGTTGGGTTTTATAGTGTTAGCTCACTAAATGTACTAGACCAGCACGTTTAGTTGGGTTTTATATTGTTAGCACACTAAATGTACTAGACCAGCACGTTTAGTTGCGTTTGATAGTGTTAGCTCACTAAATGTACTAGACCAGCACCCTTAGTTGGGTTCTATAGTGTTAGCACACTAAATGTACTAGACCAGCACGTTTAGTTGGGTTTTATAGTGTTAGCACACTAAATGTACTAGACCAGCACGTTTAGTTGGGTTTTATAGTGTTAGCACACTAAATGCACTAGACCAGCACGTTTAATTGGGTTCTATAGTGTTAGCACACTAAATGTACTAGACCAGCACGTTTAGTTGGGTTTTATAGAGTTAGCACACTAAATGTACTAGACCAGCACGTTTAGTTGGGTTTTATAGTGTTAGCTCACTAAATGTACTAGATCAGCATGTAAAGTTGCATTTTATATTGTTAGCACACTAAATGTACTAGACCAGCACGTTTAGTTGCGTTTGATAGTGTTAGTTCACTAAATGTACTAGACCAGCACGCTTAGTTGGGTTTTATTGTGTTAGCTCACTACATGTACTAGACCAGCACGTTTAGTTGGGTTTTATAGTGTTAGCTCACTAAATGCACTAGACCAGCACGTTTAGTTGGGCTTTATAGTGTTAGTTCACTAAAAGTACTAGACCACCACGTTTAGTTGGGTTTTATAGTGTTAGCTCACTAAATGTACTAGATCAGCACGTTTAGTTGGGTTTTATAGTGTTAGCGCACTAAATGTACTAGACCAGCACCTTTAGTTGGGTTTTATAGTGTTAGCTCACTAAATGCACTAGACCAGCACGCTTAGTTGGGTTTTATAGTGTTAACTCACTAAATGTACTAGACCAGCATGTTTAGTTGGGTTTTATAGTGTTAGCTCACTAAATGTACTAGACCAGCACTTTTAGTTGGGTTTTATAGTGTTAGCACACAAAATGTACTAGACCAGCACGCTTAGTTGGGTTTTATAGTGTTAGCACACTAAATGTACTAGACCAGCACGTTTGGTTGGGTTTTATAGTGTTAGCACACTAAATGTACTAGACCAGCACGTTTAGTTGGGTTTTATAGTGTTAGCTCACTAAATGTACTAGATCAGCACCTTTAGTTGCATTTTATATTGTTAGCACACTAAATGTACTAGACCACCACGTTTAATTGGGTTTTATAGTGTTAGCTCACTAAATGTACTAGACCAGCACGTTTAGTTTGGTTTTATAGTGTTAGCGCACTAAATGTACTAGACCAGCACCTTTAGTTGGGCTTTATAGTGTTAGCTCACTAAATGCACTAGACCAGCACACTTAGTTGGGTTTTATAGTGTTAGCTCACTAAATGTACTAGACCATCACGTTTAGTTGGGTTTTATAGTGTTAGCACACTAAATGTACTAGACCAGCACGTTTAGTTGGGTTTTATAGTGTTAGCTCACTAAATGCACTAGACCAGCACGTTTAGTTGGGCTTTATAGTGTTAGTTCACTAAATGTACTAGACCACCACGTTTTGTTGGGTTTTATAGTGTTAGCTCACTAAATGTACTAGACCAGCACATTTAGTTGGGTTTTATAGTGTTAGCACACTAAATGTACTAGACCAGCACGCTTAGTCGGGGTTTATAGTGTTAGCTCACTAAATGTACTAGACCAGCACGTTTAGTTGGGTTTTATAGTGTTAGCTCACTAAATGCACTAGACCAGCACGTTTAGTTGGGTTTATAGTGTTAGCTCACTAAATGTACTAGACCAGCACGTTTAGTTGAGTTTTATAGTGTTAGCTCACTAAATGTACTAGACCAGCACGTTTAGTTGGGTTTTATAGTGTTAGCTCACTAAATGTACTAGACCAGCACGCTTAGTTGGGTTTTATAGTGTTAGCTCACTACATCATACATTTAATAGACCAGCACGTTTAGTTGAGTTTTATAGTGTTAGCTCACTAAATGTACTAGACCAGCACGTTTAGTTGGGTTTTATAGTGTTAGCACACTAAATGCACTAGACCAGCACGTTTAGTTGGGTTTTATAGTGTTAGCTCACTAAATGTACTAGACCAGCACCTTTAGTTGGGTTTTATAGTGTTAGCGCACTAAATGTACTAGACCGGCACGTTTAGTTGGGTTTTATAGTGTTAGCTCACTAAATGTACTAGACCAGCACGTTTAGTTGCGTTTTATAGTGTTAGCCAACTAAATGTACTTGACCAGCACGTTTAGTAGCGTTTTATAGTGTTAGCTCACTAAATGTAGTAGACCAGCACGCTTAGTTGCGTTTTATAGTGTTAGCTCACTAAATGTACTTGACCAGCGCGTTTAGTTGCGTTTTATAGTGTTAGCCAACTAAATGTACTTGACCAGCACGTTTAGTTGCGTTTTATAGTGTTAGCTCACTAAATGTAGTAGACCAGCACGTTTAGTTGGGTTTTAAAGTGTTAGCTCACTACATCATACATGTACTAGACCAGCACGTTTAGTTGGGTTTGATAGTGTTAGAACACTAAATGTACTAGAACTGCACGTTTACTTGGGTTTTATAGTGTTAGCTCACTAAATGCACTAGACCAGCACGCTTAGTTGGGTTTTATAGTGTTAGCTCACTAAATGTACTAGACCAGCACGTTTAGTTGGGTTTGATAGTGTTAGCTCACTAAATGTACTAGACTAGTAGGTTGAGTTGGATTTTATATTGTTAGCTCACTAAATGTACTAGACCAGCACATTTAGTTGGGTTTTATAGTGTTAGCTCACTAAATGTACTAGACCAGCAGGTTTAGTTTGGTTTTATAGTGTTAGCTCACTAAATATACTAGACCAGCACATTTAGTTGGGTTTTATAGTGTTAGCTCACTAAATGTACTAGACCAGCACGCTTAGTTGGGTTTTATAGTGTTAGCTCACTAAATGTACTAGACCAGCATGTTTAGTTGGATTTTATAGTGTTAGCTCACTAAATGCACTAGACCAGCACCTTTAATTGGGTTCTATAGTGTTAGCACACTAAATGTACTAGACCAGCACGTTTAGTTGGGTTTTATAGTGTTAGCACACTAAATGTACTAGACCAGCACGTTTAGTTGGGTTTTATAGTGTTAGCACACTAAATGTACTAGACAAGCACGCTTTGTTGGGTTTTATAGTGTTAGCACCCTAAATGTACTAGACCAGCACGTTTAGTTGGGTTTTATAGTGTTAGCACACTAAATGTACTAGACCAGCACGTTTAGTTGGGTTTTATAGTGTTAGCCCACTAAATGTACTAGATCAGCATGTATAGTTGCATTTTATATTGTTAGCACACTAAATGTACTAGACCAGCACGTTTAGTTGCGCTTGATAGTGTTAGCTCACTAAATGTACTAGACCAGCACGTTTAGTTGGGTTTTATAGTGTTAGCCCACTAAATGTACTAGATCAGCACGCTTAGTTGGGTTTTATTGTGTTAGCTCACTAAATGTACTAGACCAGCACATTTAGTTGGGTTTTATAGTGGTAGCTCACTAAATGTACTAGACCAGCACATTTAGTTGGGTTTTATAGTGTTAGCTCACTAAATGTACTAGACCATCACGCTAAGTTGGGTTTTATTGTGTTAGCTCACTAAATATACTAGACCATCACGTTTAGTTGGGTTTTATAGTGGTAGCTCAATAAATGTACTAGACCAGCACATTTAGTTGGGTTTTATAGTGTTAGCTCACTAAATGTACTAGACCATCACGCTTAGTTGGGTTTTATAGTGGTAATTCACTAAATGTACTAGACCAGCACGCTTAGTTGGGTTTTATGGTGTTAGCTCACTAAATGTACTAGATGAGCACGTTTAGTTGGGTTTTATAGTATTAGCTCACTAAATGCACTAGACCAGCACGTTTAATTGGGTTCTATAGTGTTAGCACACTAAATGTACTAGACCAGCACGTTTAGTTGGGTTTTATAGTGTTAGCACACTAAATGTACTAGACCAGCACGTTTAGTTGGGTTTTATAGTGTTAGCTCACTAAATGTACTAGATCAGCATGTAAAGTTGCATTTTATATTGTTAGGACACTAAATGTACTAGACCAGCACGTTTAGTTGCGTTTGATAGTGTTAGTTCACTAAATGTACTAGACCAGCACGCTTAGTTGGGTTTTATTGTGTTAGCTCACTAAATGTACTAGACCAGCACGTTTAGTTGGGCTTTATAGTGTTAGCTTACTAAATGCACTAGACCAGCACGCTTAGTTGGGCTTTATAGTGTTAGTTCACTAAATGTACTAGACCACCACGTTTAGTTGGGTTTTATAGTGTTAGCTCACTAAATGTACTAGACCAGCACGTTTAGTTGGGTTTTATAGTGTTAGCACACAAAATGTACTAGACCAGCACGTTTAGTTGGGTTTTATAGTGTTAGCTCACTAAATGCACTAGACCAGCACGTTAATTGAGTTTTATAGTGTTAGCACACTAAATGTACTAGACCAGCACGCTTAGTTGGGTTTTATTGTGTTAGCACACTAAATGTACTAGACCAGCACGCTTAGTTGGGCTTTATAGTGTTAGCACACTAAATGTACTAGACCGGCACGTTTAGTTGGGTTTTATAGTGTTAGCACACTAAATGTACTAGACCAGCACGCTTAGTTGGGTGTTATAGTGTTAGCACACTAAATGTACTACACCAGCACGCTTAGTTGGGTTTTATAGTGTTAGCTCACTAAATGTACTAGATCAGCACCTTTAGTTGCATTTTATATTGTTAGCACACTAAATGTACTAGAACACCACGTTTAGTTGGGTTTTATAGTGTTAGCTCATTAAATGTACTAGACCAGCACGTTTAGTTGGGCTTTATAGTGTTAGCTCACTAAATGCACTAGACCAGCACGCTTAATTGGGTTTTATAGTGTTAGCTCACTAAATGTACTAGACCAGCACGTTTAGTTGGGTTTTATAGTGTTAGCACACTAAATGTACTAGACCAGCACGTTTAGTTGGGTTTTATAGTGTTAGCACACTAAATATACTAGACCAGCACGCTTAGTTGGGTTTTATAGTGTTAGCACACTAAATGTACTAGACCAGCACGTTTAGTTGGGTTTTATAGTGTTAGCCCACTAAATGTACTAGATCAGCATGTATAGTTGCATTTTATATTGTTAGCACACTAAATGTACTAGACCAGCACGTTTAGTTGCGCTTGATAGTGTTAGCTCACTAAATGTACTAGACCAGCACGTTTAGTTGGGTTTTATAGTGTTAGCCCACTAAATGTACTAGATCAGCACGCTTAGTTGGGTTTTATTGTGTTAGCTCACTAAATGTACTAGACCAGCACATTTAGTTGGGTTTTATAGTGGTAGCTCACTAAATGTACTAGACCAGCACATTTAGTTGGGTTTTATAGTGTTAGCTCACTAAATGTACTAGACCATCACGCTAAGTTGGGTTTTATTGTGTTAGCTCACTAAATATACTAGACCATCACGTTTAGTTGGGTTTTATGGTGGTAGCTCAATAAATGTACTAGACCAGCACATTTAGTTGGGTTTTATAGTGTTAGCTCACTAAATGTACTAGACCATCACGCTTAGTTGGGTTTTATAGTGTTAGCTCACTAAATGCACTAGACCAGCACGTTTAGTTGGGCTTTATAGTGTTAGTTCACTAAAAGTACTAGACCACCACGTTTAGTTGGGTTTTATAGTGTTAGCTCACTAAATGTACTAGATCAGCACGTTTAGTTGGGTTTTATAGTGTTAGCGCACTAAATGTACTAGACCAGCACCTTTAGTTGGGTTTTATAGTGTTAGCTCACTAAATGCACTAGACCAGCACGCTTAGTTGGGTTTTATAGTGTTAACTCACTAAATGTACTAGACCAGCATGTTTAGTTGGGTTTTATAGTGTTAGCTCACTAAATGTACTAGACCAGCACTTTTAGTTGGGTTTTATAGTGTTAGCACACAAAATGTACTAGACCAGCACGCTTAGTTGGGTTTTATAGTGTTAGCACACTAAATGTACTAGACCAGCACGTTTGGTTGGGTTTTATAGTGTTAGCACACTAAATGTACTAGACCAGCACGTTTAGTTGGGTTTTATAGTGTTAGCTCACTAAATGTACTAGATCAGCACCTTTAGTTGCATTTTATATTGTTAGCACACTAAATGTACTAGACCACCACGTTTAATTGGGTTTTATAGTGTTAGCTCACTAAATGTACTAGACCAGCACGTTTAGTTTGGTTTTATAGTGTTAGCGCACTAAATGTACTAGACCAGCACCTTTAGTTGGGCTTTATAGTGTTAGCTCACTAAATGCACTAGACCAGCACACTTAGTTGGGTTTTATAGTGTTAGCTCACTAAATGTACTAGACCATCACGTTTAGTTGGGTTTTATAGTGTTAGCACACTAAATGTACTAGACCAGCACGTTTAGTTGGGTTTTATAGTGTTAGCTCACTAAATGCACTAGACCAGCACGTTTAGTTGGGCTTTATAGTGTTAGTTCACTAAATGTACTAGACCACCACGTTTTGTTGGGTTTTATAGTGTTAGCTCACTAAATGTACTAGACCAGCACATTTAGTTGGGTTTTATAGTGTTAGCACACTAAATGTACTAGACCAGCACGCTTAGTCGGGGTTTATAGTGTTAGCTCACTAAATGTACTAGACCAGCACGTTTAGTTGGGTTTTATAGTGTTAGCTCACTAAATGCACTAGACCAGCACGTTTAGTTGGGTTTATAGTGTTAGCTCACTAAATGTACTAGACCAGCACGTTTAGTTGAGTTTTATAGTGTTAACTCACTAAATGTACTAGACCAGCACGTTTAGTTGGGTTTTATAGTGTTAGCTCACTAAATGTACTAGACCAGCACGCTTAGTTGGGTTTTATAGTGTTAGCTCACTACATCATACATTTAATAGACCAGCACGTTTAGTTGAGTTTTATAGTGTTAACTCACTAAATGTACTAGACCAGCACGTTTAGTTGGGTTTTATAGTGTTAGCACACTAAATGCACTAGACCAGCACGTTTAGTTGGGTTTTATAGTGTTAGCTCACTAAATGTACTAGACCAGCACCTTTAGTTGGGTTTTATAGTGTTAGCGCACTAAATGTACTAGACCGGCACGTTTAGTTGGGTTTTATAGTGTTAGCTCACTAAATGTACTAGACCAGCACGTTTAGTTGCGTTTTATAGTGTTAGCCAACTAAATGTACTTGACCAGCACGTTTAGTAGCGTTTTATAGTGTTAGCTCACTAAATGTAGTAGACCAGCACGCTTAGTTGCGTTTTATAGTGTTAGCTCACTAAATGTACTTGACCAGCGCGTTTAGTTGCGTTTTATAGTGTTAGCCAACTAAATGTACTTGACCAGCACGTTTAGTTGCGTTTTATAGTGTTAGCTCACTAAATGTAGTAGACCAGCACGTTTAGTTGGGTTTTAAAGTGTTAGCTCACTACATCATACATGTACTAGACCAGCACGTTTAGTTGGGTTTGATAGTGTTAGAACACTAAATGTACTAGAACTGCACGTTTACTTGGGTTTTATAGTGTTAGCTCACTAAATGCACTAGACCAGCACGCTTAGTTGGGTTTTATAGTGTTAGCTCACTAAATGTACTAGACCAGCACGTTTAGTTGGGTTTGATAGTGTTAGCTCACTAAATGTACTAGACTAGTAGGTTGAGTTGGATTTTATATTGTTAGCTCACTAAATGTACTAGACCAGCACATTTAGTTGGGTTTTATAGTGTTAGCTCACTAAATGTACTAGACCAGCAGGTTTAGTTTGGTTTTATAGTGTTAGCTCACTAAATATACTAGACCAGCACATTTAGTTGGGTTTTATAGTGTTAGCTCACTAAATGTACTAGACCAGCACGCTTAGTTGGGTTTTATAGTGTTAGCTCACTAAATGTACTAGACCAGCATGTTTAGTTGGATTTTATAGTGTTAGCTCACTAAATGCACTAGACCAGCTTGTTTAATTGGGTTCTATAGTGTTAGCACACTAAATGTACTAGACCAGCACGTTTAGTTGGGTTTTATAGTGTTAGCACACTAAATGTACTAGACCAGCACGTTTAGTTGGGTTTTATAGTGTTAGCACACTAAATGTACTAGACAAGCACGCTTTGTTGGGTTTTATAGTGTTAGCACCCTAAATGTACTAGACCAGCACGTTTAGTTGGGTTTTATAGTGTTAGCACACTAAATGTACTAGACCAGCACGTTTAGTTGGGTTTTATAGTGTTAGCCCACTAAATGTACTAGATCAGCATGTATAGTTGCATTTTATATTGTTAGCACACTAAATGTACTAGACCAGCACGTTTAGTTGCGCTTGATAGTGTTAGCCCACTAAATGTACTAGACCAGCACGTTTAGTTGGGTTTTATAGTGTTAGCCCACTAAATGTACTAGATCAGCACGCTTAGTTGGGTTTTATTGTGTTAGCTCACTAAATGTACTAGACCAGCACATTTAGTTGGGTTTTATAGTGGTAGCTCACTAAATGTACTAGACCAGCACATTTAGTTGGGTTTTATAGTGTTAGCTCACTAAATGTACTAGACCATCACGCTAAGTTGGGTTTTATTGTGTTAGCTCACTAAATATACTAGACCATCACGTTTAGTTGGGTTTTATAGTGGTAGCTCAATAAATGTACTAGACCAGCACATTTAGTTGGGTTTTATAGTGTTAGCTCACTAAATGTACTAGACCATCACGCTTAGTTGGGTTTTATAGTGGTAATTCACTAAATGTACTAGACCAGCACGCTTAGTTGGGTTTTATGGTGTTAGCTCACTAAATGTACTAGATGAGCACGTTTAGTTGGGTTTTATAGTATTAGCTCACTAAATGCACTAGACCAGCACGTTTAATTGGGTTCTATAGTGTTAGCACACTAAATGTACTAGACCAGCACGTTTAGTTGGGTTTTATAGTGTTAGCACACTAAATGTACTAGACCAGCACGTTTAGTTGGGTTTTATAGTGTTAGCTCACTAAATGTACTAGATCAGCATGTAAAGTTGCATTTTATATTGTTAGCACACTAAATGTACTAGACCAGCACGTTTAGTTGCGTTTGATAGTGTTAGTTCACTAAATGTACTAGACCAGCACGCTTAGTTGGGTTTTATTGTGTTAGCTCACTAAATGTACTAGACCAGCACGTTTAGTTGGGCTTTATAGTGTTAGCTTACTAAATGCACTAGACCAGCACGCTTAGTTGGGCTTTATAGTGTTAGTTCACTAAATGTACTAGACCACCACGTTTAGTTGGGTTTTATAGTGTTAGCTCACTAAATGTACTAGACCAGCACGTTTAGTTGGGTTTTATAGTGTTAGCACACAAAATGTACTAGACCAGCACGTTTAGTTGGGTTTTATAGTGTTAGCTCACTAAATGCACTAGACCAACACGTTAATTGAGTTTTATAGTGTTAGCACACTAAATGTACTAGACCAGCACGCTTAGTTGGGTTTTATTGTATTAGCACACTAAATGTACTAGACCAGCACGCTTAGTTGGGCTTATAGTGTTAGCACACTAAATGTACTAGACCGGCACGTTTAGTTGGGTTTTATAGTGTTAGCACACTAAATGTACTAGACCAGCACGCTTAGTTGGGTGTTATAGTGTTAGCACACTAAATGTACTACACCAGCACGCTTAGTTGGGTTTTATAGTGTTAGCTCACTAAATGTACTAGATCAGCACCTTTAGTTGCATTTTATATTGTTAGCACACTAAATGTACTAGAACACCACGTTTAGTTGGGTTTTATAGTGTTAGCTCATTAAATGTACTAGACCAGCACGTTTAGTTGGGCTTAATAGTGTTAGCTCACTAAATGCACTAGACCAGCACGCTTAATTGGGTTTTATAGTGTTAGCTCACTAAATGTACTAGACCAGCACGTTTAGTTGGGTTTTATAGTGTTAGCACACTAAATGTACTAGACCAGCACGTTTAGTTGGGTTTTATAGTGTTAGCACACTAAATATACTAGACCAGCACGATTAGTTGGGTTTTATAGTGTTAGCACACTAAATGTACTAGACCAGCACGTTTAGTTGGGTTTTATAGTGTTAGCCCACTAAATGTACTAGATCAGCATGTATAGTTGCATTTTATATTGTTAGCACACTAAATGTACTAGACCAGCACGTTTAGTTGCGCTTGATAGTGTTAGCTCACTAAATGTACTAGACCAGCACGTTTAGTTGGGTTTTATAGTGTTAGCCCACTAAATGTACTAGATCAGCACGCTTAGTTGGGTTTTATTGTGTTAGCTCACTAAATGTACTAGACCAGCACATTTAGTTGGGTTTTATAGTGGTAGCTCACTAAATGTACTAGACCAGCACATTTAGTTGGGTTTTATAGTGTTAGCTCACTAAATGTACTAGACCATCACGCTAAGTTGGGTTTTATTGTGTTAGCTCACTAAATATACTAGACCATCACGTTTAGTTGGGTTTTATGGTGGTAGCTCAATAAATGTACTAGACCAGCACATTTAGTTGGGTTTTATAGTGTTAGCTCACTAAATGTACTAGACCAGCACGCTTAGTTGGGTTTTATGGTGTTAGCTCACTAAATGTACTAGATGAGCACGTTTAGTTGGGTTTTATAGTATTAGCTCACTAAATGCACTAGACCAGCACGTTTAATTGGGTTCTATAGTGTTAGCACACTAAATGTACTAGACCAGCACGTTTAGTTGGGTTTTATAGTGTTAGCACACTAAATGTACTAGACCAGCACGTTTAGTTGGGTTTTATAGTGTTAGCTCACTAAATGTACTAGATCAGCATGTAAAGTTGCATTTTATATTGTTAGCACACTAAATGTACTAGACCAGCACGTTTTGTTGCGTTTGATAGTGTTAGTTCACTAAATGTACTAGACCAGCACGCTTAGATGGGTTTTATTGTGTTAGCTCACTAAATGTACTAGACCAGCACGTTTAGTTGGGCTTTATAGTGTTAGCTTACTAAATGCACTAGACCAGCACGTTTAGTTGGGCTTTATAGTGTTAGTTCACTAAATGTACTAGACCACCACGTTTAGTTGGGTTTTATAGTGTTAGCTCACTAAATGTACTAGACCAGCACGTTTAGTTGGGTTTTATAGTGTTAGCACACAAAATGTACTAGACCAGCACGTTTAGTTGGGTTTTATAGTGTTAGCTCACTAAATGCACTAGACCAGCACGTTAATTGAGTTTTATAGTGTTAGCACACTAAATGTACTAGACCAGCACGCTTAGTTGGGTTTTATTGTGTTAGCACACTAAATGTACTAGACCAGCACGCTTAGTTGGGTTTTATAGTGTTAGCACACTAAATGTACTAGACCGGCACGTTTAGTTGGGTTTTATAGTGTTAGCACACTAAATGTACTAGACCAACACGCTTAGTTGGGTGTTATAGTGTTAGCACACTAAATGTACTACACCAGCACGCTTAGTTGGGTTTTATAGTGTTAGCTCACTAAATGTACTAGATCAGCACCTTTAGTTGCATTTTATATTGTTAGCACACTAAATGTACTAGAACACCACGTTTAGTTGGGTTTTATAGTGTTAGCTCATTAAATGTACTAGACCAGCACGTTTAGTTGGGTTTTATAGTGTTAGCGCACTAAATGTACTAGACCAGCACCTTTAGTTGGGCTTTATAGTGTTAGCTCACTAAATGCACTAGACCAGCACGCTTAATTGGGTTTTATAGTGTTAGCTCACTAAATGTACTAGACCAGCACGTTTAGTTGGGTTTTATAGTGTTAGCACACTAAATGTACTAGACCAGCACGTATAGTTGGGTTTTATAGTGTTAGCACACTAAATATACTAGACCAGCACGCTTAGTTGGGTTTTATAGTGTTAGCACACTAAATGTACTAGACCAGCACGTTTAGTTGGGTTTTATAGTGTTAGCACACTAAATGTACTAGACCAGCACGTTTAGTTGGGTTTTATAGTGTTAGCACACTAAATGTACTAGACCAGCACGTTTAGTTGGGTTTTATAGTGTTAGCACACTAAATGTACTAGACCAGTACGCTTTGTTGGGTTTTATAGTGTTAGCACACTAAATGTACTAGACCAGCACGTTTAGTTGGGTTTTATAGTGTTAGCACACTAAATGTACTAGACCAGCACGCTTTGTTGGGTTTTATAGTGTTAGCACCCTAAATGTACTAGACCAGCACGTTTAGTTGGGTTTTATAGTGTTAGCACACTAAATGTACTAGACCAGCACGTTTAGTTGGGTTTTATAGTGTTAGCCCACTAAATGTACTAGATCAGCATGTATAGTTGCATTTTATATTGTTAGCACACTAAATGTACTAGACCAGCACGTTTAGTTGGGTTTTATAGTGTTAGCCCACTAAATGTACTAGATCAGCACTCTTAGTTCGGTTTTATTGTGTTAGCTCACTAAATGTACTAGACCAGCACATTTAGTTGGGTTTTATAGTGGTAGCTCACTAAATGTACTAGACCAGCACATTTAGTTGGGTTTTATAGTGTTAGCTCACTAAATGTACTAGACCATCACGCTAAGTTGGGTTTTATTGTGTTAGCTCACTAAATATACTAGACCATCACGTTTAGTTGGGTTTTATGGTGGTAGCTCAATAAATGTACTAGACCAGCACATTTAGTTGGGTTTTATAGTGTTAGCTCACTAAATGTACTAGACCATCACGCTTAGTTGGGTTTTATAGTGGTAATTCACTAAATGTACTAGACCAGCACGTTTAGTTGGGTTTTATAGTGTTAGCGCACTAAATGTACTAGACCAGCACCTTTAGTTGGGCTTTATAGTGTTAGCTCACTAAATGCACTAGACCAGCACGCTTAGTTGGGTTTTATAGTTTTAGCTCACTAAATGTACTAGACCAGCACGTTTAGTTGGGTTTTATAGTGTTAGCACACTAAATGTACTAGACCAGCACGTTTAGTTGGGTTTTATAGTGTTAGCACACTAAATATACTAGACCAGCACGCTTAGTTGGGTTTTATAGTGTTAGCACACTAAATGTACTAGACCAGCACGTTTGGTTGGGTTTTATAGTGTTAGCACACTAAATGTACTAGACCAGCACGTTTAGTTGGGTTTTATAGTGTTAGCACACTAAATGTACTAGACCAGCACGTTTAGTTGGGTTTTATAGTGTTAGCACACTAAATGTACTAGACCAGTACGCTTAGTTGGGTTTTATAGTGTTAGCACACTAAATGTACTAGACCAGCACGCTTAGTTGGGTTTCATAGTGTTAGCACACTAAATGTACTAGACCAGCATGCTTAGTTGGGTTTTATAGTGTTAGCACACTAAATGTACTAGACCGGCACGTTTAGTTGGGTTTTATAGTGTTAGCACACTAAATGTACTAGATCAGCACCTTTAGTTGCATTTTATATTGTTAGCACACTAAATGTACTAGACCACCACGTTTAGTTGGGTTTTATAGTGTTAGCTCATTAAATGTACTAGACCAGCACGTTTAGTTGGGTTTTATAGTGTTAGCGCACTAAATGTACTAGACCAGCACCTTTAGTTGGGCTTTATAGTGTTAGCTCACTAAATGCACTAGACCAGCAAGCTTTGTTGGGTTTTATAGTGTTAGCTCACTAAATGTACTAGACCAGCACGTTTAGTTGGGTTTTATAGTGTTAGCACACTAAATGTACTAGACCAGCACGTTTAGTTGGGTTTTATAGTGTTAGCACACTAAATATACTAGACCAGCACGCTTAGTTAGGTTTTATAGTGTTAGCACACTAAATGTACTAGACCAGCACGTTTAGTTGGGTTTTATAGTGTTAGCACACTAAATGTACTAGACCAGCACGTTTAGTTGGGTTTTATAGTGTTAGCACACTAAATGTACTAGACCAGCACGTTTAGTTGGGTTTTATAGTGTTAGCACACTAAATGTACTAGACCAGTACGCTTAATTGGGTTTTATAGTGTTAGCACACTAAATGTACTAGACCAGCACGTTTAGTTGGGTTTTATAGTGTTAGCACACTAAATGTACTAGACCAGCACGCTTTGTTGGGTTTTATAGTGTTAGCACCCTAAATGTACTAGACCAGCACGTTTAGTTGGGTTTTATAGTGTTAGCACACTAAATGTACTAGACCAGCACGTTTAGTTGGGTTTTATAGTGTTAGCCCACTAAATGTACTAGATCAGCATGTATAGTTGCATTTTATATTGTTAGCACACTAAATGTACTAGACCAGCACGTTTAGTTGCGCTTGATAGTGTTAGCTCACTAAATGTACTAGACCAGCACGTTTAGTTGGGTTTTATAGTGTTAGCCCACTAAATGTACTAGATCAGCACGCTTAGTTGGGTTTTATTGTGTTAGCTCACTAAATGTACTAGACCAGCACATTTAGTTGGGTTTTATAGTAGTAGCTCACTAAATGTACTAGACCAGCACATTTAGTTGGGTTTTATTGTGTTAGCTCACTAAATATACTAGACCATCACGTTTAGTTGGGTTTTATGGTGGTAGCTCAATAAATGTACTAGACCAGCACATTTAGTTGGGTTTTATAGTGTTAGCTCACTAAATGTACTAGACCATCACGCTTAGTTGGGTTTTATAGTGGTAATTCACTAAATGTACTAGACCAGCACGCTTAGTTGGGTTTTATGGTGTTAGCTCACTAAATGTACTAGATGAGCACGTTTAGTTGGGTTTTATAGTATTAGCTCACTAAATGCACTAGACCAGCACGTTTAATTGGGTTCTATAGTGTTAGCACACTAAATGTACTAGACCAGCACACTTAGTTGGGTTTTATAGTGTTAGCACACTAAATGTACTAGACCAGCACGTTTAGTTGGGTTTTATAGTGTTAGCTCACTAAATGTACTAGATCAGCATGTAAAGTTGCATTTTATATTATTAGCACACTAAATGTACTAGACCAGCACGTTTAGTTGCGTTTGATAGTGTTAGTTCACTAAATGTACTAGACCAGCACGCTTAGTTGGGTTTTATTGTGTTAGCTCACTAAATGTACTAGACCAGCACGTTTAGTTGGGCTTTATAGTGTTAGCTTACTAAATGCACTAGACCAGCACGTTTAGTTGGGCTTTATAGTGTTAGTTCACTAAATGTACTAGACCACCACGTTTAGTTGGGTTTTATAGTGTTAGCTCACTAAATGTACTAGATGAGCACGTTTAGTTGGGTTTTATAGTATTAGCTCACTAAATGCACTAGACCAGCACGTTTAATTGGGTTCTATAGTGTTAGCACACTAAATGTACTAGACCAGCACGCTTAGTTGGGTTTTATAGTGTTAGCACACTAAATGTACTAGACCAGCACGTTTAGTTGGGTTTTATAGTGTTAGCTCACTAAATGTACTAGATCAGCATGTAAAGTTGCATTTTATATTATTAGCACACTAAATGTACTAGACCAGCACGTTTAGTTGCGTTTGATAGTGTTAGTTCACTAAATGTACTAGACCAGCACGCTTAGTTGGGTTTTATTGTGTTAGCTCACTAAATGTACTAGACCAGCACGTTTAGTTGGGCTTTATAGTGTTAGTTCACTAAATGTACTAAACCACCACGTTTAGTTGGGTTTTATAGTGTTAGCTCACTAAATGTACTAGACCAGCACGTTTAGTTGGGTTTTATAGTGTTAGCACACAAAATGTACTAGACCAGCACGTTTAGTTGGGTTTTATAGTGTTAGCTCACTAAATGCACTAGACCAGCACGTTAATTGAGTTTTATAGTGTTAGCACACTAAATGTACTAGACCAGCACGCTTAGTTGGGTTTTATTGTGTTAGCACACTAAATGTACTAGACCAGCACGCTTAGTTGGGTTTTATAGTGTTAGCACACTAAATGTACTAGACCGGCACGTTTAGTTGGGTTTTATAGTGTTAGCACACTAAATGTACTAGACCAGCACGTTTAGTTGGGTTTTATAGTGTTAGCACACTAAATGTACTAGACCAGCACGCTTTGTTGGGTTTTATAGTGTTAGCACCCTAAATGTACTAGACCAGCACGTTTAGTTGGGTTTTATAGTGTTAGCACACTAAATGTACTAGACCAGCACGTTTAGTTGGGTTTTATAGTGTTAGCCCACTAAATGTACTAGATCAGCATGTATAGTTGCATTTTATATTGTTAGCACACTAAATGTACTAGACCAGCACGTTTAGTTGCGCTTGATAGTGTTAGCTCACTAAATGTACTAGACCAGCACGTTTAGTTGGGTTTTATAGTGTTAGCCCACTAAATGTACTAGATCAGCACGCTTAGTTGGGTTTTATTGTGTTAGCTCACTAAATGTACTAGACCAGCACATTTAGTTGGGTTTTATAGTAGTAGCTCACTAAATGTACTAGACCAGCACATTTAGTTGGGTTTTATTGTGTTAGCTCACTAAATATACTAGACCATCACGTTTAGTTGGGTTTTATGGTGGTAGCTAAATAAATGTACTAGACCAGCACATTTAGTTGGGTTTTATAGTGTTAGCTCACTAAATGTACTAGACCATCACGCTTAGTTGGGTTTTATAGTGGTAATTCACTAAATGTACTAGACCAGCACTCTTAGTTGGGTTTTATGGTGTTAGCTCACTAAATGTACTAGATGAGCACGTTTAGTTGGGTTTTATAGTATTAGCTCACTAAATGCACTAGACCAGCACGTTTAATTGGGTTCTATAGTGTTAGCATACTAAATGTACTAGACCAGCACACTTAGTTGGGTTTTATAGTGTTAGCACACTAAATGTACTAGACCAGCACGTTTAGTTGGGTTTTATAGTGTTAGCTCACTAAATGTACTAGATCAGCATGTAAAGTTGCATTTTATATTATTAGCACACTAAATGTACTAGACCAGCACGTTTAGTTGCGTTTGATAGTGTTAGTTCACTAAATGTACTAGACCAGCACGCTTAGTTGGGTTTTATTGTGTTAGCTCACTAAATGTACTAGACCAGCACGTTTAGTTGGGCTTTATAGTGTTAGCTTACTAAATGCACTAGACCAGCACGTTTAGTTGGGCTTTATAGTGTTAGTTCACTAAATGTACTAGACCACCACGTTTAGTTGGGTTTTATAGTGTTAGCTCACTAAATGTACTAGATGAGCACGTTTAGTTGGGTTTTATAGTATTAGCTCACTAAATGCACTAGACCAGCACGTTTAATTGGGTTCTATAGTGTTAGCACACTAAATGTACTAGACCAGCACGCTTAGTTGGGTTTTATAGTGTTAGCACACTAAATGTACTAGACCAGCACGTTTAGTTGGGTTTTATAGTGTTAGCTCACTAAATGTACTAGATCAGCATGTAAAGTTGCATTTTATATTATTAGCACACTAAATGTACTAGACCAGCACGTTTAGTTGCGTTTGATAGTGTTAGTTCACTAAATGTACTAGACCAGCACGCTTAGTTGGGTTTTATTGTGTTAGCTCACTAAATGTACTAGACCAGCACGTTTAGTTGGGCTTTATAGTGTTAGCTTACTAAATGCACTAGACCAGCACGTTTAGTTGGGCTTTATAGTGTTAGTTCACTAAATGTACTAGACCACCACGTTTAGTTGGGTTTTATAGTATTAGCTCACTAAATGTACTAGACCAGCACGTTTAGTTGGGTTTTATAGTGTTAGCACACAAAATGTACTAGACCAGCACGTTTAGTTGGGTTTTATAGTGTTAGCTCACTAAATGCACTAGACCAGCACGTTAATTGAGTTTTATAGTGTTAGCACACTAAATGTACTAGACCAGCACGCTTAGTTGGGTTTTATTGTGTTAGCACACTAAATGTACTAGACCAGCACGCTTAGTTGGGTTTTATAGTGTTAGCACACTAAATGTACTAGACCGGCACGTTTAGTTGGGTTTTATAGTGTTAGCACACTAAATGTACTAGACCAGCACGCTTAGTTGGGTGTTATAGTGTTAGCACACTAAATGTACTACACCAGCACGCTTAGTTGGGTTTTATAGTGTTAGCTCACTAAATGTACTAGATCAGCACCTTTAGGTGCATTTTATATTGTTAGCACACTAAATGTACTAGACCACCACGTTTAGTTGGGTTTTATAGTGTTAGCTCATTAAATGTACTAGACCAGCACGTTTAGTTGGGTTTTATAGTGTTAGCGCACTAAATGTACTAGACCAGCACCTTTAGTTGGGCTTTATAGTGTTAGCTCACTAAATGCACTAGACCAGCACGCTTAGTTGGGTTTTATAGTGTTAGCTCACTAAATGTACTAGACCAGCACGTTTAGTTGGGTTTTATAGTGTTAGCACACTAAATGTACTAGACCAGCACGTTTAGTTGGGTTTTATAGTGTTAGCACACTAAATATACTAGACCAGCACGCTTAGTTGGGTTTTATAGTGTTAGCACACTAAATGTACTAGACCAGCACGTTTAGTTGGGTTTTATAGTGTTAGCACACTAAATGTACTAGACCAGCACGTTTAGTTGGGTTTTATAGTGTTAGCACACTAAATGTACTAGACCAGCACGTTTAGTTGGGTTTTATAGTGTTAGCACACTAAATGTACTAGACCAGTACGCTTAGTTGGGTTTTATAGTGTTAGCACACTAAATGTACTAGACCAGCACGCTTAGTTGGGTTTTATAGTGTTAGCACACTAAATGTACTAGACCAGCATGCTTAGTTGGGTTTTATAGTGTTAGCACACGAAATGTACTAGACCGGCACGTTTAGTTGGGTTTTATAGTGTTAGCACACTAAATGTACTAGACCAGCACGCTTAGTTGGGTTTTATAGTGTTAGCACACTAAATGTACTAGACCAGCACGCTTAGTTGGGTTTTATAGTGTTAGCTCACTAAATGTACTAGATCAGCACGTTTAGTTGCATTTTATGTTGTTAGCACACTAAATGTACTAGACCAGCACGCTTAGTTGCGTTTGATAGTGTTAGCTCACTAAATGTACTAGACCAGCACGTTTAGTTGGGTTTTATAGTGTTAGCTCACTAAATGTACTAGACCAGCACGCTTAGTTGGGTTTTATTGTGTTAGCTCACTAAATGTACTAGACCAGCACGTTTAGTTGGGTTTTACAGTGTTAGCTCACTAAATGCACTAGACCAGCACGTTTAGTTGGGCTTTATAGTGTTAGTTCACTAAATGTACTAGACCACCACGTTTAATTGGGTTTTATAGTGTTAGCGCACTAAATGTACTAGACCAGCATCTTTAGTTGGGTTTTATAGTGTTAGCTCACTAAATGTACTAGACCAGCACGTTTAGTGGGGTTTTACAGTGTTATCTCACTAAATGTACTAGACCAGCACGTTTAGTTGGGTTTTATAGTGTTAGCACACTAAATGTACTAGACCAGCACGTTTGGTTTGGTTTTATAGTGTTAGCACACTAAATGTACTAGACCAGCACGTTTAGTTGGGTTTTATAGTGTTAGCACACTAAATGTACTAGACCAGCAAGTTTAGTTGGGTTTTATAGAATTAGCACACTAAATGTACTAGACCGGCACGTTTAGTTGGTTTTTATAGTGTTAGCACACTAAATGTACTAGACCAGCACGCTTATTTGGGTTTTATAGTGTTAGCACACTAAATGTACTAGACCAGTACGCTTAGTTGGGTTTTATAGTGTTAGCACACTAAATGTACTAGACCAGCACGTTTAGTTGGGTTTTATAGTGTTAGCACACTAAATGTACTAGACCAGCACGCTTTGTTGGGTTTTATAGTGTTAGCACCCTAAATGTACTAGACCAGCACGTTTAGTTGGGTTTTATAGTGTTAGCACACTAAATGTACTAGACCAGCACGTTTAGTTGGGTTTTATAGTGTTAGCCCACTAAATGTACTAGATCAGCATGTATAGTTGCATTTTATATTGTTAGCACACTAAATGTACTAGACCAGCACGTTTAGTTGCGCTTGATAGTGTTAGCTCACTAAATGTACTAGACCAGCACGTTTAGTTGGGTTTTATAGTGTTAGCCCACTAAATGTACTAGATCAGCACGCTTAGTTGGGTTTTATTGTGTTAGCTCACTAAATGTACTAGACCAGCACATTTAGTTGGGTTTTATAGTGGTAGCTCACTAAATGTACTAGACCAGCACATTTAGTTGGGTTTTATTGTGTTAGCTCACTAAATATACTAGACCATCACGTTTAGTTGGGTTTTATGGTGGTAGCTCAATAAATGTACTAGACCAGCACATTTAGTTGGGTTTTATAGTGTTAGCTCACTAAATGTACTAGACCATCACGCTTAGTTGGGTTTTATAGTGGTAATTCACTAAATGTACTAGACCAGCACGCTTAGTTGGGTTTTATGGTGTTAGCTCACTAAATGTACTAGATGAGCACGTTTAGTTGGGTTTTATAGTATTAGCTCACTAAATGCACTAGACCAGCACGTTTAATTGGGTTCTATAGTGTTAGCACACTAAATGTACTAGACCAGCACGCTTAGTTGGGTTTTATAGTGTTAGCACACTAAATATACTAGACCAGCACGTTTAGTTGGGTTTTATAGTGTTAGCTCACTAAATGTACTAGATCAGCATGTAAAGTTGCATTTTATATTATTAGCACACTAAATGTACTAGACCAGCACGTTTAGTTGCGTTTGATAGTGTTAGTTCACTAAATGTACTAGACCAGCACGCTTAGTTGGGTTTTATTGTGTTAGCTCACTAAATGTACTAGACCAGCACGTTTAGTTGGGCTTTATAGTGTTAGCTTACTAAATGCACTAGACCAGCACGTTTAGTTGGGCTTTATAGTGTTAGTTCACTAAATGTACTAGACCACCACGTTTAGTTGGGTTTTATAGTGTTAGCTCACTAAATGTACTAGACCAGCACGTTTACTTGGGTTTTATAGTGTTAGCACACAAAATGTACTAGACCAGCACGTTTAGTTGGGTTTTATAGTGTTAGCTCACTAAATGCACTAGACCAGCACGTTAATTGAGTTTTATAGTGTTAGCACACTAAATGTACTAGACCAGCACGCTTAGTTGGGTTTTATTGTGTTAGCACACTAAATGTACTAGACCAGCACGCTTAGTTGGGTTTTATAGTGTTAGCACACTAAATGTACTAGACCGGCACGTTTAGTTGGGTTTTATAGTGTTAGCACACTAAATGTACTAGACCAGCACGCTTAGTTGGGTGTTATAGTGTTAGCACACTAAATGTACTACACCAGCACGCTTAGTTGGGTTTTATAGTGTTAGCTCACTAAATGTACTAGATCAGCACCTTTAGTTGCATTTTATATTGTTAGCACACTAAATGTACTAGACCACCACGTTTAGTTGGGTTTTATAGTGTTAGCTCATTAAATGTACTAGACCAGCACGTTTAGTTGGGTTTTATAGTGTTAGCGCACTAAATGTACTAGACCAGCACCTTTAGTTGGGCTTTATAGTGTTAGCTCACTAAATGCACTAGACCAGCACGCTTAGTTGGGTTTTATAGTGTTAGCTCACTAAATGTACTAGACCAGCACGTTTAGTTGGGTTTTATAGTGTTAGCACACTAAATGTACTAGACCAGCACGTTTAGTTGGGTTTTATAGTGTTAGCACACTAAATATACTAGACCAGCACGCTTAGTTGGGTTTTATAGTGTTAGCACACTAAATGTACTAGACCAGCACGTTTAGTTGGGTTTTATAGTGTTAGCACACTAAATGTACTAGACCAGCACGTTTAGTTGGGTTTTATAGTGTTAGCACACTAAATGTACTAGACCAGCACGTTTAGTTGGGTTTTATAGTGTTAGCACACTAAATGTACTAGACCAGTACGCTTAGTTGGGTTTTATAGTGTTAGCACACTAAATGTACTAGACCAGCACGCTTAGTTGCGTTTGATAGTGTTAGCCCACTAAATGTACTAGATCAGCACGTTTAGTTGCATTTTATGTTGTTAGCACACTAAATGTACTAGACCAGCACGCTTAGTTGCGTTTGATAGTGTTAGCTCACTAAATGTACTAGACCAGCACGTTTAGTTGGGTTTTATAGTGTTAGCTCACTAAATGTACTAGACCAGCACGCTTAGTTGGGTTTTATTGTGTTAGCTCACTAAATGTACTAGACCAGCACGTTTAGTTGGGTTTTACAGTGTTAGCTCACTAAATGCACTAGACCAGCACGTTTAGTTGGGCTTTATAGTGTTAGTTCACTAAATGTACTAGACCACCACGTTTAATTGGGTTTTGTAGTGTTAGCGCACTAAATGTACTAGACCAGCATCTTTAGTTGGGTTTTATAATGTTAGCTCACTAAATGTACTAGACCAGCACGCTTAGTGGGGTTTTACAGTGTTATCTCACTAAATGTACTAGACCAGCACGTTTAGTTGGGTTTTATAGTGTTAGCACACTAAATGTACTAGACCAGCACGTTTGGTTTGGTTTTATAGTGTTAGCACACTAAATGTACTAGACCAGCACGTTTAGTTGGGTTTTATAGTGTTAGCACACTAAATGTACTAGACCAGCACGCTTAGTTGGGTTTTATAGTGTTAGCACACTAAATGTACTAGACCAGCACGCTTAGTTGGGTTTTATAGTGTTAGCTCACTAAATGTACTAGATCAGCACGTTTAGTTGCATTTTATGTTGTTAGCTCACTAAATGTACTAGACCAGCACGCTTAGTTGCGTTTGATAGTGTTAGCTCACTAAATGTACTAGACCAGCACGTTTAGTTGGGTTTTATAGTGTTAGCTCACTAAATGTACTAGACCAGCACGCTTAGTTGGGTTTTATTGTGTTAGCTCACTAAATGTACTAGACCAGCACGTTTACTTGGGTTTTACAGTGTTAGCTCACTAAATGCACTAGACCAGCACGTTTAGTTGGGCTTTATAGTGTTAGTTCACTAAATGTACTAGACCACCACGTTTAATTGGGTTTTATAGTGTTAGCGCACTAAATGTACTAGACCAGCATCTTTAGTTGGGTTTTATAGTGTTAGCTCACTAAATGTACTAGACCAGCACGTTTAGTGGGGTTTTACAGTGTTATCTCACTAAATGTACTAGACCAGCACGTTTAGTTGGGTTTTATAGTGTTAGCACACTAAATGTACTAGACCAGCACGTTTAGTTGCATTTTATGTTGTTAGCACACTAAATGTACTAGACCAGCACGCTTAGTTGCGTTTGATAGTGTTAGCTCACTAAATGTACTAGACCAGCACGTTTAGTTGGGTTTTATAGTGTTAGCTCACTAAATGTACTAGACCAGCACGCTTAGTTGGGTTTTATTGTGTTAGCTCACTAAATGTACTAGACCAGCACGTTTAGTTGGGTTTTACAGTGTTAGCTCACTAAATGCACTAGACCAGCACGTTTAGTTGGGCTTTATAGTGTTAGTTCACTAAATGTACTAGACCACCACGTTTAATTGGGTTTTGTAGTGTTAGCGCACTAAATGTACTAGACCAGCATCTTTAGTTGGGTTTTATAATGTTAGCTCACTAAATGTACTAGACCAGCACGCTTAGTGGGGTTTTACAGTGTTATCTCACTAAATGTACTAGACCAGCACGTTTAGTTGGGTTTTATAGTGTTAGCACACTAAATGTACTAGACCAGCACGTTTGGTTTGGTTTTATAGTGTTAGCACACTAAATGTACTAGACCAGCACGTTTAGTTGGGTTTTATAGTGTTAGCACACTAAATGTACTAGACCAGCACGCTTAGTTGGGTTTTATAGTGTTAGCACACTAAATGTACTAGACCAGCACGCTTAGTTGGGTTTTATAGTGTTAGCTCACTAAATGTACTAGATCAGCACGTTTAGTTGCATTTTATGTTGTTAGCTCACTAAATGTACTAGACCAGCACGCTTAGTTGCGTTTGATAGTGTTAGCTCACTAAATGTACTAGACCAGCACGTTTAGTTGGGTTTTATAGTGTTAGCTCACTAAATGTACTAGACCAGCACGCTTAGTTGGGTTTTATTGTGTTAGCTCACTAAATGTACTAGACCAGCACGTTTACTTGGGTTTTACAGTGTTAGCTCACTAAATGCACTAGACCAGCACGTTTAGTTGGGCTTTATAGTGTTAGTTCACTAAATGTACTAGACCACCACGTTTAATTGGGTTTTATAGTGTTAGCGCACTAAATGTACTAGACCAGCATCTTTAGTTGGGTTTTATAGTGTTAGCTCACTAAATGTACTAGACCAGCACGTTTAGTGGGGTTTTACAGTGTTATCTCACTAAATGTACTAGACCAGCACGTTTAGTTGGGTTTTATAGTGTTAGCACACTAAATGTACTAGACCAGCACGTTTGGTTTGGTTTTATAGTGTTAGCACACTAAATGTACTAGACCAGCACGTTTAGTTGGGTTTTATAGTGTTAGCACACTAAATGTACTAGACCAGCATGTTTAGTTGGGTTTTATAGTGTTAGCACACTAAATGTACTAGACCGGCACGTTTAGTTGGTTTTTATAGTGTTAGCACACTAAATGTACTAGACCAGCACGCTTAGTTGGGTTTTATAGTGTTAGCACACTAAATGTACTAGACCAGTACGCTTAGTTGGGTTTTATAGTGCTAGCACACTAAATGTACTAGACCAGCACGTTTAGTTGGGTTTTATAGTGTTAGCACACTAAATGTACTAGACCAGCACGCTTTGTTGGGTTTTATAGTGTTAGCACCCTAAATGTACTAGACCAGCACGTTTAGTTGGGTTTTATAGTGTTAGCACACTAAATGTACTAGACCAGCACGTTTAGTTGGGTTTTATAGTGTTAGCCCACTAAATGTACTAGATCAGCATGTATAGTTGCATTTTATATTGTTAGCACACTAAATGTACTAGACCAGCACGTTTAGTTGCGCTTGATAGTGTTAGCTCACTAAATGTACTAGACCAGCACGTTTAGTTGGGTTTTATAGTGTTAGCCCACTAAATGTACTAGATGAGCACGCTTAGTTGGGTTTTATTGTGTTAGCTCACTAAATGTACTAGACCAGCACATTTATTTGGGTTTTATAGTGGTAGCTCACTAAATGTACTAGACCAGCACATTTAGTTGGGTTTTATTGTGTTAGCTCACTAAATATACTAGACCATCACGTTTAGTTGGGTTTTATGGTGGTAGCTCAATAAATGTACTAGACCAGCACATTTAGTTGGGTTTTATAATGTTAGCTCACTAAATGTACTAGACCATCACGCTTAGTTGGGTTTTATAGTGGTAATTCACTAAATGTACTAGACCAGCACGCTTAGTTGGGTTTTATGGTGTTAGCTCACTAAATGTACTAGATGTGCACGTTTAGTTGGGTTTTATAGTATTAGCTCACTAAATGCACTAGACCAGCACGTTTAATTGGGTTCTATAGTGTTAGCACACTAAATGTACTAGACCAGCACGCTTAGTTGGGTTTTATAGTGTTAGCACACTAAATGTACTAGACCAGCACGTTTAGTTGCGTTTGATAGTGTTAGTTCACTAAATGTACTAGACCAGCACGCTTAGTTGGGTTTTATTGTGTTAGCTCACTAAATGTACTAGACCAGCACGTTTAGTTGGGCTTTATAGTGTTAGCTTACTAAATGCACTAGACCAGCACGTTTAGTTGGGCTTTATAGTGTTAGTTCACTAAATGTACTAGACCACCACGTTTAGTTGGGTTTTATAGTGTTAGCTCACTAAATGTACTAGACCAGCACGTTTAGTTGGGTTTTATAGTGTTAGCACATAAAATGTACTAGACCAGCACGTTTAGTTGGGTTTTATAGTGTTAGCTCACTAAATGCACTAGACCAGCACGTTAATTGAGTTTTATAGTGTTAGCACACTAAATGTACTAGACCAGCACGCTTAGTTGGGTTTTATTGTGTTAGCACACTAAATGTACTAGACCAGCACGCTTAGTTGGGTTTTATAGTGTTAGCACACTAAATGTACTAGACCGGCACGTTTAGTTGGGTTTTATAGTGTTAGCACACTAAATGTACTAGACCAGCACGCTTAGTTGGGTGTTATAGTGTTAGCACACTAAATGTACTACACCAGCACGCTTAGTTGGGTTTTATAGTGTTAGCTCACTAAATGTACTAGATCAGCACCTTTAGTTGCATTTTATATTGTTAGCACACTAAATGTACTAGACCACCACGTTTAGTTGGGTTTTATAGTGTTAGCTCATTAAATGTACTAGACCAGCACGTTTAGTTGGGTTTTATAGTGTTAGCGCACTAAATGTACTAGACCAGCACCTTTAGTTGGGCTTTATAGTGTTAGCTCACTAAATGCACTAGACCAGCACGCTTAGTTGGGTTTTATAGTGTTAGCACACTAAATGTACTAGACCAGCACGTTTAGTTGGGTTTTATAGTGTTAGCACACTAAATATACTAGACCAGCACGCTTAGTTGGGTTTTATAGTGTTAGCACACTAAATGTACTAGACCAGCACGTTTAGTTGGGTTTTATAGTGTTAGCACACTAAATGTACTAGACCAGCACGTTTAGTTGGGTTTTATAGTGTTAGCACACTAAATGTACTAGACCAGCACGTTTAGTTGGGTTTTATAGTGTTAGCACACTAAATGTACTAGACCAGTACGCTTAGTTGGGTTTTATAGTGTTAGCACACTAAATGTACTAGACCAGCACGCTTAGTTGGGTTTTATAGTGTTAGCACACTAAATGTACTAGACCAGCATGCTTAGTTGGGTTTTATAGTGTTAGCACACTAAATGTACTAGACCGGCACGTTTAGTTGGGTTTTATAGTGTTAGCACACTAAATGTACTAGACCAGCACGCTTAGTTGGGTTTTATAGTGTTAGCACACTAAATGTACTAGACCAGCACGCTTAGTTGGGTTTTATAGTGTTAGCTCACTAAATGTACTAGATCAGCACGTTTAGTTGCATTTTATGTTGTTAGCACACTAAATGTACTAGACCAGCACGCTTAGTTGCGTTTGATAGTGTTAGCTCACTAAATGTACTAGACCAGCACGTTTAGTTGGGTTTTATAGTGTTAGCTCACTAAATGTACTAGACCAGCACGCTTAGTTGGGTTTTATTGTGTTAGCTCACTAAATGTACTAGACCAGCACGTTTAGTTGGGTTTTACAGTGTTAGCTCACTAAATGCACTAGACCAGCACGTTTAGTTGGGCTTTATAGTGTTAGTTCACTAAATGTACTAGACCACCACGTTTAATTGGGTTTTATAGTGTTAGCGCACTAAATGTACTAGACCAGCATCTTTAGTTGGGTTTTATAGTGTTAGCTCACTAAATGTACTAGACCAGCACGTTTAGTGGGGCTTTACAGTGTTATCTCACTAAATGTACTAGACCAGCACGTTTAGTTGGGTTTTATAGTGTTAGCACACTAAATGTACTAGACCAGCACGTTTGGTTTGGTTTTATAGTGTTAGCACACTAAATGTACTAGACCAGCACGTTTAGTTGGGTTTTATAGTGTTAGCACACTAAATGTACTAGACCAGCTTGTTTAGTTGGGTTTTATAGTGTTAGCACACTAAATGTACTAGACCGGCACGTTTAGTTGGTTTTTATAGTGTTAGCACACTAAATGTACTAGACCAGCACGCTTAGTTGGGTTTTATAGTGTTAGCACACTAAATGTACTAGACCAGCACGCTTAGTTGGGTTTTATAGTGTTAGCTCACTAAATGTACTAGATCAGCACGTGTAGTTGCATTTTATATTGTAAGCACACTAAATGTACTAGACCAGCACGTTTAGTTGCGTTTGATAGTGTTAGCCTACTAAATGTACTAGACCAGCACGTTTAGTTGGGTTTTATAGTGTTAGCTCACTAAATGTACTAGACCAGCACGCTTACTTGGGTTTTATTGTGTTAGCTCACTAAATGTACTAGACCAGCACGTTTAGTTGGGTTTTATAGTGTTAGCTCACTAAATGCACTAGACCAGCACGTTTAGTTGGGGTTTATAGTGTTAGTTCACTAAATGTACTAGACCACCACGTTTAGTTGGGTTTTATAGTGTTAGCACACTAACTGTACTAGACCAGCACGCTTAGTTGGGTTTTATAGTGTTAGCGCACTAAATGTACTAGACCAGCACCTTTAGTTGGTTTTATTGTGTTAGCTCACTAAATGTACTAGACCAGCACGTTTAGTGGGGTTTTACAGTGTTATCTCACTAAATGTACTAGACCAGCACGTTTAGTTGGGGTTTATAGTGTTAGCACACTAAATGTACTAGACCAGCACGTTTGGTTCGATTTTATAGTGTTAGCACACTAAATGTACTAGACCAGCACGTTTAGTTGGGTTTTATAGTGTTAGCACACTAAATGTACTAGACCGGCACGTTTAGTGCGGTTTTATAGTGTTAGATCAATACATCATACATGTACTAGACCAGCACGTTTAGTTGGGTTTTATAGTGTTAGCACACTAAATGTATTATTCCAGCACGATTAGTTGGGTTTTATAGTGTTAGCGCACTAAATGTACTAGACCAGCACGTTTAGTTGGGTTTGATAGTGTTAGCTCACAAAATGTACTAGACCAGCAAGTTTAGTTGGGTTTGATAGTGATAGCTCACAAAATGTACTAGACCAGCACGTTTAGTTGGGTTTTATAGTGTTAGCTCACTAAATGTACTAGACCAGCACGCTTAGTTGGGTTTTATAGTGTTAGCTCACTAAATGTACTAGACCAGCACGTTTAGTTGGGTTTTATAGTGTTAGCTCACTAAATGTACTAGACCTGGACGTTTATTTGGGTTTTATAGTGTTAGCACACTAAATGTACTGGACCAGCACGTTTAGTTGGGTTTTATTGTGTTAGCTCACTAAATGTACTAGACCAGCACGTTTAGTTGGGTTTTATAGTGTTAGCTCACTAAATGTACTAGACCAGCACGTTTACTTGGGTTTTATAGTGTTAGCACACTAAATGTACTAGACCAGCACGTTTAGTTGGGTTTTATAGTGTTAGCTCACTAAATGTACTAGACCAGCACGTTTACTTGGGTTTTATAGTGTTAGCACACTAAATGTACTAGACCAGCACGTGTAGTTGGGTTTTATAGTGTTAGCACACTAAATGTACTAGACCGGCACGTTTAGTTGGGTTTTATAGTGTTAGCACACTAAATGTACTAGACCAGCACGTTCAATTTGGTTTTATAGTGTTAGCACACTAAATGTACTAGACCAGCACGCTTAGTTGGGTTTTATGGTGTTAGCTCACTAAATGTAATAGACCAGCACGTTTACTTGGGTTTTATAGTGTTAGCGCACTAAATGTACTAGACCAGCATGCTTAGTTGGGTTTTATAGTGTTAGCTCACTAAATGAACTTGACCAGCACGTTTAGTTGGATTTTATAGTGTTAGCACACTAAATGTACTAGACCAACACGTTTAGTTGGGTTTGAGAGTGTTAGCTCACTAAATGCACTAGACCAGCATGTTTAGTTGCATTTTATATTGTTAGCTCACTAAATGTACTAGACCGGCATGTTAATTGTGTTTTATAGTGTTAGCTCACTAAATGTACTAGACCTGGACGTTTAGTTGGGTTTTATAGTGTTAGCACACTAAATGTACTGGATCTGGACGTTTAGTTGGGTTTTATAGTGTTAGCACACTAAATGTACTGGACCAGCACGTTTAGTTGGGTTTTATAGTGTTAGCTCACTAAATGTACTAGACCAGCACGTTTAGTTGGGCTTGATAGTGTTAGCTCACTAAATGTACTAGACCAGCATGTTTAGTTGCATTTTATATTGTTAGCTCACTAAATGTACTAGACCGGCATGTTTAGTTGGGTTTTATAGTGTTAGCTCACTAAATGTACTAGACCAGCACGTTTAGTTGGGTTTTATAGTGTTAGCTCACTAAATGTACCAGACCAGCACGTTTAGTTGGGTTTCATAGTGTTAGCTCACTAAATGTACTAGACCAGCACGTTTAGTTGGGTTTTATAGTGTTAGCTCACTTAATGTACTAGACCAGCACGCTTAGTTGGATTTTATAGTGTTAGCTCACTAAATGTACTAGACCAGCGAGTTTAGTTGGGTTTTATAGTGTTAGCTCACTACATCATACATTTAATAAACCAGCACCTTTAGTTGGGTTTTATAGTGTTAGCTCACTAAATGTACTAGACCAGCACGTTTAGTTTGGTTTTATATTGTTAGCTCACTAAATGTACTAGACCAGCACGTTTTGTTTGGTTTTATAGTGTTAGCACACTAAATGTACTAGACCAGCACGTTTAGTTGGGTTTTATAGTGTTAGCTCACTAAATGTACTAGACCAGCACGTTTAGTTGAGTTTTATAGTGTTAGCTCACTAAATGTACTAGACCAGCACGTTTAGTTGGGTTTTATAGTGTTAGCTCACTAAATATACTAGACCAGCACGCTTAGTTGGGTTTTATAGTGTTAGCTCACTAAATGTACTAGACCAGCACGCTTAGTTGGGCTTTATAGTGTTAGCACACTAAATGTACTAGACCAGCACGTTTAGTTGGGTTTTATAGTGTTAGCTCACTAAATGTACTAGACCAGCACGTTTAGTTGCGTTTTATAGTGTTAGCACACTAAATGTACTTGATCAGCACGTTTATTTGGGTTTTATAGTGTTAGCTCACTAAATGTACTAGACCAGCACGCTTAGTTGGGTTTTATAGTGTTAGTTTACTAAATGTACTAGACCAGCACGTTTAGTTGGGTTTTATAGTGTTAGCACACTAAATGTACTAGATCAGCACGTTTAGTTGGGTTTTATAGTGTTAGCTCACTAAATGTACTAGACCAACACGTTTAGTTGGGTTTTATAGTGTTAGCTCACTAAATGTACTAGACCAGCACGTTTAGTTGGGTTTTATAGTGTTAGCTCACTAAATGCACTAGACCAGCACGTTTAGTTGGGTTTTATAGTGTTAACTCACTAAATGTACTAGACCAGCACGTTTAGTTTGGTTTTATAGTGTTAGCTCACTAAATGTACTAGACCAGCGCGTTTAGTTTGGTTTTATAGTGTTAGCTCACTAAATGTACTAGACCAGCACGCTTAGTTGGGTTTTATAGTGTTATCTCACTAAATGTACTAGACCAGCACGATTAGTTGGGCTTTATAGTGTTAGCACACTAAATGTACTAGACCAGCACGCTTAGTTTGGTTGTATAGTGTTAGCTCACTAAATGTACTAGACCAGCACGTTTAGTTGGGTTTTATAGGGTTAGCTCACTACATGTACTAGACCAGCACGTTTAGTTGGGTTTTATAGTGTTAGCACACTAAATGTACTAGACCAGCACGTTTGGTTTGGTTTTATAGTGTTAGCACACTAAATGTACTAGACCAGCACGTTTAGTTGGGTTTTATAGTGTTAGCACACTAAATGTACTAGACCAGCTTGTTTTGTTGGGTTTTATAGTGTTAGCACACTAAATGTACTAGACCGGCACGTTTAGTTGGTTTTTATAGTGTTAGCACACTAAATGTACTAGACCAGCACGCTTAGTTGGGTTTTATAGTGTTAGCACACTAAATGTACTAGACCAGCACGCTTAGTTGGGTTTTATAGTGTTAGCTCACTAAATGTACTAGATCAGCACGTGTAGTTGCATTTTATATTGTAAGCACACTAAATGTACTAGACCAGCACGTTTAGTTGCGTTTGATAGTGTTAGCCTACTAAATGTACTAGACCAGCACGTTTAGTTGGGTTTTATAGTGTTAGCTCACTAAATGTACTAGACCAGCACGCTTACTTGGGTTTTATTGTGTTAGCTCACTAAATGTACTAGACCAGCACGTTTAGTTGGGTTTTATAGTGTTAGCTCACTAAATGCACTAGACCAGCACGTTTAGTTGGGCTTTATAGTGTTAGTTCACTAAATGTACTAGACCACCACGTTTAGTTGGGTTTTATAGTGTTAGCACACTAACTGTACTAGACCAGCACGCTTAGTTGAGTTTTATAGTGTTAGCGCACTAAATGTACTAGACCAGCACCTTTAGTTGGTTTTATTGTGTTAGCTCACTAAATGTACTAGACCAGCACGTTTAGTGGGGTTTTACAGTGTTATCTCACTAAATGTACTAGACCAGCACGTTTAGTTGGGGTTTATAGTGTTAGCACACTAAATGTACTAGACCAGCACGTTTGGTTCGATTTTATAGTGTTAGCACACTAAATGTACTAGACCAGCACGTTTAGTTGGGTTTTATAGTGTTAGCACACTAAATGTACTAGACCGGCACGTTTAGTGCGGTTTTATAGTGTTAGATCAATACATCATACATGTACTAGACCAGCACGTTTAGTTGGGTTTTATAGTGTTAGCACACTAAATGTATTATTCCAGCACGATTAGTTGGGTTTTATAGTGTTAGCGCACTAACTGTACTAGACCAGCACGTTTAGTTGGGTTTGATAGTGTTAGCTCACAAAATGTACTAGACCAGCAAGTTTAGTTGGGTTTGATAGTGATAGCTCACAAAATGTACTAGACCAGCACGTTTAGTTGGGTTTTATAGTGTTAGCTCACTAAATGTACTAGACCAGCACGCTTAGTTGGGTTTTATAGTGTTAGCTCACTAAATGTACTAGACCAGCACGTTTAGTTGGGTTTTATAGTGTTAGCTCACTAAATGTACTAGACCTGGACGTTTATTTGGGTTTTATAGTGTTAGCACACTAAATGTACTGGACCAGCACGTTTAGTTGTGTTTTATTGTGTTAGCTCACTAAATGTACTAGACCAACACGTTTAGTTGGGTTTTATAGTGTTAGCTCACTAAATGTACTAGACCAGCACGTTTACTTGGGTTTTATAGTGTTAGCACACTAAATGTACTAGACCAGCACGTTTAGTTGGGTTTTATAGTGTTAGCTCACTAAATGTACTAGACCAGCACGTTTACTTGGGTTTTATAGTGTTAGCACACTAAATGTACTAGACCAGCACGTGTAGTTGGGTTTTATAGTGTTAGCACACTAAATGTACTAGACCGGCACGTTTAGTTGGGTTTTATAGTGTTAGCACACTAAATGTACTAGACCAGCACGTTCAATTTGGTTTTATAGTGTTAGCACACTAAATGTACTAGACCAGCACGCTTAGTTGGGTTTTATGGTGTTAGCTCACTAAATGTAATAGACCAGCACGTTTACTTGGGTTTTATAGTGTTAGCGCACTAAATGTACTAGACCAGCATGCTTAGTTGGGTTTTATAGTGTTAGCTCACTAAATGAACTTTACCAGCACGTTTAGTTGGATTTTATAGTGTTAGCACACTAAATGTACTAGACCAACACGTTTAGTTGGGTTTGAGAGTGTTAGCTCACTAAATGCACTAGACCAGCATGTTTAGTTGCATTTTATATTGTTAGCTCACTAAATGTACTAGACCGGCATGTTAATTGTGTTTTATAGTGTTAGCTCACTAAATGTACTAGACCTGGACGTTTAGTTGGGTTTTATAGTGTTAGCACACTAAATGTACTGGATCTGGACGTTTAGTTGGGTTTTATAGTGTTAGCACACTAAATGTACTGGACCAGCACGTTTAGTTGGGTTTTATAGTGTTAGCTCACTAAATGTACTAGACCAGCACGTTTAGTTGGGCTTGATAGTGTTAGCTCACTAAATGTACTAGACCAGCATGTTTAGTTGCATTTTATATTGTTAGCTCACTAAATGTACTAGACCGGCATGTTTAGTTGGGTTTTATAGTGTTAGCTCACTAAATGTACTAGACCAGCACGTTTAGTTGGGTTTTATAGTGTTAGCTCACTAAATGTACCAGACCAGCACGTTTAGTTGGGTTTCATAGTGTTAGCTCACTAAATGTACTAGACCAGCACGTTTAGTTTGGTTTTATAGTGTTAGCTCACTAAATGTACTAGACCAGCACGCTTAGTTGGATTTTATAGTGTTAGCTCACTAAATGTACTAGACCAGCGAGTTTAGTTGGGTTTTATAGTGTTAGCTCACTACATCATACATTTAATAAACCAGCACCTTTAGTTGGGTTTTATAGTGTTAGCTCACTAAATGTACTAGACCAGCACGTTTAGTTTGGTTTTATATTGTTAGCTCACTAAATGTACTAGACCAGCACGTTTTGTTTGGTTTTATAGTGTTAGCACACTAAATGTACTAGACCAGCACGTTTAGTTGGGTTTTATAGTGTTAGCTCACTAAATGTACTAGACCAGCACGTTTAGTTGAGTTTTATAGTGTTAGCTCACTAAATGTACTAGACCAGCACGTTTAGTTGGGTTTTATAGTGTTAGCTCACTAAATATACTAGACCAGCACGCTTAGTTGGGTTTTATAGTGTTAGCTCACTAAATGTACTAGACCAGCACGCTTAGTTGGGCTTTATAGTGTTAGCACACTAAATGTACTAGACCAGCACGTTTAGTTGGGTTTTATAGTGTTAGCTCACTAAATGTACTAGACCAGCACGTTTAGTTGCGTTTTATAGTGTTAGCACACTAAATGTACTTGATCAGCACGTTTATTTGGGTTTTATAGTGTTAGCTCACTAAATGTACTAGACCAGCACGCTTAGTTGGGTTTTATAGTGTTAGTTTACTAAATGTACTAGACCAGCACGTTTAGTTGGGTTTTATAGTGTTAGCACACTAAATGTACTAGATCAGCACGTTTAGTTGGGTTTTATAGTGTTAGCTCACTAAATGTACTAGACCAACACGTTTAGTTGGGTTTTATAGTGTTAGCTCACTAAATGTACTAGACCAGCACGTTTAGTTGGGTTTTATAGTGTTAGCTCACTAAATGCACTAGACCAGCACGTTTAGTTGGGTTTTATAGTGTTAACTCACTAAATGTACTAGACCAGCACGTTTAGTTTGGTTTTATAGTGTTAGCTCACTAAATGTACTAGACCAGCGCGTTTAGTTTGGTTTTATAGTGTTAGCTCACTAAATGTACTAGACCAGCACGCTTAGTTGGGTTTTATAGTGTTATCTCACTAAATGTACTAGACCAGCACGATTAGTTGGGCTTTATAGTGTTAGCACACTAAATGTACTAGACCAGCACGCTTAGTTTGGTTGTATAGTGTTAGCTCACTAAATGTACTAGACCAGCACGTTTAGTTGGGTTTTATAGGGTTAGCTCACTACATGTACTAGACCAGCACGTTTAGTTGGGTTTTATAGTGTTAGCACACTAAATGTACTAGACCAGCACGTTTGGTTTGGTTTTATAGTGTTAGCACACTAAATGTACTAGACCAGCACGTTTAGTTGGGTTTTATAGTGTTAGCACACTAAATGTACTAGACCAGCTTGTTTAGTTGGGTTTTATAGTGTTAGCACACTAAATGTACTAGACCGGCACGTTTAGTTGGTTTTTATAGTGTTAGCACACTAAATGTACTAGACCAGCACGCTTAGTTGGGTTTTATAGTGTTAGCACACTAAATGTACTAGACCAGCACGCTTAGTTGGGTTTTATAGTGTTAGCTCACTAAATGTACTAGATCAGCACGTGTAGTTGCATTTTATATTGTAAGCACACTAAATGTACTAGACCAGCACGTTTAGTTGCGTTTGATAGTGTTAGCCTACTAAATGTACTAGACCAGCACGTTTAGTTGGGTTTTATAGTGTTAGCTCACTAAATGTACTAGACCAGCACGCTTACTTGGGTTTTATTGTGTTAGCTCACTAAATGTACTAGACCAGCAGGTTTAGTTGGGTTTTATAGTGTTAGCTCACTAAATGCACTAGACCAGCACGTTTAGTTGGGCTTTATAGTGTTAGTTCACTAAATGTACTAGACCACCACGTTTAGTTGGGTTTTATAGTGTTAGCACACTAACTGTACTAGACCAGCACGCTTAGTTGGGTTTTATAGTGTTAGCGCACTAAATGTACTAGACCAGCACCTTTAGTTGGTTTTATTGTGTTAGCTCACTAAATGTACTAGACCAGCACGTTTAGTGGGGTTTTACAGTGTTATCTCACTAAATGTACTAGACCAGCACGTTTAGTTGGGGTTTATAGTGTTAGCACACTAAATGTACTAGACCAGCACGTTTGGTTCGATTTTATAGTGTTAGCACACTAAATGTACTAGACCAGCACGTTTAGTTGGGTTTTATAGTGTTAGCACACTAAATGTACTAGACCGGCACGTTTAGTGCGGTTTTATAGTGTTAGATCAATACATCATACATGTACTAGACCAGCACGTTTAGTTGGGTTTTATAGTGTTAGCACACTAAATGTATTATTCCAGCACGATTAGTTGGGTTTTATAGTGTTAGCGCACTAAATGTACTAGACCAGCACGTTTAGTTGGGTTTGATAGTGTTAGCTCACAAAATGTACTAGACCAGCAAGTTTAGTTGGGTTTGATAGTGATAGCTCACAAAATGTACTAGACCAGCACGTTTAGTTGGGTTTTATAGTGTTAGCTCACTAAATGTACTAGACCAGCACGCTTAGTTGGGTTTTATAGTGTTAGCTCACTAAATGTACTAGACCAGCACGTTTAGTTGGGTTTTATAGTGTTAGCTCACTAAATGTACTAGACCTGGACGTTTATTTGGGTTTTATAGTGTTAGCACACTAAATGTACTGGACCAGCACGTTTAGTTGTGTTTTATTGTGTTAGCTCACTAAATGTACTAGACCAGCACGTTTAGTTGGGTTTTATAGTGTTAGCTCACTAAATGTACTAGACCAGCACGTTTACTTGGGTTTTATAGTGTTAGCACACTAAATGTACTAGACCAGCACGTTTAGTTGGGTTTTATAGTGTTAGCTCACTAAATGTACTAGACCAGCACGTTTACTTGGGTTTTATAGTGTTAGCACACTAAATGTACTAGACCAGCACGTGTAGTTGGGTTTTATAGTGTTAGCACACTAAATGTACTAGACCGGCACGTTTAGTTGGGTTTTATAGTGTTAGCACACTAAATGTACTAGACCAGCACGTTCAATTTGGTTTTATAGTGTTAGCACACTAAATGTACTAGACCAGCACGCTTAGTTGGGTTTTATGGTGTTAGCTCACTAAATGTAATAGACCAGCACGTTTACTTGGGTTTTATAGTGTTAGCGCACTAAATGTACTAGACCAGCATGCTTAGTTGGGTTTTATAGTGTTAGCTCACTAAATGAACTTGACCAGCACGTTTAGTTGGATTTTATAGTGTTAGCACACTAAATGTACTAGACCAACACGTTTAGTTGGGTTTGAGAGTGTTAGCTCACTAAATGCACTAGACCAGCATGTTTAGTTGCATTTTATATTGTTAGCTCACTAAATGTACTAGACCGGCATGTTAATTGTGTTTTATAGTGTTAGCTCACTAAATGTACTAGACCTGGACGTTTAGTTGGGTTTTATAGTGTTAGCACACTAAATGTACTGGATCTGGACGTTTAGTTGGGTTTTATAGTGTTAGCACACTAAATGTACTGGACCAGCACGTTTAGTTGGGTTTTATAGTGTTAGCTCACTAAATGTACTAGACCAGCACGTTTAGTTGGGCTTGATAGTGTTAGCTCACTAAATGTACTAGACCAGCATGTTTAGTTGCATTTTATATTGTTAGCTCACTAAATGTACTAGACCGGCATGTTTAGTTGGGTTTTATAGTGTTAGCTCACTAAATGTACTAGACCAGCACGTTTAGTTGGGTTTTATAGTGTTAGCTCACTAAATGTACCAGACCAGCACGTTTAGTTGGGTTTCATAGTGTTAGCTCACTAAATGTACTAGACCAGCACGTTTAGTTGGGTTTTATAGTGTTAGCTCACTAAATGTACTAGACCAGCACGCTTAGTTGGATTTTATAGTGTTAGCTCACTAAATGTACTAGACCAGCGAGTTTAGTTGGGTTTTATAGTGTTAGCTCACTACATCATACATTTAATAAACCAGCACCTTTAGTTGGGTTTTATAGTGTTAGCTCACTAAATGTACTAGACCAGCACGTTTAGTTTGGTTTTATATTGTTAGCTCACTAAATGTACTAGACCAGCACGTTTTGTTTGGTTTTATAGTGTTAGCACACTAAATGTACTAGACCAGCACGTTTAGTTGGGTTTTATAGTGTTAGCTCACTAAATGTACTAGACCAGCACGTTTAGTTGAGTTTTATAGTGTTAGCTCACTAAATGTACTAGACCAGCACGTTTAGTTGGGTTTTATAGTGTTAGCTCACTAAATATACTAGACCAGCACGCTTAGTTGGGTTTTATAGTGTTAGCTCACTAAATGTACTAGACCAGCACGCTTAGTTGGGCTTTATAGTGTTAGCACACTAAATGTACTAGACCAGCACGTTTAGTTGGGTTTTATAGTGTTAGCTCACTAAATGTACTAGACCAGCACGTTTAGTTGGGTTTTATAGTGTTAGCACACTAAATGTACTTGATCAGCACGTTTATTTGGGTTTTATAGTGTTAGCTCACTAAATGTACTAGACCAGCACGCTTAGTTGGGTTTTATAGTGTTAGTTTACTAAATGTACTAGACCAGCACGTTTAGTTGGGTTTTATAGTGTTAGCACACTAAATGTACTAGATCAGCAAGTTTAGTTGGGTTTTATAGTGTTAGCTCACTAAATGTACTAGACCAACACGTTTAGTTGGGTTTTATAGTGTTAGCTCACTAAATGTACTAGACCAGCACGTTTAGTTGGGTTTTATAGTGTTAGCTCACTAAATGCACTAGACCAGCACGTTTAGTTGGGTTTTATAGTGTTAACTCACTAAATGTACTAGACCAGCACGTTTAGTTGGGTTTTATAGTGTTAACTCACTAAATGTACTAGACCAGCACGTTTAGTTTGGTTTTATAGTGTTAGCTCACTAAATGTACTAGACCAGCGCGTTTAGTTTGGTTTTATAGTGTTAGCTCACTAAATGTACTAGACCAGCACGCTTAGTTGGGTTTTATAGTGTTATCTCACTAAATGTACTAGACCAGCACGATTAGTTGGGCTTTATAGTGTTAGCACACTAAATGTACTAGACCAGCACGCTTAGTTTGGTTGTATAGTGTTAGCTCACTAAATGTACTAGACCAGCACGTTTAGTTGGGTTTTATAGGGTTAGCTCACTACATGTACTAGACCAGCACGCTTAGTTGGGTTTTATAGTGTTAGCTCACTAAATGTACTAGACCAGCACGCTTAGTTGGGTTTTATAGAGTTAGCTCACTAAATGTACTAGACCAGCACGTTTCGTTGGGTTTTATTGTGTTAGCTCACTACATGTACTAGACCAGCACGCTTAGTTGGGCTTTATAGTGTTAGCACACTAAATGTACTAGACCAGCACACTTAGTTGGGTTTTATAGTGTTAGCTCACTAAATGTACTAGACCAGCACGTTTAGTTGGGTTTTAAAGTGTTAGCACACTAAATGTACTAGATCAGCATGTTTAGTTGGGTTTTATAGTGTTAGCACACTAAATGTACTAGACCAGCACGTTTAGTTGGGTTTTATAGTGTTAGCTCACTAAATGTACTAGACCAGCACGTTTAGTTGGGTTTTATTGTGTTAGCACACTAAATGTACTAGACCAGCACGTTTTGTTGGGTTTTATAGTGTTAACTCACTAAATAAACTAGACCAGCACGTTTAGTTGGGTTTTATAGTGTTAGCTCACTAAATGTACTAGACCAGCACGTTTAGTTGGGTTTTATAGTGTTAGCACACTAAATGTACTAGACCAGCACGTTTAGTTGGGTTTTATAGTGTTAGCACACTAAATGTACTAGACCAGCACGCTTAGTTGGGTTTTATAGTGTTAGCACACTAAATGTACTAGACCAGCACGTTTAGTTGGGTTTTATTGTGTTATCTCACTAAATGTACTAGACCAGCACGCTTAGTTGGGTTTTATAGTGTTAGCTCACTAAATAAACTAGACCAGCACGTTTAGTTGGGTTTTATAGTGTTAGCTCACTAAATGTACTAGACCAGCACGTTTAATTGGGTTTTATAGTGTTAGCTCACTAAATAAACTAGACCAGCACGTTTAGTTGGGTTTTATAGTGTTAGATCACTAAATGTACTAGACCAGCACGTTTAGTTGGGTTTTATAGTGTTAGCTCACTAAATGTACTAAACCAGCACGTTTAGTTGGGTTTTATAGTGTTAGTTCACTAAATGTACTAGACCAGCACGTTTAGTTGGGTTTTATAGTGTTAGCACACTAAATGTACTAGACCAGCACGTTTAGTTTGGTTTTATAGTGTTAGCTCACTAAATGTACTAGACCAGCGCGTTTAGTTGGGTTTTATAGTGTTAGCTCACTAAATGTACTAGACCAGCACGTTTAGTTGGGTTTTATAGTGTTAGCACACTAAATGTACTAGACCAGCACATTTAGTTGGGTTTTATAGTGTTAGCTCACTAAATGTACTAGACCAGCGCGTTTAGTTGGGTTTTATAGTGTTAGCTCACTAAATGTACTAGACCAGCACGCTTAGTTGGGTTTTATAGTGTTATCTCACTAAATGTACTAGACCAGCACGATTAGTTGGGCTTTATAGTGTTAGCACACTAAATGTACTAGACCAGCACGTTTAGTTGGGTTTTATATTGTTAGCTCACTAAATGTACTAGACCAGCACGTTTAGTTGGGTTTTATAGTGTTAGCTCACTAAATGTACTAGACCAGCGCGTTTAGTTGGGTTTTATAGTGTTAGCTCACTAAATGTACTAGACCAGCACGCTTAGTTGGGTTTTATAGTGTTATCTCACTAACTGTACTAGACCAGCACGATTAATTGGGCTTTATAGTGTTAGCACACTAAATGTACTAGACCAGCACGCTTAGTTTGGTTGTATAGTGTTAGCTCACTAAATGTACTAGACCAGCACGTTTAGTTGGGTTTTATAGTGTTAGCTCACTACATGTACTAGACCAGCACGCTTAGTTGGGTTTTATAGTGTTAGCTCACTAAATGTACTAGACCAGCACGCTTAGTTGGGTTTTATAGTGTTAGCTCACTACATGTACTAGACCAGCACGCTTAGTTGGGTTTTATAGTGTTAGCTCACTAAATGTACTAGACCAGCACGCTTAGTTGGGTTTTATAGAGTTAGCTCACTAAATGTACTAGACCAGCACGTTTAGTTAGGTTTTATAGTGTTAGCTCACTAAATGTACTAGACCAGCACGTTTAGTTGGGTTTTATTGTGTTAGCTCACTACATGTACTAGACCAGCACGCTTAGTTGGGTTTTATAGAGTTAGCTCACTAAATGTACTAGACCAGCACGTTTAGTTAGGTTTTATAGTGTTAGTTCACTAAATGTACTAGACCAGCACGCTTAGTTGGGTTTTATAGTGTTAGCTCACTAAATGTACTAGACCAGCACGTTTAGTTAGGTTTTATAGTGTTAGCTCACTAAATGTACTAGACCAGCACGTTTAGTTGGGTTTTATTGTGTTAGCTCACTACATGTACTAGACCAGCACGCTTAGTTGGGTTTTATAGAGTTAGCTCACTAAATGTACTAGACCAGCACGTTTAGTTAGGTTTTATAGTGTTAGTTCACTAAATGTACTAGACCAGCACGCTTAGTTGGGTTTTATAGAGTTAGCTCACTAAATGTACTAGACCAGCACGTTTAGTTAGGTTTTATAGTGTTAGCACACTAAATGTACTAGACGAGCACGCTTAGTTGGGTTTTATTGTGTTAGCTCACTAAATGTACTAGACCAGCACGTTTAGTTGGGTTTTATAGTGTTAGCTCACTAAATGTACTAGACCAGCACGTTTACTTGGGCTGTATAGTGTTAGCTCACTAAATGTACTAGACCAGCACGTTTAGTTGGGATTTATAGTGTTAGCTCACTACATGTACTAGACCAGCACGCTTAGTTGGGTTTTATATTGTTAGCTCACTAAAGCATTATCCCGATTCTGAGCCAACCAGCTCAGCAGAGAAGCAACAAATTCATAATTTAAAGTCTTTGGTTTGACCCACCCGGTTCTCGAACCCACGATTTATAGGCGAACACGCTAGCCATTGCACCATCAATGCTGTTGTTTTCAATATATAATACGTTGTAATGAATATCTTGTCTAGTAACAAAAAATATTATCAGATTGTGAGGGAAGGAATATAGGTTACTGAAAGCATGTTTTCCCTGTCCACAAATATCCTTGAAAATCTCAACTTTTTAGTTTGCTTAAGAAAATCATTTCTTCATATCCAAAATTCTAATCCACCCGTATTTTATTTTATTGATCAATGTTAAATCGCGATCAACCGCATCGCTGATGTAATGGTTAGCTTGCTCTCCTCGAGTGCGATAGATCATGGGTTCGAGACCCGATAGGGTCAAACCAAATACTATAAAATTGATATTTTTTTTTCTCCGCAAAGCACGCAGCATTAAGAAGAAAGAACAAAGACTGTTTGGCTCGGGATCAGGATAAATAATGTGTCCGAATGGTGCTACATGTCTATCCGCAGACTGTTGTTTCAGTGAGCTAGCACTATAAAAATCTTCATCATCATTTCATTGGAAATTAACTTGCTCTCGCCATGATACAGCTGAAATAAATGCTGAGTTGGCGCTAAACAATAATCACTCAATCACTCACTAAATCGGAGTCGAAAACCAATGTCGTTTGGATTATTTATTGTTGTTTTACAGATATAAAGATGTAGCAGATCCTGTTGTCAATCGTGTTAAGTACGCTTGGAATCCGTGTGAACCCTTCACACTTGGTGACTGTAAGAATGTAGCCGTAAGTTAAGTATCCTGCTGGTCAGGGTGATAAATACACTTGGAATCCGTGTGAACCCTTCACACTTAGTGACTGTAAGAATGTAGCCGTAAGTTAAGTATCCTGCTGGTCAGGGTGACAAGTACACTTGGAATCCGTGTGAACACTTCACACTTAATGACTGTAAGAATGTAGCCGTAAGTTAAGTATCCTGCTGGTCAGGGTGATAAGTACGCTTGGAATCCGTGTAAACCCTTCACACTTAATGACTATGAATGTAGCCGTAAGTTAAGTATCCTGCTGGAGAGGGTGATAAGTACACTTGCAATCCATTTGAACTCTTCACACTTAATGACTATAAGAATGTAGCCGTAAGTTAAGTATCCTGCTGGTCAGGGTGATAAGTACGCTTGGAATCCGTGTGAAACCTTCACACTTAATGACTGTAAGAAAGTAGCAGTAAGTTAAGTATCCTGTTGGTCAGGGTGATAAGTACCCTTGGAATCCATGTGAACCCTTCACACTTAATGACTGTAAGAATGTAGCTGTATGTTAAGTATCCTGCTGGTCAGGGTGATAAGTACACTTGGAATCCGTGTGAACCCTTCACACTTAATGACTGTAAGAATGTATACGTAATTTAAGTATCCTGCTGGTCAGGATGATAAGTACGCTTGGAATCCGTGTGAACCCTTCACACTTAGTGACTGTCAGAATGTAGCCGTAAGTTAAGTATCCTGCTGGTCAGAGTGATAAGTACGCTTGGAATCCGTGTGAACCCTTCACACTTAGTGACTGTAAGAATGTAGCCGTAGGTTAAGTACCATGCTGGTCATGGTAATAAGTACGCTTGAAATCCGTGTGAACCCCTCACACTTAGTGACTGTAAGAATGTAGCCGTAAGTTAAGTATCCTGCTGGTCAGGGTGATAAGTACACTTGGAATCCGTGTGAACCCTTCACACTTAGTGACTTTAAGAATGTAACCGAAAGCTAAGTATCCTGCTGGTCAGGGTGATAAGTACACTTTGAATCCGTGTGAACCCTTCACACTTAGTGACTGTAAGAATGTAACCGAAAGCTAAGTATCCTGCTGGTCAGGGTAATAAGTACGCTTGGAATCCGCGTGAACCCTTCACACTTAGTGACTGTAAGAATGTAGCCGTAAGCTAAGTATCCTGCCGGTGAGGGTGACAAGTACGCTTGGAATCCGTGTGAACCCTTCACACTTAATGACTGTAAGAATGTAGCCGTAAGTTAAGTGTCCTCTGGTCAGGGTGATAAGTACGCTTGGAATCCGTGTGAACCCTTCAGACTTAGTGACTGTAAGAAAGTAGCCGTAAGTTAAGTATCCTGCTGGTCAGAGTGACAAGTACACTTGGAATCCGTATTAACACTTCACACTTAATGACTGTAAGAATGTATACGTAATTTAAGTATCCTGCTGGTCAGGATGATAAGTACGCTTGGAATCCGTGTGAACCCTTCACACTTAGTGACTGTCAGAATGTAGCCGTAAGTTAAGTATCCTGCTGGTCAGAGTGATAAGTACGCTTGGAATCTGTGTGAACCCTTCACACTTAGTGACTGTAAGAATGTAGCCGTAGGTTAAGTACCATGCTGGTCATGGTAATAAGTACGCTTGAAATCCGTGTGAACCCCTCACACTTAGTGACTGTAAGAATGTAGCCGTAAGTTAAGTATCCTGCTGGTCAGGGTGATAAGTACACTTGGAATCCGTGTGAACCCTTCACACTTAGTGACTTTAAGAATGTAACCGAAAGCTAAGTATCCTGCTGGTCAGGGTGATAAGTACACTTGGAATCCGTGTGAACCCTTCACACTTAGTGACTGTAAGAATGTAACCGAAAGCTAAGTATCCTGCTGGTCAGGGTAATAAGTACGCTTGGAATCCGCGTGAACCCTTCACACTTAGTGACTGTAAGAATGTAGCCGTAAGCTAAGTATCCTGCCGGTGAGGGTGACAAGTACGCTTGGAATCCGTGAGAACCCTTCACACTTAATGACTGTAAGAATGTAGCCGTAAGTTAAGTGTCCTGCTGGTCAGGGTGATAAGTACGCTTGGAATCCGTGTGAACCCTTCAGACTTAGTGACTGTAAGAAAGTAGCCGTAAGTTAAGTATCCTGCTGGTCAGAGTGACAAGTACACTTGGAATCCGTATTAACACTTCACACTTAATGACTGTAAGAATGTAGCCGTAAATTAAGTATCCTGCTGGTCAGGGTGATAAGTACGCTTGGAATACGTGTGAACCCTTCACACTTAGTGACTGTAAGAATGTAGCCGTAATTTAAGTATCCTGCTGGTCAGGGTGATAAGTACGCTTGGAATCCGTGTGAACCGTTCACACTTAATGACTAAGAATGTAGCCGTAAGTTAAGTATCCTGCTGGTGAGGGTGATAAGTACACTTGCAATCCGTGTGAACCCTTCACACTTAGTGACTGTAAGAATGTAACCGAAAGCTAAGTATCCTGCTGGTCAGGGTAATAAGTACGCTTGGAATCCGCGTGAACCCTTCACACTTAGTGACTGTAAGAATGTAGCCGTAAGCTAAGTATCCTGCCGGTGAGGGTGACAAGTACGCTTGGAATCCGTGAGAACCCTTCACACTTAATGACTGTAAGAATGTAGCCGTAAGTTAAGTGTCCTGCTGGTCAGGGTGATAAGTACGCTTGGAATCCGTGTGAACCCTTCAGACTTAGTGACTGTAAGAAAGTAGCCGTAAGTTAAGTATCCTGCTGGTCAGAGTGACAAGTACACTTGGAATCCGTATTAACACTTCACACTTAATGACTGTAAGAATGTAGCCGTAAATTAAGTATCCTGCTGGTCAGGGTGATAAGTACGCTTGGAATACGTGTGAACCCTTCACACTTAGTGACTGTAAGAATGTAGCCGTAATTTAAGTATCCTGCTGGTCAGGGTGATAAGTACGCTTGGAATCCGTGTGAACCGTTCACACTTAATGACTAAGAATGTAGCCGTAAGTTAAGTATCCTGCTGGTGAGGGTGATAAGTACACTTGCAATCCGTGTGAACCCTTCACACTTAATGACTATAAGAATGTAGCCGTAAGTTACGTATCCTGCTGGTCAGGGTGATAAGTACACTTGGAATCCGTGTGAACCCTTCACACTTAGTGACTGTAAGAATGAAACCGAAAGCTAAGTATCCTGCTGGTCAGGGTGATAAGTACACTTGGAATCCGTGTGAACCCTTCACACTTAGTGACTGTAAGAATGTAACCGAAAGCTAAGTATCCTGCTGGTCAGGGTAATAAGTACGCTTGGAATCCGCGTGAACCCTTCACACTTAGTGACTGTAAGAATGTAGCCGTAAGCTAAGTATCCTGCCGGTGAGGGTGACAAGTACGCTTGGAATCCGTGAGAACCCTTCACACTTAATGACTGTAAGAATGTAGCCGTAAGTTAAGTGTCCTGCTGGTCAGGGTGATAAGTACGCTTGGAATCCGTGTGAACCCTTCAGACTTAGTGACTGTAAGAAAGTAGCCGTAAGTTAAGTATCCTGCTGGTCAGAGTGACAAGTACACTTGGAATCCGTATTAACACTTCACACTTAATGACTGTAAGAATGTAGCCGTAAATTAAGTATCCTGCTGGTCAGGGTGATAAGTACGCTTGGAATACGTGTGAACCCTTCACACTTAGTGACTGTAAGAATGTAGCCGTAATTTAAGTATCCTGCTGGTCAGGGTGATAAGTACGCTTGGAATCCGTGTGAACCGTTCACACTTAATGACTAAGAATGTAGCCGTAAGTTAAGTATCCTGCTGGTGAGGGTGATAAGTACACTTGCAATCCGTGTGAACCCTTCACACTTAATGACTATAAGAATGTAGCCGTAAGTTACGTATCCTGCTGGTCAGGGTGATAAGTACACTTGGAATCCGTGTGAACCCTTCACACTTAGTGACTGTAAGAATGAAACCGAAAGCTAAGTATCCTGCTGGTCAGGGTGATAAGTACACTTGGAATCCGTGTGAACCCTTCACACTTAGTGACTGTAAGAATGTAACCGAAAGCTAAGTATCCTGCTGGTCAGGGTAATAAGTACGCTTGGAATCCGCGTGAACCCTTCACACTTAGTGACTGTAAGGATGTAGCCGTAAGCTAAGTATCCTGCCGGTGAGGGTGACAAGTACGCTTGGAGTCCGTGTGAACCCTTCACACTTAATGACTGTAAGAATGTAGCCGTAAGTTAAGTGTCCTGCTGGTCAGGGTGATAAGTACGCTTGGAATCCGTGTGAACCCTTCAGACTTAGTGACTGTAAGAATGTAGCCGTAAGTTAAGTATCCTTTTGGTCAGAGTGACAAGTACACTTGGAATCCGTGTTAACACTTCACACTTAATGACTGTAAGAATGTAGCCGTAAATTAAGTATCCTGCTGGTCAGGGTGAAAAGTACGCTTGGAATACGTGTGAACCCTTCACACTTAGTGACTGTAAGAATGTAGCCGTAAGTTAAGTATCCTGTTGGTCACGGTGATAAGTACGCTTGGAATCCATGTGAACCCTTCACACTAAATGACTGTAAGAATGTAGCCGTAAGTTAAGTATCCTGCTGGTCAGGATGATAAGTACGCTTGGAATCCGTGTGAACCCTTCACACTTAGTGACTGTAAGAATGTAGCCGTAAGTTAAGTATCCTGCTGGTCATGGTAATAAGTACGCTTGAAATCCGTGTGAACCCTTTACACTTAGAGACTGTAAGAATGTAGCCGTAAGTTAAGTATCCTGCTGGTCAGGGTGATAAGTACGCTTGGAATCCGTGTGAACCCTTCAGACTTAGTGACTGTAAGAAAGTAGCCGTAAGTTAAGTATCCTGCTGGTCAGAGTGACAAGTACACTTGGAATCCGTGTTAACACTTCACACTTAATGACTGTAAGAATGTAGCCGTAAATTAAGTATCCTGCTGGTCAGGGTGAAAAGTACGCTTGGAATACGTGTGAACCCTTCACACTTAGTGACTGTAAGAATGTAGCCGTAAGTTAAGTATCCTGTTGGTCACGGTGATAAGTACGCTTGGAATCCATGTGAACCCTTCACACTAAATGACTGTAAGAATGTAGCCGTAAGTTAAGTATCCTGCTGGTCAGGGTGATAAGTACGCTTGGAATCCGTGTGAACCCTTCACACTTAATGGCTGTAAGAATGTAGCAGTAAGTTAAGTATCCTGCTGGTCAGGGTGATAAGTACACTTGGAATCCGTGTGAACCCTTCACACTTAATGACTAATAAAATAGCCGCAAGCTAAGTATCCTGCTGGTCAGGGTGATAAATACGCTTGGAATCCGTGTGAACTCTTCAGACTTAGTGACTGTAAGAAAGTAGCCGTAAGTTAAGTATCCTGCTGGTCAGGGTGACAAGTACACTTGGAATCCGTGTTAACACTTCACACTTAATGACTGTAAGAATGTAGCCGTAAATTAAGCATCCTGCTGGTCAGGGTGATAGGTACGCTTGGAATCCGTGTGAACCCTTCACACTTAGTGACTGTAAGAATGTAGCCGTAAGTTAAGTATCCTGCTGGTCAGGGTGATAAGTACACTTGCAATCCATTTGAACTATTCACACTTAATGACTGTAAGAATGTAGCCGTAAGTTAAGTATCCTGCTGTTCAGGGTGATAAGTACGCTTGGAATCCGTGTGAAACCTTCACACTTAATGACTGTAAGAAAGTAGCAGTAAGTTAAGTATCCTGTTGGTCAGGGTGATAAGTACGCTTGGAATCCTTGTGAACCCTTCACACTTAATGACTGTAAGAATGTAGCCGTATGTTAAATATCCTGCTGGTCAGGGTGATAAGTACACTTGGAATCCGTGTGAACCCTTCACACTTAATGACTATAAGAATGTAGACATAATTTAAGTATCCTGCTGGTCAGGATGATAAGTACGCTTGGAATCCGTGTGAACCCTTCACACTTAGTGACTGTAAGAATGTAGCCGTAAGTTAAGTATCCTGCTGGTCAGAGTAATAAGTACGCTTGGAATCCGTGTGAACCCTTCACACTTAGTGACTGTAAGAATGTAGCCGTAAGTTAAGTATCCTGCTGGTCATGGTAATAAGTACGCTTGAAATCCGTGTGAACCCTTCACACTTAGTGACTGTAAGAATGTAGCCGTAAGTTAAGTATCCTGCTGGTCAGGGTAGTAAGTACACTTGGAATTCGTGTGAACCCTTCACACTTAGTGACTGTAAGAATGTAACCGAAAGCTAAGTATCCTGCTGGTCAGGATGATAAGTACGCTTGGAATCCGTGTGAACCCTCCACAATGAATGACTGTAATAATGTAGCCGTAAGCTAAGTATCCTGCTGGTCAGGGTGATAAGTACGCTTGGAATCCGTGTTTACACTTCACACTTAATGACTGTAAGAATGTAGCCGTAAATTAAGTATCCTGCTGGTCAGTGTGATAAGTACGCGTGGAATCCGTGTGAACCCTTCACACTTAGTGACTGTAAGAATGTAGCCGTAAGTTAAGTATCCTGCTGGTCAGGGTGATAAGTACGCTTGGAATCCGTGTGAACCCTTCACACTTAATGACTAAGAATGTAGCTGTAAGTTAAGTATCCTGCTGGTGAGGGTGATAAGTACACTTGCAATCCGTGTGAACTCTTCACACTTAATGACTATAAGAATGTAGCCGTACGTTAAGTATCCTGCTGGTCAGGGTGATAAATACACTTGGAATCCGTGTGAAACCTTCACACTTAATGACTGTAAGAAAGTAGCAGTAAGTTAAGTATCCTGTTGGTCAGGGTGATAAGTACGCTTGGAATCCGTGTGAACCCTTCACACTTAGTGACTGTAAGAATGTAGCCGTAAGTTAAGTATCCTGCTGGTCAGGGTGATAAGTACACTTGGAATCCGTGTGAACCCTTCACACTTAATGACTGTAAGAATGTAGACGTAAGTTAAGTATCCTGCTGGTCAGGATGATAGGTACGCTTGGAATCCGTGTGAACCCTTCACACTTAGTGACTGTAAGAGTGTAGCCGTAAGTTAAGTATCCTGCTGGTCAGAGTGATAAGTACGCTTGGAATCCGTGTGAACCCTTCACACTTAGTGACTGCAAGAATGTAGCCGTAAGTTAAGTATCCTGCTGGTCATGGTAATAAGTACGCTTGAAATCCGTGTGAACCCACCACACTGAATGACTGTAAGAATGTAGCCGTAAGTTAAGCATCCTGATGGTGAGGGTGATAAGTACGCTTGGAATCCGTGTGAACCCTTCACACTTAATGACTAAGAATGTAGCCGTAAGTTAAGTATCCTGCTGGTCAGGGTGATAAGTACACTTGGAATTCGTGTGAACCCTTCACACTTAATGACTGTAAGAATGTAGCCATAAGTTAAGTATCCTGCTGGTCAGGGTGATAAGTACGCTTAGAATCCGTGTGAACCCTTCACACTTAATGACTAAGAATGTAGCCGTTAGTTAAGTATCCTGCTGGTGAGGGTGATAAGTACACTTGGAATCCGTGTGAACCCTTCACACTTAATGACTAAGAATGTAGCCGTAAGTTAAGTATCCTGCTGGTCAGGGTGACAAGTACACTTGGAATCCGTGTGAACCCTTCACACTGAATGACTGTAATAATGTAGCCGTAAGCTAAGTATCCTGCTGGTCAGGGTGATAAATACACTTGGAATCCGTGTGAACCCTTCACACTTAGTGACTGTAAGAATGTAGCCGTAAGTTAAGTATCCTGCTGGTCAGGGTGACAAGTACACTTGGAATCCGTGTGAACACTTCACACTTAATGACTGTAAGAATGTAGCCGTAAGTTAAGTATCCTGCTGGTCAGGGTGATAAGTACGCTTGGAATCCGTGTAAACCCTTCACACTTAATGACTATGAATGTAGCCGTAAGTTAAGTATCCTGCTGGAGAGGGTGATAAGTACACTTGCAATCCATTTGAACTCTTCACACTTAATGACTATAAGAATGTAGCCGTAAGTTAAGTATCCTGCTGGTCAGGGTGATAAGTACGCTTGGAATCCGTGTGAAACCTTCACACTTAATGACTGTAAGAAAGTAGCAGTAAGTTAAGTATCCTGTTGGTCAGGGTGATAAGTAACCTTGGAATCCATGTGAACCCTTCACACTTAATGACTGTAAGAATGTAGCTGTATGTTAAGTATCCTGCTGGTCAGGGTGATAAGTACACTTGGAATCCGTGTGAACCCTTCACACTTAATGACTGTAAGAATGTATACGCAATTTAAGTATCCTGCTGGTCAGGATGATAAGTACGCTTGGAATCCGTGTGAACCCTGCACACTTAGTGACTGTCAGAATGTAGCCGTAAGTTAAGTATCCTGCTGGTCAGAGTGATAAGTACGCTTGGAATCCGTGTGAACCCTTCACACTTAGTGACTGTAAGAATGTAGCCGTAGGTTAAGTACCATGCTGGTCATGGTAATAAGTACGCTTGAAATCCGTGTGAACCCCTCACACTTAGTGACTGTAAGAATGTAGCCGTAAGTTAAGTATCCTGCTGGTCAGGGTGATAAGTACACTTGGAATCCGTGTGAACCCTTCACACTTAGTGACTTTAAGAATGTAACCGAAAGCTAAGTATCCTGCTGGTCAGGGTGATAAGTACACTTTGAATCCGTGTGAACCCTTCACACTTAGTGACTGTAAGAATGTAACCGAAAGCTAAGTATCCTGCTGGTCAGGGTAATAAGTACGCTTGGAATCCGCGTGAACCCTTCACACTTAGTGACTGTAAGAATGTAGCCGTAAGCTAAGTATCCTGCCGGTGAGGGTGACAAGTACGCTTGGAATCCGTGTGAACCCTTCACACTTAATGACTGTAAGAATGTAGCCGTAAGTTAAGTGTCCTGCTGGTCAGGGTGATAAGTACGCTTGGAATCCGTGTGAACCCTTCAGACTTAGTGACTGTAAGAAAGTAGCCGTAAGTTAAGTATCCTGCTGGTCAGAGTGACAAGTACACTTGGAATCCGTATTAACACTTCACACTTAATGACTGTAAGAATGTATACGTAATTTAAGTATCCTGCTGGTCAGGATGATAAGTACGCTTGGAATCCGTGTGAACCCTTCACACTTAGTGACTGTCAGAATGTAGCCGTAAGTTAAGTATCCTGCTGGTCAGAGTGATAAGTACGCTTGGAATCTGTGTGAACCCTTCACACTTAGTGACTGTAAGAATGTAGCCGTAGGTTAAGTACCATGCTGGTCATGGTAATAAGTACGCTTGAAATCCGTGTGAACCCCTCACACTTAGTGACTGTAAGAATGTAGCCGTAAGTTAAGTATCCTGCTGGTCAGGGTGATAAGTACACTTGGAATCCGTGTGAACCCTTCACACTTAGTGACTTTAAGAATGTAACCGAAAGCTAAGTATCCTGCTGGTCAGGGTGATAAGTACACTTTGAATCCGTGTGAACCCTTCACACTTAGTGACTGTAAGAATGTAACCGAAAGCTAAGTATCCTGCTGGTCAGGGTAATAAGTACGCTTGGAATCCGCGTGAACCCTTCACACTTAGTGACTGTAAGAATGTAGCCGTAAGCTAAGTATCCTGCCGGTGAGGGTGACAAGTACGCTTGGAATCCGTGTGAACCCTTCACACTTAATGACTGTAAGAATGTAGCCGTAAGTTAAGTGTCCTGCTGGTCAGGGTGATAAGTACGCTTGGAATCCGTGTGAACCCTTCAGACTTAGTGACTGTAAGAAAGTAGCCGTAAGTTAAGTATCCTGCTGGTCAGAGTGACAAGTACACTTGGAATCCGTATTAACACTTCACACTTAATGACTGTAAGAATGTAGCCGTAAATTAAGTATCCTGCTGGTCAGGGTGATAAGTACGCTTGGAATACGTGTGAACCCTTCACACTTAGTGACTGTAAGAATGTAGCCGTAATTTAAGTATCCTGCTGGTCAGGGTGATAAGTACGCTTGGAATCCGTGTGAACCGTTCACACTTAATGACTAAGAATGTAGCCGTAAGTTAAGTATCCTGCTGGTCAGGGTGATAAGTACACTTGCAATCCGTGTGAACCCTTCACACTTAATGACTATAAGAATGTAGCTGTAAGTTACGTATCCTGCTGGTCAGGGTGATAAGTACACTTGGAATCCGTGTGAACCCTTCACACTTAGTGACTGTAAGAATGAAACCGAAAGCTAAGTATCCTGCTGGTCAGGGTGATAAGTACACTTGGAATCCGTGTGAACCCTTCACACTTAGTGACTGTAAGAATGTAACCGAAAGCTAAGTATCCTGCTGGTCAGGGTAATAAGTACGCTTGGAATCCGCGTGAACCCTTCACACTTAGTGACTGTAAGGATGTAGCCGTAAGCTAAGTATCCTGCCGGTGAGGGTGACAAGTACGCTTGGAGTCCGTGTGAACCCTTCACACTTAATGACTGTAAGAATGTAGCCGTAAGTTAAGTGTCCTGCTGGTCAGGGTGATACGTACGCTTGGAATCCGTGTGAACCCTTCAGACTTAGTGACTGTAAGAATGTAGCCGTAAGTTAAGTATCCTTTTGGTCAGAGTGACAAGTACACTTGGAATCCGTGTTAACACTTCACACTTAATGACTGTAAGAATGTAGCCGTAAATTAAGTATCCTGCTGGTCAGGGTGAAAAGTACGCTTGGAATACGTGTGAACCCTTCACACTTAGTGACTGTAAGAATGTAGCCGTAAGTTAAGTATCCTGTTGGTCACGGTGATAAGTACGCTTGGAATCCATGTGAACCCTTCACACTAAATGACTGTAAGAATGTAGCCGTAAGTTAAGTATCCTGCTGGTCAGGATGATAAGTACGCTTGGAATCCGTGTGAACCCTTCACACTTAGTGACTGTAAGAATGTAGCCGTAAGTTAAGTATCCTGCTGGTCATGGTAATAAGTACGCTTGAAATCCGTGTGAACCCTTCACACTTAGAGACTGTAAGAATGTAGCCGTAAGTTAAGTATCCTGCTGGTCAGGGTGATAAGTACGCTTGGAATCCGTGTGAACCCTCCACACTGAATGACTGTAATAATGTAGCCGTAAGCTAAGTATCCTGCTGGTCAGGGTGATAAGTACGCTTGGAATCCGTGTGAACCCTCCACACTGAATGACTGTAATAATGTAGCCGTAAGCTAAGTATCCTGCTGGTCAGGGTGATAAGTACGCTTGCAATCCATGTGAACCCTTCACACTTAATGACTGTAAGAATGTAGCTGTAAGTTATAAGTATCCTGCTGGTCAGGGTGATAGGAAACCTTGGAAACCATGTGAACCCTTCACACTTAATGACTGTAAGAAAGTAGCCGTAAGTTAAGTATCCTGCTGGTCAGGGTGATAAGTACGCTTGAAATCTGTGTGAACACTTCATACTTAATGAATGTAAGAATGTAGCCGTAAGTTAAGTATCCTGCTGGTCAGGGTGATAAGTACGCTTGGAATTCGTGTGAACCCTCCACACTGAATGACTGTAAGAATGTAGCCGTAAGCTAAGTATCCTGCTGGTCAGGGTGATAAGTACGCTTGGAATCCGTGTGAACCCTTCACATTTAATGACTAATAAAATAGCCGCAAGCTAAGTATCCTGCTGGTCAGGGTGATAAATACGCTTGGAATCCGTGTGAACTCTTCAGACTTAGTGACTGTAAGAAAGTAGCCGTAAGTTAAGTATCCTGCTGGTCAGGGTGACAAGTACACTTGGAATCCGTGTTAACACTTCACACTTAATGACTGTAAGAATGTAGCCGTAAATTAAGCATCCTGCTGGTCAGGGTGATAGGTACGCTTGGAATCCGTGTGAACCCTTCACACTTAGTGACTGTAAGAATGTAGCCGTAAGTTAAGTATCCTGCTGGTCAGGGTGATAAGTACACTTGCAATCCATTTGAACTATTCACACTTAATGACTGTAAGAATGTAGCCGTAAGTTAAGTATCCTGCTGTTCAGGGTGATAAGTACGCTTGGAATCCGTGTGAAACCTTCACACTTAATGACTGTAAGAAAGTAGCAGTAAGTTAAGTATCCTGTTGGTCAGGGTGATAAGTACGCTTGGAATCCTTGTGAACCCTTCACACTTAATGACTGTAAGAATGTAGCCGTATGTTAAATATCCTGCTGGTCAGGGTGATAAGTACACTTGGAATCCGTGTGAACCCTTCACACTTAATGACTATAAGAATGTAGACATAATTTAAGTATCCTGCTGGTCAGGATGATAAGTACGCTTGGAATCCGTGTGAACCCTTCACACTTAGTGACTGTAAGAATGTAGCCGTAAGTTAAGTATCCTGCTGGTCAGAGTAATAAGTACGCTTGGAATCCGTGTGAACCCTTCACACTTAGTGACTGTAAGAATGTAGCCGTAAGTTAAGTATCCTGCTGGTCATGGTAATAAGTACGCTTGAAATCCGTGTGAACCCTTCACACTTAGTGACTGTAAGAATGTAGCCGTAAGTTAAGTATCCTGCTGGTCAGGGTAGTAAGTACACTTGGAATTCGTGTGAACCCTTCACACTTAGTGACTGTAAGAATGTAACCGAAAGCTAAGTATCCTGCTGGTCAGGGTGATAAGTACGCTTGGAATCCGTGTGAACCCTCCACAATGAATGACTGTAATAATGTAGCCGTAAGCTAAGTATCCTGCTGGTCAGGGTGATAAGTACGCTTGGAATCCGTGTTTACACTTCACACTTAATGACTGTAAGAATGTAGCCGTAAATTAAGTATCCTGCTGGTCAGTGTGATAAGTACGCGTGGAATCCGTGTGAACCCTTCACACTTAGTGACTGTAAGAATGTAGCCGTAAGTTAAGTATCCTGCTGGTCAGGGTGATAAGTACGCTTGGAATCCGTGTGAACCCTTCACACTTAATGACTAAGAATGTAGCTGTAAGTTAAGTATCCTGCTGGTGAGGGTGATAAGTACACTTGCAATCCGTGTGAACTCTTCACACTTAATGACTATAATAATGTAGCCGTACGTTAAGTATCCTGCTGGTCAGGGTGATAAATACACTTGGAATCCGTGTGAAACCTTCACACTTAATGACTGTAAGAATGTAGCAGTAAGTTAAGTATCCTGTTGGTCAGGGTGATAAGTACGCTTGGAATCCGTGTGAACCCTTCACACTTAGTGACTGTAAGAATGTAGCCGTAAGTTAAGTATCCTGCTGGTCAGGGTGATAAGTACACTTGGAATCCGTGTGAACCCTTCACACTTAATGACTGTAAGAATGTAGCCGTAAGCTAAGTATCCTGCTGGTCAGGATGATAAGTACGCTTGGAATCCGTGTGAACCCTTCACACTTAATGACTGTAAGAATGTAGCCGTAAGTTAAGTGTTCTGCTGGTCAGGGTGATAAGTACGCTTGGAATCCGTGTGAACCCTTCACACTTAATGACTAAGAATGTAGCCGTAAGCTAAGTATCCTGCTGGTCAGGGTGATAAGTACACTTGGAATTCGTGTGAACTCTTCACACTTAATAACTATAAGAATGTAGCCGTAAGATAAGTATCCTGCTGGTCAGGGTGATAAGCAAGCTTGGAATCCATGTGAAACCTTCACACTTAATGATTGTAAGAAAGTAGCAGTAAGTTACGTATCCTGCTGGTCAGGGTGATAAGTACGCTTGGAATCCGTGTGAACCCTTCACACTTAGTGACTATAAGAATGTAGCCTGATGTTAAGTATCCTGCTGGTCAGGGTGATAAGTACGCTTGGAATCCGTGTGAACCCTTCACACTTAGTGACTGTAAAAATGTAGCCGTAAGTTAAGTATCCTGCTGGTCAGAGTGATAAGTACGCTTGGAATCCGTGTGAACCCTTCACACTTAGTGACTGCAAGAATGTAGCCGTAAGTTAAGTATCCTGCTGGTCATGGTAATAAGTACGCTTGAAATCCGTGTGAACCCACCACACTGAATGACTGTAAGAATGTAGCCGTAAGTTAAGCATCCTGATGGTGAGGGTGATAAGTACGCTTGGAATCCGTGTGAACCCTTCACACTTAATGACTAAGAATGTAGCCGTAAGTTAAGTATCCTGCTGGTCAGGGTGATAAGTACACTTGGAATTCGTGTGAACCCTTCACACTTAATGACTGTAAGAATGTAGCCATAAGTTAAGTATCCTGCTGGTCAGGGTGATAAGTACGCTTAGAATCCGTGTGAACCCTTCACACTTAATGACTAAGAATGTAGCCGTTATTTAAGTATCCTGCTGGTGAGGGTGATAAGCAAGCTTGGAATCCATGTGAAACCTTCACACTTAATGATTGTAAGAAAGTAGCAGTAAGTTAAGTATCCTGCTGGTCAGGGTGATAAGTACGCTTGGAATCCGTGTGAACCCTTCACACTTAGTGACTATAAGAATGTAGCCTGATGTTAAGTATCCTGCTGGTCAGGGTGATAAGTACGCTTGGAATCCGTGTGAACCCTTCACACTTAGTGACTGTAAAAATGTAGCCGTAAGTTAAGTATCCTGCTGGTCAGAGTGATAAGTACGCTTGGAATCCGTGTGAACCCTTCACACTTAGTGACTGCAAGAATGTAGCCGTAAGTTAAGTATCCTGCTGGTCATGGTAATAAGTACGCTTGAAATCCGTGTGAACCCACCACACTGAATGACTGTAAGAATGTAGCCGTAAGTTAAGCATCCTGATGGTGAGGGTGATAAGTACGCTTGGAATCCGTGTGAACCCTTCACACTTAATGACTAAGAATGTAGCCGTAAGTTAAGTATCCTGCTGGTCAGGGTGATAAGTACACTTGGAATTCGTGTGAACCCTTCACACTTAATGACTGTAAGAATGTAGCCATAAGTTAAGTATCCTGCTGGTCAGGGTGATAAGTACGCTTAGAATCCGTGTGAACCCTTCACACTTAATGACTAAGAATGTAGCCGTTATTTAAGTATCCTGCTGGTGAGGGTGATAAGTACACTTGGAATCCGTGTGAACCCTTCACACTTAATGACTAAGAATGTAGCCGTAAGTTAAGTATCCTGCTGGTCAGGGTAACAAGTACACTTGGAATCCGTGTGAACCCTTCACACTGAATGACTGTAATAATGTAGCCGTAAGCTAAGTATCCTGCTGGTCAGGGTGATAAATACGCTTGGAATCCGTGTGAACCTTTCACACTTAGTGACTGTAAGAATGTAGCCGTAAGTTAAGTATCCTGCCGGTGAGGGTGACAAGTACGCTTGGAATCCGTGTGAACCCTTCACACTTAATGACTGTAAGAATGTAGCCGTAAGTTAAGTGTCCTGCTGGTCAGGGTGATAAGTACGCTTGGAATCCGTGTGAACCCTTCACACTTGATGACTAACAATGTAGCTGTAAGCTAAGTATCCTTCTGGTCAGGGTGATAAGTACGCTTGCAATCCGTGAACCCTTCACACTTAATGACTAACAATGTAGCCGTAAGTTAAGTATCCTGCTGGTCAGTGTGATAAGTACGCTTGCAATCCGTGTGAACCCTTCACACTTAATGACTGTAAGAATGTAGCTGTAAGTTATAAGTATCCTGCTGGTCAGGGTGATAGGAAAGCTTGGAAATCATGTGAACCCTTCACACTTAATGACTGTAAGAATGTAGCCGTAAGCTAAGTATCCTGCTGGTCAGGGTGATAAGTACGCTTGGAATCCGTGTGAACCCTTCACACTTAATGACTGTAAGAATGTAGCCGTAAGTTAAGTGTCTTGCTGGTCAGGGTGATAAGTACGCTTGGAATCCGTGTGAACCCTTCACACTTAATGACTAAGAATGTAGCCGTAAGCTAAGTATCCTGCTGGTCAGGGTGATAAGTACACTTGGAATTCGTGTGAACTCTTCACACTTAATAACTATAAGAATGTAGCCGTAAGATAAGTATCCTGCTGGTCAGGGTGATAAGTAAGCTTGGAATCCATATGAAACCTTCACACTTAATGACTGTAAGAAAGTAGCACTAGGTTAAGTATCCTGCTGGTCAGGGTGATAAGTACGCTTGGAATCCGTGTGAACCCTTCACACTTAATGGCTGTAAGAATGTAGCAGTAAGTTAAGTATCCTGCTGGTCAGGGGGATAAGTACACTTGGAATCCGTGTGAACCCTTCACACTTAATGACTAAGAATGTAGCCGTAAGTTAAGTATCCTGCTGGTCAGGGTAACAAGTACACTTGGAATCCGTGTGAACCCTTCACACTGAATGACTGTAATAATGTAGCCGTAAGCTAAGTATCCTGCTGGTCAGGGTGATAAATACGCTTGGAATCCGTGTGAACCTTTCACACTTAGTGACTGTAAGAATGTAGCCGTAAGTTAAGTATCCTGCCGGTGAGGGTGACAAGTACGCTTGGAATCCGTGTGAACCCTTCACACTTAATGACTGTAAGAATGTAGCCGTAAGTTAAGTGTCCTGCTGGTCAGGGTGATAAGTACGCTTGGAATCCGTGTGAACCCTTCACACTTGATGACTAACAATGTAGCTGTAAGCTAAGTATCCTTCTGGTCAGGGTGATAAGTACGCTTGCAATCCGTGAACCCTTCACACTTAATGACTAACAATGTAGCCGTAAGTTAAGTATCCTGCTGGTCAGTGTGATAAGTACGCTTGCAATCCGTGTGAACCCTTCACACTTAATGACTGTAAGAATGTAGCTGTAAGTTATAAGTATCCTGCTGGTCAGGGTGATAGGAAAGCTTGGAAATCATGTGAACCCTTCACACTTAATGACTGTAAGAATGTAGCCGTAAGCTAAGTATCCTGCTGGTCAGGGTGATAAGTACGCTTGGAATCCGTGTGAACCCTTCACACTTAATGACTGTAAGAATGTAGCCGTAAGTTAAGTGTCTTGCTGGTCAGGGTGATAAGTACGCTTGGAATCCGTGTGAACCCTTCACACTTAATGACTAAGAATGTAGCCGTAAGCTAAGTATCCTGCTGGTCAGGGTGATAAGTACACTTGGAATTCGTGTGAACTCTTCACACTTAATAACTATAAGAATGTAGCCGTAAGATAAGTATCCTGCTGGTCAGGGTGATAAGTAAGCTTGGAATCCATATGAAACCTTCACACTTAATGACTGTAAGAAAGTAGCACTAGGTTAAGTATCCTGCTGGTCAGGGTGATAAGTACGCTTGGAATCCGTGTGAACCCTTCACACTTAATGGCTGTAAGAATGTAGCAGTAAGTTAAGTATCCTGCTGGTCAGGGGGATAAGTACACTTGGAATCCGTGTGAACCCTTCACACTTAATGACTGTAAGAATGTAGCCGTAAGTTAAATATCCTGCTGGTCAGGATGATAAGTACGCTTGGAATCCGTGTGAACCCTTCACACTTAGTGACTATAAGAATGTAGCCTGATGTTAAGTATCCTGCTGGTCAGGGTGATAAGTACGCTTGGAATCCGTGTGAACCCTTCACACTTAGTGACTGTAAAAATGTAGCCGTAAGTTAAGTATCCTGCTGGTCAGGGTGATAAGTACGCTTGGAATCCGTGTGAACCCTTCACACTTAGTGACTGTAAGAAAGTAGCAGTAAGTTAAGTATCCTCCTAGTCAGGGTGATAAGTACGCTTGGAATCCGTGTAAACCCTTCACACTTAGTGACTGTAAGAATGTAGCCGTAAGTTAAGTATTCTGCTGGTCAGGGTGACAAGTACACTTGGAATCCGTGTTAACACTTCACACTTAATGACTAAGAATGTAGCCGTAAATTAAGTATCCTGCTGGTCAGGGTGATAAGTACGCTTGGAATCCGTGTGAACCCTTCACACTTAGTGACTGTAAGAATGTAGCCGTAAGTTAAGTATCCTTCTGGTCAGGGTGATAAGTACGCTTGAAATCCATGTGAACCCTTCAAGCTTAGTGACTGTAAGAAAGTAGCCGTAAGTTAAGTATCCTGCTGATCAGGGTGATAAGTACACTTGGAATAGGTGTGAACCCTTCACACTTAGTGACTGTAAGAATGTAGCCGTAAGCTAAGTATCCTGCCGGTCAGGGTGACAAGTAAGCTTGTAATCCGTGTGAACCCTTCACACTTAGTGACTGTAAGAATGTAGCCGTAAATTAAGTATCCTGCTGGTCAGGGTGATAAGTACGCTTGGAATGTGTGTGAACCCTTCACACTTAGTGACCGTAAGAAAGTAGCTGTAAGTTAAGTATCCGGCTGGTCAGGGTGACAAGTACACTTGGAATCCGTGTGAACCCTTCACACTTAATGACTGTAAGAATGTATCCGTAAGTTAAGTATCCTGCTGGTTAGGGTGATTAGTACGCTTGGAATCCGTGTGAACCCTCCACACTGAATGACTGTAAGAATGTAGCCTTAAGTTAAGTATCCTGCTGGTCAGGGTGATAAGTACGCTTGAAATCCATGTGAACCCTTCAAGCTTAGTGACTGTAAGAAAGTAGCCGTAAGTTAAGTATCCTGCTGATCAGGGTGATAAGTACACTTGGAATCGGTATGAACCCTTCACACTTAGTGACTGTAAGAATGTAACCGTAAGCTAAGTATCCTGCTGATCAGGGTGATAAGTACGCTTGGAATCCGTGTGAACCTTTCACACTTAGTGACTGTAAGAATGTAGCCGTAAGTTAAGTGTCCTGCTGGTCAGGGTGATAAGTACGCTTGGAATCCGTGTGAACCCTTCACACTTGATGACTAACAATGTAGCTGTAAGCTAAGTATCCTTCTGGTCAGGGTGATAAGTACGCTTGCAATCCGTGAACCCTTCACACTTAATGACTAACAATGTAGCCGTAAGTTAAGTATCCTGCTGGTCAGGGTGATAAGTACGCTTGCAATCCGTGTGAACCCTTCACACTTAATGACTGTAAGAATGTAGCTGTAAGTTAAAAGTATCCTGCTGGTCAGGGTGATAGGAAAGCTTGGAAATCATGTGAACCCTTCACACTTAATGACTGTAAGAATGTAGCCGTAAGCTAAGTATCCTGCTGGTCAGGGTGATAAGTACGCTTGGAATCCGTGTGAACCCTTCACACTTAATGACTGTAAGAATGTAGCCGTAAGTTAAGTGTCCTGCTGCTCAGGGTGATAAGTACACTTGGAATTCGTGTGAACTCTTCACACTTAATAACTATAAGAAAGTAGCCGTAAGATAAGTATCCTGCTGGTCAGGGTGATAAGTTAGCTTGGAATCCATGTGAAACCTTCACACTTAATGACTGTAAGAATGTAGCAGTAAGTTAAGTATCCTGCTGGTCAGGGTGATAAGTACACTTGGAATCCGTGTGAACCCTTCACACTTAATGACTGTAAGAATGTAGCCGTAAGTTAAATATCCTGCTGGTTAAGGTAATAAGTACACTTGGAATCCGTGTGAACACTTCACACTTAATGACTGTAAGAAAGTAGCAGTAAGTTAAGTATCCTGCTGGTCAGGGTGATAAGTACACTTGGAATCCGTGTGAACTCTTCACACTTAATGACTGTAAGAAAGTAGCAGTAAGTTAAGTATCCTGCTGGTCAGGGTGATAAGTACACTTGGAATCCGTGTGAACCCTTCACACTTAATGACTGTAAGAAAGTAGCAGTAAGTTAAGTATCCTGCTGGTCAGGGTGATAAGTACACTTGGAATCCGTGTGAACCCTTCACACTTAATGACTGTAAGAATGTAGCCGTAAGTTAAATATCCTGCTGGTTAGGGTGATAAGTACACTTGGAATCCGTGTGAACACTTCACACTTAATGACTGTAAGAATGTAGCCGTAAGTTAAGTATCCTGCTGGTCAGGGTGATAAGTACGCTTAGAATCCGTGTGAACCCTTCACACTTAATGACTAAGAATGTAGACGTAAGTTAAGTATCCTGCTGGTGAGGGTGATAAGTACACTTGGAATCCGTGTGAACTCTTCACACTTAATGACTATTAGAATGTAGCCGTAAGTTAAGTATCCTGCTGGTCAGGATGATAAGTACGCTTGGAATCCGTGTGAACCCTTCACACTTAGTGACTGTAAGAATGTAGCCGTAAGTTAAGTATCCTGCTGGTCAGGGTGACAAGTACACTTGGAATCCGTGTTAACACTTCACACTTAATGACTAAGAATGTAGCCGTAAATTAAGTATCCTGCTGGTCAAAGTGATAAGTACGCTTGGAATCCGTGTGAACCCTTCACACTTAGTGACTGTAAGAATGTAGCCGTAAGTTAAGTATCCTTCTGGTCAGGGTGATAAGTACGCTTGAAATCCATGTGAACCCTTCAAGCTTAGTGACTGTAAGAAAGTAGCCGTAAGTTAAGTATCTTGCTGATCAGGGTGATAAGTACACTTGGAATCGGTGTGAACCCTTCACACTTAGTGACTGTAAGAATGTAACCGTAAGCTAAGTATCCTGCTGGTCAGGGTGATAAGTACGCTTGGAATCCGTGTGAACCTTTCACACTTAGTGACTGTAAGAATGTAGCCGTAAGTTAAGTGTCCTGCTGGTCAGGGTGATAAGTACGCTTGGAATCCGTGTGAACCCTTCACACTTGATGACTAACAATGTAGCTGTAAGCTAAGTATCCTTCTGGTCAGGGTGATAAGTACGCTTGCAATCCGTGAACCCTTCACACTTAATGACTAACAATGTAGCCGTAAGTTAAGTATCCTGCTGGTCAGTGTGATAAGTACGCTTGCAATCCGTGTGAACCCTTCACACTTAATGACTGTAAGAATGTAGCTGTAAGTTATAAGTATCCTGCTGGTCAGGGTGATAGGAAAGCTTGGAAATCATGTGAACCCTTCACACTTAATGACTGTAAGAATGTAGCCGTAAGCTTAGTATCCTGCTGGTCAGGGTGATAAGTACGCTTGGAATCCGTGTGAACCCTTCACACTTAATGGCTGTAAGAATGTAGCAGTAAGTTAAGTATCCTGCTGGTCAGGGTGATAAGTACACTTGGAATCCGTGTGAACCCTTCACACTTAATGACTGTAAGAATGTAGCCGTAAGTTAAATATCCTGCTGGTCAGGATGATAAGTACGCTTGGAATCCGTGTGAACCCTTCACACTTAGTGACTATAAGAATGTAGCCGTATGTTAAGTATCCTGCTGGTCAGGGTGATAAGTACGCTTGGAATCCGTGTGAACCCTTCACACTTAGTGACTGTAAAAATGTAGCCGTAAGTTAAGTATCCTGCTGGTCAGGGTGATAAGTACGCTTGGAATCCGTGTGAACCCTTCACACTTAGTGACTGTAAGAAAGTAGCCGTAAGTTAAGTATCCTGCTAGTCAGGGTGATAAGTACGCTTGGAATCCGTGTAAACCCTTCACACTTAGTGACTGTAAGAATGTAGCCGTAAATTAAGTATCCTGCTGGTTAGGGTGATAAGTACACTTGGAATCCGTGTGAACACTTCACACTTAATGACTGTAAGAATGTAGCCGTAAGTTAAGTATCCTGCTGGTCAGGGTGATAAGTACGCTTAGAATCCGTGTGAACCCTTCACACTTAATGACTAAGAATGTAGACGTAAGTTAAGTATCCTGCTGGTGAGGGTGATAAGTACACTTGGAATCCGTGTGAACTCTTCACACTTAATGACTATAAGAATGTAGCCGTAAGTTAAGTATCCTGCTGGTCAGGGTGACAAGTACACTTGGAATCCGTGTTAACACTTCACACTTAATGACTAAGAATGTAGCCGTAAATTAAATATCCTGCTGGTCAGGTGATAAGTACGCTTGGAATTCGTGTGAACCCTTCACACTTAGTGACTGTAAGAATGTAGCCGTAAGTTAAGTATCCTTCTGGTCAGGGTGATAAGTACGCTTGAAATCCATGTGAACCCTTCAAGCTTAGTGACTGTAAGAAAGTAGCCGTAAGTTAAGTATCCTGCTGATCAGGGTGATAAGTACACTTGGAATCAGTGTGAACCCTTCACACTTAGTGACTGTAAGAATGTAACCATAAGCTAAGTATCCTGCCGGTCAGGGTGACAAGTAAGCTTGTAATCCGTGTGAACCCTTCACACTTAGTGACTGTAAGAATGTAGCCGTAAATTAAGTATCCTGCTGGTCAGGGTGATAAGTACGCTTGGAATGTGTGTGAACCCTTCACACTTAGTGACTGTAAGAAAGTAGCCGTAAGTTAAGTATCCGGCTGGTCAGGGTGACAAGTACACTTGGAATCCGTGTGAACCCTTCACACTTAATGACTGTAAGAATGTAACCGTAAGTTAAGTATCCTGCTGGTTAGGGTGATAAGTACGCTTGGAATCCGTGTGAACCCTCCACACTGAATGACTGTAAGAATGTAGCCGTAAGTTAAGTGTCCTGCTGGTCAGGGTGATAAGTACGCTTGGAATCCATGTGAGCCCTTCACACTTAATGACTAAGGATGTATCCGTAAGTTAGGTATCCTGCTGGTCAGGGTGACAAGTACACTTGGAATCCGTGTGAACACTTCTCACTTAATGACTGTAAGAATGTAGCCGTATGTTAAGTATCCTGCTGGTCAGGGTGATAAGTACGCTTGGAATCCGTGTGAACCCTTCACACTGAATGACTAAGAATGTAGCCGTAAGTTAAGTATCCTGCTGGTCAGGGTGATAAGTACACTTGGAATCCGTGTGAATCCTTCACACTTGATGACTATAAGAAAGTAGCAGTAAGTTAAGTATCCTGCTAGTCAGGGTGATAAGTACGCTTGGAATCCGTGTGAACCCTTCACACTTAGTGACTGTAAGAAAGTAGCCGTAAGTTAAGTATCCTGCTAGTCAGGGTGATAAGTACGCTTGGAATCCGTGTAAACCCTTCACACTTAGTGACTGTAAGAATGTAGCCGTAAGTTAAGTATCCTGCTGGTTAGGGTGATAAGTACACTTGGAATCCGTGTGAACACTTCACACTTAATGACTGTAAGAATGTAGCCGTAAGTTAAGTATCCTGCTGGTCAGGGTGATAAGTACGCTTAGAATCCGTGTGAACCCTTCACACTTAATGACTAAGAATGTAGACGTAAGTTAAGTATCCTGCTGGTGAGGGTGATAAGTACACTTGGAATCCGTGTGAACTCTTCACACTTAATGACTATAAGAATGTAGCCGTAAGTTAAGTATCCTGCTGGTCAGGATGATAAGTACACTTGGAATCGGTGTGAACCCTTCACACTTAGTGACTGTAAGAATGTAACCGTAAGCTAAGTATCCTGCTGGTCAGGGTGATAAGTACGCTTGGAATCCGTGTGAACCTTTCACACTTAGTGACTGTAAGAATGTAGCCGTAAGTTAAGTGTCCTGCTGGTCAGGGTGATAAGTACGCTTGGAATCCGTGTGAACCCTTCACACTTGATGACTAACAATGTAGCTGTAAGCTAAGTATCCTTCTGGTCAGGGTGATAAGTACGCTTGCAATCCGTGAACCCTTCACACTTAATGACTAACAATGTAGCCGTAAGTTAAGTATCCTGCTGGTCAGTATGATAAGTACGTTTGCAATCCGTGTGAACCCTTCACACTTAATGACTGTAAGAATGTCGCTGTAAGTTATAAGTATCCTGCTGGTCAGGGTGATAGGAAAGCTTGGAAATCATGTGAACCCTTCACACTTAATGACTGTAAGAATGTAGCCGTAAGCTAAGTATCATGCTGGTCAGGGTGATAAGTACGCTTGCAATCCGTGTGAACCCTTCACACTTAATGACTGTAAGAATGTAGCCGTAAGTTAAGTGTCCTGCTGGTCAGGGTGATAATTACGCTTGGAATCCGTGTGAACCCTTCACACTTAATGACTAAGAATGTAGCCGTAAGCTAAGTATCCTGCTGGTCAGGGTGATAAGTACACTTGGAATTCGTGTGAACTCTTCACACTTAATAACTATAAGAAAGTAGCCGTAAGATAAGTATCCTGTTGGTCAGGGTGATAAGTAAGCTTGGAATCCATGTGAAACCTTCACACTTAATGACTGTAAGAAAGTAGCAGTAAGTTAAGTATCCTGCTGGTCAGGGTGATAAGTACGCTTGGAATCCGTGTGAACCCTTCACACTTAATGACTGTAAGAATGTAGCCGTAAGTTAAGTATCCTGCTGGTCAGGATGATAAGTACGCTTGGAATCCGTGTGAACCCTTCACACTTAGTGACTATAAGAATGTAGCCGTATGTTAAGTATCCTGCTGGTCAGGGTGATAAGTACGCTTGGAATCCGTGTGAACCCTTCACACTTAGTGACTGTAAAAATGTAGCCGTAAGTTAAGTATCCTGCTGGTCAGGGTGATAAGTACGCTTGGAATCCGTGTGAACCCTTCACACTTAGTGACTGTAAGAAAGTAGCCGTAAGTTAAGTATCCTGCTGGTTAGGGTGATAAGTACACTTGGAATCCATGTGAACACTTCACACTTAATGACTGTAAGAATGTAGCCGTAAGTTAAGTATCCTGCTGGTCAGGGTGATAAGTACGCTTAGAATCCGTGTGAACCCTTCACACTTAATGACTAAGAATGTAGACGTAAGTTAAGTATCCTGCTGGTGAGGGTGATAAGTACACTTGGAATCCGTGTGAACTCTTCACACTTAATGACTATAAGAATGTAGCCGTAAGTTAAGTATCCTGCTGGTCAGGATGATAAGTACGTTTGGAATACGTGTGAACCCTTCACACTTAGTGACTGTAAGAATGTAGCCGTAAGTTAAGTATCCTGCTGGTCAGGGTGACAAGTACACTTGGAATCCGTGTTAACACTTCACACTTAATGACTAAGAATGTAGCCGTAAATTAAGTATCCTGCTGGTCAGGGTGATAAGTACGCTTGGAATCCGTGTGAACCCTTCACACTTAGTGACTGTAAGAATGTAGCCGTAAGTTAAGTATCCTTCTGGTCAGGGTGATAAGTACGCTTGAAATCCATGTGAACCATTCAAGCTTAGTGACTGTAAGAAAGTAGCCGTAAGCTAAGTATCCTGCTGATCAGGGTGATAAGTACACTTGGAATCAGTGTGAACCCTTCACACTTAGTGACTGTAAGAATGTAACCGTAAGCTAAGTATCCTGCCGGTCAGGGTGACAAGTAAGCTTGTAATCCGTGTGAACCCTTCACACTTAGTGACTGTAAGAATGTAGCCGTAAATTAAGTATCCTGCTGTTCAGGGTGATAAGTACGCTTGGAATGTGTGTGAACCCTTCACACTTAGTGACCGTAAGAAAGTAGCCGTAAGTTAAGTATCTGGCTGGTCAGGGTGACAAGTACACTTGGAATCCGTGTGAACCCTTCACACTTAATGACTGTAAGAATGTAACCGTAAGTTAAGTATCCTGCTGGTTAGGGTGATAAGTACGCTTGGAATCCGTGTGAACCCTCCACACTGAATGACTGTAAGAATGTAGCCTTAAGTTAAGTATCCTGCTGGTCAGGGTGATAAGTACGCTTGGAATCCATGTGAACCCTTCACACTTAATGACTAAGGATGTATCCGTAAGTTAGGTATCCTGCTGGTCAGGGTGACAAGTACACTTGGAATCCGTGTGAACACTTCTCACTTAATGACTGTAAGAATGTAGCCGTAAGTTAAGTATCCTGCTGGTCAGGGTGATAAGTACGCTTGGAATCCGTGTGAACCCTTCACACTGAATGACTAAGAATGTAACCGTAAGTTAAGTATCCTGCTGGTCAGGGTGATAAGTACACTTGGAATCCGTGTGAACCCTTCACACTTGATGACTATAAGAAAGTAGCAGTAAGTTAAGTATCCTGCTGGTCAGGGTGATAAGTACGCTTGGAATCCGTGTGAACCCTCCACCCTGAATGACTGTAATAATGTAGCCGTAAGCTAAGTATCCTGCTGGTCAGTGTGATAAGTACGCTTTCAATCCGTGTGAACCCTTCACACTTAATGACGGTAAGAATGTAGCTGTATGTTATAAGTATCGTGCTGGTCAGGGTGATAGGAAAGCTTGGAAACCATGTGAACCCTTCACACTTAATGACTAAGAATGTAGGGGTAAGCTAAGTATCCTGCTGGTCAGGGTAATAAGTACACTTGGAATCCGTGTGAACTCTTCACACTTAATAACTATAAGAATGTAGACGTAAGATAAGTATCCTGCTGGTCAGGGTGATAAGTAAGCTTGGAATCCATTTGAAACCTTCACACTTAATGACTGTAAGAAAGTAGCAGTAAGTTAAGTATCCTGCTGGTCAGGGTGATAAGTACGCTTGGAATCCGTGTGAACCCTTCACACTTAATGACTAAGAATGTAGCCGTAGGTTAAGTATCCTGCTGGTGAGGGTGATCAGTACACTTGGAATCCGTGTGAACTCTTCACACTTAAGAACTATAAGAATGTAGCCGTAAGATAAGTATCCTGCTGGTCAGGGTGATAAGTAAGCTTAGAATCCATTTGAAACCTTCACACTTAATGACTGTACGAAAGTAGCAGTAAGTTAAGTATCCTGCTGGTCGGGGTGATAAGTACGCTTGGAATCCGTGTGAACCCTTCACACTTAATGACTGTAAGAATGTAGCCGTAAGTTAAGTATCCTGCTGGTCAGGGTGATAAGTACACTTGGAATCCGTGTGAACCCTTCACACTTAATGACTGTAAGAATGTAGCCGTAAGTTAAGTATCCTGCTGGTCAGGGTGATAAGTACGCTTGGAATCCGTGTGAACCCTTCACACTTAATGACTGTAAGAATGTAGCCGTATGTTAAGCATCCTGCTGGTCAGGGTGATAAGTACACTTGGAATCCGTGTGAACCCTTCACACTTAATGACTGTAAGAATGTAGCCGTAAGTTAAGCATCCTGCTGGTCAGGATGATAAGTACGCTTGGAATCCGTGTGAACCCTTCACACTTAGTGACTGTAAAAATGTAGCCGTAAGTTAAGTATCCTGCTGGTCAGTGTGATAAGTACGCTTGCAATCCGTGTGAACCATTCACACTTAATGACTGTAAGAATGTAGCTGTAAGTTATAAGTATCCTGCTGGTCAGGGTGATAGGAAAGCTTGGAAATCATGTGAACCCTTCACACTTAATGACTGTAAGAATGTAGCCGTAAGCTAAGTATCCTGCTGGTCAGGGTGATAAGTACGCTTGGAATCCGTGTGAACCCTTCACACTTAATGACTGTAAGAATGTAGCCGTAAGTTAAGTGTCCTGCTGGTCAGGGTGATAAGTACGCTTGGAATCCGTGTGAACCCTTCACACTTAATGACTAAGAATGTAGCCGTAAGCTAAGTATCCTGCTGGTCAGGGTGATAAGTAAGCTTGGAATCCATTTGAAACCTTCACACTTAATGACTGTAAGAAAGTAGCAGTAAGTTAAGTATCCTGCTGGTCAGGGTGATAAGTACGCTTGGAATCCGTGTGAACCCTTCACACTTAATGACTAAGAATGTAGCCGTAGGTTAAGTATCCTGCTGGTGAGGGTGATCAGTACACTTGGAATCCGTGTGAACTCTTCACACTTAAGAACTATAAGAATGTAGCCGTAAGATAAGTATCCTGCTGGTCAGGGTGATAAGTAAGCTTAGAATCCATTTGAAACCTTCACACTTAATGACTGTACGAAAGTAGCAGTAAGTTAAGTATCCTGCTGGTCGGGGTGATAAGTACGCTTGGAATCCGTGTGAACCCTTCACACTTAATGACTGTAAGAATGTAGCCGTAAGTTAAGTATCCTGCTGGTCAGGGTGATAAGTACACTTGGAATCCGTGTGAACCCTTCACACTTAATGACTGTAAGAATGTAGCCGTAAGTTAAGTATCCTGCTGGTCAGGGTGATAAGTACGCTTGGAATCCGTGTGAACCCTTCACACTTAATGACTGTAAGAATGTAGCCGTATGTTAAGCATCCTGCTGGTCAGGGTGATAAGTACACTTGGAATCCGTGTGAACCCTTCACACTTAATGACTGTAAGAATGTAGCCGTAAGTTAAGCATCCTGCTGGTCAGGATGATAAGTACGCTTGGAATCCGTGTGAACCCTTCACACTTAGTGACTGTAAAAATGTAGCCGTAAGTTAAGTATCCTGCTGGTCAGTGTGATAAGTACGCTTGCAATCCGTGTGAACCATTCACACTTAATGACTGTAAGAATGTAGCTGTAAGTTATAAGTATCCTGCTGGTCAGGGTGATAGGAAAGCTTGGAAATCATGTGAACCCTTCACACTTAATGACTGTAAGAATGTAGCCGTAAGCTAAGTATCCTGCTGGTCAGGGTGATAAGTACGCTTGGAATCCGTGTGAACCCTTCACACTTAATGACTGTAAGAATGTAGCCGTAAGTTAAGTGTCCTGCTGGTCAGGGTGATAAGTACGCTTGGAATCCGTGTGAACCCTTCACACTTAATGACTAAGAATGTAGCCGTAAGCTAAGTATCCTGCTGGTCAGGGTGATAAGTACGCTTGGAATGTGTGTGAACCCTTCACACTTAGTGACCGTAAGAAAGTAGCCGTAAGTTAAGCATCCGGCTGGTCAGGGTGACAAGTACACTTGGAATCCGTGTGAACCCTTCACACTTAATGACTGTAAGAATGTAACCGTAAGTTAAGTATCCTGCTGGTTAGGGTGATAAGTACGCTTGGAATCCGTGTGAACCCTCCACACTGAATGACTGTAAGAATGTAGCCTTAAGTTAAGTATCCTGCTGGTCAGGGTGATAAGTACGCTTGGAATCCATGTGAACCCTTCACACTTAATGACTAAGGATGTATCCGTAAGTTAGGTATCCTGCTGGTCAGGGTGACAAGTACACTTGGAATCCGTGTGAACACTTTTCACTTAATGACTGTAAGAATGTAGCCGTAAGTTAAGTATCCTGCTGGTCAGGGTGATAAGTACGCTTGGAATCCGTGTGAACCCTTCACACTGAATGACTAAGAATGTAGCCATAAGTTAAGTATCCTGCTGGTCAGGGTGATAAGTACACTTGGAATCCGTGTGAACCCTTCACACTTAATGACTATAAGAAAGTAGCAGTAAGTTAAGTATCCTGCTGGTCAGGGTGATAAGTACGCTTGGAATCCGTGTGAACCCTCCACACTGAATGACTGTAAGAATGTAGCCGTAAGCTAAGTATCCTGCTGGTCAGTGTGATTAGTACGCTTGCAATCCGTGTGAACCCTTCACACTTAATGACTGTAAGAATGTAGCTGTATGTTATAAGTATCGTGCTGGTCAGGGTGATAGGAAAGCTTGGAAACCATGTGAACCCTTCACACTTAATGACTGTAAGAAAGTAGCCGTAAGTTAAGTATCCTGCTGGTCAGGGTGATAAGTACACTTGGAATCCGTGTGAACCCTTCACACTTAATGACTAAGAATGTAGGGGTAAGCTAAGTATCCTGCTGGTCAGGGTAATAAGTACACTTGGAATCCGTGTGAACTCTTCACACTTAATAACTATAAGAATGTAGCCGTAAGATAAGTATCCTGCTGGTCAGGGTGATAAGTAAGCTTGGAATCCATTTGAAACCTTCACACTTAATGACTGTAAGAAAGTAGCAGTAAGTTAAGTATCCTGCTGGTCAGGGTGATAAGTACGCTTGGAATCCGTGTGAACCCTTCACACTTAATGACTAAGAATGTAGCCGTAGATTAAGTATCCTGCTGGTGAGGGTGATCAGTACACTTGGAATCCGTGTGAACCCTTCACACTTAATGACTATAAGAAAGTAGCAGTAAGTTAAGTATCCTGCTGGTCAGGGTGATAAGTACGCTTGGAATCCGTGTGAACCCTCCACACTGAATGACTGTAATAATGTAGCCGTAAGCTAAGTATCCTGCTGGTCAGTGTGATTAGTACGCTTGCAATCCGTGTGAACCCTTCACACTTAATGACTGTAAGAATGTAGCTGTATGTTATAAGTATCGTGCTGGTCAGGGTGATAGGAAAGCTTGGAAACCATGTGAACCCTTCACACTTAATGACTGTAAGAAAGTAGCCGTAAGTTAAGTATCCTGCTGGTCAGGGTGATAAGTACACTTGGAATCCGTGTGAACCCTTCACACTTAATGACTAAGAATGTAGCGGTAAGCTAAGTATCCTGCTGGTCAGGGTAATAAGTACACTTGGAATCCGTGTGAACTCTTCACACTTAATAACTATAAGAATGTAGCCGTAAGATAAGTATCCTGCTGGTCAGGGTGATAAGTACACTTGGAATCCGTGTGAACTCTTCACACTTAATAACTATAAGTATGTAGCCGTAAGATAAGTATCCTGTTGGTCAGGGTGATAAGTAAGCTTGGAATCCATTTGAAACCTTCACACTTAATGACTGTAAGAAAGTAGCAGTAAGTTAAGTATCCTGCTGGTCAGGGTGATAAGTACGATTGCAATCCGTGTGAACCCTTCACACTTAATGACTGTAAGAATGTAGCCGTAAGTTAAGTATCCTGCTGGTCAGGGTGATAAGTACACTTGGAATCCGTGTGAACCCTTCACACTTAATGACTGTAAGAATGTAGCCGTAAGTTAAGTATCCTGCTGGTCAGGGTGATAAGTACGCTTGGAATCCGTGTGAACCCTTCACACTGAATGACTAACAATGTAGCCGTAAGTTAAGTATCCTGCTGGTCAGGGTGATAAGTACACTTGGAATCCGTGTGAACCCTTCACACTTAATGACTATAAGAAAGTAGCAGTAAGTTAAGTATCCTGCTGGTCAGGGTGATAAGTACGCTTGGAATCCGTGTGAACCCTTCACACTTAACGACTGTAAGAATGTAGCCGTATGTTAAGTATCCTGCTGGTCAGGGTGATAAGTACACTTGGAATCCGTGTGAACCCTTCACACTTAATGACTGTAAGAATGTAGCCGTAAGTTAAGTATCCTGCTGGTCAGGATGATAAGTACGCTTGGAATCCGTGTGAACCCTTCACACTTAATGACTGTAAGAATGTAGCCGTATGTTAAGTATCCTGCTGGTCAGGGTGATAAGTACACTTGGAATCCGTGTGAACCCTTCACACTTAATGACTGTAAGAATGTAGCTGTAAGTTAAGCATCCTGCTGGTCAGGATGATAAGTACGCTTGGAATCCGTGTGAACCCTTCACACTTAGTGACTGATAAAATGTAGCCGTAAGTTAAGTATCCTGCTGGTCAGGGTGATAAGTACGCTTGGAATTCATGTGAACCCTTCACACTTAGTGACTGAAAGAATGTAGCCGTCAGTTAAGTATCCTGCTGGTCAGGGTGACAAGTACACTTGGAATCCGTGTGAACCCTTCACACTTAATGACTGTAAGAATGTAGACATAAGTTAAGTATCCTGCTGGTCAGGATGATAAGTACGCTTGGAATCCGTGTGAACCCTTCACACTTAGTGACTGTAAGAATGTAGCCGTAAGCTAAGTATCCTGCTGGTCAGAGTGATAAGTACGCTTGGAATCCGTGTGAACCCTCCACACTGAATGACTGTAATAATGTAGCCGTAAGCTAAGTATCCTGCTGGTAGGGTGATAAGCACGCTTGGAATCCGTGTGAACCCTTCACACTTAGTGACTGTAAGAATGTAGCCGTAAGCTAAGTATCCTGCAGGTGAGGGTGACAAGTACGCTTGGAATCCGTGTGAACCCTTCACACTTAATGACTGTAAGAATGTAGCCGTAAGTTAAGTATCCTGCTGGTCAGGGTGATAAGTACACTTGGAATCCGTGTGAACCCTTCATACTTAATGACTGTAAGAATGTAGCCGTAAGTTAAGTATCCTGCTGGTCAGGGTGATAAGTACGCTTGGAATCCGTGTGAACCCTTCACACTGAATGACTAACAATATAGCCGTAAGCTAAGTATCCTGCTGGTCAGGGTGATAAGTACGCTTGGAATCCGTGTGAACCCTTCACACTTAATGACTGTAAGAATGTAGCCGTATGTTAAGTATCCTGCTGGTCAGGGTGATAAGTACACTTGGAATCCGTGTGAACCCTTCACACTGAATGACTGTAAGAATGTAGCCGTAAGTTAAGCATCCTGCTGGTCAGGATGATAAGTACGCTTGGAATCCGTGTGAACCCTTCACACTTAGTGACTGTAAGAATGTAGACATAAGTTAAGTATCCTGCTGGTCAGGATGATAAGTACGCTTGGAATCCGTGTGAACCCTTCACACTTAGTGACTGTAAGAATGTAGCCGTAAGATAAGTATCCTGCTGGTCAGAGTGATAAGTACGCTTGGAATCCGTGTGAACCCTCCACACTGAATGACTGTAATAATGTAGCCGTAAGCTAAGTATCCTGCTGGTCAGGGTGATAAGCACGCTTGGAATCCGTGTGAACCCTTCACACTTAGTGACTGTAAGAATGTAGCCGTAAGCTAAGTATCCTGCAGGTGAGGGTGACAAGTACGCTTGGAATCCGTGTGAACCCTTCACACTTAATGACTGTAAGAATGTAGCCGTAAGTTAAGTATCCTGCTGGTCAGGGTGATAAGTACACTTGGAATCCGTGTGAACCCTTCACACTTAATGACTGTAAGAATGTAGCCGTAAGTTAAGTATCCTGCTGGTCAGGGTGATAAGTACGCTTGGAATCCGTGTGAACCCTTCACACTGAATGACTAACAATATAGCCGTAAGTTAAGTATCCTGCTGGTCAGGGTGATAAGTACGCTTGGAATCCGTGTGAACCCTTCACACTTAATGACTGTCAGAATGTAGCCGTATGTTAAGTATCCTGCTGGTCAGGGTGATAAGTACACTTGGAATCCGTGTGAACCCTTCACACTGAATGACTGTAAGAATGTAGCCGTAAGTTAAGCATCCTGCTGGTCAGGGTGATAAGTACGCTTGGAATCCGTGTGAACCCTTCACACTTAGTGACTGTAAAAATGTAGCCGTAAGTTAAGTATCCTGCTGGTCAGGGTGATAAGTACGCTTGGAATTCATGTTAACCCTTCACACTTAGTGACTGAAAGAATGTAGCCGTCAGTTAAGTATCCTGCTGGTCAGGGTGATAAGTACGCTTGGAATCCGTGTGAACCCTTCAGACTTAGTGACTGTAAGAAAGTAGCCGTAAGTTAAGTATCCTGCTGGTCAGGGTGACAAGTACACTTGGAATCCGTGTTAACACTTCACACTTAATGACTAAGAATGTAGCCGTAAATTAATTATCCTGCTGGTCAGGGTGATAAGTACGCTTGGAATCCGTGTGAACCCTTCACACTTAGTGACTGTAAGAATGTAGCCGTAAGCTAAGTATCCTGCTGGTCAAGGTGATAAGTACGCTTGGAATCCGTGTGAACCCTTCACACTTAATGACTGTAAGAATGTAGACGTAAGTTAAGTATCCTGCTGGTCAGGATGATAAGTACGCTTGGAATCCGTGTGAACCCTTCACACTTAGTGACTGTAAGAATGTAGCCGTAAGTTAAGTATCCTGCTGGTCAGAGTGATAAGTACGCTTGGAATCCGTGTGAACCCTCCACACTGAATGACTGTAATAATGTAGCCGTAAGCTAAGTATCCTGCTGGTCAGGGTGATAAGCACGCTTGGAATCCGTGTGAACCCTTCACACTTAGTGACTGTAAGAATGTAGCCGTAAGTTAAGTGTCCTGCTGGTCAGGGTTATAAATACGCTTGGAATCCGTGTGAACCCTTCACACTTGATGACTAACAATGTAGCTGTAAGCTAAGTATCCTGCTGGTCAGGGTGATAAGTACGCTTCCAATCCGTGTGAACCCTTCACACTTAATGACTAACAATGTAGCCGTAAGTTAAGTATCCTGCTGGTCAGTGTGATAAGTACGGTTGCAATCCGTGTGAACTCTTCACACTTAATGACTTTAAGAATGTAGCCGTAAGTTATAAGTATCCTGCTGGTCAGGGTGATAGGAAAGCTTGGAAACCATGTGAAACCTTCACACTTAATGACTGTAAGAAAGTAGCCGTAAGTTAAGTATCCTGCTGGTCAGGGTGATAAGTACGCTTGGAATCCGTGTGAACCCTTCACACTTAATGACTAAGAGTGTAGCCATAAGCTAAGTATCCTGCTGGTCAGGGTGATAAGTACACTTGGAATTCGTGTGAACTCTTCACACTTAATATTTATAAGAATGTAGCCGTAAGATAAGTATCCTGTTGGTCAGGGTGATAAGTACGCTTGGAATCCATGTGAAACCTTCACACTTAATGACTGTAAGAAAGTAGCAGTAAGTTAAGTGTCCTGCTGGTCAGGGTGATAAGTACGCTTGGAATCCGTGTGAACCCTTCACACTTAATGGCTGTAAGAATGTAGCAGTAAGTTAAGTATCCTGCTGGTCAGGATGATAAGTACACTTGGAATCCGTGTGAAACCTTCACACTTAGTGACTATAAGAATGTAGCCGTAAGTTAAGTATCCTGCTGGTCAGGGTGATAAGTACGCTTGGAATCCGTGTGAACCCTTCACACTTAGTGACTGTAAAAATATAGCCGTAAGTTAAGTATCCTGCTGGTCAGGGTGATAAGTACGCTTGGAATCCGTGTGAACCCTTCACACTTAGTGACTCTAAGAAAGTAGCCGTAAGTTAAGTATCCTGCTGGTCAGGGTGATAAGTACGCTTGGAATCCATGTGAACCCTTCACACTTAATGACTAAGAATGTAGCCGTAAGTTAGGTATCCTGCTGGTCAGGGTGACAAGTACACTTGGAATCCGTGTGAACCCTTCACACTTAATGACTATAAGAATGTAGCCGTAAGCTAAGTATCCTGCTGGTCAGGGTGATAAGTACGTTTAGAATCGTGTGAACCCTTTACACTTAATGACTAAGAATGTAGCCGTAAGTTAAGTATCCTGCTGGTGAGGGTGATAAGTACACTTGGAATCCGTGTGAACTCTTCACACTTAATGACTATAAGAATGTAACCGTAAGTTAAGTATCCTGCTGGTCAGGATGATAAGTACGCTTGGAATCCGTGTGAACCCTTCACACTTAGTGACTGTAAGAATGTAGCCGTAAGTTAAGTATCCTGCTGGTCAGGTTGATAAGTAAGCTTGGAATCCGTGTGAACATTTCACACTTAGTGACTATAAGAATGTAGCCGTAAGTTAAGTATCCTTCTGGTCAGGGTGATAATTACGCTTGAAATCCATGTGAACCCTTCAAGCTTAGTGACTGTACGAAAGTAGCCGTAAGTTAAGTATCCTGCTGATCAGGGTGATAAGTACACTTGGAATCGGTATGAACCCTTCACACTTAGTGACTGTAAGAATGTAACCGTAAGCTAAGTATCCTGCTGGTCAGGGTGATAAATACGATTGGGATCCGTGTGAACCCTTCACACTTAATGACTGTAAGAATGTAGCCGTAAGCTAAGTATCCTGCCGGTCAGAGTGACAAGTAAGCTTATAATCCGTGTGAACCCTTCACACTTAGTGACTGTAAGAATGTAGCCGTAAGTTAAGTATCCTGCTGGTTAGGGTGATAAGTACGCTTGGAATCCGTGTGAACCCTTCACACTTAGTGACCGTAAGAAAGTAGCCGTAAGTTAAGTATCCGGCTGGTCAGGGTGACAAGTACACTTGGAATCCGTGTGAACCCTTTACACTTAATGACTGTAAGAATGTAACCGTAAGTTAAGTATCCTGCTGGTTAGGGTGATAAGTACGCTTGGAATCCGTGTGAACCCTCCACACTGAATGACTGTAAGAATGTAGCCTTAAGTTAAATATCCTGCTGGTCAAGGTGATAAGTACGCTTGGAATCCATGTGAACCCTTCACACTTAATGACTAAGAATGTATCTGTAAGTTAGGTATCCTGCTGGTCAGGGTGACAAGTACACTTGGAATCCGTGTGAACACTTCTCACTTAATGACTGTAAGAATGTAGCCGTAAGTTAAGTATCCTGCTGGTCAGGGTAATAAGTACACTTGGAATCCGTGTGAACCCTTCACACTGAATGACTAAGAATGTAGCCGTAAGTTAAGTATCCTGCTGGTCAGGGTGATAAGTACACTTGGAATCCGTGTGAAGCCTTCACACTTAATGACTATAAGAAAGTAGCAGTAAGTTAAGCATCCTGCTGGTCAGGGTGATAAGTACGCTTGGAATCCGTGTGAACCCTTCACACTTAGTGACTGTAAAAATGTAGCCGTAAGTTAAGTATCCTGCTGGTCAGGGTGATAAGTACGCTTGGAATCCGTGTGAACCCTCCACACTTAGTGACTGTAAAAATGTAGCCGTAAGCTAAGTATCCTGCTGGTCAGGGTGATAAGTACGCTTGGAATCCGTGTGAACCCTTCACACTTAGTGACTGTAAAAATGTAGCCGTAAGTTAAGTATCCTGCTGGTCAGGGTGATAAGTACGCTTGGAATCCGTGTGAACCCTTCACACTTAATGACTGTAAGAATGTAGACGTAAGTTAAGTATCCTGCTGGTCAGGATTATAAGTACGCTTGGAAACCGTGTGAACCCTTCACACTTAATGACTAAGAATGTAGCGGTAAGCTAACTATCCTGCTGGTCAGGGTAATAAGTACACTTGGAATCCATGTGAAACCTTTACACTTAATGAATGTAAGAAAGTAGCAGTAAGTTAAGTATCCTCCTGGTCAGGGTGATAAGTACGCTTGGAATCCGTGTGAACCCTTCACACTTAATAACTATAAGTATGTAGCCGTAAGATAAGTATCCTGCTGGTCAGGGTGATAAGTAAGCTTGGAATCCATGTGAAACCTTTACACTTAATGAATGTAAGAAAGTAGCAGTAAGTTAAGTATCCTCCTGGTCAGGGTGATAAGTACGCTTGGAATCCGTGTGAACCCTTCACACTTAATGGCTGTAAGAATGTAGTCGTAAGTTAAGTATCCTGCTGGTCAGGGTGATAAGTACACTTGGAATCCGTGTGAACCCTTCACACTTAATGACTGTAAGAATGTAGCTGTAAGTTAAGTATCCTGCTGGTCAGGGTGATAAGTACGCTTGGAATCCGTGTGAACACTTTACACTTAATGACTATAAGAATGTAACCGTAAGCTAAGTATCCTGCTGGTCAGGGTGAAAAGTACCCTTGGAATCCGTGTGAACCCTTCACACTTAGTGACTGTAAAAATGTAGCCGTAAGTTAAGTATCCTGCTGGTCAGGGTGATAAGTACGCTTGGAATCCGTGTGAACCCTTCACACTTAGTGACTGTAAAAATGTAGCCGTAAGCTAAGTATCCTGCTGGTCAGGGTGATAAGTACGCTTGGAATCCGTGTGAACCCTTCACACTTAGTGACTGTAAAAATGTAGCCGTAAGTTAAGCATCCTCCTGGTCAGGGTGATAAGTACGCTTGGAATCCATATGAACCCTTCACACTTAATGACTAAGAATGTATCCGTAAGTTAGGTATCCTGCTGGTCAGGGTGACAAGTACACTTGGAATCCGTGTGAACACTTCTCACTTAATGACTGTAAGAATGTAGCCGTAAGTTAAGTATCCTGCTGGTCAGGGTGATAAGTACGCTTGGAATCCGTGTGAACCCTTCACATTGAATGACTAAGAATGTAGCCGTAAGTTAAGTATCCTGCTGGTCAGGGTGATAAGTACACTTGGAATCCGTGTGAACCCTTCACACTTAATGACTATAAGAAAGTAGCAGTAAGTTAAGTATCCTGCTGGTCAGGGTGATAAGTACGCTTGGAATCCGTGTGAACCCTCCACACTGAATGACTGTAATAATGTAGCCGTAAGCTAAGTATCCTGCTGGTCAGTGTGATAAGTACGCTTGCAATCCGTGTGAACCCTTCACACTTAATGACTGTAAGAATGTAGCCGTAAGCTAAGTATCCTGCCGGTGAGGGTGAGACAAGTTCGCTTGGAATCCGTGGGAACCCTTCACACTGAATGACTAAGAATGTAGCCGTAAGTTAAGTATCCTGCTGGTGAGGGTGATAAGTACACTTGGAATCCGTGTGAACCCTTCACACTTAATGACTATAAGAAAGTAGCAGTAAGTTAAGTATCCTGCTGGTCAGGGTGATAAGTACGCTTGGAATCCGTGTGAACCCTCCACACTGAATGACTGTAATAATGTAGCCGTAAGCTAAGTATCCTGCTGGTCAGTGTGATAAGTACGCTTGCAATCCGTGTGAACCCTTCACACTTAATGACTGTAAGAATGTAGCTGTATGTTATAAGTATCCTGCTGGTCAGGGTGATAGGAAAGCTTGGAAACCATGTGAACCCTTCACACTTAATGACTGTAAGAAAGTATTCGTAAGTTAAGTATCCTGCTGGTCAGGGTGATAAGTACACTTGGAATCCGTGTGAACCCTTCACACTTAGTGACTGTAAGAATGTAGGCGTAAGTTAAGTGTCCTGCTGGTCAGGGTGATAAGTACGCTTGGAATCCGTGTGAACCCTTCACACTTAATGACTAAGAATGTAGGGGTAAGCTAAGTATCCTGCTGGTCAGGGTAATAAGTACACTTGGAATCCGTGTGAACTCTTCACACTTAATAACTATAAGAATGTAGCCGTAAGATAAGTATCCTGCTGGTCAGGGTGATAAGTAAGCTTGGAATCCATGTGAAACCTTTACACTTAATGAATGTAAGAAAGTAGCAGTAAGTTAAGTATCCTCCTGGTCAGGGTGATAAGTACGCTTGGAATCCGTGTGAACCCTTCACACTTAATGGCTGTAAGACTGTAGCCGTAAGTTAAGTATCCTGCTGGTCAGGGTGATAAGTACACTTGGAATCCGTGTGAACCCTTCACACTTAATGACTGTAAGAATGTAGCTGTAAGTTAAGTATCCTGCTGGTCAGGGTGATAAGTACGCTTGGAATCCGTGTGAACACTTTACACTTAATGACTATAAGAATGTAACCGTAAGCTAAGTATCCTGGCTGGTCAGGGTGAAAAGTACGCTTGGAATCCGTGTGAACCCTTCACACTTAGTGACTGTAAAAATGTAGCCGTAAGTTAAGTATCCTGCTGGTCAGGGTGATAAGTACGCTTGGAATCCGTGTGAACCCTTCACACTTAGTGACTGTAAAAATGTAGCCGTAAGCTAAGTATCCTGCTGGTCAGGGTGATAAGTACGCTTGGAATCCGTGTGAACCCTTCACACTTAGTGACTGTAAAAATGTAGCCGTAAGTTAAGTATCCTGCTGGTCAGGGTGATAAGTACGCTTGGAATCCGTGTGAACCCTTCACACTTAATGACTGTAAGAATGTAGACGTAAGTTAAGTATCCTGCTGGTCAGGATTATAAGTACGCTTGGAAACCGTGTGAACCCTTCACACTTAGTGACTGTAAGAATGTAGCCGTAAGTTAAGTATCCTGCTGGTCAGGGTGATAAGTGCGCTTGAAATCCGTGTGAACCCTTCACACTTTGTGACTATAAGAATGTAGCCGTAAGTTAAGTATCCTTCTGGTCAGGGTGATAAGTACGCTTGAAATCCATGTGAACCCTTCAAGCTTAGTGACTGTAAGAAAGTAGCCGTAAGTTAAGTATCCTGCTGATCAGGGTGATAAGTACACTTGGAAACGATGTGAACCCTTCACACTTAGTGACTGTAAGAATGTAACCGTAAGCTAAGTATCCTGCTGGTCAGGGTGATAAGTACGCTTGGAATCCGTGAGAACCCTTCACACTTAATGACTGTAAGAATGTAGCCGTAAGCTAAGTATCCTGCTGGTCAGGGTGATAAATACGATTGGGATCCGTGTGAACCCTTCACACTTATTGACTTTAAAAATGTAGCCGTAAGCTAAGTATCCTGCTGGTCAGGGTGATAAATACGAATGGAATCCGTGTGAACCCTTCACACTTATTGACTGTAAGAGTGTAACCGTAAGCTAAGTATCCTGCTGGTCAGGGTGATAAATACGATTGGGATCCGTGTGAACCCTTCACACTTATTGACTGTAAGAATGTAGCCGTAAGCTAAGTATCCTGCTGGTCAGGGTGATAAATACGCTTGGAATCCGAGTGAACCCTTCACACTTAATGACTGTAAGAATGTAGCCGTTAGTTAAGCATCCTGCCGGTCAGGTTGAGACGTACGCTTGGAATCCGTGTGAACCCTTCACACTTAGTGACTGTAAGAATGCAGCCGTAAGCTAAGTATCCTGCCGGTCAGGGTGACAAGTACGCTTGGAATCCGTGTGAACCCTTCACACTTAATGACTGTAAGAATGTAGCCGTAAGTTAAGTGTCCTGCTGGTCAGGGTGATAAGTACGCTTGGAATCCGTGTGAACCCTTCACACTTGATGACTAACAATGTAGCTGTAAGCTAAGTATCCTGCTGGGCAGGGTGATAAGTTCGCTTGCAATCCGTGTGAACTCTTCACACTTAATGACTAACAATGTCGCCGTAAGTTAAGTATTCTGCTGGTCAGTGTGATAAGTACGCTTGGAAACCGTGTGAACCCTTCACACTTAGTGACTGTAAGAATGTAGCCGTAAGTTAAGTATCCTGCTGGTCAGGGTGATAAGTGCGCTTGAAATCCGTGTGAACCCTTCACACTTTGTGACTATAAGAATGTAGCCGTAAGTTAAGTATCCTTCTGGTCAGATTGATAAGTACGCTTGAAATCCATGTGAACCCTTCAAGCTTAGTGACTGTAAGAAAGTAGCCGTAAGTTAAGTATCCTGCTGATCAGGGTGATAAGTACACTTGGAAACGATGTGAACCCTTCACACTTAGTGACTGTAAGAATGTAACCGTAAGCTAAGTATCCTGCTGGTCAGGGTGATAAGTACGCTTGGAATCCGTGAGAACCCTTCACACTTAATGACTGTAAGAATGTAGCCGTAAGCTAAGTATCCTGCTGGTCAAGGTGATAAATACGATTGGGATCCGTGTGAACCCTTCACACTTATTGACTTTAAGAATGTAGCCGTAAGCTAAGTATCCTGCTGGTCAGGGTGATAAATACGAATGGAATCCGTGTGAACCCTTCACACTTATTGACTGTAAGAATGTAGCCGTAAGCTAAGTATCCTGCTGGTCAGGGTGATAAATACGCTTGGAATCCGAGTGAACCCTTCACACTTAATGACTGTAAGAATGTAGCCGTTAGTTAAGCATCCTGCCGGTCAGGTTGACACGTACGCTTGGAATCCGTGTGAACCCTTCACACTTAGTGACTGTAAGAATGTAGCCGTAAGCTAAGTATCCTGCCGGTCAGGGTGACAAGTACGCTTGGAATCCGTGTGAACCCTTCACACTTAATGACTGTAAGAATGTAGCCGTAAGTTAAGTGTCCTGCTGGTCAGGGTGATAAGTACGCTTGGAATCCGTGTGAACCCTTCACACTTGATGACTAACAATGTAGCTGTAAGCTAAGTATCCTGCTGGGCAGGGTGATAAGTTCGCTTGCAATCCGTGTGAACTCTTCACACTTAATGACTAACAATGTCGCCGTAAGTTAAGTATTCTGCTGGTCAGTGTGATAAGTACGCTTGCAATCCGTGTGAACCCTTCACACTTAATGACTCTAAGAATGTAGCTGTAAGTTATAAGTATCCTGCTGGTCAGGGTGATAGGAAAGCTTGGAAACCATGTGAACCCTTCACACTTAATGACTGTAAGAAAGTAGCCGTAAGTTAAGTATCCTGCTGGTCAGGGTGATAAGTACGCTTGGAATCCGTGTGAACACTTCACACTTAATGAATGTAAGAATGTAGCCGTAAGTTAAGTATCCTGCTGGTTAAGGTGATAAGTACCCTTGGAATCCGTGTGAACCCTCCACACTGAATGACTGTAAGAATGTAGCGTATGTTAAGTATCATGCTGGTCAGGGTGATAAGTACGCTTGGAATCCGTGTGAACCCTTCACACTTAATGACTAAGAATGTAGCCGTAAGTTAAGTATCCTGCTGTTGAGGGTGATAAGTACACTTGGAATCCGTGTGAACTCTTCACACTTAATGACTATAAAAATGTAGCCGTAAGTTAAGTATCCTGCTGGTCAGGGTGATAAGTACTCTTGGAATCCGTGTGAAACCTTCACACTTAATAACTGTAAGAAAGTATCAGTAAGTTAAGTATCCTGCTGGTCAGGGTGATAAGTACGCTTGGAATCCGTGAGAACCCTTCACACTTAATGACTGTAAGAATGTAGCCGTAAGTTAAGTATCCTGCTTGTCAGGGTGATAAGTACACTTGGAATCCGTGTGAACCCTTCACACTTAATGACTGTAAGACTGTAGCCGTAAGTTAATCATCCTGCTGGTCAGGATGATAAGTACGGTTGGAATCCGTGTGAACCCTTCACACTTAGTGACTGTAAGAAAGTAGCCGTAAGTTAAGTATCCTGCTGGTCATGGTGATAAGTACGCTTGGAATCCGTGTGAACCCTTCACACATAGTGACTGTAAGAAAGTAGCCGTCAGTTAAGTATCCTGCTGGGCAGAGTGACAAGTACACTTGGAATCAGTGAACACTTCACACTTAATGACTGTAAGAATGTAGCCGTAAGTTAAGCATCCTGCTGGTCAGGGTGATAAGTACGCTTGGAATCCGTGTAAACCCTTCACACTTAGTGACTGTAAGAATGTAGCCGTACGTTTTGTTTCCTGTTGGTTAGGGTGATAAGTACGCTTGGAATCCGTGTGAACCCTTCACACTTAGTGACTGCAAGAATGTAGCCGTGACGTTAAGTATCCTGCTGGTCAGGGTGATAAGTACGCTTGGAATGCGTGTGAACCTTTTACACTTAGTTACTAAGAATGTAGCCGTACGTTAAGTATCCTGCTGGTCAGGGTGATAAGTACACTTGGAATCCGTGTGAACCCTTCACACTTAGTGACTGTAAGAATGTAGTCGTAAGTTAAGCATCCTGCTGATCAGGGTGATAAGTACACTTGGAATCCGTGTGAACCCTTCAAACTTAATGACTTTAAGAATGTAGCCGTAAGTTTAGTTTAGTCGATCTCCTTTGATATTGTGCAATTCATTTGAAATTAAATATTAGTAGGTATTGATGTTCAATGAACCAGTTTAACTCCGCCACATTATTAACAATTTATTGTCCGAATTCTGGATTTATAATTTCATCATAATATCTTTGCGTAGAAGTTCGAAATTTTACAAAGGAGTGGTTCGTATTGTGATTGGCTATAGTTTCGATCATTTAATTTCCAATGCATATTTTGATACAAGGAGACATGGGAAGGGGGCTACTATTCGGCGTGAAAACACACGTGTTTGGAGATTGGTCAAATAGATTTCAGGTGGTCAATCCATATGGAATAAGGCAGATGCAACCATCATACACCGTATTTGTCGTTTTTTTTTTAAATATGATATACCCCAATAACCTTAAATTTGACGAAATTGCATATGTAATTGTTCAATCTTTGTATCCGACATCTAACATGGAAATGTTTGTTTGCTTGATGGTGTTAAACGCCACTTTCAACAATATTTCAGTTATATCGTGGCGGTCAGTTTTATCGGTGGAGGAAACCGAAGGACGCGAAGAAAACCACCGACCTATCGCAAATCATTGATAAACTTTATCACATAATCTTGTCCACCTCGCCCTGATCAAGATTCGAACTCACAATATCAGTGGTGATAGGTACTGATTGCATAGGTAGTTCTAAATCCAACTACCATACGAACACGGCCACGACGGACCCCGAACATATAGAAATGCTATTGTGTGCTTTCGCTTAAACGACAATACGATTTACTATTTAATTTTAGGTCTGCCGTGAACAAATATATGGGCTTTTTGGACAGAATGTCCCATTGGGTACACAGGACACGGCAGCTTTTGTATATGATGGTGACCAGCTAACATTAGTGTACACAGACAGTACACAAAACCAGTATGTTTTTTTTTTATATATTCATTGAATGGTATTTCAAGATTTAAAATGTACATTTCAATTAAATCAAAAATGATATCGTTGTTCAGAACATTTTCATGAACGACCTCTAAGGGTCTATAAGGGGATCAATATATCCCTATGAGTCCCTGTGGCGAGATGTACTCGATACAACCTTATGTTTTAACTTCCGGAAGATATGTAGTTTTCTTCTGATACTCGAGTTTCCTCTGCTAGTATAACTAACAGCCAAAATATATTTGAAATACAATTATTGTTGAAAGTGGGTTAACCCCATATAACTCTAAGCGAATACAAGTATATAGTATGTGAGTGATTGTTGTTTAACGCCAAGTGGACAAAATGCCAACTGTATCATGGCACGAAAAAGTTATATTTTTTTATCAGATGATTATGAAATATGTATTATATTAGACCACGACATCAAGTTACTTTTTTTAGTTCTATCTCACTGAAAGATTCGTGAATGCACATATTAGATTTGTCGTTCCACTTGGACATATTAACCCGACTGTGAGTCAGACAGTCTTTGCTTTGTCGTTCCACTTGGACATATTAACCCGACTGTGAGTCAGACAGTCTTTGCTTTGTCGTTCCACTTGGACATATTAACCCGACTGTGAGTCAGACAGTCTTTGCTTTGTCGTTCCACTTGGACATATTAACCCGACTGTGAGTCAGACAGTCTTTGCTTTGTCGTTCCACTTGGACATATTAACCCGACTGTGAGTCAGACAGTCTTTGCTTTGTCGTTCCACTTGGACATATTAACCCGACTGTGAGTCAGACAGTCTTTGCTTTGTCGTTCCACTTGGACATATTAACCCGACTGTGAGTCAGACAGTCTTTGCTTTAACTCCTTAATGTGGGTACTAACGGAGATGCAAACATACCAGTTTTATATAGTATTTGGTATGTCCTAATCGGGAATTGAACCCACAATATTTCCCACTCAAAGTGATGATCATGCTAACCATTACTCTAACAAAATGGTTACAAAGAAACGTTTGAAGATAATAAATGGATCACCAGAAGCCGTAAATAGAAAGACAGACAATACAATGGTAAACACCAATACAAAAAAACAAGACTACATAGAAAATTAAACACTGAGCAACACGAAAGCCACAAAAAAGCCGGGATAAGCCCCTGATGCTCCAGAAGGATAAGCAATACTCGGTACAACTTTTAGTGTTAAAGTTTTTCAGAAACCTTCTGCAGTTTGGTGGGTTTTTTCTCTGGTGCTTCGATCTTCTCCGTCAAGGAAGCTGACTGACACGATATAACTGAAATATTGAAAAATGTGGCGTTACAAACTCTGAATCGTGTCAAATCCAACAACAACGGTTCGCTGATAAATGAGAAAATGTTTAATAATTAATTCCCGCATTTCGATTTCTTTCCAAAATATTTCAGAAAAGCAGTAGTAAAGCTTGTATGTGACCAGGGAATACATGGTGATTTTACAGCACTTGGTCGGGATACATCTCATACTAATGTTTATGTAAGTTCCAACACACGCGTACTGTAAATAACGTGTATTTTGAATAAAACACTGAATTTCAGAATGTTTAAAATAAAATGATACACACGAGTTTGATATGATTTATCTAATATGATTAAAATTAGATCTTCCACTTGTTCCCCTTTACTGGTATATTGCGGCCAGACAGCGACGACCAAATGAAATGATGCGCGAGTTTGATATTATTTATTCCATCTGATTAAAATCTGATTTCTCACTTGTCCCCCTTTACTGATAATTTGCGTCCTGACAGCGGTGAGCAAGTGTGAAATGTGACTTCATTGAGATTGTGATATATCTAAAGTAAAACCATGCTAACTGTTCGAAATACCAGTTTTTGTTTATTGTGAATTAAAGTTTAATTCGAGTTTACTTGAGAACTATTTCCGTAATCTTGATACCCCATCTAAGTTCAAACGTGAGTTACTAAACAATGCAAATGAGATAAATATTATTCTCAAGTACTTTCTGTATGGTCAACCGAAGATAAATGTGATATTAACCCAACTTTGACGTTCAGCCTCGTTCCTGAACAACTACTTATATAAATCGAATATAATATATAGTCCAAATTGTGCTAGTGGTGTTCCCCGAGAAGATGCATATCATTTCGTCTTTTAAGGTAGTAACTACACCAATATTAGGAGTGATTTGTTAACTTGTGTAAATCGATTTGGAATAAAAAATATATCATGCTTTACTTACTTCTGGGGAGGGGATTGTGGTGTTTAACGGCCCTTTCAACAATATTTCAGTTATATTGTGGCTGTCAGTTTTATGTGTGGAGGAAACCAGAGGCCGCGTTAATGAAAGTATCCTAAAATATGTCCTCCTAAGACATGTCTTATGACATATTTTAGGACACTGATAGGATTATCCTAGGACATGTCTGAGATTGTATATCGAAGCTGTCTTAGCACTATCTTCGCTTAGGATGTCCTAGACATAATCGTAAATATGAAAACGAGCTGATTTGTGTAAAGAAAGAATAATATAAATATAAATGCTACAAACATTAATGTGTTACGCAAAAGTTCACATTAAAAATAAAATAATAAGATTAAATTTTATTTTATTTATATAATACATTGATTTAATTGTGATTTTTAGATAAGAAATGTATATAAACCTAATAAAATCTGATAATAATTTAATAAAATAATATCAATGAAAGTGATGGTAAATTTTAATCAATACGTGTATTTTACACTAAACTTTTAGCCAAGTGAGCTGTTTTCAAGATGTCAACGTGTCACATCATCAGTTATTCAAAAGGGTTAAAGGATAAAAACGTGCAGATTTTATTTATAGATTGAAAGTAAAACTTTGTCTGTCCATTATTTTGTACGTAATTATAACTGTTCCGTGTTATACATTCTGTACTTCTGTACCAAATGAGCAGAAAAAGAAGCCCGAATTTTTCAGAGTCCGAACTAAGACACTCTTAGGACACCTATTTTGGTGTCCTAACTTTAGGATAAATTTTAGGATATATCGTAATTTAGGACACTTTCATTAACCCGACTTAGGACTAAGATATGTCATAAGACTATCCTAAGACACGTCTTAGTCCTAAGACACCTTTGTTAACACGGCCCCAGAGTACCAAGCAAAATCTAATTTATGAAGATAACTGTTTAAATTTATTAATAAGTTTACAAGTTTATTAGAATATCTAAACGATTCCTCATTGTATAAACTTATAGATATAGCCAACATTATCATCCTGTCCACTAAGACATATTTTCTTCTGTTTTTTTCTGTTCTCTTTTACAATTGTTACTGGTATACCTACATTAATGTACATGCTCTGCTCAGTATGTATATATTTGTTATCAATGTTATGTACTTCAAAGGAGAAGACTTCATAAGTTGGTAAAACTTGTGTCAGATCTTTTTTGTCTCTATGAGCAAATAAAATTGTTATTAACTAAATTCGTGTTTGCCTCGCCCAAACTGGGATCAAGCCTATATCTTGTTGTATGATAACAGGATAAAAGAATTCTGTATTTCATAAATGTTCTGATCGAAAGCCTTCAACCAATTCACGCAATTGCTATTTGTCAATTGTACAAATATCAATATGTAGTGGTTAAGTAGTTGTTTGTGTTTAACGTCGCTTTAAGCCACATATAAATATTCACACATATAAATTTTATTGACGAAAGAAACCGCAATACAAAGAGAAAACCAGCAACCTGGCTAATACAAAGAGAAAACCAGCAACCTGACTAATACAAAGAGAAAACCAGCAACCTGACTAATACAAAGAGAAAACCAGCAACCTGACTAATACAAAGAGAAAACCAGCAACCTGACTAATACAAAGAGAAAACCAGCAACCTGACTAATACAAAGAGAAAACCAGCAACCTGACTAATACAAAGAGAAAACCAGCAACCTGGCCAAAGTTACTGACAGATTTTCTCACATGAAATTGTATCGAGTACACCTCGCCATGGTGGGAGGCTAACTCCACAGCTTTAGTGGTGAGAGACACTGGTATATCTCTATGACATGTAGATATGTATCCAACAACAAAAAGATCGGGGTCATTATGGTCTATTGTCATATGTAGTGCAATTATAATTTTATCATTATATATTTCAGTCTTTTCAACTGAAGTCAAAGCTGGCATGTGAAAATAGCTCGACTTCTTTATCAATAGGAACAATCCTATGTATAGGGTGAGTGTTTTGTATGGAGGTAATGTTTCATTTATATTCAGGTTTTTTTCATGATAGAGCGATCAGATATATACACAAAAATGTATGAGTAAAACGGTTTTGGGTTAGATTATTTTTTAGTGGTACTCGGCTTCGCCTCGATCTTAATTAGGAAGACTGAATCTATTATCATTTCTCACATATATACTAAGAACATGGTTTATTACTGTCTTCACAGTAAATGAAAATAATAAATACGTTTTGTACATGTACTACTATATGATGTAAGTTGTTCACTTGCCGTTGAAAAACATTAATTACTCACTGAGTTATACATTTGTTTACTGAAATGTTTCGCTTTACACCTCTTTTCCATTCTTAATAAATAAATACGAGTGGTTCCAAGTTTGAATTCTAAATCGATCAGAAACAAAACAAAAACATTTAAGTGGCCCAATTTTACTTTGACTGGTCGTAATCGTATGGTAGTTGGATTTATGACTACCTATGCAATCAGTGCCTATCACCACTAACTTTGTGAGATCGAACCCCGTTTATGGCGAGGTGTACTCGATACAACATTATGTGATAAAGTAGGCCAGTGACTTACGAAAGGTCGGTGGTTTTCTCCGTGCAGTCCGGTTTCCCCAAACAATAAAACTGACCTCCAAGATATAACTGAAATATTGCTCAAAGTGGTGTTAAACTCCATAGACCAAATCACACCAAACCAACCAAAGTTTGAATTCTAAATCGATGAGAAACAAAGCAAAAACATTTAAGTGACCTAATAAATTATTTTTATTTGTTTACGGGTTAGGTGATGCTCTATTTCTTCATAGTGTATTATTTATATTTGTTTACAGATTCGGTGCTACTCTATTTCTTTATATTGTATTATTTTTGTTTGTTTACAGGTTCGATGCTATTCTATTTCTTTATATTGTATTATTTGTGTTTGTTTACAGGTTCGGTGCTACTTTATTTCTTTATAGTGTATTATTTTTGTTTGTTTACAGGTTCGATGCTATTCTATTTCTTTATATTGTATTATTTGTGTTTGTTTACAGGTTCGATGCTATTCTATTTCTTTATATTGTATTATTTGTGTTTGTTTACAGGTTCGGTGCTACTCTATTTCTTTATATTGTATTATTTGTGTTTGTTTACAGGTTCGGTGCTACTCTATTTCTTTATGGTGTATTATTTGTGTTTGTTTACAGGTTCGATGCTATTCTATTTCTTTATATTGTATTATTTTTGTTTGTTTACAGGTTCGGTGCTATTCTATTTCTTTATATTGCATTATTTGTGTTTGTTTACAGGTTCGGTGCTACTCTATTTCTTTATGGTGTATTATTTGTGTTTGTTTACAGGTTCGGTGCTACTCTATTTCTTTATATTGTATTATTTGTGTTTGTTTACAGGTTCGGTGCTACTCTATTTCTTTATGGTGTATTATTTGTGCTTGTTTACAGGTTCGATGCTATTCTATTTCTTTATATTGTATTATTTTTGTTTGTTTACAGATTCGGTGTTACTCTATTTATATATCTTGTATCGGGTGTACTTATTCAAATATTTGTACGGAAGGAATCCGGTGCCAGGGTTATCCCAAACCATGATTTCTGGGTTGCAGTTCCAAGTCATATAAAAGCAAGTACAAATAGTTTTTCTTTTTTTTTTAAATATCATTCTTTTCTGCAAACACTTACATATTTATGTTCATCTAGATATGTTCTAAGTAGAAATCTACACCCATTCATATATTATTCATTTATTGAGGACCCATATCATATATTGGACAAAAATCTTACTTAAACAAGCATAGATCAAGTTTGCACTTTATCAAATTATAACATAATTATAGAAAAAATTATGTTGGCAAAAACGAAAGGGCATGGGCTTGTAGAAATATGACATGTAGATACATCATAGCTTAGAAATCATCAGCTGTTGATATAATGAAAGGGAAGATTAAGTCAAATAAGCTGACCCATTCAATGTTTTATATACCTTTAAATAGGAAATGACTCCAGTGAAGCCGAATTTTTCAGGATTAAAAAAGGATCACAATTAAAAAACCAAACAATCCAATAAATACCTTAAAAGTGAAAGATTGGAAAATTTATAATCCTATTTTTGAAGACTCCATTCATTGTCTACTGTATCAAGGCATTACATATTTTTCTGTTATTCTTTTTCAGAGTGGTGTTATGTTTGTTGCAAGAAGGGGGAAAACTACGACGAACTATGATGCAATCTGAGTCATTTCATTCTTACTAAACGTACAGGCATAATATACTGTTTTATTATACTTCTCATACTTTTTTCTATATACATTTTATTGCAATAAAAATACTATTTCCATAGTTTCATTCAATGTGTCTGAAAAGTACTATTTACCGGTGAATAGCACAAATGACTAGTCACCGGCCGGTGAATAGCACTTTAATCACATGGGTTTTTTTGGTTTAAAAAAAAAATTCTTCTTCAAATGCACACATGAAAATGTATTAGTTTTAAAAAAGCATTAAAAGGGTAGACTAGAAATCCATCAGAAAAGGACCTAATTTAGAATTTTGAATTGCACAGTTGTTCAGTATAATAAAACACGCATAGACTTGATATTCGGGTAATAGCACTTTAATTGTCCCCTCTGTACTAACTATTTACCTCGGGGTTGTCTCGGAAAATAGTTGGTGCCTTGGGGACAATAAAAGTGCTATTACCCTCATTCCTAGTCAATAAGTGTATAATATATAAACTAAATTCAGCAGTGGTTATTCATTTCAAACTATTATATTTGTTCCGAATGGTACATTTGAATAATTAGATGCTGGGTTCTGATGATATTTATTCAGTTTATTTTCCATAATTGAAATGTTTTCATTCTGTATATCACTATGCATGTAGCTATATTTGATGCATCAAAATGACCATGGAACCCGGTGATTAATAAAAAGAAGTGCAGGTGTAACAGTTTACATGTGTAGTAATATGAATGTTTTGTTGTTGTGAAATGTTAATAGGGTAAAAGACAGCCTCGGTTTTGTAATCGTTAGCTCGCTTGACTAGAGTGTGGGACTGGTAATAAAAAAAGGTGTGAGTGGAGGGTCACATGGGTCATGTCTATATATGTGAACGTTTTTTTCAGTGGGCTAGCACTATACAATTCGACTAAGCATGTTGGTCTAGTACAAAACAGTCATCAACATCTTCCTTCAATAAATATCCTTTGCTAATCAAGATATCATTGAAAATAGCTCAATTTGTGTGAAACAACACTCACTCGCTCAGTAATTATGGTAGGTTATTTAGTGGTTAACAACACTCACTCGCTCAGTAATTATGGTAGATTATTTAGTGGTTAACAATACTCACTCGCTCAGTAATTATGGTAGGTTATTTAGTGGTTAACAACACTCACTCGCTCAGTAATTATGGTGGGTTATTTAGTGGTTAACAACACTCACTCGCTCAGTAATTATGGTAGGTTATTTAGTGGTTAACAACACTCACTCGCTCAGTAATTATGGTAGGTTATTTAGTGGTTAACAACACTCACTCGCTCAGTAATTATGGTAGGTTATTTAGTGGTTAACAACACTCACTCGCTCAGTAATCATGGTAGGTTATTTAGTGGTAAACAACACTCACTCGCTCAGTAATTATGATAGGTTATTTAGTGGTAAACAACACTCACTCGCTCAGTCATCATGATAGGTTATTTAGTGGTTAACAATACTCACTCGCTCAGTAATCATGGTAGGTTATTTAGTGGTTAACAACACTCACTCGCTCAGTAATTATGATAGGTTATTTAGTGGTTAACACCACTCACTCGCTCAGTAATCATGGTAGGTTATTTAGTGGTTAACAACACTCCCTCGCTCAGTAATTATGGTAGGTTATTTAGTGGTTAACAACACTCATTCGCTCAGTAATTATGATAGGTTATTTAGTGGTTAACACCACTCACTCGCTCAGTAATCATGGTAGGTTATTTAGTGGTTAACAATACTCACTCGCTCAGTAATTATGGTAGGTTATTTAGTGGTTAACAACACTCCCTCGCTCAGTAATTATGGTAGGTTATTTAGTGGTTAACAATACTCACTCGCTCAGTAATTATGGTAGGTTATTTAGTGGTTAACAACACTCCCTCGCTCAGTAATTATGGTAGGTTATTTAGTGGTTAACAATACTCACTCGCTCAGTAATTATGGTAGGTTATTTAGTGGTTAACAACACTCACTCGCTCAGTAATTATGGTAGGTTATTTAGTGGTTAACAATACTCACTCGCTCAGTAATTATGGTAGGTTATTTAGTGGTTAACAACACTCCCTCGCTCAGTAATTATGGTAGGTTATTTAGTGGTTAACAACACTCACTCGCTCAGTAATCATGGTAGGTTATTTAGTGGTTAACAACACTCACTCGCTCAGTAATCATGGTAGGTTATTTAGTGGTTAACAACACTCACTCGCTCAGTAATCATGGTAGGTTATTTAGTGGTTAACAACACTCACTCGCTCAGTAATTATGGTAGGTTATTTAGTGGTTAACAACACTCACTCGCTCAGTAATTATGGTAGGTTATTTAGTGGTTAACAACACTCACTCGCTCAGTAATTATGGTAGGTTATTTAGTGGTTAACAACACTCACTCGCTCAGTAATTATGGTAGGTTATTTAGTGGTTAACAACACTCACTCGCTCAGTAATCATGGTAGGTTATTTAGTGGTTAACAACACTCACTCGCTCAGTAATCATGGTAGGTTATTTAGTGGTTAACAACACTCACTCGCTCAGTAATCATGGTAGGTTATTTAGTGGTTAACAACACTCACTCGCTCAGTAATTATGGTAGGTTATTTAGTGGTTAACAACACTCACTCGCTCAGTAATTATGGTAGGTTATTTAGTGGTTAACAACACTCACTCGCTCAGTAATCATGGTAGGTTATTTAGTGGTTAACAACACTCACTCGCTCAGTAATTATGGTAGGTTATTTAGTGGTTAACAACACTCACTCGCTCAGTAATTATGATAGGTTATTTAGTGGTTAACACCACTCACTCGCTCAGTAATTATGGTGGGTTATTTAGTGGTTAACAACACTCACTCGCTCAGTAATTATGGTGGGTTATTTAGTGGTTAACAACACTCACTCGCTCAGTAATCATGGTAGGTTATTTAGTGGTTAACAACACTCACTCGCTCAGTAATTATGGTAGGTTATTTAGTGGTTAACAACACTCACTCGCTCAGTAATCATGGTAGGTTATTTAGTGGTTAACAACACTCACTCGCTCAGTAATCATGGTAGGTTATTTAGTGGTTAACAACACTCACTCGCTCAGTAATCATGGTAGGTTATTTAGTGGTTAACAACACTCACTCGCTCAGTAATTATGGTAGGTTATTTAGTGGTTAACAATACTCACTCGCTCAGTAATCATGGTAGATTATTTAGTGGTAAGCAACACTCACTCGCTCAGTAATTATGATAGGTTATTTAGTGGTTAACAACACTCACTCGCTCAGTCATCATGGTAGGTTATTTAGTGGTTAACAATACTCACTCGCTCAGTAATTATGATAGGTTATTTAGTGGTTAACAACACTCACTCGCTCAGTAATCATGGTAGGTTATTTAGTGGTTAACAACACTCACTCGCTCAGTAATCATGATAGGTTATTTAGTGGTTAACAACACTCACTCGCTCAGTAATCATGGTAGGTTATTTAGTGGTTAACAACACTCACTCGCTCAGTAATCATGGTAGGTTATTTAGTGGTTAACAATACTCACTCGCTCAGTAATTATGGTAGGTTATTTAGTGGTTAACAACACTCACTCGCTCAGTAATTATGGTAGGTTATTTAGTGATTAACAACACTCACTCGCTCAGTAATCATGGTAGGTTATTTAGTGGTTAACAACACTCACTCGCTCAGTAATCATGGTAGGTTATTTAGTGGTTAACACCACTCACTCGCTCAGTAAATATGGTAGGTTATTTAGTGGTTAACAACACTCACTCGCTCAGTAATTATGGTAGATTATTTAGTGGTAAACAATACTCACTCGCTCAGTAATTATGGTAGGTTATTTAGTGGTTAACAACACTCACTCGCTCAGTAATTATGGTAGGTTATTTAGTGGTTAACAACACTCACTCGTTCAGTAATTATGGTAGGTTATTTAGTGGTTAACAACACTCACTCGCTCAGTAATTATGGTAGGTTATTTAGTGGTTAACAACACTCACTCGCTCAGTAATCATGGTAGGCTATTTAGTGGTTAACAACACTCACTCGCTCAATAATCATGGTAGGTTATTTAGTGGTTAACAACACTCACTCGCTCAGTAATTATGGTAGGTTATTTAGTGGTTAACAACACTCACTCGCTCAGTAATCATGGTAGGTTATTTAGTGGTTAACAACACTCACTCGCTCAGTAATTATGGTAGGTTATTTAGTGGTTAACAACACTCACTCGCTCAGTAATTATGGTAGGTTATTTAGTGGTTAACAACACTCACTCGCTCAGTAATCATGGTAGGTTATTTAGTGGTTAACAACACTCACTCGCTCAGTAATCATGGTAGGTTATTTAGTGGTTAACAACACTCACTCGCTCAGTAATCATGGTAGGTTATTTAGTGGTTAACAACACTCACTCGCTCAGTAATTATGGTAGGTTATTTAGTGGTTAACAACACTCACTCGCTCAGTAATTATGGTAGGTTATTTAGTGGTTAACAACACTCACTCGCTCAGTAATTATGATAGGTTATTTAGTGGTTAACAACACTCACTCGCTCAGTAATTATGGTAGGTTATTTAGTGGTTAACAATACTCACTCGCTCAGTTATTATGGTAGGTTATTTAGTGGTTAACAACACTCACTCGCTCAGTAATTATGGTAGGTTATTTAGTGGTTAACAACCCTCACTCGCTCAGTAATTATGATAGGTTATTTAGTGGTTAACACCACTCACTCGCTCAGTAATTATGGTGGGTTATTTAGTGGTTAACAACACTCACTCGCTCAGTAATTATGGTAGGTTATTTAGTGGTTAACAACACTCACTCGCTCAGTAATCATGGTAGGTTATTTAGTGGTTAACACCACTCACTCGCTCAGTAATTATGGTAGGTTATTTAGTGGTTAACAACACTCACTCGCTCAGTAATTATGGTAGGTTATTTAGTGATTAACAACACTCACTCGCTCAGTAATCATGGTAGGTTATTTAGTGGTTAACAACACTCACTCGCTCAGTAATTATGGTAGGTTATTTAGTGGTTAACAACACTCACTCGCTCAGTAATTATGGTAGGTTATTTAGTGGTTAACAACACTCACTCGCTCAGTAATTATGGTAGGTTATTTAGTGGTTAACAACACTCACTCGCTCAGTAATTATGGTAGGTTATTTAGTGATTAACAACACTCACTCGCTCAGTAATTATGGTAGGTTATTTAGTGGTTAACAACACTCACTCGCTCAGTAATTATGGTAGGTTATTTAGTGGTTAACAACACTCACTCGCTCAGTAATTATGGCAAGTTATTTAGTGGTTAACAACACTCACTCGCTCAGTAATCATGGTAGGTTATTTAGTGGTTAACAACACTCGCTCGCTCAGTAATCATGGTAGGTTATTTAGTGGTTAACAACACTCACTCGCTCAGTAATTATGGTAGGTTATTTAGTGGTTAACAACACTCACTCGCTCAGTAATTATGGTAGGTTATTTAGTGGTTAACAACACTCACTCGCTCAGTAATCATGGTAGGTTATTTAGTGGTTAACAACACTCACTCGCTCAGTAATTATGGTAGGTTATTTAGTGGTTAACAATACTCACTCGCTCAGTAATCATGGTAGGTTATTTAGTGGTTAACACCACTCACTCGCTCAGTAATTATGGTAGGCTATTTTGTGGTTAACAACACTCACTCGCTCAGTAATCATGGTAGGTTATTTAGTGGTTAACAACACTCACTCGCTCAGTAGTTATGGTAGGTTATTTAGTGGTTAACACCACTCACTCGCTCAGTAATTATGGTAGGTTATTTAGTGGTTAACAATACTCACTCGCTCAGTAATCATGGTAGGTTATTTAGTGGTTAACAACACTCACTCGCTCAGTAATCATGGTAGGTTATTTAGTGGTTAACAACACTCACTCGCTCAGTAATCATGGTAGGTTATTTAGTGGTTAACACCACTCACTCGCTCAGTAATCATGGTAGGTTATTTAGTGGTTAACAACACTCACTCGCTCAGTAATCATGGTAGGTTATTTAGTGGTTAACAACACTCACTCGCTCAGTAATCATGGTAGGTTATTTAGTGGTTAACACCACTCACTCGCTCAGTAATTATGGTAGGTTATTTAGTGGTTAACAACACTCACTCGCTCAGTAATCATGGTAGGTTATTTAGTGGTTAACAACACTCACTCGCTCAGTAAATATGGTAGGTTATTTAGTGGTTAACAACACTCACTCGCTCAGTAATTATGGCAAGTTATTTAGTGGTTAACAACACTCATTCGCTCAGTAATTATGGTAGGTTATTTAGTGGTTAACAACACTCACTCGCTCAGTAATTATGGTAGGTTATTTAGTGGTTAACACCACTCACTCGCTCAGTAATTATGGTAGGTTATTTAGTGGCTAACAACACTCACTCGCTCAGTAATTATGGTAGGTTATTTAGTGGTTAACAACACTCACTCGCTCAGTAATCATGGTAGGTTATTTAGTGGTTAACAACACTCACTCGCTCAGTAATTATGGTAGGTTATTTAGTGGTTAACAACACTCACTCGCTCAGTAATTATGGTAGGTTATTTAGTGGCTAACAACACTCACTCGCTCAGTAATTATGGTAGGTTATTTAGTGGTTAACAACACTCACTCGCTCAGTAATTATGGTAGGTTATTTAGTGGTTAACAACACTCACTCGCTCAGTAATTATGGTAGGTTATTTAGTGGTTAACAATACTCACTCGCTCAGTAATTATGGTAGGTTATTTAGTGGTTAACAACACTCACTCGCTCAGTAATTATGGTGGGTTATTTAGTGGTTAACAACACTCACTCGCTCAGTAATCATGGTAGGTTATTTAGTGGTTAACAACACTCACTCGCTCAGTAATCATGGTAGGTTATTTAGTGGTTAACAACACTCACTCGCTCAGTAATCATGGTAGGTTATTTAGTGGTTAACAACACTCACTCGCTCAGTAATCATGGTAGGTTATTTAGTGGTTAACACCACTCACTCGCTCAGTAATTATGGTAGGTTATTTAGTGGTTAACAACACTCACTCGCTCAGTAATTATGGTAGGTTATTTAGTGATTAACAACACTCACTCGCTCAGTAATCATGGTAGGTTATTTAGTGGTTAACAACACTCACTCGCTCAGTAATTATGGTAGGTTATTTAGTGGTTAACAACACTCACTCGCTCAGTAATTATGGTAGGTTATTTAGTGGTTAACAACACTCACTCGCTCAGTAATTATGGTAGGTTATTTAGTGGTTAACAACACTCACTCGCTCAGTAATTATGGTAGGTTATTTAGTGATTAACAACACTCACTCGCTCAGTAATTATGGTAGGTTATTTAGTGGTTAACAACACTCACTCGCTCAGTAATTATGGTAGGTTATTTAGTGGTTAACAACACTCACTCGCTCAGTAATTATGGCAAGTTATTTAGTGGTTAACAACACTCACTCGCTCAGTAATCATGGTAGGTTATTTAGTGGTTAACAACACTCACTCGCTCAGTAATCATGGTAGGTTATTTAGTGGTTAACAACACTCACTCGCTCAGTAATTATGGTAGGTTATTTAGTGGTTAACAACACTCACTCGCTCAGTAATTATGGTAGGTTATTTAGTGGTTAACAACACTCACTCGCTCAGTAATCATGGTAGGTTATTTAGTGGTTAACAACACTCACTCGCTCAGTAATTATGGTAGGTTATTTAGTGGTTAACAATACTCACTCGCTCAGTAATTATGGTAGGTTATTTAGTGGTTAACAACACTCACTCGTTCAGTAATTATGGTAGGTTATTTAGTGGTTAACAACACTCACTCGCTCAGTAATTATGGTAGGTTATTTAGTGGTTAACAACACTCACTCGCTCAGTAATCATGGTAGGCTATTTAGTGGTTAACAACACTCACTCGCTCAATAATCATGGTAGGTTATTTAGTGGTTAACAACACTCACTCGCTCAGTAATTATGGTAGGTTATTTAGTGGTTAACAACACTCACTCGCTCAGTAATCATGGTAGGTTATTTAGTGGTTAACAACACTCACTCGCTCAGTAATTATGGTAGGTTATTTAGTGGTTAACAACACTCACTCGCTCAGTAATTATGGTAGGTTATTTAGTGGTTAACAACACTCACTCGCTCAGTAATTATGGTAGGTTATTTAGTGGTTAACAACACTCACTCGCTCAGTAATCATGGTAGGTTATTTAGTGGTTATCAACACTCACTCGCTCAGTAATCATGGTAGGTTATTTAGTGGTTAACAACACTCACTCGCTCAGTAATTATGGTAGGTTATTTAGTGGTTAACAACACTCACTCGCTCAGTAATTATGGTAGGTTATTTAGTGGTTAACAACACTCACTCGCTCAGTAATTATGATAGGTTATTTAGTGGTTAACAACACTCACTCGCTCAGTAATTATGGTAGGTTATTTAGTGGTTAACAATACTCACTCGCTCAGTTATTATGGTAGGTTATTTAGTGGTTAACAACACTCACTCGCTCAGTAATTATGGTAGGTTATTTAGTGGTTAACAACCCTCACTCGCTCAGTAATTATGATAGGTTATTTAGTGGTTAACACCACTCACTCGCTCAGTAATTATGGTGGGTTATTTAGTGGTTAACAACACTCACTCGCTCAGTAATTATGGTAGGTTATTTAGTGGTTAACAACACTCACTCGCTCAGTAATCATGGTAGGTTATTTAGTGGTTAACAACACTCACTCGCTCAGTAATTATGGTAGGTTATTTAGTGGTTAACAACACTCACTCGCTCAGTAATTATGGTAGGTTATTTAGTGATTAACAACACTCACTCGCTCAGTAATCATGGTAGGTTATTTAGTGGTTAACAACACTCACTCGCTCAGTAATTATGGTAGGTTATTTAGTGGTTAACAACACTCACTCGCTCAGTAATTATGGTAGGTTATTTAGTGGTTAACAACACTCACTCGCTCAGTAATTATGGTAGGTTATTTAGTGGTTAACAACACTCACTCGCTCAGTAATTATGGTAGGTTATTTAGTGATTAACAACACTCACTCGCTCAGTAATTATGGTAGGTTATTTAGTGGTTAACAACACTCACTCGCTCAGTAATTATGGTAGGTTATTTAGTGGTTAACAACACTCACTCGCTCAGTAATTATGGCAAGTTATTTAGTGGTTAACAACACTCACTCGCTCAGTAATCATGGTAGGTTATTTAGTGGTTAACAACACTCACTCGCTCAGTAATCATGGTAGGTTATTTAGTGGTTAACAACACTCACTCGCTCAGTAATTATGGTAGGTTATTTAGTGGTTAACAACACTCACTCGCTCAGTAATTATGGTAGGTTATTTAGTGGTTAACAACACTCACTCGCTCAGTAATCATGGTAGGTTATTTAGTGGTTAACAACACTCACTCGCTCAGTAATTATGGTAGGTTATTTAGTGGTTAACAATACTCACTCGCTCAGTAATCATGGTAGGTTATTTAGTGGTTAACACCACTCACTCGCTCAGTAATTATGGTAGGCTATTTAGTGGTTAACACCACTCACTCGCTCAGTAATCATGGTAGGTTATTTAGTGGTTAACAACACTCACTCGCTCAGTAATTATGGTAGGTTATTTAGTGGTTAACAATACTCACTCGCTCAGTAATCATGGTAGGTTATTTAGTGGTTAACAACACTCACTCGCTCAGTAATCATGGTAGGTTATTTAGTGGTTAACAACACTCACTCGCTCAGTAATCATGGTAGGTTATTTAGTGGTTAACACCACTCACTCGCTCAGTAATCATGGTAGGTTATTTAGTGGTTAACAACACTCACTCGCTCAGTAATCATGGTAGGTTATTTAGTGGTTAACAACACTCACTCGCTCAGTAATCATGGTAGGTTATTTAGTGGTTAACACCACTCACTCGCTCAGTAATCATGGTAGGTTATTTAGTGGTTAACAACACTCACTCGCTCAGTAATCATGGTAGGTTATTTAGTGGTTAACAACACTCACTCGCTCAGTAAATATGGTAGGTTATTTAGTGGTTAACAACACTCACTCGCTCAGTAATTATGGCAAGTTATTTAGTGGTTAACAACACTCATTCGCTCAGTAATTATGGTAGGTTATTTAGTGGTTAACAACACTCACTCGCTCAGTAATTATGGTAGGTTATTTAGTGGTTAACACCACTCACTCGCTCAGTAATTATGGTAGGTTATTTAGTGGCTAACAACACTCACTCGCTCAGTAATTATGGTAGGTTATTTAGTGGTTAACAACACTCACTCGCTCAGTAATCATGGTAGGTTATTTAGTGGTTAACAACACTCACTCGCTCAGTAATCATGGTAGGTTATTTAGTGGTTAACAACACTCACTCGCTCAGTAATTATGGTAGGTTATTTAGTGGTTAACAACACTCACTCGCTCAGTAATTATGGTAGGTTATTTAGTGGCTAACAACACTCACTCGCTCAGTAATTATGGTAGGTTATTTAGTGGTTAACAACACTCACTCGCTCAGTAATTATGGTAGGTTATTTAGTGGTTAACAACACTCACTCGCTCAGTAATTATGGTAGGTTATTTAGTGGTTAACAATACTCACTCGCTCAGTAATTATGGTAGGTTATTTAGTGGTTAACAACACTCACTCGCTCAGTAATTATGGTGGGTTATTTAGTGGTTAACAACACTCACTCGCTCAGTAATCATGGTAGGTTATTTAGTGGTTAACAACACTCACTCGCTCAGTAATCATGGTAGGTTATTTAGTGGTTAACAACACTCACTCGCTCAGTAATCATGGTAGGTTATTTAGTGGTTAACAACACTCACTCGCTCAGTAATCATGGTAGGTTATTTAGTGGTTAACACCACTCACTCGCTCAGTAATTATGGTAGGTTATTTAGTGGTTAACAACACTCACTCGCTCAGTAATTATGGTAGGTTATTTAGTGATTAACAACACTCACTCGCTCAGTAATCATGGTAGGTTATTTAGTGGTTAACAACACTCACTCGCTCAGTAATTATGGTAGGTTATTTAGTGGTTAACAACACTCACTCGCTCAGTAATTATGGTAGGTTATTTAGTGGTTAACAACACTCACTCGCTCAGTAATTATGGTAGGTTATTTAGTGGTTAACAACACTCACTCGCTCAGTAATTATGGTAGGTTATTTAGTGATTAACAACACTCACTCGCTCAGTAATTATGGTAGGTTATTTAGTGGTTAACAACACTCACTCGCTCAGTAATTATGGTAGGTTATTTAGTGGTTAACAACACTCACTCGCTCAGTAATTATGGCAAGTTATTTAGTGGTTAACAACACTCACTCGCTCAGTAATCATGGTAGGTTATTTAGTGGTTAGCAACACTCACTCGCTCAGTAATCATGGTAGGTTATTTAGTGGTTAACAACACTCACTCGCTCAGTAATTATGGTAGGTTATTTAGTGGTTAACAACACTCACTCGCTCAGTAATCATGGTAGGTTATTTAGTGGTTAACAACACTCACTCGCTCAGTAATTATGGTAGGTTATTTAGTGGTTAACAATACTCACTCGCTCAGTAATCATGGTAGGTTATTTAGTGGTTAACACCACTCACTCGCTCAGTAATTATGGTAGGCTATTTAGTGGTTAACACCACTCACTCGCTCAGTAATCATGGTAGGTTATTTAGTGGTTAACAACACTCACTCGCTCAGTAATTATGGTAGGTTATTTAGTGGTTAACACCACTCACTCGCTCAGTAATTATGGTAGGTTATTTAGTGGTTAACAATACTCACTCGCTCAGTAATCATGGTAGGTTATTTAGTGGTTAACAACACTCACTCGCTCAGTAATCATGGTAGGTTATTTAGTGGTTAACAACACTCACTCGCTCAGTAATCATGGTAGGTTATTTAGTGGTTAACACCACTCACTCGCTCAGTAATCATGGTAGGTTATTTAGTGGTTAACAACACTCACTCGCTCAGTAATCATGGTAGGTTATTTAGTGGTTAACAACACTCACTCGCTCAGTAATCATGGTAGGTTATTTAGTGGTTAACACCACTCACTCGCTCAGTAATTATGGTAGGTTATTTAGTGGTTAACAACACTCACTCGCTCAGTAATCATGGTAGGTTATTTAGTGGTTAACAACACTCACTCGCTCAGTAATTATGGTAGGTTATTTAGTGGTTAACAACACTCACTCGCTCAGTAATTATGGCAAGTTATTTAGTGGTTAACAACACTCATTCGCTCAGTAATTATGGTAGGTTATTTAGTGGTTAACAACACTCACTCGCTCAGTAATTATGGTAGGTTATTTAGTGGTTAACACCACTCACTCGCTCAGTAATTATGGTAGGTTATTTAGTGGCTAACAACACTCACTCGCTCAGTAATTATGGTAGGTTATTTAGTGGTTAACAACACTCACTCGCTCAGTAATCATGGTAGGTTATTTAGTGGTTAACAACACTCACTCGCTCAGTAATTATGGTAGGTTATTTAGTGGTTAACAACACTCACTCGCTCAGTAATTATGGTAGGTTATTTAGTGGCTAACAACACTCACTCGCTCAGTAATTATGGTAGGTTATTTAGTGGTTAACAACACTCACTCGCTCAGTAATTATGGTAGGTTATTTAGTGGTTAACAACACTCACTCGCTCAGTAATTATGGTAGGTTATTTAGTGGTTAACAATACTCACTCGCTCAGTAATTATGGTAGGTTATTTAGTGGTTAACAACACTCACTCGCTCAGTAATTATGGTGGGTTATTTAGTGGTTAACAACACTCACTCGCTCAGTAATTATGATAGGTTATTTAGTGGTTAATATTGTCAATCATTCTTAATGATTTAAAGACTTCACATAATGCACATGACTTGATGAAAATTGAGGTACGTTAGTGTAGCTGGTTTAAAAAAAAACGCCATTCATACATTTCCTCTAGGGGGTTAGCAGTGTCGGAATTAGGACATATGAGGCCATGTGTTAGTTACGTTATGATGCCCCTTACTTGGGCCCTGAAGGAGGTAGACCCGGTAGGCCTACACAGGCAGTCAGGCATGCATGCTCCGGAAAATTAGGAATAGTTAAAATATAACGTTGTATTAGGTCAGACATGTACACTGCATCTTCAACAAACTAGAAGCCCTGTGCAGTCATCTCCACACGGCTACGCCGCCCTGCGCAGTCATCTCCACGCGGATAGGCCGCCCCGTGCAGTCATCTCCACGCGGATAGGCTGCCCTGTGCAGTCATCTCCACACAGCTAGGCCACCCCATGCAGTCATCTCCACACGTCTAGGCCGCCCGGTGCAGTCATCTCCACGCGGCCAGGCCGTCCTGTGCAGTCATCTCCACGCGGCTAAGCTGCCCTGTGCAGTCACCTCCACGCGGCTAGGCCGCCCTGTGCAGTCATCTCCACGCGGCTAGGCCGCCCTGTGCAGTCATCTTCACGCGGCTAGGCCGCCCTGTGCAATCATCTCTACGCGGCTAGGCCGCCTTGTGCAGTCATCTCCACACGGCTAGGCCGCCCTGTGCAGTCATTTCCACACTGCTAGTCCGCCCTGTGCAGTCATCTCCACGCGGCTAGGTCGTCCTGTGCAGTCATCTCCACGCGGCTAGGCCGCCCTGTGCAGTCATTTCCACACTGCTAGTCCGCCCTGTGCAGTCATCTCCACGCGGCTAGGTCGTCCTGTGCAGTCATCTCCACGCGGCTAGGCCGCCCTGTGCAGTCATCTCCACGCGGCTATGCCATCCTGTGCAGTCATCTCCAAGCGTCTAAGGCAGTCCTATGCAGTCATTTCCACGCGGCTATGCCGCCCTGTGCAATCATCTCCACGTGGGTAGGCCGCCTTGTGCCGTCATCTCCACGCGGCTATGCCGCCCTGTGCAATCATCTCCACACGGCTAGACCGTCCTGTGCAGTCATCTCCACGCGGCTAGACCGTCCTGTGCCGTCATCTCCACGCGGATAGGCCGCCCCGTGCAGTCATCTCCATACGGCTAGGCCGACCCGTGGAGAAATCTCCACGCGGCTAGGCCGCCCTGTGCAGTCATCTCCACGCGGCTAGGCCGCCCTGTGCAGTCATCTCCACGCAGATAGGCCGCCCTGTGCAGTCATCTCCACGCGGCTAGTCCGCGCCATGCAGTCAACTCCACGCGGCTAAGCCGCCCGGTGCAGTCATCTCCACACGGCTAGGCCGCCCCGTGCAGTCATCGCCACACGGCTAGGTCGCCCTGTGCAGTCATCTCCACACGGCTAGACTGCCCCGTGCAGTCATCTTCACACGGCTAGGCCGACCCGTGCAGTCATCTCTACACGGCTAGGCCGCCGCGTGCAGTCATCTCCACACGGCTAGACCGCCCCGTGTAGTCATCTCCACACGGCTAGGCCGGACCGTGCACTCATCTCCACACGCCTAGGCAGCTTCGTGCACTCATCTCCACACGGCTAGGCCGTCGCGTGCAGTCATCACCACACGGCTAGGCCACCCCGTGTGGTCATCTCCACACGGCTTGGCCGCCCCGAGCAGTCATCTCCACACGACTAAGCCACCCCGGGCAGTCATCTCCACACGGCTAGGCCGCCCAGTTCAGTCATCTCCACACGGCTAGGCCTCCCCGTGCAGTCATCTCCACACGGCAAGACCGCCCATGCAGTCATCTCCACACGGCAAGTCGGCTCGTGCAGTCATCTCCACACGGCTAGGCTGCCCCGTGCAGTCAACTCCACACGGCTAGGCCACCTCCGGGCAGTCATCTCCACATGGCCAGGCCGCCCCGTGCAGTCATCTCCACATGGCCAGGTCGCCCCGTGCAGTCTTCTCCACACGGCCAGGCCGCCCCGTGCAGTCATCTCCACACGGCCAGGTCGACCCGTGCAGTCATCTCCAAACGGCCAAGCCGCCCTGTGGAGTCACGGCTCTAAGGCTAGGCCGCCCTGTGTGCAGTCGGTTTCACGGCTAGGCCGTCCTGTGTGCAGTCGACTCCACGGCTAGGCCGCCCTGTGTGCAGTTGGCTCCACGGCTAGGCCGCCCTGTATGCAGTCAGCTACACGGCTAGGCCGCCCTGTATGCAGTCCGCTACACGGCTAGGTCGCCCTGTATGCAATCAGCTACGCGGCTATGCCGTCCTGTATGCATTCAGCTACATGGCTCTTACACACGGCCCTGTAGTCTACTCCACGGCTAGGCCACCCTGTAGTCTCCTACACACAGCTAGGCCGGCCTGTAGTCTCCTACACGGCTAGGCCGCCCTGTATTATTTCCTACACACGGGTAGGCCGCCCTGTATCGTCTCCTGCACACGGCTAGGCCGCCCTGTATCGTCTCCTGCACACGTCTAGGCCGCCCTGTATCGTCTCCTACACACGGCTAGGCCGGCCTGCATTGTCTCCTACACACGGCTAGGCCGCCCTATAGTCTCCTACACGGCTAGGCCGGCCTGTAGTCTCCTACACGGCTAGGTCCCCTTGTCTTCTACACGGCTAGGCCGCCTTGTCTCCTACACGGCTATGCCGCCCTGCAGTCTCCTAAACGGCTAGGCCGCCCCGTAGTCTCCTACACGGCTAGGCGCACTGTAGTCTCCTACACGGCTAGGCCGCCCTGTAGTCTCCTACACGGCTACGCCGCCCTGTATTCTCCTACACTCCTTTGCCGGCCTATTGTCTCCTACACGGTTAGGGCGCCCTGTATTCTCCTACACGGCTAGGCCGCCCTGTAGTCTCCTACACGGCTAGGGCGCCCTGTAGTCTAGGACGTAGTGGTGTCTATTATTTTCTTTTACTTTTTTTAATCTAATCTTCGATATTTTGATTCACCATAGTTGAAATATTTATATTCACAGCCATATAAAAATAATACATTTTAAGCCTTAATTCTATTTTCTATATAGTGACACATATTAGTGACTGATGCTGTTGCTTGGTACTGTTATTGCTTATTACAGTTGCTTGTCCATGGTCGGTGGTTAAATATTTTCCCACAGATCATTTTGGATTTTACTCTGATTTCAAAAATTCATAGAAGGGATGTCGTCAGATTAAAAAAACCACATAGCCCCACCCCTTAAAGGTAAATGCCTGTTCACTAAGAAGTCTTCCAAAAATGAAGCAGGTCCGTTCCTTCCATCATATGGCTTCTGAATATCCAAAGAACACCTTTTTGGGAACATAATTTATTTTAAGGAGATTGGTAAAAATATGAAAAAGAATATACAGTTGTAGTTTTAAATTCTCTCATACATTTATTCTAAAACAAATTTAAACCAAAACCTTATTTTTCGGTCAATAATATAAAAGTTTTTGTAGAAACAAAATTAATAAATGCTAGTACATTATTTTGATTTTATTGCAGAAAAGTGCGTAGTTTAGCGAGTGTGTGTAAATACATTATATCAAACATGTTATATCCGTTATGACTAGTCAAGGTACATAAATAAAATGGAAAATGGGCGGTCAATTCAGTAAAGTATTTCATATATATTAATATACATGTACATGTAATACTGGGGTATGGCATGGAATTATCGTATGGTAAAGTACAGTAGGGTCTCGAATTATCGACGTCTCTCGATGGATCGATTTTTCCCCTCCAAGTCTAGCAGCTATTGTCTTTTCTTCTTGATTTAAAACGTTTTAAATAAAGGTTAGAGAAAACTGAAGGGGCAATCAAGAATGGACAATCCAGAGACAATGGCAACATTGGAGACACAAGACACAGGACGGAGATAAACGAAACATAAGTCGGACATAAAACCGCCATGCATATATAGTCTGCATATTTCATTCCAATATGGAATACAGTACATGTACGATTCTTAGCATACAGTATTGTTATATTTTTCGCATTATGATTACATTGAAGAATTCTGTATCCTATGAAGAAGAGAAAAGAAGGGTGCATTCCAACATTTACAGAATCACGTTTTTTTTCATTTTATTCAAACACCATTGCAATTAAAACAACGATCCTGTCCTGTCATGTGCTTGTCCACGAGATTCCCATTCCTCAAACTTTAAGGAGATTATATTAATTAAGAAATATCACTTTTTGCGTCGTCTGCATTTACCACTCCCCTTTTTAACTTTCTGTTTACATATTTATTTTCAATAAAATTTCTTTATTGATTTCATCTCTTTTTCCTTAATTTAACTTGTTCTTGTCCATATTCATACAATCTTATGTTCTGGATTCAATATTTTGATATAAGAATAAGAATAAGAATTTTATATTTCCATATAAAGATTACTAACACCGAATCTTATTTTAAACATACCAATCCTCTAAGTATATACATACAATGTGAGTTTGATTGATAATCGTCAATCTGTCAAATTTTTTTTTATTACAGAGATAGTTAAAACATCTTATGAACTCCCCTTTGATTCATACCTGTTGGCGTTTAATTTACATGCAAATTTTTTTACTGTTTTCAACTTCCTACTACGACAAACAATAAAAAAAAAAAAGTATATTGTACACTGCTTGAGTGAAAAAATAACGACAAACAATTTTTTTTTATGCACAGTGATTTGAGTAAAAAATTGTTTAACACCAGAAATTATATTTATAAATTTTGTTTAGAAAGAAATTTCTAATAGTCCCATTGCTTGATTCTGTTCCAAATTTTTCGTCATTTAAATTTTCACACTTTTCTTCTTTTTTTTAAGGACCGCTTGTCATTTATTGACTTGATTTTCTTGTTAAAAAAAAGTTGCATACATCATAAGAAATATTTCCGAAATTATTTGTATATTTGCAATCTATGCATTTTTCGTTATTAAAATGAAATAAATATGAAAATGAGTCATTTTAACAGCATTAATAAATAAAATTGACGGCCAAGATAAAACTAAAATATTGTTGAAAATGGCGTAAAATACCCACATACCCCCTTAATCCTCATAAATAAACAAATAACTATGAAGTAGTTAATCAATTAAATATGTTGTGTCAATCTTCACGTGACCCGCACAACAAATGGTTTATGTCTATAATTAACTTAGGTAACCTTCAATTAAATTGATTGGTCAACATCTTTAATAAATCTTCTTAATCTTGAGGTTATACATCTGACAAAAATGTCATTGTTAGTTCACATTAATAGATTAAAGACCCCCTGTAGATTAAACCGCGCCTCTACAGTTTCTTTTTTTTTTTACTCTCATACCCCGTGTGGTATAAATTATCTATAACTTTTTATGTCTGATTTTATGAATGAGTCAATAGTAATCGCTAAATAAGGGCCTTCACATGCATGGCGTAATAAACTCGTCCAATGTGCATCAATTTAACCTTATCATCCCCTGGAGGCAGTAATGGATCAATCTTACAAATGCCGATAGTTAACATACATACACAATCCCGTAGGAAGTTGTTAAGCGTGTAGAAAAAGATGAAATGAATATATGTGTGAAATTGTATACCTATAAGATCTGACCTTTCTAAAGAACATAGGATTATTATTGAAGTGTTTTTCTTTAATTTTACAACTATGAAATTAACTAGTTATTTATTTAGGTTTAAAATGGAGAAGTTTTTTTCAAGGTGTAGTTGTAGGAACAAAAATTATTTAGATTTTTCTGTGATAGTATTATTTGTGTATATTTTTGGATGTACATTTTCTAGTGTTTGTGCTTTCAATTTGGATATAAAAAAAGCTATTATTCAGAGAGGTGAAACGGGGAGTATGTTCGGATATGCTGTAGCACAGCATCTGGATCAAAACCGAGGATGGTAAGTGTCGAAAAGGTTTAAACCTGACTTTAAAAAGTAGCCCGACTGTTACATATTGATGATAATTTATAGGTTTATGAAAAAAGTGGTCAAAATAATGGTTTGTTAAGCTAATTTCCTTGATCAAACCTTCTCTTAAAAAAAATACAAAACAAAATAGATACGATGATAGACCTCGTCTAGTTAGTATTTATATTTTTTAAATTAATTTCTGTTAATTGCTACACGTCAAAATAAAATCTGAAATAACAAATAATAACTACAGTAGTGGTCTGTGCTTCACATGCAAATTACGAGATTCGCGTGAATATGCTCTCTATGGATTCATAGTGTTTATATATTTACCACCTGGCATGTGTTATCTTTCTTGTTCGTGATGTAATAATGAACGTTATGCAAAAGTGTACCTTGTCTTCTCAACATCCTTAGATACGCAACAAAGCATTAATTTAACCAGTTTCCCAGGCGCCTGTTGTGTGGCTTGAAAACCAGCTTAAGATCCGCCTCCTTTTGCTATTTAAGATCCAGCATAACCTAGTGGCTATCCCGGCAAAGGCATATCTTCTTCCATCAGACTCCAAGACTAGAGGTCAGAATACCTTTCGGATTCCATCATCCAGGAAGGATGTCTACCGAAACTCCTTTTTCCCAAGATCCATCCGGGAATGGAACAACCTTCCATCGGCAGCAACAACAGCCAGTTCCGTGGAGGAGTTCAGGGACACACTGGGCAACTTACCACCTGCCCAGTTCCTGACCGTGTAGATAAGATTCCCGCCTGTTTTTAACTGTAAATATTGGCCTGCGGGGCTTTTATCTTGACTGTCACGCTGGAGTATAACGCTCAATGATGAGTACACTCTGTACACGGAAGAAGAAGAAGAAGAAGAAGCTTTAGTACTACTGTACTCATTTGTTCTCTTTATTTTTTAACCGACTCTGTCGGACTTGCGACAGGTCGGTAGTTTTCTCCGCCAATAAAACTGTCTGACCGCCACAATATAACTGAAATATTGTTGAAAGTGGCGTTAAGCACCATAAAACCAAACCCGACTCTGTCGTGTACGTAATGATTAACGCACTCGAATTGAGTTCGAAAGATTGTGGGTTCGATTCCAGATCGTGTTAAACCAAAAACTAATAAATTAGTATTTACTGCTTTTCCTCCGAGTAAGAGCAAAAACTGGATAACAGGACAATGTTCCCAAAGAGGAAAATGTCTACCTGCGCCGAACTGTTGTTTTAATGAGCTAGCACTATAAACATCAAACTTAAAGTGTTTGTTTTGTACAAGCTGTGTCTCGATAATACAATTAAAGTAACTTTTCCCCGTCTGGATATAGGTGAAATATTGCTCAAACAAGAACCATTTGGTATAATAAGTTTCATAATAAATATTTTCCATCCGAGATCCTTGCAACTCGCCTAGACGAGCCCTGGACTCACCATTTTCAGTTGGGACTCGCCAGAGTTTTAGGATTTTAGATTTTCACAATGTTGGGAATCACTAAAAGTTTCAGAAATGTCTTCTGCGCTCATCAACATAAATTACAACAAGTATCCCTATTACATGTTGTTTGAATGAACAAATACGTGTGACGGTATTGGGCTATAAATATTCAAGTACAAAATCAAATCAAATCAAATATTTTATTATTTTCAATCATGCTAGGGTTTAAAATCACAATAGTTGAGTGGAACTGATAAAGATGTATTCATTCACATTTAAACTTAATCTTGCAAACATCTTTCATTCTTTTGAAAATAACTACAATAATTTGAAAGTGTGTATTAAAATTGATGTTAACTGACTGAATGATCAGCATTCATACATGTACTACTTGTATGTGATACAAATAAACTGATCTGACGCACGTTAATCCGATGTAGATTATTGATAAGATTAGCTGGAACAAAATCAAGATTTCTATTTATTACGACACGCTCATGTAACCCAAAGTTTACATGTAAATAAAGATATACATGTACATGTAGTACAACTATTGTATTATTACGTTTTGATCTTAAACATCTTTGTAGCAGGGTGACGGTTTCCAGAACTCGACCCACATACAAGTAGCTGCCCAGTGTATCTACCGGTGATGAAAAACGGGATGCACTTTCGAGGAGGTGTCAGACTATAATACGCAAATCTTGATCGCGGACCATTTTGAGTAATGTTTCCGACGATTCGAGTGTCACACTCCCTGCACTTTAAGGGCATATTTTGTAGATTTTGAAAGAATATGCGCAATATATCCGCTACAGAAGACTAACTTTTTCGTCCCTACCCAGTTCTCCATACTTTTTCAGTGCCAGTTAAACGTCCCTGTTGTCCCATTCCTCCTTCGTTTCTGTATAGTTTTATATTTTGCTGAGCTTGTACACGTCCTGTAAATATACATGAATTATTTGCCACCGGACGTTAAGCAATAGTCAATTAAACCACCTTCGCTTGACAAAGATTACGAGATTGTGCGCCCCTCCTCAACAAATGAAAACAGGGGGCGATAAATGGTAGTATTTTGCGTATAGTATATGTCACGATGTACGTTTTTGTTTATTCTATGAACCTTCAGCCCCATAGCCGCATGTATAATATATGGAAACACTAAACCCACTCTGCGACAAAACAAGTAAAACATCTGTCCACAGGGACAGCAATTTCTACCACATTACAGCCAAATATCAAAAAGAAAACAAACAATTTACGCCGCAGTTATTACAAATTTTTCATAACGATTTATGATATGGTACATGATAGCCTCTAGATATTGTCCGTGCATAGATAAGTAATGATTGTATGTAGCCTATCAAACTCTTATGATCGATGAGTGATTAAAGTGAAGGAAACATGTTGACCATCTTAATATATCCTGGGTGTTAATTATATGGTGCAGTTAATACACTGTACAACGTAAAACAAAAAAAGGGGGGGGGATATGATTTTATTTTTTTCCGTCGCCAATATTTATAGAGAAGATAAATTTGACCTGAAAGATACAAAAAAATGATATGACCCTACCTACAGTTGTCAACGAGATTGCTTACAAATGTAGACTTACAATTTTAACTTATAAAAGAAATTAATAGATCATTTTCGAGGATATAAATATTGAGAGCATTTGATTGCACTAATGTTTATATCATTGTTAGATATCTCATAAATACCAATACTAGTAAAAAAAAAATCAATGTGATTCAGGGATCCTTTCAACCCACCTAGACGAAGTCCCAAGACTCGCCATTTTCAGTTGGGATTCGCCAAAGTTTTCAAATGTTAGATGTGTGGGACTCGCCAAAAGTTTCAGAACTGCCTTCTGGATTCATCAAATTAAATTGCTACACGTATCCCTGGTGCTTTTCTGTTTCGATTGCTGGTACTATTGATGTCAACATTTTAAAATGCCATCAACATGATAAACTTCGAATTGTTACTGTTTTATATTGAGGGGGGTGTAGGGTTATGGTGTTTAACGCCACTTTCAACAATATTTCAGTTATATCGTGGCGGTCAGTTTTATTTTTGGAGGAAACCGGAGAAAACCACCAACCTGTCACAAGTCGCTGACAAACTTTATCATCTTTTATATTGGCCTTGGTTTTACATACGGATACTTTGCCGATACAGAATTCTAGTCTTGGATCAATGCAAATACTTAAGCTTGCATAAATAAAATGCAAATACCCATAATTTAGAACATTAAAAAGAATAATGATAAAAAAAATCTTAGACATAATCCATTGCCCTCTCTTTCTCACTCTCTTAAACGAGGACTTCGTCTACGGCTCAGTGATCAATCATTTGTTTTATCTCTGTCGAAACGTTAGCTGTGAAGTTTTTTGTGTAATAGGCTAAACCAGTGTGAGTTGGTCAGTACAAACAGTCGGAAGTGATAGTTTTTCCCCTGATGAGTTGATAACGTTTTACATTTCATACATACATGTACATGATATACAGTGTCATTTTTAGTAGGTAATAATGATACAAATTTCCGATAGATGAAAGATTTTTAACATGCATTTGTTTACCTACTGAACACAGATAATTCCCCTTTAGAAAGTACGAGGTATCCTACAACAAAGTGCAACGGAGTTATGTACTATTTTAAAATTCGTGCAATGGGGTTATGTACTACATGTATTTTAAAATTTTGGCATAAATGAAAAATGAGATTTTTGAAAAACATTATTTTTGCACCGAAAATGGCTCTCGTGGTTGATTGATTGATTGATTGATTAGTCACGTGATCGAGAAGCAGTTCGTGAATCATGATGAGAACAAATTCATAAAACTATAAACGTCAAATAGTGAAATGGGAAATAGTCATCAAGATATAAATATTCATAACATACTGACTTGATGAGTAACACAGCGAGTGTCTTATAGAAACTGCTTACCCTTCGCCAGCACAATGGTTCACTCACCGTGGGCTCCATGTTGCTCATCTTATTAGTTTTCTGTGTTTTTTGTTTGTTTTGTTTGTCTTCGTTCTGTGTTTTGTGTACCCAATGTTGCCAGTGTCTCTAGATTGTCCATTCTTGATTGCCCCTTCTGTTGTCTCTAACATTTATATATTGTTGAAAGTCATTATTATACGGAAAACTTCTTTTACATATATAAAGATACAAAAATGTATATAAGGATAGGGATACTTGCAGTAGAAATTTAATTTGATGATGAGTCCCATCATTCCAAGAATCTAAAAATTAAAAACTTTTCCTAATGAAAAATGGAGATTCCAGGACTCGTCTAGGTTTGATTGATTGATTGGTGTTTAACGCCAACATTAGCAGTATTTCAGCTATATGGTGACGTGACTCATTGGAGGGTTACAACGGTTTCTGTAAGGCATTGTTAAAATAATTACCAACATTTTTGGATACGAAAGATTTGTTATAAAAGTGTCTTTGCTGCAGACAGTCATATGCATGTGCATCAATAATCTAATACCAGTATTTTTGAAACGCCAGTTACTAGACTGCAGATAAACTCATTTGAAAAGTTGTAATTTCAAAAATTGTCTGGAAGGACAATAGTTCAGCATAAGAAAACAAACTGATAGTACCAAAATAATTGAAGCAAGTCTCGTGTGTCATAAAAGATAGGCTGAAGTAAGATATTATATTTCATTATTAATAAGTTATGAGATTTTTACAGGCAAGAGCTTCCAATAAAGGAAGAAAGTACATGATCTTAGCAATTTATTTATTGAGTAAAATTGTATATATCACGTCTTTCAAATATCTTGATTTTAACGTTCCCCTTTGTAATTTCTTTAAATTGTCCATTTTTGATTGCCTCTTCGGTATTCTCTAACGTTTATTTCCAAAACACAAAGTTTCATCCGTATGTATATATTGATCTAAATATATCTATATTTCTAACGTAATTACGTCAAATTTTGATGGATGGGACTCCGGTTATTTCCATGTCGTGTATCATACGTATGTTATTGTCTACGCCACTCGTTTTCATTACGGACTATTAAACGATAATCGGTAAATCAAAGAACAATGATTGCTTTGTCAGTGATTATGGTTTTTAGCCAAAAAATTAATAGTTTGGTCAGTACAATTTCCGTGATATTGCCAAGATGTGGGATGAACTTGTTAACCAGACACTTTCAAAGCCATAATGACAAATTAATGACAATGGTTATCATTAGCTTTTATGACTTCTGTTCAGGGTTGTTTGACAAAATGTTTCTTTGGCCATCCGTAAAATAAAAATCTGGCTTGGGTAGGTTGGTAGACAATTGATAAAATGCTTGTTTGGTCATCGTCAAAAAAGCTGATTTGGTTAGGCTAATAGACATTTTTTTCGTGCGAAAATATATTTTAAAAATATTTTGGAAATTCCAAATTAATTAAAATTATACCCTTCGGATTGCAGCTGACCAAAATACATTTATTGTCAATGGCTTTAAAAATGTCCCTAGTCGGAATTGACAGTATTTAAGAGACAACGGATGTAGTTAATTCCAGACAACTTTCCAACCACAGTTATTTAAGAAAAAAGACGCGTTTGTTCAGTGGTAAAAATTATCACGGATATTTATTCTATACAACAATTTTGAAAATAAGTTTGTCATAAAATAGACACGTCTGTGTGCTTATATTGAAGACGAAAATTACATATTGAGATGGAAACGGGATGTGGGAATAAATTTGTCTGCTGTTCAAGTGAAAGGAAACATTAATAAAAAAAAAGACAGTACATTTGTTTCTATAATACGTGTAGATTTACAAGTTCATAAGACAACACCTACGAGAGCATTTTGTTTCATATATATGTATCAATGGACTCTTTTTACGAATATAGGCGTTAGTTATACAGTTTAACACATACACAAAAACTGTTAATTGTTGACCCTAGTTATGTGGTGACATTTATTTATGTATTTTTATGGTATGTGAATACATTTGTTTATTTCCTACTAGTGAACACCTGGAGAAAAACATGACCTCTATATAGGTTTAAACAAAGTAAAATGTATATATAATGTATCATTGGGTGTTTGTCCTGATCTTAGATGAACCAAATTTAATATTGAGATGTGATAACATCTGAGTTTAAAATCCTTTCGACATTATATTAAGTACTATATTATATTTAGATAAAATTGAACAATTTGTAAAAATCGGATACTCTACATGGAATAAAAGCCATTAAATATACACGCATTAACAATATTAATGTTAACACCTAATTTTATTGCACCCAAGGAAATATCACCGATTCGGTTGTGTAAGATTAAATGGAATTGGAGATCTGCAAACTGGATGACCTGCATTGAGCATGAGAAAGAAAATATTCCTTTTGGCATCGTCCCTTGATGCTCGCTGCTGGTTATCCAAAAGCTCTGATCCCTTTCCATGTTCCAAACAATATTACATGTTTGTGTGTCTCTCCCCTTTCCTTCCACATCGAAATTCTTCTATATCAACATGGCCGGTCTGCACTAGACACAAGTAGGACTTTATTCCTTTTAGCATCGACTCAAGGTGTCTCTTGCAGATTGGTGATGAATCACCTGATATATGTATATGTTCTCTCTCACCCCCCCCCCCCCCCCCCCCCCCCCTCATATATATGTGAGTAAGTGTGTGCATATATCTCTTTTCCATCCCGAGTGTGCCTGCACCACAATTATTGATATTTCACCGCGAATATTTAGTTTGATGTATTGTTGTTGTGTATCAATCATAATTGTTATTTGTATATGCCCTCCTGGGGCCCTGATTTGGTTAATAAACTTATTTCTATTTCTATATATAATAGTTATCGTGCTCGTCCCGAAAGTGAAAGTTCAAGGGTTCGATCCACGACGGCCCCCTCAAACCAGAGACTACATTTTGTGTTTTCTACTTTTTTTTCTTTTTTTTTTCTAAGAATGGACCTCGCAGCATTTATGAGTAGTTGACTGAAATATACGAATATTATAACAACTTTATTAGCACAAGTGACCATCATATAAGGGTCAATGGCTGCAAAAAGCTGGCCATTACACAGGGGCATAGGAGCCCCTGCTTTTTTCCTTTTCTTTTTTTGAATTTAGAAACAGCGGAAATTTGAGCATGGAAGCAGGAAATATGCAGTAAATCACGAGATTCAGGCTACAATGACCTTTTTTTTACTTGTCAGTTTTAAAAGCTTGCCTCCCCCTTGTGTGAGAGAGGAGGGAAATTAAATGTTTTCATGTACACGTGAACTGTTGTTTCAGCAAGCTAACACTACAAAATCCAGTTGAATGTTGATCTAGTACAAAAGAGCCACTATCACGTGGCCACTATCATGTCACCAATATGCAAATTGTTCTGACCATGTACATGTATATAATAGCTAAAAATCACTCGCCCAAGAATAAGGTGCGAGAAGGAATGCAAATATCTCCCGACTTTTTCAATTGTCAAGATACATGGCACTGCGGGCGGACAAGATACAAAGAAGTGTGTACTCTGTGTACTGGCCTGGTATAATAATCTAGTTTACCGCCTGAGTGAAACTTTCAATGCTTGTTCGATATTTACACACACCAATATGTGCACGTACGCGTGTGTTCTATGAATATTACCCGGGATATTAACGTCTTTCTGATGTCAAGGGATTAAAGTTAGAATATGATAACTATTGACCTAAGAGAAAAACTTTCACTGCTTGTTCGATACTTACAATTACCAATGGCTGCACGTGTATTCTACAGATATAAGGGTCTTTCTGGTATCAAGGGATTAAAGTTAGAATATGATAACTATTGACCTAAGGGAAAAAAACTTTCACTGCTTGTTCGATACTTACACTTACCAATGGCTGCACGTGTATTCTACAAATATAAGGGTCTTTCTGGTATCAAGGGATTAAAGGTACAATATGATAACTATTAACCTAAGGGAAAAAACTTTGATATTTACACACACCAATGCACGTGTATTCTACAAATATTACCGTCTTTCTGGATTAAAGTATGATAACTATTGACCTAAAGCTAAGAGAAAACAAGGGCATTACTAGGTACTTATGACATGATCAAATAACATTAGTATCAGTACATGTCGGTACATTTATTAATTAATTATATTTCAATAACAATGATTGAGTAGATATTGATTAATGTCTTGACTTATTATTTTATATTAGTTTGACACCAATAATTTACCAATATGAGAGAGATTATGTAGGTTCTTGTACAAGACACGTCTTCTCGGAAAATTGAGGAAACAAAAAAGGGGGAAATACTTCACACACGTGACCATCTATGGAATTTATATGAATATTATCTGAAAGTAATTATAACATAGTAATAAGGGGGGAAATCCCTTATCTCTCAAGAGGACTTCAACACAAAAAGACTGCAAAATAACGGACCAAATACATGTGTATATAACGAGTCGGAGGGCATCTTTCATTTACCGCCTGTCGGAAAAATGTACTTAGAAGAGTTTGAAGATACGAAAGGGGTAACCATAATCTGTATATCGAAGAAGAACAGACAACACAATAGCCAACAAGAAAAAGTACAAAAAGACAAACAACGATCTACAAAACATACACATAAAACTAAAGATCGAGTAACACGAACCCCACTAAAAACCGCGGGTGAGCTCAGGTGTTCCGGAAGGGTAAGCAGTTTTAAAAGTGGAATTGTTCATAGGCCCCAATCATATTGTTTCACAGTTACCAACATGTTAGCTTTCAACTTAAGGCTTCCATCAATGTATCTCGGTCCAAATCTTGATTTGTTGTAGAATATGTATAACTACAATGTAGACTTACCTATATGTACGAGCACTAGGACCAACTACTGTACATGTATATCCTTACTTTATGCTATGCAATGTCTTTACAGGATGTTAATAGGGGCTCCAAAAGCTCAAACAAATTTACAACCAGGAATTATAAAAGGTGGAGCTGTATATAGGTGTAGTATAGACGATCAAAGATGTCAAATCATTCCGTTTGATTTACGAGGTAAGTTTCCGCAAATATTTCATATGTATATCCGATTTTCTTCCGAAACTTACTATAGAGACTTCCGGTAATGAATATGATCTCCAAAAACATATAGTGCACTGAAATGGAAGCGAAACCTTTAACTCATATTTTAAGGCAAAAAGTATATATTTTATTTCAATAGATGTACATGTATGACGCTGTAGTTGTAAAAAAGTTATATGGCATTTCAACAATCTTTGCTAAAACCACTTTTTTGTCTGTCATAAGGGAAATAACTCCCATAAAAACATAATTTTAGAATCAAATCAGGAATGTAAGGCTTACTGATGTTTTTTTCAGGAATTATTTTTTTCAGTTATTTAACTGATTTCAACTATTTTCCTCTGAAAATTGTATCCCGAAAGTTGCTGGACACGGTCAGAACAGTTAAAAAATGACCATTTTGAAGGATGGTTTCAGCTATTATTCATTGATTTCAGTTATTTTATTTTCTAACCAGGATCATCCCTGTTTTTTTTACACCACTTTGCAATTTTCTCACCAGTATAAAGCATACAGCATTAATTCAGGTTTATCAGATAGTGATTGAGGAATCTGTACCTCATTAATTCTGAAAAATTATTTTTTTCCTTATAAATCTTCACAACAGGTGCTAAAATTTGGCCAGTGTGCAAATGCAGTACAATCAGACACATAGGTGATAATTCACTGTCATAAAACATATCACTCATCTTGGTGATTTGGATATATCTTTTGTTCTGTTTAATATCTCTTTAAACTTTCTTTTGTATATATTTAAAGTGTTGTTTCTTATCTGACTCCCAAAATGCATTTATAAGAAAGTAAGTAAATAAATTGAAAAGAGTAAAAGATATATCAGTATTACTAAGAAGAGTGATAAATTGTATGTCTATTACGTGATCATGCCATGTTTCTTTCTGTATTGAACTGCATCAGTGTTGTAATGGTTAGCGTGCTCGTCTCAAGTGCGGTCGATCGTGGGTTCAAGCCCTGATCGTGTCAAACCAAAGACGTTACAATTGGTATTTGTTGCTTCTCTGCTAAGCACACAGCATTAAGGAGAAAGAGCATAGACTGACTTGATTAATCTTACAGGCACTTATAAGTTATCAATAAGACGTCTAAGCAAAATAACATAGAAACAAGAAACTACCAGAGTCCACATGGCTCTGATCAAGATATTTTTGTTTTGAATAAATTTGCAGCTCAATGCAAAGATTTGTTTACCATAACAATGATTAAAAGATAAAAATTAAAAAAAATGAAAAATGAAAAAAAATCTGATCTTCTGGCCATAGTGGAAATCAAAATAAATTTCAAGCACACAGTTGGATCATATTTAGCTACAGACCCCAAGCCTTTCAATTAGGGACAGTACCAGATATTTTTACCCACTTAAAACGGTAATTGGTACCTTCTAATTTCAAAGAGTGTTGCATAGGATATTCATGAAAGATGTTCAGATTTTAAGAAAACATACCGCCTGTAAATAGTGAAGTACTGGTACAATTGAAAAATATTGAAATCCCTGAGACCCTGTGAATGTTCTGATAATGAATTAAGAATTCCTTCGTTTTGTTTTCAGGCAATGATCAACAGTATAATGGTACACATCATATAGATAAAGAAGATAAATCTCATCAGTGGTTTGGTGCCACAGTACAGAGCTCTGGTGTCAATGGTATAACATTGGTAAGTCTACATAAAATTTATGCCACAGTTTTCTGGTTTTCCGAGTTAGACAGTTTAACTTGGAAAACTCGGGTATAAATGATTTGTAACGTGAACCCATGAAATATCACATCATACATGTAAGTCATTGATTATTGCACAGATTGTGTGTGTGTGTGTATTATTTCATAGTTCTTAGTTATTGCTTACATTCGGTTATATAAACCATAAAAAGATCAAAGGAAAAGAGTGCAATACTACAGTAGTCCACGTCTTTTAAGGCCACTCCTTCTGCAATGAAAAAGTGGCATTAAAATAGAGGTGACCTCTCCAGGGGGAAGGGTGCACCCAGCACGGGTGTGTCCTAAAATTGAAAAAAATATGATTTTTTTTGCGTAAAATCGTGATTTTTCACACGAAATACCCCAAAAATGTTTGCGCCTCACTCCGCTCGGCGCAATTTTTTTAAGTGCACCCCCCCTAACTTGAAATCCTGGATCCGCCCCTGCTCTCTTGAGGGGGAGAATTAATAAGTAGATATATAGGATTTTACTATCTTAGTGCATTTGAAATCTGTTCTGATAAAAAGGACTGACCTGTCATTGGTGGGATTTACAATGTAGGAAATCTTTGTTCATTTAACTTGTGTAAGCCAAACACCTGTCTATTTCAAATAGAATATCTGGGTCACAAGGAGATTCGGTTTAGACAGGTTTTACTGTACATGTATCAATGAATAGCATAACATTGACAAGTGAATTAATACCACCATATTGACATAGTTCTACAGTAAGTAAACAATGAAAACATTTAATATTTTTATGATTGCATTATTTATTATTAAAACAAAGTTTAAACAGTGATGTTCAACAATTCCACCAATATCAACAATACAAACAACAGCAAACAACTGAACACACAGAAGACCAGATAAGATATATAAGATAAGATTTTATTGATTTAAAATCCAAAGGTTGGATTGTCATCAAACAACAAACGATACATTCAACTACAGCATACACAAATATAAACATTCAGATTATTTACAATGAAAAATATATAACATAATATTTAATATAATATTTTATATAATATTTGAAAATCCAAGTTCTGGCTTTGTAAATGTACAGGCACAAAAATGTGGCATGGTTGAAGCAATTAATTGAATCCCAACCCTCCCTAGGCAATATGGAATTTCTAAAACAGGAAATATGGCATTTTGATACCGGAAAATGTAGAAATTTGAAACAGGGAATTTAGAATTTCTGAAACAGGAAAAGTGGAAATTTGGAAACAAGAAATGTGGAAATTTGAAAACGGAAAAGAAAAATTCTTAAACAAGAAATTTACACCAAATAATAGAAACATAAAATTTCATGGAATATTATTTTTTAAAGATAAACTCTGTAATTAACAAAACAGAAGCAATCTTTGAAAAGTGGGGGAGAATCTACACAGGTATATCATAACATGATCAATCATTATGATCTCATGGTAAGGAGTAGTAGTTTACCAGAGAGTATATAGGTACCATGACAGTTAGTGATCTTAGTAGTTTGTTTACTACCTTGTAAGTAAAACAAATCTGATAAAGTTACCTGTCTATATGTAATTAGTATTAATGTCTCCAGGTATATATCACAGATATAACACAAGAAAAACTGTCAAAGTACACAATTTTAATGGACATCAATGCTATTGTTTTGAGAGAAAAAAATAATAAAATTTGTGACTTGACATGCTTTATCATTGATTATATTATTACAAGTTTTTGCAGTGGTACAAGGCCTAAGACAGAATAGTGTTTGTTTTGAGCCCTGAAACGGTCCCTTTGGCTACTCAAGCAATTTCATTAGTTGAAATGAAATGGGTTTTTTTAATTATATTTTTTTACTTTTTTCTTCCATATTATTTATTTATTTTCATTTTTATTTTAAAATTTAAAAAAATTATTTTTATTTTATATTTTTCCTGTCATGAGATAACTGAAATGTTGTTGAAAGTGGCATTAAATACCATAACCCCCACACCCCCAATATTTTATAGTGGATGATGAACTCTCCTAAACAAAATGTACTTATACAAATGTACCTATTCACTAATAATGTTGTCAGTCTATACTGCAAAGCAACAATTATTTAATTTAGGCCTGAAAATTGTTAAATAGAAAGAAAAATGAAGAAATGAAATTTTCTTTAGAATTATTTTTTGTCTCTCAATCAGGGCAAATTATATTTCCAGTACAAATGTATTTACAGACATGGATTTCCGTTCCTATTTGGATACCCATCACCTCTATTTTTTTTAACCTTCCATGTCAGGTTGAGGCTTTCTTCTGTCATTTTGTCATAATTGTCCAGGATTTCATCTTCCTCAATATATAAGTCTGTTAGTTACTATAAAGCTGAAAAATTGCTAAAAATGAGAATAAATACCAATCATTTGATACTGTATAAGCGATGTCCAACATTTTGTCCTATTAGATGTCTTTACATTCTGAGTTCCGCATAAAAAAGATGTTCAAGTTCGTCTTTACCGCCAGTTGTTTGCAGGAGGGCTCATGTCTTATTTGTGTTTGTTTGCGTATAGTGGTGTCAGACACGTTTTGACTATATAAGTAACATGGAGGATGTTTTATTAGAGGCAGTAACTGCTTGTTCTTTGCGGGTGCCTGGGTTCACCCTCAGCTTTTAGTGGGGTCCGTGTTACTCATCTGTTAGGTTTTCTAGGTTGTGTTTTCTATTTGGTTTGCCTTCCCCCCTGTGTCGTGTGTGCACAATGTTACCAGTTTCTCTAGATTGTCTATTCTTGATTGCCCCTTCGGTTTTCTCTGACATTTATTTACAGTGGCTAAGCCTTCTTATTACAGTGTATATGTTTCTGTTTCTGAAATGAAATTTTAACAGTTTGTTTTTGTGTTGGGTGATATTTAAATTGATAAAATATATGATAAATCCTCGTGGGCAGTTTTTTGTTAAATTATTATGTGTTTGGACCAAAAATATTTCAGCAGCCTACACAAATAATTGTTGTTTGTATTGCACACTATTAAGTGTAGATTCAGGATTATATATATAAAGGTACATTGTATTGTACATGTACTGTTATATTTGTTGTTTGTGTAGGTAGGTAGATATACCTTTCTTCTAATAAATGATTCATTTCCTTCTGTTTGGTTATAAATAACATACAAGTAATTACGTGATTCACATCATAAGCAGGTTTTTTGGGGCAGAATCAATTACAGGATCTTAATAAGAAAGTAATAAGTAAATAATAATAACAATATATTTTATTACCTTGACCCTTGACTTTGACCCTGTCTGTCATAAATTGATAGAAATGTCAAGAGTGTGTAATTTAAATTTAATACTAAAAAAATTATTTAATGTCTAGAATGATCTAAGTGGACATGTACTTGTTTGTTTAAGGCTGCTTTGAAAACATTAGATATTGTTTCAATGTATATGTAATATGTCTCCTGTAACATAATGCTGTATTCAATTTGTTTTGCAAGAATAAATTTAGTAGAGAAATACAATGTACCACATCCGAGCTAAGTCTGAGATGGGAATTTGATGCAATGAAATTTAGATCGTTTTTCAACAAAACTTGTCAATGATAAATATACAGTCAAAACTTCCCATGTGGTCACCTCTTTTAAGCAGTCACCTGTATTAAAAGGTCAC